>CM024755.1:51119183-53519183 GCA_014218235.1 Colocasia esculenta | reverse complement strand
CTTCTCTTTTGTCTTGTCCTTGTGCAGGCATTTATTGAAGCACGTTTTCAGCATGTCTCCCTTACAGTTCACTCCGAAAGGAAAAGAGCTTATCTTCTAGCTGTGAAAATTGCACCTCCTTCTGAAGATTTTAGAAAGAAGCAAAACTGAAAGTCTTCTGGATAACAAACATTTGAAGACCCAAAGGATCCTAGAGATCACTTCAAACGGACTTGTTGCAAACGGCCACAAACTCCAACGGCTACATTTTCAAATGGCTATATTCTGAAGTGTATAAAAGGAGCTCAAGTTTGAAGAAGAAAACAACAGCAACACCACAACACAAGAAGCGCATACAAGCCTTTACACCTTCCTGTGAACTTCATTCGAATTCTTCCAAGTCCACACAAGCTTTCTGCAGGCAAAAGTCTGAGAGCTGCTCCTCTTAAGAAGCCATTCTCTGAAGCTCTCCTAGAAGAAGTCTTGTGTTTGAGTGGCAATTGTATTTGATTACTTTCCTAGTCCACTCTTTTTGTTTAGATAGAATTTATATCTCATTTCTGATCCTTTGAATCCTTCTGAAGTTTGTGTTTGTTCTCAGCATTGAGGCAAAGACACAAGCTCACTCTTTTGTTCTCTTGTGTAATTCCTGTAGAAGTCTATTTCTGCATTGCCCCTCCTATGTAGGGAAGGCCTTTGAAAGAGGCAGTTGTTGTACCCCTGTTTAGGGAAGACTTGCCTGGGAGCAAGTGGGTTTGTAATTCCTCTCAAGGGTGAGAGAAGGCTAATTTATTGGCAGATAGTGGAAATCTCAAGTGGTTGACTTGAGGATTGGATGTAGGACTTCCATGTGGGAAGGGTCGAACCAGGATAAATCCTTATGCATTCATTGTGTGATTGTTTCCGCCTTGTTTACACTTGAATCACACACAGTACACTAAGCTCTAACAATTTACTTAGTGTTGTGCAATTTCAAAAGCAAATTTTAAAAGGGACGAAGTCCTATTCACCCCCCTCTAGGACATTCTTAGTGCCATTTCGATCCAATAAGTGGTATCAGAGCGAGGTCTTCTCAGAAAAATCCAAGAGATTTGAGAAGAAATGGCATCTAAATCTCACAACTATGAAGGCCAATCTATCACAAGGCCACCATTCTTTGATGGTGAAGATTACCAATACTGGAAGATGCGAATGGAGTGCTTCATCTGAGGTACTGACTTCGACTTATGGCAGGTAATAGAACATGGTGACTATCAAATCATTGGTGAATCTTCTTCCTCTGGTCTCTCCATTATAGATAAAAGAAATATGTCTTTAAATTACAAGGCAAAAAATTATCTTTGTTGTGCTATGTCTAAAAGAGAATTTAACAGACTTTCAGCATGTAAAGCAGCTAAGGAAATGTGGGATAAACTTTAAGTAACCTATGAAGGTACAGATAGGGTTAAACAAACAAGAATAGATATACTTGTATCCCAATATGAACAATTTAAAATACTCCCTAATGAAAATATAACTCAAATGTATAATAGATTTTCAAACATAATTGTCGAACTAAGTTCTTTAGGAAAAGTCCTAACTAATGAAGAAACAGTTAGAAAAATCCTAAGATCTCTAACTAATGTATGGACCCCTAAAGTTACAGCCATAGAGGAAGCCCATGATTTAACACAACTGTCTATTGATAAATTAATAGGATCCCTTATGGCCCATGAAATTAATATGGAAAGGTTTTCTGAAAATTCCTCGAAAAGGAAAATTTCAAATGCTTTGAAGATTGCAGATTCCTCCTTATCTGAAGACTCAAAGGAAAAGTCAGATGACAGTGATGATGAGGCCATGCTTTCAATAAAATTGTAGAGAATCCTTGCAATGAAGAAGAAGTTTGGCTCAAAAAGATTTTTCAATAAAGAAAAAAAGAAAGAGCCAACTTGCTATGAGTGTAATCAGCCAGGACATTACAAATCTGAATGTCCCAAGCTCAAGAAAAAGGATCAAGCAGAGAAATCCGACAGGAAGAAAGGCAAAGAGAAAAAGTTTAGAAAATTCAAGAAAAAGGCAATGGCAGCAACATGTGACAATGAATAAGGAACCAGTTCAGAATCCTCCAGCTCAGAATCCGAAGAAGAAGAGAAGGCAAATCTAGCCCTCATGGCAGGACTAGAGCAGGTAAACTCAGAAACCTCCTTTACTTCATGTTCTGAATCCGATTCTGATAGCCTTGAAGATGCCTTCAATGAACTTTATGAAAAATATAAAACAGTAGTAAAACAAATGAAAATAGTTAAACTAAATCTACTGAACTAAGAAAAAACTAACACCTTTCTTAAAAATGAAATAGAAAGGTTAAACAAAAGTTTAAGTGAAATAAAAAGAACTAATGAATTGCTGTGCGAAGACTTAAAAAATAAAAACAGAAAAATCTTGGAAATTGAATCAAATCTTAAGGAACTTAAAGATGAAGAAAAATTGCAAGAAGAAAATAATTATCTAAAAGCTACTATAGAAAAGATTTCAAATTGTAAAACCTCTTTATTTATTAATATAAAGGGCTCTTGAATAAGAAAGAAGAAATATGGATTAGGATACACACCTCCTCCAAATGAAGAAAATATTATTCATCCTAAAGTATATCCAACCCCTAAATTTGTAGCAGAAAAAAAAAACAAAAATGCTAAAAAGATAAATCAGCATGTGTATAGACAAAAACATAAATTTAATAGTAATAAGAAGAATGCCTTTGATCTATGTTGCAATCACTGTAATCAATTAGGACACATCATTAGCACATGCACCACTAGACACTTAAGATGGATTCCTAAAACTAACCATCAAGGACCCAAGAAAATTTGGGTACCAAAACTTACAACCTGATTTTGTTTGCAGGGTCGGCTGAGGGCATCCAAATGGTATTTGTATAGTGGATGCTCAAGGCATATGACAGGGGATAGGAAGTTATTCACAAGTTTTAGAGAAGAAAGTGGTCAAGTCACATATGGTGATAATGGAAAAAGAAAAGTATTAGGGTGTGGAACAGTTGGTACTAAAGAAAAGAACCTAATTGAAGATGTCATGTATGTAGAAGGTCAAAAGCATAATCTGATAAGTATTAGTCAGTTGTGTGATAAAGGGCATTCAGTAAATTTTTAGAATAGTAAGTGTATAATTCAGAAAGATAACAAGATTGTATTCGAAGCTCAAAGAGTGAAGAATTTATATACATTGCAACTAGCAGAATTAAAGGAAGTGAACTTGTGTCTTGCAACCACCAAAAGTGAAGAGTCTAATTTGTGGCATAGAAGACTTGGTCATGCAAGCACCTCAGTGATCAAGAAGTTAATAAAGCATGATCTAGTTGAAGGTCTTCCAAAGATGAAACTTAAGAAATCTAGAATTGTTCAGCTTGTGCAAAAGGAAAACTGACCAAGACCTCATTTCAGTCTAAGACAATTTTTACAACTTCCAAGCATTTGGAGTTAATTCACATGGATTTATTTGGACCTATGAGAACAGTTAGTCTTGGAGGAGAAATATATGGCTATGTATTAGTTGATGACTACTCAAGGTACACTTGGGTGTCTTTTCTGGAAGCCAAATCTAAAGCCTTTCAAGCATTTCTAAACTTCAGCAAAATAGTTCAGAAAAATCAGAAATTCCAGATTACAAGCATTAAATCTGATCATTGAGGTGAATTCAAGAATGAAGAATTCATGAAGTTCTGTGAAGAAAATGCGGTTGAGTATAACTTTTCAGCACCAAGAACACCTCAACAAAATGGAGTAGCAGAAAGAAAGAACAAAACATTGCTGGATATGACCAGAACAATGTTGAATTAGTATAATTTACCAAAATATTTCTGGGCAGAGGCAGTCAATACAGCCTACTACATCATCAACAAGTGCATGATCAGACCTATTCTAAAGAAGACTCCATATGAACTCTGCAAGGGAAAGAAGCCCAACATCAGTCATCTTCGACCTTTTGGCTGTAAGTGCTTTATCTTAAATAGTGGTAAGGATAATCTAGGGAAATTAGATGCTAAAAGTGATGAAGGTTTTCTATTAGGATATATTTCAAAACCTAGAGGTTATAAAGTATTCAATAGACATTAACCATAGAATAATCTGTGCATATACTATTTGATGAAACTAACCCTTCTGTCAAAAGGATAGAAGAAGAAGAAGAATGTGTTGATGATCTTTGCAGGGATTTAGAAAATACTTCTCTTGAAGAAGAAGGTAAAGATGAAGAAATGGAAGATCCCCCATTGGAAGATCTTCATCAACTAGAAGAACCACAAGAAGGGCTACCTAGAAACTTAAGGTATCACCGAGATCATCCAAGAGAAAACATTATAGGTGATCCTCAAGATAGGGTAAGAACAAGAGGTATGCAGATACCTTGTGATTTTTTTGCCTTAGTTTCACAAATTGGGCCTAGAACAATCAATGATGCACTGGGTGATGAATCTTGGATGCTTGTTATGCAAGAGGAACTTAATCAGTTCCAACGCAGTGAGTTTTGGACTCTTATACCTAGACCTACTGACCATCCAGTTATTGGAACCAGATCGGTTTTTAGAAACAAGATGAATGAATCAGGGGTAATCACTCGGAACAAAGCCAGACTTCTAGCTCAAGGATATTCCTAAGAGGAAGGCATAGACTTTGATGAAACCTATGCTCCAGTAACTAGATTAGAGGCAATCAGAATTTTATTAGCATATGTGTGTTCTATCAATATCAACCTATTTCAGATGGATGTTAAAAGTGCATTTCTGAATGGTTTTATTAAAGAAGAAGTATATGTTGAGCAACCACTTGGTTTTGAAGATATTACTTATCCCAATCATGTTTTTCGTTTAAAGAAAGCACTGTATGGTCTGAAGCAAGCTCCAAGAGCTTGGTATGAAAGATTAAGTGCTTATCTTATATCACATGATTTTACAAGAGGTAAAGTAGATAGCACATTATTTATAAAAAAAAATTCAGATGGAATCTTAATTGTGCAAATCTATGTTGATGACATTATCTTTGGTTCTACAAATGAGTCACTTTGCAAATTCTTTGGAAATCTGATGCAAAGTGAATTTGAAATGAGCATGATGGGTGAGCTCAATTATTTTCTTGGGTTTCAAATTAAGCAGACCAAGGAAGGAACTCACATTTGTCAAACCAAGTATATTTCAGACTTACTTTCTAAGTATGGTTTTGACAAGTGTAAGCCATTAGGAACACCTATGAGCTTAGGCATTAAGTTAGATGGTGATCCTCTTGGTAAAAAGGTAGATCAAAAGATCAATAGAGGAATGATAGGATCACTGCTCTATCTTATTGCTAGTAGACCGGATATAACGTTCAGTGTTTGTTTATGTGCAAGATTCCAAGTTGATCCAAAAGAATCTCATGTTCATGTTGTTAAAAGAATTTTTAGATATCTTATAAATACCAGTAAATTAGGACTTTGGTTTCCCAGATGTTCTGAATTCAAGTTAATTGGATATAGTGATGCTGAGTATACTGGATGCAAAATAGATAGGAAAAGCACCAGTGGCACTTGTCAAATTCTTACAGGATGCTTGATATCTTGGTCTTCCAGGAAGCAGAACTCAATAGCTTTGTCAACCATAGAAGATGAATACATTGTAGCAGGGAGTTGATGTACTCAACTCTTGTGGATCAAACACCAATTGGAAGATTATGGTCATCAGCTCCAAGAAATTCCTATGCTGTGTGACAATACAAGTGCAATAAATTTGACCAAGAATCCTATCCAGCACTCAAGAACCAAGCATATTGAGGTTAGACATCACTTCATCAGGGACCATGTAAGTAATGGCAATAATTCACTTGAATTTGTTTCTACAGAAAATCAACTTGCTGATATTTTTACAAAACCTCTTCCCGAGGATAGATTCACACCTATTAGAAGAGAAATAGGTATGTGTAATCCTGATTAAATTACCAAAGTAAAATGATACTTGAATTATATGCTAAGATAGTGTTGTATGAATTTTGTGAAAAATCATCCTGAAAATTTCTAAGTCCCAGACATTCGACTTATGCATTCGAATCATGTTAAAATATTGCATTCGACTGATGCAGTCGAATACATAATTCAACTTATTATGAAAACGTGAAAAGGTGCTTCAAATTTAAAATTATATAACTGACAACCCATTAAGACGCATCCCTTCATGTCTTAACGGTCAAATCATTTAATCCCGACCATTCATCTTGAAATCTAGGGGTAGTTATCCTCTCTTTTCTTATAAAAGAAAACCCCATCTCCTTTAGAAGACACCCCTTTCGAAATCTTCATTTGACTCCCTTGTCTTCTTCTGCCCTTTCGCGCCCTCACTGTTCTCCGACGAAGGACTTCTGAAGAACTCTACAATCTCCATCCTCCTCGAAGAAAGGTAGGATCTTGGAACTCTCTTCAGCATTTCTATCTCTCCTTTACTAGTTCTCTGAGTCCTATTCATCTTCATTTCTAGATGGCTTCGTCTAGGGTTCCGGAATCCACCCAGATGACCCCTGATCAACTGGTGAGACTTGCTAAGATTCCCATATGCCCAAGGAAGGCTGTAGATTTGTAACGACCCTCCTCATACCGGTACGATTATACCAATCCCCATCGGTATAAAGAGCGTCGTTACAGTGGGATAAAACCGAACACTAGCCGATAGGTTGAATAGTACGTAGATAGCAAATGATTTCAGCGGAATAAATTCAACAATTTAAGTTAGTCCATCACCATCCCATAATCCACAGTCTATATAGTGCAAAAATAGAACGACAATGTCCACATTATTACATGATGAAAGAGCTACATTGTCCAAATAACATTTTTATTCAACTATGAAAGGAAAAATACAACTACTACTTGCTCCTCAAAAGCCTCTCCTCCAAGATAGCGTCTCTCCCCCTAGCACAGGATACCTGTCAACCTGTACACCGAAGCAAGGGTGAGTCCAAAGACTCAGCAAGTAAAACAATGACTTAATCTTAAACATATCACATTCACATTAAGCTATTAAACACTCATGAGTACATACTATCATTTAAACTCCCAAACACATGGAACATACTCTTAGCTATCAACACATTTTTAATCACCTAGACATGCCTCATTCTATCATATGTTTATTCTAAATCATGGATACTATTACTATACACTTGTACATATTCTCTACACTTAACACATAACATGATTCCTTCATTTCCACATTAATTCATTTCATGACATATTTCTACAATTAGAACATAGAATTTGACATAAAGGAATGAACAAACTAATATGATGACTATTCACTTTTCACATGCACTTTTCATATTTAATTCCACATTTTGCTTGCTGTTTTAAATGTACATACATCTCATACACATGGTTTCATATTTTATAACATGAATTGAGAAGTTAAAACATGGTCAAATTGGTTGGCAACGATAAGTACTAAAGCATGAAACTTTGTACTAAGCAAACATCACATCTAGCATGGAACCTAATTAATATTACACATATTTATCACCTTCATAACTACACTTTACTTGCTGTTTTGAAATGAATTACATTCAATTACATGGATTTACATTTGTTCATGTGTTATCTTATCCAATTCACAATTCTACATTTTCATCTTTCATGTTGCATAAATGACATGGTTACTCATGTTTATTCACATACACTATTACATGAAGAACAATAAACTACATGACATGATGATAAGCATGATATTGCAAATGAGGTAATTAATGCACGAAAACATGAACATTATGCATTACTACATCGGTTTTCACATGCAAGCACACTTTCAATAACATTAACTGTCTCTTACATATCTTTTCACATATTCTTCACATCATTTACTCTTTGGTTTTCATTTATCACATATCATATCATTTGCACTCATCATGTGCCACATTCGCATATAATCTTACACTTTATTCATATTCCAATTACTTAAAATGCCATGACACATAGTCCTAACTACCTATTAGAGGACACAAACCAATCTCTCGTACTCATAACTCATCGCATCTCATAACACATAACTCATATCACATAACTCATAACACAACTCATATCACATACCCACCACCTAGGCAATGAAGTGGTGAATCTTGGTAACTGCGCAGACCGGGAGAAGCCCTCTCCACCCTATCTAGTGGTACTTGTCCACCTCCGGGTTTTTCCTAATGCCTTTAGGACAAACTTTTACAATGTAGAGCCTTCCATAGGGACTTTTCTATGTACAACTCTCGAACCCTCTAGGGTAGCAGTGTCATTCTTGGCCCAATTATTACACATTCACTCATTCACATTTTCACACACTAGTCACGTATTGTTCATATACTATTTAATCCCTCTTCATACCTTATTTACCATTTGCCTATATCTCATTTGACCTGATCTTGATACTATTGTTTTTCAAAAGTAAACAACTCCTATTACAATTCTAAACATGCAGCAAATTACTGAATTACATAAGATTAGTTTTTATCATATCAAATATGAATAATCCGCATAGTTTAACTAATAATTACTATTACTGTCATCACATTAGTTCCAAATTTTTATCCCAGGTTACTAACAGTAAACATATCACATCTTCAATTTTCTGGATTTTTCGAACAGTAAATATAATTTCTACAATTTAAAACAGATTCAGTCATATTTATCAAAACATCATTAAACATGGCACATATGATCATGTTTATGTTATAACAGTTTAGAAGTCAGATATTGGTACTCATACTATCATGTAAAATTTATGCAATCCTAACTTACAGTAATTCCATTTATGCCATATTTAAACATGCTTATGTGGTGCACATAGTACAATTATTGAATTTTCATAATTTACATGGTTCACAGAAAATTTAGGCAACATTATTACATGACCTACTAATAGTATACAATCACCTATAAAAATTTCAGAGTATACCCATGTCCAGAAATTATTTAAACAGCAAAAGAAGATCAAAAAGCACACTTTCAGGTCCTGAAGAAGTAGACGTCAAGGGATGATGCCGTCAACTTCTTCTGAAGAACTTGACTGCAACCTATGTTGCCTTCAACCTACTCCCAGCAGCACATACATACGACTTTTCATACAATGGTGAATTTGGGGTTCCAGGACGTGAGGAAAAATCTGTAAAAATACCTAGGACTTAGGGGACATGTATAGGATCAAGATCTAGGTTTACTTGCCTCTTAAAAAAATCTACAAAGATCAGAATCGTCGGTGAAGCTCTTTTCGGCCCTGCCAAAAAGGTGCTCGAAAACGCCTTAGATCTTTTTCTCCTATCGATGTAGATGGCTCCTCGGAGTTGGGATCTCTTCCTCTATGTATAGGCTATCCTCCAGATGCTGTAGCTCTTTGGGGAACACCTCCAGTTGATGGATCTGGCCTTCTAAAGTTCAGCTTTTCACCATCTCGGAGCTAGGGTTTTCACCAAATGTTGAAAGCCTTTCCTTTCTCCCAGAGTGGGTATTTTATAGGTTCAAGGGTTGGGTATGCGTTAGGTAGGTTACCCAAGGTTTAGGAAGGGTTTCGTAATCTGGAACCAGCCAAAACACAGACATTAACAATTCTGGAACAGTTACGCAGCAGGATATTAACGTCAACATCGGTTGTAGTCAACCTGTCAGTTGACGTCAAGGTCTGGCCACCAGAATGAGGTTGGCGTCCAAGGGGTGGCCGCCCACTGGAGGTTGGCGTCAAGGTCTGGCCGCCAACAGTGCCTTGGCGTCCAGGTCCTGGCCGCCAGCAGCACTGTGTAGCCGAAACACTGACAGACCTAAAATTTAATGTATAAATGCACTAACATAATTTAGTATATGCAAAAATAATTTCATATATAATTACCACATAAAATACTTGCATTATGTAATATTTAATTAATTACAACTTACACTAATCATAATTATGAACAATATGCATCAATACATACATATATGCACACATACGTACACATTGCATAATTACATACATTAAGCATGATCTTATGATTAAAATGTGTCCATTATTAGTTAAATATTGTATGCATATTATCATCCAAGTACTTTATGCACCCTAAATAATTTAACACGCTTAAAGTAGATAAATATTATTTAAACAAGGATAACACATGTATGTATACATACGCACATCCATAACACTAACTATGTGCATTAAAATAATTAAATACAATAGGCACCTCAATAATTAGATAATTCACACACGTTTAAATATATAATTTGCATGCTCAGAAATAAACTCATGATTACTTACAAAGTGTATGATAATAATTTCTTACTATGTGTACAACACGCACCATACGCATGAGATTTACATACATTGATAACTAGATAATGCATGCACAATTATGTATGTTTTATACTTGTATGAAAATAGCACACATATACTTACATGGTCCATAGCAAATTACCTATTACATGGACAATGTTATCTATATATTATTCATATACTATAGATGAATTGATGTACGTAGGATTAAATAGATAGATAGCACATGCATAAAGTAACATACATATGTATATATATATACTTCATATATTTACAACATAATTATATACACTATGCATGAAGTAGATAACTACAACATGCACATCAGAAATTCGATTATCATGCATAATATGACTTAAGTATTATGAGTCTAAGATTTTTAGTATTCACAATATACCTCAATGTAGCTAATTGCCTCTTCTCATGTAAAATATTATATATATATACATGCATATGTTCATGAGAAGCATAAAATTTATAGTAAGCATAGTGAAATACACATTCTATGCACACAACAAGTAAATATCCACACATAATATAAAATAATAAAAATTCAGGGTATCACAAGGTTTCTCCCATCTTTCTGGAAGTCTAGCGTGGGTAGAGGACACTCTCAATGCCATGGGTTGGACCAAGTTGTTCCAGATTTCAGAACCCACTGTTGAGAATGCCGTTAGAACATTTTATGTCACCATGGAAATGTCATCTGAAAATTCAGTGGTCGGTTATATCAAAGGAACCAAGATCTCTATTTCTGAGGAACTGCTAGTTGAGATGTTACAATGTCCAAACTCCGGGCATAAGCTTAATGAAGTTTTACCTTTGGAAAAGTAGAAATTGGGCATTACTGGGAGTTTGGCCACTATTAGCAAGAAAGGTCTGTCTGTAAATGAGCTGTCAGCCTAGAAGAGATTGATTCATTCTGTGATATCCAATATTGTGACCCCTAGAGCAGGAACCCACTCATCTGTCACCTCTAGAGATGGGAACTTGTTGTTTTGGGCTATTCAGAGGCACAAAGTAAATTTGGCTGGAATCATTTTGGATAGAATGATAGCTGCTATGAATCTTCAAGAATCATTTCCCTATGGACCCTTGCTCTCCCTGATCTTGAAGAGACACTCAGTAGATTTGTCAGGAGAAATATCTATTGGAATTAAACAAAAGATTGGGATCACTACCTTGAGAAGAAGCCATTATTCCTTGGTCAACAAAAAGCAAAATCTTTGGCTAAAAGACTCAGTGCCTGAATGTGATCATGAAGTTTTTTTTTATGAACCTCTTGTTCCCTCTGTTCCTCAATTGATTCAACAAGAGATAGAGCCTCAAGAACAAGTTAGATTTGAAGTCCCAATTCAGACCCAAGAGCAAGCAGATCAAGTTCCTGTTTCCTACTCATTCCTTGAACCTGAGGCACCTAAGGAAACTATTAATGAAGTATTAAGAGATATTAGAGGCAAAGGTATAGCATCATATGACATTCCTGCAGAAACAGCTTTTGAAGAAAGAGAGCATCACTTCTCCCCTTCTTATTTTGAGACCCAGCCAAGTTCTCAGGGGGAGAGTAGCAACAGTCTTCATACCATCTTGGACATATTGGGCAAGCAACAAGAAAACTTATCAGTCCTTCAAATGCAAATAGAGTTTATTGATGTCAAGTTTGATAGTCTGTCTGATGAGGTTAAGCAAATGAAAGATTTGCTGCTTCAGTTAGTGTGCCAGCAGGGCACTTCTCGGCCAACAGGGCCTGCTTTCCATCAGCAGCAAGAAGAACCTAATTATGTCCAAGAATCTCAAGACCAATCCCAGCATGTTGAGCAGCAACCTGAGCAGCAACAGGGCCAAGAGCCAGAATCCCAAATTCAAGAACATGATGAACCAGTTCCTAATCAGCACAAGGAGCCTGAGCCATAGGATAAGCAGCAGAGTGTGGAGGAACAACCTCCTGAGCAGCAGAAAGATTTAGAGCATGAGACACAATTAGCTATGATAGTGTTTCAACCTCAAGTGGAGAAATAACAATAGCCTGTGTTGGAAAAGGAGTCAGTGGCAGTGGCAGCAGTAGAGGCTTCCCAGCCCAGGCAGGTTTCCTAGATGGAATCTAAGAGAGCCCTGGAGTCCTCTCCTAATTTGCAAACCTTCAAGAGGAAAGTGAAGCGCAGACTGGTCAAAAATGGTGACCCAGTCTTCCCTCCTCCTCCTTCTAGACCAATTCATCCTACTCCAGCTCCATCTGTTAAGCCTCCTCCAGATCCAACTCCTGCTGAGCCTCAACCCACTGCACCCTCTGCACCTACTCCTTTCACCACTGAAATTCCATCACAATCCACTTCTTCGGATCCTCCTCCACTTGCAACTATTCCTATGGATCCATTCCACCAGGATATCAAATTCAAAATCTACCCAATGAAATACCGGTTCAAACCTCCCAGACCTCTCACTCTCACTTTTTCCACTCAACCTCCTCAGTATTTTTCTTGTCTTCCCACTGCCTCAAGAACAGACTCCATGAAAACACTTCTCCATCTAGCTGAAATACGTACTTCCCAGTATTCAGCTTTCCTCATAGTGGACCCAAACTTGGAGACAATCCTTCTAAACTCCTTCCACCATTTTGGTATGCATTCATCTACCACTCTGAACATCACATGAATCTGTTTAGAGAATATCTATCTATTCGTGCTTTCCTTGAAGTTCATGAGATGCCAGGGTTCACCTTCGAACATTGGCTTCCTATTCTTCTCAGAACTTCACATATTTCAGTTGAGGAACTTCAATTCATCTCTCAAAAAAGTCATAGCTTAACTCCTAAGGAGTTCCTTGATCTCTATCCACGAGAAGCAACCAAATATCAGCAAACCCAATCTAGAAACCAATTTTTAACTGTCCAACATCACCTATCCTTGAGGTTTCATGATATGTTTGGACATTTTATCCAGGACTCTCAGGCCAAGTACACCAGAATGAAGACCATCAATTTCGACAGATTCAAATTGGGATTGCCTGATGTTTCTAAAGGCCAATGGGACAATCTGCTAAGAGGTCAAAGAGAAATCATTCACTCCATAACTGTGGCCTTACCCTCTGGAATGCATCCATCCTTTATAGGAGCAGTTTCCTTCAAAAGGGATTTTGTTGAAGTAGTATTCAACAGGTTCATCCGCATTGCCACAGGTTCAAAATTAAGTACAAGCTCAAATTGTCTTTCCAAAGATTTGTGTTCCTTCAAATCTCCAAGAACCCCCATCATCTGTTGGATTTCTAGTTTTGTTTTGCTGAATCTGAAAGACTCAATGAAGTTCAGTGGGCAGCTGCCTATCCCTCTTGCCCCTCTGACTATGAAAAGATGAAACTCTCTCTCTATGAATTCCAGTCCAAGAGTCTTAAGGATCTGAGGAAGAACATTGGTCATAAATGGGCTCAAAGGTACTTAGTATATTATCAAGCCAAAGATGCAGCTGTGGACCAAGGACTGCACTGGAACATCACTGTCCATGAATTTCTTCTTCTTGCAGCCTCTAAAAAGTTTGTTTTCGTCAAGTATCCTCTGAGCAGGGATAAATTCCACTCCAAGATAGGTTGGTTTCATAGGTGCCACATCAAATCTCATAGTAAACTGCCTACTACTAATCCCTCCTACAACATTGACCTCTCCTTGTTTGAAAATTTCTTTTTTGAAAATGAGACAAAGCTCTGGGACCTTCTCAAACCATATTTTGCTCAAATTCCCAGATCTTTGTACTTTCCTAGCTCCTTGTCTAGGTCTTGATCATCTTTTGTTATATTTTGAGAACTATGTAGTTTATAAACAGTTTATGCTATTCTATTTTACATCTAATGTTTAATACTTGTAATTTCTAAGTGTCATATTGTGTGTTCAATATCTTGTGATGATTTCCTTTATGTTAATGCGACAAAGGGGGAGAGAAAGCCGCATATTCACACTTCACTTATGCTTTTTACTGTCAAATTAAAGATTTTTGTCATTAACAAAAAGGGGGAGAATTGTTGAGCAACTACCCCTAAGGAATTTAACAATTTTCTTAAATTAAAATATCTATTGTTTTTGCTATGACAAAACTCTTTAAAATAAACTTTCTACAAAGCAAATATAATAATCACATATCACAAAAATCATACAGATACATTTTAGGACTATAAATTTTTCAAAGTCCACAGACTCTCTATATGTCCTACTAAATTCGATAGTTAGCTTCAACTATCAAATCCGACTCCATCATAATCGAAGTCAAACAACCTTGAAAATTTTCTAAGTTCACAACTTTATACCTGATTCGACTGATGACTCCGATTGTTACAGTCGAATGCCTTACAAAATCCAACTCTTGATTCGACTGTTATGTTCGACTGCCACAGTCGAATGCTTCAGAAACTAATTCGACTACTGGAGTCGAATTGCCTTGTCTTCTCAGAAGTCGAATTACATTGTTATTTGCTTATTATAGTTGAATTGCCTTGTTTTCTTAGAAATTGAATTACCTTATTACTTCTTTATTGAAGTCGAAGCACTCTTATTTCCTTAGTCGAATTGCATGTTCTTTTGGATTCGACTTCACTGATTAACTCTGTACTTAAACTCTCTTCTGATCCTTTTTAGGCTAAACATCTAATGCAAGTTTATCTCCAATTTCTTTTCATACATCCTTTTAATGAACTTTCAATATCTTATTGGTCATCAACCTGTCATTATTTTATTATTATTTCTCTAACAGGACAGGACATATTGTACTTAAAATATTCATCTAAATCCTGTGTAAATTATTTCTGAAATATTCTGAACTAAGCCTCATGGTCTTCATGTCTTTGATCCGGAATTTTCTAGATTCATTATACACTATGCATTTATGAATTCTCAGGAGCATGACATCTGACAAGACTCACCTACCTCTGACAGACCCATGCATTACCTTTTTAGCCTAACTGTATGTCTACTTTTTCTTCTGCATCCGAGGTTTCCATACCCTTCTATGTACTTGTCTAGTCGACCTACCTCAAAGGTGTTGCCCAGCTAGCAAGCACAGAGGGGGGGGGGGGTGAATGGGATTCCTAAAAATTATTTAACACTCAAAACCTGTTCACAAAATAGTCACATAAAACACACACTTTGCAGATTGTTAGTGTTAGAGAATAAAAAGATCAAATATAGAAAAGCAATCACACGACGCAATGAATTATCCTGGTTCGGATCTCCTCTCCTTAGGAGTCCTATGTCCAGTCCCTGAGCAATATCTCAGGATTTCACTAACAAGGGTACAGTCCCCCTTAAGGACACTACAGCACCCAGCACCCCAGCTGGTCTTCCTTCAACTGAAGGGAACAACACCCTGGATACCCCACCAGGTCTTCCTTCACAGCCGAAGGGAACAATACACGAGAATGTGATCAAAGAGATGATGCCCCTAGATCAAGCTTATAGAACACTGCTTGATCTGAAGCAAGGACTGAGAAGAAAGAGATCTACAATCAAGGACTCTTCTCAGACAAAAGGGCTCTCTCACAGATCTGAACTTAGCACAGAGAGCAAGAGCTAAGGCTGATGGGAATAATTGCTTGGCTCTCAGAAAAGCTCGCAGAAGGTTTTGGAGGCTATGGCTTGTTGTTCAACAACACTGTTTTTATTGATGCTTCAGGAACTTCATATATATTATCTTTTGAAATTCGAACGTTGAAGTGTTCGTTGTCTCTACGCATAAGTGTACGTTAGACTGCTTGACACTTGGAAGCTTCGAGTCAATAGTCCTTTATCCGTTCATGCAAGCAAAGAGAGAGAGGGAGGATCTTCTGTAATCTTCTTTGGCTTCTATTTTGTCCAACGTTGTATGACAGATACTTTCAGAGACCTACACATATTTAAGGCTTTAACAGTAGACAGCTAGGCTGTCTCTTGTTGTCAGTCAACGTCAGAATGAATGTTCATCAAAATAGTAATGTCATTTTATTGTTCTAAAAGATGTTTATAGAGAAGATACGATAATGGAAGATATTGTCTGCATGCATGTAGAGATACGTACTATCGTAATAAATGCATGGCTGTCAAATGGATATACGTGAAGACTTTGATTGTTCAACATTTTCAAGGATTAGTTCGAAAATCGAATCGTTGTTTTCCATGAAATCGTTATATGCATGATTTATGAAATCGTTATGCAAATGAGTAAATAGATGCATACACAATCGTTATGAAGTCATAAACAAATCGATATACAAATCGTTATGACTTTATAAGCAAATCGATGTACAAATTGTTGTGACTTTATAAGCAAATCGATGTACAAATCGTTGTGACTTTATAAGCAAATCGATGTACAAATCGTTGTGACTTTATAAGTAAATCGATGTACAAATCGTTGTGATGTTATAAGCAAATCGATATGCAAATCGTTATGACATTATAAGCAAATCGTTATGACTTTATAAGCAAATCGATGTACAAATCGTTGTGACTTTATAAGCAAATCGATGTACAAATTGTTGTGACTTTATAAGCAAATCGATGTACAAGTCGTTGTGACTTTATAAGGAAATCGATGTACAAATCGTTGTGATGTTATAAGCAAATCGATATGCAAATCGTTATGACGTTATAAGCAAATCGATGTACAAATCGTTGCGCTCCACTTAACGAATCGTTGAGAGAGCAAGTCTTTGCGATCACTTAACGAATCGTTGTGAGGGAAAATCGTTGCGATCACTTATCGAATCGTTGTGAGGGCAAACCGAAGAAATCGTTATGGCTCTATAGAAATTGTTATGTCCTATAATGGAAATCGATGTGTACATAGAGAAATTTTTTGTGAACTGAACTCTAAATACTTCAGGGTGAGATACTTACAGAATTTGCTTGACTTTGCTTGCATCATTACCTGTGCTCAATACTTGTTAGATTAAACTTTATGTAGTTTTGTTAATCACCAAAATAGATATGTAATTTATTTAAATTACATGGGGATAAACGGATCATCAATCTCCCCCTTTTTGGTGATGACAAAACATAGCATTGAATAATGATATTCTGAAATAACACTTTAGTGCTATTGCGAAATCATAACAGATGTGATTCAGAAGTTGCTATATTTTCTCCCCCTATTTGTGATTTAAACAAAAAGATAAGGTATTAGCACAAAGAAATACAAATGAGAGAGAAAAGACAAATGAGATAGCACAAAATGATGTTATTATGCATGTGGAGGTACAGTGAGATAAAAAGTAGGGGACAGAAGTGAGGCATAGTAAGAAATAGTTTCCCAGGCCTGCTCCTCCTGCTTTTCAAAAAATTGCCTAAAGATCCCAGGTTCAATAGAGTAGGAGGGTCCCATGATGGGAGTCATCCTTCGAAGATGATGTACCAGCTGCTCATCAAGAAGTCGAGCATACTGATCTGAATCAAGGGAGACCTTGAGGAAGGAGACTTTCCCAAAGCTGGCACAGGCAAGAAATTAATCCACGGAGACTAGATAGAAATTCTGCTTGCGCTTCAAGTCTATCCGCATAGCTACATAGACCTTGTACCTTTCAACCCAGGTTTGATAAGGATCATGAACAAGATGAATGGTGTTCATGTCCAGAAAGGTACCATCTGAAATCTGAGGTTGACCTTCCTTGGCTAAGGACTCATTCACATAGGAGAGCTGTTGAGCGGAAAGAGGATAGAGCGTGGTCCAATCTGCAGGAGATAGCCCTTCACATTCTGACAAAGCAGAGGCAAGAACATCTGCAGTGACATGGCCCTGGTGATATTCCCTGAACAGAAACCTGTTGGAGTGCAGCAGATACCCTTTTTGAACTTTAATTCTGCCCATAACTCTGGAAAAACGCTCAAAGATAATTGAGCCTATAGAAGAATCCATTATGAGAGAGTGAAGAGGGGAAGAAAGGCGGATTCAGGTAGCTGGAGGGTTGCAAAATCTACTTGGACGGCTTCAGTGTGAGCTCCACCTGGTCCAAGTGCTTTAATGGCCTCCATAAACTGTCCCAACTGGATTTCTGGCAAACTAAGAAGATACCGATAATCATTTAAGAGTTTGAAGTGCCTGATCATCCTGATCTCCTTTTGAATGAAAGGGGCCCAGCTGTCCTTATGATGGATGAGGAACCATTCAGATAAGGTCAGGGAATGGTCCCTTGGAGGGAATCTTGCAGATCTGGCAAGTAGAAATTTGTTGTAGAGAATTTTATTGGTCCGAGCCCACTGCTCTTCAGATTGGGATTCAGTTGCAGAGAAGATCTTGGATTTTAGGTATTTAGAAAGAAAGGTGTAAGGCAAAATTGTGGTGAGATGGTCGGTGAGATGTAGATGAGGAAGATTAATGATGGAGGCAAAAACAACTTTTCAGAGGAATTCCCTGTAGAGAGGTTTGTTTTTGGTGACCTCTGTTAGTGAAAACCATAAAGGAGGATAAGAAGGATCCGAGGATTTAGAAAGAGAGGAGGTGATTTTTCGTTTCTTACGAATAGGACTAGAGGAGTCTGTCCTATTAATATGTTCTCCAACCTTTAGAACAGATTGGAGAATGGCTACCTCAAACTCATCTTTGATGGCCCTAAGATAGGGACCATTAATTTGAGCATCCTCCCGAATGATAGTAATGAAGGAGGGTGGAGCAGAAGGATGAAGAAGGGAATGAGAGGTGGAAGAAGGTATGGCAGTTGGTCCAGAGGAGGAGGAGGCTCCAGCTGATGAGGAGGCTAGACGATCCTCAAAAAGAGGAGGTGGTGGAGGAATGTGAGTGGAAGAGACAGGAGATGTAGTGGTCAGTGAAGGAAATAGGGCTGGAGAGGAGATGACTCTGGGTAGAGGTTGTTTGATGGGTTGAAGAGCTGGAGGTGTTGTGGAGGATGAGGGTGGAGAAGGAGGGGCTGGTGTCTGAATAGGAGAAGGAGTTGGGGGCTCTGGAGCAATAGCTCTCTCTTCGACTTGGACCTGCTCAGATTCAGTCTCCACTGGCCCAGTTGGCCCTAACACATCCTCAACTGGCCCTGTTGGCCCATGCAAATTCTCAACAGGCCCTGTTGGCCCTTGCAAATCCTCATCTGGCCTTGCTGGCCCTTGCAAATCCTCAACTGGCCCTGTTGGCCCTTTAGATGATGGCCCGGATGGCCCTAATTCTTCTGTAGGCAGAGACCTTGATGGTCTAGGGACTTCTTATTCAGTTCCCTCAGAAGGGTGAGCTGCAGGTGGTGGAGAAGTAGGAGGTGCCGATGATCTTACCTCCTTTAAGACATCTGAAAGAAGAGACTTCATACTTCCCATTTCTTTGTTGAACCACCACAACACAAGAAGCGCATACAAGCCTTTACAACTTCCTGTGAACTTCATTCGAATTCTTCGAAGTCCACACAAGCTTTCTGCAAGCAAAAGTCTGAGAGCTGCACCTCTTAAGAAGCCATTCTCTGAAGGTCTCCTAGAAGAAGTCTTGTGTTTGAGTTGTAATTTTATTTGATTACTTTCTTAGTCCACTCTTGTTGTTCAGATAGAATTCATATCACATTTCCGATCCATTGAATCCTTCTGAAGTCTGTGTTTGTTCTCAGTATTGAGGCAAACACACAAGCCCTCTCTTTTGTTCTCTTGTGTAATTCATGTAGAAGTCTGTTTCTGCATTGCCCCTCCTGTGTAGGGAAGGCCTTTGAAACAGTCACACAAAACACACACTTTGTAGGTTGTTAGTGTTAGAGAATCGAAAGATCAAACACAGAAAAGCAATCACACGACGCAAAGAATCATCCTGGTTCGGATCTCCTCTCCTTAGGAGTCCTACATCCAGTCCCTGAGCAATATCTCATGATTTCACTAACAAGGGTACAATCCCCCTTAAGGACACTACATCACCCAGCACCCCAGCTGGTGTTCCTTCAACCGAAGGGAACAACACCCTGGATACCCCACCAGGTCTTCCTTCACATCCGAAGGGAACAATACACGAGAATGTGATCAAAGAGATGATGCCCCTAGATCAAGCTTATAGAACACTGCTTGATCTGAAGCAAGGACTGAGAAGAAAGAGATCTACAATCAAGGACTCTTCTCAGACAAAAAGGCTCTCTCACAGATCTGAAGTTAGCACAAAGAGCAAGAGCTAAGGCTGATGGGAATTATTGCTTGGCTCTCAGAAAAGCTTGCAGAAGGTTTTGGACGTTATGGCTTGTTAATCAACAACACTATTTTTATTGACGCTTCAGGAACTTCATATATATCATCTTTTGAAATTCGAACGTTGAAGTGTCCGTTGTCTCTACGCATAAGTGTACGTTAGACTGCTTGACAATTGGAAGCTTCCAGTCAACAGTCGATTATCCTTTCATGCACGCAAAGAGAGAGAGGGAGGATCTTCTGTAATCTTCTTTGGCTTCTATTTTGTCCAACATTGTATGACGGATACTGTCAGAGACCTGCACATATTTAAGGCTTCAACAGTAGATAGCTAGGCTATCTCTTGTTGTCAGTCAACGTCAGAATGAATGTTCATCAAAATAGTAATGTCATTTTGTTGTTCTAAAAGATGTTTATAGAGAAGATATGATAATCGAAGATATTGTCTGCATGCATGCAGAGATACGTACTATTGTAATAAATGCATGGTTGTCAAACGGATATACGTGAAGACTTGGACTTTTCAACATTTTCAAGGATTAGTTCGAAAATCGAATCGTTGTTTTCCATTAAATCGTTATATGCATGACTTATGAAATCGTTATGCAAATGAGTAAACAGATGCATACACAATCGTTATGAAGTCATAAACAAATCGATGTACAAATCGTTATGACTTTATAAGCAAATCGATGTACAAATCGTTGTGACTTTATAAGCAAATCGATGTACAAATCGTTGTGACTTTATAAGAAAATCGATGTACAAATCGTTGTGACTTTATAAGCAAATCGATATGCAAATCGTTATAACGTTGCAAATCGTTATGACGTTATAAGCAAATCGATGTACAAATCGTTATGACTTTATAAGCAAATCGATGTACAAATCGTTGTGACTTTATAAGCAAATCAATGTACAAATCGTTGTGACTTTATAAGCAAATCGATGTACAAATCGTTGTGACTTTATAAGCAAATCGATATGTAAATCGTTATGACGTTATAAGCAAATAGATGTACAAATCGTTATGACTTTATAAGCAAATCGATGTACAAATCGTTGTGACTTTATAAGCAAATCGATGTACAAATCGTTGTGACTTTATAAGCAAATCGATGTACAAATCATTGTGACTTTATAAGCAAATAGATGTACAAATCATTGTGACTTTATAAGCAAATCGATGTACAAATCGTTGTGACTTTATAAGGAAATCGATGTACAAATCGTTGTGATGTTATAAGCAAATCGATATGCAAATGGTTATGACGTTATAAGCAAATCGATGTACAAATCGTTACGCTCCACTTAACGAATCGTTGAGAGAGCAAGTCTTTGCGATCACTTAACGAATCGTTGTGAGGGTAAATCGTTGCGATCACTTAACGAATCGTTGTGAGGGCAAACCGAAGAAATCGTTATAGGTCTATAGAAATCGTTATGTCCTATAATGGAAATCGATGTGTACTTAGAGAAATTTTATGTGAACTGAACTCTAAATACTTTAGGGTGAGATACATACAGAATTTGCTTGACTTTGCTTGCGTCATTACCTGTGCTCAAAACTTGATAGATTAAACTTTATATAGTTTTGTTAATCACCAAAATAGATATGTAATTTATTTAAATTACATGGGGATAAATGGATCATCAAAAGGTACGGAGATAATCTTCTCTTTTGTCTTGTCCCTGTGCAGGCATTTATTGAAGCACGTTTTCAGCATGTCTCCCTCACAGTTCACTCCGAAAGGAAAAGAGCTTATCTTCTAGCTGTGAAAACTGCACCTCCTTCTGAAGATTTTGGAAAGAAGCAAAACTGAAAGTCTTCTGGATAACAAACATTTCAAGACCCAAAGGATCCTAGAGATCTCTTCAAACGGACTTGTTGCAAACGGCCACAAACTCCAACGACTACATTTTCAAACGGCTATATTATGATGTGTATAAAAGGAGCTCAAGTTTGAAGAAGAAAACAACAACACCACCACAACACAAGAAGCGCATACAAGCCTTTATACGTTCCTGTGAACTTCATTCGAATTCTTCCAAGTCCACACAAGCTTTCTGCAAGCAAAAGTCTGAGAGCTGCTCCTCTTAAGAAGCCATTCTCTGAAGCTCTCCTAGAAGAAGTCTTTTGTTTGAGTGGAAATTGTATTTGATTACTTTCTTTGTCCACTCTTGTTGTTCAGATAGAATTCATATCTCATTTCCAATCCTTTGAATCCTTCTGAAGTTTGTGTTTGTTCTCAATATTGAGGCAAACACACAAGCTCTCTCTTTTGTTCTCTTGTGTAATTCCTGTAGAAGTCTATTTCTGCATTGCCCCTCCTGTGTAGGGAAGGCCTTTGAAACAGTCACACAAAACACACACTTTGCAGATTGTTAGTGTTACAGAATCGAAAGATCAAACACATAAAAGCAATCACACGATGCAAAGAATTATCCTGGTTCGGATCTCCTCTCCTTAGGAGTCCTACGTCCAGTCCCTGAGCAATATCTCAGGATTTCACTAACAAGGGTATAGTCCCCCTTAAGGACACTACAACACCCAGCACCCCAGCTGGTCTTCCTTCAACTGAAGGGAACAACACCCTGGATACCCCACCAGGTCATCCTTCACAGCCGAAGGGAACAATACACGAGAATGTGATCAAAGAGATGATGACCCTAGATCAAGATTATAAAACACTACTTGATCTGAAGCAACGACTGAGAAGAAAGAGATATACAATCAAGGACTCTTCTCAGACAAAAAGGCTCTCTCACAGATCTGAACTTAGCACATAGAGCAAGAGCTAAGGCTGATGGGAATTATTGCTTGGCTCTCAGAAAAGCTTGCAGAAGGTTTTGGACGTTATGGCTTGTTGTTCAACAACACTATTTTTATTGACGCTTCAGGAACTTCATATATATATCATCTTTTGAAATTCGAACGTTGAAGTGCCCGTTGTCTCAACGCATAAGTGTACGTTAGACTGCTTGACACTTGGAAGCTTCCAGTCAACAGTCCTTTATCCTTTCATGCACGCAAAGAGAGAGAGGGAGGATCTTCTGTTGTCATGCCCCGATATTTAGCAGCGGAATAAATACCGAGAGACGTGAATGATACAAATAGGTGTATCACAGTTGAATAGCACAGAGTCACAATTGAATATAATAACACATTTGAGACTATAATATGGTCACCAAAAGTATACTTTATTTCATTCCATTCAACTAGTTACAATCTTACATAAGAAGAACCGACCAAAAGGGTTCATTATTCAAATGAAAATGCGTCACTAATACATAGACTATTCAAATATCTATTGCTAATACTTCATCTTCTCAACGTCGGGTGCTCATCACTCTTGCCCTGCCCCATCGGACTCCACTGGTTCCTCATCACTACCTGAAAAGGGCAGGATGATAGGGTGAGTGAACTAGCTCAGTAGGATTTACTTCTCAATATTGTGCGGGCACTAATATACTTGATTAACATTATAATTAGGCAAGATATGAACATGTATATGATGATAATGCATGCTTTTCTATCAAGTTGAATAGCGGAATAGAACAGATGACATATCAAATCAAATGTCGAGTTGCAAATATAATGGACAGATATTTCAAGAGTAGAATCGTATTAAATGAATTGGCAATATTCGTACAGATATCATGAATTCACATGATCAGACGTATCTTATCAAATCTTATCACATCATATCAAATCAAACTTATCATATCAAACAAAGGCACATTCTCACAAATCTTGCATATCGTATTAGTGTAATGCCAAGCACCACAAGTCCATACTCCCGCGGTTAATAAGTACGTTGGGGTGCTCTTCCCCAACTCCAGACAGGGCCCCTATTGCACAGGCATTGGTCAAATGGACCGAAGTCCCATATTGTGCCGAACAAACATATTCATATTATGGCCATGGAGTTTCAATGACAAACTCATAGTAAGAAAGACATGATCATTCATAGAGTCAAGGCATGACAAAAGCTCAAGAGAACAAATGGGCAGTATAACGACGTCTCTTATCTTTCATAATTCGTTAATGTCTTGACATGAGGATGACTAATGACAGATCGTACGCGGAACATGTGCTTTGTATCTCCAGGGTACTTCATGGTACAACCAGCTCGGCCTCTATGTGGGAATCCATAGAGAGCGGAGACTTACAGAGGTCTTAAGGAAAAGATCGTTAGTCATGCCGATTCGGAATGACCGACAGAGAGCTCTCAATTCCCCAAGAAGGGTGTGCCTAATCGTGCAAGTGTGTAAGTGACGAGTCACGAATCGTTCCTAACATGTATGCAATTGACAAATAATTAATTGAAACATCGGAAAGCATATAACTATTGAAACTCATATGCAAATCATGATAGAAACTCCACTAACAAGTCCATACTAACATGTATTCATCCCCACATTCATATCATATTCTTATCATATCAAATTGACAATAAGTAAGATCACATGATAATCCAATGAACATAAGGTCAATCATAATTACACATTTGGATCATATTCATATCATTACCATTTTTCAATGGGTTGATTGCTTTTAGGTCCATGCATACTACATAACATCATGCACATGCTCATAGACCAAGAAACCAAACATACTGACTGACTAGCAGAAAAGAACAGTCTCGGGTCGGCCTATGGATACCATCCAACACCATGGACATTCTTTTTTTTTTTCTTTAAACACGGGTGTACAGTTAAGCAGGCCCAAACATGCAGAAAGTAAATCGCGTCGGCCTATATGGCCGCCTTGCAAGATAAATCACGTCCGTGTATAGCGGCGCATTTATAGGATATTCATTAAATATTAATCGGGCGGGAAAACTTCCTGAATCGCGTCCGGTGATCACGCCGTAATTCAGACCTGCACAGACTCCCACGCAGGCGCGAAGTCTCACGCGGCCGTTGACCGGTCAGCGCGATAATCGTGTCGCTTCTCATGGACGCCATTTAGTGGATCGCGTCAGTCCTGGCCGACGCGATACCAGGCGCTAGAATCGCGTCGCCTATGACGAACGCGATTCCAATCTTTAACCCGAAAGGCAGAAACATTCAACTGATCCTCTTACCATGCTCATATCTCTCTATCTAATGCTATTTAGACAAAACATTTAACATAAAAGATGTCCATGACAACAAGTAGAAGAACGTTGATGTTGGTGGTTTAACCAAATACAGTCTCGATTATTGGGAAATATATGAAGAACATAAGGGTCATGTGTAACCCGAAAACACATCTCATGCAGTGCTTTATTTTCCATGCTTTTAACTCTCTACCTAATGACATTTAGACAAAACGTCAAACATGAAAGATGATCGGCACTACAAGTAGAATAACTTTCATGAAGGAAGTTTAGCCTAATTCGGTAACAAATTGCATGCATAATAAGAAGAACGGGAAAAGCCCTAACTGTGTACGACATAGGGAAAATGACTAATACTCCATGTATACTCTGTGAAAATTGGGCAAATTAAGTGCAAATGAACATAGACGTGAAGCTCTGTGATACCCCAAAATTTTCATTCATTTTATATTGTGCATGTATAATTTTTTGTTGTGTGTATAGTGTGTGTATTCAATTGCGCGTATTATAATTTCTATATTCCTTATGAACTCATGCATATATATATAATATTTTACATGAGAAGAGGAAATTAGCTACATTGAGGCATATTGTGAATACCAAAAATCTTAGACTCATAATACTTAAGTCATATTATGCATGATAATCGAATTTCTGATGTGCATGTTGTAGTTATCTACTTCATGCATAGTGTATATAATTATGTTGTAAATACATGAAGTATATATATATACATATGTATGTTACTTTATGCATGTGGTATCTATCTATTTAATCCTACGTACATCAATTCATCTATAGTATGTGAATAATACATAGATAATATTATCCATGCAATAGGTAATTTGCTATGGACCATGTAAGTATATGTATGCTATTTTCATACAAGTATAAAACATACATAATTGTGCATGCATTATCTAGTTATTAATGTATGTAAATCTCATGCGTATAGTGCGTGTTGTACACATAGTAAGAAATTATTATCATACACTTTGTAAGTAATCATGAGTTTATTTCTGAGCATGCAAATTATATATTTAAATGTGTGTGAATTATCTAATTATTGAGGTGCCTATTGTATTTAATTATTTTAATGCACGTAGTTAATGGGTGTAGTGTATATGTATACATACATGTGTTATCCTTGTTTAAATAATATTTATCTACTTTAAGCATGTTAAATTATTTAGGGTGTGTAAAGTACTTGGATGATAATATGCATACAATATTTAACTAATAATGGACACATTTTAATCATAAGTTCATGCGTAATGTATGTAATTATGCAATGTGTACGTATGTGTGCATATATGTATGTATTGATGCATATTGTTCTTAATTATGATTAGTGTAAGTTGTAATTAATTAAATATTACATAATGCAAGTATTTTATGTGGTAATGATATATGAAATTATTTTTGCATATACTAAATTATTTTAGTGCATTTATGCATTAAATTCTAGGTCTGTCGGTGTTTCGGCTGCTCAGGGATGCTGGCGGCCAGGACCTGGACGCCAAGACACTGTTGCCGGCCAGACCTGGACGCCAACCCCCAGTGGGCGGCCACCCCCTGGACGCCAACCTCATTCTGGCGGCCAGACCTTGACGTCAACTGCCAGGTTGACTACAACCGATGTTGACGTTAATATGCAGCTGCGTAACGGTTCCAGAATTGTTAATGTCCGTGTTTTGGCTAGTTTCAGATTAGGAAACCCTTCCTAAACATTGGGTAACCTACCCTAATGCGTACCAAACCCTTGAACCTATAAAATACCCTCACTGGGACGAAGGAAAGGCTTTCAGCATTTGGTGAAAACCCTAGCTCCGAGATGGTGAAAAGCTGAACTTTAGAAGGCTGGATCCGTCAACTGGAGGTGTTCCCCGAGGAGCTACAACATCTGAAGGATAGCCTATGCATAGGAGAAGAGATCCCAACTCCGAGGAGCCATCTACATCGACAGGAGAAGAAGATCTAAGGCATTTCCAAGCACCTTTTTCGCAGGGCCGAAAAGGGCTTCACCGACAATTCTGATCTTTGTAGATTTTTTTAAGAGGCAAGTAAACCTAGATCTTGATCCTATACATGTCCCCTAAGTCCTAGGTATTTTTACGGATTTTTCCTCGCGTCCTGGAACCCCAAATTCACCGTTGTATGAAAAGTCGTATGTATGTGCTGCTGGGAGCAAGTAGAAGGCAACATAGGTTGCAATCAAGTTCTTCAGAAGAAGTTGACGGAAACATCCCTTGACATCTACTTCTTCAGGACCTGAAAGTGTGCTTTTTGATCTTCTTTTGTTGTTTAAATAATTTCCAGATATGGGTATACTCTGAAATTTTTATAAGTGATTGTATACTGTTAGTAGGTCATGTCATAATATTGCCTAAATTTTCTGTGAACCATGTAAATTATGAAAATTCAATAACTGTACTATGTGCACCACATAAGCATGTTTGAATATGGCATAAATGGAATTACTGTAAGTTAGGATTGCATAAATTTTACATGATAGTATGAGTACTAATATCTGACTTCTAAACTGTTAGAACATAAACATGATCATATGTACCATGTTAAATGATGTTTCGATAAATATGACTGAAATCTGTTTTAAATTGTAGAAAATATATTTACTGTTTGAAAAATCCAGAAAATTGAAGATGTGATATGTTTACTGTTAGTAACTTGGGATAAAAATTTAGAACTAATCTGATGATAGTAATAGTAATTATTAGTTAAACTATGTGGATTATTCATATTTGATATGATAAAAACTAATCTTATGTAATTCAGTAATTTGCTGCATGTTTAGAATTGTAATAGGAATTGTTTACTTCTGAAAAACCATAGTATCATGATCAGGTCAAATGAGATATAGACAAATGGTAAATAAGGTGTGAAAAGGGATTAAATAGTATATGAACAATACGTGACTAGTGTGTGAAAATGTGAATGAGTGAATGTGTAATAATTGGGCCAAGGAATGACACTGCTACCCTAGAGGCTTCGAGAGCTGTACATAGAAAAGTCCCTATGGAAGGCTCTACATTGTAAAAGTTTGTCCTAAAGGCATTAGGAAAAACCCGGAGGTGGACAAGTACCACTAGATATGGTGGAGAGGGCTTCTCTCGGTCTGCGCAGTTACTAAGATTCACCACTTCATTGCCTAGGTGGTGGGTATGTGATATGAGTTGTGTTATGAGTTATGTGATATGAGTTATGTGTTATGAGATGCGATTAGTTATGAGTACGAGAGATTGGTTTGTGTCCTCTAATAGGTAGTTAGGACTATGTGTCATGGCATTTTAAGTAATTGGAATATGAATAAAGTGTAAGATTATATGCGAATGTGGCACATGATGAGTGCAAATGATATGATATGTGATAAATGAAAACCAAAGAGTAAATGATGTGAAGGATATGTGAAAAGATATGTAAGAGATAGTTAATGTTATTGAAAGTATGCTTGCATGTGAAAACCGATGTAGTAATGCATAATGTTCATGTTTTCATGCTTTAATTATCTCATTTGCAATATCATGCTTATCATCATGCCATGTAGTTTATTGTTCTTCATGTAATAGTGTATGTGAATAAACATGAGTAACTATGTCATTTATGCAACATGAAAGATGAAAATGTAGATTTGTGAATTGGATAAGATAACATATGAACAAATGTAAATCCATGTAATTGAATGTAATTCATGTCAAAACAGCAAGTAAAGTGAAGTTATGAAGGTGATAAATACGTGTAATATTAATTAGGTTCCATGCTAGATGTGATGTTTGCTTAGTACAAAGTTTCATGCTTTAGTAATTATTGTTGCCAACCAATTTAACCATGTTTTAACTTCTCAATTCATGTTATAAAATATGAAACCATGTGTATGAGATGTATGTACATTTAAAACAGCAAGCAAAATGTGAAATTAAATATGAAAAGTGCATGTGAAAAGTGAATAGTCATCATATTAGTTTGTTCATTCCTTTATGTCAAATTCTATGTTCTAGTTGTAGAAATATGTCATGAAATGAATTACTGTGGAAATGAAGGGATCATGTTATGTGTTAAGTGTAGACAATATGTACAAGTGTATAGTAATAGTATCTAGGATTTAGAATAAACATATGATAGAATGAGGCATGTCTAGGTGATTAAAAATGTGTTGATAGCTAAGAGTATGTACCATGTGTTTGGGAGTTTAAATGATAGTATGTATTCATGAGTGTTTAATAGCTTAATGTGAATGTGATATGTTTAAGATTAAGTCTTTGTTTACTTGCTGAGTCTTTGGACTCACCCTTGCTTCGGCGTACAGGTTGACAGGTATCCCGTGTTAGGGGGAGAGACGCTATCTTGGAGGAGAGGCTTTTGAGGAGCAAGTAGTAGTTGTATTTTCCTTTCATAGTTGAATAAAATTGTTATTTGGACAATGTAGCTCTTTCATCATGTAATATTGTGGACATTGTCGTTCTATTTTTGCACTATATAGATTGTGGAATATGGGATGATGATGGACTAAGTTAAATTATTGTATTTATTCTGCTGAAATCAATTGCTATCTACGTACTTTTCAACCTATCGGCTAGTGTTGGGTTTTATCCCACTGTAATGACGCTCTTTATACCGATGGGGATTGGTATAATCGTACCGGTATGAGGAGGGTCGTTACAGAGATTGGTATCAGAGCCCAAGGTTGAAATTATACATGGATAGACCGTCATCACCACCATATTGCAAAGTCTTTATAGGGAATTTTCCATAAATGTAGAAATTACTAATAAAGAATGGAAGATAGTTAAGGAAGATAGTTAAGATTAGTAACCTAGATTCTAACTAATTAAGTATTTTGCAGATTATGGCTGGACGTGGTAGGCGAAATACTCAGTCTAGGAGGTATGAGCAGAACCGCAAGTTAAAGAATTTCGTGAAAGGACTCAAACCATCAGTGAGGACTAGGCTTTTAGAGCTTGATTCCCGTACTTTGGAAGAAGTCCTAGGCGTGGCGACCAAGCAAGAAAATAAAGTGGAATCATATCAAGGAGAAAATGAAGCTCAAAAGGAGGAAGCACCAAAACCATTCCAAAGGCAAGATAGGAAGGTGAAGAAACTCATGGAAGGTCAACAATCAACTGTGGCATCAGGAAGTGAGAAGCCCGAATGCATTCATTGTGGGAAGCGTCATGGCGGGAATGCATGTTGGCGAATGGAAGGAAGGTGTCTTAGATGTGGCAGCAAGGATCATCGGCTTAAGGAATGTCCGAACCTGAAGACGAAGTTCATCTCAAGAGATGCTTCATCAGTAACCATAAAGGAGCAAGGATTAGTCGGAAATGATCTCGGCGACGTCATTACAGGTACTTGATTCGATCTTCGAGGACGAAGATCTTTTTCAAGGGGGGGAGAGTGTGATACCCCGAAATTTTCATTCATTTTATGTTGTGCATGTATAATTATTTGTTGTGTGTATAGTGTGTGTATTCAATTGCGCATATTATAATTTCTATATTCTTTATGAACTCATGCATATATATATAATATTTTACATGAGAAGAGGCAATTAGCTACATTGAGGCATATTGTGAATACTAAAAATCTTAGACTCATAATACTTAAGTCATATTATGCATGATAATCGAATTTCTGATGTGCATGTTGTAGTTATCTACTTCATGCATAGTGTATATAATTATGTTGTAAATATATGAAGTATATATATATATATATATGTATGTTACTTTATGCATGTGCTATCTATCTATTTAATCCTACGTACATCAATTCATCTATAGTATGTGAATAATACATAGATAATATTATCCATGTAATAGGTAATTTGCTATGGACCATGTAAGTATATGTATACTATTTTCATACAAGTATAAAACATACATAATTGTGCATGCATTAACTAGTTATCAATGTATGTAAATCTCATGCGTATAGTGCGTGTTGTACATATAGTAAGAAATTATTATCATACACTTTGTAAGTAATCATGAGTTTATTTCTGAGCATGCAAATTATATATTTAAATGTGTGTGAATTATCTAATTATTGAGGTGCCTATTGTATTTAATTATTTTAATGCACGTAGTTAGTGTTATGGGTGTGCGTATGTATACATACATGTGTTATCCTTGTTTAAATAATATTTATCTACTTTAAGCATGTTAAATTATTTAGGGTGTGTAAAGTACTTGGATGATAATATGCATACAATATTTAACTAATAATGGACACATTTTAATCATAAGTTCATGCGTAATGTATGTAATTATGCAATGTGTACGTATGTGTGCATATGTGTATGTATTGATGCATATTGTTCTTAATTATGATTAGTGTAAGTTGTAATTAATTAAATATTACATAATGCAAGTATTTTATGTGGTAATGATATATGAAATTATTTTTGCATATACTAAATTATTTTAGTGCATTTATGCATTAAATTCTAGGTCTGTCGGTGTTTCGGTTGCTTAGGGCTGCTGGCGGCCAGGACCTGGACGCCAAGACACTGTTGGCGGCTAGACCTGGACGCCAACCCCCAGTGGGCGGCCACCCCCTGGATGCCAACCTCATTCTGGCGGCCAGACCTTGACGTCAACTGCCAGGTTGACTACAACCGATGTTGACGTTAATATCCAGCTGCGTAACGGTTCCAGAATTGTTAATGTCCGTGTTTTGGCTAGTTTAAGATTAAAAAACCCTTCCTAAACCTTGGGTAACCTACCCTAATGCGTACCAAACCCTTGAACCTATAAAATACCCACTCTGGGACGAAGGAAAGGCTTTCAGCATTTGGTGAAAACCCTAGCTCCGAGATGGTGAAAAGCTGAACTTTAGAAGGCCGGATCCGTCAACTGGAGGTGTTCCCCGAAGAGCTACAACATCTGGAGGATAGCCTATGCATAGGAGAAGAGATCCCAACTCCGAGGAGCCATCTACATCGACAGGAGAAGAAGATCTAAGGCGTTTCCAAGCACCTTTTTCGCAGGGCCGAAAAGGGCTTCACCGATAATTCTGATCTTTGTAGATTTTTTTAAGAGGCAAGTAAACCTAGATCTTGATCCTATACATGTCCCCTAAGTCCTAGGTATTTTTACGGATTTTTCCTCGCGTCCTGGAACCCCGAATTCACCATTGTATGAAAAGTCGTATGTATGTGCTGCTGGGAGCAAGTAGAAGGCAACATAGGTTGCAATCAAGTTCTTCAGAAGAAGTTGACGGCAACATCCCTTGACGTCTACTTCTTTAGGACCTGAAAGTGTGCTTTTTGATCTTCTTTTGCTGTTTAAATAATTTTCGGATATGGGTATACTCTGAAATTTTTATAAGTGATTCTATACTGTTAGTTGGTCATGTCATAATATTGCATAAATTTTCTGTGAACCATGTAAATTATGAAAATTCAATAACTATACTATGTGCACCACATAAGCATGTTTGAATATGGCATAAATGGAATTACTGTAAGTTAGGATTGCATAAATTTTACATGATAGTATGAGTACTAATATCTGACTTCTAAACTGTTATAGCACAAACATGATCATATGTACCATGTTAAATGATGTTTCGATAAATATGACTGAAATCTGTTTTAAATTGTAGAAATTATATTTACTGTTTGAAAAATCCAGAAAATTAAAGATGTCATATGTTTACTGTTAGTAACCTGGGATAAAAATTTGGAACTAATCTGATGACAGTAATAGTAATTATTAGTTAAACTGTGCGGATTATTCATATTTGATATGATAAAAACTAATCTTATGTAATTCAGTAATTTGCTGCATGTTTAGAATTGTAATAGGAATTGTTTACTTCTGAAAAACCATAGTATCATGATCAGGTCAAATGAGATATAGACAAATGGTAAATAAGGTGTGAAAATGGATTAAATAGTATCTGAACAATACGTGACTAGTGTGTGAAAATGTGAATGAGTGAATGTGTAATAATTGGGCCAAGGAATGACACTGCTACCCTAGAGGCTTCGAGAGCTGTACATAGAAAAGTCCCTATGGAAGGCTCTACATTGTAAAAGTTTGTTCTAAAGGCATTAGGAAAAACTCGGAGGTGGACAAGTAGCACTAGATAGGGTGGAGAGGGCTTCTCCCGGTCTGCGTAGTTACCAAGATTCACCACTTCATTGCCTAGGTGGTGGGTATGTGATATGAGTTGTGTTATGAGTTATGTGATATGAGTTATGTGTTATGAGATGCGGTGAGTTATGAGTACGAGAGATTGGTTTGTGTCCTCTAATAGGTAGTTAGGACTATGTGTCATGGCATTTTAAGTAATTGGAATATGAATAAAGTGTAAGATTATATGCGAATGTGGCACCTGATGAGTGCAAATGATATGATATGTGATAAATGAAAACCAAAGAGTAAATGATGTGAAGGATATGTGAAAAGATATGTAAGAGATAGTTAATGTTATTGAAAGTATGCTTGCATGTGAAAACCGATGTAGTAATGCATAATGTTCATGTTTTCATGCATTAATTATCTCATTTGCAATATCATGCTTATCATCATGCCATGTAGTTTATTGTTCTTCATATAATAGTGTATGTGAATAAACATGAGTAACTATGTCATTTATGCAACATGAAAGATGAAAATGTAGGATTATGAATTGGATAAGATAACATATGAACAAATGTAAATCCATGTCAAAACAGCAAGTAAAGTGAAGTTATGAAGGTGATAAATACGTGTAATATTAATTAGGTTCCATGCTAGATGTGATGTTTGCTTAGTACAAAGTTTCATGCTTTAGTAATTATTGTTGCCAACCAATTTAACCATATTTTAACTTCTCAATTCATGTTATAAAATATGAAACCATGTGTATGAGATGTATGTACATTTAAAACAGCAAGTAAAATGTGAAATTAAATATGAAAAGTGCATGTGAAAAGTGAATAGTCATCATATTAGTCTGTTCATTCCTTTATGTCAAATTCTATGTTCTAGTTGTAGAAATATGTCATGAAATGAATTAATGTGGAAATGAAGGGATCATGTTATGTGTTAAGTGTAGACAATATGTACAAGTGTATAGTAATAGTATCTAGGATTTAGAATAAACATATGATAGAATGAGGCATGTCTAGGTGATTAAAAATGTGTTGATAGCTAAGAGTATGTTCCATGTGTTTGGGAGTTTAAATGATAGTATGTATTCATGAGTGTTTAATAGCTTAATGTGAATGTGATATGTTTAAGATTAAGTCTTTGTTTTACTTGCTGAGTCTTTGGACTCACCCTTGCTTCGGCGTACAGGTTGACAGGTATCCCGTGCTAGGGGGAAAGACACTATCTTGGAGGAGAGGCTTTTGAGGAGCAAGCAGTAGTTGTATTTTCCTTTCATAGTTGAATAAAATTGTTATTTGGACAATGTAGCTTTTTCATCATGTAATATTGTGGACATTGTCGTTCTATTTTTGCACTATATAGATTGTGGAATATGAGATGATGATGGACTAAGTTAAATTGTTGTATTTATTCTGCTGAAATCAATTGCTATCTACGTACTTTTCAACCTATCGCTAGTGTTGGGTTTTATCCCACTGTAATGACGCTCTTTATACCGATGGGGATTGGTATAATCGTACCGGTATGAGGAGGGTCGTTACAAGCTCTACAAATTGTATAGGTTTTCTTTAATCTTGTCCTAGAACACCTACCTTTATGAAGATCTAAAACCACTCGACGTTTTAGATGCAGCAGAGGATGAAGGGGGATGAAGCTCTGGTTCCCAGCCTTTCTCCACCTCCTCTGAATCCCTAGCCCACCTCCAAACGACCCCAACTCATTTCCAAACCTTCCCCAAGAGTTTAGTGACGAGTTCTTATAGATTTAGGGTGTAACTACATGTCCTAATGGGACTAGGAAAGGAGCTGTGAATTCTTCTTGGCCCTTCCATGTTTTGGGATTCTCCCTCCCAATTAGAGTGGCAAAGGGTTTAGGAAACCACCTCTTAGAGTTGGGTCCAATTTTGGCTTACCTTGCATGACTAATTACCCTAATTTTAACCCAAATTATCCTCCCTAATTATTGCATACATACATACACGAATTTTTGGGTATTTTCTTGTCCCAATTTTTATCCTTGGGCCAAATTTGCTCCATTGGCCCAATCTTGATAATGGATCATTAATACATGATGTTGGAAGTCTCTCCAACATGATTATTTAATTTATGGTTGGGTTATTTTTCCGCGTTAACAATTTTTCGACTTAGTTTCTAAATTTGAGTAACTTGGTCACGTGTGACGTACAGTCGGCCAATCAGATTTTTTGTTGTAAGAATTCCTATGTGGAACACTTAGGGACGATATTTGGGGTTGATTTATAATTTTTACGGAATTTTCCGATGTGTTTTCTCTCGATAATAGTACGTAAGTTTTATCATTCCGATAATTACAAAATTTATTTATTCTCCTTTATTTCCAAAATTTTTAAATCACTAAATTTTCGAGGTGCTTTTGTGACGACCCAACCAACAAAGTGGCCCAACAACCATACTAGTTGGTAGACTTCCCAGGAAGGTCACCCATCTTGGGACTACTCCCAACTGAGCACGCTTAACTTTAGAGTTCATTTCCTACTCGAGCTCTGAAAATGACTAGTCCGAGTTGTTGGTAGTCTGCTGATTTAGTTCATTTAACATATTCTTATATGGGGCGTTACAATCTACCCCTCTTATATAAGCGACGTCCTCGTCGCTATTCACATATAGCACACAATCAAACCCCAGGCGAGTAGGATTCTAGAGGTGGCCCCCATAGGCTCAAGAGGTGGCTCCCACTATGTAGCACTTTGCGCCATTATGGCCTCAAGAGGTGGCTCCCATAGTGTAGCACTTTGTCCTATGTGGCACTTAGTTCGTGCACTTCCGGCTGGGCAAGGCTCTGATACCATTTGTGACGACCCAACCAACAAACTGGCCCAACAACCATACTAGTTGGTAGACTTCCCACAGGAAGGTCCACCCATCCTGGGACTACTCCCAACTGAGCACGCTTAACTTCAGAGTTCTTTTCCTACTCGAGCTCTAAAAATGACTAGTCCGAGTTGTTGGTAGTCTGCTGATTTAGTCCATTAACATATTCTTATATGGGCGTTACATCTGTAATCTTCTTTCGCTTCTATTTTGTCCAACGTTGTATGACGGATACTATCAGAGACCTGCACATATTTAAGGCTTGAACAGTAGATAGCTAGGCTGTCTCATGTCGTTAGTCAACATCAGAATTAATGTTCATCAAAATAGTAATGTCATTTTGTTGTTCTAAAAGATGTTTATATAGAAGATACGATAATGAAAGATATTGTCTGCATGCATGTAGAGATACGTACTATCGTAAAAATGCATGGCTGTCAAACAGATATACGTGAAGACTTTTACTTTTCAACGTTTTCAAGGATTAGTCCGAAAATTGAATCGTTGTTTTCCATGAAATTGTTATATGCATGACTTATGAAATCGTTATGCAAATGAGTAAACAGATGCATACACAATCGTTATGAAGTCATAAACAAATCGATGTAAAAATCGTTATGACTTTATAAGCAAATCGATGTACAAATCGTTGTGACTTTATAAGCAAATCGGTGTACAAATCGTCGTGACTTTATAAGCAAATCGTTATGACGTTATAAGAAAATCGATGTACAAATCGTTATGACTTTATAAGCATATCGATGTACAAATCATTGTGACTTTATAAGCAAATCGATGTACAAATCGTTGTGACTTTATAAGTAAATAGATGTACAAATCGTTGTGACTTTATAAGCAAATCGATGTACAAATCGTTGTGATGTTATAAGCAAATCGATATGCAAATGGTTATGACGTTATAAGCAAATCGATGTACAAATCGTTACGCTCCACTTAACGAATCGTTGAGAGAGCAAGTCTTTGCGATCACTTAACGAATCGTTGTGAGGGCAAATCGTTGCGATCACTTAACGAATCGTTGTGAGGGCAAACCGAAGAAATCGTTATAGGTCTATAGAAATCGTTATGTCCTATAATGGAAATCGATGTGTACTTAGAGAAATTTTATGTGAACTAAACTCTAAATACTTTAGGGTGAGATACATACAGAATTTGCCTGACTTTGCTTGCGTCATTACCTGTGCTCAAAACTTGTTAGATTAAACTTTATATAGTTTTGTTAATCACCAAAATAGATATGTAATTTATTTAAATTACATGGGGATAAATGGATCATCAAAAGGTACGGAGATACTCTTCTCTTTTGTCTTGTCCCTGTGCAGGCATTTATTGAAGCACGTTTTCAGCATGTCTCCCTCACAGTTCACTCCGAAAGGAAAATAGCTTATCTTCTAGCTGTGAAAACTGCACCTCCTTCTGAAGATTTTGGAAAGAAGCAAAACTGAAAGTCTTCTGGATAACAAACATTTCAAGACCCAAAGGATCCTAGAGATCTCTTCAAACGGACTTGTTGCAAACGGCCACAAACTCCAACGGCTACATTTTCAAACGACTATATTCTGAAATGTATAAAAGGAGCTCAAGTTTGAAGAAGAAAACAACAACAACACCACAACACAAGAAGCGCATAAAAGCCTTTACACCTTCCTGTGAACTTCATTCAAATTCTTCCAAGTCCACACAAGCTTTCTGCAAGCAAAAGTCTGAGAGCTGCTCCTCTTAAGAAGCCATTCTCTGAAGCTCTCCTAGAAGAATTCTTGTGTTTGAGTGGAAATTGTATTTGATTACTTTCTTAGTCCACTCTTGTTGTTCAGATAGAATTCATATCTCATTTCCGATCCTTTGAATCCTTCTGAAGTCTGTGTTTGTTCTCAGTATTGAGGCAAACACACAAGCTCTCTCTTTTGTTCTCTTATGTAATTCCTATAGAAGTCTGTTTCTGCATTGCCCCTCCTGTGTAGGAAAGGCCTTTGAAAAAGGCAGTTGTTGTACCCCTGTTTAGGGAAGACTTGCTTGGGGGCAAGTGGGTTTGTAATTCCTCTCAAGGGTGAGAGAAGGCCAATTTATTGGCTTGAGGACTGGATGTAGGACTTCTATGTGGGAAGGGCCGAACCAGGATAAATCCCTCTGCATTCATTGTGTGATTGTTTCCGCCTTGTTTACACTTGAATCACACACACCACACTAAGCTCTAACAATTTACTTAGTGTTGTGCAATTTCAGAAGCAAATTTTAAAAAGGAAGAAATCCTAGTCACCCCCCTCTAGGACATTCTTAGTGCCATTTCGATCCAACAGTTACATGAAAGATAGTTCAAGATATTATGTGTATAATAGATTTAAAATGTGGTAACATATATCATTCACATCTTTGATATCATATAGCTTTTCCTACTAACATGGTTCTAAGTCTTTGAAAATCAATCATCCTCTCCCCCTTAAAATAATCTTCGTCCTCGAAGATTGAGTTAGAATACTCACCAAACAAGGATGGATAAAGCTTCTTCATCCTTTCTTCAAGGTCCCACGTTGCTTCTTCTCGTGAGAAATTCCTCCATAAAACTTTCACAAAAGGTATAGACTTCGATCTCAATTCTTGCACCTTCCGATCCAGAATCTCCACAGGTTGCTCCACATAGGATAAATCTGGCTGAAACTACACTGGCTCATAACTAATCACTTGAGCCAGATCTCAAACATATCTCCTCAACATGGATACATGGAAAACTAGGTGCACTGCTGCCAAAGATGGTAGCAAAGCTAGCTAGTATGCCACATTCCCTATCCTCTTCAAAATCTCAAAGGGACCAATAAATCTTGGGTTTAGCTTGCCTCTCTTTCCAAATCTCACTACACCCCTGGATGGCGATAGCTTAAGAAAAACATGGTCTCCAACCTCAAAAGCCAAGTCTGTCCTCATTGTATCTGCATAACTCTTCTGACGATCATGAGCTACCTTTAATCTATGCACAATCAACTGGATCTTCCCTGAGGTTTTTTGCACCACTTCTGATCCAACTAGATGTCGATCTCCTACTTCCTCCTAACACAACGGGGATCTACAAGGTCTCTCGTACAACGCCTCAAAAGGTGCCATACCTATGCTCGAATGGAAACTGTTGTTATATGCAAATTCCACAAGAGCTAGGTGACGCTCCCAATCTCCCTTCCACTCCAGAACACAACCCTTGAGCATATCCTCCAATGTCAGAATAGTCCTCTTGGAGTGTCCATACGTTTGTGGATGAAATGCTGAACTCAACTTCAACTGACTGTCAAAAGCCTACTGCAAGCTCTGCCAAAATCTAGAAGTAAGTCTCAGATCACGGTCTGAGATAATAGACTTCAGAATCCCATGCAGCTTCACAATGCCATCAATATACAATTTGGTCGAGCTCTCTACGGACTGCTTCTTCTTCATAGCAAGGAAATGAGCACTCTTTGAAAATCTATCCACAATCACCTAAATGGAATCATTCCCTCTAGCCGATCTAGGCAATCCAGACACAAAATCCATGGTCACGTGCTCCCATTTCCACTGATGAATGTCCAGCTTCTGCATCAAACCTGATGGTCGCTGACGTTCTGCTTTCACCTGTTGACAAATCAAGCATTTTGCCACAACGTCTGCAACATCCCGCTTCAATCTAGACCACCAGAAAGAGCGCTTGAAATCCTTATACATCTTCCCACTGCCTGGGTGAATAGAGAACTGCGATCTGTGCGCTTCCTCCAAAATCTCCTTCCGCAAATCCGCATCATTAGGGACACATACCCTATGACTCAGACGAATCACTCCATTATCATCTCTAATAATGCAGCCTTTCCAACCTACTCCTGCAATAGAGGGTCATATTTTTGCAAAGCAATAACCCTATCATAAACAGAAGATCTCATTGACAACTGAGCCATGAACATGCTGCACAACTGCGGCTCCAATACAACTAAAGATCCTGAAGCATCTTCCAACATCTTCCAATCTAGCTGCATCATTTGCCTCTTTCTGCTCAAAGCATCCACCACTACATCAACTTTCCCTAGGTGGTAAGAAACCTCAAAATCATAATCCTTCAGGAATTCAATCCACCTCTATTGCCTCAGATTCAACTCCTTTTTAGAGAACAAATACATGAGACTCTTGTGGTCTGAGGAGAGCTCAAATCTGACTCTATACAGCTAGTGCCTCCAGATCTTCAAAGCAAAGACCACCGCCGCCAGTTCCAAGTCATGAGTTGGATAATTGCGCTCATGCTCCTTGAGTTGCCTAGAAGCATATGCCACAACTCTACCTCCCTGCATAAGAACACAACCAAGCTCAATCTTCAAAGCATCTGTGTAGATAGAGAAAGAATCCACTCCATTGGGCAAAACAAGCACTGACGCTGAGGTCAAACGAGTCTTCAATTCTTGGAAACTCTTTTCACAAGCCTCAGACCATTCAAACATGACTCCCTTTCTAGTCAGCCTCGTCAAGGTAGCCACAATAGAAGACAAACCCTCGAGGAATCTTCTATAATAGCCAGCCAAGCCAAGGAAACTTCTGATGTCAGCAGACGATCTCGGTGTCTCCCAGTCATGGACAGCTTCTACTTTAGCTGGATCCATAGATACACCTTCTCCAGAAATGACATGTCCTAAGAAATGGACATCCTTCATCCAGAAGTTGCACTTACTGAATTTAGCATACAGCTTGTGCTCTGTCAAGATATCCAGCACAATCCTCAAATGCTCTCTATGAGTCTCCTCATCAACTGAGTAGATCAGCACATCATCAATGAAGACCACTACAAAAGAATCCAGATACTGCCAAAAAACCCTGTTCATCAAGTCCATGAAGACAGCTGGAGCATTTGTCAAACCAAAGGGCAAGACTAGGAACTCATAATGACGATATCTCATCCTAAAAGCCACTTTAGCATAATCCTCCGACTTAATTCGGATTTGAAGATAGCCAGAACAAAGATCGATCTTAGAAAACACTGAAGCTCCACGCAACTGGTCAAACAAATCATCAATGCGAGGTAAGGGGTACTTGTTCTTGATAGTTACCTGGTTGAGCTTGCCATAATCAATACACAGCCTCATCGACCCATCTATCTTTTTCATAAAAAGTACAGATGCTCCCCACGGTGAAACACTCGGCCGGATAAAACCCTTATCAAGCAATTCCTACAGTTGCTTCCCCAATTCCGCCAATTCTGCTGGCGCCATACGATAAGGAGCAATAGAAATAGGTGTTGTGCCAGGTGCCAACTCAATGCCAAACTCAATCTCCCTTATAGGGGCAAACCAGACAAATCTTCGGGAAAAACATCGCTGAAATCTCGGACAACATCAATATCTTCCACCAACAAGACCTTCTTCGAATCTTCGGATACAACCACACTAGCAAGAAAACCATCACAACCCTTGCTCAACATCCGAGTTGCCCTCAGAGCAGAAATCACGAATTTTCCCGACATGTTCTTGGGTAAAGGGTGAACGAACTCCTCCTTACCAGTAATCTGGAAAATAATAATCTTCCTCCTACAATCCATCAGGACATAATGCTCCTCAAGCCATTCTAAGCCCAAGATAGCGTCATAATCCTTCATCTTCAGCAAATAGAAACTACCAGGCAAAACCCATTCTTCAATGCTCACATGAAGTGAAGAAAAAAACTGCGCAGTCAATATAGTCCTGGCTGGAGTATGCACAGACAAGGGAACCTCCAACTCTTTCGGAACTAGACCATTCTCCTTCATCAAAACCATCACAAACCTCTCAGAAATAAAGCTATGCGTAGCACCAGCATCGAACATAACTCGAGCATGCATTCCCATAATGAAAACCGTACCTTCTATGACATGCTCTGCCAACTCTACCTTGTCTCTCGCCAAAGCGAACACTCGAGCCTAAGCCCTCGGTCTCCCTGCTGCTCTCGGTGTCTGTCTAGCTGCTGCTGGTGCTACTGCCGCTGTAGTCTACTGTGCCATCTTCGGACAATCTCTGATCTTTTGGTTCTTATCACCACACCTCAAGCATCTTCTGGAAGTCACCCAACACACCTCACCTCCATGACGATTTCCACATTGAGCACACAAAGGTTTTTCCTCAACTGTGCCTCCGCCTGGTGTCGGTGCAGCCACTCTTGCTGGTACCACTGCTCTTTGCTGAAAAGCTAGGGCCTTCTTCTTTCTATCCTGCCACTGGAAAGCTGATCTTGGCCTCTTCAATGAAGCCCTCTTCTCCTCTAGGTACACCTCCATCTCTGCCTCTTGCATGCAAGCTGCTGACAAAGCCTCCTCCATGGATCGATGACCAAAAGCCACCAGTCTAGTCCTCATGGATGGCTTCAACCCCATAATGAACTTCTTCACTTTCCTCAGCTCATTTGCCACAATGTGGTGTGCATACTTGGACAGCTCCGCAAATCTCACCTCGTACTCAAGCACACTCATTGACCCCTGGGTCAATGTCAGAAACTCCTGCTCCATGCGATCCTGCACATGCTCCGGAATGTACTTCGCCCTGAAGAGACGGACGAACTCAGCCCAAGCCACCTCCATAGCTCCATCTCCAAAATATGTGCATAGCACTAATGACCACGATACATCAGCACACTCCTACAAAAGAAGCAAATACACCTAAGGGTACACCCCAAACAATGAACATAAACCATCTAAAACCAATCTTTACTTGCAGCATATATGTAGCTAGAGTCACCCTCTCCTCTTTCGCGCATCGGATAGCACGAAAGATCTTCTCCGACTCCTGAAGCCAACTCTCCGCCAAGATGGTATCACTCTCCCCCTTAAAGAAAGGTGGGGTCATCCTCCTGAACCTCTCCATCATGGATACTCCTCCAAAGCCTGCCTCGTGAGCAGGTGCCTGAGCCTACATCCAAGTCTCTTAGATGAAATCTTCTATTTCACACCTTGATTAACACTTCTTATCCACTAACCTGAACCTGCACTTGCGCCTGCGACGCCGTTGTCGTTTGAATCTGAGTCTGCATCGCATGCACCAATCCTTGCATTAAAGCTCCATAGTCCACAGGTTGTGGTGTTGGTGGGGGTGGCAAAGGTACACCAGTCTGGTCCTGCGCCTGCTGAGCTGGAGCCTGCGAACCTCCCGCTGACTCATCACCCCAGGTCAGACCAGCTCCTCTGCGTCCACGGGTCGCCATATGCTGCCAAAAAAAGTATTCATTATAATAACCTATTATTCTACATAAATCTTCGACTAATTCCTTATGCAGACTTAAAATATGAACACGATGTTGATATTTCATTTATGTACATGCTCAACCTTGAACGCTCTGATACCAATCTCTGTAACGTCCCTCTTAGACCGAGTACAGTTATTACAACTCACATTGTATGTAATAGAGGTATTACATTGGAATATATCCAACATTGGACGGTACAGATTGAGACATACATAAATGACAATTCAATCCCAATAACATGCAACAAAATATGGAACCAAATACTTGTAATGAACATCATACTCAAATGTTAAGTCTAAACATAAAAGAAAGATAACAATAGTCCAAATTATTACAATCCATACGTTCATTTGCATAAAATGAAAGTACATTTTCTTTTCTTCCTCACATACAATATCACTCTAGCTCTCAAGCAAATCTCTACACTTCCACATCCTCACGCTCCGAGTCAGTGTGCAGTAACTCCTGAGTATCCTCTAGCTCTCCTGAAATGTTAAGCAAGTATGAGTCTACAAGACTCAACTAGTTACATGAAAGATAGTTCAAGATATTATGTGTATAATAGATTTAAAATGTGGTAACATATATCATTCACATCTTTCATATCATATAGCTTTTCCTACTAACATGGTTATAAGTCTTTTGGCAATCTATCATTACATAGCATGTTTAATTATCATGGGAATAAAATGTTTCATGTAATGCATATAATTCACATCTTACATTCTAACAATTGAACTAACATGTTCCTATGCATGTCATGCAATCAATTTTCATGGTATATGCTTATTGTCATGCAACATATAACTAGTTTTTATGTAGCATGTAATCATTTAAACATGTAGCAATTATTACATATAACAAGTGACATGTAGTTCATGTAGCATGTAAAACAATTTCATGTGGATCATGTAGCATGTAACATGTAGGCATTTATCATGTAGTCATTTAACATGTAGACGTGTAGCATGTAGTCATGTAGTCAATTATCATGTAGTTGCAAAGACATAGCCCACACTATTAATAGAGATCAGTGGTCATATAGCATTCACTTATCACTTAGACAAAACAATGATGAAGTCATGGTTATTGCGCAACACCGAGGAAAGCCCTTCCCACCTTAGCGAATAGAACTTGTCTACCTCCAGGATTTCAAATCGTTGCCCACGGATTCAGTAGGTCATTTTCATGTAGGTGAACCATTACCATGGAGGCATCCATGGTGTAGTTCCTTGTAGGAAATCTCTATAATAGCAATGTCTTTATTGGCCATTTCATTTCAAAATATGCATTAACATGTATGCAATCATATAATCTACGTGTTCACGCAATTCTGTCATATGTCAATGCAATAACATATAGCATGTCTCTTTCAGTTCTGAAATTCTACTTTACTGTATAACAGAACCCTATCATGGTACTAATTAAATCACATGCGTTCATGCACATATTTTCATGTTTCTTTAATTTCTATATGCAATTTACTAATGAAAAATTCATAATAGTATGCACAGACGTCTAAAAATCTCAAAATTTTGATAGTAAATCAGAATCAGATTATACCATGCACATGCAGATTTTAACATTTTTTTAGCTCTGTAGCCATTTATCATAATTAAATTCTATCAGTTTAAGCTAGCTAATCATGGTACAACAATGAGAAATTCATGCAATCTCTATACAAGAACTGAGTACAACATGTATGCAGTATATCTCACAGTATTACAGTCTCAAACTATTACCTTCAACATGAATCACATTTACAATCATTTCACTTTTCTTTTATCAATTCCATTAACATCACAATAATAACTATTCATATGCACATGTGGCCTATACACCATTACAATAACCTGTCCATAATATAACAGTGATAAAACACACAAAACATCACCTAGACGAAACCTCATACAAGCATGGATCATAGAAAGACATTTAAAATCAATTTTCTGAAAACTCATAGTACTGATAAACTTGACGGCAACATATGTGGCATTTACCAGAAGTAGACGTCCACATATCCTTTCGTTATGAAACGGTAGACGGCGGTACATAGCGTCGTTAACATATAGTAAATGTCGTAAAACACATGTTGTTTACATGAAATAGACGGCGATCGATGGTGACATTTATAGCAACTGAACGGCAAGGGATATGGACGTCAAGTTCATATGCTCGGAAAACACAGAAAACGCCACATCAAATAACAGGACTTCTACCCTTTCCCGCACGTTATTTTCATGTTTTAAAAATCTGTAAAAATGATAATTGCACAGTCTAATCTATCCTAAACCGAACCCCCATGTTACTTGCCTCTATCTCTCCTACTGGAGTGATGAATCAAGGCCTGAAGAAGCCCGCCTTGGCAGTAAGGCAGTCCTCCTCCCCATCTTCAATCGCTCCAGAGCCGCCTCCAACGCAATTCCCCCGCTTGGAGAAGCTTCAGATCTTGTTGATGAATGATCCACCTTGGTCTAGGAACCTTCAAATCTCATGCACGAGCTCTGCACCTCTTTCTCTCAGCCTTCCATTCTCTCTTCCCAAACCAGAGGAAAAACCTCCCCTATCTGCGAAAGCTGGTCTTATAAAGATCTCCCACGCATTGGCTAAGCCCTAATCCAGACCCTTGGATCATAAACGCTTGAATCTACATATTAAAAGCTTTTGGAAACGGCCTATTTCTCTCCCTCGGAACGGTAACATAAAAAATAGGCAAGTCATGTTAACGTCAACAGAAGTTGCCGCCAGCCATGATGTAGACGTCCATCGACTGTGTCGTCTACATTCTTGCCCAAAAATTAAATAATTCATAAAATAATAAATGACACTATTTGCTGTCGTTAACAAGGAATAAACGGCAGATGATCATGCCTCTAATAGATGTCAACGCCAGCTGATGTTGACGCCAAGTTCAACACAGAACAACACACAAATACGTGGAAAAATAAACATACAATTGAAATATAAATTTCAAGAAAAAATCCAGGGCACTACACATACTCTGTGCTGAAATCTGATAACACCATCCTCATCACAATGCCTACCTTGCCCACCATCTTCTAATGTCTGGGATCTGCTCCCTACTGCTCTATTACCTCATCTAGCACTGTTGATCGGATGGATAACTGTGCCATGAAAGCCTAGCATAGCTGCTGCTCTAACTCTGTCATGGCACGCGGTGTATCCTCAAGCATCTTCCAATCTAGATAAAGTAGAGACCTCTTCCTTCCGAGTGCATCTGCCACGACATTCGACTTCCCTGGATGGTACTAAAGCTCGTAGCGGTAGTCTTTGTGGAACTCGATCCATCTCCTCTGCCACAGGTTCAACTCCTTTTGAGAGAATAGGTACTTCAAGCTCTTGTGGTCTATGAACATCTCGAACCTGACACCATCGAGGTAGTTTCTCCAAATCTTCGGTGCATGGACCACAGCTGCTAACTCCAAGTCATGGGTTGGATAGTTATGCTCATGCTCCTTTAGTTGACGAGAAGCATAGGCAACTACTGTTGGGTTACAATGTGTATGATGATGATTGAATGTTTAAATGTTTTTGATGATTGACATAATTGATTTTGCAAACATGATCAAGGCATGAAAGATATGATCAAATGAAAAATGACTTTATGACTATCTATGCATTCATGATATCTTACTTGGAATGTCTTTCATATAGGTGTTAATGCAAAACACAAGACAAGAAACAAAATCAAAGTACAAAAGAACTGGAAATACATATAAAGTACCATCTGTCGACAGGCCTGAAGTCATGTGTCGACAGCCAGTGAAGCCAGGAAGCAAACAAGTTTCTGGAAGTCAAGAAAGAGTAGCAGATGTCGACAGACAGAGTGCATCTGTCGACAGATAAGGTCTGCCTGTCGACAGCACAAGGTCCCCTGTCGACAGCCCAGGGTTCCAATGACCAACATGGTTTTGGAAGCTAGTTTGTAGCAGTACCTATCTATAGACACATTGCATCTGTCGATAGTCGCAAGATAAGTCACAACATGAGACCGACATGTGATCTGTATTAGGGTGTTCTCTTATGACACGACTCTCTAGACTTAAACACCACTATATATAGATCATATGAAGGTATTTTCGTAGGAAGAAGCCTCCACACAAAAACCCTAAGCAAAGGTCAAGATCAAGAAGGTTTCTTGCTGCTCTACTTCAACTCTCCTGTCTTTTCTAGGAAGATCCATCTTGTACGAGGAGTTGAAGCTGGTTCGTCCTCAAGTCAAGCTTCACCTTCATCATCTGATCGTCATCAATGTGAAGCTTGAAGTTCTTCTAGACGACCACTTCGAGGAGTTCATCTTTGGATTTGTTCTACAACTCTGAACTCTTCTTTCATTCTACTTTTCATTATTCTCTGTGTGTGTTGGTGGTTTGAGCGTTCCTTGTGCTCGATCCACGTGTGTGTTGCTATTCTGAGTGCGTGTTTGCCTCAGACACCGTGCGTGTGTGTTGTTGGGTTGAACTTGCTTCATAAGCAGTTTTCCATGTGTGTGTGTGTGGGCGGTGGATGTAGGATACACGAGTTGTGTACTCCGAATGACCTTAAATCATCGTGTCATGTGGTTCGCGTGCTCTTACGTTAGATGTATGGTAGGTACAATTATTTGTTCACATGGTTGTTAGACTGCTGATTTCCAAATCACATTTTGCACGCACGTCAAAGCTCGAATTTGATTCACATATGTTTAAGTTTTCATCAAGTCAATGATAACATCGAAAAGAAGGTTAAATTGGTTTTAAGTGGTAGTAATCTATTCAACCCCCTTCTAGATTACTGCTTTAGGTGATTCCGCACACCTTTCAATTGGTATCAGAGTGAGGTTTCTTCGATTTTACAGCTTAGATAGCTTGATCTCACGATCAGGAGAGATTTTGTCTAATGGAAATTAACAAGGGATTTATGGCTGAAGGACACTCAGTGTCTAGGCCTCCCTTCTTTGATGGCACTGACTACACATACTGGAAAAACTATATGTAGGTGTTTCTGAGAGCTCAAGATTATGAGCTGTGGAAGATCGTAAGCAAGGGACCATATGAGCTGCCAGCTGACAAAGACACCTGGACAAGAGAACAGATACGCAAGAGAACCTTGAACTGGAGCGCGTTGAACATGATGCAATGCACCGTGCATCCGAAGGAATACTCAAGGGTCTCCACATGCAAGTCAAGAAAGGAAATGTGGGAGAAGTTGGAGCTAATATATGAAGGTACGCCAGAGGTAAGGGAAACTAAAGCTAGCATGCTTGTCTCTGAATACAAAATGTTCAAAATGAAAAATGAAGAAACTATTTCAGACATGTTTACTAGATTCATGATCATCATTAATGGCTTGAAAGGTCTGAATAAAGAGTACAGTGAGTGTGACTTAGTAAGGAAGATACTTAGGTCTCTTCCATCCTCTTGGCATACTAAGGCCACTGTCATTGAGGACTCTAAGGACCTATCAACAATGAAAATGGATGAATTGATAGGATCCCTGATGACTTATGAGATAAATCTACACAGAAAGGAAACTGAGGTTAATCTTAGAAAGTCCATTGCTTTGAAAGCCTCTAACAAAGGTTCTTCAAGCTCCAAGAAAAAAGTTCAACAAGAAAACGATGAAATTGAATCATCTAGTGAAAGTGAGAATGATGAAATGGCCATGCTCAATAGACAGTTCAAGAAATTCCTCAAGTTCAAAAGGAAAGGATCAGGTAACTCCAAAACTCTTCCAAAAAGAGATTTCTTAAACAAATTTGATACTAACAAAAAATCGGACATGATTGTTTGCTATGAGTGCAAGAAACAGGGGCACATGAGAGGTGAATGCCTAGGGCTCAAGAAGAAGCTGAAAAAGGACAAGTCTACATACAAGAAAGCCAAGGTCATGATGGCAACTTGGTGTGATGAAGACGAAGATGAGAATGCTCAAGATAGTTCTAATGATGAAGAGATCCAATGCTTAATGGCAAGAAGTGAAGACTCAAATGCGGTAAACTCTTCCTTTGAAAACTACACTGTTGAAGAATGGGAAGAAGCTTACACCTTGCTTTTTGAAAAATTTTGTGAATATAAATCTGAAAATAAAATACTGAAAAAGAAAATCATCACTCTTGTTTATGACACAAACAATGATGAACAAATAGCAATCCTGACCAAAGAGATAGAATCACTGCAAGTTGAAAAGGAAAACCATTATGTTGAAATGGGCTGCATGAAAGAAAAGCTTCAAGGAAATGAAAAGGAAAAGCAAACTCTAAGCAAATCTGTTGAAAATCTTCAAAATGAGAATCAAAAGATTCAGAAATAGTTGGAAGAAGTTCAAGAGGAATTAAAAAGGAAAAATGAAGATTTGTCAAAATTTGTAAAAGGAAAAGAAAATCTAGACATTGTTTTGTGAGTCAAGCCAAATACAACAAGGCATGGGCTTTGATTTCAAACTGAAAATAAAAAGAAACTTAGAGAAAATTGATTACATCATTTGTTGATTGCAGTCCAACTACAAGCAAGAATGTTCAAGCTAAAGGTAAGGAATTGAAAAATAAACAAAAGATTTCAACTGATGAACAAGCAAAGGCATCTGTCAACAGGCTCAATGTGGACTATCGACAGGCCTGGAAATCTCCTGAAAAAGGAAAGTCAGTAAAGAAACAAAGAGAACAAATTTTCTCAAATGTTCAATACAATAGCAAAAGAAATGCAAAAAGTAAAACTCCATGAGGCAATTGTTGTAAAAAACTTGGGCATACTGAAGCACAATGCTGGAATAATGTGAACATGTTGAAATACAAATAAGTCTAGATTCCAAAGCATTTACTTTATGGCATGAATGAAAGATTAGGACCCAAAGTAATTTGTGTACCAAAACCTCTTGTCTGATTCATCTATGCAGGAATGCCTAGCAGCCCAAAATCAAAACAAATGGTACTTGGACAGTGGTTGCTCAAGGCACATGACGGGCGATAAAGAAAATTTTTGCTTGCTAGTTGAAAAAGATGGAGGCCAAGTCGTATTTGGAGGTAACAATAAGGGCTAAATAGTTGGCACAGGTAAGGTAGGTAATGTGATTTGGGTTTATGGTATCCAGTAGGTAGTAGTTTTGATTTGGTGTCATATTCTGATGCTGACTATGTTAGGTGTAAAATTGACAGGAAAAGCACTAGTGGGTATTGTCAATTCCTAGGGGGTTGCATGGTTTCGTGGGCATCCAAGAAGCAACACTCAGTTGCACTCTCCACTGCAGAAGTAGAATATGTTGCTGTAGGGAGCTGTGTAGCTCAAGTGTTGTGGATCAAAAGTCAGTTGTGTGATTACAACATTGACATTGGAAGCACACCTATCCTATGTGACAACACTAGTGCTATCAACCTTTCAAAGAACCCAATTCAACACTCAAAGACAAAACACAGAGAAATAAGACACCATTTTTTGAGTGATGAGGTCGCCAACAAAAACCTGGAACTTAACTTCATTCCAACTGAAAAATAATTGGTTGATATCTTCACTAAACCATTGTCAAAAGATAGGTTTACATCCCTGAGAAGACAAATGTGCTTATGCAAAATTCAATGAAACTAAAGCTAAATTCAAGAATAAATGACATTGTTGTGTAGTGACTATGTGGTATATCAAATGGTGAAATATGGAAGAACAAGTTAGGCTTGTTCGGAAACTATCATTATGCGTGAGTAAAAATACTCCGCCAAGTATCCATAGTCTTCTTATACATAAAGGTCACCAATCAATAAAATTAAAAAAATTGAGTCTTCGAAAACAACATTTCCTTAAAAGAATGAAATTTTGGTGCTCACTTGCTCATGGACGTTTGCTCTTTGTGCACAAGTTTGGCATGAATGTGTATAAAACTGCTTGAATTGCATGAATGTTGTCTCACCACATGCACACATTATGGGGGAGTAAGTCAAAGTGGTTTCAGAGAGATGCTTGAGGGACACCCTTAAAAATCATTTAGTCATCATATCTCAATCAATTGATCCACATGTCCCTAAATTCAAAGCCTCAGCATTGTTCTTCCTGTAGCTGTCGACAGCTAGGACATTAGTTGTCAACAGATGACCTCTCCCAAAACTGATTTTCTGATGCTACACAGTAGCTGTCGACAGTCACCTTCCTGTTGTCGACAAATGACCCTCTTCTGTGAATTCTTCTTCATCCCTCAACATTTTTCCATGAGTGTGTTAATAATACTTTTTCAAAGGGAGAATTGGGTACTTATATTTACTTACAACCTTTCATACTCACAAAGTACCAAAGATATTGACTTAATCACAATGATTTTGAAATAATATTCTGTACATGAGTATAGGTTTTATCATTTAGAACACATTGAACAAATCTAATGGCCTTAATATAACTTAATTGAATAGCTTTTGTGGATGGTCATATTTCTGAAATGGGTTGGTAAGTAAGAAGATTTTTTGACTTAATATTCTCCATTGGCTTTTGACCTTAAACAACTTCTTGAACTTGATTTTCCAATTATAAAAAAAGGGAGAAAAGCTACCTATTTCTAAATTCTTGAAGAAAAAAAATTATAACTGAGTAATCAAGGACATGGGCATCACAAATATCTGTCTTCATGTCGAAAAGTCCACATGTCACCTCTGCACAACAGTATGATGGTTACAAACACTGAGTAACTGGAGGTATGGGCATCACAAATGTCTACCTTCACATCACAAGGTGAAAATGAACTTGATTACCACTTATCCCACATCAATACTCAACATCAAACAACATTAGAAATAGAGTGAAGCCTCCATGGTTTTTAATCAAGATGAAATCCTTATTTATTGACAAATGCTGATTTGAATATTATCTTCTCTCATCAACTAAACATCACACCACCAAGAAATAAGTCTCTCTACAATGGCTTTATTCAAAGGGGTTATCTTATATTCATATGTTTTTGAACGGTGTCTTCTAATTGCTACAACTTAAGATTCTCGGAGTATTATCTCTTGACCATTGTAGAACATTTAAATGTCTTAACACTAGTGTGTATGAGACTTTGTAATGGGTATATACCAGTTCTCAACCTTAAAATGCAATTTGCACACTCATTCCCCATTGATTTCTATCAAAATCCTGTTCTGGCACATTTCTTGACTGTATCTGTCGACAGATGCCCTGTGCCTGTCGACAGATGGAATTCTGCCCCGTCTAGAACTCTAAGCGGTTCACTTTTCATTCGATTTTGTGGGCCCCTTTCCATTTCAAATCCTTTCCAAATAGGTTTAAAGGTCAGCCCACGACTCCTCACCACTTACCTACCCTCAAAAGGTGTTTCCTACCTTATTTCAACCCCAACACTCCTCTTTCCAGAACTGCCCTCTCCAAACCTCTTTTGCTCTTGCTTCTTCTTCCTTCCATCTTTCTTCTCTCCTTGGATCATCTCCACTCCATGCATCACATCTCCCATGGCTCCCAAGAGCAAGCTTCATGCCTCACGTAAGAACCATGCTTCACCTGAAACCGGCGAGGGTTCAAGGGCTCCAGTAGAGCACTGGAGCAAGCACCGGGATGATCGTCTGTCAGAACTCATTATTCCCCCGGATTTGGATCTCACCAAAGTCCGGGGATTCTTCAAGAAATTTTTCTAGCCACAGTATGTGGATTTCATCTCCCTGGAGGACATGTTCGAGGTCTGCAACCCCTATTCGACACCCAGGGATGGACTGCCTTCCTCTACTCCCACAAGTGTTATTCCCTTATCGCTGTGACCGAATTTTTCAACAATATGGGGATGACGGTGGATGAGGACCTCTACACCACTGTTAGAGGTATGACTTTCCACATCACCACCAATCTCTTCAGCCGTGCCTTATAGATTCCCAACTCCGGGGCTGACATCCTTGTCACCCATCTTAATGCCTCGGAGTATTTCACCCTCATCACCCAACAGCCATATGAATTCACCAAAGAGTTTGTCAAACTCAATGCAAATACCTTCCCCCCACTCCACCGCCTGATTCACCACATCTTCACCACACTCATCGCTCCAAAAGATGGCAGTTGGGAACTTGTGACCGAAGTCCACAAGAGCCTCTTCCACTTCTTTCTCAAGGCTAAGCAAATCCATCTGCCCAAACTCATGCTTGACCTCAACAGGAAATGTTACCAGAATCCAAAGAGGTCAATGCCATATGCCTGTCAAATCACCTCCCTCCTGTCCTTCCTTGGCATCCAACTCTCTGAGGGCGAGCTTGTCTTCCTCAAGACCCGTAACTCTTATGACATCACCACTGCTCATCGAATGGGCTACAAAATGGTTGTTGGGAGAGTAACCCAGACTCTCAAGGGTCAAGAACCAGAAGAAGAGGATGATTCTGAAGATGCTAAGGGCAGTGATGAGGATTCCCATCCTGAACCCATGGATGTTCAGGGTGGTGCTGAAAATGTTGCTGATGAACCCGCTCCTCAGGCTGCAGCTCAAGATATTCAGGCATTCATGGCCGATCAAATGGCCCAGATGACTCACCTTTTTACTACACGATTTAATCAGCTCAACACCCAGATGGACTCTCTTGCAGACTCTCAGGCATATAGACAGCATCAGCTTTCTCATCACAGAATTTCATGAATTTTGTCAGCCCACTACTTCTGGGAATGATGATGCCTAGATTGTCTTAGGTTCAGCAATGTGGGGTAATGTAGTTATGTCTTTTCCAGTTTGGGTTATGGGTGGTTAGTCATGTCATCTTTTTCCTTCCCTTTTGCTTTTGCAATGTAATGGGTTATGTGTGTACTTCATGTTTAATTAATACAATCACAATTGCTTTCTTCTATCCATTTCTGCATAAATGAACATCAATTGTATTTTTGTCATCATCAAAAAGGGGGAGAATGTTTGGTTACAATGTGTATGATGATGATTGAATGTTTAAATATTTTTGATGATTGGCATAATTGATGTTGCAAACATGATCAAGACATGATCAAGACATGAAAGATATGATCAAATGAAAAATGACTTTATTACTATCTATGCATTCATGATATCTTACTTGGAATGTCTTTCATATAGGTGTGAATGAAAACACAAGACAAGCAACAAAATCAAAGTACAAAAGAACTGGAAATACACATAAAGTACCATCTGTCGACAGGCCTGAAGTCATGTGTCGACAGCCAGTGAAGCCTGGAAGCAAACAAGTTTTTGGAAGACAAGAAAGAGCAGCAGATGTCGACAGACAGAGTGCATCTATAGACAGATAAGGTCTGCCTGTCGACAGTACAAGGTCACCTGTCGACAGCCCAGGGTTCTTGTCACGCCCCGACGCAGAATATCGGAACGTGAGGCAGTTGCAAGAAAAAGGTATAGAGCGAAAACTAGACATCAAACCATTGCACAGTGAATAATACTAAAGCAAATCTTCCTCATTGATATCATTCCAAATGTCTAGTTACAACCACTAATATCAGAGCCAATCTATAGGGCCCAATTACATTGAAATAAAGTAAAGACTAAACTCAAACTTAACTACCACAACGCTAAACATAGTGCTAGGATGCTAGGTCACTCTTGGCATCACTCCTGGTCATTCTCGTCCTCTTGAGTGTATGGTTCATCCTCGGTCTCTCTTGAGAACACAACGACAAACAACGCAGGGTGAGCGAACAACGTCCAGTAGGACTTAAATCTCGTGCTCAAGCAGGCTTTAAATAATTAATGCATTAAAGGCAGAGTAACTAATGATAGAACGATAAATTCAAATAAAAGAGAGCGGAATAGTTCACTAAATATAGACATTCAAAAAATAGCACAAGTGTTAGGAATAGCACGAAAATAGCAGGATGGTCATAGCACAACGGCACAAGTATAGCAACAGTACAATGAGTATAGCATAGCACTTTGTTGTCAATGGACAACGAGAGGACATAGCACTTTTGATTGTCATTTAGATAGTCAAGATAGATAGCACTCAAGTGTAATGCCAAATGCTCTGATCATTTAACTCTCATGGGCACTAGCACTTTCGGGCGCACATCTTAGGATCAGATCGAGCCCTTTATATATTGCCAGGCATTGGTTATATTGTTTATCTTTAGACAATTTGTCAATGGCTAATAAAGAGTACCAAGAAATAGCTGAGAGCACTAGACGAATAGATGAGATAGTAGAAAGAACGTGAATAGTTTAGCTAATAGAGTATAGATGAGAACTAGTGGACATTGCACGTAACACGTCGAGTAAACAGGCGATAGTAACAGTTACACAATACGCGCACTTGGTGTTGGCAGTCAGGTCTCACGATCCTTCCACTGGCCTTGTTATGCACAGGTCTAGAGGTCCGGCGCGATTCAAGACGAGAGTGAACTTCTAAAAGCCGTTTGGATCTTATTGATCCCTAAAGGGTATCATCGGTGTTAGGGTACAACCGGCTCGTCGACCATGTGGGAATCCATGGACAGAGGAGACTTACGGAGGCCTTAAACAAGGATTCACTAGTTCGGCAGAAGGAATATGTAGCACCCCGAAAATTTTAATTACATAAAAATTTAAATAAAGGGAAATAAATAATTTCCATAATATTGTATTATTTAAAACATACGTACCATTATCATATGTGCTAAAATGCATCAGAAAATTCCGTAAAAATTATAAATCAACCCCACACATTGTTCCTAAATGTTCCATAAAGACATGTATGCCAAGAAAAATCGTATTAGCCATGTTTAAAGCGTTTCGCGACTTATTATCGTAATTCACCAATAAGTCGGAAAATCATTATCACACGTACTTGGATGAGTCGGAAAATTAAATAAAAATCATATATGGACTTCAAATAATATCCTCTAATGACCCATCAACAAATTTGGGTCAATAAAAATCATTTGGACTAGGTTTAAGAGTTATGGTGACCGATTATCCAAATTAGGAAACAAGTCAGAAAACCGCTAACACGAAAATACAATGCAACCATAAATTTAATAAAAATGTTGGAGAGACTTCTAACATTATATATTATTGACCTAATATCATAATTGGGCCAATGGACCACATATGGCCTAAAAATTAAAGGAAGTAAGAAAATACATAGAAATTCGTAACTCTAAATAGGCTGAAATTGGAAAGAGGCAATTTGAGTTGAATTGGGATGCAATCATGCATTCTTGGCAACCCAAAATCATACCTAACTATTGTGGGAGGTTTCCTAAAGCCTCACACACTCAAAGGGAGGAAGAAATCATCAAAAATAGGAAACCAACATGCCAATCTCGCAACCCTTCTTTCCTAGTCATAATAGGACTCCTAAACACCATGGTTGCTTAAATACTCTTCACCCAAACCCTAGGGACGAGTTTAGAACTTGCTGCGGTCGTGTGGAGGAGCTCTTGGTGGCTGGAGAGTAGGAGATCAAGCATAGGAAGCTCATCTTCTTCCCCTGTTCATCTGTTACGACCTGCACAAACCCCCTTCTTGAAGTCGAGCTAAGGTAGGCCAAACCTACACTACAAAAAAAATGACCTATAGCTTCGCATAATAACTGTAGGTATAGGCCACAAAACCGAAGGTAAAACAATTTACCTACGGAACGCGCTACAGTTTGAATCCGACACGCATGCGCCCGTGACTAAAGACTATACCCACAGAAAAATAATCGTAGGTATATATCGGGTTATTCATACAAATATTAACCGTAGGTAAAGAGTTATATAAATCATAGGTATTGGTATCTATGCTTATGGTTTTATAACCGTAGTAATATATTTTTGAGACGATTATAAATAAATGTAAGTATAGATATCATCTATACTGATTATTTCATAACCGTAGTAATACCATTTTTTTGAGATGATAAATAAATGAATGAATAAATATTACAATATATAAACTTACGGCTTTAAATTATGGTATGTAATGATATTTAATCATGAATATTAAAAACCGTAGGGGTTAATTTTTATTTTTTATTTTACAAATATAAACTAAATACCTGTCCATATCTGATGTAAACCTGAAATACAAATACAAATATATTAACATGGCTAAAATAAAACTCAAATCCATATTCACTCATCTGCATCACATAGGTAAAACAACATTAAAATCCATAAGATTCACATTCACATCCATAACATTCACATGTCTAGTCAAATATCCAACATTAATAAAAATCATAATATCATCTGCACCAGGTAAAATAGGGACTGCCTGCACATCATATCAAATTCACATTCACATCCATAACATTCACATGTCCACTCAAATATCCAGCATTAATAAAAATCCTAATATCATCTGCACCAGGTAAAATAGGGACTGCCTACACATCATATCTAATTCACATTCACATCCATAACATTCACATGTCCACTCAAATATCCAGCATTAATAAAAATCATAATATCATCTGCACCAGGTAAAATAGGGACTCCCTGCGCATCATATCAAATTCTCTTTTCTATTCTTTTTTGGATGATTGTTTTGCTTACAGAAGATGGAGATAGTAATGAGAACCCTTCGCAGAAAATTTACACAGATCTCCCGTTGTGGAACAATGGGAAACTCCCTCATTATCAAACAAGGATCTCCAGTAAATATACAAGTTGCTGTTGTCAGTCTCTTTTTTACCCACTCCAGATTACAGGTCATATGAGTTAAGATTCCATGTACCAGATACCATAGGACCACAGACATGTTCCAGAGGTTACCAGTGCTTCCTGCTGCAGTACACAATTTAAGAATTTCCCACTTTGTGTTTAGATAAATAGCTTAGCTTCTCATGGAAGACAAAGCTGTCCCACAAATGTGTGCCATTGATGTTTGTTGTTCTTGATGATCACAGTTCCAGACCTTGGTGTTGGAGCAATCAAATGATGAGGTAAAACCTGTTAACTTTGTACATTATTGCTGCCAGGGAGAAAGGCAATAGGCCTTCTTTCAGCATGTCCTCAATATTTCCACCAGGAGGCATCAATGGTCCAGAGTAGTGAATTATGTTCTTTTTGCTGCCATAGCCCTGATTTTTTATGATTAAATGCAAATTTCAGTGGCTAAATTGAGTAATGTGTAGATATTGGTTTTTTCTTCTATTTCTATGCTAGAGCCTAGAAGTAGACAAGTTTCTATTGAAGAAAAAGGGCATGCGGCTGAGATGTTCCATGGTTCAAACTTCAGAGCTTTTTGCTGACATTTGAGTTGGGTATTCACATCCCAGATTGAACAGTGATGGAGCTGACCTAATCGAAAAACCATCACAAGGTATCTTTTTTTTTTCTTTTTTTTACACCCTTAATGTTGGGGCCCCTCACTGCAGCTCCAAAGAGACAAGAGTTTCATTTTTTTTTCTTTTTAGGTGGGTTGAAATGATATGTTGGATTGGTTTGGGAATGAATCCCAAGTAATTGATTGGCAGTGAAAATTAAAATAGAATCTAACTCATTCAATTTGGCATCATATTGACGAGCATCAAACTGAGATCCATATAGTTCAGTTGGTGCCAGGACAAGTGCTTGGCATTCAACTGAACCATATAGTTGAGTTGCTGTAAAATTTCAGAACAAAAGGTTGCAATTTTTCTAGTACCAGATTGTGCCTGCTGGATGACATCAAGTTCCAGAACTATTCCCCTTTGCTGAATTACAGAAGGTTTCTCAAAACCTAATGGATAATTTGTCAAAATGCTACTAAAAGGATGTAAACTGGGAGAATAAACTTCATAAACGAATACTCTAAAATGAAAAAAATGGCATGTGACTTTACCATAACTGAAGAAGTGAAAAATACAACCATTTACAGCTAGTTTTACCAAAACCAAAAACAATGTATGAGAAAATAGGAAATGGTCACATAGCCAATCTTAATTTGAAGATTTGATTCCCCTTGTATACAAATTTAAAAAAAAAAAGATAAGAACACGCATCTATCAAAATTAAATTCATGGAAAGCTGTGGTAAGACATCACCTGACATGTCATTTGAGTGGCATTCTACACAAGAAGACATACAAATCCATCTAAGTACAGCTGACCCTGCAGTTCACAGTTCATATTTTCTTGAAAAAATATAAGATCTTGCATCCATAGCAAGAAAGAACAAAGCATATTAGCATCCATACATACATGGCCTCTGCATATGAAGCAAGCGTGTCCATATATAAGAGGGGATTTCCAGTAAAGGCCCATGGCAACCATATACAAGCACATGACCTCCATATACAAAGTAAAAAGTCATGACAAAAAAAAAGGCCACGTGTGTATTCCAAAATAAAAAGTCTACTTTAAAAAAAGTTAAGTGTATCTCAAAATAAAAAGTCTATATCGACAAAAAGGGCCAGTGTATCTCAAAATAAAAAGTTCCTCTAGCAATATTCATGCATATAGTCAACATGAAGTCGAAACTGAGCAGCATCATGGATGGACCATAACCTGAAAAAAAAAAAGATCATACAAGGCTAAAAGTTACAAAATTGAAGACAGAAAGAAATGTTAAATTGGAAGAAATATTTAACTACTTACATAGTCCTTTAACCATAAAATGTGGCTTCCCAGAGCATCACTCAACCTTTTCCTAAATTGATCCTTAACAAATAATGATGTGTTTGGCCTTTGAGCATGGGTGATTGATACCTCACAATACTCAGTGCCCATTTTGCGTCCCATGACTTCCTTTTAAATTTCTGTGCTGATGAGGATTCCATCAGCTACATGTTGCATGTCAATGTCAACTAAACGAACATGTTTTCTAATCAACTGTAACACATTATGCAAAAAATCAAAGGCTGGAGCTGGGAAAATCCATAGTGTCTCAGGGGAAAGGAATTTAAGCAATCAACCTCAGGGGAAAAATCAATGGGACTTAAAATGTGTTTGGAGAAGGCAGTAGACCAAGTCAAGTAGATGGAGAAATTAATCTGATATAATAGAAAGCATTCATCATCAACAGACAACAGCCCAAAATTACTGGTATAAATAAAGAAAAGAGTCTTTACTCTCTTCAGTTAAATGATTCTTTCTCCCGTAAATCAGGTCCAATCTGCCTGCTGTCAGAGAAACCAAAGTGGCTAGTGTCCTTTTATTCTATTTCTCAAATTAATACATATGGAATGGGTCATAGTCTAACAAGATATAAGTTATCCACCTATCAATTTGCCAAGTTCCAAGAACCTTACACCTTTTCCACCCCGACAATAGTCCAGATATTTTTGTCAATGTCAGGAAGCACAAAAAAAAACACCATACAAGTTTTAGGGACTGTAGACTTTTTCTAATTAGGGAGAACTCCCATCTGGCTATCTCCGGTTCCACCTATATCACTTGAAACTGACGAAGTCACCCATAAAACTGCTGCACCATTGACACAACATAGGATACTTAAGGCATGGTTGCAGTATCCCTTTTCAGTTTCACAATGTTAACAATTAAACTTTTCAAACACATGAAGAAAAGAAATTGTGAAGACAGACAAGAAGAGCACTGAAAGCAGCATACCATTTCTTCACGCATGCCTTGCAGAAGATCACCTTCTGGCAGTTTGAGAATGTATAAGTATAACTTGAAAAAGTAATAAAAGTTGACTATACCTTACTTATATCTCCACAATCTGTAATGCATTTCACATCTTCATCTACAGCTTGTCCCTCAACTGCACTGGTCATATGCACATCCACGTGTGTAGATGGAGCACACTCACCATCATTCGTGGCCTACAACAAAGTGGAACAATTGTCATAAACATATTTATGTTGGAAACTTTATGTAAAAAAAAATTGTACCCTTGAAGTTTGTCCAGAAAACAAAGTGGATTTTCCCCAAAAATAAAAAAAAAAACACTAAAATTTGTAAAACTTTTAGTAAGTCCATATTCATGATATTTGTCAGCACTAGTTCATAAGGGTAGAACTCTCATTCTAAATTTTCAGAGTGAAAGTAGGCATAAGTGAGGTTATGGATGCATACACTTCAACCGTGACAACCTCTTAAATCCGATGGTACTACATCAAATGTGGATCTTATGTCTTGTGTATACTATAGAATATTTGAAACGTTTCAGAAATATCATCTAAGTCAACCAATAGTAAACCCAGAAGAAAAAGGGATAAAATGACAGTAAGACTTTGACAAGCTTTTTACCAAACTTTGTTAATTCCACAACTAAACACATGATAGTCCACAGAAAGATGCTTTTGTTTACCTTTCTGTCCTCAACATCATCCATCATTTTCTTTGTTTGAAGCACAGCTAATGGAGGAGGATTTACCATGCTGCATTACCACTTACTCTGATTTCCAAAAGATACACCTCAAATAAGAGCGCGGGCGCTCGCTCCATAACATTGTGAACAAAATAAAATTTCACTGCATGAACCGAATTTGCATTGTGTAGAACGTGGCGTTAAAAGATAACGCAGGGCCAGAGCACTAGTTAACTGTAGGTTTCATTGTGGCACCCCAACATTCTTATTCAATTCCTTATCCACATCACCAATTCTATGCAAGGGTGAAGACACAGGTTAGCCTGATCTCATTTTGTACAAATACATCATGACACTTTAAAGCAGCAGTGCGGCTGAACTAGGTAACTACTGACTGATGACTGATTTACGGGAACTACTGACTGATGGTTTTTCCATTGTTTTAGTAGGTGTTTTGGAACCAGCGCAATCGATCTCTTCTATTATGCCATTTAGGATTGTGAGCAGGCCTGGTGGGGGAGAGCAGTGAGCACAATATTTTTTTATGCTCTGGTTCACATTCAAGGATCATACTATCTTATGGACTCTTGGAAGAGGTACGATACTATGCTACCCAGTAACTCTGCTCCTAATTCACTAGAAGTCATTCCCTGAAGAAGTGACGGTTTAACTTTTGCTTCTTCAGATTGGTTTTTGATGCATGTGTCCTGTCTTCCTGATGTGTTTTTCTCTCTTTTGCACATATTGAAGTGTGTGAAACCTTTGTCATTTTCTGTTATCACTTAACCCTAAGGTGAAGTATACATGTGTCTGGTTTTGATTTGATAACTGTAACCATTTTCACAGAGTAGAAGGTTTCGGGAGTGGCCACCTAGGAGACCCTCCAAAGGAAAACAAAGAAAAAAACTTAGACTGCTGTGCCCCATCTGCCTAGACTAGATAAAAATCATGTTAAGAAATGTAAGAGAGTTCAAGAGGTTGGAGAGGCAATGGGATATTCACAGATCCACTATATAGATATGTGCAATTGTAATAGAAACCACATTTAAAGAGAAACTGCATGATGGCTGTGCAGTCTATAAGGGGCAAAATTCAGTTGCCATTTCTGTGTCGTTTTGTTTGTGTACTCAATACTCGTGATCCCTTTATGCTTGGGCATGAATGTATGAGTGGTGTATCTTCGCTTAATTGTCTTTTATTAACAGCTCAAATTCATTGAAACTGGATTGATGCAAATTTAACTCAATGAGAGGTGGATGGGCCATTAATTTTAGTGATATTTAGATGACAGAGTAGCACAACACAAGTACAAGAAAAGATTTGCTGGCATGCATTGTCTTATGATTTCAAGATAGTACTGTAGGCAACACCAGTTCGTTACAACATGTAGCCAGAGAATGGGGTAGGGGTGCTAATGGGATGACTAGATTGTTGGTGTATTGTCTCGTAGAGTTTATGGATGGAACCTGATTTTTTTTTGGAGCTACAGAATACACAACAACAATTGATATGTGGTCTGTAGGCTGTGTGGTAGCGGAGCTCCTCCTCGGTCAGGTGGGTATGACTACATCTGGTATGACATTTCCTTATGCCTCCCCTCGCTGTTTAGTGCTTTCTTTTTCAACATATTTATGTAAAGAAAAACAATGTTCACTTAAGCATGAAATAGTCATACATACCTGGGATCCCCTAATCATACTCCCCATCTTTGCAAATTTCTCAGCCATGGATGTCTCCAACTCCGTCATCCTTTGCATCAAGAGTCTATTCTCACTCCTTAGAGGTTCTTTGGACTCATTCCCCACATAGAAGTTGGAGTGGGACCTGTGCCCACACCACTAACACGGCCAGGTCTATCCGGGCCTAAGACCTGGGTATACGTATCATTCCGTGCAGCCACCTGATGTGGTGTAGAGTCATCGCTCAGTGGTTGTGCACTTTTCAAAGATTTGAGCTTTTCCTATAAACAAAGACAGAGAACATGTTAATTTTCAGAATACATATCAATGGTGCATCATATTCATAGGCTTACAATGACATGTTTTGCAGCTTCATTCGTTGGCTTCCCATCCTTTCGTGTGTGTCTCTTTATGAATAAATCACTACGGTCCAAATCTGGAGACCCTTTCACACGCTGTGAAACAAAAATTTTAGTTAGTTTGTAGAAATTCAACAATGATAAGATTGAACAATGAATTAAAGTTATAAACCTACTCTTCAGAAATGTCCGCCACGGATCGAGTCCCAGCACAATGAAACCACTTTTGTTTACTGTTATTCTTCCTATTGGTTTCGCTTGAACGCTGCCAGAAGTCCAAAATATAATTACAAAAATGAGAAGGAAAATACAGTGACCATTGTTCTCCTAAAATACCTTCCACTCCAAAGTTGTCCATTGTTGAACTGCGTCTTTCCATTGGTCCACATCAAGCTGTGGGACATTTGGGTGACTTTGCTGCTTCGCTTTTCCATTATACTTGAAGTATAATTTGCGGTTGACATATTTCCAAGATCGCCATTTATTATTCACATCTTGGAACACCCATTTTTTCCTTTCATCTGAGATATCATATTTTCTCTGATCATAACATGAAAACATAATACTTAGAGCCCAAGCAACACAAGTGTAAGAATATAGACTAGTGTCGAAAATATGACCCAAACATGCTTCTGTCAAAACAGCAGAAAAAATAAATTAAAAAATGTGAACTTTCCCTGCAAACTTCCCATTTCCCACCTTTTTGGCTTCTACATGCTCTCCTTGCTCTAGAACTGGTTAAATGTAGAATTAAGCTCGGCAGAGGTCCGCGGACAGTGTGGCAGTTGCAGATAGAAAATCCTATGGTTCGGCAAGTGTACATAAGTATGATATTAGGAAAACTCCAATCCAGATGAGCTGTGGGAGTTGCCTAGGCCTTTGTTTTCTTCCCTCACCACTACAAGCGAGGTATGATATGAGGCAGACCCTTTAAATGAAAAAAAACCAGAATTTTTTGGTGCTTGTGGGGTTTGCATTTTGGAGACTGCTGGTGAGGAGAACTAATCAGGAGCAATTGTCACATATCTTGCACAATTACACAAGCAGCAAGCACATTTCTTGCACTCCAAAAAGCTCAAACAAAATCCAATCAGCATCCAATTGTTCTTTTACACATACATACTTTAGCTGGGGAAGAACATCTAATGCCCATCATAAGATACTACAAAGAGAAAAGGAAGAACTAAACAAGATAAACGAATATTGGCCTACGTATTCATGAATGAATGACAGGGGCTATCAACCAAAAAGGACTTCAGATATGTGGGCTTTATGCAAGGATCAACTCATAAGATATTCCTGTCATACGCTGTCTTCTCTGGTACCGAAGAAGGAAAACCCACCTGTCCAGCTTTCAACTCCTTTTCCTAATGCTCACTACCAAAACCTCACCTGATTATCTCAATGGTGCAAAAACTAGACACTTAAAAAGGAGATCATATCTCACAAACCACTTGAGGGCCTCCCCAATCTGATGCCAGATTCAGACTCCAGTTCTCATAGCAAAGATGAGGTGGAGGACCACGAGACAGGTTTCACAATTGATGCTACCAAGTATGGAAATGTAGGAAGATTCATCAATCACAGCTGTTCACCTAACCTTTATGCTCAGAATGTTCTTTATGACCATGATAACAAGAAAATGCCACACATCATGTTTTTTGCTGCAGAGAATATTCCTCCTCTACAGAAGCTCACGTACCATTACAACTACACAATAGATCAAGTTCGCGATTCTGAGGGCAATATAAAAGAAAAAGCTTGTCATTGTGGCTCTCATGAGTGCACAGGCAGACTGTACTGATGTACGAAGTCCTCAATAAGTATAATGGACTGGAATGAAATGTAAAATCCATTGCACAGTGTTTTCATGCTCTGGAATATACTATAATGACCATTTTTGTTGTAGCCAGAAATCAATGTGAGTCAGTTATTACTTCTCACAGGACATCCAATGTAACTTTTGTTTTTGATTTGTCCTTGACTGGGAAAAGTTAAATGGTAATCTCATTCTCAGGTGTAATTTGTGTATTCAAAATTCTATTGCTATTGTGTAATTATTAACCTGTTAAATGTTTTCTGTAATAAACTGTTTGCAGCATTGCCCAAATTTCTTTTACAAATCTACATTAATTCATTGTAACTGCTCAGTTTTTCATTAAATCAAGTAGTTGATAGTCCTGTTACCTAATCATAATATGATTAAATTGCAATTGCTGGGTATTGGAAATTTTTGAAACTGGTTGTTGTACTGCATAACAGAGAGAAGAGACAAGGAAGAGAGGCGCAGAGAAAGAGGAGGCCGGAATAGCTTGTTGCCACTCCTGATTAGAAGTGGTCCGGATTTTTCTTCCATAATCTTCGATCTTACATCAGTTCATATAAATTAAGTATATGGCATTCTAGTTTATTACCATAAATTTCGAGTTAAAGTTTGACATGAGAACAAAATTGGGCGTTTACAAGACAGGAAACCCTGTTGGTGCACCTCTAAAAGGCATAACATCATATCTCGAGTGGGGAGGTGATGAGGCATTGGTTTACATCACAATGGATGAAATCCTTAGACCTGATAAGGTTTCTTTCACTCTGAATTAGCTATATATAGTGTTCTACAATGCATAAATTCTTCCAATAAGAAAGCTCTTTTACTGTGTGATATTCTAAGTGATTCCATCTTGTCTACCTTATCTTGTGTTATGTAAAATGAAGAGAAAGGTCATTCAATATTAGCCAAAAGTAAATTGCCTCACATGTGAAAAACTAACTCTCAAGCACAAATGAAAAACTTGGAACTAAAGGTGACTGTCAAATTGCCTCACATATGCGAAGGATCAAAGCAGAGAAGAAGATTTTTGTTTAAGCAATTACCTGAACATATGCAAACACATCATCCTTACATGTTTTGGGCAACTTTCTCCAGTCTTGAAAATTGATTGGCATTTTATTTGGATCTCTTGCAATAGTCCCCAAGAATGATCTAAGTGATCGCCCACCTGGCCCGACTGGCTGGCCAATGTCATTCCACGCCACACAAATACGACGACCTTCCTCCATTGCATACACATGATGACAGGTGGTGTAACCACGCATTCTAGAGGAAGCAATTTTCACAGGCTTTTGTTCTTCCTCCATTTCCTCTTCTTTCATATCGGGCAACTCAACTTCTGATGTAACATTATCATTGTTCCGAGCTAGAAATAATCGAACTTCCTCATCAAACTTGTCCACCTCTTCTCTATTGAACCATGCTCCCGTAAGCTTCAAAAATGAAAATCGATATTAGCAGAAGTATTATAAAATAAACATCAATGGCGCACAAGTTTGAAACAAACATACAAAATCTGGATATCCTTCAGAACATTCACTTTTTGATGCATCCCGCATGAACAAATGGATAAAATATAGCACGAAGATGCCACATTCCTCACCATTCTTTTGTTGTGGCACCTGTAAAATGAATAAAGATAATTGAGCAAATTATTTATAAAACTTTGTCAAAGAAGCAATTGTTATGAACAAATTATGTATAAAACATACTTTTTGAACATGCAAAGGAATTTGAGCAATAATGTCCTTGTCCACTTCTCGTCCAAGTGCTTTGTAAATATCCATAACAAAACTAAGCAAATATGACAATTTAGAACTATGTTAGATGAAAACAAAACCAATGCAATAATAACATAATCAATCATAATAGTGTTTACCTTATAATTTGAACTTGAAGACTTCTTGCACCAATAGATAAGAGTGAATCAAGAAGCAACATGCATGGTTTTTCAATGTTGGAATCAAAACTTGCTCCAAAGTTGCATAAGATTAGCAGATTCCAATGTCCCCTATTTCACATGAGATTATAAATGTGTAATGGTGTTTGGTTGTCTTACAATAGAAAGAAGTTATGCATTCCAATAAAAGACAAATACCATGAGAATATGTATGCTTACCAACAGACTATTGGCACAAATGTATATCTCTTTGACAAAATATCTGAAGCCTTGGTCCATGAGCTCATATTCGTTGTTGGCGCATTCATGTATGCATTGAAGCACAAGCTATCTAAATATGTGAATGTGTCTCTCACTTCCATTGGTGTACTTTCCCACATATGGCTATAAAAGATGAAATATGTCAGACAATCTGTTAAAAAGTTAAGTGATCTAGACTATAAAATGACACTAACTCAAAATATAATTGAAAGGCCTTAGAATCCAATTTTCCTCCTTCCCTTGTCTTTGACATTATTGTAGCTTTGCTGCGAGTTCGAGGACCTTCCACTTTACAATCTGAAATTTTCAACATTCTAGCAATCTTCTTCCCCCTGACATATTCAATGGTTCAAGTTACGAAGTAAACCTTTACATAAACAATATACCCATTTCAATGAGATAAAAGTATTAGGCATACATTACAAATTGTATGTGATATGCCTCAACAATATTAATCTTTTGAAAAAGTTTGATCCTCACAGTAGTACCTACAAAATATAATGAAATTAGATCAGAAACCTAAATTCAGTAAATAAATAAAATAAATGAGACAAGTTACAATTTCAGGCATTCAGAAACCAACACAACCTGCTCATTTTTGGATAGTTTTTAAAGTAACTTCTAACCAATCAACATCATTTCTCTCCCATTGCATGTTTGCCTCATCATCAACAACATCATGTTCTGTAGCATTGCCATGTGTTGGGGCAATATCTAAGATTGCCTCTTTGTCCACGGTTTGCCCATCTTGGACACCAAATAGATCTCTAGGACGGGTCTTCCTAACAACAAACCACCCACTATTTTTAGGATCTTCAACATACCAAACCTGCTCCACTTGTGATGCTAAGACAAAGGGCTCGTTTGTCCTCAACAAATGACTTGGATTAATTAACGTAAACCCTTTATCTTCTTTCACCCCCTTCCTCACATCTATCCAATCACATTTAAATAACAATGTCTTCATTTCCCCGTAGTAATCTAATTGAATTATTTCATTAAGCATCCCATAGTAAGTTATATGTCCTTGAATGAGGCTTCCATCACTATTTTGAGTCATAGCAGATAACAGTACACCACTATTTTGAGTTTTCCGATGTTCTTCAACATTTCGGGTGTGAAAACGAAACCCATTTATCAAGCAAGACTTGAATTTTTTCACTGAACTCAAGGGACCGTCTTTCAACCAACGTAATTTTGGTGATAACAATTCGCCCAACTCATCTTGCAACTGTTGCACCTAATAATTATGTCAAAAATTAGTCAGTATCAAGAATAATAATGGCCTTTTAAAAAAAATTCCCAAGATATGCAAGTTTCAGTAACCACTTACTTTTTGTTTGAACCAATGTGGAAATTCTACATTCTGGAGATGTGTTACTCCTTTAGAAAAATATGGTTGTTTACTCTTGACATGTGAAAGGTGTTCCCTACATATTAATAAAGATGAAAGGTGAAATAAGTCAAAGCATACATCAAGGCAAACAATGCCGTCAAAATTACTTGACACAACACTTACTTTATGTAGGGGGCCACTACATCACAATTCAATAGAACAAATTGGTGTGCTTGACTACGCTCTCGTTCATCAAGGCTTACATTAACTCCTACATCAAGTGGATGGCCTATTTTTGACAAAATGTCCCAATCACCCTCCAAGGCAATGCCATTGTTATCTTCATTTCGGGCTGGCTTATTAAACCATGTTTCTACATCATCAGAAAGATAACGTGATGCAAAAGTAATAGTTTCTTCAGCTAAATAACCCTCAGCAATACTTCCCTCCGGGCGTGCCTTGTTTCGTACATATGACTTCAATCGTGCCAAATATCTACACACAAAATTCTCAATATAAAAAAATGATATAAGTACGTAAAAACCAATAGTCAAAAATAGAAGAGACATAATTAAATACCGCTCAATTGGATACATCCATCGGTAATGTACAGGCCCACCGAGCCTAGCTTCTTCAGGTAAATGAATGAGTAGGTGCACCATAATGTCAAAAAAACTAGGAAGGAAGATCATCTCAAGTCTACATAAAATTGTAGCAATGTGTTCCCCAAGGTGATAAAAATCGTCTCCTGATGAATTCTTGGAGCACAAGTCTACAAAGAAATTGCATATATCAATGATCGTAGTACTCACTGCTTTTTGCGTCATTCCTCGAGCGGCCACTGGAAGTAGTTGTTGCAAAATCACATGACTGTCATGACTCTATAACCCCCATATTTTTGCATTGTTCACATCCACATGCCTTGACATATTTGAAGCATAGCCATCTGGAACTTTTACAATCTTAAGCATATGACAAATTACCTGTTTCTCAGCCTTGCTCAAAGTGAAGCATGCAGGTGGGAGAAGCGTCTTTATAGGTCCAACAGATTGTGGATGAAGTGATGGCCTAATACCAAGACTTTCTATATCTTGTCGAGCCTTAAGCCCATCTTTGCTTTTACCATCAATTCCCAAAAGTGTACCAAGAATGCCATCACAAATATTTTTCTCAATATGCATAACATCAAGGTTATGACGCAAGAGTAATGACCTCCAATACGGCAATGTAAAAAAAATGTTTTGCTTCTTCCAATTTAAAGATGTGTTAAACTTAGTGTCATTGGACTGCAACACAACCTTATCCTTTTTCTTTCTTTGTTTTTTTGTCTTCTTGAATAACTTTCTCTTATTTTTCAATGTTGCTCCTAATGTCTTTCTCAAAGTGAAGGTGAGATTGTCTACTTGTTTCAACACTTCATCTCCAGATAGTCTCCTTGGACTTTGTCCCCACTCTTCTTTTCCATCAAACATACGTGACATTGATCGAAACTTATGATTGTTTGGTAACCACCTACGATGTCCATGATAAAAATGTTTTCCACTAGCAAATAACCAAGTAGAACATGTGTCCTTATTACATATAGGACAAGCCAATCGACCCTTCGTACTCCATACAGAAAGACAAGCATATGCTGGAAAATCATTAATGGTCCATAAAATGGCAGCACGCATCTGAAACATTGACCCAGTGACAGCATCAAAAGTTTCAACTCCATGCCATGGCATCTGCAACTCCTCTATTAAAGGTTGTAGATATACATCTATATCATTGCCAGGTGGCTTTGGACCAGAGATTAGTAAAGATAAAAATATGTTTGGACTTTTCATGCATTCCCATGGTGGCAAATTATATGGTATCAAGAGCACAGGCCAAGTGCTGTGACTAATTCACATAGTGCTAAAAGGGTTGAATCCATCACTAGCAAGACCAAGCCGTACATTTCTATCCTCCAAACCAAAGCCATCCACAGCATCTAATGTTTTCCAACAAGCAGAGTCTGCAGGGTGACGTAGAATGCCATCTTCACAACGTTGGTCAGAATGCCATCTCATGTTAGATGCAGATTTTGAGGACATATAGAACCTTTGCAACCTTGGAATGATTGGAAAATGTCGAAGAATTTTTTTTGGTACTTTTCGTCTCTTGTTATCATCATTGTCAATCTTTTCATCAAATTCCCATCTACTTTCTCCGCATCTTGGACAGGACTGAAGTTTCTCATTATCTTTCCAATAAAGCATGCAATCATTGGGACATGAATCAATCTTGTCATACGACATTCCCAAATCATTAATAACTTTTTTCACCTCAAAAAATGAATCTGGCAATACGTCTCCATCTGGAAGAACCTCTTTTACCAACTTCAACATCAAGTCAAAAGATTTATTACTCCACTTCCTCATGCACTTAATGTTGAACATCCTGACAATGAAAGAAAGCTTGGTGTCTTTAGTACACCCAAGATATAATGGTTGTTCAGCATCTTTGACTAACTTATAAAACCTTTTAATGTTGTCATCTTTATCCTTAACACCTATGCCTGAATCCTGAGCCTGTACATCTTTTGTCATCCCAAATGCATCACGTAGCATCTCATGTAAGCCAATATTTGTAATCTCCTCCTCTACTTGTAAATTTGATGGTTCACCATGAAATTTCCAAAACCCTTTGTCTTTAATGATTCCATTGAAGTATAAGTGCTCTCTTACTATCTTCTTATCCAATCTTTTTGTGCAAGCACAATGGAGGCATGGACATTTAATCACGTGATTGTTCGATCTGCCGTCAAATGCAAAGGAAATGAACTCATCTACACCATCATAATACTCTTTTGTGTCCCTACACAAATAGACAGATACATCAAAGTTACTTATTCATTCATCCCCAAGTACTTATGAACAAAGGGATATACATCTCAACAAATACCTTGACATGTCCATCCAACTCCAGTCCATAGCCCTCGTCTATAAATATAAGTGAAACAACTACAAAAAATAAAAACCATTAAATAATGTGCTATGTAAACTCTAGAGTATACTATGTAGACTTCAGAGCCCCTCCCATTCAACAAAGCAAATGGGCGCCACTAAGTATGAAGATTAGCAAAGTGTGTAAGAAAATATAGATAAAGTTGGCTAAAACATTGGAAAGATAATGAGAACACCATGGGATTACTTCAAAAGTAAAGTTTGTATAAGCTGATGTTGACCATCTGCAGCCTTCAGGTTGGATTGCCAGCAGAATGAGCACATTTTTTTCCTGTATCAATCTGGGAAGGATCCTTCTGCTTCAAGTATTATAAAGGGCATCTGTGTTGTCAATTGCATTCTGCCAGCAATGCTACATGCCACTGGAGTGGTGCAGCTGTGTGGCACAGAACTTCCTATCTTTCTCATTTATGAGGAAAAGGGTGGACGGAGCACCCAATCTTATGTATCAGCAGGCACTTGAACAGTGGTTATTGTTTGACATGCCTTTCTGCAGCATCTGCTGCAGCGATGAGGTAAGTCTGCCGACAGCCCCAAATGGCCTAGCCACATAATAGGATCTCTCTCTCTCTCTCTCTCTCTCTCTCTCTCTCTCTCTCTCTCTCCTTTATACAAATTTAATAAGATGGAAGACATTAACTCATTAAGCTATGTAAACCAGGTTCTTTCCCACCCAAAGTTGATATCATCTAAACTTTAAAGGCATGTTTTTATATGATATATAATCGAAACTATTCTAATATAATTATTTTGTACTAAAGAGAGACAAATTGGGCTAGGAGGGGTGCTATTAGACTTCTCATTGCTGGGGTGAATATAAGAGGGGGGTGCGAGATGGAGGGGAGGGGGCGACCGAAGGGGTGGCGACCAGACTTAATGAATTAAGCATTGAGAAGAAGCTGATGCCAAGAAACTTTGTGTAGAAATCCCTAAAAAAAAAAAGACTTCAATCAAGCATTAACAATTTCTGGACAATGATGAAATAAATTTATGACAACTTTATTCAAAAAATCATTGTCCCATCCGAAGAGTAACTTTCTAAGCTCCGTGAAGCTTATCATGCCATTCTCTCATCACCAGCTAAAGATGAGATTTCATGTTGAGGCATTTGAACACACAGCTTACAGGTAACTTAATGTCAAGCACTGTCCTCTATTGTTTCCCACTCTTGTGTCTAAACATCTCGAGGTGGGATGGACACTAAGGTAAGGTGGGATTAGAGTATTCCGACTTCTTCAGGGGACTATGCCCTTCTTCTTGATCGATGGGCACCATGCATGCCACCGGGCACATACAGTCACGAGTCTCCTTCTCCCCACCTTGAGTTCTTTAGTACGTTGCGCGTCTGACGCTATGAAGGGATTAGTTTGACAAACTCCTCCTCACTTCCCCTTCTTCTTCCTCCCTCTCCACCACCGTCCCCCCTCTCGGTGACTGTGCAAGGACTCAGAAGCATACAAAGTTGGGTCATACCTTGGATGGAGGAGCAAAGGCGGCGATGACGACCCACCCTTCTCCTCAAGCTTGGAAGCAGGGGCAGGGGCTAGAAAGGGCACAGAAGACAGCTTCGAGCGTCGACACAAAGGCGACACTAGAGGGTTGAGAGGATGATTGCCGTGGTCGAGTAGGCCGCCGGGTCATGCACGACAATAACAGATGACGACGGCGGCGTCCTAGGGCATGGATGATCACGACCGCGTCCGACTGGGACAACGATGGTGGCCGAGTGCTTGGACGGCGACGATGGCGTGGTCATCGTCCGGGACGGCGACGATGGCGGCCGAGGGCGTGGTCGGCGTCCGGGACGGCGACGATGGCGGCCGAGGGCGTGGATGATCACGGCCGCGTCTGGCAGGGACAACGATGGTGGCCGCGTCCGGGACGGCGACGATGGCGGCCGAGGGTGTGGTCGGAGTCCGGCTTGGACCGGCGATGATGGCGGCCGAGGGCGTCCAGCGCGGTCGCTTGATTAATGGCAGAAGGAGGGCCGGCAAGGGAGTAACCAAAAGGTTAGCAGAAGGAGGGCGTTCGGCGCGGTCGCTTGCTCTTCCGACGAATGCAGAACACCGCCCAAGGGAGAACCCCACCCTTTTTATTTCCCGCCCAATGGACATGTATTGGCGCCAACATTATACCCATGGTTCCAACTTTGTTGAGATGTGACGAGTACATCAATACCTATATTTAATAGCTATTTATAGGTGTAAACAATTTTTTTGTTACATTTACTAATAAATCATGGCTAAAAGCAAACTATTCTCTCGCACTTTATAAAACCGTAACTATATCTTTGTATCTACATATGGCTAAAAAAAGCGTGTGTATAACCTTAGAATGGACAGATTTAACATGTATAAGTGGGGTATATACCTACGTATTACCCTACTGTAGGTAAATTCTGTAGGTATAGCCCCAATTTGTTGTAGTGCTAAATCCCATCGTACAAGGCTTATACCCCTGGAAAGAGGGTCGAGTCCACTTCCTAACCCAAGTGGAATGCCCAAATTCCATGCAGTATACAAGGAGTATTAAGCGTTCTCCTCCAAGTGGTCTGAACATAGGTTTTCTAGAACAACAAGACTTCATCAACCCAAAAGGTAGGTTTTCTCAGGCCAAACCTTAACATATCCTATACCAATGTGTAGAGCATCAAGTTAACTTTCATTTCCCACTGGTTTCATCGAATTCCATTGAGTAGATTTTGTATTATAAGCGTTTTGCCAAGGTCATGCACTGTTAGGGCTTTTCCCGTTCTTTGTATGTTGCATGTGATTCAAGACCGAATTCGAGTAAACTCATGACATGAAAGTTATTCTACAAGTTGTCTTCTTCAGGTTTTGTGTTGAACATTTTATCTAAATGTCATTAGATAGATAGTTATAAGTGTGGTAATAGGGTTGCTGCACAAAACTACGGTTTTAGGTTACACTTGGTCTAATGTTGTGTTCGACTTGATCAAAGCCTATCATAACCATCCTTATTTTCTAATTCTGATTTACTGGAAGTACCCTTGTATGTCTAGGTTGTTTTAAAACTAGTTTCGTTATTTTTCATACACTGTACAATTTGTTCTATATTTCGGAAGCACCAGTGTCAATATATGGCAGTTCTGGACCGCAATCCAAGAACATGTCCTTGCTCTGTCAGAGTTAGGCACAGACCCTGTGAACGTGACGGCCCGATAGGCCACGTTCTAAGGTCTCGTCACGACATCCCACACCGTCGTGACCGGATCGCAACGAGGCACTTCGTCGTGAACATGCTGCCTGATCTGACCGCCTAGTCGCGTTCTTCACAACACCCTGTCGCTTTCTGGTCTTGACCCGTCGCGACTGTAACACCCTGAAAATTTAGTGATTTAAAAATTTTCAAAATAAAGGGGAATAAATTAAATAAACATATTGGAGAGACTTCCAACACCATGTATTAATGACCCATTAACAAGATTGGGCCAATGGAACACATGTGGCCCAAGGACATAAGTAAACTAGGATAGGAAATTACCTAGAAATTCGTGTATGTAATTATGTCATAATTAGAGAGGGCAAGTTAGGGTTAAAATTAAGGTAATTAGTCATGTAAGGTAAACAAAAATCAAACCCAACCCCAATTGGTGGTTTCCTAAACCTTTGTTACCTCTTTTGGGTAAGAGAATCCCAGATTTTATGGAAAGTGGGAAATAGAATTCGCAGCCCCTTTCCTAGTCTCGTTAGGACTCTTAACTACACCCTAAAACTATAAGAACTCGTCCCTAAACTCTTGGGGAATGTTTAGCAACAAGTTGGGGTCGAGAGTAGCAAGTTTGGAGCGCTGGGGAAGTGGACAACGGCTGGGGAAAATCGTAGTCTTCCTCAACCTCGCTCTGCATCAACCCAGAAATCTGTAGAGAGTTCTTAGCATTCAAAGTTAGGTGTTCTCGGGCCAAGATTAAAGAAAACCAACAACATCATGTAGATATTCGAGTCTAGGATCATTTGCACTTGGTTTGACTCAGTTTCATGGAGTATACATTGCGTATTCTAGTGTCGACACTACTTGAGCTAGTGTTGACACTCTGTCCCAGATTGTCCAGAAGGTTTTATGGGAGCTGACTCTAGTGTCGACACTACTTGAACTAGTGTCGACACTACTTGACCTTTTTGCCTTGTATTTGAAGCACTGTGTCGACACTAGCTGATCTAGTGTCGACACTACTTGACCAAATTTGCATTATTTTGTCTTGTGTTTGAAGCAATGTGTCGACACCAGTAAGGGGTGTGTCGACACTACCCTTACAAAAAAAAATTACATATTTTGGGTCTGATCATTTCATGATGTCTACTAGCCTGTGCATGATGTTATATGGTATGCATAGACCTAAAATAAATCCACCCATTGAAATATAGTAATGATATGAATATGATTATAATGTGTAATTATGATTGATCTTATGTCCATTGGATTATCTTGTGATCTTGCTTATTGTCAATTGATAAGATAAGAATATGATATGAATGTGGGGATGAATACATGTTGCTATGGACTTTCTAGTGGAGTTAATGTCATAATTTGCATATGAGTTTCAATAGTTTTATGTTTTCCAGTGTTCAAATAATCATTTGACAATTGCATACATGATAGGAAAGATCCGTAACTCATCACTTACAAATTTGCACGAATAGGCACACCCTTCTTGGGAAATTGAGTGCACATGTTCTGCATATGATCTGTCTTTTGAAACATCCTCATGTGAAGACATTAATGAATTATGAAACATAAGATACGTCATTATCCTGCCTTGTTCTCTTGAGCTATTTGTCATACCTTTACTCTATGAATGTTCATGTTTCTTTTACTGCGAGCTTGTTATTGAAACTCTGTGGCCATAATATGAATCTGTTTGTTCGGCACAACGTGGGACTCCGGTCCAAATCCAATGCCTGTGCAAAGAAAAGGGCCTGGTCCGGTCCTGGGGAGGAGCACCCCAACGTACTTATTAACAGAGGGTGTATGGACTTCTGGTGCTTGGCATAGCACAAACAAATAAGCAAGATTAGTGTGAATGTGCCTTTGTTTGATATGATAAGTCTGATTTGATCTGATATGATATGATTTGATATGATACGTCTGATCATGTGAACGCATGATATCTGTCTGAATATGGCCAATCTCTTTGATACGATTCTATTCTTGAAATATCTATCCACTGTATATATGCAACTCGACATTTGATCTGAAATGATATCCGTTCTACTCTGCTATTCGATCTGTTAGTATTGCATGCATTGTCATCATGTTCATATCTTGCCTTTTAAAATGTTAATCATGTATACTAGTGCCCGCACAATATTGAGATGTAAATCCTACTGAGCTAGTTCGCTCACCCTATCATCCTGCCCTTTTTCAGGTAGTGATGTGGAACCAGAGGAGTCGGATGGGGCAGGGCCAGAGTGATGAGCACCTGCCTTATGAGTAGATGATTGTTTAGAAATAGACAATTGAGTAGTCTATGTAGTAGTGGACTTTTCTGGAAGTTTTATTTGAATAATGGATCCTTTAGTTGGTTCTTTCTTATGTAAGGTTGTATCTAGTTGAATGGAATGAAACAAAGTATACTTTTGGGTGATCATAATATAGCCTCAAATGTGATATTATATTCAATTGTGACTCTGCCTTACTCAACTATGATACGCCTATTTGTATCGTTCACGTCCCCCCGGTATTTATTCCGCAGCTAAATATCGGGGCATGAGAGTTGGTATCAGAGCCCTAAACTTTAGGGTCCAAGGGAATAAGAACATAGATTGGAAACTAGATCACACGAGTCAAAATTTGTCGTACCTAATGTGAGCTTGGGTAGAACCATGGGAATGGAAGTCACATGTGATATATTTAGATGACTGACTCATATTATTATCTTGAAGGTACTTATTACCATAATGGCCGCTGAACGTGCCCAGGCTAGGGACATGCAACGAACAATATAGAACTTGACTCAGGCTATCCTACAAGCCACCCAGGGTTGAGGTAACCGCGGAGCCGGTGATCTCCATCGGAATTTTCGGAATATGGATCCGCCTAGGTTTGAAGGGAGCACTGACCCAGATGTTGTTGAACACTGGGTTAAGGAAATTGAAAGGATATTCAGGGTCATGCAATGCACAGACCAGAACAAAGTACTACTGGTGACTTTCCAATTGGAAATGGATGCTAGGGCATGGTGGGAGTCGGTAGAAGCAACATTGAATGGCCAGCAACTAACATGGGCTCAGTTCATTGAGCAATTCAACACCAAGTACTTATCTAAGAGGGTCCAGGAATAGAAAGCAGCCGAATTTGTGGCTTTGAAGCAGAGAGGACTCAATGTGGCTGAGTATGAGGCCCAATTCTCTCGTCTATCCCGATATGTTGTTCACTTAATTGGGACAGAAAGGATGAAGGCAAAACGCTTTCTGAATGGCTTGAGGCCTCAGCTCATCACTCAACTGGCGCGAATGGACATACAAACCTATGCTGACATGGTAAAGAAGGCTCAGTTACTGGAAGATGCCATGGAGACTGCTGAAAGAATTATGGGAAGACCCGCGAAAAGGGAGCAAGTGTCTTCTACAGTAAGGTATCAGCCGACCATTGGGAAGAAAAGGCCTAGTGGCGGGGTGAATGAACCAACTGATTAAAAGCCAAAGGAGATAGGTAAACAGATAGTGGTGACGACAAGAGAAAGGTGCAAACACTGTGACAAAGCTAATCACGGGTCTGAACAATGCTTGAGAGCACAAGGGAGATGTCTGCGCTGTAGTAGTCGTGGCCATAGGATCTCAGACTGCCCAATATTGAAAGAACAAACCCCTCAGGATAAGCGTCTGAATGGACAGAAGAGGTAAGGTCGATTGCAAGCTATTCAGGAACCGGAAGCTGCTGAAGAAGGAGGTATCGTGGAAGGTACACTTACTATTCTTTCCCGACCCACATATGTTCTCTTTGATACGGAAGCAACACATTCCTTTATGTCTCAAACATTTGTTGATACCCTACCTGTGAAACCCATCCCAATGAAATCCAGAATACTTGTGTCAACCCCGATTGGTCCTGGCACCAATCTTACAAATTATATGCCATCTAGTGAAGTGTTGATTGAAACCCAAAACCTACCAGCAAATTTAATATGTATGGACATGGAGGGGTATGATGTGATACTAGGAGCAGACTGGTTGTCTAAACATGGGGCTAGTATCGACTGCAGGAGAAGTCGGGTAACCTTTAGCCATTACCCAAAACTAGCGTTCACAGGGGATAGAAGCCGCAAGAGATTGTCACTTATCTCTACACTACAAGCCAAAAGGATGATGAGGAAAGGTTGTATGGCCATTCTTGCTGATGTTGTTATCACAAAGAATGAAGTCAAAGTTGAGGACATCCAAGTTGTCAGCGAATAAGCTGATGTTTTTCCCGAAGACTTGCAAGGAATTCCTCCTGAGCGAGAGGTTGATTTTACCATCGAGTTGGTCCCTGGAGCAGCACCAGTATCTTGGACACCATATAGAATGTCCCCCGCAGAACTGAAGGAATTAAAAGAGCAACTAATGGAACTGTTAGAGAAGGGTTTCATCCAACCAAGCACATTGCCATGGGGTGCACCTGTCCTCTTCGTCAAGACGAAAGATGAGTCGATGAGTCTATGTATAGATTACAGACAACTAAATCAGTTAACCATCAAGAACAAATACCCTCTGCCAAGGATTGATGAGTTGTTTGACCAATTATCTGGGGCTAGATACTTCTCTAAAATAGATCTCAGATCCGGTTATAATCAATTGAGGATCAAAGGAGAAGACATTCACAAGACAGCCTTCCGAAGCAGGTATGGGCATTATGAATTTATTGTTATGCCTTTCGGACTAACAAAAGCCCTTGTAGTATTCATGCAGTTGATGAATAGCATTTATCGCCCATATCTTGACAAATTTGTGGTGGTATTCATCGATGATATATTGATCTATTCAAGACAAAGGAAGAGCATGAGGAGCATTTGAGGATTTCATTACAGATTTTAAGGGAGAATAAATTATATGCCAAGCTAAGTAAATGTGAATTCTGGCTTGAGGAGGTATCCTTTTTAGGACATGTGGTAACCAAGGATGGTATCGCTATTGATCCACCAAAGGTTGAGGCTGTGCTGAAATGGGAAAGACCGACAAGCGTCACAGAGATCAGGAGCTTTCTAGGATTGGCATAATATTATCGAAGTTTTATAAAGGATTTCTCAAAGATTGCAGTACCCTTAACCAAGCTGACCCGGAAGGAAAACCTGTTTGTGTGGACCGATGAATGTGAAGAAAGCTTTAACAAATTGAAGAAGTGTCTGACTACTGCTCCTGTCCTCGCCTTACCCACTGAAGAGGGAGGATTTGAAATTTATTCAGATGCTTTTGGAACAGGTCTGGGATGCGTCTTAATGCAACAAGGGAAAGTAATAGCATATGCCTCAAGACAGTTGAAGATCCACGAAGTGAACTAACCGGTTCACGACCTGGAGTTAGCAGCTGTAGTATTCGCATTGAAGATTTGGAGGCATTATATCCATGGTGAGTAATTTAAAGTCTTTTCTGACCACAAGAGTTTGAAATACTTATTCTCACAGAAGGAGCTTAACATGAGACAAAGGAGGTGGTTAGAGTACCTGAAAGACTTAGACTTTTCCATCCAGTATCACCCTGGGAAAGCAAATGTAGTGGCAGACGCTTTAAGTAGACAACCAGGAGCTATACTAGCTAGTATGATGCTGGGCGAATGGAAGTTACTGGAGCAATTTGCAAGTTTGAACTTAGACATGGGAAAGAAGGAAAAACAAGTAATGATTTCCAAACTCCAAATACAATCCGATCTGCTGACCGAAATCAAGGAGAAACAGGGAGAGGATCCATTCTTAGTTGAGATCAGAGAGAAGCTAGAACAAAGACCTGACTTCACACTATCAGCTGAGGGAAGATTACTATTCCGAGGTAGAACATGTGTCCCTGATCATGGAGAGCACAAGAAGAGGTTATTAAATGAAGCTCACCAGTCGAAGTACACGATTCATCCTAGAGCAACAAAGATGTACCAAGACTTGAAAAGGTCATACTGGTGGCTAAACATGAAGAGGGATGTGGCTGATCATGTGTCATACTGTTTAACATACATGAAAGTCAAGGCCGAGCATTTCCGTACAGCTGGTGGACTGCTACCACTAGAAATCCCAGAATAGAAGTGGGATAGCATCGGTATGGACTTTATAATGGGATTGCCCAAGACTAGAGGTGGTATGGATGCAATTTGGGTAATAGTTGACCGATTGACTAAATCAGCTAACTTCTTGCCGATTAAGAGTACATTGTCAGTGGATGTATTGGCTGCACTATATGTTAAGGAAGTAGTTAGATTGCATGGGGTTCCATCTAGCATAATATTAGATCGGGACCCTAGAGTTACTTCACATTTCTGGAAGGGTTTGCAAGCAGCAATGGGTACTAAACTAAACTTTAGTACTGCCTTTCATCCTCAGACTGATGGACAAACCGAAAGGACCAATCAAATTGTGGAAGATATGCTTCGTGCTCTGGTGCTTGGCATAGCACAAACAAATAAGCAAGATTAGTGTGAATGTGCCTTTGTTTGAGATGATAAGTCTGATTTGATCTGATATGATATGATTTGATATGATACGTCTGATCATGTGAACGCATGATATCTGTCTGAATATGGCCAATCTCTTTAATACGATTCTATTCTTGAAATATCTATCCACTGTATATATGCAACTCGACATTTGATCTGAAATGATATCCGTTCTACTCTGCTATTCGATCTGTTAGTATTGCATGCATTGTCATCATGTTCATATCTTGCCTTTTAAAATGTTAATCATGTATACTAGTGCCCGCAGAATATTGAGATGTAAATCCTACTGAGCTAGTTCGCTCACCCTATCATCCCGCCTTTTTTTAGGTAGTGATGTGGAACCAGAGGAGTCGGATGGGGCAGGGCAAGAGTGATGAGCACCCGCCTTATGAGTAGATGATAGTTTAGAAATAGACAATTGAGTAGTCTATGTAGTAGTGGACTTTTCTGGAAGTTTTATTTGAATAATGGATCCTTTAGTTGGTTCTTTCTTATGTAAGGTTGTATCTAGTTGAATGGAATGAAACAAAGTATACTTTTGGGTGATCATAATATAGCCTCAAATGTGATATTATATTCAATTGTGACTCTGCGTTACTCAACTGTGATACGCCTATTTTTATCGTTCACATCCCCCGGTATCTATTCCGCTGCTAAATATCGGGGCGTGACAGTTGGTATCAGAGCCAGGTTTCGATCCTGGGACCTGATGCTAGATTTTAGAGAGCGATGGGATGATCAGTTGTACCTGATGGAGTTTGCATATAACAACAGCTATCAGGCAAGTATCAAGATGGCTACATTCGAAGCCTTATATGGCAGGAGTTGCAGATCACCCCATTATTGGGACGAGGTTGGGGAGAACCAATGGATTGGACCCGACTTAATTGAGGCGACTGTCAGAATGGTTCAGATTGTCAGGGAACGTTTGAAGATAGCACAATCCAGACAGAAGAGTTATGCAGACAAAAGAAGGAGAGAACTAGAATTTCAGGTTGGCGAACATGTTTTCTTGAAGGTCTCACCTTCAAGGGGAATACAAAGATTTGGGATCAAAGGAAAACTAAGTCCCAGATTCATAGGGCCATTTGAAATTCTGGAGAGGATTGGTCAGGTGGTGTATAGACTTGCACTACCTCCGCAACTGGCGAACGTGCATAATGTGTTCCACATGTCCATGCTGAGGAGGTATTTATTCAATGCCGACCATGTAATCAACCATGAGGACTTGGAGATTCGGGAGGACCTGACTTATGAAGAGATACCGATCAAACTGTTGGATCGGAAGATTCAACGACTCAGGAATCGTACCATACCTATGGTGAAGGTCCGATGGAGTCGAGACGGAGTTACTAATGCTACCTGGGAAACAGAGGAAAGAATGAAGAAAAACCACCCAGAACTATTGTCAGGTACGAACTACACCGTTATGTGTAAATTTGGGGACCAAATTTTTTTTTAACTGGGGGAGGATGTAACACCCTGAAAATTTAGTGATTTAAAAATTTTGGAAATAAAGGGGAATAAATTAAATAAACATATTGGAGAGACTTCCAACACCATGTATTAATGACCCATTAACAAGATTGGGCCATTGGAACGCATGTGCCCCAAGGATATAAGTAAACTAGGACAGTAAATTACCCAGAAATTTGTGTATGTAATTATGTCATAATTAGAGAGGGCAAGTTAGGGATAAAATTAAGGTAATTAGTCATGTAAGGTAAGCCAAAACCGAACCCAACCCCAATTGGTGGTTTCCTAATCCTTTGCTACCTCTTTTGGGTAAGAGAATCCCAAATTTTATGGAATGTGGGAAACAGAATTCGCAGCCACTTTCCTAGTCTCGTTAGGACTCTTAACTACAACCTAAAACTATAAGAACTCATCCCTAAACTCACGGGGAAGGTTTAGCAACAATTTGGGGTCTAGAGTAGCAAGTTTGGAGTGCTGGGGAAGTGGAGAACGACTGGGGAAAATCGTGGTCTTCCTCAACCTCGCTCTTCATCAACCCAGAAATCTGCAGAGAGTTCTTAGCATTCAAGGTAGATGTTCTCGGGCCAAGATTAAAGAAAACCAACATCATCATGTAGATTTTCGAGTCTAGGATCATTTGCACTTGGTTTGACTCAATTTCATGGAGTATACATTGCGTATTCGTAGTATTCCCTAAGTCGTGCACAGTTAGGGCTTTTCCCATTCTTCTTATTATGCATATGATTCAAGACCGAATTTGAATAAACTTTGTTTATGAAAGTTCTTCCAATTGAAGTCACAATAATCTTTTATGTTGGACATTTTGTCCAAAAGTCTTTTTTTAGAGAGTTATGAGCATGGTGAGAGAGTCTCTGCATGATATTGCGATTTCGGGTTGCCTTTAGTTTTATGTTCGTCATATGTTTTCTCATGATTTGAGACTGATTTTGATCAAACCCCCAACATCAACGTTCTTCTACTAGTTGTCCTCGTCATCTTTCATGTTGAACATTTTGTCTAAATGTCATTCTTTAGAGAGTTATAAGTGGGGTTAGAAAACCACTGCATGAGATGTGTTTTCGAGTTACACTTGACCTATGGGTTTTGTTCTGGGAGGGCCTCTAGTGTCGACACTACTTGAGCTAATGTCGACACACTGTCCCAAACAGCCCAAAAGGTGTTCTGGAAAGGCCTCTAGTGTCGACACTACTTGAGCTAGTGTCGACACACTGTCCCAGATTGGCCAGAAGGTTTTCTGGGAGCTGTCTCGAGTGTCGACACTACCTGAACTAGTGTCTACACTACTTGACCTTTTTTCCTTGTATTTGAAGCACTGTGTCGACACTACCTGATCTAGTGTCGACACTACTTTACCAGTTTTGCATTATTTTGTCTTGTGTTTGAAGCATTGTGTCGACACCAGTAAGGGGTGTGTCGACAATACCCTTACAAAAAAAATTACATATTTTGGGTCTGATCATTTCATGATGTCTACTAGCATGTGCATGATGTTATATGGTATGCATGGACCTAAAATAAATCAACCCATTGAAAAATAGTAATGATATGAATATGATTCTAATGTGTAATTGTGATTGATCTTATGTCCATTGGATTATCTTGTGATCTTGCTTATTGTCAATTGATAAGATAAGAATATGATATGAATGTGGGGATGAATACATATTGGTATGGACTTTCTAGTGATGTTAATGTCATAATTTGCATATGAGTTTCAATAGTTTTATGTTGTGATCTTGCTTATTGTCAATTGATAAGATAAGAAAATGATATGAACGTGGGGATGAATACATGTTGGTATGGACTTTCTGGTGTTCAAATAATCATTTGTCAATTGCATACATGATAGGAAAGATCGTTACTATTTAAAAATCTTGAAAATAAAGGGGAATAAATTAAATAAACATATTGGAGAGACTTCCAACACCATGTATTAATGACCCATTAACAAGATTGGGCCATTGGAACACATGTGCCCCAAGGATATAAGTAAACTAGGACAGTAAATTACCTAGAAATTCGTGTATGTAATTATGTCATAATTAGAGAGGACAAGTTAGGGTTAAAATTAAGGTAATTAGTCATGTAAGGTAAGCCAAAACCGAACCCAACCCCAATTGGTGGTTTCCTAATCCTTTGCTACCTCTTTTGGGTAAGAGAATCTCAGATTTTATGGAATGTGGGAAACATAATTCGCAGCCCCTTTCCTAGTCTCGTTAGGACTCTTAACTACAACCTAAAACTATAAGAACTCATCCCTAAACTCTTGGGGAAGGTTTAGCAACAAGTTGGGGTCGAGAGTAGCAAGTTTGGAGTGCTGGGGAAGTGGAGAACGACTGGGGAAAATCGTGGTCTTCCTCAACCTCGCTCTGCATCAACCCAGAAATATGCAGAGAGTTCTTAGCATTCAAAGGTAGGTGTTCTCGGGCCAAGATTAAAGAAAACGAACTTCATCATGTAGATTTTTGAGTCTAGGATCATTTTCACTTGGTTTGACTCAATTTCATGGAGTATACATTGCGTATTCGTAGTATTCTCTAAGTCGTGCACAGTTAGGTCTTTTCCCATTCTTCTTATTATACACATGATTCGAGACCGAATTTGAATAAACTTTGTTTATGAAAGTTCTTCCAATTGAAGTCACAATCATCTTTTATGTTGGACGTTTTATCCAAAAGTCTTTTTTTAGAGAGTTATCAGCATGGTGAGAGAGTCTCTGCATGATATTGCGATTTCGGGTTGCACTTAGCTTTATGTTCGTCATATGTTTTCTCATGATTTGAGACTGAATTAGATCAAACCCCCAACATCAACGTTCTTCTACTAGTTGTCCTCGTCATCTTTCATGTTGAACATTTTGTCTAAGTGTCATTATTTAGAGAGTTATAAGTGGGATAAGAAAACCGCTGCATGAGATGTGTTTTCGGGTTACACTTGACCTATGGGTTTTGTTCTGGGAGGGCCTCTAGTGTCGACACTACTTGAGGTAGTGTCGACACACTGTCCCAAACAGCCCAAAAGGCGTTCTGGAAAGGCCTTTAGTATCGACACTACTTGAGCTAGTGTCGACACACTGTCCGAGATTGGCCAGAAGGTTTTATGGGAACTGTCTCGAGTGTCGACACTACCTGAACTAGTGTCTACACTACTTGACCTTTTTGCCTTGTATTTGAAGCACTGTGTCGACACTACCTGATCTAGTGTCGACACTACATTACCAGTTTTGCATTATTTTGTCTTGTGTTTGAAGCATTGTGTCGACACCAGTAAGGGGTGTGTCGACACTACCCTTACAAAAAAAATTACATATTTTGGGTCTGATCATTTCATGATGTCTACTAGCATGTGCATGATGTTATATGGTATGCATGAACCTAAAATAAATCCACCCATTGAAAAATAGTAATGATATGAATATGATTCTAATGTGTAATTGTGATTGATCTTATGTCCATTGGATTATCTTGTGATCTTGCTTATTGTCAATTGATAAGATAAGAATATGATATGAATGTGGGGATGAATACATGTTGGTATGGACTTTCTAGTGATGTTAATGTCATAATTTGCATATGAGTTTCAATAGTTTTATGTTGTGATCTTGCTTATTGTCAATTGATAAGATAAGAATATGATATGAATGTGGGGATGAATACATGTTGGTATGGACTTTCTAGTGTTCAAATAATCATTTGTCAATTGCATACATGATAGGAAAGATCGTTACTATTTAAAAATTTTGAAAATAAAGGGGAATAAATTAAATAAATATATTGGAGAGACTTCCAACACCATGTATTAATGACCCATTAACAAGATTAGGACATTGGAACACATGTGGCCCAAGGATATAAGTAAACTAGGATAGCAAATTACCCAGAAATTCGTGTATGTAATTATGCCATAATTAGAGAGGGCAAGTTAGGGTTAAAATTAATGTAATTAGTCATGTAAGGTAAGCCAAAACTGAACCCAACCCCAATTGGTGGTTTCCTAAACCTTTGCTACCTCTTTTGGGTAAAAGAATCCCAGATTTTATGGAATGTGGGAAACATAATTCGCAGCCCCTTTCCTAGTCTCGTTAGGTCTCTTAACTACACCCTAAAACTATAAGAAATCGTCCCTAAACTCTTGGGGAAGGTTTAGCAACAAGTTGGGGTCGAGAGTAGCAAGTTTGGAGCGCTGGGGAAGTGGAGAACGGCTGGGGAAAATCATGGTCTTCCTCAACCTCGCTCTGCATCAACCCAGAAATCTGCAGAGAGCTCTTAGCATTCAAAGGTAGGTGTTCTCGGGCCAAGATTAAAGAAAACCAACACCATCATGTATATTTTCGAGTCTAGGATTATTTGCACTTGGTTTGACTCAATTTCATGGAGTATACATTGTGTATTCGTAGTTTTCCCTAAGTCATGCATAGTTAGGGCTTTTCCCATTCTTCTTATTATGCACGTGATTGGAGACCTAATTTGACTAAACTTCCTTCATTAAAGTTCTTCTAACTGAAGTCCCAATCATCTTTTATGTTGGGCGTTTTGTCTAAAAGTCTTTTGTTAGAGAGTTATGAACATGGTAAGAGAGTCTCTGCATGATACTGTAATTTCGGGTTGCACTTATCTTTATGTTATTCATATGTTTTCTCAAGATTGGGGACCGAATTAGATCAAACCCCCAAAATCAAAGTGCTTCTAATCGTTGTCTTCGTCATCTTTCGTGTTGAACATTTTATCTAAATGTCATTTTTTAGAGAGTTATAAGTGGGGTAAGAAAACCGCTGCATGAGATATGTTTTCGGGTTACACTTGACCTATGGGTTTTGTTTTGGGAGGGCCTCTAGTGCCGACACTACTTGAGCTAGTGTCGACACTCTGTCCCAAACAGCCCAAAAGTTGTCCTGGAAAGGCCTCTAGTGTCGACACTACTTGAGCTAGTGTCGACACACTGTCCCAGATTGGCTAGAAGGTTTTCTGTGAGCTGTCTCTAGTGTCGACAGTACCTGAACTAGTGTCGACACTACTTGACCTTTTTGCCTTGTATTTGAAGCACTGTGTCGACACTACCTGATCTAGTGTCGACACTACTTGACCAGTTTTGCATTATTTTGTCTTATGTTTGAAGCATTGTGTCGACACTAGTAAGGGGTGTGTCGACACTACCCTTACAAAAAAATTACATATTTTGGGTCTGATCATTTCATGATGTCTACTAGCATGTGCATGATGTTATATGGTATGCATGGACCTAAAATAAATCAACCCATTGAAAAATAGTAATGATATGAATATGATTCAAATGTGTAATTGTGATTGATCTTATGTCTATTGGACTATCTTGTGATCTTGCTTATTGTCAATTGATAAGATAAGAATATGATATGAATGTGGGGATGAATACATGTTGGTATGGACTTTCTAGTGGAGTTAATGTCATAATTTGCATATGAGTTTCAACAGTTTTATGTTTTCCGGTGTTCAAATAATCATTTGTCAATTGCATACATGATAGGAAAGTTTCGTAACTCGTCACTTTCAAATTTGCACGAATAGGCACACCCTTCTTGGGAAATTGAGAGCACATGTTCTGCATATGATCTGTCTTTTGAAACATCGTCATGTCAAGACATTAATGAATGATGAAACATAATATACGTCATTATCTTGCCTTGTTCTCTTGAGCTATTTGTCATACCTTGACTCTATGAATGATCATGTTTCTTTTACTACTAGCTTGTTATTGAAACTCTGTGGCCATAATATGAATCTGTTTGTTCGGCACAACGTGGGACTCTGGTCCAAATTTGATCCAATGCCTGTGCAAAAAAAAGGGCCTGGTCCGGTCCTAGGGAGGAGCACCCTAACATACTTATTAACCGAGGAAGTTTGGACTTCTGGTGCTTGGCATAGCACAAATAAATAAGCAAGATTATTGTGAATGTGCCTTTGTTTGATATGATAAGTCTGATTTGATCTGATATGATATGATTTGATATGATACGTCTGATCATGTGAACGCATGATATCTGTCTGAATATGGCCAATCTCTTTGATACGATTCTATTCTTGAAATATCTGTCAACTGTATATATGCAACTCGACATTTAATCTGTAATGATATCCGTTCTACTATGCTATTCGATCTGTTAGTATTGCATGCATTGTCATCATGTTCATATCTTGCCTTTTAAAATGTTAATCATGTATACTAGTGCCCGCACAATATTGAGATGTAAATCCTACTGAGCTAGTTCGCTCACCCTATCATCCTGCCCTTTTTCAGGTAGTGATGTGGAACCAGAGGAGTCGGATGGGGCAGGGCAAGAGTGATGAGCACCCGCCTTATGAGTAGATGATAGTTTAGAAATAGACAATTGAGTAGTCTATGTAGTAGTGGACTTTTCTGGAAGTTTTATTTGAATAATGGATCCTTTAGTTGGTTCTTTCTTATGTAAGGTTGTATCTAGTTGAATGGAATGAAACAAAGTATACTTTTGGGTGATCATAATATAGCCACAAATGTGATATTATATTCAATTGTGACTCTGCGTTACTCAACTGTGATACGCCTATTTGTATCGTTCACGTCCCCCGGTATTTATTCCGCTGCTAACCCTTGCTGTGGCCTGTCGCGACCTAACCCCGGGTCTGACAGCCCCTGTCGCCTTCTTCATAAGCACCCGTCGAGATCAGCCTGCCTGATCAGACAAGCCTGTCACGATCCTTACAAGGCACTGTCACGATCTGATCTGACCCCGTCGCGACCCTTACAAGGGTTCGTCGCGATCTCATGATTTTTACATGAAACCACGTGTTTTCTTATAAATTTTACCGCATATACCTGAGGTCTGTTTAAACGTGATATTTACTGTGTAAGTTGCATGTCTTGGGTCTGATCATTACATGATTGTTATTTAATGGCTTAAAAGTGATTAACCCATTTAAAAGTTTTAATTAGATGAATGTTATTCTAAGTGCTCCTTAAATGTTTTGATCCATTCGTGCTATTTATGATTTAATCTTCCTACTGTTCTACCATGTTTAAATGATAAGGGTTATCATAAAATCTTGCAAACCATGATTAGTTAAAGTGCATGTTACATTGTCAAGTGCTTCCTGCGAGTTTGAGACCGATGGTTTGTGAATTGAGACACGCGTACTGCACTACACACTAGCACTGTTAGGTAGCCCCTTTCTTGGGCAATTGGAAACTCTCTACCGGTCATTCTGAATTGGTAGACTAGCGACCTTTTCACCAAGGCCTCCGTAAATTTCCTCTGACCTTGGATTCCCACATTGCTGACGAGTTGGTTGTACCATTGAAGTTCCCTGGAGAGAGCGTGCACTTCCTTTCTCTTCTTGTTCTCGTGGTTGTACCATTCAAATAATATCCTCTAATGACCCATCAAGAAATTTGGGTCAATAAAAATCATTTGGACTAGGTTTAAGAGTTATGGTGACCGATTATCCAAATTAGGAAACAAGTCGAAAAACCGTTAACACGAAAATACGATGCAACCATAAATTTAATAAAAATGTTGGAGAGACTTCGAACATTATATATTAATGACCCAGTATCATAATTGGGCCAATGGACCACATATGGCCCAAAAATTAAAGGAAGTAAGAAAATACATAGAAATTCATAACTCTAAATAGGTTGAAATTGGAAAGAGGCAATTTGAGTTGAATTGGGATGCAATCATGCATTCTTGGCAACCCAAATTCGTGCCTAACTATTGTGGGAGGTTTCGTAAAGCCTCACACACTCAAAGGGAGGAAGAAATCATCAAAAATAGGAAACCAACATGCCAATCCCACAACCCTTCTTTCCTAGTCATAATAGGACTCCTAAACACCATGGTTGCTTAAATACTCTTCACCTAAACCCTAGGGACGAGTTTAGAACTTGCTGGGGTCGTGTGGAGGAGCTCTTGGTGGCTGGAGAGTAGGAGATCAAGCATACCAAGCTCATCTTCTTCCCCCGTTCATCTGTTACGACCTGCACAAACCCCCTTCTTGAAGTCGAGTTAAGGTAGGCCAAACCTAAATCCCATCGTGCGAGGCTTATACCCCTGGAAAGAGGGTCGAGTCTACTTCCTAACCCAAGTGGAATGCCCAAATTCCATGCAGTATACACGAAGTATTAAGCGTTCTCCTCCAAGTGGTCTGAACACGGGTTTTCTGGAAGAACGTGACTTCATCAACCCAAAAGGTAGGTTTTCTCGGGCCAAACCTTAACATATCCTATACCAATGTGTAGAGAATCAAGTTAACTTTCATTTCCCACTAGTTTCATAGTATTTCATTGAGTAAAATTTGAATTATAAGCGTTTTTCCAAGGTCGTGCACTGTTAGGGCTTTTTCCGTTCTTTGTATGTTGCATGTGATTCAAGACCGAATTGGAGTAAACTCATGACATAAAGTTATTCTACAAGTTGTCTTCTTCAGCATAGACAGACCCAGAAAAATTTTCAGTGGGGTCACTCCCTTTAGAAAAATTTCCAACCAAATTATTTTAATGAAAATTTTTAAACTCATCATTAGGGTTCTAAAATTCCAGTGGGGTCACGTGACCCCACTGATCCTATTCTAGATCCGTCTATGTTCTTCAAGTTTTTTGTTGAACGTTTTGTCTAAATGTCATTAGTTAGAGAGTTATAAGCGTGGTAATAGGGTTGCTGCACAAAACTATGGTTTTAGGTTACACTTGGTCTAATGTTGTGTTTGACTTGATCAAAGCCTATCGAAACCATCCTTATTTTCTAATTCTAATTTACTGGAAGTACCCTTGTATGTCTAGGTTGTTTTAAAATTGGTTTCGTTATTTTTCATACACTATACAATTTGTTCTCTATTTCAGAAGCACCATGTGTCAATATATGGCAGTTCTGGACCGCAATCCAAGAACATGTCCTTGCTCTGTCAGAGTCAGGCGCAGACCCTGTGAACGCGATGGCCCGATAGGCCGCGTTCTGAGGTCTCGTCGCGACAGCCCACACCATCGCGACCTGATCGCGACGAGGTGCTTCGTCGCAAACATGTTGCCTGATCTGACCGCCCAGTCGCGTTATTCACAATACCCTGTCGCTTTCTAGTCCCAACCCGTCGTGACCCTTGATGTGGCCTGTCGCGACCTGACCCCGGGCTTGACAGCTCCTGTCGCCTTCTTCATAAGCACCCATCGCGATCTGCCTGCCTGATCAGACAAGCCTGCCGCAATCCTTACAAGGCACTGTTGCGATCTGATCTGACCCCTTCGCGACCATTACAAGGGTCCGTCTATCTCAAGATTTTTACATGAAACCACGTGTTTTCTTACAAATTTTACCGCATATACCCGAGGTCTGTTTAAATGTGTTATTTACTGTGTAAGTTGCATGTCTTGGGTCTGATCATTACATGATTGTTATTTAATATCTTAAAAGTGATTAACCCATTTAAAAGCTTTAATTACATGAATGCTATTCTAAGTGCTCCTTAAATGTTATGATCCATTCGTGCAACTTATTATTTAATCTTCCTACTGTTCTACCATGTTTAAATGATAAGGGTTATCATAAAATCTTGCAAAGCATGATTAGTTAAAGTGCATAGTTTTATTCCATGTTATATTGTTAAGTGCTTCCTGCGAGTTTGAGACCGATGGTTTGTGAATTGAGACATGCGTACCGCACTACACACTAGCACTGTTAGGTAGCCCCTTTCTTAGGAAATTGGAAACTCTCTACCGGTTATTCTGAATCGGTAGACTAGCGACCTTTTCACCAAGGCCTCCGTAAATCTCCTCTGACCATGGATTCCCACATGGCCGACGAGTTGGTTGTACCATTGAAGTTCCCTGGAGAGAGCGTGCACTTCCTTTCTCTTCTTGTTCTCGTGAGTGTGATTGACAATCTAGACTAAAGCCATTAATTTAAAGATTTAACCAAAGTACAAATCGTACCGTTATGTTGCCGAATTTATCTCTTGACCATTGTTCTCATGAAATCATGTTCAATTTAATTATTACTTCTTCTCATCATCATCATGAACATGACATTACACATGCTACATTTTGGAACTCTCATTGGCCATTAATAATGACTGTGGGTATCTTCATTTAAAAATTTACATGAGATGCTGACAGGGCACGGCGTGTGTCCAAGGGCTCCAATCTAGCCTTAATGACGGTGAGTCATAGATATACTGTTAACCATGGGGTATAATGATTACTGGCGTTGCATATGTGCTGCGAGTCTTGCTTACTTGTTGAATGATAGATACAATAACCACATACACGTGTCCTAGTGTACATTCTTGATGGATCTTTTCTCGGTATATATTAGTGTCTACGTGCCTGATTAGTGTTACTTGATCGTGCTCGTACATTCTTGCATGCGTGATATGGCCATCCAGCATTTAATGCAATTAGTGATATCTTGCGTTCTTTACATCAAGTGAAATCTCGCGTGCTTGTACAAAGTGATCTATTGCTAGTTCTATCTTGTCATCTTGTTCACAAATCTTGTTCTATCATAATCACTCTCTCTAGCTTGTTTTATATATCATGTTTTAACGAGTTTTATTTGTACTTGCATATCATTCATCGTACTTGCCTAGTTCTAAAATGTTAATCACTTATATCATTGCCCACATATTAAGATATAAATCCTACTGGGCTAGTTTACTCATCCCCTACTTTTACCCAATCTAGGTGACTATGACATTCAAGAGGAAGAGCAAGTCGAGGATGGGAATGCGTCCGAGTGAAGAGCGTTCCAAGTATGAGTCTAGTTATAATAGTTTACTTCGAGCGTTAGTACAATGTAGTAGGGAGTGAGGAATAAGTGTAATTTTCCCTTTCATTGAGTCTTAGTCCTGTACTAGTTTCCATTTTGAATACAATTGAATACAATTTATATTGAGTTCAACATATGGGCCCTATTATGATGTTGTGTTGATACACATTTAGTGCGTGCTAGCTAGAGGCTTATTTGTCGACTGTTCACATCTCGAATTCGTCGAATTAATAATATCCGCTGCGTAATTCTCGGGACGTGACAGAATATTCGACGGAGAGTTCGCCCAAGTCAAGAAAGAGGGTAATTATAGAAACAAGTGCTCGACGTTCTAGAGGAATTCTAGAACAGTGGAGCGTCGAGATCGGTGTTTCAAAACAATGCAAAACATCGAGGACAAGTTCATTTATAATTAATGCAATTTAATTGCATAAATTACCAGATATATTATGTCACATGTCCATGCCAATTAAGCCACAATTTTGGATGGTTCGAGTGTGTGTAGGAGACATGAAATCATAGATGGATATTAGTCGTGTGTATCATATAAAAGTTCAATTTATATCAAGTGCATTTACTTCAGGTATAACTCAGATTAAGGGTATAAGCACAATATGCAATTAGAGCATTGCAAATCAAGGTGTTTCTGCAAAAATCCTATGATCGCGAAAGACACTTGTAAGGATCGCGACGGGGTCGGATCAGAACGCGACAGTGCTTTCTAAGGATCGCGACATGCTAGACCGATCAGGCACTGAGAACGTGACAGAGACCTGCAAGGAACGCAACAAGCCTTTAGGCCAGGCACAGCGATCGCGACGGCAATGCCTGTCGCGTTCTCAACGCGACTAGCAGATTGTCGCAATCAAACCACAGAACACGAACTATCGGGCCGTCGCATTCTGATGGTCTGTGCCCGAGTCTGACAGGAATCATACATGTCTAGGATTGCGGAACAGACTTCCCCTGTATTGACACAAGGTTGTTCTAAACCTAAGAACAAATTGTAGTGCATGAAAAATCGTGAAACCAGTTTTTAAACAGATCCAAACATGCATGGTTACTTCCAATAAATCAGAATCGGAAAGCAACGAAGATTTCAACATGGTTTTCTAAAGAGTATTCATGATGAACATAGAACTGTGTACAGTGGCGATCAACGAATTAATTCACATAATAGGGTGGATGAAAATTAGGGCTTTCAGGGGCAAAAGAAACCTAACATCCATCAGAATCTCCAATAAAAATCTCATGGCATGAGGACGAGTATAGAAGAAGATATGAATTTAATAAGTGGGTTCGGGGTCATGATGTTCACAGAACTTGGAAAATTGAGAACTAAAAATTTTCTTGATGGAAAAATATGAAAGAAAAGGGCTTTTGTTCTTGATAGACGAGACATCCTATAGAAAAATTTTCATGGTTTATGCTTGTGAGAATGCCTACCTTTGATCGTTTTCCTCTTCTAGGGTTAAGGCTTGAAGAACTCGGGGAAGAACTTGGGAGATCCCTCTTCTGCACGAATTCTCCTCCTCTTGGCCTCTCTTTCTGGTCCAGCAACCTCTTGGCACGAGCTAGGGCCGGCCATGAGGGTTTTAGAGAAGTATTTAAGCTTCTCCTCTTTCCCTTTCCTTGTTTAAGTATAATTCCCATTAAATTCCGAGTTTCCTATTTTTACTCTCCCCTTTTTTAAGCAAGAGATCTCCTAATTGGGTTGAGAGATAGAGGATTTTGTGGCCAAGCAATTGGGGTAGGTTTAGGATTCCAAATCCAACTCAAATCTCTTATTTTAATGCATTAAATACCCTCTTTTTATTTAAGTAATAATTAAGTTGCGAATTTAAGGTATTTTCCCATTATTCTCCTTTTATAAATTCCTATTTTGGCCTAACAATTCCTATTGGGTCAATCTAATAAAGCCCACCATTTCTTTCTTTTAATCGGTTTTATTTAATTCTATTTTATTTGATTTTCTAATTAATTTAATTAGTTTTTTCATATTATTAAAATTTTATTTTCTCAAAAATCCATGTTGCTACATCCTCCCCCTCTTAAAAAGAATTTGGTCCCCAAATTCATATGATCATAAGGGAGAAAATGTCTTACCGAAAAGATCGGGGTAGTTTCGTCTGATGACTCCCTCCAGTTCCCATGTGGCTTCTTCCACTCCGCGATAATTCCATAAGACTTTAACCACGTGGATGGGACAGTTCCTGAGCTGTTGAACCTTCCGTTCCAGTATCTTGACTGGCTTCTCTCCGTATGTCACATCCTTCTTCAGCACTAACTTCTCATGGCGAATGATGTTGGTAGGGTCATAGACATACTTCCTGAGCATGGAGATGTAGAACACATTGTGTACAAATGCCAGGTTCGGTCGCAATGCCAGTCGGTAAGAAACCTCACCAATCCTTTCGAGTACTTCAAAAGGACCAATGAATCTAGGACTGAGCTTTCCTTTCACGCCAAATCTTTGGATGCCACGAGTAGGTGACTCCTTCAAAAACACATGATCACCAACTTGGAATTCTAAGTCTCGCCTTCTTTTGTTGGCATAGCTCTTTTATCTAGACTGAGTAGTCTTAAGCCGGTCTCTAATCACTTGTATGTCCTTTGTGGTACGTTGCACCATCTCTGGGCCTAGCCACTGTTGTTCTCCTACCTCATTCCAGCATGCAGGTGATCTACAGTTTCTTCCGTAGAGTGCTTCGAACGGTGCCATCTTAATGCTCGTCTGATAAGTGTTGTTATAGGTGAACTCAATTAGAGGTAGGTGCTCATTCCAATAACCTTGAAAATATATAGTGTAGGCTCTCAACATGTCCTCAGCAATTTGGTTGGTTCTTTCAGTTTGTGGATGGAACGAGGTACTAAAGTTGAGTTTAGTACCTAGTGCACCCTGTAGTCCTTTCTAAAAATGAGATGTGAATCTCAGATCTCGATCCGAGGCAATTGGATGATGGGACTCCATGCAGTCTTACAATCTCCTTGACATATAAGGTAGCTAGTACTTCTACCGACCACTTACTCTTTATAGCAAGGAAGTGAGCTGATTTGGTTAGCCGGTCAACAATGACCCATATGGCATCGAGTCCACCATGAGTCTTGGGTAACCCCATGATGAAGTCCATGCTAATGCTTTCCCATTTCCATTCCGGAATATCCAGTGGTCTGAGCACGCCAGTAGGGCGCATATGCTCCACTTTTACTTGTTGTCAAGTAAGGCAGTGAGCGGCATGTTCGGCTACCTCTCTCTTCATGTCCGGCCACCAAAATGTTCTTTTCATTTCTTGATACATTTTGGTACCTCCTGGATGAATAGTGTACTTTGTCTTGTGAGCTTCATCCTTTAGCTTCCTCTTTAGTTCTTCATTGTCGAGGACGCATGTCCTCCCTTGAAATACTAGCCTTCCATCCTTAGTCATGCCAAAGTCCGGCCTTTCGGCTAGAGTTTCCTTGTTGCAAACTAAGAACGGATCATTATCTTGTTAGGCTTTGATTTCTTCCAGCAAGTCAGATTGAATCTTGATATTGGCAACCAAGACTCGATCATCCCTATGTACAATATCTATGTCTAACCTTGCAAATTGTTCTAGTAGTTGCATCTCGCCAAGGACTAGACTTGAAACATATGCCATTGGCTTCCTACTAAGAGCATCAGCTACGACATTACCCTTGCCTGGATGGTATTAGATGTTGAAGTCAAAATCTTTGAGGTATTCTATCCATCTTCTCTGTCTCATATTGAGTTCTTTCTGGGAGAATAAATACTTTAGACTTTTATACTCTAAGTAGATAGTGAATTTCTCTCCATATAGATAATGTCTCTAGATCTTCAAGGTGAAGACCCCGGCAGCCAACTCGAGATCATGTACCGGGTAGTTGACTTCATGTGTCTTCAGTTGTCTTGAAGAATAGGCAATGACCTTCTGCTTTTGCATTAGTACACAACCTAGCCCAATCTCTGAGGCATCGGTGTAGACAGAGAACCCTTCTCCCTCTATTGGCAAAGCGAGAACAGGTTCGGAGGTCAGACAACCTATGAGAGTTTGGAAACACTTCTCACACTCGTTACTCTATGATTAAGGATTCTCCTTTTGTGTCAGACGCATTAGAGGAACGGTTATCTTGGAGAAGTCCTTGATGAACCGCTTGTAATAGCCAGCCAGTCCTAAGAAGCTTCTTATCTCGGTGATGTTGGTTGGTCTCTCCCAGTTGAGTACAACTTCGACTTTGGAGGGATCAATGGAGATGCCGTCCTTTGAGATGACATGGCCCAAGAAGGACACTTCCTCGAGCCAGAATTCACAGTTGCTAAGCTTTGCGTACAGTCTGTTGTCTCGCAAGACTTGCAGTGCTATCTTCAGATGTTCTTCATGCTCTTCTTTAGTGTTTGAATATATGAGGATATCGTCAATGAATACGACCAAGAACTTGTCAAGGTATGGCCTATATATACTGTTCATGAGTTGTATAAAGGCTGCAAGAGCATTGGTTAGCCCAAAAGGCATAACAACGAATTCATAGTGCCCGTACCTGCACCTGAAAGCCATCTTGAAGATATCATCCTCCTTGATCCTCATTTGGTGATGTCCAGATCGAAGATCGATCATGGAGAAATATTGAGCTCCAGATATTTGGTCAAACAGTTCATCGACTCTGGGCAAAGGGTACTTGTTCTTGATGGTAAGTTGATTGAGTTGTCGATAGTCGATGCAAAGCCTCATCGATCCATCCTTCTTCTTGACGATCAACACAGGCGCTCCACATGGGGAAGTACTTGGTCTGATGAACCCCTTTTCTAATAGCTCCATCAGATGTGTCTTCATTTCTTTGAGCTCGGCAGGTGACATCCGGTATGGTTGACACGATACCAGAGCAGCTCCAGGAATCAACTCTATGGCGAAGTTGACATCATGTTCCAGGGGAATCCCTGGCAGATCTTCAGGAAACACATCGGGGTAATCCTGGACTATGTGGATGTCTTCTATCTTAGCACCCTTCTTTTTCACAACCACGGCTGCTAGGAAAGTAATACAACCTTTCATCATCATGTTATGGGCCTTTATGGCAGAGACTAGAGACATACGTCTCCTATGCCTAATCTCGGAGAATGCCAATTTAGGAAAGTCACTAAAGGTAACCTTCCCTTTCTTACAGCCGACACTTGCCCCATATGTGGACAGACAGTCGGCTCCCAAAATTACATCATAGCCTTCCATGGGCATACACACTAGGTCGGCTTTTAGGTTATGGTCTCCGATCATTACATCGGCAGAGGGAAAGTACTTGTTCAATTTCTCCTTTTCCCCTAGTGGCGTTGTGACAGAGAACTCACAACCCATGGATATGGGTTTGGTATTCACAGTATCAGCAATGTTTTGAGATATAAATGAATGAGTGGCTCTAGTATCAAATAAAACAAATGTTGATAATGAGAAAACTTGAAGAGTACCTTCTACCACGCCACCTTCCATAGTAGGTTCCTCATCATGCAGGGCTTGCAGTCGGCCCTGTTTCTTAGGCGCATTAGGGTGCCTCTCATTCTCTTTTAGTAGTGGGCACTCGGGGATGCGGTGCTTGTGACTTTCGCAGCATAGATATGCGCCGACCTTCCTCCAGCATTCATCAGCCATGTGACCCAGCTTGTCGCAGTGTTTGTAGTTGCTTTTTACTGGAGTATATGGCACTATCGCCTTGGGTTTCCTTTCTTGGCTAGGACCCTCTATAAGGTTGAGGGGATGCTTCTTGCCATTGTTTGGCCTAGCAGATGATTGACCCGAGGTCAATTCCTTCTTCACGAACTTCCCTTTGATACGGTTGGTGAAGTCCGTAGCATCTTCCAGCAGCTGAGCTTTCTTCACCATCTCGGCGTAGGTCTGGATGTCGAGAGTGGCTAGTTGGGTGATGTATTGGGGCTTAAGGCCGTTAAGGAAACGCTTAGCCTTCATTCTTTCAGTGTTCACCAGATGTGCAGCATAGCGCGCTAGTCTTGAGAACTGGGCTTCATACTCAGCCACAGTCAGACTCCTCTGTTTAAGAGTAGCGAATTCTGCACCCTTCCTTTCTTGGACACGCTCGGAGAAGTACTTGGTGTTAAATGCTTCCTTGAATTCAGTCTAGGTAAATTGACCGTTCTCCCTAGTAGCTTCCACTTACTCCCACCAAGCACGGGCGTCCTTCTCTAGTTGGAAAGTAGCTAGTACCAGCTTATCCCCCGCTGCACATTGCATAACACGGAAAAATTCTTTCTGTTTTTTTCAGCCAGTGCTCGGCTTCATCTGGATCCGTGGATCCACTGAACCTAGGCGGGTTCAGACTCCTGAAGTTACGATGCAGCTTACCTACACCGCCACGATTTTCGCCACTTTGGGTAGCTTGCATGATTGCACGAGTCAGTTCTTGAATGGTCTGTTGCATGCCCCTCATTTGAGCACGTTGAACAGCCATCTTGATTGCTTAGTTCCTACAAGGAAGATTGATTGTCATGATATTGATATGAGATTTAATTTGTGCGTGTGTAAGTTTATTTTAGCTAGTTACCCTTGGCTCTAACCAACTCTCACATAGGTAGGATAATTGACTCTAATCGAGGTAGGTTAACCTAGATCATCCTATACTTAAGAATAACATAGGCTCTGATACCACAAAACTGTCACACCTCGACACGGAATATCGGAACGCGAGGTAGTTGCAAGAAAAAGGTATAGAGCGAAAACTAGACATCAAACCATTCCAGAGTGAATAATACTAAAGCAAATCTTCATCATTGACAACATTCCAAATGTCTAGTTACAACCACTAATATCAGAGCCAATCCATAGGGCCCAATTACATTGAAATAAAGCAAAGACTAAACTCAAACCTAACTACCACAATGCTAAACATAGTGCTAGGATGCTAGGACACTCTTGGCATCACTCCTGGTCGTTTCCGTCCTCTTAAGTGTATGGTTCATCCTTGGTCTCTCCTGAGAAGACAACGACAAATAACGCAGGGTGAGCGAACAACGCCCAGTAGGACTTAAATCTCGAGCTCAAGCAGGCTTTAAATAATTAATGCATTAAAGGCAGAGTAACTAATGATAGAACGAGAAAGTCAAATAAAAGAGAGCGGAATAGTTCATGATCGAAATAGCAAGGCTTTCCAAATATAGATTTTCCAAAAATAGCACAAGTGTCAAGAATAGCACAAAAATAGCAGGATGGTCATAGAACAACAGCACAAGTATAGAAGCAGTACAACGAGTATATCATAGCACTTTATTGTCAATGGACAACGAGAGGACATAGCACTTTTGATTGACATTTAGATAGTCGAGATAGATAGCACTCGAGTGTAATGCCAAACACTATGATCATTTAACTCCCATGGGCACTAGCACTTTCGGGCGCACATCCCAAGACCAGATTGGGCCCTTTATATATTGCCAAGCATTGGTTATATTGTTTATCTTTAGACAATCTGTCAATGGCTAATAAAGAGTACCAAGAAATAGCTGAGAGCACTAGACGAATAGATGAGATAGTAGAAAGAACGTGAATAGTTGAGCGAATAGAGTATAGATGAGAACTAGTAGACATTGTACGTAACACGTCGAGTAAACAGGCGATAGTAACAGTTGCACAACACGCACACTTGGTGTTGGCAGTCAGGTGGAACTCATGGTCCTTCCGCTGACCTTGTTATGCATAGGTCCAGAGGTTCGGTGCGATTCAAGATGTGAGTGAACTTCTAAAAGCCGTTTGGATCTTATTGATCCCTAAAGGGTATCATCGGTGTTAGGGTACAACCGGCTCGTAGACCATGTGGGAATCCATCGACAGAGGAGACTTATGGAGGCCTTGAACAAGGATTCACTAGTCTAGCAGAAGGAATATTCGACGGAGAGTTCGTCCAAGTCAAGAAAGAGGGTAATTATTGAAACAAGTGCTCGACGTTCTAGAGGAATTCTAGAACAGTGGAGCGTCGAGATCGGTGTTTCAAAACAACGCGAAAAATCGAGGACAGGTTCATTTTTAATTAAGGCAATTTAATTGCATAAATTACCAGATATATTATGTCACATGTTCATGCCAATTAAGCCACAATTTTGGATGGTTCGAGTGTGTGCAGGTGACATGAAATCATAGATGGAGATTAGTCGTGTGTATGTGTTTTAAATCACATATAAAAGTTCAATTTATATCAAGTGCATTTACTGCAAGTATAACTGAGATTAAGGGTATAAGCACAACAGGCAATTAGAGCATTGCAAATCAAGGTGTTTCTGCAAAAATCCACTGATCGTGGCAGACACTTGTAAGGATCACAACGGGGTCGAATCAGACTACGACAGTGCTTTGTAAGGATCGCTACAGGCTTGTCTGATCAGGCACTGAGAATATGACAGAGACCTGCAAGGAACGCGACAAGCCTTTAGGCCAGGCACAGTGATCGCGACATCAATGCCTATCGCGTTAAGAACGCGACTGGTAGACTGTCGCAATTAGACCACAGAACACGGCCTATCGGGCCGTCGCGTTTTGGTGGTCTGTGCCCGAGTCCGACAGGAATCAGACATGTGTTGGATTACGGACCAGACTTCCCCTGTATTGACACAGAGTTGTTCTAAAACAAAGAACAAATTGTATAGTGCATGAAAAATCACAAAACTAGTTTTTAAATAGATCCAGACATGCATGGTTACTTCCAATAAATTAGAATCGGAAAGCAACGAGGATTTCAACATGGTTTGCTAAAGAGTATTCATGATGAACATAGAATTATGTACAATGGGGATCAACGAATTAATTCACATAATAGGGTGGATGAAAATTAGGGCTTTTAGGGGCAAAAGAAACCTAGCATCCATTAGAATCTCCAATAAAAATCTCATGGCATGGGGACGAGTATACAAGAAGATATGAATTTAATAAGAGGGTTCGGGGTCATGATGTTCATAGAACATGGAAAATTGAGAACTAAAGATTTGCTCAATGGAAAAATATGAAATGGAAGGGCTTTTGTTCCTGATAGACGAGACATCCTACAAAAAAAATTTCATGGTTTATGCTCGTAGGAATGCCTACCTTTGATCGTTTTCCTCTTCTAGGGTTAAGACTTGAAGAACTCGGGGAAGAACTTAGGAGATCCCACTTCTCCACGAATTCTCCTCCTCTTGGCTTCCCTTCTTGATCCAGCAACCTCTTGGCACAAGCTAGGGCCAGCCATGAGGGTTTTAGAGAAGTATTTAAGCTTCTCCTCTTTCCCTTTCCTAGTTTAAGTCTAATTCCCATTAAAATCCGAGTTTCCTATTTTTCCTCTCCCCTTTTTTAAGCAAGAGATCTCCTAATTGGGTTGAGAGAGAGAGGATTTCGTGGCCAAGCAATTGGGGTAGGTTTAGGATTCCAAATCCAAGTCAAATCTCTTATTTTAATGCATTAAATACCCTCTTTTTATTTAAGTAATAATTAAGTTGCGAATTTAGGGTATTTTCCCATTATTCTCCTTTTAAAAATTCCCATTTTGGCCCACCAATTTCTATTAGGTCAATCTAATAAAGCCTATCATTTCTTTTCTTTTAATTCGTTTTATTTAATTCTATTTTATTTCATTTTCTAATTAATTTAATTCGTTTACTTTTTATATTATTAAAATTTTATTTACTCAAAAATCTAGGTTGCTACAGTTCTAGTGACCAACATTGTTCTGGAAGCCAGTTTGCAGTAGTACCTGTCGACGGACACATTGCATCTGACGACAGTCGCAAGATAAGTCATAACATGTGACCGACATGTGATCTGTATTAGGGTGTTCTCTTATGACACAACTCTCTAGACTTAAACACCACTATATATAGATCATATGAAGGTATTTTTGCAGGAATAAGCCTCCACAAAAAAACCCTAAGCAAAGGTCAAGATCAAGAAGGTTTCCTGCTGCTCTGCTACAACTCTCATGTCTGTTCCTAGAAGATCCATCTTGTATGAGGAGTTGAAGCCGGTTTGTCTTCAAGTCAAGCTTCACCTTCATTATCTGATCGTCATCAATGTGAAGCTTGATGTTCTTTTGGACGACCACCTCGAGGAGTTCATCTTTGGATTTGTTCTGCAACTCTGAACACTTCTTTCATTCTACTTTTCATTATTCTATGTGTGTGTTGGTGGTTTGAGCATTCCTTGTGCTCGACCCACATGTGTGTGGCAGTTTTGAGTGCGTGTTTGCCTCAAACACAGTTCGTGTGTGTTGTTGGGTTGAATTCGCTTCATAAGCAGTTTTCCATGTGTGTGTGTGTGGACGGTGGATGTAGGATACACGAGTTGTGTACTCCGAACCACCTTAAATCATTGTGTCATGTGGTTTGCACGCTCTTATGTTAGATGTATGGTAGGCATGATTATTTGTTCACACGCTTGTTAGACTGCTGATTTCCCAATCACATTCTACACACACGTCAAAGCTCGAATTTGATTCACATCTGTTTAAGTTTTCATCAAGTCAGTGTTAACATCAAAAAGAAGGTTAAATAGATTTTAATCGGTAGTAATCTATTCAACCACCCTTCTAGATTACTGCTTTATGTGATTCCGCACACCTTTCAACTACCTTACCATGCTGCATCAAAACACAACTAAGGCCTATCTGCGAAGCATCTGAATAAATCACAAAACCCTCAGCACCACTAGGCAATATCAACACAGGTGCAGATATCAGCCTTGTCTTCAGCTTCTGGAAACTGCTCTCGCACTCTTCAGTCCATACATAATTGACCCCTTTTCTGGTTAACTTGGTTAAATGTGCTGCTATTTTGGCAAAGCCTTCTATGAATTGCCTGTAATAACCTGCTAAACCAAGAAAGCTCTCGATCTCATATGGTGTCCTTGGAGTCTCCCATTCAATCACTGCCTGCACCTTCGCTGGATCAACAACAACCCCACCGTCTGAGATGACATGCCCAAGGAAATGAACCTCGCACATCCAAAAGTCGCACTTGCTGAACTTGGCATACAATTTGTGCTCTCGAAGAACTTCTGGAAGTGTCCTCAGGTGCTCATGGTGTGTAGCCTCATTAGGGTAGTAGACTAGCACATCGTCTATGAACACCACAACAAAACTATCCATGTATGGCCTGAACACCCTGTTCATGAGATCCATGAATGCTGCAGGGGCGTTAGTTAGACTAAACGGAAGTACAAGAAACTCGTAGTGTCCATAATGGGTCCTAAATGCAGTCTTGGAAGCATCCTCCTCCTTGATCCTCAGCTAATGGCAGCCTGATCGCAGATCGATCTTGGAGAACACATATGCATTCTGAAGCTGATCAAACAAGTCATCAATGCGTGGCAAAGGGTACTTGTTCTTCACTGTCACCTGGTTGAGCTTCCTGTAGTCTATGCACATCCTAAGAAAACCATCCTTCTTCTTCACAAATAGCACAGGTGCGCCCCATGGTGACATACTAGGGCGAATAAACCCCTTATCGAGCAACTCCTGCAATTGCTTCCTCTGCTCAGCTAACTCCACAGGTGCCCATCTGGTAGGGAGCCTTATGGATAGGTGAGGTTCCTGGAAGCAACTCAATAGTGAACTCTGGGATGACCCTCCTTATACCGGTATGATTATACCAATCCACGTCGGTATAGTGAGTCTCGTCACAGTGGGACATTGACCCAAGCACTAACACACATGATTGAGATGTACACAAATATAAATACAGAGTAGCGGAAGAAAAGAACTGCTATCTTTCATTTCACCATCCACATTAAACATGCATGCTTCATATAACAATTTAAAGATCTAAAGTCCACATAATAAAAATACAAATTCCAAAATACATAGCCTGTCCACAATTACATAAGTTCCAAATACATAAATTTCAATTACATACTAAGAAAGTAAGATACAAAGATGATGACTCCACAACACTCTACTCTCCTCGCTTGGAGTCGCTCTCAACGGTCTCCTCCAAGGAAGTAGGGTCACCTGCTAAACCTGTACGCCGAAGCAAGGAATGAGTCTAAAAGACTCAGCAAGTAAACTCCATTCACATCATACATGCATAGTTCACAAGTAAGTCCTACTTTCAATTTCATTACATCAAAACATATAGCATGGTTGAAACAATGATAAGAAACAACCTGTCATGATATTTCTACATAATTCACAACACATGATACGTGGTTTATGTCATTTCAAAATAAAATACCTACCACATGCTTTCTACTTATCTATCCACATGAGAGCTACATTCAAAATTTAAGCTACAACATGATAACAATTTAGCACGGGATTTTCGCACACATAAAAGGAAATGCTCCTAACATAGATTCTAAATATTGTGTACATGTAAAACATTGTTATAAACACAGTAAGGTTGCTGTTTTGACATGAATCTAACATTTCCATATCATAATCACAATTTCACAATCTAACACATTTGGTTCACATGTTTACACATTTACACATTCACATTGTTTACTTTTACACATTTCACACATACACATGTTCACACTACACAATTTGCACATATGCACATTCACCTTTTTCACATTTAGATGTCGTGACACATAGTCCAAACCACCATTAGATGGACACATATAACACATTCACATAACACATAGACGCCACTTAGGCAACACAGTGACGACTCTTGGACTGCACAGACCGGGAGAAGAACTCTCCACCCTAACCAGTGGTACTTGTCCACCTGCAGGATTTCATCCTAATGCCCATAGGATTCTAAACACATTGAACTTTCCCGTGGGGACTTTTCCATGGTACGGTTCCATGGACCTCTATGGAAGCAGTGTCACACACGACACATTTTACACATTTTCCGATTTATTATACACAGTTCTCACACAATTAGATACTTAACTTACATTTCACCATTTGGCATGTGATTCAGTTTTCCCTAACATGATGTTACTGTTAACAGAGTTTAAACACTCAGGAATCTACACTAATCATGTTGGAAACTCATTAACAATCCATAACCATAAGAAGCATGTTTTAATCACTCACTTTTACATGGAAATTTCACAACCTCATCTATTGTTGCCCAAATCACACGAAATTTTAACCACATGTTCTTTGCAGGGTTCAGATCACACATACACATTCTCATATTTTTCTGAGCTACATTGATTTTACAGAAATTAAAATACTCATTCACATGCCACTCATGAATCAGTTTATCATAGAAGCACAGTGTCAAGGTTGGATTTAACAGTTCACTAACCTGCATCTAACATTCATCTTATCACAGGAATTTTCCACGAATTTATCAAGCATCATACAATTTACTGAAATTTAAAAACAACCTACACATGCTCCCTATTTTCCAATACAGAAATTATAACAAATTTCATAATCATGGGAAAATTTCCAAATTTTCAGGACAAGGATTGACATATATAAACATCGTCTGGAGATTTTATGGAAATCCAATTACACATGGATCATGTGAACAGTAAGCTACCATATCCAAGATCTTTATCTCACATGCATTTCACATAATTCTAGCAATTTATACAAATTACAAAAATGCATAGAAATCTCACAACACATTCCTTCATCTGTTTTACATAACATATAACATTTACAGTATATCCTCATGCGCAAAACTTCGGAATTTAGGTATATAAGGCAGAACAGTTTCCTGTTCTGTCCCGAAGAACTTAACGGCAATGTCGGGCCATTTAGAGGTGTTAACGGCAGCATCGTCTGCCGCCAACTGAGGATCTGGATGGCAAGGGATCTTGCCGTCAAGCTCCTGTCTGTGCAAAACACAAACCGAGCTCTGAAGGATGGGTGAATGTGAGGATCCAGGACACGAGGAAAATCTCATAAAATCCTTAAAACCTACTAGACGCATACGTGGGCTACGTGGATGGGTTACTTGCCTTTCTAAAAACCTCCAAAGGGATCAAATCTGCTGTTGAAGCTCTCCTTGGGCAGTGCCAAGAAGTCTCCTCCACAGCCTTCCCTCAGGCTCTAGGTCGAAGTAGTTGCCAAACCGACGTTGGGGAAGCCTTCTCCTTCGTCCACACTATCCTCCAGTTGCGATAGCTTGCAGGGAGAAGCTTCAAACCTCCGGATCAAAGCTTGCAAAGGTCAGTTCTTCTCCAGTTCAGCTAGGGTTTCTTTCTCCCTTTGCAAAGAGCTAAGAGAGAGTCTTCCAGGTTGCAAGGAGAGGAAGGTTTATAGGAAAAGGGCTTGGGATATCCCGTAGGGCCTGATGTGAATGCTGAGAGCCATTGGGGACATCTCCCCAACCGGTGAGCTTGCTTGCCCCAGAATTTCGGGGTCTGCTGCGCACAGAAAATCAGAGAAGTAGATGTCCACATAGATAGCTATCTACTTTAGTGTTGGCGTCCATCGACATGGACGTTGGCTCATCATGGACGTCCATCCATGTTGACGCCAATTTGCTCTTCGGCCAAAGCTTAAAAACATGCAGAAAACCATGCTTACACTATATACTTACATGCCATATCTGTAATATGATGTACACACTACTACAACATGTAATCAAGCAATATTTACAACTAATATACGCATGCATACTTAAGCATACCAATATAACATCGTACATAAGTATCTACATGCGCATACATAATATATATATACAACATGACTCAACACACAATAAGATAAAATGACAATTAATTCGAGGGCCTTACACCGAACTCTATCTCCCTTGCTGGTGCCAATTTAGACAAATCATCAGGGAACACATCTGGGAATTCCTGCACAACCCCGATCTCCTTAAGGTTAGGTAATTGATCGGCCTTTGGAATCAAGACCACAATGGCAAGGAAAGTGTCACAACCCTTATTCACCATTTTCACAGCCTTCATGGTGGAGATCACAAACTTTCTTGCTAGATTCCTAGGCAAAGGATGTGAAAACTCATCCTCTCCAGGAATACGGAAAGTAATTCTCTTCCTCCTGCAATCAACTAGGGTATAGTGCTCCTCAAGCCAATCTAGACCTAGTATAGCATCATAGTCTTTCATCTTGAGGAAGTAGAAGCACCCAAACAAACCTTGGTCTTCAATGCACACCGATAAGGATGGAATGCACTTCCTAGTTGCTACAGTACCTACTGGGGTATGTACCGACAAGGGAACCTCTAATTCTTTTGCCTCCACTCCAAACTCTGTCGCTAACTACCTAGCAAACCGTTCGGAAACAAATGAGTGTGTAGCAATAGCATCAAACAATACTCGAGCCTACACACCCATAACTAAAACAGTACCTTCTATGACGTTCTCTGCCTGCTCAGTATCCTCACGTGCAAGTGCATACACTCGGGCTTCGGCCTGAGGCCTTCTTGGTTTCCCGGTCACGTGTGTCGCTACAGCTACTGCTACTAGGGCTGGTGCTCCTCTCTGTGCAAACTGCTGAAGCCTGGGGCAGTCTTTGATCTGGTGCTCCGTGCTGCTGCACTTCAGGCATTTCCCTACTAGTTTCCAACACTCTAAGCCGCCATGTGTCCTTCCACAATGAGGACACTCCTTCTTGTCGTTGGGCCTAAAGCTGGTCATCTGTGGTACAACCACTGAATGGCTTAGAACTAATGTATGTTGTGGCTGCTGCTGCGGGTATACAGCTACCCTCTTCCTGTCTTGCCTTTGAAACGGTGCCGCTAACCTCTTCTCGGCTGCCTTCTTCTCTTCCATATACTAGTCCATCTCGCTCTCCTGTCTGCATGTTGCTCTGACTGCCTTGTCCAAAGTCTGGTGATCGAAAGCCACCGGTCTCAACCTGAGTGATGGTTTGAGCCCCATGACGAACTTCTTGACCTTCCTTCGCTCATCTGCAACAATGAGGGGAGTGTACTTAGAAAGCTCAGCAAACCTAGCCTCGTACTCTACGACAGTCATGGAACCCTGTGTAAGAGAAAGAAACTCCTTCTCCATCTTGTCCTGAACATGCTCGAGGATGAACTTGGCCTTAAAGAGTCTGGTGAACTCAGCCCAAGTCACCTCTAAAGCTCCATCATCATACCTGGTACATAGCATAGAGGCCCACCAAACATTGGCCCTCTCCTACAAGATTCAACCAATAAGCACCATCTAGAGCAAAATCTTAATCATATGCCAGCACATATACTCTAAGTACTTGTATCATTTAAGTCGCCAAGCTCACTTTATCATTCATGCCCTGATGCGGAATATCGGAACGTGAGGCACTTGCAAGTAAGCAAGTATAGAGCGTAGAATAGAGAACAAACCATTGAACAATTAAATAATGTGAAATCAAATATCTTTCATTGATAATTCAACTATTGTCTATTACATCAACTAACTCAGAGCCATAACATAGGGCCCAATCGACTCTAATACAAAGAAAGATATAAAAGACTAACTAAGACATCTAGGATAACTTGGTGACGTCATGGCAGTCATGGATCAATCTTGGTCCTCCCCATCCTCATGAGTGTACTCATTCTCCTCAGCCTCACCTGAGAACACAATTAGAAATAACGTAGGGTAAGCGACAACGCCCAGTCGGATTTATATCTCATGGTGTGGGCAAACATTTCATGATTAATGTATTAAAAGCAGAGTCACTATATGAGAGAGCGAGAGAGTCGGGTAATGTGAGAGATAGCACGATAGTAAGAAACAAGATAGCACAATAGTATGTGATTGAAATAGCACAAGTTTCCAAATATAGCATAAAGCAGGATGGCCATAGCACACATAGCACAATGTATAACAATAGCACAACGAGTATAGTATAGCACTTTGATTGTCATTTAGATAGTCGAGATAGATAGCACTTGAGTGCAATGCCGAACACTCTGGTCAATTAACTCCCGCGGGCACTAGCACTTTTGGGCGCACCTCCCAAGACCATACTAGGCCCTTTTATATTGCCAGGCATTAGTTATATTGTTTATCTTGAGACAATCAGTCAAATGGCTAATAGAGAGTACCAAGAAATAGATGAGAGTACTAGATGAATAGACGAGATAGTAGAGAGAGTGTAAACAGATGAGCGAGTAGAGTATAGATGAGAACTATAGGTCAATGCACATAAAACGTCGATTAAAGGGGCGATAGTAATAGTTGCACAACATGCGCAATTATTGTTGGCAGTCAGGTGGAATTCACTACCCCTCCACTGGCCATATTATGCACAAGTCCAGAGGTCCAGTGTGATTCAAGATAAGAGAGAACTTCTAAAGCCATTGGATCATATTGATCCCTAAGGGTGTTATAGGTGTTAGGGTACAACCAACTCGGTCTCCATGAGGGAATCCACAGAGTACGAAGTCTTACAGAGATCTTAACAAAAGACCCCTTATCTACCAGAACGGAATGTCCAATAGACAGGTTCCAACTTGTCAACATAGTAGTGTGTAGAGAAAACTAGTTGCTCGACGTTCTAGAGGAATTCTAGAATAGTGGAGTGGCGATAATGGTTTACCAGTCCACGTAAGAAAATGGAACAATGTCATTATTATCATGGGTAAATAATGTGCAATTATTTAAGTAAATTACCAGATAATTTATCGAAGTATTTTCTGTATGGTTTCATGGCAAGGATAATCGTTTGGTGTGTGCATGTGCATGAAATCATGAGAGCATGTAATAGTCATGCACAATAGCTTTTAAATTTATGAAAAACTTTTAAATATATCAAAGTTTGTTAACATGATTGATTACTATTCGTTACATAGTCATACAAAGGGTAAACATGCTTAACATGCCTAATTAATCATTTAAATAACACAATAACCGCAACTGGAATAATATAGGTAAATCGTGACGGGTATGATGGTCGCATTTAACATACGGGTCAGAAACGCGACGACGAGGACCATTGCGTTCATGCAAACCCTAACTATTCAAAAGGCGCAATTCCAAAGGTGGGAAACAATAGTGAAACACGACGACCTTCGCGGTCGCATTTCAGAAGTCTTCTGACGGTCAACAGACACACAGTTTGATGCACGAGACAAGGCTAAAACGCGAAGACATGGGCAGTCGCCTTTCAGGTAAATGTGACAGTCATGTCCGACGCGATACCAGTTGATTGAATCGCGACATCTGGCTCGGTCGCGATTCAAGGTTCAACCCAAAAATAGAAGAAACATGCAGCGATCTTCATGCAACACTTATAACTCTAAATCTAGGGCACTTGGGACAAAGTAGTGAACATGAAACTTGTAGGAAACATCAAGTAGAAGGGATCTATGCCTTTGGACCGAATCAATTTGGTCTCTTAGGCATGCAAACTATCATGAACAAGAAATGACACAAACTTGCATACTAATGGGAACACGCTTATAACTCGATGGATACATAATGAAAATTAGGCAAATCACTTGTATATGAAACTAGACATGTAGTACTACAAGATGGTATGAGTTTAGTTCTCTTTTATCTTGAGAATACCTACCTTTGTGAAGATCTAACACCAGATAGTTGCACAAGTCGCAGCATAGTACATTTAAGGAAGAGCTTGGTTCTCCAGTCGTTCTCCTCTACTCCTGATGCCCTAGCTTAGCCTCCCATGACCCCAACACGTTGGTGAACCTTCCCCTTTAGCCTTAGGATGAATACTTATATGTCTAGGGCTTATTCCAAGTTCTCACACAACTAGGAAAGATGGGGTGCGGCCATGGCTGGTTCCCTTCCTTGTTTTGGAGATCTCACCTCCCAATGGGAGTAGGATTACCATTAGATGGGGCTTGCTATGGTGGGTCACGAATCTGGTTGCCATTCTTGGCTAATTTCCAAGGTTAAAATCCTAATTTGCCCTTTCCTATTTTCTATACAATTATGGTCACGAATTTAGGGGTATTTCTTCTTGTCCCATAACCCATACTCGTAATTTGGCCCAATAGCCCTTGTATTAGCTAGTCAAATCAAGCCCATTACTTTTTAATGATTATTGAGTTTTATTTAATTCATTTATTTCATTATTTCCATTTATTTATTTATTTAAAAATATCGGGTTACTACATCCTCCCCCTCTTAAAATAAATTTGGTCCCCAAATTCATATAACCATAAAGGAGAGAATGTCTTACCGAAAAGGTCGAGGTAGTTTCGCCTGACGATTCCTTCACGTTCCCATGTGGCTTCTTCTATTCCACGATTATACCATAGGACTTTAACCACATGAATGGGACGGTTCCTGAGTTGTTGTACCTTCCGTTCCAAATATTAATTGGCTTCTCTTCATATGTCATGTCCTTGTTCAACACCAACTTCTCATGGCGAATGACGTGAGTAGTATCATACACATATTTTCTGAGCATAGAGACGTGGAACACGTTGTGTATGAATGCTAAGTTCGGAGGCAATGCCAGCCAATAAGAAACCTCACCAACCCTTTCAAGCACTTCAAAAGGATCGATGAATCTAGGACTGAGCTTTCCTTTAACACCAAACCTTTGAATGCCACGAGTAGGATATACCTTCCAAAGCACATGATCTCCCACTTGAAATTCTAAATCTCTCCTTCTCTTATCAGCATAGCTCTTTTGTCTGGACTGAGCAATCTTGAGCTGATCTTGAATCACCTGTATATCCTTGGTTGTATTTTGTACCATGTTCGGGCCTAGCCATTGTTGTTGCCCAACTTCATTTCAGCATACAGGAGATCTACAGTTTCTACCATAGAGTGCTTCGAATGGTGCCATTTTAATACTCGCCTGATAACTATTGTTGTAGGCGAACTCAATCAAAGATAAGTGCTCATTCCAGTAGCCTTGGAAATCTATGGTGCAAGCTCTTAACATATCTTCTACAATCTGGTTGGTTCTCTCAGTCTGCCCATCAGTCTATGGGTGAAATGTGGCACTAAAATTGAGCTTAGTACCAAGTGCAGTCTGCAGTCCCTTCCAGAAATGACAGGTGAATCTAGGATCTCGATCCAAGACAATGGATGATGGAACTCCATGTAGTCTCACGATCTCTTTGACATATAGAGCGGCTAATACCTCCACAGACCACTTACTCTTTATAGGTAGGAAGTGTGCGGATTTGGTTAGTCGGTCGATAATGACCCATATGGCATCGAGTCCACCATGAGTCTTAGTTAAGCCCATGATGAAGTCCATGCCAATACTTTGCCATTTCCACTCCGGAATATCTAATGGTCTAAGCACACTAGCAGGGTGTCTACGTTTTGCCTTACCTGTTGGCATGTAAGGCAATGAGTAGCATGCTCGGCTACCTCTCTCTTTATATTCGGCCACCAAAATGTTCTTTTCATGTCCTGATACATTTTGGTACCTCTAAGATGAATAGTATACTTCATATGGTGAGCTTCGTTCATTAACTTTCTCTTCAGTTCTTCATTGTCTAGAACACATGTCCTTCCTTGGAATACCAGCCTTCCATCCTCGGTCATAGCAAAATCAGATCTTTCAGCAAAGGTTTAATTGATACAAACCAAGAATGGATCACTATCCTAACGTGCTTTGATCTCTCCCAGCATGTCAGATTGAATCTTGACATTGGCAACCAAGACTAGATCATCCCTATGTTCAATGTTCATGTCTAATCTTGTGAATTGTTCTAGTAGTTGCATCTCGCCAAGAACTAGACTTGATAAAGATGCCATCGGCTTCCTACTAAGAGCATCAACCACATCATTTCCCTTGCCTAGATGGTACTGAATGTTGAAATCAAAATCTTTTAGGTATTCAAGCCATCTCCTCTTCCTCATGTTAAGTTCTTTCTGTGAGAATAAATACTTCGGACTTTTATGGTCTGAATAGATCGTGAATTGCTCACCATATAAATAATGCCTTCAGATTTTTAAGGCGAAGACCATGGCAGCCAACTCTAGATCATGCACGGTGTAGTTGACTTCATGCGTCTTCAGTGGTCTTGAAGAATAGGCAATGACTTTCTCCTTCTGCATCAATACACAGCCAAGCCCAATTCCTGAAGCATCGGTATAGACAGAGAAACCTTCTCCCTCTATTAGAAGAGCTAGAATAGGGACTGAGTTCAGACATTCTTTTAGAGTTTGGAAACTCTTCTCACACTCTTTACTCCAGGAGTAGGGATTCTCCTTTCGTGTAAGACGCGTGAGAGGAACGACGATCTTGGAGAAGTCCTTTATTAACCGCTTGTAGTAGCCAGCCAGTTCTAAGAAGCTTCTGATTTCTGTGACATTAGATGGTCTCTCCTATTTGAGTACGGCTTCGACCTTGGAGGGATCAACAGATATGCCATCCTTTGAGATAACATGGCCCAAGAAGGATACCTCTTTGAGCTAGAATTTGCACTTTCTCAGCTTTGCATATAATTTATTATCTCACAAGACTTGCAGAGCTATCCTAAGATGTTCTTCATGTTCTTCTTTGGTCTTTGAATAGATGAGGATGTCATTGATGAAGACGACCACGAACTTATCAAGATATGGTCGATATATGTTATCCATACCTGCTCCTGAAAGCCATTTTGAAAATAACGTCGTCCTTGATCCTCATTTGATGATAGCCAGATTGGAGGTCAATCTTGGAGAAATATTGAGCTCCCAATATCTGGTTGAAAAGTTCATCGACCCGGGGCAATGGGTACTTGTTCTTGATGGTTAGCTGATTGAGTTGTCGATAGTCGATACATAGCCTCATCGATCCATCCTTCCTTTTAACGAACAGCACGGGTGCTCCCCATGGGGAAGTACGTGGTTTGATGAACCCCTTCTCTAACAGCTCCATCAGATGTGCCTTCAGTTCCTTTAATTCGGCAGGTGATATCCGGTACGGCTGACGCGACACCGGTGTAGCTCCAGGGATTAACTCAATAGAAAAATTAACATCACGTTCCAGAGGAATCCCTGGAAGATCATTGGGAAACACATCGGGGTAGTCCTAGACTATGTGTATATCTTCTATCCATTTTTTTTATATAAAGGTCCTCAGGGGAAAGCGCCTGGTTGACCACCAGTGCTATCCCTTTGACCTGATTTTATAAGTATAAGGAAAAACATACAAAAGCAGTGGGGCATACCCGAGTTAAACTGGACTAAGGTTAGGAACCCCAGACCGGTCCAGAGTAAGAGGACCTTTACACTCACGGGGTAAAGAGCTAGAAGCAAGAAAAGTTACATTGGTACATAATTTGCATCCGAAATTGGCCAAAATATCTGCCACCTGGTTAGCTTGACGAAAAGTATGAACCAAAGTAACATGCGAACTAAGAAGAAAGGACTGAGCTTCCTGCCACCAACGTAAACATTCCCAAGATGGTGGTTTGTTGGTAGTAATAGAAGTGACGAGAGTATTAGAATCAGAACATATAAGGGACAAATTAAGTCCATGCTCGGTCTCCAAATGAATCCCATTACAAAGAGAGTGCACTTCAGCATCCAGACTTTTGCCGACACCATAATAATGGGCAAAGGCCAAGAGGAGATTGCCCTTGCTGTCCCTAATACAACCACCTCCCCCACATATTCTTGGGTTTCCCTTGCTTGCTCCATGCACATTTAGAACCAAACCAAAATTTGGTGGGATCCACCTGACGAGTTTAAAAGAAGTTGCTTTGATCTTTGGATAAAAACCAAATGACTGGATATCTTTCAAATGCTGATTAGATGGAGAACTCTTGAACACCACATTCTTAAGTGACGTGGAGAACATGAAGCAAATATTCTGGATATTTCTGTGAATGGGAACCTACTTCCCCTCAAACCACATAAGGCATCTATTTCGCCAGATTTCCTAGATAATGAGCATGGAAGAGTACAGGGAGATAAAACCATATGGCGTAGTTGGACTGCAGGAGCCCAAAATACGCCAAAGACAATTAGTGATACTATCATAAGAGCTCAAGTTGATATCCAGCAAAGGTGTAACCCACTGCCACAGCTTAGTTGCCATATCACTAGAGATAAAAAGGTGGCTCATATCTTCATAGAAATGGACAGTACAGTAGGAACATATGGACACAATGGGAATTCCCTGATCAGATATACGAGAATCCACAGGAACAGCCCTATAAAGGATCTTCCAACAGAACATAGAGGCGCTCCTATAGAAGAGGTGATGCCACAGACGTGGCAGTGCCATTCCTTTAACGCCATGCACAGTGAGGAGCTTGTACGCAGAAGAGGTGGTGAACGAGCCATCAATGGATGGAATCCAAACACAACAGTCCTCTTGATCATGCAGCTGGATATCCTGGAAAATGTTGGAGCACTCTAAACAACTACAAATCGGATGATGGACATTATAAATGACCTCCCGAACAGTGATCCCCGGCCCATTGTACGGGACATGGAGCAAATCCTTGAGAGGAGCTTGGCCAACCCAGATATTCTTCAGAAAATCCACACGCCTTCCATCGTCGATAACCCATTTGGAATTCTGGATGATAGTATGATAAGCTATATTAAAAACCAATCTAGACATACCATAAGGAATGGAGGTCTTGAATGGTTCATCACAATCCACCTTAAATCTTGCCCTGGCATATGTAGCCCAAATAGAAGTTGCATGGTAGATATTCCAAATTTGTTTTGTAGCTAGTGCAAGTTGGATATGCCATAAACTTCTGATGTCAAGCCCTCCTTCAGAAATAGGACGACGGATAGTGTCCCAGGCGACCCAATGCTTTCTGTGAATACCATCCATTCCACTACAGAAAAAGTTGGCACAAGATTTCTCAAAATATTTAACCACTGTCTTAGGGATGGAGGTCGCTGCAGCAATATAAATGGGAATGAAATTGAGGACTGAATTAATTAGAGTAGCCCTGCCAGCCTGAGAGAGGAATTTAAACCTCCAAGAATTCATCTTGAGGTTGACTTTATCAATAAGGAACTTGTAGTCAGCAATTCTAGTTCTGCCATATATGATGGGAACCCCAAGGTAACGAAAAGTCCCCATGAGCTGCTTGTAACTCATGATGGTAGCAATCTTGCTAGCCAGGGAGGGAGGGGCCTTGGGAGATAAGATAAAACAGCTCTTTTGAGCATTGATTTTCTGCCCAGAACAATGCTCATAGGAGGATAAGAATTTCTGAAGCTTGATTATATTAGATCTTTGACCATTTACGAAGATTAATGTGCCATCCGCAAAAAGCAAATGGGATGCCGCCGTGCATCTCCTGGGGCCAGCAAAAGGAGATAAGAATGAAGTGGAATAGAGGTGCTTTAACCCCCTACTAAGAGCCTCTTCCATGATAATAAAAAGAGCTGGAGCTAAAGGATCCCCTTGACGCAGACCTCTTGAAGACTTGAAGTACCCAACAGGAGACCCATTAAAGAGAATTGAGAACCAACAATTGGTAACCAGCATGCCAATGTAAGAAGTGAAGCAGCTTGAAAAACCAAACTTACGAAGCACAGCGAGCATGAAGTCCCATTCAACTCTGTCATAGGCATTCATAATATCAAGCTTAAAAATGACATTATGACCACGAATCTTCCTTCCAAGGTCCTGAACAAGCTGATTGGACAAAGAGATATTATCAATAATGTTTCTGCCTTTGACAAAGGCACCCTGTTCCTTAGAAACAATCAAAGGGAAAAAATTGGAAAGACAAGTACAACTTGGAAATGATTTAGTAACAGAAGTTACAAAGGCTGATAGGTCTAAAGTCACCAAAAGAAGATGGATGAGGAATCTTGGGAATAATAGCAATCAGGGAAGACGTAACACCTCTGGGTAATGGAAATCCCATGAAGAAACCTCTCACCGTGGCAATGACATCACCAGAGACAATATCCCAGCAAGCCTTGAAAAAACACCCCGTAAAGCCATCTGGTGTTGGCGTACCATCACCATTCATAGCCCACAAGGCTTGCTTCACCTCTTCATCAGATGGAATAGAAGACAAGACAATATTATGATCATCAGTAATAAGCTCAGGGATATACTGCAGCATAGAATTATTGATGATATGATGTTCTGAAGAAAGAAGATTCTGAAAGAAATTAACTACCTCTTTAGAAAGGATGTCTTGATCTTGACACCAAGTGCCATGAACTTTGAGCTGATGGATAATTTTTTTTCTTCTATTACCTTGAACCATGGCGTGATAAAAGGAGGTATTTTTATCACCATCTTTGATCCACTGAACTCTGGCCTTCTGAGCCCAGAAAAGCTCCTAACAGTGGAGAGCCCTCTGAAGACTCGCATTAGCGGCATTGAGGTTGTACCTGTTGCTAGCAGATGGATTATAATCAAACTGAGCTTGCATAGCCTCCACCTGGTTTTCATCTTGACGGATTATTGTAGACACGAGATTTGGCTCATCCCCGCATGGTTCTTTGGCACAATAAAGCCCGTTTGACCGTTTGTTGACTTGCTTCGGATGCCATGTAGACGGCAGCATCGATTTCCGCCGACTAGATGTTGACGGCAAGCCCCCTGGATGTTGACCCATCTTGATGTCCACATCTCTTGACGTATGCATGTGGTTGACGGCAATATCGATTGACGTCAAAATGGTTTACTTGGTCTCTGCAACAACCCCGAGAATCTAGCCCACTTGCGCCATTCTCTCGCCCATGTAGCGCGTGGGGCCATTCCCAACAGGCATATGGGCCACCTTGGCACTCCCTTGACCCAATAATAATCCTACTTGGCCTCACCCCATTGGTTGAAGCCTTTATGCATGAATTGCCAAATGTGCAAAGTGTGTTTGTTCACACTAAGCATCCAAGGCTTCTGAACTCCGACCCCACTGCCTATTTAACAACCTCTCTGGCCTTCTAAGTGGAGAGGGGGGAAGGTTGGACGTCCACATGCTGCTACCTTAAGAGAAGAGAGAGAAACTTGCACCCTAGCTTCCACAACTCACCCTCTTCTTCTTCTCACCATTTGGGACGTTCAGGAGGCTTCTTCCCGAGCTGGAGGAGCTTTGCAAGGAGCTACAACGCCAATAAACGAGGATCAACACCTCCTTCTTCCTTTTTTTCCTTTCCCTTCCTTTAATATTTGCATGTTGCACACACCTTCCCACACACTCTAGGCACGTAGGCCAGTTCCCTACACACCTAGAAAGGGGTTTCCCAACCAAAAACGGAGGGAAGAAGGGTGGTCATAGCACTTGGCCACCCCTCTTCTCAAGTCCGCATCCGGTACGGGACTCTCCTTTTGGGCTGTCTTTTTCCATTTCTGAGCATTTACCACGCTTTCCTTAGACTAATAGAGTGTCTTTTTATGGCAGGAACGATTCGCAGAAGACCGCGGAGCTCTTCTTCTTTGGCCGGCCAAAGGAGGAGAAGTGGAAGCCCCATCACCATCCGCTGCGGGAGGTTGCTGCACCGACGCGATCACATCACTCCTTGGGCACAGGTAAGGCCCTGGCGATCACAAACTCCCTTCCTCTTTGCTGGTTTTCTTTGTTTCCTCTCTAGTCTACCTAGTCAACCGGAGTGTCAACGAGGTCAACCACCGACCCATCATTGCCAACGAGAGATCAGCGACATCCGTGAGCACCCAGAGAACCCCACAGTCGACCGGGGGGGGTACGGCGCGGGAACGAGCGTCCATAGTCTCCTCTTTGGCGATCACGGTGGGACAAGTTTCTGCCACTGTGGTCTGTCTGTGCCCAGGTAGACGGCAAGAGATCTTGTCGTTTACTCAGGTAAACGTCCAGCTTTCCTGCCGTTTATTTACTCTTAGCGTCTATATAGGTTGTCGTTTACTTCCTGTTCGCGTCCGTCGACCTTGACGTCTGTCTGTTTCTAATGAACAGTGTGTCACCCTGCATGCCGTCTAGTTTCACATAAACATGTTTGTGATTGTTTTATTCTGATTTTGTTTTCTGTTTGCTTACTGATTGCTTCTAACGGTCCTCAGTCACTGGGGGATCCTTCTTCTCACCTATTCTAGCCTCCCCTCACATTCTAGGATAGCCCTTCTTCGGTTTACAACCTTTTACTCGAGGATTCCCTCTCGGGTAAATCGGGTTGGTTCCGAAGAAAACTCTGTAAGTCCCTAAATTCTATGGATTCCCTTACAGTACGGGGCAGGAGGACCTTCACTCTCCCTGTCTAGCTTGCCTACTCACCCGATTTTGAGTCAGATTTGAGAGAATCGGCCTTTGCAAGACTAATTAACACATAACTTTGATCTTTAAAATCTTGGGGACGTTGTTTGATAACATTGTTTGGTAGAAACCCACATTTCTCCTAAAGTAGTGTAATTACTTCAACTTTAACCATTCTAAAATCAGTAGGTTGTGTGCTAATAGATGCTTGGTTAAGTTCATTGAATATGGCAGATAATCCGGCTTTTGAGTATGAGGATAATGCTCATGAGTTTGTCGGGATGGTTGACACCAACAACCAGCCCGAAGAGTCAGTTCACTCATCTTCTTCCTCTCAAGCTGATTTTGAGGGGAGCGTGAGTTTAAGGGTCAATCCCACCTATGCACAAGACACTCAAGAAGACCCTGAATTCTTCAAGATCCTCTACCGTTACTCGCCTGAGGACATCATTTCAATGCTTTCTAAGCATACTGTTCGGGCAGCAGCCTCTCCCTCCTCTCCGTCCCCTTCTCCTTTCCAAGCTTCCTCATCCATGCCCATTCCTAGGCCTGCTACCCCTTCACGGGTTCCCATCTCCCCTGTCCCCTATTCCACTCCAATTCCCTCCACTCCTTTGCCTACCCCTATCCCAACTCCTTCCTTCTCCTACCCACCTCATGCTCAGCCCGCACCCCCCACTCAATCTGAATCTATCTCCCGTTCGTAGATGGAGGGGCTTATTAGGAAGCTTTTGGCTGAATCTCTGTCCCTTTCAAAGCCTCATTCCCTCCAGAACTATTGCAAGCTTCCCAATGCCTACTTTCCTCTGGGTTTCAAGGCCCCGAAGTACCGCAAGTATGACGGGACCTCTGATCCCCAATTCCATCTTGCTGGATTTACCACGGATTCCCATCGATGGCTGTACGATCGGGTTCTTTTAGTTCACCTCTTCCAACAATCATTAGAAGGATAGGCTTTGAGGTGGTTCACCTCCTTACCCACATCGAACCTCATTAATTTTGACATCGTCTCCGAGCGATTCATCTCGCACTTCTCGTATATGGCCATCCAAGTCCCTACACTTCCTGACTTGGTGGCGAAAAAGATGAAGCCAGACGAAGACTTTGTCACATTTGCCAACCGATGGAGATCCATGGCATCGAGGGCAGACATACCTATCCCAGAGTCCCAGGCCATAACTATGTTGGTTACCAACACCACCCCTGTGCTCCGCTCTATCTTGATGCTTAGTGAGTTCCCCTCATTCGCACATCTCTACAACCGAGCCAGGGTGGTCCAGACCAGATTAAGGACTCTTCTCTACCACACTTCTTTGAAGGGAAGCCCAAGGGATGCAAGGCTCCTGCGGCACCTACCACCGAGGGGGTGACCGTCAATGAGTCTATGAATGCTTACAGTCAGCCATTGAGGCCTCCAAACAAGCCCTCCAATCCTCCATCCAATCCTTCCAACCTTCACCAGTTCCTGTCACACCCCTCCAAGCCTTACTCTACAGTCCACCCTCCTGCTGGCTACACCCGGCCTGGCCCTAAGAGGTCTCACTACCCTCCTCTACCTGAGACCCTTGAGGACGTATTCGTCGCCCTCATGTCCTGCAATGCTATCCAACTCCCCCCACAAAGGGAGAACATCAATCTGAGGGTGGACACCTCCAAATATTGTCTTTACCATAGGGCCCATGGTCATCAGCTCCACAACTGCTTCACCTTCTGTGACTGGGTGTATGACATGAACGACCAGGGAAGGATTAACTGGGAGGACGTCAAGGTAGCCATAGCAAAGTCTAGATATACCAAGAAAGAGCTGGGTATCGTCCAAAACCCTCTCTCCAACAATCAAAGCAACAATCCCTCCTCCCATAAGTCCCAGGAAAACGTCCACACCATGACGCATTCAGAACCCCAGGTTGTGAGGAGAGAACAAAAGTGGGGGGTAGAAGGCTTTGAAGAATGGTACTCGTGTCCTTCCGTAGAGTCTGAGGAACCCTCTGCCACTGTAGACGCCATTTTAGAGGAACGGCCTTTAGTCCTCATCCGACCTACCCATCAAGAGGCCTACCCTCCTACCTTCCCTATCCATGAGCCGTTTACCCCTGAGACCAGACCTCTCCAGCTAATTCTCCCAAAGTCTCAAGAAGATGTTCATGTCACACTTAGGAACCGGATCGTTCCTCCACCCCCGCGGCCTTTGCAAGATGAGGAGGATATTGGACTTCCACCACCTGTCGGCACCAAATATGATATTCTGCAACACCTAGATAAGACGCCCGCGAGGGTGTCTATTTTAGAATTGATTCGGAGGTCGCCATCTCACCAGTTCACCCTCCTCCAATTCCTCCAGAAAATCATGGTCAATGATGACCTCCCTCCAAGTGGGGTCACCAATGCCACTATTTCCCTCACCCGAGGACCTTCAATCTTTTTTTCGGACAAAGATCTTGTAGCTCCTGAGTGTCGTTCGCTTCCTCTCTATCTTACCATCAACCTCAATGGGGTTTTGGTAGACTCCACTCTCATCGACACCGGGGCATCCATCAACGTATGTCCGATGAAGACCCTCAAGAAATTGGGTTTGGGGGAAGATAATCTGGAGAGAATCTGCTCCACAATTGCTGCCTATGACAACTCCAAGAGGGTTGCCAAGGGTAAGATTGCTCTTCAGCTTGAGATCGGGCTTGTTACCATGTCTTCTGAGTTTCTAGTCCTCGACGTCGATCTGGCCTACAAGGCCATTCTCGGTCATCCCTGGCTGGAACAAACCTTAGGGGTCCCTTCCACCGCCCATCAGTGTTTCAAGTTTCCTTTCAATGGGCGGATTATCAAAATTAAGAGCATTCCTACCTTGGAAACTCTCAACTCCATCACTTCGGAGCAGATGCTGCATTTGTTCGTTCCAGACAAGGGGAAGAAGCCTGTCATGTCAATCTTTGACTTCCCCTTGCCCTGTGATCTCAGCCAACCTCCCCAGTCAGCTGAAGAATCCAATGTCCCATGTCCCCAAGGGAAAGGTTGGGAGGTAATGGCTAGAATCGGCTATATACATGGCCGAGGATTGGGTAAGAACTAGTAGGGTCCTTTCTACCACATCCAACTCAAGAGGCCGCTAGATAGGGCTGGCTTAGGCTTCCATCCGGACCCCATTCATCCGGATCCATTTATCCCCTACCAGGCTCTTACTTGGACCTTGAGCGGGCATTTCACTCAGGGACCCCCTCAACCAGGAACTCGGGAGCCGGTGGTTGAAGAGCTGTTCGACTCGGAGAGCGATGAAGAAGAGGACGCTCAATTAGAGGAAGTCTCCGAAGATTTTGGCCTTCTCTTGCTCTTCGGTTCTGACTCTCCATCTTCTCCTTCTCCTTCTCCTTCACAATCTCACCCAACTAAGGTGTGCCCGGCACCTAACTCCCCTCCACCTTCAACTTCTTCTTTCTCCCTTCTTTCTCCACCCGTTCTTTCTCCATTCCTTACATGGCCGGTCGAGGCCGCCTTGAGTCAGCAACTCATGGTTTTAGGCCTTGACTCAAAAAAAAAAAATGCCAATTCTCAATGGTGGGAATGTGAGGTCTCCATCGAGCACCCTTCCGCTCTGGAGTCTCTTCCACTCGGCCAGGGGCTGACGCTCTCCAGATTAGACTCCTTTCCTCGCCCCTCTAGAGGCACTTCCTCTGTACATAGTTTTGTACATAGCAGTTCCCTACATAGTAGTCTAGATTTTAGCTTAGAGTCAGGTCTGGGGTCCGGTCTAGGATTAGAATAGTCTAGATCCTCTCAGCCATGTGTGCGCAAGGACAAGGGTAGGCAAGTTCCTGCCCGTTATGTCATGGCCTTCGCTGAGAGGTGTGCCAATTTAAGTCAAGTCCCAGAGTTTCTTGAGGAGCCTGCCCTTGTTGAATTTAATTTTGAAGAAGGTGACTCTGTAGACGACGGTTTAGGAGTTTATCTGCTGGATTTTGATGAGAAGGGTGAGTTGGGAGATCCTGGGTCAGAAGAAGAGGACCCAGTGAGCTCCTATGTGGATGGCACAAAGAGGTTCGACGAGCCAACCATGGCTGCGGACGAGCCCACTAAAGAGGTCAATCTTGGCACTGAAGAATCCCCGAAGGTAGTTTTGATTAGTGCCAACTTGAGTGTTGAAGAAGAAGAAGCTCTGGTAGCTGTTCTCAAAGAATTCTCCAATGGTTTTCCTTGGTCCTGCGAGGACATGCCAGGACTTGACACCCCTTTGGTCGAGCATCGGTTGGTTCTAAAAGCCGACGCGAAGGCCGTCAAACAAAAGCTGAGAAGGCTACATCCCAAGCTTGCACCCAAGATCAAAGAGGAGGTTGACAAGTTGCATAAAGCCAAATTCATTAGGGTTGTGTTGTATCCACAATGGGTAGCTAATATCGTCCCTGTGATGAAGAAGGACGGTAAGGTTAGAATCTGTATAGATTTCCGTGACCTTAATCGTGCTTGCCCAAAGGACGATTTCCCTCTCCCACACATATATGTCCTAGTGGACAACACTGCCGGTTTTGAGATGTTGTCTTTCATGGATGGTTTCTCAGGGTATAACCAGATCCGTCTAGCGGAGGAAGACTAGGAGAAAACTTCTTTCACAACGCCCTGGGGGACCTACTGTTATGTCGTCATGCCCTTCGGATTGAAGAATGTGGGAGCAACCTATGAAAGGGCAATGATGGCGATTTTTCATGACATGATGCATGTGCACATGGAGTTCTATGTAGACGACGTCTTGGTTAAATCAAAAACTCGACATGGCCATGCTGAGGTCCTCCGGGCAGTTCTCCAACGGTCTAGAGAACACAATCTTAAGATGAACCCCAATAAGTGTGTCTTTGGTGTCTCCTCGGGGAAGTTGTTGGGGTTCATAGTAAGCAAGCGGGGAATTGAGATTGATCCCAACAAGGCCAAAGCAATAATCGACATGCCTCCTCCTAGGAATATCAGAGAAGTTAGAGGGCTAATAGGCATACATCAGCTTATTAGGAGATTCATCTCCCAGCATTCAATCCACTGTAAGCCCTTCTATGGGATGCTTAGAGGAGAGGCTAAGTTTGATTGGAACGATAAATGTCAAAAGGCCTTTGATGAGTTGAAGAGCTATCTATTCAATCCCCCTGTTCTCGCTCCTCCGGTCCCGGGTCGGCCTTTACTGCTCTCTGTGTCAACCACTGAAGATTCAACTGGGGCAGTTTTGGCCCAATACGACGACGAGAAGAAGGAGAGAGCGGTGTATTATTTATCCAAGTTGTTCACTGAAGCTGAAAAGAAATACACCGCCATGGAAAGGACGTGTGCGGCCGTCGTCTGGGGTGCCCAGAATTTAAAGCATTATTTCCTGGCTCATGAAGTGAAACTTCTGGCGCATATGGACACAATTCGGTACTTGCATGAGAAGCATGTCCTGACTGATCGGTTGATGAGGTGGCAGAGTTTCCTCAATCAATTTGATATCACCTACGTCAACCAAAATTCGATCAAGGGGCACGCTATTGCTGAGCATTTGGCCCACCACCCCTTACCTTCATGCTCTCCCATTGATGAAAGCTTTCCCGATGAAGAGTTAGGAACCATTATCGATGGTGAACCTTCGTGGGTACTTTACTTTGACGGGGCCCTCAATTCCAAAGGGTGTGGAATAGGGGCAGTCATCCTCTCACCGGAAGGGGTAGTTATTCCGCACGCCTACCAGTCAACCTTCTGAGCCATGAACAATGTGGCCGAGTATGAGGCGCTCTTAGTTGGGCTGAAAATGGCACTGTTGCTCAGAGCCAAGGAGTTAAGGATAATTGGTGATTCACAGTTGTTACTCCGGCAATCTCTTAGCAAGTACCAAACCCGGGACCCCAAGTTGAAACCATACCAAGAGTTGGTAGGAAAAGTAGCCCGGCAATTTAGGAAGCTCACCCTAGTTCACACTCCTAGGGCTCAGAATATCCTAGCAGATTCACTCGCTTCCTTAGCTTCTTCCATTCCCTTCCCTTTGGGAAGATCTTCTGAAACCGTCTCTGTCCAAAGGTTGAGAGTCCCTTCCCATGTAGATCCTTGGTTTTCTCAACTCACGTCTCCTTCTGTATCCCTTCGGGTCCATGCGCTCTCGAAAGAGCCAGAAATCGACCTCGAAGATGGCCATCCTTGGTATTTTGACATTGAGAACTTTCTCAAAGATGGATCCTACCCCTATTATGCCACCTCTGCAAATAGACGAGCCATTCGCCGCATCTCGGAGCGTTACAAGATCATAGGTGGCATTCTGTACAAAAAGTCTCTCAGTGGGGTCTATCTTCGTTGCCTCGATGAAATCGAGTCTCAAGATGTTGTTGAAGCCGCTCACTCTAGTGAATGTGGTGGCCATGTTAATGGTAGAGCAATTGCCCAAAAGTTGCTAAGACACTATTATTGGCCTACCATGGAAGAAGACTGTTGTCATTTTGTCCGTCACTGTGCTAAATGCCAATTGCACGGTGACAAAATTCATGCTCCTTCCTCTTCTCCTCACCCTTCATCGCCCCATGACCTTTCGCCATATGGGCATTCGACGTGGTCGGTCCACTCGTGGATAGAACCGGAGAAATCTGTAAGAAGTCCTTCATTCTGACTGTTACGGAATACTTCATAAAGTGGGCTGAAGCAAAAGCATTCATAGAGGTCAAAGCTTCAGCAGTGGTCAAATTCATCAAGCGCAACATCCTTGCAAGGTTCGGCGTACCTCTAGACATCGTCACCGACAATGGACCTCAATTCACTTCACAGGAGCTTCGCAACATGTGTGGTAAATATGGCATTAACTTGCATCATTCATCCCCATATTATCCACAAGGTAATGGACAAGCGGAAGCTACTAATAAAACTCATCAAAATCATAAAGAAAACATGCAAATCTCATAACAATGCTGACTGGCTAGATCGCTTGGTTGAAGCTCTTTGGGCTTATCGCACCTCGGTCCGGACTCCTATGGGGCAAACCCCCTATGCTTTGACATACAGATCAGATGCGATACTCCCATATGAGATCCTCGTCCCTTCACTTAGAGTTCAATTGGATTCCGAACTTGACCTCGATCAACGTCGAGAAGCCTTGTTGGCACAACTTGAACTCTTAGTTGAAAGGTGAATGATAGCGGCTGACCATGCTCAAGTCTACCATCAGAGAATTGCACGTTTTTATGCTAAAAGAGTTCTTGAGAGAAAATTCGAAGTGGGTGAGATGGTCCTAAAGCATAAAATCATAAAGGCACCAGGTCCCAGGAGCAAATTGCAAGAAAATTGGGAAGGTCCGTTCGTTGTCAAGGAAGTATATTCAGGGAACGCTTATAGGTTGGTAGATGCCGAAGGAGTGGAGTTGTCATATCCGTGGAACACAGTCTACCACAAGAAATTCTATCCTTAGTCAGTCTGTCCATCAAGTCGGTTATTCATCACTTGTTAACGGTGTGGGTTTAAGTCTCTACTTTTCCACTTGGTCATTAGTGAGGTAGGGTTTATTCACTCACCACACGATGTTAAGATATAGCCCTCTAGCTGGAAAATCACAAGTACACTCGGATAGTCTAATCTGGTCAATACGTTTCCCCTATTCTTCTACCACTCGGCCATGTCTGGAAGCGGAGCAAACTACGAGTAGGGGACCATCCACTCCCATCTAAAGGACAAGGTCACCATAAACAGGGGCAATCAAGAAAAAGCAAGGGACAGAATGCTAAATCAAGCCTAAAGGGGAAAAGAAAAGCCAAAAAGGTCAAAAAAAGGTAGCAAAAAGTACGTACCCAGAACAAGGCTGACCAAATCAAGGAGGTAGCAAAAAGTACGTGTCTCCAGCCCTGAAATCAAATAATAAAAATTCCCCTAGAAATAATTGTTGACCAAGTCTTTTAGTGTGAGATATTGGTTTGGAAACAGAAAGTGGTTCGAACCAAATCCTCGCATGACTTCCTACTTATTTCTTCCAAATTCCTCCCTCTAGGGGCAAATTTAACTGTATAAGACCTTCCATGGTGGAAAATATCAAGAAGGCTAGGGGCAATTTCCAACATCAAGGAATTCATGCACGATCCTCCTTATTCATGACCTCCGTGGTTAAGTAGATCACACAGACCATATGCTTTGACATGTGATGAATATGTATTTTAGAGTCCAAAAATCCAAAAAAAAAAAAAATTGACAAAAAAGAACTAAAAGAGAGTCTCTCGATGTATATATTTTCCCCATGTACATATCTTCCTCTTATTTTTGAAAATAAAAAAAATGGTGATTTTCCTCGATCATTTGATTGCTTCATGGCTCCCCTGAGCTCACGTAGCCTACCAGGTCAGCATCTCCTTGATTATCCAAGTTGATATCAGGTCTTTGTTGCCCATTTTCCAAGTTGTCCCACCGTGACTTTCAAAAACAGTCAAGTAGCCTTATTGAGTTCATTTGAGCCTTCGCCAGTCGCGAGCTTAATTCCAGACTTCAGGCTTTCCGAACGTTGGTTCCAGTTAGAATCTTTTCATAATCTTTTGAGAGATTAACCAACTCCTTGTCTCCACAACCTCCTAAATTCGGGACAGACACCCTGATTAGGCTAGCGAGCCCATGAGCTCTGGTTATGAGACCCTCCTGATTCAACCGTCATATTACAACTCCTTTGACTCAGACACACCAGAAACTAGCCAAAGTCCGACATGGCCATGCCAAGGACCCTACCGTTGGGTTGCAGTTGTAGTTACATGGGTAGATCACTCTTCCTCTTGCCCACATTTGTGTCTCAGACGATCCGTCACTTGTTTCTAGCCTAACTCATTCGTTTGGCTCCCTAGAATTCCTATCCTCGGAGATGGCCCTTCATCAAATCTCCAGATCCTTTGTTTACTGAGACACCAACCTTTTAGTCCGCTTTGCTCCCTTGGAAGACCGGATCTCTCGGAGGGGCATTTGTAGACGTAAGATTTGGCTCATCCCAGCAAGGTTCTTTGGCCCAATAAAGCCCGTTTGACCGTTTGTTGACTTGCCACGGATGCCATGTAGACGGCAGCATCGATTGCCGCCGACTACATGTTGACGGCAAGCCCCCAGGACGTTGACCCATCTTGACATCCACATCTATGGATGTCTGCATGTGGTTGACGGCAGTATCGATTGACGTCAACATGGTTTACTAGGTCTACGCAACAACCCCGAGAATCTAGCCCACTTGCGCCATTCTCTCGCCCATGCAGTGTGTGGGGCTATTCCCAACCAGCATATGGGCCACCTTGACACTCCCTTGACCAAATAAAAATCCTACTTGGCCTCCCCCCATTGGTTGAAGCCTTTATGCATGAATTACCAAATGTGCAAAGTGTGTTTCTTCACACTAAGCATCTAAGACTTCTGAACTCCGACCCCACTGCCTATTTAACTCCCTCTCTGGCCTTCTAAGTGGAGAGGGGGGAAGGCTGGACGTCCACATCCTGCTACCTTAAGGGAAGAGAGAGAAACTTGCACCCTAGCTTCCACAACTCACCCTCTTCTTCTTCTCACCATTTGGGACGTTCAGGAGGCTTCTTCCCGAGCTGGAGGAGCCTTGCATGGAGCTACAACGCCAACAAACGAGGATCAACACCTCCTTCTTCCTTTTTTTCCTTTCCCTTCATTTAATATTTGCATGTTGCACACACCTTCCCACACACTCTAGGCACGTAGGCCACTTCCTTACACACCTAGAAAGGGGTTTCCCAACCAAAAACGGAGGGAAGAAGGGTGGTCATAGCACTTGGCCACCCCTCTTCTCAAGTCCGCATCTGGTACGGGACTCTCCTTTTGGGCTGTCTTTTTCCATTTCTGAGCATTTACCACGCTTTCCTTAGACTAATAGAGTGTCTTTTTTGTGGCAGGAACGATTCGCAGAAGACCGCGGAGCTCTTCTTCTTTGGCCGGCCGAAGGAGGAGAAGTTGAAGCCCCATCTCCATCCGCTGCGCGAGGTTGCTACACCGACGCAATCACATCACTCCTTGGGCACAGGTAATGCCCTAGCGATCACAAACTCCCTTCCTCTTTGCTGGTTTTCTTTGTTTCCTCTCTAGTCAACCTAGTCAACCGGAGAGTCAACGAGGTCAGCCACTGACCCATCATCGCCAACGAGAGATCAGCGACGTCCGTGAGCACCCAGACAACCCCACAGTCGACCGGGGGGGGGGGGGGGGGGGTACGGCGCGGGAACGAGCGTCCACAATTACTACATCCACTTTGCCAAAAACACTCTTATTCCAAGACCTCAACATGATTTTGACAGTTTTCAACTTAAATTACAGAGTTTGAAAGGGATTTGGGAAAGAAGCTTCGGTATTCTTCCAGACGTCAGCCACAGAAGGAGAAAAAGTATCATGGGTGAGCCACATTTTTTGGAAGATAAACTTGGAGGCAACAGTAGAAAAGTTGATAAGATTTATAAGCAAGGGTGAGTGGTCCGACGGTCCTCTGAGTAGGTGCTTCACATAATACCCAGGAAAGGAATTTTGCCATTAAGGATTAATAAGGATCCGATCCAGCCTAGCCTTAACAGCTACATGACCAATCCTATTATTCGACCAGGTAAACTGATGCCCTATAAAACCTGCATCCAGAAGGCCAGCAGCGGAAGAAAAAGAATTGAAATCCAGCATAGCCGTGGTGTTAGGGAGAGCCCCCCCCCCCCCTTCTTCTCAGATGGACTAGACACGCAGTTGAAATCTCCCCCAATAGTCCAAGGTAAAGAGTTACTACTGCCCAGAATGAGGAGGTCATCAAATAGTTCACGACGCAAGCCCATGTCGTTAGCAGCATAAACCGCAGATACCATGCACACAGGAACGTCGCCTCTCATAATATTGCAAGTGATGAACTGATCGGAGGTAGCAGTAACTTTCAAGGAAACATTATTAAACCACATCAACCAAATCTTGGACTCATCACCAGCATTACCAGCATATGCATCTATCTTTAGGTAGCGACATATACGAGTAGCTCTGCTAAGAGGGATCTTAGGTTCAAAGATAGCAATAACCTGCAAATTATTGTCTTTAATATGGTGTTTAAGCGATCTCTTAGAGGCCAAATTTGATATGCCTCTAATATTCCAAAAAAGGTAGAAACATTCATGAGGAAGAGTAACCAGAGGACCCTTCAATCGCTTTCGCTTTGGACCATGTGCAAACACCCTGCTTAGGAACCACCATTCCATCTTTGGTAAGAGTTACAATTGCCATAAATATGTTCTCAAAATTGGCAAGATGCGAAGCAAAGATCCGCATCCCCGCAGAGACCTGATCAATGAGAAAAATGACCATATTGTTATTGCATTTAGAAAAGATTATGTTTCCCTAGTTCACCATCAAGATATTCTCCCGCGAATCTGAAGATTTAGTGCCTTGTTTGTCCGTGTCACAGACTAACATCACTGGAGTGATTGCTGTCGACAGCGCCTCTGACAGCTCCCCCGACAGAACGATCAAAATAGCCACTGAATTGCACCCATTAATGTTCTCAATAGGAGGCGCTTGTACGTGAACAGCACCATGCACATTATTAACGGCAATTGTTGGCTCACCATAGGGGGATCCTCCTTGAAAATTTTTCAAAACTGGAGTGATCACAGGAGTAACATGATCAACATGGAAGCATGAGTCTCCAATTTCTTTTGAAGGGTCATCCTGACCACCATCGTGTTCACCACGAACATCACCAGCTAGACGCTAAAAAACATTACTAATCAGGATTGAAGAATTCGGAAGTTTCAACATATTATACTTCGGGGCTGCTCCCTTACGCTTAACCAAATACCACTCCTTATCAGAAGTTTTATCTTGACCAGGCAAAGCAGGAATCAATTGAGGATGTATAGTCTGGACCTTATCCTTAAGCTTCTTCTTGCAGTTTTCCGGTGTGTGACCCAGTCTCCAACAGAAACTACAGATAGGCAGCACCCTATGGATGTTAACTGACTGCCAAAACCCCTGATCACCATGCCCAATTCAGATGCGATCTGAAAGCAGCTTGGCTATGTCCACATCAACACAAACTAGAGCTTCAGCAATATGTGTCCAGGCCAATGTAGAATCATGGATGCGGAGGACCTCACCAAAGTTCCCAGCAATGCATCTAAGATAATCTTCATTATAAAGGTTAACATGAAGTTGAGGGAAGCCCACCCAAATTGGAATTAGCGTGGGATCAGTAAGGAAGTCAAAGTCAGCAGACCACCGGAAAAATCAAAAGAGATAACCTTTGAGATATAGGTTCTTCCAGACAAACACCTTCAAAAAGTCCTCCTCATCAAAGAAACGAAACAAGAGATGCCTTGTGTTCAGAATACTAACAATGCAATCACCCTTAAGAGCAAGTCTTTGGGAAAGACAACTTTTGATATCTGGAATTGACGGCCTCCCATAGGAGCATTTCGCCACTATCGCTAGCTTTAGAGGTTGCTCAGATTTCCTGATTTCTTCCTTGGTGAAGTAAACCGCAGGTAAACCATCGTCAGTAAATGCCAGATCCTTCATGACGAGATCAATCTTGGAAGGTCGCAAGGATGAAGCCAGAGCATGGGCGAAGGAAAGACCCTCCTGAACAGAAGAGGCAACAAGATCCATTGCTAGCAGGCTGCTACCTACCGGCAACTGTGAGGCCGCCGGCAGGCCAAGGGAAACAACTAGAACCACACGAAGCACATGATACCTAGAGCTTCTCTCTCTAGAAACTAAAGAGAGAAAAAGTCATTGGATTCATATATCTTCTATCTTAGAACCCTTCTTTTTGACTATTACGGCTGCAAGGAAAGCAAAGCAACCTTTCCTTATCATGTTGTGGGCCTGTATGGCAGAGACTAGAGACATCCGTCTCTCATGTCTAATTCCACTGAATGACAACTTAGGGATATCACTAAATGTAACTTTTTCTTTCTTACATTCGACACTTGCCCCATAAGTGGACAACCAGTCGGCTCCCAGAATCACGTCATGGCCTTCCATGGGCATACATACAAGGTCGGCTTTTAGGTTATGTTCTTCGATCATTACATCGGCAGATGGAAAATATTTATTCAATTTCTCCTTCTCTCCCAGTGGTGTTGTGACAGAGAATTCACACCCCATAGATATTGGTTTAACATTTAGAGTATCATCAAAGTTTTGAGATATGAATAAATGAGTTGCTCCAGTATCAAATAAAACAAATGCTGATAAGGAGAAAACTTGTAGGGTACCCTCTACCACGCCACCTTCCTCAGTGGGCTCTTCATCATGCAGAGCTTGTAGTCTTCCCTATTTCTTAGTCACATTAGTGCGCCTCTCATTCTCCTTCAACAGCGGGCACTCAGGGATACGGTGCTCGCGGCTTCCACAATGCAGACATGCGCCGACTTTCCTCCAACATTCATCAACTCTGTGACCTGGCTTGTTACGGTGTTTGCAATTGGCTTTCGTTGGAGTGTTGGGAACGAAGAACTTGGGATTCTTTTCCTGACAGGGTCCTTTCATGATGCTGAAAGGATGCTTCTTGCCAATATCTGGCTTAGAAGTAGTCAGACCGGGCGTCAATTCCTTCTTCACAAACTTCCCTTTGATGCGGTCGGTGAAGTCTGTAGCATCTTCTAATAGTTGTGCTTTCTTAACCATCTTGGCATATGTTTGAATGTCGAGAGGGGCTAGTTGAGTAATATACTGAGGCTTAAGGCCCTTGAGGAAGCACTTAGCCTTCATTTTCTCTGTATTCACTAATTGTTCAGCATATCTTGCCAGTCTTGAAAATTGTGTCTCATATTTAGCCACAGATAGGCTCCTCTATTTAAGAGCAGCAAACTCCGCAGCCTTCTTCTCCTGCACATGCTCAGAGAAGTACTTGGAAATAAAAGCTTCTTTAAATTCATTCTAGGTGAATTGACCATTCGCCCTAGTTGCTTCTACTGACTCCCACCAAGAGTGTGCGTCCATCTCCAGTTGAAATGTAGATAGTAGTAACTTGTCCCCAGCTGCACATTGCATGACACGGAAAATCCTTTCCATCTCCTTCAGCCAGTGCTCAGCCTTATCCAGATCAATCGTGCCACTAATCTTTGGCGGATTTAAGCTTCTGAAATTACGATGCAGCTCGCCTACACCACTGCGATTCCCTCCACATTATGCAGCTTGCAGAAGCTCACGGGTGAGTTCCTAGATCGTTTGTGTAGTGTATTGATCATTCAGATCGTGGCTTAATGATGGTGGAGGCCAGTGTGTGGCCCATTAGTGTGTGTTACAGGTGTTTCTGCAGGTTGTGGGGCTTTGTGGGCCGAAAGGTTGGCCCCAAAGCATGCATTGGTTCACTGTTTGTGAACGCGATAAGGCTAGGCATTGCGTTCTGAACGTGATTGCCCTAGGTGTCACATTCTGGTAACCGCCGCGGAGCGGTCTTCGTCTGCATGTCCACCGTGTGTCCCACGCTGGGTAGCTTGATGATGTCGGCCATAAGAAGGTGACGGCCTTCTCCGTCATGTTCAAGTCACGACGGTAGGGTGCCTCATGTTCTCAACCACGAAATGCTATTAACCTAGGTCATCCAGACAGAGCCTAGCAAGCTCTGTTTAGCCAGGGGGAGGAGCTTTCGCGGGGATTTCGGGCGATTCGATGTTTTGGGATCATTTTTGGCATGGTCTAGCCGTGAAGTCATGCTACGGAGCGAGGGAAACACTGGGGTATCGCCGTTCTTCACTTTCTTCACCAAGGTACGAAAATTCTGCCCCATTATACATCGTGGATTGCAAGTGGTGTATGAGTAGCTTGTTGTTTGCTTTATAGATGCTAGATATCATGCTAGGGCATTGTGTAGAACATGAAAAATTGACTATTTTGATGTTTTATATGGTTTGCATGGGAAATCGGAAGATGGGTTCTCGGTTTTAGGGTTCCACCTGTGAAGGTGACAGATTAGGGTGTCATGTTCAGAACGTGACAGCCCGACCCATCGCGTTCTGCTTCGAAACGTGACATATCGAGGTGCCGCGTTCTGAAGGCGACAGAGGACCCTGTCACGTTAAGGGTTCCGATGGCAATGAGCTTGTGCATGGTTGTAGGATTATCGTATTATCGTTGTTTATTGTGCATGGCAATGGTAAGTGGTGCATTGGCACTTGTGGAGTTTGTGCAATGTGTTGTTCACATGGTTTGAGTGGTGTTCACGTGGTTTGTGTGTGCGTGGCAAGTAGTACGATGCCTACCGTGGTTACCTCTTCAGTTGGGAACCCCAGGTTTTGTGTGAGCCAGGCACGTTAGTGCTCGGGGCTTGTCCCAATACTTGTGTCACGCCCGGACGCGGAATATCAGAATGTGAGGCAGTTGCAAGTAAACGGGTACAGAGCGTATAATAGACATCAAACCATTGGACCAAGAATAAATACTAAAGCAAATGCATCTCATTGATAATTCCTCAAATGTCTATTACAACCACTAATATCAGAGCCATTCTATAAGGCCCAATTACATTGAATAAAGGCAAAAGACTAAACTTAGACTCTAACAAAATATTAAGACGCCAGGGTACTCTTGACTTCACTCTTGGTCATTCTCGTCCTCTTGATTGTAAGTATCTTCCTTGGTCTGACCTGAGAACACATGACAAATAATGCATGGTGAGCGAGAACGCCCAGTAGGATCTCATGATCATGCATGCTTTAAATGATTAATGTATTAAAAGTAGAGTCACTACATGATAGAGCGAGAAAGTCAAGTAACGTACGAGATAGCACGACAGCATGTGATTGAAATAGCACAAGTTTTCCAATATAGCACAGAGTAGGATGGCCATAGCATAAATAGCACCATATAGTTCATGATAGCACAACGAGTATAGAATAACACTTTGATTGTCATTTAGATAGTCCAAATAAATAGCACTTGAGTGTAATGTCAAAACACTCTGGTCAATTAACTCCCGCGGGCAAATAGCACTTTTGGGCACACCTCCCATGACCAGACTGGGCCCTTTATCTATTGTCAGGCATTAGTTATATTGTTTATCTTTAGACAATCAGTCAAATGGACAAATAGAGAGTATCATGAAATAGATAAGAGTACTAGATGAATAGACGAGTGTATAAAGAGTGTGAATAGATGAGCGAGTAGAGTATAGATGAGAACTCTAGGTCATTGCACATGAAACGACGAGTAAACGGGCGTTAGTAATAGTTGCACAACACGCGTAATTGGTGTTGGCAGTCAGGTGGAATCCACTACCCTTCCACTGGCCATGTTACGCACAGGTCTAGAGGTCCGGCATGATTCAAGATAAGAGAGAGAGCAAACTAAGGACGTTTGGATCTTACTCATCCCTAGATGGTATCATAGATATTAAGGTACAACCAGCTCGTTGGCCATGTGGGAATCTATGGACAGAGGAGTCTTACAGAGGCCTTGAACAACGTTTCACTAGTCTGGCAGAAGGAATATACATCCGATGGAGAGTTTGTCCAAGTCAAGAGAAATTCTAGAATAGTGCTGGACGTTCTATAGAAACAAGTGCTCGACGTTCCAGAGGAATTCTAGAATAGTGGAGCGTCGGTAATGGTATTCCTAAAACAACGCGAGAAATGAAGACAAGTCTATTTAAAATAGAGTAAAGTGATATACATTATTGAAGTAAATTACCAGATATATTATGCGGTATTTTCATGTCAAATCAAGTCATATTGGATGGTTACAAGTATGTGCATGTGATAAAGAGAATCCTGGATATGAAAAGATCATGTATATGGCTTTTAGTTAACCAATTACATGTACAAGTTTAACAACATCGTTTACTACGTTTAAGATAGTTAACAGGGTATGTGGTTATTGTAGAAAGTCAAAGTTAGCAAAAATATAGGGTTTTCATGTAAAAGATCAGAAGGTGACGTACCCCTGTAAAGGTTGCAATAGGGTCTTTCACAGAACATGACGGGTCGGTCAGGATAGGCAGCCAAAACGTGACGCCAGTGCCTGCCGTGTTCAGAACGTGACAGGTTGCTGGTCGTGATCAACCCTAAGAATGAGGCCTATCAGGTCATCGCGTTCTCAGGTCTTGTGCCTGAGTCCGAGTGGGAAAAGGTCCTTGCCTTGGATTGCAATCCAAGTTTCCATGTTTTGATACATGGTCGATTAAAAATTGATATCTCAATGTATAGTTGATCAAAAATCGCAAAACCACTTTTAAACGAATCTAGACATGCAACAGTATACATAGTAAATAGAGATTTGAAAGTAGCCATGGTCTTGACAGGTTTTAAACATGATCATGCATGAAGAATATAGAGCAGTGTACATGGAAGGAAGATGAATTAATTCGAGTAGTAAACTGCATGAAAATTGGGGGTTTCGGCGGCAAATGATGCCTGACAACAAGCATTATGTCCAGTTAAAATTGCATGGCATGAGATCAAGAGTACATGGAGATCTAAATTAAATATGATGGTTCGGGGTCATGGTAAGAGCAGAACTTCAAAAATAAAGATCAAATGACAGGGTCGACAAAAAATAGAGCAACGAGAGGGCTTTTGTTCCTGACGTTTGGAACATCCTACAGACGAAATTAATTAGATTTAGCTTGTAAGAATGTCTACCTTTGGGTTGATTTGTCTTCTAAGGCTTAGAACTCGAAGAAGAAAGGTTGGATCTTGTGCAAGGCTTCTCGTCATGAATTCTCCCTTCCTTTGGCCTCTCCTCCAAGTCCAGCAAGCCTCAGCAATGCATTAGAGCTGACCATGGAGAGGTTGAGGTGTATTTAAGCATCCCTTGTTCCCAATCTATACTATAATACTAAAATAGAGTTCCCTGTTTCCCGCCCAAACTAAACCCAGGACAGGTGACAGACCCAGGTTCCTCCAAAATCCCGTCAAAACTGTCATATAAAACTCTCTCTTCTTCCCTGCGATGTCTACACATTTAATACTCTCTTTCTAACATTTACTATTCTATTCTCTTTCTTCCTCCCTCCGAAACATACCTTTTCAGTTCCCAGTGAAAGGGCCGAGCTTTTCGACTTCCCAAGTCTGCAACGGAGCTTCGCCGCTTCCCATGTCTGAATAAAAGCTTCGCCCTCGCCCTCTCCCACGAAGCCTTGCCATTTCCCTCGCCCTTTCCCTCGACCTTGCAGCCTCTCCCTGGTCCTCACCTCGGCCCTCTGCATCGCAGCCTCCCAGCCTCGTAGCCTCACCTTCGCGCCGTCGACCTTGCGCCAAAGCCCTCGAGTCAAAGCCCTCGCGCCGTCACCGATGCAAACTCCGTGCATGGTCATCGCCCACGCCCCATTGCCCTTGCACCTTCGCCCTTGCACCGTCGCCGATGCAAACTCCGTGCATCGCCGTCGTAGACTGCCCTTCAGTTCCTGGTCACCAAGGTAATGGGAAGGTTTTCCTCCTCATTCAACGGATTTTCCCCCTCATTCTAGCTTTCCCCTTCAGTTCCAAAGACTCTGCCCTCCCCCTCATTCAAAGACTTTGCTTTACTTTTTCACTACCTTTTTTTTTATTTCGAAGCTGCGATGTCAAATACCTTCGCTGCCTGCCTTGCTTCTTCTTTCTTACCTCTTCTTCCATTCCACAACTTTCCCTAACATTTTTCTATTGCATTGTTTTATTTTATTTTTTTAATGTTTCTCTGCTACTCTGCTAGCCAGCAAGCCCTTGGTATGCATTGTTACAGACTAACATGCACCAGTGGCCTTTCCCTTCTTCTTCCTATTTTTTAGGTTGATTTCTTATTTTTTGAGAATTGCCCTTACCCTTATTTCAACCGACTGGAGTTTTTGTGAAGTAAAAAAATGGGGAAAAAAGAGTGAGGGGGTTTTGTATATATAAGGGGCTTTCGACTCTTTAGAAGCTTGGAGTAGATCTACCGATTCAATTTGTTGGAGCTATGATGTTTTTTCTATGCAAATATGAGGGAAACATTTTACATGAATTCAATGTGTTGGTGCTTGATAACTCCAGAGTTCATAGAGAGCTCACGAAGCCCAATTCTCATATTACATGCCATTTAAACATTTTACATGAATTCAATGATGTTTTTTCTATGCAAATACGAGGGAAACATTGTACTAGCCGTTTTACAAACCCATCATCAATAGACATACATTTTTCTGGTGCATTATTTTATTTTATTTTTTTAATGTTTCTCTGCTACTCTGCTCGCCAGCAAGCCCTTGGTATGCATTGTGACAGACTAACATGCACCAGTGGCCTTTCCCTTCTTCCTCCTATTTTTTAAGTTGTTTATGGAATTTCTGTAAAAGATATCTATTTTATAGACTTTTTGTTAAAATTATTTAATTGTTTGAAGCTTGAAAAACCCACGCACCATGGTAAAATGAGAAGTCAAAATGCTATCAGAAAACAAAGGAACTTCGTGAAAGAGCTATATATATAGTTTGTAAACATATGTTTTTTTTTTGAGGTTTTTCAGTTGTCTTATTACATTTTTTGTTTCAATAATTACATGTCTTATTACATTCTTTTTTGATAACATGACTACCATCATTGCCAGCTTGGCTTAACTAGAAGAAATTATTATATTTTGTCTGGGTGTTTCAATACAGATTTTTAAAGAGTTGATAATGATATTTAGTAGTTTGCCTATATAGTTCATTTATGTCATCTACTATTATAAACATATTGGTTGATGAGAGCTATATATATAATTTGTAGGCTTATATTTTTTTTCCATATGATGATGGTCATATTTGAATGATGTGTGATACTGTTCATTCATGAAATCATTGATATGAGATATGAAATTTAAACTCTAGATCATTGGGTTTAAGCTTTCTGTTTGATCTTTCAAAATTGCCATATAGTCATACACAACATGCATAGACCTGCCCAAGACCCATTAGTTTTCTTGGATCTCTATTGGGTAATGAGCATTCTCTAATTTGGTTTAAAGGAAATGTTTAATAATATTTGTTTGGATCTCATAAGCACTTTACCTCACTATCTTTTAATGTTTTAATAATAATTTTTTTATGTGCAGAGAAAGTAGCCTACTACTCAGCTTCTGTCCACTTACTCATTGCCTCAATAGGTATTCTTTTGTTCTTCATTTATTTATATTTGCTTCAACAACATCATTTTCTATTTCTTTAAGCAAAGTTCGATGTTTTCAAAATTATTTACTTTCTTACTATTTATTTTTGTTGAAATGTCATTATCATCAATTTTTTTTGCCCTTTATAGTTTGTCTATAGTTAAATATAATTTTGATGTGCATGTCACCATTTGACTTTTATATGCATGCTTTACATTTCATAGCAAGGAAGAGCTATTGCTTTTTAACAATAGTTTGACGTGATTTGTTCATAAACCTCCAAGATTATTGAAAACAACTGGAAGCTTGACTACACATGCCTGCCGATTTAGTTCATAAACCTTCTTAGTTCCAACAGATAATAGGCAAGCAGTTGATGCCATTCCATCTATAGAGTCCTCTTTGTTCGAAATGGATGATGCTAATAAGCATAATAACTCAATGAGTACTTCACTGCCAATTGGTGAAGTGGGATTCAAGCAAAGGGCATACAAAACGCCTATGATGTTTTTGATCACAAGGGGATGTTGCAACTCCAATAGTGGTTTGCAATACGCCAAATAATTTTTTTTAATTAAAGTACATCCAAGGAATAAAATCATGCAAAGCATTTAATGTATGTATGATACTCTAAGCTCTTCCAAGACTCCCTTCAACTGCAGTTGTACTCACACTGGTAAAAATGGACATATCCCTAAATATTTTAATGAAATTAATGTTTTATATGAAAGCCAGTGGCAGAAAGTTGTCTTTGACTATTCTATTTGAAATGATCTCATTTAGAAATGACATCTTCTTATGAGAAGAGGATTGTTGATTTTTCTATAGATTTTTTTTTAAAGTAGAAGAGTCAAAGACAAATATTTTAAACAAAGTAATGTTTTATATGAAAGCAAGTGGCAGAAAGACCTTTTTGACTGTTCAAGCACAGTGCAAGCATAGTGCACACTACCACAAAGCTCATAAGAGCAAGCAATAGCATTCTGTGTACCATTAGTGCACAAAACAGTGGCCAAGCACAGTGCAAGAATCTTTGACTGTCAAGGTATATTCTTTCAGATATTTTACAAAAAGTTTTAGCAGTCTTATAATTTACTAACCATATTATAGCAATCCTCTCAAAGATGCCCCTGCATTTGCCGTTAAGGGTTTTATAGAATTTTTGTTTAAATTGTTAGAATTATCCTCACTACTCATACAAGTCTCCCTTTCTTATGCCTCTGTAAGAGATACCATTAAGTGTGGCTTTCTTTTGAGAGTTTTTAAAAAGGGGCAATAAATTGCTACTGCCTAACTCTGTTAATGCCATTTCAATTGGTCTTTCAATTTTTTCCTTTTGATATTTGAATTTGGCTTTGCTACCTAAATGTCTGCCTATATAGGTAGTGCCTATCATCTTTTTTAGTCTCTATATTTTTATTATTCTATATTACTCATTTAATTTTCATCATATTTCTTATCAACATATGCTTAGAATATTATGGAATGTTAGCTATTCAATTTTAGCTTCCAGTTATCAATTTTTATTTGACACCATTCTGTCCATGGGTTTATTGTAATGTGTGTCTCTGTGTGTTTTTGAGTGGAAGGTTTATTGGGGGTTTGTTTATTTTAAAACACTATAAGGCGGAGAAAGATATCATAAGTTTATATGTTTACAATGGTTGATGTGTCATTATCATCATATTAAATAGAGAAAAAGTAAAAACTTTTAACTTGATTGCACACAAAAGGCATTTACTCTATTCAGTTATGGTTGATGTTCTTAAATGTCATGAGTTTTTAAAGCACAGATTTAGAATTTTAAGTAAATCTAAATATAGTTTTAATGTGCATGTCAACATTTTATATGCAAGAACGGGCTATTTATATTGTTTGTATACTTATGTTTTTTGTTTTTTTTAGGATTTTCAGATGTTTTATTACATTTCTAACAGCTTTACTTTTTGTTTCATTTTTTTTTTGAATATCATGAGATAGAAAATATAAAACATGACAGAAAGCTCTAGAAAAACATTGTTGTTTGTTGTGCATGGCACTCAGTACAAGTGTAGGAGCCAATTTAGAGTATGAAGTGGCTTACAGATTTTGACTTTGTATTATATTACCGGGCTTTCCACTGTTGAATAGAAAAAAAGGGGTCCTCGCCGCACCAATTTGCCCTTAAAAGCCTATAAATATGCAATAGACCAGAGTAGATCATATATTTGTATATAAAAGGCCCTTAAGATCACTTGTAGTAGTTAAAAGAGTTTAGAAGTGTCCGTTTTGAAGTAGATGTCCAACTAATTCAATGTGTTGGGAGCTAGGTGATGAGGATTGGTTTTGTGGCTGGATTCAATTATTGTGAGATTTTTTTTTTAGGTTTGATATTTTTAGTTGTCTATTATATAGTTTTTCTCCCTTAACACCCATCACAGATTCCCCCTGAATTTTTAGTTTTTGAGTGTTTATGGAATTTCTATATTTAATCGATGATTGGGAGGTTAATTTTTATTTTTTCTGAGTGTTTCAATACAGATTGTTGCTGGGAGTTTCAATACAGATTTTTAAAGAGTTGATAATGATATTCAGTAGATAATCATATTTAGTGTTTTTCTTTTGATTTCTAATTTTTGGTTTTCTGATTTCAATACAACTTTATTTTTTGTCCCTTAGTGCATGACAACTGTAACACCTCCTGATGTGCATGTAGGAGCATTTTAATAGACCCCTCATGTGCAGACTGACCTAAGTTCTATCATATGAACAATGGCAAACAAGGGGTTGCATAGCCCAAGAGCATAAACCATGAGCTTTGACGCCATGCAAAGTTAATTGGGCATCTAGCTAAAAATCTGAATAATGGGAATGCAGAAGGTACCAACATCTTAGATTTCTATTTTACCCCTTATTCATATAGACTTCTTGAGTTTGGACAATATCACCCTGAGCATCTGGTGGGATGTGTACAAAGCTTCTGCCTATATATCATGTCTCCTCATGTGAGACTTAAAGTTGCCAAAACGACCAGGTAGATGTGCAAACCATTGTTACAGATAACAACACCATAAGAATTAGATTCTAAACTATTTACATAGTTTTATGAAGTTGTGGATGTGCAAATCTATGTTGAGCAGAGGAATAAGAATCTAAAATCACCGGTAAATCGATCTGCATTTATCAGTCCTTGACACATTTTACATCTACACGTTGAGGAACACATTGAAGCACAATGTTGAATGCCCATCCTTCAAACCCCCCCTCCTTCCTTCTCCTCCCTACACGACAGATATAGAACAACATAAACCTCTACATAAACCAGCACTATCACTAGGCAATCCTCAAACAGGATATGATCATCCAGATCTATAGCCAATCCCCAGTGAGGATTGTATAGTGGTTCAGGGCCATGTTGGATTATTTGAAAACCAATGGGATCGGCTACCTCAGCCAAACCATGTAGCTTTCTTTTGGTTAATTAGTCATTAAAATTTAGTAAATAATGATATGCATAATTTAAAGTAAACAATGTTTTTCTCCATAGTGCCACAGCTAACACACTGTGATTCTTGCAAATGAAATCATTGCTTTTGATCCTAGCAGGTAGTTTATTTTTTATTTTTTATTTTGGTTTCCTAGCAGGTAGTCTCCCAACTATTATTTCCCATAATATTGTAATTTATCATAGTCGAAAGATAGGTGAAAGTATGAAATTTGGTCTATTATATAGCTCTTATGTCTATTATAATTATGAAGAAGTGTAGTAATGTTTAAATGGTTGTGGAAACAACCGGGCCAAGAAAACAGAAAATCTAAATATATAGTGTTGGTTTAACATGTTATCATAGTTTCATGCTTATGCCATATGCAAGGGACTAATGCGGAAGGAATAAAAATTGCAATCCCATTCAGATCAGGGTCGACAGAGTTTATAATTTTGATGTGCATGTCACCATTTGCATTTTATATACAAGTTTTACATTTCATAGACACCTACAGAACCGAATAGAACCTTAAAAAAAAATTTAATGTGGGGGGAAAGTAGCCTACTACTCACCTTCTGTCCACTTACTCACTGCCTCAACAAGTATTTTCTTTGGCAAGATCATTTTCTTTTTCTTCAAGCAAAGTTCAAAGTTTTTGAAATTATTAGCTTTCTGACTTTTCAATTTTGTCCAAATTATATACCAAACGTCCTGGTTCAAAGCACCTAATGCAAAAACATTAAGAAATACTCATATAAATACTCATATAGTATGCATCAAATGGTATCTAAGTGTTTCTCCTTTTGCAGTGAGAACTGCTTTGCATATGATTGTGCATGGTAATTTCTGCTATGCTTTGACATGTATGGTTGCTATCACATTTGGTTATAGGTGATCCTTTATTGATCTTAGCAATTTGATTCACATGATAATACGAAAATGGATCTAAAAACTGGCTAACCAAACTAAGATCAATTAAGAAATACTACTAGTAGAGGAAGATGATCTATAACCTGTTCCGGCCATTTCTTTAGGAACCATCTGATCCTAAGCCTCTTTTTTGTTGTCCTTTTATTTTGGTAAGCATGGAAGTCCCCTTCCTTCTTCCCTCACAAGCAGGAAGCCAGACTGCCCCCATGTTCAACAGTTTGAGGGTAAGTTTCTAAAATGACCAACTCACCTTTGCCAAACAGGTGCAGGTAAGTCTAGAGCATTTTGCTGCACATACCCACCGATGGAGACCATCTTATAAATCAAAATGCAAAATTAATTAACTACATTATCATGTGGACTTATATCATTGATTTCATCGTCCCACTGGAATGGGTGTTCTCTTTTTTCTAGGATGATCACATTACCATGTACTTTTTTCTCAGAGTTCAGCACCTCAGCACATAGCTTCTCAACTTTCCTTGCCATGGAGATGAGGATCTTCTTCCATAGAGTTGTTAGAAAATCATCATCCTGATTCTTGAAGTAGAAGTCCAGATGTAATCTTGACTCCACTCCCCTCTCCAAAAGGATACTGTCAAATATCTACATGAACATAACCTCTTCTAATTCTATTAGAACCTGGTAACCTCTAAGGCCACTTTCTTGATTGGAAGAAGATCCTGTCTGAAATTTAAAATTAAGCCAAATGTCATGTAACAAACACACTCTGTGCACTGTCCCGATTTCTTTTTTACATCTTCTCACACACAAGATCCTGTCTGAAATTTAAAATTAAGCCAAATGTCATGTAACAGACACACTCTGTGCACTGTCTGGATTTTTTTTTAACATCTTCTCACACGCTCTCTATGCACTAAAATAGTACTTCATGATTGACAAGAACTTATCTTCTTCATCTTTTTAATTATTTACAGATCATCCCACACACTCTCTGTGCGGTTGATTAAGTACATCCCAATTTTTTTTTTCACTATCTCACACACTCTCTGAGCACTAAAACCAGATATCCTGAATTTTTATTTTGTTCACACACTGTCTGACTATTCTGTTATTTAATCGTTTGAGGCTTTTTAAAAATAACCAGATAAAAATAACGGGTCCGACAGCTACATTTGGGGTTAGAAGGATAACCAGTGACAAATTAATTATGGTACATTTTGTTTCATACATGTCAACTCTACCTGCATTTTATTTCGTAAACAGAGGAAGTCCATCACAATTAATTGACGAGAGAAAGGTCCCTTGCCTCAATTAGTTAGTTATGTTAGTTAGTGTTCAAGAGGGATTAAGGACCACCATGAAATGTTGTAAATCAAAGAATGATACGAAACCAGTTGTCATCACAAACTACAAAAAAAAAAGAAATAATGGTTTTGTATCATTTTTTCATTGTGTTGACAAAATGGAAAAAAAAAAACAGTAGACAGAAACAACAAATAAGATGTACAATTATTGGGACTTAATGAAGGCTAGGCACCATAAGTTTACAGTCCACAAATTTCATGGAGAAGAAGCATACACACAAAGATGCAATATGCAAGTGCAGAATGGAGATTTTTTTTACCAAAACTGTAACAATACAAAAAAGAAGAAAACGATGAACAAATATCAGATGAAAGAAATTGATGTCTTGCTTTTGAGAAAAACATGCTGCGAGGAGCCTTGATATCTTAAACAGACAAGGCCAGATTCTGCAGTTACCAGTTTTGTTGATCGCCTACATCATTCTCCACAGTGAAAGGACAATAGAGCAAAATACATCATATTTTTAGTACTTGAAGATAAGGATTCTCCATTCCTCACATCAAACCTTATCACTTATAGACGTCAAAACTATGATAAGTAGTATAACTGGCTGGGTACAGAAAGAAAAAAAAACCCTGAATATCTTCAACAACAGAAACAATCCTAAATGAAATTAATGACAATGGTAAATACCTCAGAAATAAGAAAGAGAAGCAGTACCATAGAAAAAGAAAAGGCTGTCCATAAACGAGGGATCTGCAAAAGGGTCTTCATGATCCACCAAAAGCAGAAGATGCCATCATAGAATATGAGTGTCCAGTATTCACATTTGAGGAAGAGCATAATCATCATCTAAAAAATCATCCATAAGAAACAAATAATGTCACTCCCAAAGCGTCCAAACAACATTTACCAAGCTAACAGCTCATCTATCAAATTGATGTGCACGACAAACCATACCCATGAGACAAATTGAGAACTACTGAATATCCACTCATGATATTCAGGGTTATGTCCTCGACGGCTTTTCTTTATAAGCAAAACAATGTCAAAGAGAAAAAGGCATGTGTAATTGTTTTATTCATGTTCAAACATTTTAATTAAAATTAGTTTAACCAACAAATTTTTAAATCTTTTATGTAATTGTTTTATTCATCTTCAAATATTTTAATCAAAATTAGTTTAACCAACAAATTTATAATTAAAATTATATATATATATATTTAAAAAATAATTTATATTTATTAATATATTTTACAATCAAACGTCGTACATCGCACGGGTGTCCAACTAGTTCCTACTACTACTTTAATTCCCCTTTAATTCCAAGTTTCCTCTATTTCTTTCCACTTTCCAAGTTTTTCACCTCCTAATTGGGTTAGGTTGGGATGTAATTTCGTGCCTAGCCAATTTAGGTAGGGTTAGGAGACCAATTCCAACACATATTATCTATTTTAATGATTTAATAGCCCTTTTCTTTTTCGGAAATATTTAAGATACGAATTTAGGGTATTTTTCCTATTATTCATATTTTAAAAATCCCTATTTTGGCCCAATAATTTTTATATGGTCTATTTGACAAAGCCCATTACTTCTTTTCGTTTAATGGGTTTGAATTAATCTCCCTTTTCTTCCATTTTCCAATTTATTTATTATTATTATTATTATTAAAAAAATAGGTTGCTACAACTTATGTACCGTCGAGGTCTGTGTCGTCTTCCTGGACATCCTCACTCTTGTGTTGAGTTGTATGTTCGGCTGAGAGAAAGACGGCAGTAGGACTGCGTCTTGTGAGAGTTTGTGTTTTGTCGCTTGTAGCGCGATTGTGGTTGGGGGTTATGGACACCAGTAGACGTACTGGGCCCCAGCTAGTCCTGTTTTCTAGTACCTTACTTTAGGGAGCTCAGGCTGGAGTCCCTAACGGTGCCAGGCATGGACCTACGACAGTGTGGTCCGCAGGAGTGGTGTTGGTTGGTCTCCATAGTTTCATGGTTTGTTCTGGTGGAGCGACAGCTGGACCTTTCGTCCGTGGCTACGAGACTGAGAGGTAGTCTTGTGTGGTTTGTCCTGGTCGATTGCTGGTGTCGCGAACCAGTCTTCGTGAGTCGAGTGTGGCGTTTTTCTACTTTAGCACGTACACCTGGTGAGGTTTGCCATTTATTTATTAAAGGTTGATTTCTATTAATGGCATGCGGTAAGTAGTGTTTACAGCTTTAATATCTTGTGTGAATAGTTCTATAAATTGCTAGCGTAGCTTCCTGCTTCTTACTTGTGAGATTGGTTTTACTTGGTTTTTGTGGGAGTTTCTCTACTGAGCCAGTGACTCGTGAGGCTCACCCCTGTTGGGTTCTCATATTGGAGAATGTTGGGTTACAACAAGTGTTTAAATGTTTTTGATGATGAGCAATACTAATTGATGTTATGTTTGTTTTTGATGATGAACATTTCATGAACAAGACAAAATTTATGTGTTATGAATGTGTGAAACATGATGAAAATGACAATTGGATATAAATGAAACACATGTTTTATATGTTCATTATATCTCACTAATTATGCCTTTTAATGTAGGTGTGAATGTACACAAGACAAAGCCCAAAATCCAAGTGCAAAAGAACAAGACAAGTTGCTGGAATAGTGCCCTGTCAACAGATGAATAGTGCCCTGTCGACAGATGAATAGTGCCTTGTCGATAGATACACTGCCCTGTCGATAGATGAATAGTGCCCTGTCGACAGATACACACATAAATTTGTTTCCAGAAAGCCCAGTCTTCTGGATCTTGCAACACTGTCTGCTCCTGACGACAGCAGCAAGTCGGCTGTCGACAGACGAAGTTTTCTGAAGATCTAATGGCCGAGAAATGATCTATATTTTGGTGTTTCCTTTTAGCACGACTCTCTATGCTTGGACACCACTATATATGGATCATATGAGGCTATTTTCGCAGCAAGGAGCCACCATACCAAAACCCTAAGCAAAGGTCAAGAAGAAGGCTTTCTTCCTGCTGCCCTGCTTCATCTCTCTGCCCAGAACAAAGAAGAACAACCTTCCAAGCGGAGTTGAAGCCGGTTCGTCCGTGGTTCAAGCTTCTCCATCAACTGATACTTGTCAAGACGAAGGTTGGAGTCTTCTGGACGACCAACGAGAAGAGATCTACGTCGGGATTTGATTCTTCATCTCAAAACTCTTCTCTTTTCACTACTTTCATATATCTGTGTGTGTGCACTAATTTGAGATCAGTATGTGGATGTTGATGAATTGTGGATTGTTGTTCTGATTGCTTGTTTGCATCAGACAACGTGGTGTGTGGATCAGATCAAGGCTAGAGGATCTGATCTGTTGTGAACCTGATCTAGCGTGTGTGTGTGTGTGGTTGAGCCAGTGCGCTCGTGTGTGTGTTGTACTCAGTTGTTGAGTAGTGTGTCCTCACTGTGGTGGGGGGTGGACGTAGGAGTCATGTGGTGTTATCTCCGAACCACATAAAAATCCCTTGTGCACTGTGTTTTGATTTGTGGTTTGCATTGTATTGCGCTAGATGCATGCATAGGGATTTCGTTTACACATTACTTATTGATTTATTCACACACGTTGATTCAGATCAAAGGGGTTTTGATTGAGTAGATCTTTTAATACGAAGTAATTTTTAAATTGCTTAAGTTTCCGCTACAAATCTATTCAACCACCCCTTCTAGCTTTGCCATTACCGAATATCCGATCATAACAATTGGTATCAGAGCGGGTTTTTCTGTTCATCGATTGTGATTTAGCATATTTGTTTATGTGTGGTTAATTGCTCTGATTGGGTTTATATTTGATTCTGATTCTCATCTAATTATCTGATTCTATTGGTTGGTTTATTTATCTAACACATACTCATAAATATGTCTAAGTTCTCGCATATCATAAATAGACCAATGATTATTGAGTTTGATAATCATGTTGATGAAATGCAGGTCTCCTCTATGAAAACATGCAAGTCTAGAAAGAGAAGAGAAGAAAAATGCTACATGGCTCATGGAAGCTCAAGAGGCTCTTCTCGTTCAGACGACTCTAGAGGATCACATATGTCAAAGGTGTCAAGAAATTCTCAAGAATCAGGTAAATCAAATTCAGATCCACTTGATGCATCAATATCCAATTCTGATTCAGAGAATGATATATCTTATGATGAATTGATAGAATGCTATGAGCACATGTGCAAACAATTTAAAACTGTTAAACATCAAAAGAAGAAGCTAAAAGAAAATCTGGAAAAGAATGAAATGATAATTGATAATGCTCAAGCATTCTATGAAGAAAATGAAACATTGAAAATGGAGAATGAAAAATTGGAAAAGGAAGTCAAAAACTATGAAATCAAGTTTTCTAAGTTGAAAGAAGATCATGATCATGTGGAATCTAAAAATTCTGATTTAAAAAATAAAAATGAAAAATTGATTGATCATAATGAAAATCTCAAATTTGATAATGATCAATTGATCAAACAAATCTCCAACATGGCTCATGATCATCAAATAAAAGAGAAATGCAACCAATTGATTGAGGAAAATAATCATCTGAAAAAGAAGATTAAATGCATGTATCATGACAGACCATTAAATGACGAATGGAACAATTCTAAGAATAAAATTGTTGATCTGGAACAACAAATTGCTCAATTTGAAAATGAAAAGAAAAAAATGAAAAATGGTTTGGATGTCATGCTAAACAAGCTTCAGACTTCAGAAAAAGAAGTTGTTGCATTAAAAGCTGAAAAACAGAAGATTCAAAATGAATTGAAAAACACAAGTCTTGCTTCTGTGAAAAATAAGAAAAATGTTCAAAAACAAAATAAAATATTGAAAAAAATGCCGCAATTAAAAAGAATGTTGTTACAACTGAAAATCCGAAAAAGGAAGTGAAAAAGAAAGCAGGATTGTACAAGGTTTCAACTCCTCCAACAGCTCAAAAAGCTTATAAGCAATCTCCAACTCCACATCATGCCAAGAGATACCAAGGGTACCACCTCCTTCTTCTCAACCCAAGGGTTATCAAAGGTACTCTAAAAGATCTCAGAGATTCGAGAAAATGCAATCACATTATGGTAAGCTCCAGGTAAATGCACAACCTGTTTGCTACAAATGCAATAAACTTGGTTATCTTGCTAAATTCTTCTGGAAGAAAAATCAACACCCTCATAAAAATCATGATGTTGTGCATGCTTCAAAGCTCCATAATAATCCATGTGTTCATACACACAAGGATAAACATGTTCATAAAGATCAGAAATTTCATGTATCTATGAACAGGAAAACTGCACAAAACAATAGAAATCCAAAAATCAAATCACTTTGGATTTTGAAATCTTTGTTATATCCTAACATTAATGTCGTTGCAGGACCCAAACAAGTGTGGGTCCCAAAACAAGATTGATCAACAAGCTGAGGTGTCTTGCAGCCAAAAATTCAAATGGATTCATGACATTGGCTGTGCAAGACAAGAAATGATGGAGAACAAAGGTAAATTTTTTTTATGACTATGATTGAAGACTGTTCAGGTAAAATCTCATTATCACTTCATATTTGAACTGCTGAAATTGAAATGGATTCTTACCTTTATCTGAGCAATGCAAAATGTGCCTTAATGCTACCCCACATGACAATGCCTCTTAGCAATTGGAATCATGACATCTTGCTTGCATAACTGTGCACATGACCTCTTGGTATATCAAATGATGATATGTGGAACAACAAGTTATGCTTGTTTGGAAACTATCATTATGCGTGAGTAAAATACTCCGCCAAGTACCAAAAGTCATGCAATGCATAAGGCTAGTTGAGTGCTTAATAACGTGTGAATTGCTTGATATATTTACTATGCATGTGTTATGGGGGAGTAAATTTGAAAGTGCTCATATGCTCATGAATGCTCATGAAATCTATGTGCAAATGCTTGTCATGAATGTATATATATCATGCTTGAATGTTGTCTCATCACATGCACATCTCATGGGGGAGTAAGTTCAAGGTAGGTTGAGTGAAATACTTGAGAGAAACCCTTCATATTCATTGTGTCATTACTTCTCAAAATCATGTTCTTCATGTCACTCAATTCTATGCCTCAACACTGATTCTCTCAAGTATCTGTCAGCAGCCACTATCACATCTGTCGACAGACATGCTCTCCCAGAACCAAGCCTTTTAGGCCTGTGTGCATCTGTCGACAGGCACATTCTTGCTATTGACAAATACACATTTTCTGTAAATTCTTCATCTTTCTTCATAATTTCTTCATGAGCATGTTCATATCATTGATGCAAGGGGAGAATTTGGACTTAATATTCATTGCAACCTTTCATATTCACATAGTATCAAAGACATTGAATTAAACACAATGATTTTGATGTAATATTTTGTGCTTGAGTCTAGGTTGTGTCATCTAGAAAATATTGATCAAATCTAATGATTTTAGCCTAACTCACTTAAATAACTCCCTTGTGGATTATCATGTTTCTAAAATGGTTTGATAAGTAAGAAGGTTTTCGAACTTAATGTTTTACATTAACCATTGACATTAATTAACCATTGACCTTGAGTATTAAAAAAAAATTTGAGAAAAGCTACATGTATCAAGCAATCAAAAATTCATAAAAAGTATTTGAAATGGGACAAAGGCAGAGCAATGATGAGTATCACTGAGTAACTGGGGACATGGGCATCCCAAATGTCTGTCTTCACGTAAAAAAAGTCTTTTCATTATCTCTGAACAATAGTATGATGGTCACTCACACTGAGTAACTGGGGGTACGGGCATCCCTCATGTCTACCTTCACGTCAAAAGGTGAAAGTGATCCTAATTACTACTTTTCCCACATTCACTTGACAAAGGAAATTGTTCAAATGTTTGAAATAGAGTGGAGCCTCCAAGATTTAAATCAAGAGCAATGGGTTGTCTATTGTCAATTGTTCATGTAGACATTGCCTTCATTTACCAATTGAACATCACCCACTAAGGTATATGATTTTCTTCAATGGTTTTATTCAAAAGGGTTATTTTATTTTCATATGTTTTTGAATGATGTATTCTAAATGCTATAACTTGAGATTCCCGGAGTATTATCTCTTAACCATTGTAGAATTTTTATGTATCTTAATACTAGTGTTTATGACATTTTGTAGTGGGTATCAACCTATTCTCAACCTTGCAATCTCATTTGAACACTCATTCCCCAGTCATATCTTTCACAATTCAGTTATGTGGTCACACAATTCCTTGCTTCATTCTTTTACTTGTGTGCACTCATTATCTTTTTGAATGTTGTCAAAAGGGGGAGAAACATCAATTGCAAAAACTGAAAGTTTTGTCATCATCAAAAAGGGGGAGAATGTTGGGTTCTCATATTGGAGAATGTTGGGTTACAACAAGTGTTTAAATGTTTTTGATGATGAGAAATACTAATTGATGTTATGTTTGTTTTTGATGATCAACATTTCATGAACAAGATAAAATTTATGTGTTATGAATGTGTGAAACTTGATGAGAATGACAATTGGATGTAAATGAAACACATGTTTTATATGTTCATTATATTCCACTAATTATGTCTTTTAATGTAGGTGTGAATGTACACAAGACAAAGCCCAAAATCCAAGTGCAAAAGAACAAGACAAGTTGCTAGAATAGTCCCCTGTCAACAGTTGAATAGTGCCCTGTCGACAGATGAATAGTGCCCTGTCGACAGATACACTGCCCTGTCGACAGATGAATAGTGCCCTGTCGACAGATACACACAGAAATCTATTTCCAGAAAGCCCAATCTTCTGGATCTTGCAACACTGTCTGTTCCTGTCGACAGCAACAAGTCGGCTGTCGACAGACGGATTTTTCTGAAGATCTAATGGCCGGGATATGATCTATATTTTGGTGTTTCCTTTTAGCACGACTCTCTATGCTTGGACACCACTATATATGGATCATATGAGGCTATTTTCGCAGCAAGGAGCCACCATACCCAAACCCTAAGCAAAGGTCAAGAAGAAGGCTTTCTTCCTGCTGCCCTGCTTTATCTCTCTGCCCAGAACAAAGAAGTACAACCTTCCAAGCGGAGTTGAAGCCGGTTCGTCCGTGGTTCAAGCTTCTCCATCAACTGATACTTGTCAAGACGAAGGTTGGAGTCTTCTGGACGACCAACGAGAAGAGATCTACATCGGGATTTGATTCTTCATCTCAAAACTCTTCTCTTTTCACTACTTTCATATATCTGTGTGTGTGCACTGATTTGAGATTAGTACGTGGATGTTGTGGAAGTGTGGATTGTTGTTCTGATTGCTTGTTTGCATCAGACAACGTGGTGTGTGGATCAGATCAAGGCTAGAGGATCTGATCTGTTGTGAACCTGATCTAGCGTGTGTGTGTGTGTGGTTGAGCCAGTGCACTCGTGTGTGTGTTGTACTCAGTTGTTGAGTAGTGTGTCCTCACTGTGTGGGGGGGTGGACGTAGGAGTCACGTGGTGTGATCTCCGAACCACCTAAAAATCCCTTGTGCACTGTGGTTTGATTTATGGTTTGCATTGTATTGCGCTAGATGCATGCATAGGGATTTCGTCTACACATTACTTATTGATTTATTCACACATGTTGAATCAGATCAAAGGGGTTTTGATTGAGTAGATCTTTTAATACAAAGTAATTTTTAAATTGCTTAAGTTTCCGCTGCAAATCTATTCAAACCCCCCTTCTAGCTTTGCCATTACCGAATATCCGATCATAACAATTGGTATCAGAGCGGGTTTTTCTGTTCATCGATTGTGATTTAGCATATTTGTTTATGTGTGGTTAATTGCTCTGATTGGGTTTATATTTGATTCTGATTCTCATCTTATTGTCTGATTCTACTGGTTGGTTTATTTATCTAACACATACTCATAAATATGTCTAAGTTCTCGAGTATCATAAATAGACCAATGATTATTGAGTTTGATAATCATGTTGATAAAATGCAGGTCTCCTCTATGAAAACATGCAAGTCTAGAAAGAGAAGAGAAGAAAAATTCTACATGGCTCATGGAAGCTCAAGAGGCTCTTCTCGTTCAGACGACTCTAGAGGATCACATATGTCAAAGGTGTCATGAAATTCTCAAGAATCAGGTAAACCAAATTCAGATCCACTTGATGCATCAATATCCAATTCTGATTCAGAGAATGATATATCTTATGATGAATTGATAGAATGCTATAAGCACATGTGCAAACAATTTAAAACTGTTAAACATCAAAAGAAGAAGCTAAAAGAAAATCTGGAAAAGAATGAAATGATAATTGATAATGCTCAAGCATTCTATGAAGAAAATGAATCATTGAAAATGGAGAATGAAAAATTAGAAAAGGAAGTCAAAAACTATGAAATCAAGTTTTCTAAGTTGAAAGAAGATCATGATCATGTGGAATCTGAAAATTCTGATTTAAAAAATCAAAATGAAAAATTGATTGATCATAATGAAAATCTCAAATTTGATAATGATCAATTGATCAACCAAATCTCCAAAATGGCTCATGATCATCAAATAAAAGAGAAATGCAACCAATTGATTGAGGAAAATAATCATCTGAAAAAGAAGATTGAATGCATGTATCATGACAGACCATTAAATGACGAATGGAACAATTCTAAGAATAAAATTGTTGATCTGCAACAACAAATTGCTCAATTTGAAAATGAAAAGAAAAAAATGAAAAATGGTTTGGATGTCATGCTAAACAAGCTTCAGACTTCAGAAAAAAAAAGTTGTTGCATTAAAAGCTGAAAAATAGAAGATTCAAAATGAATTGAAAAACACAAGTCTTGCTTCTGTGAAAAATAAGAAAAATGTTCAAAAACAAAATAAAAATTTGAACAAAAATGCAGCAATTAAAAAGAATGTTGTTACAACTGAAAATCCGAAAAAGGAAGTGAAAAAGAAAGCAGGATTGTACAAGGTTTCAACTCCTCCAACAGCTCAAAAAGCTTCTAGGCAATCTCCAACTCCACATCATGCCAAGAGATACCAAAGGGTACCACCTCCTTCTTCTCAACCCAAGGGTGATCAAAGGTACTCTAAAGGATCTAGAGATTCCAGAAAATGCAATCACATTATGGTAAGCTCCAGGTAAATGCTCAACCCGTTTGTTACAAATGCAATAAACTTGGTCATCTTGCTAAATTCTGCTGGAAGAAAAATCAACACCCTCATAAAAATCATGATGTTGTGCATGCTTCAAAGCTCCATAATAATCCATGTGTTCATACACACAAGGATAAACATGTTCATAAAGATCAGAAATTTCATGTATCTATGAACACGAAAACTGCACAAAACAATAGAAATCCAAAAATCAAATCAATTTGGATTTTGAAATCTTTGCTATATCCTAACATTAATGTCGTTGCAGGACCCAAACAAGTGTAGGTCCCAAAACAAGATTGATCAACAAGCTGAGGTGTCTTGCAGCCAAAAATTCAAATGGATTCATGACATTGGCTGTGCAAGGCAAGAAATGATGGAGAACAAAGGTAAATTTTTTTTATGACTATGATTGAAGACTGTTCAGGTAAAATCTCATTATCACTTCATATTTGAACTGCTGAAATTGAAATGGATTCTTACCTTTATCTGAGCAATGCAAAATGTGCCTTAATGCTACCCCACATGACAATGCCTCTTAGCAATTGGAATCATGCCATCTTGCTTGCATAACTGTGCACATGACCTCTTGGTACATCAAATGATGACATGTGGAAAAACAAGTTATGCTTGTTTGGAAACTATCATTATGCATGAGTAAAATACTCCGCCAAGTACCAAAAGTCATGCAATGCATAAGGCTAGTTGAGTGCTTAATAACGTGTGAATTGCTTGATACATTTACTATGCATGTGTTATGGGGGAGTAAATTTGAACGTGCTCATATGCTCATGAATGCTCATGAAATCTATGTGCAAATGCTTGTCATGAATGTATATATATATATCATGCTTGAATGTTGTCTCATCACATGCACATCTTATGGGGGAGTAAGCTCAAGGTAGGTTGAGTGAAATACTTAGGAGAAACCCTTCATATTCATTGTGTCATTACTTCTCAAAATCTTGTTCTTCATGTCACTCAATTATATGCCTCAACATTGATTTTCTCAAGTATCTGTCGACAGCCACTATCACATCTGTCTACAGACATGCTCTCCCAGAACCAAGCCTTTCAGGCCTGTGTGCATCTGTCGACAGGCACATTCTTGTTGTCGACAGATACACATTTTTTGTAAATTCTTCATCCTTCTTCATAATTTCTTCATGAGCATGTTCATATCATTGATGCAAGGGGAGAATTTGGACTTAATATTCATTGCAACCTTTCATATTCACATAGTATCAAAGACATTGAATTAAACATAATGATTTTGATATAATATTTTGTGCTTGAGTCTAGGTTGTGTCATCTAGAAAACATTGATCAAATCTAATGATTTTAGCCTAACTCACTTGAATAGTTTCCTTGTGGATTATCATGTTTCTAAAATGGTTTGATAAGTAAGAAGGTTTTCGAACTTAATGTTTTACATTAACTATTGACATTAAATAACCATTGACCTTGAGTGTTAAAAAAAAATATTTGAGAAAAGCTACATGTTTCAAGTAGTCAAAAATTCATAAAAAGTATTTGAAATGGGACAAAGGCAGAGCAATGATGAGTATCAATGAGTAACCGGGGACATGGGCATCCCAAATGTCTGTCTTCACGTAAAAAAAGTCTTTTCATTATCTCTGAACAATAGTATGATGGTCACTCACAATGAGTAACTGGGGGTACGAGCATCCCTCATGCCTACCTTCACGTCAAAAGGTGAAAATGATCCTAATTACTACTTTTCCCACATTCACTTGACAAAAGAAATTGTTCAAATGATTGAAATAGAGTGGAGCCTCCAAGATTTAAATCAAGAGCAATGGGTTGTCTATTGTCAATTGTTTATGTAGACATTGCCTTCATTTACCAACTGAACATCACCCACTAAGGTATATGATTTTCTTCAATGGTTTTATTCAAAAGCGTTATTTTATTTTTATATGTTTTTGAATGATGTATTCTAAATGCTATAACTTGAGATTCCCGGAGTATTATCTCTTAACCATTGTAGAATTTTTATGTATCTTAATACTAGTGTTTATGACATTTTGTAGTGGGTATCAACCTATTCTCAACCTTGCAATCTCATTTGAACACTCATTCCCCAGTCATATCTTTCACAATTCAGTTATGTGGTCACACAATTCCTTGCTTCATTCTTTTACTTGTGTGCACTCATTATCTTTTTGAATGTTGTCAAAAGGGGGAGAAACATCAATTGTGCAAAAATTGAAAGTTTTGTCATCATCAAAAAGGGGGAGAATGTTGTGTTCTCATATTGGAGAATGTTGGGTTACAACAAGTGTTTAAATGTTTTTGATGATGAGCAATACTAATTGATGTTATGTTTATTTTTGATGATCAACATTTCATGAACAAGACAAAATTTATGTGTTATGAATGTGTGAAACATGATGAGAATGACAATTGGATGTAAATGAAACACATGTTTTATATGTTCATTATATCTCACTAATTATGTCTTTTAATGTAGGTGTGAATGTACACAAGACAAAGCCCAAAATCCAAGTGCAAAAGAACAAGACAAGTAGCTGGAATAGTGCCCTGTCAACAGATAAATAGTGCCCTGTCGACAGATGAATAGTGCCCTGTCGACAGATACACTGCCCTGTCGACAGATGAATAGTGCCATGTCGACAGATACACACAGAAATCTGTTTCCAGAAAGCCCAATCTTCTGGATCTTGCAACACTGTCTGTTCCTGTCGACAGCAGCAAGTCGGCTGTCGACAGACGAAGTTTTCTGAAGATCTAATGGCCGAGATATGATCTATATTTTGGTGTTTCCTTTTAGCACGACTCTCTATGCTTGGACACCACTATATATGGATCATATGAGGCTATTTTCGCAGCAAGGAGCCACCATACCAAAACCCTAAGCAAAGGTCAAGAAGAAGGCTTTCTTCCTGCTGTCCTGCTTCATCTCTCAGCCCAGAACAAAGAAGAACAACCTTCCAAGCAGAGTTGAAGCCGGTTCGTCCGTGGTTCTAGCTTCTCCATCAACTGATACATGTCAAGACGAAGCTTGGAGTCTTCTGGACGACCAACGAGAAGAGATCTACATCGGGATTTGATTCTTCATCTCAAAACTCTTCTCTTTTCACTACTTTCATATATCTGTGCATGTGCACTGATTTGAGATCAGTACGTGGATGTTGTGGAAGTGTGGATTGTTGTTCTGATTGCTTGTTTGCATCAGACAACGTGGTGTGTGGATCAGATCAAGGCTAGAGGATCTGATCTGTTGTCAACCTGATCTAGCGTGTGTGTGTGTGTGGTTGAGCCAATGCGCTCGTGTGTGTGTTGTACTCAGTTGTTGAGTAGTGTGTCCTCACTGTGTGGGGGGGTGGACGTAGAAGTCACGTGGTGTGATCTCCGAACCACCTAAAAATCCCTTGTGCATTGTGGTTTGATTTGTGGTTTGCATTGTATTGCGCTAGATGCAAGCATAGGGATTTCGTCTACACATTACTTATTGATTTATTCACACACGTTGAATCAGATCAAAGGGGTTTTGATTGAGTAGATCTTTTAATACGAAGTAATTTTTAAATTGCTTAAGTTTCCGCTGTAAATCTATTCAACCCCCCCTTCTAGCTTTGCCATTACCGAATATCCGATCATAACAACCCCTGCTTCTTTCAAGTGCGGGAGAGCAGGAGGCTTCTCGCCCCTCTTCTAGTTCGGAGCCGCACCGTAGCGGAGTTGGGTCTGCTCCACCAGCAGTGTAATTCTCTTTCTTTGTACACCTCGCGGTATGCCCCAGGTCGTTGTTGTACTTGTGTTTGGCTACAGTTGAGAAAATGGCTATGTACATTTCATGTAAATATTTGTGAGATGACAATCTTATATATATTTGTGATGTTTCCTTTATATTTCTACGGACTTGTGAATGGTATCCCTTGCGAGGCTATGGCTCGTTCGCGGGAGGCAAAGTTGGGTCAGGTTCGTTATTAGGTTAACAGGTTTGAACGATGAGGACCGCTACAGTTGGTATCAGAGTAAGGTCCATGTGAATATAAAGGAGTCAGAAATTTACAAAGCTTATTCTCTACTTTAGCACACTGCTGGTAGTTGACCCTAGTTTTCATATTGATTTATTGTATGTGGTGTGGTTGGAATGAGATTTGTGTAAGATCAGAGATGGCAAATAGGAGAGATTGGGGAGGAGATGGAGATGAACATAAGGAGACTACACATCAGATGATAGAAAGGATATGAGAAAGTCTTACAGAGATCCGTATCAGATTGGATCATCAGGCACCAATACAGCCGGCAGTAGGGGCACCGCCGATTGTGGAGGAGGCAGTACCAGTGGCACCACCCCCACCCTCACCAGTAGCTGAGGTGCCACCCGTTGTACCTATACTTCCTAGAGCAGCAGCACAGATAGTCAGTGTGGAGGATCCTACGACACTAGTAGAGAGGTTTTTGCGGTTGTAGCCACCCACATATTCAGGAGGTCCAAATCCCGACACAGTAGAGCATTGGATGCATGAAATAGAGAGTGTTTTTGTTATTATGAGGTGTTCACAAGCTGATAGGGTGTTACTAGTTGCCTATCAGTTGCTTGGATTTGCACAGGAATGGTGGATATTGAAGATGCAGACGGCATTTGCAGAAAGAACAGAGGATACCATTACCTGGCCAGAGTTTTTGGAAGTATTTAATGATACTTTCTTCCCAGTTTAGGTACAGCAGGCTAAGAGGGAGCAATTCCAGATGTTGCAGATAGGAAACCTGTCAGTGTTAGAATATCAGATGAGGTTCATGGTGTTGAGTAGATATGCTCCATATGTGGTTACTGATAATACAATGATGGTGGAGTATTTTATTCAAGGATTGTGACTAGAGCTTCAAGATGGAGTTATTCCTTTGATGTACAGAACAATGGAAGAAGCAGTGCAAAGAGCAGCAATTTTGGAGAGGACTATGTAGGCTAGGCAGTTAGGAACAGTAGGGACAGGTAGTTTTCGGCTTCCGCAGTAGTCCACAGGTATCAGTAAGAGCAAGGCACCCTCAGGAGCATCGTCGTCATTACGGTTTGCAAAGTGGGGTGGTAAAATAAAGAAGATGATTAGAGGACGAGGAGGCAGCAGGCAGCAGGGTTTTCAGCTAGGTATTCAGCAGGGCCGAGGTGTTAGGCCAACACCGGAGGAGTCGCAGCAGAGTACAGCAGGGCAGCCAGCAGCTTTTCCAGGTTTTCGGTGTTATAATTGTGGGCAGCCAGGTCATTTAGCCAGGAATTGTCCGCTTCCTCGGGAATACAGTTATGGAAGAGGAGCACTGCAGCAACAACAACCATTTCAGCAGCTAGTAGAACGAGGTAGAGGTACACCTTTCCAGAGAGGAGGATGGGGTCGAGTTATGGTAGTTACCAGAGCTCAGGCGAAGGCATACAATTTAATTGAAGGTATATTACCTCTTTTTGACTTTTCTGCTAGAATATTAATTGATTCGGGTGCTTCGCATTCGTTCATTTATGAAGATTTTATGGATAGCATGGTACGTCCCCTAGAAGAAAGGCAGTGTGAGTTGATTGTAGAGATTCCCTGAAGAGGTTTTCTGCTTACCTTCTGTTACTTAGATGAGGTTCCGATAGTAATTCAGGGGAATCAAATGCCAGCAAGACTGTACGCACTTTCATTGATGGATTATGATGTGATTTTGGGGATGGATTGGTTGGAAGCATATGGGGCATTGGTGGATTGTAGGAAGAAGAAAGTCAGATTTTGCAGGCCTAGTGAAGCAGTGTTTGAGTTTCAAGGTATGCCATTTTACACTCCTAAGTTTATTATTTCTTCACTTAGAGCTAGAAAGTTGATAAACGTTGGGTGTGCAGCATATCATGCTTCAGTTAGTTTAGTAGAGACAGATAAGTCTGTATAGATGGTACCTGTAGTTCGAGAATTTGCAGATGTGTTTCCAGAGGAATTGCCAGGGTTAGCTCCACATAGAGAGGTGGATTTCACAGTTGAGTTGTAGCCAGGTAGTATGCCCATTTCAAAGGCACCTTATAGAATGGCACCAGTAGAGTTGAAGGAATTGAAGAATCAATTGTAGGAGCTATCAGAGAAAGGATTTATCAGGCCCAGTCATTCGCCATAGAGAGCACCACTGTTGTTTGTTAAAAAGAAGGATGGTAGTCTAAGAATGTGTATTGATTACAGGCAATTAAACAAGGTGACTAATAAGAATAAGTACCTGCTTCCCAGAATAGATGATTTGTTTGATAAGCTTCAGTCAGCTAGAGTATTTTCCAAGATTGACTTGCGGTCAGGATATCATCAGCTAAGGATTAAGGAAAAAGACATTGAGAAGACAGCATTCAGGACCAGATATGGGCATTATGAGTTCGTTGTTATGCCATTTGGGTTGACTAATGTGCCGACAACATTCATGAATTTGATGAACAGGATATTCCACCCGTATCTAGATTAGTTCATTATGGTCTTTATTGATGATATATCAGTATATTCAACATCAGAGGAAGAGCATGCTGCACATTTGAAGATCACATTGTAGACTTTGCGAGATCACCAACTATATGCCAAGTTTAGTAAATGTGAGTTTTGGCTGAAAGAAATTCAGTTTCTGGGTCATGTGATTTCAGGTGAAGGTGTTGCAGTTGATCAGGCCAAGGTAGAGGTAGTAATGAGGTGGGAAGAACCAAAGACAGTGACAGAAATTAGAAGTTTTCTGGGATTGGCAGGATATTATAGGCAATTCATTCAAGATTTCTCGAAGATTGGAGTACCAATGACAAGATTGACAAGAAAATGAGTACCATTTGTATGGTCTTCAGATTGTTGCCGCAGCTTTGCAGAGTTAAAGAAGAGGCTTACCACAACACCCATATTGGAGATTCTGTCAGGCAGTGACGGATTTGTATTGTATACAGATGCATCTAGAAGAGGTTTTGGAGCAGTGTTAATGCAGCATGGAAAGGTGGTAGCCTATGCATCCAGGCAACTAAAGAAGCATGAAGAGAATTATCCGACACACGATTTAGAGTTGGCAGCAGTTGTGTTTGCATTGAAGATTTGGGGGCATTATTTGTATGGTAAAAGGTTCAAGATATTCACTGATCATAAGAGTTTAAAGTACGTCTTCTCCCAGAAAGATCTAAATTTGAGGCAACACAGGTGGATGGAATATTTGAAAAATTATGACTTCAGTTTGGCATACCACCCAGGTAAAGCTAATGTTGTAGCAGATGCATTAAGTAGAAAGGTAATTATGAGTCATATGATGATCAGAGAATGTAAATTATATGAAGATGTGGCAGAAAATTTACTATATGTACCAAATAGTTAGCGGCGAGTAATATTAGCAAATAGTGCAGTAGAACCTTCTCTATAATGGCAGATAGTGGAAGCACAAAGAACATATGGAAATTTAGTTGATATTGTGAGAATGGAGGAGGTGACACTTGATGATGGCAATGTGGTCAGGCTTAAGGGCCAGTTCTATGTTCCAGCAGATGCTGAGGTGAGACAGAAAGTATTAGAGGAAGCTCACAAGTCCAAATACACCATCCATCCAAGTAGTACCAAGATGTATCAAGATTTGAAGAAGCATTTCTGGTGGCCTAATATGAAGAAAGATATTGTAGAATTTATAGCAAGATGTGTAGTGTGTCAGCAAGTGAAGGCAGAGCATCAGAGGCCAGGAGGACTGTTATAGCCATTACCCATTCCACAGTGGAAATGGGATGATATTGCCATGGATTTTGTAGTTGGTTTGCCCAGGACAGCAGTAGGTCACAATGGAATTTGGGTTTTTGTGGACAGACTGACTATAGTTTGCAGATTATTAGCAGTAAGTATGTCATGGACTGTGGATAGAATAGCCAGATTATATGTAGACAGAATAGTACCTTTGCATGGATTCCTGTTACTATCATTTCAAATCGAGATCCAAGGTTCACTTCAAGTTTCTGGAGGAGTTTGTAGAGAGTGATTGGTACAGAATTGAGGTACAGTTCTGCTTATCATCCACAGACAAATGGGCAAACAGAGAGAACCATTCAGACTATAGAAGATATGTTGAGAGCTTGCTGTCTAGTATGGGGAGGTACGTGGGAGCATCACTTGGGTATGGTAGAGTTTGCATATAATAACAGTCATCATGCAAGTATCGGAATGGCACCTTATGAAGCATTATATGGCAGACCGTGCAGAACACTACTGAATGGTCATGAGGTAGGTGAGAGGTAGGTCATGGGTCTAGAGTTAATTCAACAATGTGCAAAAATGGTCAAATTCATTAAAGAAAAGCTTCAAACAGCGCAGAGTCGTCAAAAGAGCTATGCAGATATCAGACGCAGGTCATTACAGTTTGAAGTTGGTGATTAGGTGTTTTTGAAGGTTTCTCCTACCAAGGATGTGCTCAGATTTAGCAAGAAAGACAAATTAAGTCCGAGATATGTTGGCCCATTCCAGATATTAGAAAGAATTGGTGAAATAGCTTACAGATTAGATCTTCCAGCGGATTTTACAGATGCCCATGATGTGTTTCATGTTACTATGCTCAGAAGATACATCCGAGATCCGTCCCAGGTGGTCAGTTACCAGAGAGATGATTTAAAGCTAGACATGACAATGCTAGAATATCAAGTACATATTATAGGCCACAGAACCCAAAAGCTAGTAAAAGTCATATGGGACAATAGACAGGGCGAAGAAGATATGTGGGAATTAGCCGAGGAAATGATGAAAACGTATATATACTTGTTTGAGTAAGCTTTTAATTATTTTAGGTGATAGTAGAATGCTTGTTTAATTGAAAATTTTTGATGTCAGGCTTTCTTCTTAAATTTCGAGGACGAAATTTCTTTTAGGTGATAGTAATGTAGCGTATTGACCGTTCGGATCGTGGCTTAGTGGTTGTGGAGGCCAGTGTGTGGCCCATTAGTGTGTGTTACAAAGGTTTTCGCAGGTTGTGGGGCTTTGTGGGCTGACAGGTTGGACCTAAAGCACCCATCGGTTCACTATTTGTGAACATGACAGGGCTAGGCATCGCATTCTGAACACGATAGCCCTGGGTGTCGCGTTCTAGTTACCGCCGCACAGCGGTCTTCATCTGCATGTCTGCTGCGTGTTGCACGCTGGGTGGCTTGCTAACGTCGGCCATGAGAAGGCGACGACCTTCTCTGTCGCATTCAGATCGCGACAGTAGGGTGTGTCGGTTCTCAACCGCAAAAATGCTCTTAACCTAGGTCGGCCAAACAGAGCCCATCAAGCTCTGTTTGGCCAGGGGGCGGAGTTTTCACAGGGATTTCGGGCAATTAGACATTTTGGGTTTGTTTTTAGCATGGTCCCGCCCTGAGCACATGCTATATAGCAGGGGAAATGCTGGGGTATCGCCGTTCTTTGCATTCTTTGTGAAGGTAGGGAGATTCTGCCCCGTTAAGCATCATGGATTGCATGTGGTGCATGAGTAGCTTGTTGTTTACTTTATAGATGTTAGATATCATGCTAGGGCATCGTGTAGAACATGAATAATTGACTATTTTGATATTTTATATGGTTTGCATGGGAAATCCGGAGATGGGTTCCCGGTTTTAGGGTTCCGCCTGTGAAGGCGACGGATTAGAGTGTCGCGTTCACGTGACAGCCCGACCCGTCGTGTTCTCCTTCGGAACACAACATATCTAGGTGCCATGTTCTGAAGGCGACAGAGGACCCTATCGCGTTAAGGGTTCTGATGGCAATGAGCTTGTGCATGGTTGTAGGATTATCGGATTATCGTTGTTTATTGTGCATGGCAATGGTAAGTGGTGCATTGACACTTGTGGAGTTTGTGAAATGTGTTGTTCACATGGTTTGAGTGGTGTTCACGTGGTTTGTGTGTGTGTGGTGAGCAGTACGACGCCTACCGTGGTTACCTCTTCAGTTGGGAGTAGGGGTGTTCACTATTTGGTTCAAACTGAAAAACCAAACCGAACCGAGCAATTCGGTTTAGTTTGGTTCGGTTGGAACATGAAAAAAATTTAGTTTGGTTCCAAACCAAACCGAAAAAGAAAATTCAGTTTGGTTCGGTTTCTAAGCTCTAGAAACCAAACCAAACTGATTAAACTGAATTATAATAATAAGTTTTAATTTGTATATATCTATCAAGTTTTTTCAATATATTTAAGTAAAAATACATATTATGGAGGTTAATATGGTCATCAACATTTAATACTTCATTTCAAATATTATTTGATAGTGATTTATTAGAGAAATAAGTGATTAAAATCGTATTTAAGACTAAGAGAATCTAAAGGCCTATTTATTTTCAAGTTAAACCGAACCAAACTGAATTTTGGTTTGGTTTCAAGGGACTTCACTTTGGTTTGGTTCGGGTTGGGTCCGAATTTGGTTTGGTTTGGATTCTTAAAAATCTTCTATAACCCAAACCAAACCAAACCATGAACACCCCTAGTTGGGAGCCCCAGGTTTTGTGTGAGCCAGACACGTTAGTGCTTGGGGCTTATCCTGGTACTTGTGTACCGTCGAGGTCTGTGTCGTCTTCTTAGGCACCCTAACTCTTGTGTAGAGTTGTATGTCCAGCTAAGGGAATGATGACAGTGGGACAGTGACTTGTGACAGTTTGTGTTTTGTCGCTTGTAGCACGCTTGTGGTTAGGGATTATGGACACCAGTAGACGTATTGGGCCCCGGCTAGTCCAATTTTCCAATGCCTCACTTTAGGGAGCTCGGGCCGGAGTCCCTAAGGGTGCCAGGCATGGACCTGCGGTAGTGTGGTCCGCAGGAGTGGTGTTGGTTGGTCTCCACAATTTCTTGGCTTTTTCTGGTGGAGCGGCAGTTGGACCTTTCGTCCGTGGCTACGAGACTGAGAGGTAGTCCTGTGTGGTTTGTTCAGGTTGGTTGCTGGTGTCGCAGACCAGTCTTCGTGACTTGAGTGTGGCGTTTTTCTACTTTAGCACATACACCTGGCAAGGTTTGTCATTTATTTATTAAAGGCTGATTTCTATTAATGGCATGCGGTAAGTAGTGTTTACAACTTTAATATCCTGTGTGAATAATTATATAAATTGTTAGCATAGCTTCCTGCTTCTTATCCTGTGTGAATAGTTATATAAATTGCTAGCATAGCTTCCTGCTTTTTACTTGTGAGATTGGTTTTGTTCGGCTTTTTGGGGAGTTTACCTACTAAGCCAGTGACTCGTGAGGCTCACCCCTACTTCTTTCAAGTGAGGGAGAGCAGGAGGCTTCTTGCCCCTCTTCTAGTTCGGAGCCGCACCGTAGCAGAGTTGGTTCTACTCCACCAACAATGTAATTCTCTTTCTTTGTACACCTCGAGGTATGCCCCAGGTCGTTGTTGTAGTTGTGTCTGCCTACAGTTGAGAAAATGGCTAAGTACATTTCATGTAAATATTTGTGAGATGACAATCTTATATATATTTTTCTTGTTTCCTTTTTATTTCTACAGACTTGTGAAGTGTATCCCTTGAGAGGCTACAGCTCGTTCGTGGGAGGTGGAGTAGGGTCAAATGGCTAATAGAGAGTACCAAGAAATAGTTGATAGTACTAGATGAATAGATGAGATAGTAGAGAGAGTGTAAACAGATGAGCGAGTAGAGTATAGATGATAACTATAGGTCAATGCACATAAAACATCGATTAAAGGGACGATAGTAATAGTTGCACAACACGCGCAATTGGTGTTGGCAGTCAGGTGGAATTCACTACCCCTCCACTAGCCATGTTATGCACAAGTCTAGAGGTCCGGCGTGATTCAAGATAAGAGAGAACTTATAAAGCCATTCGATCATATTGATCCCTAAGGGTGTTATAGGTGTTAGGGTACAACCAGCTCGGTCTCCATGAGGGAATCCACAAAGTACAGAGTCTTACGGAGGTCTTAACAAAAGGCCCCTTGTCTATCAGAACGGAATGTCCAATAGAAAGGTTCCAACTTGTCAAGAGAGTAGTGTGTAGAGAAAACGAGTTGCTCGATGTTCTAGAGAAATTCTATAACATTGGAGAGGCAATAATGGTATACCAATCCATGTAATAAAATGGAACAATGTCATTATTATCATGGGTGAATAATGTGCAATTATTGAAGTAAATTACCAGATAATTTATCCAAGTATTTTCTGCATGGTTTCATGGCAAGGATAATCATTTGGTGTGTGCATGTGCATGAAATCATAAGAGTACGTAATAGTCGTGCACAATAGCTTTTAAATTTAAGAAAGGCTTGTAAATATATCAAAGTTTGTGAACATGATTGATTACTATTCGTTACATAGTCATACAAGGGGTAAACATGCTTAACATGCCTAATTAATCATTTAAACAACGTAATAACTGCTGCTGGAATAATATAGGTAAATTGCGACGGGTATGATGGTCGCATCTAACTGACGAGTCAGAAGCGCGACGACGAGGACCGTTGCGTTCATGCAAACCCTAACTATTCAAAAGGCGCAATTCCCCAGAGGCGGGAAACAATTGTGAAATGCAACGACCTTCGCGGTCGTGTTTCATAAGTCTTCTGATGGTCAACAGGCACATAGTTTGATGCACGAGACAAGGCTAAAACGTGACGACATAGGCAGTCACCTTTCAGGTAAATGCGACAGTCATGTCTGACACGATACTAGTCGATTGAATCGCGACGTTTGGCTCGGTCGCGATTCAAGGTTCAACCCGAAAACAGAAGAAACATGGAGCGATCTTCATGCAACGCTTATAACTCTAAATCTAGGGCACTTGAGACAAAGTGGTGAACATGAAACTTATAGGAAACATCAAGTATAAGGGATCTATGCCTTTGGACCAAATCAATTTGGTCTTGTTAGGCATGCAGACTAGCATGAACATGAAACAATATAGACTTGCATACTAATGGGAAAACGCTTATAACTCGATGGATACAAGATGAAAATTAGGAAAATCACTTGCATATGAAACTAGACATGTAGTACTACAAGATGGTATGAGTTCAGTTCTTCTTTATCTCGAGAATACCTACCTTTGTGAAGATCTAACACCAGATAGTTGCAGAGGTCGCAGCAGAGCACGGTTGAGGAAGAGCTTTGTTCTCCAACCATTCTCCTCTGCTCCTGGTGCCCTAGCTTAGCCTGTGACGACCCCAACACATTGGTGAACCTTCCCCTTTAGCCTTAGGATGAATACTTATATGTCTAGGGTTTATTCCAAGTCCTAACACAACTAGGAAAGATGGGGTGCGGCCATGGTTGGTTCCCTTCCTTGTTTTTGGAGATCTCTCCTCCCATTGGGAGTAGGATTACCATTAGATGGTGCTTGCTATGGTGGGTCACAAATTTGGTTGCCATTCTTGGCTAATTGCCATGGTTTAAAACCCTAATTTGCCCTTTCCTATTTTCTATACAATTATGGTCACGAATTTAGGGGTATTTCTTCTTGTTCCATAACCCATACTCCTAATTTGGCCCAATAGCCTTTGTGTGAGATAGTTAAATCAAGCCCATTACTTTTTAATGTTTATTGAGTTTTATTTAATTCATTTATTTCATTATTTTTCTTTGTTTATTTATTTAAAAATATCAGGTTGCTACATTATCCTCTTCCGCACACCTGATAGCATGGAAGATCTTCTCTACCTCCCTCAACTAGCTCTCTGCTAAGAAGGGCTGACTCTTCCCCTTAAAAGAAGGGAGCCATCCACTTAAACCTCTCCATGATGGACAGACCACCATGTCCATGCTCCTGGGGAAATGGAGCTGGAGCATGAGTCTGAAATAATAAGCAACACATAAGCAATCAGAAAATCAAGAAAATATACTACTCCTACTTGACAACTCCAACCTGAGCCTGTAATTGGGCCTATAATGCGGCCTAGGTCTGTACCTGTGTCTACATCGCCTAGACCAGGTCTTGCATGAACACGCCATAGTCCACACGTGGCAGTGGTGGGAGCACCGAGGGACCCTGGGGTGCTAGGGCCTCTTGCTCACCCCTCTCCTCACGTCTCTGCTCGTCCTCTCGAGCCTGAACGCTACGCCTACCACGGCTCGCCATTTCTTGTAAAATAAATATCTCAATTAGGATCTAAGTTCTCTAGTCCTAATCATTTTTCTTAACCATCTTTTATTCATTATTAGGTATTTTCCACATATATCGACTGGTTCAATAAAGACATTGAAATATTGTGTCGATGATGGCTTATTTATGTACAATCTACACCTATGGCTCTGACACCAATCTCTGTAACAACCCTTTTATATCGGTACGTTTATACCAATCCACGTCGATATAAAGTGTGTCGTCATAGTGAGACATGTACCAAGCACAACACAATAGGTAGAGATGTACACAAATAACAAAGGAAAGTACAGTGGAAATGAAAGTAACTCTTATTCCATCATTACCACACACATCCCACAGTCTATATAGTAGAAAAATATATAAAATCCACAAATAAACAAGTCCATATCATAGCATCGTCTCACGTACTAAGTAAAAGAAAAGTACAAGCTATGTAGATAGCTCTCCAAATCCCAGCTACTCCTCTCGCTCGGAGTCACTCCTCGCTATCTCCTCCTCGATCTCAGAAATACTTGCCTCACCTGTATCTTTAAACAAGGATGAGTCTTCACAAAAGACTCAGTAAGAAACCTATTGGAACATCCAAACACTTATCACATTTATTCTACACAAGTTTAACATATAGAGCAACTTATCACATGATTCATGTAGCAATAAGCAAGTACTAAATGAACAATCTATAACATGCTAACTACACATGGATTTGATATAACTCATGATACAATTTACAACTCATTTCATGGCACATTTCCAAGCCTCTAAAACCTAAAATCAAACACATAACTACTAGTGATTCTAGCATGATATCTACCGCATTCAACATGCTCATATGTCACATATTCTCACATTTTACTTGCTGTTTTAACATAAAAGTAACTTAATCACATGGTTTCACATTCTTACACATTGAAGCACATTATCACATCACTTTCACATATTCACTTTGCACATTCGCACATAATTCACATCTTTACAATCTTTTTGTCATGACACATAGTTCGAATCACCATAAAGAAGGACACATCCCACACATATTACATACCCGTCACCTAGGTAATATAGTGACAAATTTTGGTAATTGTGCAAAATCGGGAGAAGCAATCTCCACCCTAACCAGTGGTACTTGTCCACCTCCAGGATTTCATCTCGATGCCCACATGGTATCACATACACATTGAGCCTTCCCATATGGACTTTTCTACAGTACGGCTCCCCATCCTTCTATGGTAGCAATGTCAATTTCAGCACATTAATCACATTATTCACATGTTTAACATAATTATCATGCATATACTAGACTAATCACATGCTTTAAGACACCACACTCATCTCAGATTATAGAATTAGTCGTTGCTGCTTAACAGTATTAAAATATGTTTAATAGAGCCTAATCATGATACTAATCATCAGAAAACATCACTTTTAACTAATCATACTTAATATGACCCTTAATGACTTTCAACTGAAAACAATAGTCATGAATGTGAAAACATACTCAAATTTTAATCACAAATATTACACATGGAATATATCAAATGTCTAATTTCTAAAACTTTTCGCTACAATATATCTATTTTTAACATTTAACAAAGCTCTCAGGAAATTAACAAGATGATTTATTAAAAACATGATGAACAGGAACTGACAACCCTATCTATCTTGAAACATGTACACAGAAACTCTAAGTTCATGGATAATAATTGAGACAATAATAAGACACATACTTAATTTATCCCGAATTAATCCTATTATGGCACGCTCATTTACTCATGACAGAATTTCCAAAATTTATAAGTATGATCAAAAAAATATCGAAACTTCATGGTTCAGTCTAAATTACGTATATGACAAGACAAAAATCTGAAGACCCACTCATACATTAAAAATTTCTGAAAGATTTCATCATACACACTAAAACATATTTCTAGAAAATTGAAGAACTTAACGGCAAGGTCCTTGCCGTCAAGGGTGGTTAACGGCATTATCGATTGCCGTCGACCTAGGAACATAACAGTAAGGATATGGTCGTCAACCTCCTATCTGTAGAAAATGCAGACCGAAACCAAATCAAAGGAGAAATTGGGGGTCCAGGACACGAGACAAAAGTCCTTAAAATTTGTAAAACCCTAGGTGATAGGTATAGGGATGAAACCCCTAAGTTACTTGCCTCAAGAAAACTACCTGAAGATTGAATTAAGGTGATGTAGCCCTCCTCAGCCAAGCCAAAGAGGTAGACTCCACAACTTGATTCGACCTCCACGACCAAGCAGACGATCTCCCTGCATTGGGAGAGCTTCTCCACGTTCAGAAGGACCTCCCCCTTGCAGAAGAATGTCGGTGCAGCCTCTGGTTCACCCGATCTACCACCTCAAAACTCTCTCTTTTCCTCTCTCTAAAACCCAATAGCCCTAGCTGAGCAAAAGTCCTCTCTTTGCATAGATGACCTAGTTTTATAGGAGTTTGGGTAGTAGGTATCTTAGGAAAGAGAAATCCCAGCAGACGTGAGGTTTCCAAGTTTATCTCTCGGAGAAATCGGGATGGTTTCAGGGAAAAGAAACCCAAATGCAATTGGAGAAGTTAACATCCAATTGGTTGTCGTCTATATGAAGCAGACGTCAATCGATTTTGACATCAAGATCCTCAAGTCACGTGGTAAACAACACATAGCTTGTCGTCAACCAGCTGTTAACGTCAAAGGATCTTGACATTAAGAAGGAATTCAGACAACAATTTTGAACATACAACAAGTCATAAAATGCACAAAAAACTAGGGCCTTAAAATTGAAAATAATATTTTAATATTCTCAAAATAGTAAAAAATGTACGTATCAATGTCATATGTACGTAAACACATCATAAAATTCTGTAAAAATCATAGTTCAAGTCTAAATAATACTCCCAAAGAACTCACGAAGAAATTCATGCAAGAAAAAAATCTGATTGACCAAGTTTAAGGCATTTTGCAACTTATTATTGTAATTAGGGAATAAGTCGGATAATTACTATCACATGCACTTAAGAGAGTCCAAAAATAAAAAAAAAAACATGGATGGACTTCAAACAATGGGTATTGACAAATCAGTGATATAAATGGACCAAAGTATGTATTTTAGGCCACAAATAAATTCATGCTAAGAAAATAACCCAAAATTTCAATCACTAATGGACCACAAAAGAGTAAATTCTCACCCAATAGACCACCATTGGACTTCAAACCAAACCCATATTCATGGTTACCACCTAAGATAGGTTTCCATAATCTTCCCATCACGAATTGGGGAGAGAAATCCTCAATTTATGGAAGGATGCACCCAAATTCATACCTAATAGTTTCCTAATATAATTAGGCAACTAAAGACCCATCCCCCTTTAAATAAGTCCCCTCTCTCCCATGGGATGACCCCTAGGGTTGCTGAGTTCGTGCTTGGAGGCTATGGTGGCTGTAGATCTTGAGGAGAAAGCTAGAGCAAGAACTAACTTCATGCTCATGTCCACCTACAACCTGCAAACAAGGCCTTCCAAGATCACTAAAGGTTAGTAAAATCTCGACCAAACCATGCAAGACATATACCCATGTAAATATCTTCGAGTTTAGTTTCTTATGGAACTATTTTGCCGAATTCATATCCAGTAGATCGTGTGAATTAGGCGTTCTTCTCCAACTGATCGAGACTAGGGCTTTCTAGAGAACGAATCTTATTCAACCCAAAGGTAGGTCATCTCCATGCCAAACTTTAATTAAACTCTTTCATGCGTGCATACATGTGTATAGATCATTTTATTACTGTTTTCCCTAATTTCTATCATGTGAATTTCGTGAATTAAATCTTGCATTTTTAGAACATTATGTTGTCTAGTTTAAAACCCTGATCTGTCTTACGAGTTCTATATCGTTTTGTGGAGTCATTTACAGGCTGAGACTCAACATGAAACTTGTTCCCCCATGAGTCTAGTTTCATTTATCACTAGTTTCCCCAATTTTTGTTTTCTGTAGAGAGTGTATGAGCCCGTACATGAGTACTGTGTCAGATTCATGTAGATAGTCACAATACATCTTGTTACCCTGCCAAATGATTTTTGTTTCTCGATTATTTGTTATTATATATTGTATAGGAAGTTCTCTAACTAACATAAGTGATTTCATATAATTTGGATTAGTATACAATGAGTTCTGATTTTTCAAACACCTATGTGTCAAACCCAATCCAAGTCGAAGTTGAAAATAGGTAGAAAAGGCAACTCAAACGTCATATTAAGGTTGCGACAAGTCGACATATCACTACCAGAATGTGACAACATCATGGTCGCAACCCAGACCAATATGAGATAGTTTCATTTTCTTTTTCATAAGGTGACATGTTGATTGTCGCAATCATCTTCAGAGGGCGACAGACACTGTGTTGTCTTCTGTCTATGTCCAATTAACTGGCCATAACTTTTCCAATAGACCTCAGATTGACGAGCCATTTTCTTTGATGGATTCCTCATTAATGAGGGCTTCAATATGGTATATTCATGTGTGAGATTTAATAATAAATCAATGAGTTATGACCTGAGGAAGTGAAGGGATGGGACTACATTTCCTTCTAAGGGGCATACGTCTTGGTTTCCGTCGTTTTATGTCATTCTTTGCATGTGTGAGTTTGATCTATTCTACGAAGGTTCTAGAAAGTATTATCATGCATTTATCAACCCATATAAAACTTAAAACATGTCCACATGATTTTTAATTGATCTTACGTTAGTGATCATGCTCTCTACCTATCGATTATTCACCTTCTTGCCTTGTTATCGAACATGCTAAAATGCATAGTTACTTGCTAAAATTGGTCATGCATGATTAGTATTTTTTTGGTTTAGCACTCATGATACTTGCCATAAATGGAGTTTCCATAATCGGATTTACACACACGCACTTAAGCGATTCTCACGCACGGCATGCACATACACTCAAGCATGATAGGAAAGCCACTTCTTTGCTTGTGGTGAACTCTCCGTCAGATATTCCTTATGTCGGACTAGTGACCTCTTGACTAAGACCTCCATAAGTCTCCTCTAACTATGGATTCCTATATGGCCGACGAGCAAGTTGTACCATTGAAGTACCCAGAAGTTAGTGTGCACATATCTTTCTTCTCTCGACATTCTTGACAAGATATTTCTCTTCTCATCTTGATTCTGGAGTACACCTTTATTGAACATAAGACCAAGTTACTAATAAGTGATTGAACTAAATAGAAAACACGTTGTTATGTTGTCGAATTGAACTCTTGAACTAATACCTTAACTATCTTGACATTATTGAACTCTTGTTAAATAGCCATACTTGATTGTGGGTATCTACATTTAAATTAACACATGTTCATGATATGCATTCCAAGGTGGCATAGATCCTTAGTGCATGTCAATGACTTGTGAACTGACTGTCTTGCTCGTGATACATGCTTGCTTACTTGCTCGTGAAATGACCAATCTTGTTACATGCTATCTTGCTCTTGCTCGTGAAGTTACCATCTTGCTAGATCATTAATCACACTATCTTTAACTCTTGAATACAACCTTCTTGCGATACTGATCATTACATCTCTTGATCTTACTATCTTGCATGATACACTCTTCACGTGTTATTATCGTTCTTTAATTGCATAGTACATATCATGTTCATAGCTTCTAGCTTTTAAACTGTTAAATACTTATATCATTGTTGGAAGATATAAATCCTACTAGGCGAGTATGCTCATTTCCTACTTTCCAACATTTCATGTGATCATGAAATTGATGATGTAAGGCCCTCGAATTTTATACATTTAATATTATTTTTTGGTGCATATTATAAATACTTACTCACTTATGTGCATGAGTATAATATATGTTATTCTTGTGAGTGTATATTATATTTATTATTATGTGCAATGTGTATTTAAATAATGTAGTATATATGGTATGTAATTATTGTTATATATATTGTAAGTACACACAAGGTATTTTGTACATCTAATATATATTTAAATGTACGTGCATTATCAAATTGTTGAAGTACATGGTATTTTTATTTAAATCTATGCATGTAATTATGTTGTGTACATGAATATATATATATATATATATATGTGTGTGTGTGTGTGTGTGTGTGTATGTTTAACTTCGTGCATGTAACATCTACTTATTTTTGTACCCATTAAATTTCTTATGATGTGTTGGTAAATCTATTTTAAATGAATACATGTTTTTTGGCCGAGATGCACTGTTGGCGGCAGCATCCTGTGCTGCTGACTACATGGCCATGGAAGTTGGCGTCCAGATCGATGGACGCCAATTATCCTGTTGGCGGCACAATATGTGGACGCATACCTCTCCAACTATATGCGTTTTCAGATTTGAAAACGGTAGCGGTTTGGCCGGGTTCTTGTTTAGGAAACCTTCCCAACGGCTGGGTAACCTACCCCTAATGCGTGCCCAATCCCTTAGGTTCTATAAAAGCACATCTTTTGGCCAGATTAGATCCTTTTTTACTCTAATCAAAACCCTAGAAATTCTGTGCGAAACACCCAACCTGGAGAGCTTTGATTTGGCGTTTGTGTGCATCTCCTGGAATTCTTCTTCGACTGGGAGCTGGACCTTGGATAGAAGTATTGTCCCCGACGCTGGAGTACGACCTACATCAACAGGAGGATCGGATCACAGCGGATTTAGACCACCTTCTTGGGACTGGCCGAGGAGGGCTTCTCCGACCAAAACATCTCTCCATTGATTTATTTGAAGGCAAGTATCTTATAGATTCACTCTATAGACTTGTCTTCTAAGATTTGCACATTTTTCTAGATTTTTCCTCATGTCCTGGAACCTCCAAATTCCCCTTGCATTTGTGTGCTTTCTGCATGGTCTGCTAACAGAAGGTTGGCGGCCACATCCTGTGTCACCAAGCTCCTGTGTTGGTGGCATCAGACTGTGTCATTTACACAGTTGGCGGCACACCCTATGTCGCCAAGTTCATCAGTTTGGACAGAATGCATGCCTTGATGTTGTGACCTAAATTCTGGATTTCTGAACATGAGTATGTAATATAAAAAAAAATTTCGCGTGACTATGTATAACCAGTAGAATATGCCATGGGATTATGTGGAAATTTTGTACATTGTACTATTTATAAAAATTTCCTGAAATGACATACTAAGCATTTTTTTTTCTTATTAATTACTGTGTAAATGGATCTGAGTTCAATTAGAGTTTTAGGAAATTTCTATGGGTTATATACATGTGTCAGGTCACATCATGAAATCAAGGCAAATTTCTATTTACTGTGTGAATTATTGAAAATTTTGGAAATAGCACAGTAAGCATGAATTATTTGTTTTTAACTCCTTGTAAAATGTATTGTACCTGTTAAAATGTCAGAAATCTTATGTGAAATTATGACTGCTGAACACAGGTACTGGAATAGTTAAATACATTTGTAAACGATGTTTAGTTAGGTTTCTTGATAAATCTACAAAATGCTTGTTTTAATTGTTATAATTTGTATATGTTTTCGAAAATTCTAGAAATTTGTATATGTGATGATTAACCTGTGAGTAGTCTGTGGTAAAAAGTTTATACCGTTTGGACAATAGTAAGTACTGATTGTAAATTAACACAAGAAAATGACCATGTGAACATGTTTAATGTGATTTGGTGTAATTTAGTAAATTTCAGCATGTTTAGATCCTTATTATGATTATTTGTCAATTGAAAGAGTAAGGTTTAAAATCAGTAGATGAGAACTCATGTGTGTATGTAAAATGCATGTGCATGGGACGTGAGGAAATAAGGAGCATGTGCGTGTGAAACATATAAAGATGACAAGATAAACAAATGTGCTCATAAGACACTGCCACTCTAGATGCTTGGAGTTGTACTGTAGTAGTGTACCTACGGGAAAGCTCAAACATGTTATGTCATACTCTAGACAAGAGTCTTGATAAATTGTAATACCCTAGACAAGGGTCTTGTTAAACCATAATACCCGTGGCAAGGGTTTGAAAATACTGGAGGTGGACAAGTTCCACTGGTAATGGTGGAGAGGGCTTCTCCTGGTTTCTATAGGAACCAAGACTTGATCACTATGCCTGGTGATTAAGTACATGAATGTGAATGTGAATGTGTATGTGCTACATGATCGTCTAGTGGTGGTTTGGGCTGTGTCTTAGCATTGTGTAAAAATGAACATAAGTATAACGTGAAAAATGACATGTGATTGTGGCACACGGTATGTGCAATATATATGTGAACGTGGCACATGTTATGTGCAAAGTAAAGTGATAAGAAATCCGTGAATGTGAAAGTGGAAAACAATGGGAAATCGTGTGTAAATGAAAGTGTGATAGTGTGAAGGTAAGTGCATGTCATGAGAATATAATGCGCGTGTTAATATAAGTTAGATTAATTGTGATTATTCGTTTAGTATCATGTTGTGTAGTTTAATGTGATCTATATGCAAGTGTCATGTGAATGTGATAAATTTTATATAAAAACAGCAAGCTAGATGTATAGTAAAATGTTAAAATTGCATGTGAAGTGTGTTAGAAATCATGCTAGGAGTGGTACCTATATTGTACATGTTTCAATGATTAGATTTGTAGAACTGCACAATGATTTGAATAAAGTATGAAAGCATGTGATTGTACATTTGTACTTATGTAAATGATACCATGTTATTAGTAATCATGTTTAGATTATTGTTTTACACATGTTAGAATAATGATTAATATGATTCCATGTTAATTCATTTATGTTATAGCATGAGCATGTATGACTTTAATTGCTGAATTTTAATAGTGTTAAATTGTTAGAAAGTATGTATGATAGGTATATAGTTTGAATTTTAAGTTACTTGCTGAGTTTATTGTGTAGACTCACCCTTGCTAAACATTTCAGGAGATTTAGTAGCTGAGGACTTGGCAAGATCCGAAGAGGAGAGCGAAGGATAGATTGAAGATTGTAATTTATTTTCCTAGTATGTAATTTGAAATTTGAATTGTGGATATGTAATTGAAGCTGGCTACATGTTAATGTGTATTATGTTATGTCATTTCTTTCTTGTACTATTTAGACTGTGGCATGTGGATTTAAGTTGATGGAATAAGAATTTGTTTAAATTTCCGTTGCAATAGTGTTCTCTATTTATGTGTATCTCAGCCCATTTGTTACTTGTTGGGGTTTTCTCCCCTGTAGCGGCTTGCTCTCATCCGATGTGGGTTGGTACAACCATACCTGGTGGATGTGGGTCGTTACAGATGACGTAGAGAACCAAGACTATATTAGGGATGAACAAGAGTGAATAGCACTCTCAAGCCTTAGCATCTAAGTCTTGCTATCTTAGCATCAAAGTATTGTAGTTTGAATATGCGAGTACTAGAATAATATAGTAGCAGTAATGATAGTATGTAATTTTCCATTTTATTGAGTATTAGTCCTGTAGTTCAAATTTGGATTGGAGTATGTACTAGTTCTCATCATAGAAATGAAATAAAGAGTTTGATATTTATGATAAGCGCAAATTAGGTGTGTTATAAATGATTGCTCGCTAGAGGCTTATTTGCCGACTGTTCATGTCTCAACGATCAAATAATTCTTCCGCTGCCATGCTTTGGGACATGACAGATATACATGACGAATCTAGTAAAAACATAACCTGCAAGAGAATCATTGAAACAAGTGAGTGGACAAGTAGTAAGAACATTAAAGTATTGAGGTTAAGCATGAGAAGCAAGCAAGAATGATCAAGAGAGCAATATTTTACAAGAACGTAAGATGGCCATATCACATAAGCAAACAAGCATGTAACGAGCAAGAACTTTTAACATGTAACAATAATTAGGCATGAGTCATAATGTACACTAAGGATCTATGCCACCTTGGAATGCACCCGATGAGCACGCGTAATGTGGTTACATATCTAGCATTTACACATGCAAGTACTCCCAATGCAGATGCAACGCCAGTATTATTATACCCAAGGTTAACAGTATATTTTTGGCTCTATACCGAGGAGACTAGATTGTAGCCCTTGGACACTCGTCGTGCCCGATCCATCATCTCACTATTTTAAATGTAGATACCCACAATCAAGCATGACCAATTTCATGAATTTCAAGAATGCCAATCGTATAATTGTTAGGATCAGATTTTCAGTAATGGCAAATCTAGAAGGGGGGGGGGGGGTTGAATAGATTTACATCGGAAACTTAAGCAATTTAAAGATTACTTTGAAATAACGAATCTACTCAATTAAAACCCCTTTGATCTGATGTAATGTGTGTTATCAAGATTTGAGAAACACTTTATCAAATAGTGTAAGTGTCAAATATGTGATTAACATATGTGAACAAATTAATTAGTGTGTAGGCAAAATCCATATGCATGCATCTAGCGCAATACAATGCAAAACACAAATCAAACCACAGTGCACAAGGGATTTTTAGGTGGTTCAGAGATCACATCCAGTGACTCCTATATCTACCCCTCACACAGTGAGGCACACACTACTCAAAGAACTGAGTACAACACACACACAAGCACTCAGGCTTAGACACACACACACACTAGAACAAGTTCACAGAAGATCAGATCCTCTAGCCTCGATTTGATCTACACACCACGCACACAGATTTGATCTATACACAAGCTAGCATAGATCACAAAGCACACACAATCACAAACTCCACATATTGATCCCCAATCAGTACACACACATATAGATACATGAATTAAGTTGAGAAAAGGTGTGAGTGAGAAAAGACATATCTCTTCAAATATTGATCTGATCACCACGATCATAGATCCACAATGTTTCTTCCTCAATTCTGCTACTGCTCCTCTTCTTCTTCTTTTCCTTCTTCTTCTTGATCGGCACTGCTCTGCTTCAGTAGCTTTTGGATTGCGATTTCTTCTTCTTCTTCTTCTACTGCACTTCTTTCAGATCTACTCCTTCTTGAGCACACCACTTCTTTTTCTAGAGCTTGACCTTGATTCCCACGTCCTCTATGTTGAAAGGCTGGTCTACAACTTCTGGAGATTGAGCATGGCACTGGAGAGACCCCTTTTTGCTGCCAAAAACCTTTTCTAGGAGTTGTATGGGCTGGCTTGCCTTTGGAGTACAGGGATCATGGGTATTTATAGTCCCATGTGTCCATGTGGACCCTTGGAGTGCGTGGGCACAATTATCTAGGTCAATTTCCTTGATTCCTAAGCAGCCACGTGTCTTTGCAATTTAGATCTGGAAAAATATCTGAGGTGTGGCGACACACTTTGCACTGTGTCGACACACTATCCACTGGTTGCATAATAAGCTTCTGGGAGGGACAGTGTGTGTCGACACACAAGCATCCTGTGTCGACACCACTAGCTACTGGCTTCAGAACAGGCTTCTGGGAGGGACAGTGAGTGTCGACACACAAGCATCCTGTGTCGACACCACTAGCTATTAGCTTTTGACTGTTTCTTGAATTCATACACTGTGTTGACACAACATCCACATGTGTCAACACCACTGACTCTTTTATGCTCTGACTGCTTGCTGGATACATGGGATGTGTCGACACCACTAAACTTGTGTCGACACAGCAGGCTTGCTTTCATGTTTGTTTCTTCTGGAATTGAGTAATGTGTTGACACACTGTCTAAATAGTGTCGACACCACTGTCATCATGAGAATATTTCTGTGAGCTACACATGGAAAATTGTGTTAGATATAATTGAAACATGATTTCCACATTTGTATGAATCATAGTTAAACATCATCAAAACAAGAGATCCAACAATCTCCCCCTTTTTGATGATGGCAACTATGATTCATTAAACAATTTTTATTTACTCAAACATGAGATTTTAATGTAGTCATTCACATCATTCCATGGCATACAAAAATGACAATAACATTCTAGATTCATATCACATCAAATGCAAAACATATCATTCAATTTCCAATTCCCAAAATGAGCAAGCTTAAAATTCAATGTGTAACCCAACAACTAGAATTGTTTAAGAAAAAAATAGAGTATCACCCATTACAAATCATTACATCCTTCTCCCCCTTTAACATCATCAAAACACAAATCTCATCATCAAAACACAAATATGTTTAAAGTTGTGTGCTTAACATGATTGACCAGAATTATGTCATCATCAAAAATAGATTAAAGTAATGATCAAGTCAGTGAGTATGGTTATTTAAAAAACCATTACTCAACATTCACCCCCTTTTTGATGATGACAAAATATACATTCATATTTCTCCCCCTTTTTGACAACATCAAAAAGATGAAGAGAACCATATAAATGTCAAGAAAACACAATGATTATGTACAACATTTGTTGGGATGAATAATCATGAAATTTGCAATCATGGACAACAAGGTAACACTCTCCCCCTATGATGGTGTCAATGAAATAAGTAGGAAAAAGTGATACCAAAGAACATCAATGGATGGAGATCAAAGTTTGACTGACATGTAAACAAGGGGTGGAATTGAGAGATGAATGATCAGAAATGATCAGAATCAATAAGATCTATGATATTAAAATATGAGAGAAAAATTATTGTGTCTTTGGATTGTGCAACAAAGTTTAATAACAAAGACACATTCAATCACAACATATGTCAAAGTTTTAATAACCTGAATGCATTTAAAAAAGATGAAGCAAATGTGATGAATGTGACCTATACGAGTTCACAAAAGTGTTTATCATATGAGTTTAGTAGCTAAACATTTAACACAATGTAGAATAATAACTCTAAACCCAATTAACATGAACTTCATCTAGGTCAATGTACATATTGTTTGTTTTCTATTTTTTATATTTTTCTTTCATTTTGTGAGAGAGAATACAAGAGTAAATTAGTTAAATCTCACCTTTCAGTGCAAGATGTCACATTTACCCAATGCAAGACCTCCTGATTACTCAGTGGTTTAACCTTCATTACAGTATACAGAGTTGAAACAACTTGTTTGTAACCTTTTGACGCGAGCCAAAACACTTGATTAGGTGAAATGAACCCGGTTACTCAGTAATAAAATGAAGTTTTCATTGCTCTATTTGTATCTCTCTATTTTTCTGAAAAAATTCTATTTGAATTTTTTTAAGAATAGACTTACATTAATTAGAATAGATATGATCATGAGTGTAGAGAAATTATTCTTAACATGTGTTAAGGATAAAGCTTCAAAACATACACATGTTAAACATTAAAGCTACTCACGTGCTTACAAGTGTTTTGCAACTCAGTTTAAATGAGTTCAACTTAAAAACTTAGCATAACCTTGTTCTTAGATTGTATCTTTAAGACCAAACTGAGTGCACAATTATTTTAGTCTTTATGTATGAAATCTCTCATATAGGAATATCATAAAGACTCATTTATCCTGATGCAAGACTTGAATAAAAGGTATGAAATGTCAAGAAGATAGAATCAGGAAATAAATGGAAACTGTTTTTCAAGCACGAGTTTGAGTGAGTGTTATCATGATGATTTATGAAAGAATCAGCTCCCCTTGAATATGTGAAGATTTCTAAAAAATAGATGATGATGTGTCAACACAAAATGGGAAAATTAATTACCGATCAAAATTAGGAGTGGGTAATTAATTTTCAGTCCAAATAATAAAAGATGAAAGTTTAAGTCCTTTCACTGTCAACTTTTTAATTTCTGGTCCAAGGGACCAACACCATAAGTCATTGTTTCTTAAAACCCCAAAGTACCCCTAAACCCCTTAAGCCAACCAAAGCCTACGCTATGTTCTGAAGAAGGAGATGAAGGGTGTACCCTACGCTGTTCAAATCTAAAAAAAAATTCTTATGACCATCTCCATTGCCTTGTGCTGGTAATTATAGACACCACGTGTGGAGAAAGCAGTGGATCTGATTTTTTACATTTTTTAAAATTTTTAAAATTTAAATCTAAAAAGATGTCGGATGATGTTATTGACTGGTCCACTGAATAAAATTATTTGAGTAATTTTATTGTACAAAATCAACTACCAAGGATGCCAACCGATGTTAGGAGATTTGAATTTTTTTAGATTTCTTAAAACCCCAAACCCCACACGTAGAGGACTTAAAATTAAATGTAATGGCAAGTCATGTAATATTCATCAACTACCAAGGATATTTATGGTATACCATCTCCTATCTGTTACCACACTTCACGTTTTCCATCTATTTTTGGACCGAAAATTAATTCTAGGACAGAAAAGGACCGGACATTATAATTTTTACTTGTCTGGACTAGAAATTAACTAGCCCACTCTACTTGGACTAATAGTCAAATTCCCGACACCAAATCCTTAGTGTGTCAACACAAGAGCAAGAAATCTCAAGAATAGAACAGCAGTGAACAACTAGTGTCGACACAAGAGAAGATGTGTGTCGACCTGAGCATGATCAAAGTCATTTTTTATGGGTTTTTCAATGGTTTAACAAATGTTGACTTTTATTAAGCAGCTTTGCAAGAACATTTGTCAACAAATTGAATGGGAGTTGTTGATAAATCAGATATGAAAGAATATATCTCCAGCATTTCACTCAAAGATTTTTTTGACTCACTCCTCCATAAGATATGCATGATATGAAATGATCATTTAAGCAATTCAGATATGTTCATTCCAAGCAGTTTGCACAGAAAGAATATGAACATGATCAAGCATACATCAACAAATAATTTATTGAAAGAGAGAAGTTTTTCAAAGACTTAAAATAAAGTTTTTGAGATTTTCATTTTGCTTGATGACCTTTATGCAGGAAAAGACTATTGATACTTGGCAGAGAATTTTTCTCATGCATGATGATAGTTTCCAGACAAGTCTAACTTGTCCTTTCACATTTCACCATTTGATATACCACATAGTCACTGTAAAAAAGTCAATTATTATTTAGTTTTTGCATGAAATTCATTGCATTTTCAAGAATATTTTTGCATTTTTTAAAAATTTATTCCCCCTTAATATATGCATGGAATGAAAAAGCTAGCAAGCAATTCACACATAATTATGCACACAATTAGCTTTAAACATAACATGACTTCTGGTACTTGGCAGAGTATTATACTCACGCATAATGATAGCTTCCAAACAAGCATAACTTATTTTTTCACATGTCATCATTTGATTTACCAAAAAGTCAAAGTAGTTGATATGCACACAAAATCATGGGCATAGTTAAGTAAGCATGATAATACAAACATGATTCCAATTGTTATGACACAATGTTATTGTTGGGAGCAACATCAAAACACACTCTTGATTGTTCAGATAAGACACTAAGAATTTTCTTTAACTTAAGTAGTTCAATCTGGAAATGATATGAGGTCTTACCTGAACAGTCTTCATTTAGATTTTACCTGTGGTTTCCAATTTTTCTTGCCTTGCATAGCCATTGTCTTGATTTCAGATGGAAAAGATATGGCTACAAGGCTCATCAATATACTGATCAAGCTGGCCTTGGGATCCATACCTACTTAGGTCCTGGTGAGATTTTCATTTTTCTTTCATTCTCTGCACTTACTTTCCTTGTAGCCTTAGTCATGAAGTCTTCATCTTAAAATTGACTACAAGGATCCCTACATCCAGCATTCAAGCAACACATTTCAGAACCCAAACTTGTTTGGGTCCTAAGGATCTTCCATGAATCTGCAACAACGATTTTTGAATCTAAAAGGATTTAATATTGGGTGCATTTTTTTTGAAGACTAGAAACACTAGAATCTTGAGATAATAACATGAGTTTGTACATATTAAAGACATGAGATTTTTGTTTAATAACAATTACATCATCAAGATAGAATTTAACAATCGCATGATAGAGAGATCAATCAAAACAATTAAGAGTAATTTAGATTAACTTTCAGGTTGTTAAAGCTTTTACATGAGTTAGAATCTTTCAGGGCATTATATAAGCTATGACGGACTGTAGCAAGATAGTAAACATAATTGACATGACACAAAACGGTATCTAGAAGGCTGATAATTCATGTCATACACAGGCAACGCTTTTCCTTAACATAAAAACATGCAAAACAGGCTTTGGAATGTGAAATTGACTCTAGTTTAAATAACATCAGGGTACATAGATGCATTTAAATCGCGTCATGGGTAGGCCACGTGTTAATGATTGAATCGTGTCAGGACAGTATGACAATAGTGTTGCAGAATCACGCCATAGGGGTATAACGTGTTCTAGTGACTACTTTAATAGTCTGAGGCAGAAAAAAAGACTAAATCTCGTCTTGTGTACTGGACGGGTATTGTTTAGGACACAAGAATTGATATGGCATATCGATTGATGTGTACTAGGGGAATAGGGCACGGTCAATCAGAAACTGAATCGTGTCATCTTGGAGTGACGCATTTAAAGTGATGTTTCATCTCGTCGTAAGGATGCATTAATCCCGCTCTTATTCTTGCCGTCTGGTCTAGACACGAATTAGAGAATATCAACCGAAAACACACAAAAATGTATGATGATCATGCTTTGGCTTATACAAGGGGTTCTAGGGATTTTAGACGAAACCTACAACATGAAAGTTACTGGAAACATGAAGTAGAACAACACTTTGGCTTTGGTTCTGATCAAAACAACCTACAAACGTGTGATTTACAGGTGAACATGAAAAGCCCTAAAACTATGCGATGGTCAAAAAACGCTTAATACATGCCACATGCTCTATGGAAATTGCGAAAAATAGGTTCACATGAAAATAGACTCGACGTGGTACATGATGGTGTAAGCCTTTTTTACTTTGTGTTCGAGATTACCTACCTTTGTTCACTCCTAAACGAAGTCTTCTGGACAGGCTGTAGCAGAGCACGAGTTGAGGAAGAAGCTTTAGGTTGGGGGTGAATTCCTCCTCCTCTGGTGCACTACTTTGCCTCCACACGACTCCAATAAATGGTAAACTCGACCCCAAGGGGTTTAGGGAGAGTATTTATAGATTTAGGGTTATTCAAAGTCCTCTTGTGACAAGGAATTGGGAGACTCGGAATTTGATTGATCCCTTCCTAAACTTGAGGATTCCCATCCGAATATGAGTAGGATAGCCATTAGGAACCTCTTCTATTGATGGGACACAAATTTGGGTTGATATAGAAGTCCAATAAACTTGTTTCCTACCCTAATTAGTCTTCTTAAATCAAGCCCAAATGGTCATTACGAATTTTTGAGGTATTTTCTTATATGAATTTATTCATGGGCTAAGAGATGTCTCTTGGCCCAATTTCATAATGGGTTATCAAAAATCATTCTTGGGAGTCTACTCATACTTTTTATTTTAATTACTAATCCACTTTTGTACATGTGATAATGGGTTCTTAAGTTATTTCCTAATTACAATATTAAGTTGCTACAATTCTTAAACTTAGTCCAAAAGATTTTTCTTGGCCAAAATTTCTTATAGATCATTAGGGAATATTTTTTTTATAGTATAACTATGATTTTTATGGAATTTTTAGATCTATTTTACGCATGCGATAATGGTGTGCGTGTGCTTAACTAGTTTTAGATTATTAAATTGATATTTTTCAATTTATATCAAATTTTGAAGTACTGAAATTTTGGAGGTGCTACAATTTCACTACCGAAGGGTATAGTCCCCAATATGAAAAAATACACTCAGCAATAGTTGGTCTTACCTTCAACCTGAAGAGGCGAAGCCACCCTTTTTTTTTATTAAAAGCCGTCCTCAGTGACTAAGACCAGGAGAGTGCACCCACCCCCAGAGGGGGAGAATGTTCCCACTCCACTAGAAAAGAACCTAGGCCGAAAATAATATGTAAGAGAAAAAAGGTACAGCAGCTGAGGGGAATACCCCTATCAAACCAACCTAATATTCATGAGACCTGCTTTGTCTAAGACCACCGACCCCTTACAAGATAAAGGAAGGTTATGCACCCCCCAGAAAACATCATTCTGCAAAGAAGTAACGACATGGTTAGCCAACCGGTCAGCCACCTGCTTAGATTCTCTATAGACATGCGAGATGGGAGAGGCATTTGATTTCAGCAGGTCAGAAGCTATCTGCCACCATCTGTATGAATGCCAAGAGGAGCAACTGCAATCCCTTAAAGAGTTAACTAGAGTGAGGGAATCAGAGAAGACCGAAGCCAGGAGAACACCTAACTGATCCGCAAGATGTAGGCCATCAAAGAGGGCCCGAGTTTCCGCAATGATACTATTACCTTCCCCATAGAAGTGAGCGAAAGCCACAAGAATATCACCCTTATTGTGCCGAATACATCCACCACCACCACATATCCTTGGGTTACCTTTGGAAGCCCCATCAACATTGAGACAGAAATGATGAATGGGAGGGATCCAACGAATGAACTTCATCTGCTTGGAGCGAACCTGTGGCTGAAAACCAAAATGAAGTATAGTATGCCACTCAGAAGGCGATGGATCAATAGTGAAAGAACATCTTGAAAGAGAAAAGGAGATATTAAGTTTAATGGATCTGATCATCTCATGAAACCGAACAACTCGGCCTCAAACCTAGATGTGCATCTGCTCTTCCAAATCTCCCATTACATTAAGATCAGGCCATAAAGGGAGATGAAACCCGCAGGAGAATGGATGTTGGAGTTTATAATGAAGTCCCAAACTCTAGCAGTGATCTGATGATGAAGGTGAACTTTGCTGCTAACAAGGGGCATAAACCAGCGCCAAAGATTAGTAGATGTTCCACTATGGAGGAATAAGTGATTAAGATCCTCAACCTGATAAGACAAGCAGCAGGAACACTGGGAAGCCATAGGAATACCACAGTCCATGATTCTGCTATCCACTGGAACGGCCTTGTTAAGAATCTTCCAGCAAAAGAGGGAGGCCCTAGGACAGAAAGAGTTGTGCCAAATCTTGTGCATAGTAGGACGACAGACCCCATGCTCCCTGACAAGGTTGTAAGTGGAGCGAGTTGAGAAAACACCACTGGGGTTAGGGGCCCAAAAGCACCGATCCTCCTCAGCATTCAAGAGGACGTCCTGAATAATTGAGGCTGGAAGAACAGACCTTAATGGATGAGAACCATTGCCCATAACTTCTTGTAAGGTAATTCTTTCGCTCACCGAAACGCCCTGAACCAGCTCAGTCAACGGCCTTTCACCATACCAGGAATCCCTCATAATGTCAATCTTGTCTCCCTTCCCATAAATCCATTGAGAATTGTTGAGAATAATAGCCATAGCAGACTTGCAAAAATATTTAGGCATCCCAGGGATTTTCTCAAAATTGGAACATTGGAACCGCCATCTAGCATACACTGACCAAAGCGAACTGCCATGAAGAATATGCCATAGTTGTTTAACAGTAAGAGCCATTTGGACATGGTTAATATTACGCACCCCAAGACCTCCTTCATTTTTAGGGCGTTGGATACAATGCCAGCCTACCCAATGTCTACGACGACAGCCATCAGACCCATTTCAGAAAAAAAGAGGCTGCCAACTTCTCAATGTAATTGATAACAGATTTAGGTATGCTAGACAAGGCAGCAAGATAAATTGGAATAGATGAAATAACAAAATTAATCAAAGTTACCCTCCCTGCTTGAGATATAAACTTAGATTTCCAAGCGCCCATCTTATTATTCACCTTATCAATCAAACTTTTGTAATTAGTAGCCAAGACTCTCCCAGGTCTGAGCGGGACCCCTAGATAAGACAAGGGACCGACCTGTTATAACCCATAACATCCTGAATCCTTCGGACAGCAGAAGGGGATGCTTTACTAGAGACCATGAAGGAACTTTTGTTAGAGTTGATGGTTTGCCCAGAAGAATGAGCATATAGCTCCAGAAATTTCACCAGACGCTTAACATTCTGAATACCGCCATTAACAAAAACCAGAGTATCATCTGCATAGAGGAGATGAGATGGAGGCAGACACACTCTAGAGCCAGCAAAAGGAGTAAGGTACCCAGTAGAAACCATATGCTTTAAACCTCGACTAAGAGCTTCTTCCATAATGATAAAGAGCGCAGGAGCAATGGAGTCGCCCTGACGTAAACCACGAGAAGAGTGGAAGTACCCAGCAGCACAGCCATTAAACAACACAGAGAACCAGCAATTAGATATCATCATCCCAATGTATGATATAAACCGAGAAGAAGATTCAAACTTCTTGAGAACAACAAAGAGAAAATCCCATTCAACTCTATCATAGGCCTTCCTGATATCAAGTTTGAAAATAGCATTATCCCCTCTCACCTTCCGACCAATATCACGAACAAGTTGACGAGAAAGTGAAACATTATCAGAGATGAACCTCCCCTTAACAAAAGCACCATGTTCCTTAGATATAATGCCAGGGAGAATAGGGACCAACCTGTCGCAGATGACTCTGGAGACAATTTTGTAGCAGAAATTGCAAAGACTCACAGGGCGAAAATCATTAAAGGAGACTAGAGTAAGAGTCTTCGGGACAAGAGCAATAAGAGAGGAGGTGACCCCCCTAGGGAAAGAATGACCTTGAAAAAAAACCATTTACAGCAGAAAAAACATCATGCTGGATAATTCCTTAGCAGGAAGTGAAGAAAATATCGGAGAAACTATCAGGACTAGGAGAGTTGTTACCATTCATACTCCAGACAACATTTTTGACTTCCTCCATTGTTGGGGGAGCACAAAGAGAAGCATTTTGGTCTTCTAAGATAAGGGAGGGAATCACTTGAAGGAGAGAGTCATCATCCAAATGAGAGGAAGATTTTAAAATATCCTCAAAATACCAGTTTGCCTCTGCACGCAAGGTCTCATGGTCTTCACTCCAAACACCATTGATCTGAAGACTCTAAATGAAATTCTTCCTCCTATTACCTTGAACCACATTATGATAAAATGTAGTATTTCTTTCACCATCCTCCAACCAATTCATGCGAGCCTTTTGAGTCCATAAGACATCCAGGTAGTGTATCGCCCGTCTGAGATTAGCAGACGTCTCTCCCAGAGCGCTTCTATTTTCCGGAGAAGGGTTATTATCAAAGATATCCTGTCTAACTCTAACAACTTCCTCTTGAGAAATGACATTCTCCTCAACATTGCCAAAGGCACACTTATTCCAATCACGCAACACATGTTTCACCGCTTTCAGCTTAAGGAATAGGGTGGTAAAAGGATTTGGGTGACGAGTTGCATCCCTATTCCAAGCCATTTTCACAATTTCATAAAATTACTCATGAGAGGACCACATCGCCTGGAAGGTGAATCTAGCCGGGAGCCGGATGTTCTGGACAAAGGAGAGAAGCAAGGGAGCATGGTCAGACGGACCTCTAGGGAGGTGTCATACCATAAACCCACGAAAATTTTCCTCACAGTTGCTGTTAACCAAGAACCGATCCAACCGCGCTTTAATAGAAGCCTGCCCAGTTCTATTATTAGACCAAGTAAAGGAGGAGCCAATAAACCTAGCGTCAGCTAGAGAAGCAGCATTGATGAATGCGTTGAAGTCTAACATAGAATGCAAGTTTCCAACTCGTCCCCCCATTTTCTCTGATGGCTGAGAGACACAGTTGCAATCGCCCCCAACAAACCAAGGGACATTAACAGAATCAGAAATCTGAATAAGGTTATCAAAAAGGAGCCGTCTATTACCAGCCTCACTGCTAGCATACACTACTGTAACCATCATATAGGCGCTATTATCCTTTTCCAACATAAAAGAAATTTGCTGATCAGAACTAGAAACAACATGCATAGAAAGATTCCGCCAAAAAACCCAGATTTTAGAGTCCACACCCAAGTTGCCAGCGAAGTCCTCCATTTTAATGAACTTTCTCAGTTTAACAGCTCGATCAAAGGAAACCATGGGCTCCGCAATAGCCACAAAATCTACACTATACCTCCTTGCCATATGATGAAGAGAGCTTCTAGAGGCAGAGTTAGAAATGCCTCTCACGTTCTAGAGAAGCACGGAGGAATTCATGAGGAAGAATAATCGGAGGAACCACGATCGGCCTTTGCCTGAGCTCTCGTACGGGCACCTTCCTTTTTATTAAATTTTGAATTAACCATAGGAGCAGGAATCGGCATGAATATATTCTCCTTTGCCAAAATGAGAGATACTCTTTCTAACTGAGCATTAGAAGGCTTAGGAAATAAGGAAGCAGAATCAACTGAAGGAACCTTCCCCAAGTCGACGATCAAGACAGGCTCCGTCGCCGGAGAAGACCGAACATCCAAAACAGCCTCCATGCTCAATCAATCATCACAGACCACATCATGGGTATCCACCCCATGCAGCAGAGAGGTCTCATGCAAGCCATGCAGCGGCAACATCGAAGACGACGTGACCTCCACTCCCTGCACTATAAGATTCTGAATAGGAGCCTGATACTGCCCAGAATCGTGCTCCCCCCTAGCCAACGGAGGAGACTGCCCTCCATACAACAGGGAGTGTCCAGGCGAAGTAACCAGCTTCAAGGGAGACCCACCCTCCTCTTCCTGATAAGGGTCCAAGGCAGGGACCTTTGGAAGAACCTGTTCCTCAACCTTGTCTCCCACCGTAAGGCTATCCTCCAATATGGAAAATCGATTGACCGATGGAGCCATGTTAGGAGCTTCATGAGCCACCTTCTGATGCCAGGACTTCTTGACAGCCATGAAACCATCCTGTTCAGTCTTTGAAGACTCCTCATTCACCTGGGAAGGGACGACAGACTTCTGCTTCAATCTTTTGCTTCTTGTGACAATCCGAAACACCATGACCCAGTTTATGACAAAAGGAACACACATTCGGAACTTTGTAGTAATTAACCTTCTGCCAAAAACCATCAGCACCACAACCAACCCAAATTCTCTCCGGCCTAGTCTTCAGAATATCCAACTCCACACATACAAAGGCTTCATTAGTCTTCGTTAGAGCCTTAGTAGGCTCATAAATCAGAAGAACATGACCCAGGTTCCCCGCAATAGATTTCAGGAAATCTTCGGAGTAGAAATTGACAGGTAACATAGGCAGACCGATCCACATTGGAATGATAGTCGGATTAGCATTAAAATCAAACATAGGGTCCCATTTGAAGAATCTATATAGGAGGCCCTTAATATATAAATTTCTTCTCATGATAACCTTAAGATAGTCATCCTCAGCATCAAAACGTAACAAAAGATGATGATGATTTTAAAACACTGATGATAAAATCTCCCTTCAACAGCAGCCTTTGAGAAAGGCAGGACTTCAACTCAGGGATAGAATAGCGGCCATGAGCACACCTCACGATGAGGGCAAGCTTGAGAAGATCAAAGGATTTACCTACCTCATCCTGGGAAAAGAAAACTGCAGGTTCACCTGAATCAGTAAATGATGGAGGCTTGACCCCAATGTTGATGACCGGAGGAGGCTTCGAAGCCACTATAATCTGGGCAAAAGATCTCCAAGAGGAAACCATAGATCCACTCGCACCAGCAGCGCCATGCAAACGATCATTCGCTCGAAGTGCCATGCAAAAAACCTTCACTCCCCCGCCAGCCCTCAGGGCCGGCGGCAAGCGACAAATGGAAACCACAGGAACCAAAGAAAACCAGAGCTTCTCTCTCTAGCCAAAGTTCCCAGTTGAAAGTAAAAGACAACTCTAAACCAAAGTCAAAAGATAAATTATTAGGAATACATTTGATATTGAACCAAATCGAAGTGTAAGAGGCGAAGCCACCCTAATACACATGTCTCCCCTAAAACCCAGAAGGACTAATACCACCCAGCTCCTAAGCTGGTCTTTCCTTAAACAAGGGGAAACAACACCCAACTCATAAGCTAGTCTACTCTTCTCACAAAAAAAGGAACATCATAGAATCTCAATGAGATCTCATAGGTCTCTAGACCAAGCTCACAATAATGAGGTTTGATCTAAGATAACGCCCAAAAGAGAAAAATATGTACACAAAAACTTTCTCTCAGACGCAAGTAACTCTCTCTCAGGATGATTACAACAAGAACACAAAAGAGAGAGAGAGAAGAAAATCTTGGAGATTAAGGCGTTGACGCTCAGCTTTCTTCACTGTTGAAAGGGTGGATCCTTTGAGTTGATGTGTTTTGAAATTTTGAACAGCTCTCTTGTCTTCTACACTGCATCAGCTCCTTCTTTTATATACTCTTGAGGATGTAGCCGTTGGAATGCATGTAGAGTCTTCATCTTAAGCTTCATGCATATGTCCAAGAAGTTGTAGGATCCATTGAGTCTTGCTTAACGTCAGCATGTGCATGATTCCTAGGTTGTGTTGTGTCTAACATTTTCTTCAATAGAGCACCGAAAACCTTCTCACATTCAATGCATGAAGGGAGAGGTGTTAGGTAAGGGAGATACATCAGTCAAGCACCCATACCTCTTCATTAGAAGCCCACAAATCCGGCTGACACCTAGCTATTCTGAGTGGTTGCTTTTCTGTCTCCCAAAAAAGAATGGCCCTTCAAAAACTTGCACAAGGTAAGTCATGGTGTGATACCCCGAAATTTTCTTTCTTTTATATTGTGCATGTGTCTTTACTTGTTGAGTGTATAGAATATGTATTCAATTGTGCATATTACCATTTCTATACTTCTCATGAACACATGCATGTATATACATGGTATTTTAGGTGAGAATAGGCAATTAGCTAAATTGATGTATATTGTGTATACTAAAATCCTAGGCATATAATACTTAAGTCATATCACGCATGTTTAATCTAATTACCGATATGCATGTTGTATTTATCTATTTTATGCATAATATATATAATTATGTTGTATACGTGTGAGTATATATAATACATATGTCAATTCAAGTGTGTGTATGCAAGAATTAATGATTATTGTACAAATTATTCTTAGTTAACTTATTTCATATTGCATCTTAATGATATTATGCTTGTACTATCTAAATCTTGAAGTGCATATTATACTACCTATTTCATGGATATTGTGTGTAAATATATGATGTACATATGTATATAGGTATGTTATCTTATGTATGTGATATCTATCTATCAAATCCTATATACATCAAATCATCTATAGTATATGAATAGTACTTAAATAACATTGTGCATGTGATAGGTAAGTAATGCTATAGGCCATGTAAGTACATGAAAGTTATTTTTGTACAAGTATATATATATATAAATGTGCATGCATTATCTAGCTATCAATGTATGTAGATCTCATGCATATTGTACGTGTTGTGTACTTAGTAAGAAATCATTATAATATATTTTATAAATAATTATGAGTTTATTTCCATGCATGCAAAATATATTTAAATGTATAGGAATTATTTAATTATTTATGTGCCTCTTGTATTTAATTATTTTATACATGTTGTAAGTAACCATGGTGTGTATATGTATACATAAATATGTTATCCTTGTTTAAATGAAATCTATCTACATTAAGCACGTTAAATTATTTATGGTGTGTAAAGTACTTGAATGGTAATGTACATGTATAATTTGACTAATGAGGAGCACATTTCATTATAAGTTCATGCATGATATATGTAATCATGTAATGTGCATGTATATGTCCATATATGTATGTTATTGATGTATATTATCCTTAATTATGATTAGTGTAAGTTATATTTAATTAAATATTATGTAATGCATGTACTTTATGTGGTAAGGATATATGTAACTATTTTTACATATACTAAATTGTTTTGCTGTATTTATGCATTTATTTTAGGGTTTGGCGGAGTTTTGACTGCACTGTGCAGTGGGCGGCCAAGACCTAGACGCCAACTGCCAGGACTGTGACTGACGTCCACATCCGTGGACGCCAATACACAGTGGGCGGCCACCCCCTGTTGGCGGCCACCCCCTTGACGTCAACTGTGCAGTTGACTACAACCGATGTTGACGTCAATATCCTCCTGCATAACGGTTCCAGATTTGTTAATCCTCGCATTTTGGCCAGTTCCAGATTAGGAAACCCATCCTAATGCGTAGGAAACCTACCCTACTACGTACCTCGACCCCCAAGCCTATAAAATACCCATCCTAGGTCGAGGAGAAGGCTTTTAGCATTTGATGAAACCCTTGGACCCAAGATGAGGAAAAGCTGATCTTTGGAGGGCCGGATCCGTCGATTGGAGGTGTTCGCCGAGGAGTTACACCAACTGGAGGATAGCTTTTGCATAGGAGAAGAGATCCCAACTCCGAGGAACCGTCTGCATCCACAGAAGAACCCGATCTAAGGCGTTTCTGAGCACCTTCTTGGCAGGGCTGAGGAGGGCTTCATCGACGATTCTTGATCTTTGTAGATTTTTTTAGAGGTAAGTAAACCCTAGATCTCAATCTTATACATGTCCCCTTAAGTCTTAGGATTTTTACATATTTTTCCTCGAGTCCTGGAACCCCAAATTCCCCTTTATATTGAGTGATGTCTATGTGTGCTGCTGGGAGGAAGTTGGCAGCAGCATCTGCTGCAGTCATGTTCTTTAGTTGGTGGCAAGGGATGCTGCAGTTGAAAGTAAACGGCCACATCCCTTGACGTCTACTTCTTCAATGTCCTGAAAATGTACTGTTTGATATTATTAAGCTGTTTTAATGAATTCTGGATATAGGTACATGCTGTAAATTTTATGTGGGGTTATAAACAGTCATTAGGTCATATCATGAGGTTGCCCTAATTTTCTGTGAACTGTGTTAATTATTAAAATTTAATAATTGCATTATGAGCATCACATAAACATGATTAAATCTAGTAAAAATAGATTTGCTGTAAGTTAGAGTATTATAATTTTTACATGACAGCATGAGGTCTGCTCTTTGAATTCTGAACTATTAGCACCCAACCATGTTCATATGTACCATGTATAAAGATATTTCAATGAATTTGTCTAAAACATTGTTTAAATTTTAGAAATTGTGTTTACTGTTTGAAAATTCTAGAAAATTGTATATCTTATATGTTTACTGTTATTAACCTATGATAAATTTTTTGAACTAAACTGATGGCAGAAAGTATGATTACTAGTTAAACAATGGAAATTGCTCATATTAGACATGTTAAATCTAATCTTGTGTAATTCATTAACTAACAGCATGTTTAGGATTGTAATATGATTTGTTTTACTTCTAGAAACAGTAGTATCATGTTAGGTTAACTTAGATATGTGTAATTGATCAATGATACATGTAAAGTGATTAAATAGTTTATATGAAGTGTGTAAATGATGAGAGAAAATGTGTAACAATTGGGCAAAGAATGACACTGCTACCCTAGAGGCTTCGAGAACTGTACATAGAAATGTCCCTATGGAAGGCTCTACATTGAGAAAAGTATGACCTAAGGGCATTAGGAAAAATCTGGAGGTGGACAAGTACCACTAGATAGGGTGGAGAGGGCTTCTCCCGGTTTGCGTAGTTACCAAGATTCACCACTACATTGCCTATGTGGTGGGTATGTGATTATGAGTTGTGTTATGAGATATGTGTTATGAGATGCAATGAGTTGTGCTATGAGATGAGTTATGAGCTAAGAGATATTGGTTTGCGTCCTCTAATAGGTAGTTAGGACTATGTGTCATGGCATTTTAAGCGATGAAATATGAATAAAGTGTAACATGATACGCGAATGTGGCACGTGATGAGTATAAATGATATGATATGTGTTAAGTGAAAGTAAAAGAGTAAATAATATGAAGAAAATGTGAAAAGATATGTATGGGAGTGTAATCTTAATGAGAGTATGCTTGCATGCGAAAACCGATGTATTAATGCACCATATCCATGTTTTTCATGTAATAATATCTCAATTGCAATACCATGTTTAGTATCATGTAATGTAGTTTAATTATCTACATGTATTAGTGTATGTGAATAAACATATGTAACCATGTCATTTACGCAATATGAAAGATGAATATGTAAAATTGTTGAATGGATAAAATAAAATATGAACAAATATAAACCTATGTAATTGAGTTTATTTTATGTCAAAACAGCATGTAAAGTGTAGTTATGAATATGACAAATGCAGGAATTAATGTGTAGGTTCCATGCTACATGTGATGTCCACATAGTACATAAGTCAATGTCTAAAAAATGGTATATGTTTGCTAATTGCTTGAACATGTCCTAAACCTTTCATTCATGGTATAAAATGTGAAATCATGTGAAATGATATTTATTTACATTAAAACAGCAAACAAAATGTGTAATTAAATATGAAAAGTACATGTGAAAAGTGAATAGTCATCATGCTAGGTTGCTCATTTCATTATGCTTCAATCTATGTTCTAGTTTGTAGAAAATATATCATGAAATAGATAATGTTTAAGTGGAGGTATCATGCTACATGTTAGGTGTAGAAAACATGTACAAGTGTATGTTAATATCCATGATTTAGAATAAATATGTTGAAAACTAAAGCATGTCTAGGTGGTTTAAACATGTGTTGATAGCAAGAGTATGTATCATGTAAATTGTTATAGTTTAATTGATAATATGAATTTCCTTATTGTTTGAAAGCTAATGTGTGAAATATGTTTAAAATTGAATCTTTGGTTTGCTTGCTGAGTCTTTCGACTCACTCTTGCTTCGGCGTACAGGTTGACAGGTATCTCGTGCTAGAGAGAGAAGATAGCGTAGAATGCTATCATGGAGGAGTAGCTTTTGTGGAGCTTAGTAGTTGTACTTTCCCTTTCTCATAGTACGAATAAAGTTATTGTATGGACAATATTTGGACAATGTAGTTCTTTTATCATGTAATAATGCGGACATTGTCATTTTATTTCGTTATATAGACTGTGGAATGTGTGATGTTGATGGATTAAAGTTGAGTTGTTTATTTTATTTCCGCTGTATTCAATTGCTGTCCACGTACTATTCAACCTATCGGCTAGTGTTGGGTTTTATCCCACTATGATGACACTCTTTATACCGATGGGGATTGGTATAATCGTACCGGTATGAGGAGGGTCGTTACACATGGACTAGGCCTGAAAAGTGTTACCTACTACATTTAATGTTAGAGACTTTTAAATATGTAGAAGATATTTCATAAATTATATTTGAAATAAGGTAAGTTTGCATGCCAAAATATTTGCAGAATAATCATGAAGGTAGGTGAAAGCAATCAATATGAATAAGTTGCTTGATCACAAACTGGAATGAGATTGATCACTAATTGTTATAAAGAAGTCAAGTGTTCATTAATCGATGCAGAATATAAGTGTTGAACACTTATAATGTTGAGTCCCTGGTTTTGATGAAGTCATATTAAAGTATAAAATGAGAAGATAGTTGACATATATCAATTATTTTGTAGGTACAACTCAACTGGATCAAAGAACAATGAGAAATTGTCAGATAAGGTCAACACTACCCGGAACATAGGTCGACACTAGAGGACTATGGATGTTGATGTGAAAGGTTGAGATCAAGTCAAACCAACACTATTCAGAGAGTATATCAGCACCTGAGTTGTCTTCAGTTTATTCCAAGAAAGTGAAACACTAATCGTGTCGACACTGTGTGGTGATAAGGTCGACACTAAGTAAGGGTAGAATTCACTTTGAGGAAAATTGAAACTATGGTCGACACTAGCTGTGCATGAGGTCGACGCCAACAGTCTATCAGATCAACTCAGAAGGAAGTACAAGCAGATATCTTGGAGATATCAGGTTTGACATGTGGATGAGAAATCAGAAAAGAGTGCTTCTCTTTGAATTGAAGTGAGTGTGTCGACACTAGAGTCTGGCAGTGTCGACACTAGGACACTTAGAATTTTCTCAGAATGCGAAGGTCATCAAGTAGGCACGTGATCCAATGCCTACCACATGGGATATTCTCTGTCCACGTCAGATGTTCTGGAAGGTGCCGATTCTTGGCGGAAAAAAGATTTCTCCATTTCTTTTGGGTGAATCGGTTGAGGGATCCACTACACAGAATCTGTGCAATCAGATAAAAAGAGCTCCAGTTCACGAAAAAGTAGAGAGCACACATTACGTGAAGAAAAAGGTACTGAGCAGAGTGGAAAGGGAGAGTTCAGAAGTTCTGAAGCGGCACTTCGACGCCATTTTTGAAGGAGCTATGATCTGATGAAAGCGATGATGATTCAAGCAAGATCAGAAGATTCAAGAAGTGAATGCTGAGCCTTCAAGAATAGGGGATCGGGAATCTTCCTCATTCTTGATCTCTGCAAATTATTTGTGGCAGATTTCTAAAGGAATTTATCAGATGGGAAGACGTGTCCAAAATCTGGGAGAGATGTATACGAATTCAGATCCAGACCAGGGAGTTTGATGAAATTGCCATATATTCCAGCAATTTTCCTTTTCATTATTTTAAACCTTCTTCTAAGCGTTTGAATTGTCTGCTATCTACTTCTTGGTGAAGGAAATTGGATTGATCACTCACTAATTGTGATTGGATCAATTCAGGTGAAGCTGTGAATCAGCGGATTATTGTAGCTGTGTATCAGCTGATCTTTCAAGCTGTAAGGCAGCGGTTGTTTAGAAGTTGTGAATCAGCAGTTGGTTGAGATTTTCTGTCAGGGTTTCTGATAGTGGTACCTCACTAATTTGGTGAGGGGTCGATGTAGGTCTCCTCACTGGGCCGAACCACCTTAAAATTCCTTCTTCTCTTGTGGTTGTGCTAATCTTGCTTTGTGTGTTTGAGCATCTAATTCACAGAATTTAAATCACATTTTTAAATTCTAATTCTTGCTAAAATTCTAAGGATTCTCTATTCACCCCCCTCTAGATAATCCTACCACACACAACATATAACACCAATCGATCTATTTTATCATTAATTTAAATGAAAATAAGGCAAGTGTTCAATAATCGGAAGGAAAATAACATCAATCTATATGAGACAGGTCACTTGTTCACCAATCGAAAGAAAAATAACACTAAATGATATGTTGTTCACCAATCGGTACAACTCATAACACTAATCGATAGAATGTTCACTAATTGGAAGAAGTCACTTCAGTAATCAAAAAATTCTTTATTAATCAATAGGAAGCTTAGTCACCAATCACAATGCTTGGTCAATAATCGATTGTTTACTTAAACAGTAATTGCTAGAAGCTTTTCTTCATAAATTGATTGATTACCTAAACACCAATTGAAAGGTTTCTTATACATTAATCGATAGAAACTTGTTCTCAAATTGATATGGACTTGTTCTCTAAGCGATATCATTGAACATCAATTGATAAAATATTTTAACTCCAATCAGTAGAAAATAAACAGTAATCGATAAAACTATTTTGCAACTTCTATTGGTCATGAGTTGAAGTGAGACTTCGACTGCTGTGATACATGCAGTATTCGAAGTTACACTTCAACTTCTCAATAAGAGTGAACACGAAGCAAACATAAAACTAATTGTTATAGACTTGAAAAACATTCATTTAAATTAAATGCATGTGTCAACAGATAAAAGTCATGTGTCAACAGATAAAAAGCATGTGTTGACACATAACACAATGGTGAAGTAATAAGCTGACAGTATAAAGAACATGTCAACATTTGATAAATACTTATAGTGATGAAACTTGTCTCTTTTAGAATACTTAATGTGATGATCCTTGAAGTGATGAGAAGACCTATTTATCCTATTGACAAACTTAATGAAAATTTAATGTGAATCACATAAAGGCAGTGGATATCATCTATCGACAAATGGACATCGTCTGTTGACAAGTCAACAGTCTTTACATAAAATGGTATTATGAGAATGCTTTTGATGATGTATGAACATGCATGAGTACAATTATGAAGTTATTTGTTATTACTAAGTACATATAATCAGCATTTTTGTTAATCAAAATGCATATATCAAGGAGATAAAAGAGTCAACAGTCTCCCCCCTTTTTGGTGATGACAAAACTCAAAAACTACATCAAATTTTAACCTTCTAAAAGCACATATAAGCTATTCATGATAACATGTTTGATACAGAATGATATTCTAATTCTGATTTTAGATGGTATGTTTTTCAGAGTATTTCTCTCTCTTTTTTTCAATAACCAAAAAGGAAGAGTAAGGAAATAATCATGACCAATGAGAAATGTAAGTATGAGTGGTGAAGAAATCAGGAGCTAGAAAAAGATAATGGAGGCCCCTCGAGAGGCAAAAAATCCCCTTGAATCCAAGGTTCCTCCTGAGTTCATGCCAATCTTACAATAATTAGATAAGAGAGGCTGGGAACACATTGATTGCAGAAGTATTTCAACTTGTGTTCCTATAGCATAAGAAAGGTAGCAAATAAGTGCCACTAGGTGAAGGAACTCCAACCAATATAGAAAGGTACCAAATAAGTGCCACTAGGTGTCATGCCCCCGATTTTAGCAGCGAAATTTAATCGGGAATGCGACGTCAAGCAAGCATTCAAAAGCCATAAGCAAATAACTAATATTGATAGGGCCCATAATTCAATATTCAAACTCTTTTATTCATCATAATATCAAAATAGGAACATCTCTCTACTGCTAGTCTTATCTATCTCTCAAAGAAAGATGAGATTACAATGATTACCAATCTCTCACTAACTAAAATAAAAGAAAGACTCTCTATGGAGGATGTCAGATTCGGCGCACAAGTCCCATCAATAAACGTACTCCTCATCATCACTACCTGAAATGTTAAAAGCAGGTATGAGCAAAACTAGCCCAATAGGATTTACATCTCGATGTGTGGGCAATGATATAAGTGATTAACCTTTCAGAACTAGGCAGGCATGAATATCAAGATATGCATGAACGATAAAACCATATAAACAGGATACGTGAATACGATAGCTTGAACAAGATCTAGAATGATATAATGAGCAACTACTTTGTTGCAGTTGAGCAATAACAAGTAGAGGACACGCATCACACTTCGACGTGTCAACTCAGTTGAGGAGTTAGAGGACTGATCATGCTTTCTTTTCTTAGTTTCTTGGGCTGATGTGCCATGTACTTTTGACCCCTCTGCGTAGGGTGTCCTTAGCATGTGCCCCCGTACTTTATGTACTCATTTCTTTTATGTTTATGCTTTCATATATAAAGAAAATCGTCTAGTTGATCACGACATCGGAGGCCACTCCTTTGTCATATCAACCTAGATATCGCCTTTATTAAAAAAAAGAGTAATTGAACAATATCAGTGCAATAAGAGAACATAGCCAATAGCCGTTCAATAACAAGACAGTAGCAGTTTAGTAACAGTACAGTATGTCTGAATTAACAAATGAACAATAATAGTGCAGTATGTATGAATTAAAAGACGAACAGTAACAGTGTAGTATGTCTGAATTAACAGACGAATAGTAAGAGTGTAATAGTCAGATGTCTAGCTAAATCAGAACAGTCAGAACCGGTGCAAATGCAGACACCGTCATTAGCCCCTGGAGGTATTTTCGGGTGGCTCTCTGCCGCCAAGACTAGATTGGAGCCCCTCGGACACTCTCCGTGCCCTTAACAGCATGCATTCAAGTCCAGTAGAGTTACAAGACCCATTTTTGTGCTAGATAGTTAGTACAGTACAAGACAGTAGGAATCACAATAGCTCAAAAGATCCTAAGAGGGTACTTTCACGAGTTCAAGAGTGTCACGTCAAGATGTTTGAGAGCAATAGTACAATCATGCCAAGGGACATTGTTCACTAGTAGTCTGAGACTATCATGTCAAGAGTGAGTTCAAGAGCCTGTAACATGAACAAGTTTGTCAAGAAGGGTAATGACTATCAAGTCAAACAATAGTTCGATGTCTCATAAAGAGTGTCATGTCAATAATGCAAGTCATGTGAACATGATAGCAATGATCAAGAAAGAATTTTGGCAGCATAACAATGTAATTTACACTTTTGGTTAAATCTTTACATTAATAGCTTGAGTCCATGATTATAAATCCACACTCATGAGAATGAGACGAGAGATGATGTGCACGCTATCTCCAGGGAATTAAATGGTACAACCAACTCGGTCTCCATGAGGGAACTCACAAAGTATGGATATTTATGAAGGTCTTAGAGAAAAGGTCACTAGTCTGTCGATACAGAATGACCGATAGAGAGTTTCCAATACCCTAAGAAAGAGCTGCCTATATGTGAAAGAGTGTAGTGTAGAATGTGCCTCAATATCACAATCCAACAGTTTAAAAAAAGCAGAAAGCAAGTAACATGATGACGTAATATATAACGTGCAAATATAGTAACATGCTTTGCAGTATTTTAACATGATGTTCATTCACTTGAATAAGCTAGATCATCAAGATAAACATATCAATCTCAAGAGGAATAGATCAAACCATTAAGAAAAGTTAGAATAACTTTTAGATTGTTATGGATTTTTCATGGGTTAACACGTTTTATGCACTAGACAGACTGAACAATGCTTATATAACAGATAGCAAGCAAGACATACACTTAAAACGCAGTAAACAAGTCTCGGGTAGGCTCTAAAATACATAACAGATTTAGTCATCGCAATTCAAAAGACCGTACACAGTCAAAGCACGACTCTATGTGAAATTACTAAATCGTGACGAGGTTACCAGTTGCATTTAAATCACGACGGGACTGACTGATGCCTTTTCAAAGAGTAATCGATGTGGGAACGGTTGCGGAACAAAAACGCGACGTGACAGGTCAATGCGTTCATGGCAATCGGTACAACAACATGATGGCCATGATGGATGCATTCAAGGGAAATCGGTAGGCTATCGATTGGGACTCTGAATCACTGTGTCATGACGATGCATTCATGTGACTTTAAAATACAAAAGCCATGCAAAAAATTCAAGGGCAGGAAAATAGACCAAATCGCAACGTACTATATGGTCGCGATTCAGACATACACTGAATCCTATGTGGCACAATTTTATGCTGTCAGATTCTATCATAACAAATGTAAAATGCGATGGTCTAAGCGGTCACTTTTAAGGTAAACACGATGGGTATACCAGTCTGTAAAATGCAATGTCTAGAGTGGTCGCGGTTTAGGGTTTCAACCTGAAAATAGGAAAAACGGTGCAATCATGCATGCAACACTAATAACTCGAGATTTAGGGCTCATTAGACAAAACTATGAACATGAAAATTGTAGAGGATGATGAGTAGAAGAGAACTATGGTTTTGGGTAGACCTAATTTGGTCTTGGGATGCATGAAATATGACATGAACTCTAAAAGCCCTAATCGTGTGCAATGTTTGGAAAACACTTAATACTCATAGCATGGTCAATGAAAAATAGGGAAAATAAGTGCATATGAAACTAGACACGATGATCTTTAACATGGTATAAGGTTTGTTCTTGTTTTGCTCGAGAACACCTAGCTTTGATCGCTTAGAACTCCTTGGTTGTTAAGGGTCGATGCAAAGGCTTGGGGAAGATGTTCTTCACGAATCCAAGCTCCTGGGTCGTCCTCCTTGCTCTTGGTCATTCTTCCCACGTCCAGCAACGAAGAGAGCTTGCTAAAGTCGGCCTTAGAAGTCTTATGATGGGTTTATAATGTTAGGTTTGCTTAATTCCGAGTTTGGTTTTTCCTAATCTCATGGTAGGAGTCCTATCATGATTAGAACTTCTATATAAGCTATTTCCATCTTAATCCATCCTAATTGGAGTAGGAAATATGTTAGGAAACCTAATATTATGGCTAAGCACGAATTTAGGTTCATATGGATGTCTAATTGCCTTAGGTTTTACCCTAATTGCCCTTGCTAATTTATGCCCAATTTGAGCTACAAATTTTCATGATATTTTTTTACTTGAATTTATTTGTGGCCCAAAAGACATCCTTTGGCCCATTTCATTCATTGGGTTGTCAATACCTATTGTTTGAAGCCCATCCATGACTTTTATTTTATTTTTAGACTCCATTAAGTACGCATGATAATGATTTTCCGACTTATCCCCTAATTAGGATAATTAGTCGCAACATGCCTTAAACTTGGCCAATCGCATTTTCCTTTGCACGAATTTCCTCATGGGTTATAAGGGAGTATTATTTAGAGTTGAACTATGATCTTTATGGAATTTTTCGATGTGTTTTTGTACATACGATAATGGCACGTACGTTTTACTATTTTGATAAATATTGAATTTATCATTTCTATTTTATTTCTAATTTTTCAATTACTAAATTTCCGAGGTGCTACATCCTCCCCCTCTTAAAAGAATTTGGTCCTCAAATTCATATGACATGATATGACTACCAAATTATTCTGATATTTCATCCCATCATCTCCCCCACTTAAGACGTTGTTATCGAGAAAACAAATTCGAGATTAGACTGAGGGTTTAGTGAAGGTACCTTGTCCACCTTCATTGATATGATCTATATCCACCAGGGCTTGTAATCGTCCTTAGCGTGGAGGTTGGTTCTTCTTTGCTATACAATCAACGACTCAATGTTGTCGAATTCCACATTGCAAGCATCTGCCCAATTTCTTCCAACAATTTTCAACTTGATGCCCTGCCCTTTCACATAATTCATAGACTTCCTCCCGCTCTGATTCCCTTTTCACTCTTTTGTTATCTATGGTATGCCTTCCTCTCTTTCCATTGGAATGCACAGCCCATTCTCTCTTTAATGCCTTCTTCTTCTGGATCTTTTCAAGATGTTCCATGTTGTCCTCTACAATTTGAGCTCTCAATACCATGTCTGAATACACTACAATGTCTAGTGGAGCCAACCTTTCCCAATAGACAGTCCTCAACCCTTCTAAAAATATGTTTGCCTTCATCTTTTTTGTACCCACCAAATGTGGTGCTTACAATGCTAGTCTTTCAAATTTTGCCTCATATTCTGCTACGAACATCATTCGTTGTTTTATGTGTGCAAATTCCATTGTCTTCTTCTCATGAATCCTCTCGAAAAAATATTTGGTGTTGAAAAGTTCTAAAAATGCATCCCACTCTATGTCTATGTTTGGTAAGTGACGACTGGCAGCTTCCCACCAAGCTCTAGCATTGCGGTCCAATTGGAAAGTTGCTAGAAGGACTTTCTCCTATTCTAAGCATTGCATAACTCTAAAGATTCGTTCCATAGCCTTCACCTAATTTTCAGCGTCATCGGGATCTGTGGTTCCATTAAACCTATCCATTCCTTGCTCCTGTTTGAATCACATTATTAAGGGCTTGAGTTAACCCCCATACGGTCTGTTGTAATTTGTGCATTTGTGCACACTCATCGGCCATTTCATGTGAGTAAGAACAATTAATTAGTTTCTTCTTAAACTTTGGGTGCTTATACTTATAGTTAAGCTCCTAGCATAACCCCAAGCTTTTACCCAATCTCACTAGCTACCTAGCTTAATGGTGATAAATATTCCTATAGCATAGGTTCACAACTTAACCTTAAATATATCCTAGGACTTAGGGAAGCCCAGGCTCTGATACCACTCTGTCATGCCCTCAATTTTAGCAACAGAATTTAATCGGGAACGCGACAAATAAGCAAGCATTCAGAAGATGTAAGCTAATGACTAATATTGATAGGGCCCATGTAGCACCCCGAAAATTTTAATTACATAAAAAATTAAATAAATGGAAATAAATAATTTCCATAATATTAGATTATTTAAAACATAAGTACCATTATCGTATATGCTAAAACACATCGGAACATTCTGTAAAAATTATAAATCAACCCTAAACATTATTACTAAATGTTTCACAAAGAAATTTGTGCCAAGAAAAATCGTATTAGCCAAGTTTAAAGTGTTTCGCGACTTATTATCGTAATTCATGAATAAGTCGACAAATCATTATCACACGTACTCGAATGAATCAAAAAATTAAATAAAAATCATATATGGACTTCAAATAATATTCTCTAATGACCCATCAAGAAATTTGGTTCAATAAAAATCATTTGGGCTAGCTTTAAGAGTTATTGTGACCGATTATCCAAATTAAGAAACAAGTCGGAAAACCGTTAACACGGAAATACGACGCAACCAAAAATTAAATAAAAGTGTTGGAAAGACTTTCAACATTATATATTAATGACCCAATATCATAATTGGGACAATGGACAACATTTGGCCCAAAAATCAAATAAAGCTAGAAAATGCATGGAAATTTGTACCTCTAAATAGGCTGAAATTAGAAAGAAGTAATTATAGTTGAATTAGGAAGAGATCTTGCATTCTTGGAAACCCATTTCGTGCTTAACTATGGTGGGATGTTTCCTAAAGCCTCACACACTCTAATAGAGGAAGAAATCGTCAAAATAGGAAACTAATATGTCAAAACCGCAACCTAGGTTTCCTAGTTACAATAGGACTCCTAAACACCTTGGTTGCTTAAATACTCTTCACCCAAACCCTATGGATGAGTTTAGAACTTGCTGGGGTCGTGTGGAGGAGCTCTTGGTGGCTGAGGAGCTGTGGAACGACCACATGAAGCTCATCTTCTTCCCCGTTGCGTCTGCTGCGACCTCCACAGACAGTCATCTTGAAGTCGACCAAAGGTAGGTCAAACTTAAACCAAACCTTGCAAGGCTTATACCACTGGAAAGAGGGTCAAGTCTACATTCTAACCCAAGTGGAATGCCCAAATTCCATGTAGTATACACGGAGCAGTAAACGTTCTCCTCCAAGTGGTCTGAACACGGGTTTTTTGGAAAAAATGAGACTTCTTCAACCCAGAAGGTAAGCTTTATCGGGCCAAATCTTAACATATCCTATACCAATGTGTAGAGCATCAAGTTAACTTTTGTTTCCCACTGGTTTCATCGAATTTCAATGAGTAGATTTTGAATTTTAAGCGTTTTTCCAAAGTCGCGCACTATTAGGGCTTTCCCCGTTCTTTCTATGTTGCATATGATTCAAGACCGAATTAGAGCAAACCAAAAACATTAAAGTTTTTCTACTAGTTGTCCTCATAATGTCTTGTGTTGAACATTTTGTCTAAATGTCAACAGTTAGAGAGTTATAAGCATGGTAAGAGGGTTGCTGCATGAAACTACATTTTCAAGTTGCACTTGGTTTTACGTTTATGTTTGACATTATTAAAGCCAGTCGAAACCATCCTTGTTTTCTAATTTCGATTTAATGGAAGCACCCTTGCATGTCTAGGTTTTCATGTACTGTACAATTTGTTCTTAAGTTTAGAACAACCCTATGTCGAAGTATGGAAAGTCTAATCCGCAATCCAAAGCACTGTCCTTTCTCTATCAGATTCAGGCGCAGACCCTGTGAACGCGACGGCCCGATAGACAGCGTTCTGAGTCTCATCGTGATAGCACACCCGTCACGTTCCGAACGCGACGAGCACACCGTCGCTATGTCGCTGCCTGATCTGACCGCCCGGTCGCTTTCTTCACACCCCATTGTCGCCTTCTGGTCCCGATCCGTCGCGACCCTTACTGGGGTCCGTCGCGACCTGACCTCCGGGTCTTTCAGCCCTGTCGCCTTCTTCATATGCACCCGTCACGATCTGCCTGCCTGATCAGACAAGGCTGTCGCGATCCTTACAAGGCACTGTCGCGTTCAGATCTGACCCCGTCGCGACCCTTACAAGGGTCCGTCGCGACCTCAGTATTCCGCTTGAAACCCCACTTATTTTGTTTGTAAATCTTACCGCTATACCCAAGGTCTGTTTAATATGATGTGTAAATTGTATATCTTGGGTCTGATCATTACATGAGGTCTATTTAATGGCTTAAAAGTGTTTAACCCATTTAAAAAGCCTTAATTACATGAATATTATTCTAATTGCTTTCTTAATGATATGATCATTCATGAAACTTGTGATTGACTCTTGTTACTATTCTAGCTTGATTAAATGATAATTATTATCTTTAAATCTTGCAAACCCATGTGTAGTTAAATGCATTGTCATCGAACGCCTTCATGTTAAGTATTTTCCGCGAGTTTGAGACAGATGGATTGAGAATTGAGACGTGTACATCACTACGCACTTGCACATCTAGGCAGCCCTTTCTTGGGAATTTGGAAGCTCTCTACCGCTCATTCCGAATCGGTAGACTAGTGACCTTTTCTCCAAGTCCTCCGTAAATCTCCTCTGACCATGGATTCCCACATGGCCGACGAGTTGGTTGTAGCATTCAAGTTCCCTGGAGATAGCGTGCGCTTCCTCTCTCGTCTTGTTCTCGTGAGTGTGAATTACAATCTAGACTAAAGCCGTTAATGTAAAGATTGAACTAAATTATAAATCGTACTGTTATGCTGCCGAATTTATCTCTTGACCATTGTTATCATGAAATCATGTTCAAATTACTTATTACTTGTTCTCATCATCATCATGAACATGATATTACACATGCTTACATTTTGAAACTCCCATTGGCCATTATTAATGACTGTGGGTATCTACATTTGAAAATTTAAGTGAGATGCTGACAGGGCACGGCATGTGTCCAAGGGCTCCAGTCTCGCCCCAATGACAGAGAGTCATAAATATATTGTTAACCATGGGGTATAATGATTACTGGCGTTGCATCTGCGCTGGGAGTCGTGCGTGTCGTGTTGAATGATAGATACAATAACCACATAAACGTGTCCTGGTGTACATTCTTGATGGATCTTTTCTTGGTGTACATTAATGTCTACGTGCTTGATTAGTGTTACATGATCGTGCTCGTGTGTGCTTGCTTGCTTGCGTGCTATGGCCATCCTGCATTTAATGCAATTAGTGATACCTTGCGTTCTTGACATTCAAGTGAATTCTTGCGTGCTTGTACAAAGTGATCTATTGCTAGTTCTATCTTGTCACCTCGTTCTAAATCTCATCCTATCATGATCACTCTATCTAGCTTGTTTCATGTATCATGTTTTAAAGAGTTTTATTCGTACATGCATATCATGACATTCATCGTGCTTACCTAGTTCTAAATTGCTAATCACTTATATCATTTCCCGCACATTGAGATATAAATCCTACTGGGCTAGTTGCTCATCCCCTACTTTTACCCAATCTAGGTGACTATGAAGTTCAAGAGGGAGAGCAAGACGAGGATGGGAATGCGTCCGAGTGAAGAGCGTTCCAATTATGAGTCTATCTATAGTTAATTTATTTTGAGTGCTAGAACAATGTAGTAGGAAGTGAGGTATTATGTACTTTTGCTTTTATTGAGTCTTAGTCCTGTATTAGTTTATCTGAGACAAATATGAGATTTGAATACAATTTCCATTAAGTTCAAATTTGGGCCCTATGATGATGTATGTTGTTATACATTTAGTGCGTGCTAGCTAGAGGCTTATTTGCTGACTGTTCATGTCTCGAATTATCGACTCGAATTCTTCGAACTAATATCCGCTGTGTAGTTCTCGGGACGTGACAACCCATAATTCAATATTCACACTCTTTTATTCATCATAAGCGATGATTACAATCTCCAATGTCAAAATAAGAACATCTCTCTACTACTAGTCTTATCTATCTCTCAAAGAAAGATGTGATTACAATGATTACCAATCTCTCACTAGCTAAAATAAAAGAAAGACTCTTTACGGAGTATGTCACACTCGGTGCACAAGTCCCATTAAACGTACTCCTCATCATCACTACCTAAAATGTTAAAAGCAAGTATGAGCAAACTAGCCCAGTAGGATTTACATCTCGATGTACGGGCAATGATATAAGTGATTAACCTTTTAGAACTAGGTAGGCACGAATATCAAGATATGCATGAATGATAAAACCATATAAACACGATACGTGAACAAGATAGCTTGAACAAGAGTGATTGAACAAGATCTAGAATGATGTAACGAGCAACTACTTTATTCCAATCGAGCAATAACAGGTAACAGTAATTGAACAATATCAGTGCAATAAGAGAACATGGCCAATAGTGTAATAACCAGTACATTCGGATCGCGGTTTACCAGGTTTTGGAGGCTAGTGTGTGGCCCATTGGTAGACCATGTGGGTCTACATGTGTTTATATAGGTTGGTGTGGCAGGTTGGGAGGCTGGAGGGTTGGAAATTCTAGCCCAAACAGACCTCTGTCAGGTTCATTGAGAATGCGACGTAACCAGACGTCGCGATTCTCACATGAACGTGTCCACCTGCATTGCCGCGATTTGGCACCACTTTTACGTGAGCGCCGCTGCATGCGCACCGTGAGGCGGATGCAGGGATGTCAGGGTTTAAACACGTCTCCGAGGTCCGTCACGTTTCTAAACGCGACGAGTAGACACGACACAATTTAAACACAATGTGTTTTGAGCTTTTGCCCTTGGCCGAACAGTGTAGTTGCACTATTCAGCTGGGGAAGGCTTTATTGCAGTTTTGAAGGGGAATTTGGGTTATTGTGGTTGCTCTGGTGTTCGTTTGGTGCGATTCCGGCGTGAGGAGGTGCTTCGGAGTGCGGGAAACGTTCGGATGGTGTTGGATTTGTGTTTCACTTGTTGGTAGGAGAATTCTGTCGTATTTTCCTTTGTGTGGACTGTGTAGGTTAGGGTTTGAGGTTTTGGTTGTGGAAACTAGATGAGCATGATAGAGAGCATGTTTAGGGTTTCATTTGAACTACTATTTCCTACTTTACTTGCATGTGTGGCTCTGTGGTGTGATTTCCAGAATGGTAGTTCAGGGCTCGTTTCTATTGTCTAAAAGGTGACAGAACCAGTCATCGCTATTCATGTGAACGCGACGACATGGACCGTCACGATTCAGACCTTAAGGCGGAAGGTAAGTCCGTCGCTATTCAAGTTGATAGGTGGCTACTATGTTGGACGCTTTTTAGAATGTGGCCACCCGAGCTATAGGGTTCTATGGCCAGTCTGTCTGGTTTCTGTCCTACATTGCTTGGGCTGTGTTGGCAAGGCAATGTAGGGCTTGTATGGGTTGTGTCGATTCATACCGTGATTGATAACGAGGGGTTTTGCTTGGAAATGTGTGCATATCGAGTCAGGTTGTCATGCCTTCTGTGGTTACCTCTCTAGTCGGTTACCCTAGCACTGGGTGCTCAGGGCTTGTCCTGATACAATGTGTACCATCAAGGTTTGTGTCATCTTCCTGAACACCCTCACTCCTGAGTTTGAGTTGTATGTTTGGCTGAGGGACAGACGATAGGGGACAACACTCGTGTTTGTGGGTGTGCGGTCGCTTGTAGCGCACTCTTGGTTAGGGGACGGACACCAGTAGACATACTGGTCCCCAGCTAGTCCTGTTTCTAGTGCCTCACTTTAGAGTTCTTAGCTGGAGTCCCTAAAGGTGTCAGGCTTTGGCCTGCAGCTGTGTTGTCTACAGGTGTGGTGTTAGTTTGTCTCCAAAGTTCTTGACCTTGTAGAGGTGGAGTAGCAACTGGACCTTTCGTCTGTGGCTGCGAGGCTGAGAGGTAGACTTGTGTTGTTTGTCTGGGTCTGTGGCTGGTGTCGCGAACTAGTTCTCGTGACTCATGTGCGGCATGCCTTTCTTTAGCTTGCACATGCGTACGTGGTTTGTCGTTTATTTTCTTACAGCTGTAGCATCATGAAGGATCGAAATAAATGTGTGGAAAAGATCTAGAAGGGGGGGGATGAATAGATCTTTGCCACTTTTGTGGAAGCTTAAATAATTTTTAAAACTATTTAGAATCAGAGGCAATGTTATCAGTGAAAAGCTACTGATCTGATTAGATTGGAGTGGGTTGAAAAGCTTAGATGTGAATCAAGTTGATTAAGTGAATTAAAAACGAATCCTATGCAAGCATCTAGCGGATGAATCAGTCAAACCACAGAAAACAAATGCACAAGGATTTTTAGGTGGTTCGGAAATCACCCATGTGATTCCTACATCCACCCCTCACAACCCGTGAGGATTCACTAACACAACTGGGTAACACACCCACTGGAGCCTGACAACTCCAACACTGAAGAGCTTACAACTCACACCACTTCTAGAGCAAGACTACTCTAGAACAACTGAGCAAGACTGCTCAACCCACACTTGAGTTTGACAACTCAACACTGAGCACACCGACTCACAACAACCTGAGCACAAGGCTCACACATAGACTTGCTAGACACCAACTTAAGACAAGATCTCCTAGCAACAGATCTAGTCGAAATTTGAGAACACTAATGAGAGTTATGCAGAAGCACTTGCATAATCTCAAGAGATATCCCAGAAGAACAGAAGTAAAGTAAAATGTATTGAATGGCTTTGTTCTTCAAGTGTACTCCCTTGTAGAAGCTTGGATTGGGAAGAAGCTTGTGAACATGAAGTCCAAGACGATGCTCTGCAATCTGGGAGGTTGGACCTTCCTTGAATTCTTCTCCAACGATGGCTTCTACTTGATCTGCTTCCTTGAGATGCTTCAGAGGCTTCTTTAAAGATCAAACCACAATTCTCACACCTTGAATTGGTGAGAAGAGGTCTTCAGGAGACTCCAGGAAGGCAGAGGAGGGAGACACGAATTCTTATGGCCGCCAGGAATTTTTTAGGAGGCTCTAAGAGGTTGGTTGGGTCTCACTTTTTGAAGGCAGGACAAAAAGGACCTTTTATACCCTTAGGATTCCAAAGATACCCTCTTGGGGTACAAGGGCATGCTTTCCAAGAAAGATTCTGATCGCCCTAGAAGGACACGTGGCAGCCATCAGCTCTTAGGATGAAAAGTTTCCGTAGTCTGTCGACCTGCCCTGGTTGTTGCGTCGACACACTGTCCCAAAGATAGAAAAACCTGTTCTGGGAGAAAGGTCCCGTGTCGACCTGCTCTTGAGTGTGTCGACCTGCAGTCCCAATTCCTCAAACTGGCTGTTCTGGGAACTGGGTCTAGTGTCGACCTGCCCTGGGAGTGTGTCGACCTGGGTACCCTTGATCTCTAGAAAACTGCCACTCGTGTCGACACACTCTTGACATGTGTCGACACACTCTTGACATTTTTACACAATTTCTCTTTGAATCTGTGTTGATGTGTCGACACCATTGATGGGTGTGTCGACACACTTTTGCATAAAATGTTTCTTCTGAAAAAATAAACACATATATCATTAGTTAAATGATTTATCATGACTATAAATGATAAATGTGATTTGCAAAATACTTTTTGAACATGAATTTCAGGTATGATGTTTTTGACATGCTTCAATTAAATTGCTTTAAGAAGACTTCTTGTCATCATCAAAATAGGAGGGAAATGATATGAATTTGCATTCAACCCAACAATCTCCCCCTTTTGATGATGGCAACATTAAATCCATATTTGAATGTGGTTTTGATGAAGTGTGATTTTTTAAGCAATTTTTATTGTTTAAGTTTTTGTTTTTCTTTTTGTTCATACTTGTCAATGTCCTTTTGATATTGTTCAGTAACAATTGATGATATTTTTGTGAGATACAATGTTACTTGAAATTAGAAGTTTTGTGCACACAAGTCAACAATTGAACAAGTATTCACACACAAAGACAAAAGTTTGTATTGAAGCCAATTGAAGCCAAACAACCTTTTCATTTCATTCAAAAGATCATTACATCAAAATATTACATTCAATTCATTCATTCTTCTCCCCCTTTGACATTATCAAAAAAATGTACATTAGGTTTAAGATGGAGGAGGAGGAGGAATTGGAGCTAGAAGCATCTCAATGTCTGACAATCTTTTGTCCATTGACTTCATGCTGGACTTGATGTTTTCATGGATAGTTGTCAGTCGAGTGTGAAGATAATGCTCCATTTTATCAGAATGCTCTATTAAGGTGCTCTGAGTTCTTTTCAGTTCATCTGAAACAGGTTGAGAACTTGATGAGCCAGCTGACCAACCAGGTCTTTGCATTATCTTGAATTCCATGGTCAATGCTGTAAGCTGCTTGTCTATGTGCTCATTGAAATTCCTCATACTTTCCAAATCATCCACAAAATGAGCAAATGACAATCTGGTGCTGGAAATCTCATGCAATGTTTGGTTAGTGTTGAAGACATCTGCTTGGGAATTTGCCAATATTCCCTTCATAACTATCTCCAACTTGTCTTGATGCTCTTTTAGCTGTAGAGAGGCATCTGCCAATGTGCCAATCAACCTATTGAACCTTTGAGCTGCATAATCTGAAGCTGCCTTCTGTTCAATAAATTTGGCAGAAACTGTATTTTCCAGTCTTTGAATCCGTAGCTCAAAAGATGTGGACATGGATTGAAGTGAGGAGTTGAAGGATTCAAATTTGTCATTGAGGAATGATATCAATTCTGGTGGAACAGGAGGCCCACCAGAAGATGTGGATGGTTGGAATGAGGGTTGTGGAGAAAAATGAGGAAGCTGAGGTGAGAGAGGAGCAAGGAAAGGACTATCACCTTCATTAGCAACTTGAGGCTGATCCTCATGCATAGGAGGCTGATCCTCTTGTACTTGGGGCTGATCCCCTTGAGCCTGAGGCTGATCCTCCTGAGGTTGGGGTTGTTCCCCTTGAACTTGAGGCTGTTCCTCTTGAACTGGAGGAGCCTCAACCACAGCTGGTCCTCTTCGAATTTGATTTCCCTCCAATCTGAATCCCATAAACTTCTGGATATTCTTGAAAGTGTAGATGTTTGACTTGGGAATGGATTGGAATTTTTCATTTTCCAATGGCACACCAAAGTGCTTGAACACTGAGGTCAGATGTGCTCCATAAGGTAGAGATCTCTTGAGGTCTGTTCTTGTAGTTTCAGAAATGATTTGATAAAGAATCACATGAAGGTTGACCTTGATATCTTTGACCATGCAATAGAGTATGAATCTCTGGATATCGGTCAATCTATTCCTCCCACCACCTTGAGGGGTAACTATGGTTGTCAAGATGTGGTGAATTACCCTTAATATAGGTGGAAATGAGTTGGCATAAAACCTTGTCACATAGGTTTGTTTGGGGTCTGATGGATCTGTAGGATGGCCTGTCAAGATTGAGTAGGCTTCATATAAGTCAAATTCAAATTCATGGTAGTCAGCCCCCTCATCTGGCACTTTGAAAATGGAGGCTGCTACATCAGTTGGCATGTCTATCTCTATCCCCTTGACCTTGGATTTAAAACCTTCTTCTGTGCAGGTGAGGTTTTTGTAGAACTCTCTAACTAACCTTGGATAGCAGACTTGAAATTCAGAAATAAAAGGTATCCAAGATTGAAAGGAGAAATAGGTTTGAATTTCAGGGAGAGAGTCTGCTAATTGGGTGTCAGAAAGATCAAGAATTCTAGGCTTCAAAATCAGTTTGGCAGCACTGACGGATTCTGAGGGTATATCCTCTTGAGACTCAGTAGAGGAAGATGAAGATGATTCCTCAGGATGGTCAGAGGAATCGCCCGAAATATCTGATCTAGGGTTTGAAACTTGTCTACCTCTGCCAGTATTGGAGGTCCTACCTCTCTTTGAAGCTCTGAGAGGTGCAGAAGAGGATCCTGGAAGCTCTGCAGGATCATTTCTTCGCTTGGTTCTTCTTTCAATCTGTTCAACTGGAACCTGTGCCGGAACCTGCCTTGAAGAAGCCTGAGACCTTGCGCCACGGCGGGGACCCAACTTGTGGACCATGGTGCAAGGAAGGAGTGGAATTTCAGAGAGGAGATGGAAGATTGGAGAGGTGATTGAAGATTAGAGAGAGATGGTGAAAATTTCTTGCCGGAAAGGTGAGAGTTTGGCCGTCGGGTCGACCTGATGCCCAAAAAGGGATGCAGTGGTACACTGCCCCGCAGGAACAACAAGGGTTTAAGGTGAACCCGAAAGGTTTGAAAAGGTTCTGGCAAGAAGGCAGTGTCGACACATGAGGAAGGGTGTGTCGACCTGACTGGGGTTGTGTGTCGACACGAGAGAGGATTGTGTCGACACAGCCTTTGAGAGAAATTTGAATTTTTGAGAGGAAATTTTTGAGAAATTTGGGGACATCTTTATAATGATAAATAATGAGAGGAATTATCATTTCAAGGATTTTTAAGAGGCCTAAAAATTCATTTGTTGTATTTTGCAAAAATCATTACAGTTCAAGTATTTCACACAATTTCCAACAGGATATTAGCATTCCAAGACTTGAATCAACAAAATGATAAATTGAGGGATATAATGTATCTAACAATCAACCAAAATCTACCATGTTTCTCAATTTTCAAGAATTAAAGATATCATCTAGACTAAACACAATTGTGTTGAAAGTAAAACACAAACTTAAAGAACAACTTGATGAAGGAGGAAGATGATTCTTTCTAAACAAATCTCCAATAATTTTCATATTTTGTTCTTTTAACAAACTATCAAATGATGTAAATCTCTTTCACTCAAGTACTAGTGCTTTTTACACACCATAGTCCCTGGATACTCAAGATTTAGTCATTGTCAAGTCTCAAAGGGGTAAATGATGACCTTTTGACATGAAAATATACGTTTTTTAGACGCCAATATTTCCAGTTACTCAGTCATCATCAAAAAGCATAGCACATAATTGCTTGAATTTTGAGGTTATTTTCAATTTGGATCCCCTTTGAACAGAGTTAGCAATAATGCCTCATGACATACATAGCACTTCATTCATTGTGAAGGTGTGCAGTTTCTCAGCACAAATGCCATTGCTCTGTTGGATTTTATAAGATTTTGGAGAGTTTGTGAGATAGAATTCAAATACATCCAGTCATCAGTTGCAAACAAGGAAATGTTTTAAGTTCAATACACAAATTGTTATTTAGTTTAGGAAGAGATCTGAATTTCTGTGGATTGAGAGACATAGTGGAAAGTTGATTAGTAAAAATATAATGGATCACTCAAGGTTCATTTTGAGACTCTAGACTTTAGAATGAGGACATCATGCAAGGAATTGATGAAATGCAAGAAGGGTTTTGAAATTTGCAAAAAGGTGACTTGTGAATTTTCTAGCTCCCCCTGAGATGATGATTTCAACCATTTGTCATCAGAATAAAGATATGCATTTTGAAATCAGAAGAGAATTTTCTTCTTGGACAACAAAGACTCCCCCTCAACAACTGTATATCCATTTCTTGGTACTTGGCGGAGACACATACTCTCGCATAGTGAAAGTGTCCAGACAAGCATAACTTGTCCTTTCAAGTCACCATTTGATATACCAAGAGATTTCAATACAATAAGAGTTGAAGAATTCATTAGCAAAAAGAAGTGGAAGTTAAAACTGTGCAAGTTTTGAAATCAGAAAAGAATTTCTCTTGGAACAATAAAAGCTCCCCCTCAATTATTGCATATTAACTTCTTAGTACTTGGCGGAGATATGTTCTCACGCATAGTGAAAGTGTCCAGACAAGCATAACTTGTCCTTCTCCAAATCACTATTTGATATACCAAGAAGTTTCAACACAATCAGAAGTGGAGAATTTATTGTAAGAAGGGAAATAGAATTGAAAATGAGAGAGATATGAACAATGTATTTTGAGGAAGCAAGGAAATATGAAATGCAAAGAACTCCCCCTTAGGTAATGCATAGCACTCAACCCAAACCTTAAGAGAGATCAAGAAGGTGGACATTTACAAAGACCAAGTTCTCTCCTTAAAGATGAGAATCTATTTTCAGGAAGGGGTTTTGTGAATATGTCAGTAATTTGTTTTTCAGTTTCAATAAAATGGAGTTCAAAAGATTTCTTTGCAACCTCATCTCTCAAGAAATGATGCCTAATTTCAATGTGTTTTGTTCTGGAGTGCTGAATGGGGTTTTTAGAAAGGTTGATTGCACTTGTGTTATCACATAGGATGGGTACACACCCTAAATCTTGGTTGTAATCAAGAAGTTGATGTTTCACCCAGAGAATCTGAGTTCCACATCTACCTGCAGCAACATACTCAGCCTCTGCTGTTGACAGAGCAACTGAATGTTGCTTCTTAGAAGCCCAAGAAATAAGGCACCCACCTAGAAATACACACAAGCCACTTGTGCTTTTTCTATCTAACTTACACCCAGCATAATCAGCATCACAATAGGCAAACAATTCTAACTTGCAACCAGCAGGATACCAAATTCCTAAGTCACATGTTCCAACAAGATATTTAAAAATTCTTTTCACAGCAAGCATATGACTTTCTTTAGGATTTGATTGGAATCTAGCACATAAGCACACACAAAACTGAATGTCAGGTCTAGAAGTAGTAAGGTAGAGCAGAGAGCCAATCATACCTCTGTAGGTTTTTGGATCTACTGACTTACCAGATGGGTCTTCTTCTAGCTTAGCATTTATTGCAATGGGTGTGCTTGAATGTTTAAGGTTCTGATAGTCAAACCTTTTCAGTAGCTCCTTGACATATTTGGTTTGACTGATGAAGATTCCTTCATTCGTTTGGTTAACCTGCAATCCCAAAAAGAATGTTAAATCTCCCATTAAGCTCATTTCAAATTCATTCTGCATTTGATTTGAAAATTCAGTGCAAAGGCCTTTATTGGTGGAGCCAAAAATTATGTCATCAACATAAATTTGGACCACAATTATTTGATTTTTTACTGTTTTTGTGAACAATGTTTGATCAACATTACCTCTAGAATATCCTTTTTCAAGTAAAAAGGAACTCAAACGATCATACCAAGCTCTTGGAGCTTGTTTAAGACCATAGAGTGCCTTATTAAGCTTGAAAACATGGTTAGGATATTTTTCATTATCAAATCCAGGAGGTTGTTCAACAAACACATTTTCCTTTATATATCCATTTAGAAATGCACTTTTAACATCCATTTGAAAGACTTTGAATTTCATGGAGGATGCAAAAGCAAGGAAAATTCTCACAGCTTCTAGTCTAGCTACAGGGGCATAAGATTCTTCAAAGTCAATTCCAAATTCTTGGTTATACCCCTTTGCAACTAGCCTAGCTTTGTTTCTTATTACTTGACCAGCTTCATTCAATTTATTTCTGAAAACCCATCTAGTGCCAATCACTGTTTGGTCACTAGGTCTAGGCACTAATTCCCACACTTGATTTCTTTCAAATTGATGAAGTTCATCATGCATAGCATTAATCCAATCAGAACTGGATAAGGCTTCATCAATTGACTTGGGTTCAATTTGGGAAATTAGAGCTAGTGAGTCTTCTTCAATGTTTTGCAAAAAGGATGATCTGGTCCTAACTCTATCATTTAGATTGCCAACTACACTGTCTAATGGGTGATCTCTTAGAAATCGAGGTTCAGAAATTACCTGTTGAGAAGTACCCACTTCTGAATCAGTATTACCTGAACCATTTGGAGATTGTGAGTTGTTGTTCAGGTTTTCTTCAATGTTATTATCTCCTCAACGGTTGGTGAAGAATCCCAATGAGGTCATCCTCTTCATTGTCTTGTTTTTCCCTGCAAGATTTAGAATCATTAGTGGAAAAGGAATTTTCATCAAAATAACATGTGGAGATTCTTCAACAGATTTGGTTTTCATTATGTACACTTTGAAGGCCCTTGACACTTCAGAATAGCCAAGGAAGATAGCTTCCTGACTCTTAGCATCAAACTTGTCAAGGTTTTCTTTGTTATTATTGTGTACATAGCATTTGCACCCAAAGACTTTAAAATAGGAAACAGTTGGCTTTTTGTTTTTCAATAATTCATAGGGGGTTTTCTTGATTTTTGGTCTGACCAATGCTCTATTGAGTATGTGGTTTGCTGTGTTCACAGCTTCAGCCCAGAAGGATTTGGGCAAGTTACTCTCAAGAAGCATGGTTCTAGCCATTTCCACAAGAGTTCTGTTCTTTCTTTCCACAACTCCATTTTGTTCTGGAGTTCTTGGTGAAGAAAACTTGTGGAATATCTGAAATTCAGCACAAAAATCAGAAAAGATGTGTTCTCAAATTCACCCCCATGATCAGTTAAGATATTTTTGATTTTATATGGATAAGTGGTTAAGACAGTGGTACAAAAGTTCCTGAATTCAAGGCATGCATCACTTTTGTGGGATAGAAAGATAACCCAGGTAAATCTAGTAAAGTCATCAATGATTACAAACCCATATCTTTTGCCACTAAGCTTAGAACTCTTGTTGGCCCAAAGAGGTCCATGTGAAGAAGTTCTAGTGGCTTAGATGTGAGTACATCATTGAAGACTTTAAAGGATTTCCTAGTTTGTTTTCCTTTAGCACAGATCCCACAAATTTGACCTTCAACACTAGAAAGGATTCAGGAAGACCTTTAACCAAATTCAATCTTAACAACTTATCCATTGTTCTGAAGCTTGCATGGCCAAGTCTTTTGTGCCAAGTCCATGCAATTTCATCTTTATTTGCAACAAAACAAAGATTTTCAGAAAAGTTTTTATTAAGGTTGATCATGTAGACATTGTTTTCTCTTTTTCCAAAGAATTTGATTTTATCAGTTGATGAATCTATTATCTTGCAAAAATCAGATTCAAACACAACTTTGTGACCTTTGTCACATAGTTGGCTGATACTGAGCAAATTATAATCAAGTCCATCAACTAACAAGACATTATCTACTGAGTTTGAAGAAGTTTGACCACCTTACCAGATCCAATGATCTTTCCTTTATTTTTACCTCCAAAGGTGACTGACCCCCCTCTTTTTCAAGCAGGAATGAGAATTTGGCTCTATCTCCAGTCATATGTCGTGAACACCCACTGTCAAGAAACCATACATTTGTGTTGGGTGCACGACTTCCCTGCAACAAGATTAGTGGAGAGAAGATTTTGGTACCCAACAGAGTTGGGACCATCAGAATGATTTAGCAAAGACATCAAATCCTTTCTCACCCAAATTTGATTTGTTTTAGATTTTTGTTTTGTTACTTTGGTGTTTTCAGCATTTTTCTGTTTGTTCTTTCTTTTAGGAATGAAAGCACCAAGATCTTTGTTTTTGGTAGGAGGGGAGTTTTTCATTTGAAAATTTGAGTTCATAGATGGAGGTGGAATCCATGGATTGTGTTGGTACATCCAGAAATTTGGATAAGGGTAGTGAGGATAATACCAACATGGATTTTCATACCATTGGTTCCAAGGATTAATCCAATTTTCTTGAGGAGCTGTCTTGGAGGTCCAAGGTTTTTCATGAATTATTTCTTTTCCCTTTTTTTTATTTCTCAGATTTTTATTTGAATTTCTAGTTGAGTTGATTATGGTTTTTGGTGTTGAACAGGTCGACCTGTCAGGGGACTGTGTCAACCTGACAGTCTTCTTTTGTTTTTGGGTTTTTGATTTGTTTTGAGTTTTGTTTGGGGTTTTGTTTGGGGTTTTGTTTGCTGTTTGTTGGATTTCAGTGTTTTCCAGATTGGGACCGTTAACAAAGTTGATTAATGGTGCTTTTCCCTTTTTCTCACAAGATTTATCTTTTGTTGATTTCTTTTTGTTGAATCCCAATCCATGAGATGTGGTTGTCTTGTTGGATCCTAGCAATGCCTCTAGGTTATCTTGGCCTTTTGTGAAGGTTTGGATAACCTCCTCCTTTTCCTTTAGCTGGTTTTTAAGAATTTCAATTTCTTCAATTTTCTGTTGTTTTTCTTGTTTTTCAATTTCCAGCTTTTCATTTAAATTTCTGAAGTCTTGGGAGGCCTTCTGAGAGGCAAGTTTTAAATCATCAATTAGGTTCAGTAAATTTTCTTTTTCTTCAAGCAATTCTGTTACTTCAGATTCCAGCTCACAGGTTCTATTGTTTGAAGATTGGTTATGGTAAAGATTTTCAATTTTCTTTTTGATGTGTTTGTTTTCTTTTCTCATTTCAGAGTATCTTTCTACCAATTCATCATACACATCCTGCCAATCTTCAACACTATAATCTTCAAAGGAAGTATTTACCTTTCCATCTGTGTTGTTGGCCATGAAGCAAACTTCCTCACTCTCTGAGCTTGAGGACTTCTTCTCTTCTTCTTCCTCACTTGTGTCTTCATCAGACCAAGTGGCTACCATGGCCTTGGGCTTCTTGTATTTCTGGAATCTTTTGTGCTTTTCCTTTTTGTTCTCAGGACACTCTCCCTTCATGTGTCCTGGCTTGTTGCACCTGTAACAGATAACATTCTCATCAGGTTTATGATTCTTATTGAAATTGGAAGAGGAAATATTCTTCTTACCTGGGGGAAATTTCTTTTTCCCAGTCATTTTACCTTTCCTATATTTCAAGAATTTCCTGAATTGTCTGGTCATGAGGGCAATCTCATCCTCATTTGACTCAGATTCTTCAGAACTTGTTTTATCCTGATTTTTATCTTTGTTGCTTGAAGAGGTTTTGAGTGCCATAGGCTTGGTCTTAATGATAAGATCTTCATTTCTTCTTAAGTTTATTTCATATGTCATTAAAGATCCAATCAATTCATCCAAAGACATTTTGGATAAATCTTTTGAATCTTCAATAACAGTGGCCTTGGTATGCCAAATTGAAGAAATTGAACGCAAAATTTTTCTTACCAAGTCTGCATCAGTATACTCCTTACCCAAAGCCTTGAGTCCATTGACAATCACCATGAATCTGGCAAACATTTCAGAAATAGATTCATTAGATTTCATCATGAAAAGTTCATATTCTGAAACTAAGATATTTGCCTTGGTCTTCTTGACCTGAGATGTTCCCTCATAGAGTAGTTCGAGTTTATCCCACATCTCTTTGGCAGATTTACACATAGAGATTCTTGAATACTCCTTGGGATGGACAGCACATTGAATCATGTTCATGGCACTGTAATTCAATGTAGCTCTCCTTATTTGTTCCCTCGTCCAGGTTTCTTCCTCACCCTGGTTTTCATAGGGACCAGCCTCAACTACTTTCCAGATCTCATAGTTCTGGGCCCTTAAGAATACTTGCATTCTGTTCTTCCAATAAGAATAGTCCAAACCATTAAAGAATGGTGGCCTATTTATGGAATGGCCCTCAGCTATGAAACCCTTTGAGTCCATGACACTTAAGTAAATGCAAAGAGAAGTAGTTGAGCAAGCAAGCAAACAAACAAACAGACAAACAAAAACAAACACTCAATACTCAGAAACAAAAGCTGCTCAGTTCAAATCAGATCGATGTAAACCCTCTCTGATACCAATTGAAGGATCGAAATAAATGTGTGGAAAAGATCTAGAAGGGGGGGATGAATAGATCTTTGCCACTTTTGCGGAAGCTTAAATAATTTTTAAAACTATTTAGAATCAGAGGCAATGTTATCAGTGAAAAGCTACTGATCTGATTAGATTGGAGTGGGTTGAAAAAGCTTAGATGTGAATCAAGTTGATTAAGTGAATTAAAACGAATCCTATGCAAGCATCTAGCGGATGAATCAGTCAAACCACAGAAAACAAATGCACAAGGATTTTTAGGTGGTTCGGAAATCACCCATGTGATTCCTACATCCACCCCTCACAACCCGTGAGGATTCACTAACACAACTGGGTAACACACCCACTGGAGCCTGACAACTCCAACACTGAAGAGCTTACAACTCACACCACTTCCAGAGCAAGACTACTCTAGAACAACTGAGCAAGACTGCTCAACCCACACTTGAGTTTGACAACTCAACACTGAGCACACCGGCTCACAACAACCTGAGCACAAGGCTCACACATAGACTTGCTAGACACCAACTTAAGACAAGATCTCCTAGCAACAGATCTAGTCGAAATTTGAGAACACTAATGAGAGTTATGCAGAAGCACTTGCATAATCTCAAGAGATATCTCAAAAGAACAGAAGTAAAGTAAAATTTATTGAATGGCTTCGTTCTTCAAGTGTACTCCCTTGTAGAAGCTTGGATTGGGAAGAAGCTTGTGAACATGAAGTCCAAGACGATGCTCTGCAATCTGGGAGGTTGGACCTTCCTTGAATTCTTCTCCAACGATGGCTTCTACTTGATCTGCTTCCTTGAGATGCTTCAGAGGCTTCTTTAAAGATCAAACCACAATTCTCACACCTTGAATTGGTGAGAAGAGGTCTTTAGGAGACTCCAGGAAGGCAGAGGAGGGAGACACGAACTCTTATGGCCGCCAGGAATTTTTTAGGAGGCTCTAAGAGGTTGGTTGGGTCTCACTTTTTGAAGGCAGGCCAAAAAGGACCTTTTATACCCTTAGGATTCCAAAGATACCCTCTTGGGGTACAAGGGCACGCTTTCTAATAATGATTCTGATCGCCCTAGAAGGACACGTGGCAGCCATCAGCTCTTAGGATGAAAAGTTTCCATAGTGTGTCGACCTGCCCTGGTGGTTGCGTCAACACACTGTCCCAAAGATAGAAAAACCTGTTCTGGGAGAAAGGTCCCGTGTCGACCTGCTCTTGAGTGTGTCGACTTGCAGTCCCAATTCCTCAAACTGGCTGTTCTGGGAACTGGGTCTAGTGTCGACCTGCCCTGGGAGTGTGTCGACCTGGGTACCCTTGATCTCTGGAAAACTGCCACTCTTGTCGACACACTCTTGACATGTGTCGACACACTTTTGACATTTTTTACACAATTTCTCTTTGAATCTGTGTTGATGTGTCGACACCATTGATGGGTGTGTCGACACACTTTTGCATAAAATGTTTGTTCCTGAAAAAATAAACACATATATCATTAGTTAAATGATTTATCATGACTATAAATGATAAATGTGATTTGCAAAATACTTTTTGAACATGAATTTCAGGTATGATGTTTTTGACATGCTTCAATTAAATTGCTTTAAGAACACTTCTTTCATCATCAAAATAGGAGGGAAATGATATGAATTTGCATTCAACCCAACACATCATGCATAGGTAGTTATATATTCTAAATGCTTTACAACTTTGTTATTTATAATTATTGTACATTGTGTTTCTCGGCTTTGGGGAAGTTGCCCTACTGAGCCAGTGACTTGTAAGGCTCACCCCTTCTTCTTCCAGGTGAAGGAGAGCAGAAGGATTCCCGTCCCTCCTCTAGTTCCTATCAGCACTGTAGTGGAGTCGGGCCTTCGCCACCAGTAGAGTAATATTTCTTCTTGTTGAGCCTTGGGGGTTTGTCCCAGGCTGTTGTACTTTGTACTATGACTATGTATGGAACTGAATATGTACATTTCATGTGGATATGTGTGAGAAATGAAATCTTATATGTGTTCACCGTGTTCTTTTATATTTTCACGGACATGTGTGGTTGATATCCCTTGCGAGGCTTCGGCCCGATCGTAGGAGACGGAGTCGTGTCGGGCATGTTAATGGGTTAATGGGCCTGAACGACGAGGATTGTCATAATTGGTATCAGAGCAAGGTCCGTGTAAATATGAAGGAATAGGAAATGTACATAGTTCGTTCCCTACTTTGGTCAACTGCTGGTAGTTGGCCCTATTTTTGTAATGATATGCTTGTGTGTTGTGTGGAATGGAATGTTGTGTGTGCAGATTTATAAATGGCTGATAGGAGAGATTGGGGAGGTGGAGGTGATGATGAACTAGAGGAGACCACACATCAGATGATAGAGAGGTTGTGGGACAGCATTACAAAGATTCGAACGCAGTTGGACCAGCAGCCACTAGTTTAGCTAGTCGTACAGCACCACCAGTGGCAGAGGAGATAGTACCGGCACCACTAGTACAACCCTTTAGCACCTTTACCCTCGGTGGTACCTGTGCGGCCAGCCAGTGTGGAGGAGTACACGATGTTAGTGGAGAGGTTCCTGTGTTTACAGCCACCTACATACTCGGGAGGTCCAAATCTGGATACAGCAAAGCATTGGGTGCACGAGATAGAAAGGGTGTTTTTCACAATGAGATGTCCTCCGATGGATACAGTTATCCTGGCTACATATCAGTTGAGAGGATTTACACAAGAGTGGTGGAGACTCAAGGGCAAACCATGTTCACCGAAGAGCAGAAGATACAATCACATGGCCTGAGTTTCTTGAGGTATTCAACAACACCTTCTTTCCGGTACAAATTTAGCAACCCAAGAGGGAGCAATTCAGAACACTTCAGTAAGGAAATTTGTCAGTGTTGGAGTATCAAATGAGGATTATGTGCGACAACCCTCATTATACCGATACGGTTATACCAACCCACGTCGGTATAGCGAGCGTCATCACAGTGGGACATTTACCCAACAATGACATTCAGCTGAGATACACGTGAATATAACAACAGAGTAGCGGAAGTAAAAGAACCACTGTCTTCATTCATTCATCATCCACATTTAACATGCATGATTTGATAACATTTAGAGAACTAAAAATCCACATAATTTAAATTGCTGAAAATCAAATACATACATGTCCATACTTATACATTCTTCCATGATAATGCTAGTACAATGTTCAATTTACATACTATGAAAATCACAAAATGTCACTAGTACTCCAACACTCTAATCTCCATGCTCGGAGTCGGTCTCCAACGTCTACTCCACAAGTGTCTCGTCACCAACTACACCTGTACGCCGAAGCAAGTAGTGATTCTAAAAGACTCCGCAAGTACTTCTACACATACCGTATATGCACATATCATAGTAGGTTCTACATACACATTCACAAGACACAACATGTAGCATGCTTGACATTAAAATTCACAACCTATCATGGTGAATCTACAATTTAAACACATGGACTATGCTTTCAGATTTCCTAAAATAGAATCACCTATCACATGCTTTCTATTCATTCCTCACATAAAATCTACCTTCAACCAACTAAGGCATGAAAGCCATTAACATGAATTCCCGAGCATGCATGAAGGAAACACACCTAACACGGAATCTACACATTCCTACGCATATACGTATCCATTTTACATGCTTTAAACTTACTGGTTTTACATGCTTTAGCAACCATAATCTAACACATGAGAGCTACGACAACGATTAAATCACAACATGTGAACAACCAAGTATGGAAGTTGTTTATATATGCTTAACAATTATCTCTAGCATGCATTCTAGGCATTTTGCATACATAAACATGATCATAACATAGTAAAGCTACTATTTAAGCATGATTTCAGATTGTCATAACAATGGATTACAAACTCACATCCTCACATTTTTGTTTCACATTTTTACACAATTTCAAATTCGCATATTTCACACTTTACACATGCACTTTTACACATTGTTCACATTCACATTTTTCACATGACCACATACACATTTACATATTCACATTTAGTGTCGTGACATATAGTCCAAACCACCAAAGAAGGACACAACACATCACATCACATAAAAGCCATCTAGGCAATACAATGGCGACTCTTGGACTGCGCAGACCGGGAGAACAAGTCTCCACCCTAACCATTGATACTTGTCCACCTCCAGGATTTCTCCCTAATGCCCTTAGGGTCACAACACATTGAACCTTCTCAGGGGACTTTTCCCTGATACGGTTCCACTGCCCTCTGTGGAAGCAATGTCACACTTGGCACAATTTACACATTACACGTTTTCCGATTTAAGCACTTAGTTTAGCACATGACACTCACATCTCACTCATTCACTCATTCACACACATGGTGCTCTGTTTTCCTGAAACAACACTACAATTACAGAAATTTAGTGCTCAGGAAATTTCACTAATCAGGTTGTTATATACAAAATCAAATCATTTTTACAACGGCATGCATTAGTTTCACATTTTTACATGGAAAATTCATATTGTGTCATATACTTGCCCAAATGACCTGACATTTTAACCACTAGTTGACTTCGGGTTAGGATCCCACATGCAAATTTTTAGATTTTTCTAACCTAAAACGTAATTACAGAAAATCTAACATCAAATTCACATGCTATCCACAATTCAAGTTAGCATGGAGTTGAACAACAATCACAAATTTAACAACTCACTGTCTGAACCCTAGCATTCATAGAGCCACATGATTTATTCCCAAATTTATTGGGCAATACACAATTTACGAAAGATTTATCGTGACCTACGCATGATTTCTATTTCCCAAAACAGAAAATTCAATAAATCATACAAGCATGGAAAATTCCAGAAATTCAGAGCACAGACAGGGTGGTACATACATCGTCTAACAAAATTAGGGCAACATGATTTTACCATGGATTATCAGGATAATGGTGAGAACATACACATGAACATTCTTCCACTTGCTTTCAAATATGTAAATAAGCTCTACCATCCACCAAATAAGTGTACATTCACATTCCCATCCATCACATTAGCTAGTATACATAGCATATAAGAGATTACATTATATCCTCATCGTGAAACATATCGAAATTAATCATACAGAATGGCAGAACAGCTTGTTGTTCTGCTCAGATGAACTTAGCGGCAAGCTATGGCCACTAATTAATGTTAACGGCATAATCGTTGGACGCTAAGCATGATCTTAGCGGCAAGGGATATTGCCGTTAAGGTCAGGTCTGTGCAAAACACAAACCCGAGCTCCAAAGATGGGGTGAATTTGGGGGTCTAGGACACGAGGGAAAATACATAAAAATGGTAAAACCATCCTAGACACATACATGAACACTATGAGTAGGGTACTTGCCTTTTAGGTATACTAAAGGGATTAAAAGGCATGGTGAAGCTCTCCTTGGGCTGTCGCAAGAAGTTCCCAACCAGCCTACATGATGGCCTTCCTCCGGGTTCTTGAGCAAGCTCCAGTGCAATTCGAGGTCAGGGATCCTTCCTTGATGATCCAGCAAGCTCCTTGATGCAGCAGGTGGCCGGATCAAGCTTCAGAACTTCAGATTTTGGGTTGCAAAGGTGAGGGTTTCTCACAATCCAAAAATGGGGTTTCACTCCTTTCTCTTCTTCCTCTCTTGCAAAGGGGCAAAGAGAAGGCTTAGGGTTGTGAAAAATGGCTTTGTATATAGCCAAAGACCTCTCACCCACGCAGGAGGTGATGTGATGCCCCTTTCAGACTGTTGGGGACAGCTCCCCAATGGTTGGGGTAGCTTGCTCCCGGGATTTCGGGTCTGCAACGCATGCAGGTCAGAGAAATTGGCGTCCACATCGCTGGACGCTGGACTTAGTGTTGGCGTCCACAGGGTTGACGCCGACACAACATTGACGTCTACTGATATTGACGCCAATCTGGCCTTCGGCAAGAACTCTAAAACATGCAGAAACCATGCACATCTTACACCTATATACATGCCATATGTATGTATTAACATGTACACACTACCATCATACAGTACATACATTATTTATACCTAAATTATACACATACACACATAAGTATACTAATTAATACATACGTAAATACATACATATGTACATACACAACATGAATTATTTACATGCAATTCAATAATGTAACAAAATTCGAGGGCCTTACACCCTCTCCCCCTTAAAAGAAACTTCGTCCTCGAAGTTAGAACGACGCTACTCAAACAAAAGGGGATACTTCTTCTTCATCGCATCCTCAAGCTCCCAAGTAGCCTCCTCTCGCGAGAAGTTCCGCCAGAGAACTTTCACCGACGCAATACTCTTGTTCCGGAGATGCTGAACCTTCCGGTCAAGAATAGCTACTGGTTGCTCGACATACGACAGATCTGGCTGAATCTCCACTGGCTCATGACTAATCACATGAGACGGATCTCGGACATACTTCCTGAGCATCGAAACGTGGAACACAGGATGAACACTAGCCAAAGCTGGGGGTAAGGCTAGCTCATATGCCACGCTGCCCAAACGTCTGAGAATCTCATATGGGCCAATGAACCTAGGGCTCAACTTACTATGCCTGCCAAATCTGACAACACCTCGAGTAGGCGATATCTTCAAGAAGACATGATCGCCAACCTCGAACTCAAGATCCTTCCTCCTGTTGTTGGCATAGCTCTTCTGCCTATCCTGTGCCGCAACAAGCCTCTTCCTGATAAGCTGGACCTTATCCGAAGTCTCCTAAACTAACTCCGGACTGATCAACTGCATATCACCAGTCTCCTCCCAACATAAAGGAGATCTGTAGGGCCTACCATACAACGCCTCGAATGGAGCCATACCAATACTTGCATGAAAGCTGTTGTTGTATGCGAACTCCACTAGAGGTAGATGACGCTCCCAATCATCCTTCCAATCCAGCACACATGCTCTCAGCATATCCTCGAGCGTCTGGATAGTCCTCTCAGACTGTCCATCAGTCTGGGGATGAAATGCCGAACTGAGCTTCAGCTCCGAACCTAAAGCATCCTGAAGACCCTTCCACAACCTCGAAGTAAATCTCGGATCTCGATCCGAAATGATCGACTTCGGCACACCATGCAATCTAATCATACTACTAACATACAATCTAGCTAAACTCTCTACTGACTGCTTCTTCTTCATAGGCAAGAAATGAGTAGTCTTTGAGAATCTATCTACAACTACCCAAATTGAGTCATTGCGCCTTCTAGATCGAGGCAAACCCGAAACAAAGTCCATAGTGACAGCCTCCCACTTCCATACCGGGATATCCATCCTCTGCATAAGGCCGGATGGTCGCTGTCGCTCGGCCTTCACTTGCTAGCATACTAAACACCGGGATACATAATCCGCTACATCCCTCTTCATGCCAGACCACCAAAATGATCTCTTCATATCCTGTTACATCTTAGTGTTACCCTAATGAATGGAGAATCGCGATCTATGAGCCTCCGCTAACACATGCTCATGGACATCTACTAAATTAAGGACACAAACACGGTGCTGAAATCTAATCACACCATCCTCATCACGAGCAATGCCTGCCTTGCCCACTAACTCTAAGAGTCTAGGGTCGGCTCCCTGTTGCTCGATCACCTCATCCAAAACCGAGGACCTAAGAGATAACTGAGCTACAAAAGCCTGGCATAGCGATGGCTCTAACTCATTCAACGCGCAAGCCGCATCTTCCAACATCTTCCAATCCTGCTAGAGCGAAGACCTCTTTCTACTAAGAGCATCTGCTACAACATTCGCCTTTCCAGGGTGATACTGAAGGTCGAAGTCATAGTCCTTCAAGAACTCAATCCATCTCCTCTGCCTCAGGTTTAATTCCTTATGGGAGAAAAGATACTTTAAGCTCTTGTGGTCGGTAAACACCTCAAATCTGACACCATAAAGATAGTGCCTCCAGATCTTTAGTGCATGAACCACTGCTGCGAGCTCCAAGTCATGAGTCGGATAGTTCTTATCATGCTCCTTCAACTGACGAGAAGCATAAGCCACTACCCTTTCCTTCTGCATGAGCACACAGCCTAAACCAATTCAAGACGCATCCGTGTAGATAGCAAAACCTGCTACACCGCTCGGTAAGACTAACACCGGTGCTTTCGTGAGCTTAGTCTTCAACAATTTAAAACTACTCTCACACTTCTCGGACTAAACAAACTTCACTCCCTTTTTGGTAAGCTGAGTCAAAGGGGCGGCGATGGATGAAAATCCCTCAATAAATCGCCGATAGTAACCAGCTAAACCAATAAAACTACGAATCTCCGAAGGGGTCTTGGGAACCTCCCAATCCATAACTGCCTGTACCTTTGGTGGATCCACTGCAACACTAGCACCGAAGATAACATGTCTGAGGAAATGAACCTCGCGCAACCAAAAATCGCACTAGCTGAACTTAGCATACAGCTTGTGCTCACGAAGAACCTCTAACACTATCCTCAAATGCTGACGGTGTGTGGCCTCATCCAGAGAGTAAACCAGCACATCATCAATAAACACCACGACAGAGCTATCTAAATAAGGCCTAAACACCCTGTTCATGAGATCCATGAACGTTGCAGGGGCATTGGTCAATCCGAAAGGAAGGACCAAAAACTCATAATGTCCATAACGGGTTATAAACGCCGTCTTGGACACATCCTCACTCCGAATCCTCAACTGATGATAACCAGATCGCAAGTCAATCTTAGAAAAGACTAATGCATCTCGCAACTGGTCAAACAAGTCATCAATACGAGGTAAGGGATACCTATTCTTCACAGTCACTTGGTTCAGCTTCCTGTAGTCAATGCATAACCTAAGTGACCTGTCTTTCTTCTTGACGAATAATACAGGTGCGCCCCAAGGGGAAACACTAGGGCGAATAAATCCCTTATCAAGCAACTCTTGCAACTGCCTCCTCAACTCGGCTACCTCCGCAGGTGCCATCCGATATGGAGCCTTCGAGATAGGAGAGGTGCCCGGAAGCAACTCTATAGTAAACTCTATCTCTCTATCCGGTGGCAAACCAGACAAATCATTAGGAAAGACGTTTGGAAAATCCTGCACTACCTCAATCTCTGCAAGAGTAGGTGACTCATCAGCCTCTGGCACTAGTACTACGCTGGCAAGAAAAGCGTCACAACCCTTGTTCACCATGCGTATCGCCTTCATGGCAGAGATGACTAACTTTCCCGCCAAGTTCCTCGGCAAGGGATGAGAGAACTCGTCCTCACCAGGAATGCGGAAAACAATCCTCTTCCGACGACAATCCACTAACGCATAGTGCTCCTCTAGCCAATCCAAACCAAGAATAGCATCATAGTCCTTCATCTTTAGCAAGAAGAAACACCCGTCTAGGATTCTATCCTCAATGCACACAGGTAACGACGGAATGCACTTCCTAGTCGATACCGTACCCGCAGGGGTGTGCACAGACAAAGGGACCTCTAAATCCTCAGACTCTATGCCTGACTCTAGGCTAACTGCCTAGAGAACCGCTCGGAAATGAACGAGTGAGTAGCACCCGTATCAAACAAAACCCGAGCGTGCACACCTAAAAGCAAAACCGTACCTTCGGTGACATGCTCCGCCTGCTCGGCGTCCTCGTGAGCTAAAGCAAACACTCGAGCTGGGGCTCGAGGCCTTCCTGGTCTTCCTGTAGCTGGCGCTGCTGCCGCTACCGCTGGGGCTGGCACTCCACGCTGAACTCCCTGCTGAAGTCTTGGGCAATCCTTGATCTTATGGTCGCTGCTTCCGCACTTCAAACACTTGCCCGTAATCATCCAACATTCGGTACTACCATGTGTCTTCCGACAGTGGGGACACTCTTTTTTCACACCAGGGGAACATACAGAGGGTACCTGAGAACTGCCGACTGCCACGGATCGCTGCGGTGTCTGGTACACTGCTTTCTTCTTATCTTGCCGTTGGAATTTCGTTGTTGGCCTCTTCTGCGAAGCTTTCTTTTCTTCCAGGTATTGCTCCATCTCTCCCTCCTGCCTACAAGCAGCACTGAGGGCTTCGTCCAACGTGCGGTGGTCAAATGCCATGAGTCTCGTCCGCAGTGATGGCTTAAGTCCCATAACGAACTTCTTTGTCTTCCTGCGCTCGTCTGCCACGATGTGAGGTGCATATTTAGAGAGTTCAGAAAATCTTGCCTCATATTCCAGCACAGTCATGGAGCCTTGAGCCAAAGATAGGAATTCCTGCTCCATCCGATCTTGCACATGCTCGGGGACGAACTTGGCCCGAAAGAGCCTCACGAACTCGTCCCAAGCAACAGTGATAGCTCCGTCCTCAAACCGGGTACGCAGCAATGAAGCCCACCATACATCAGCTCTTTCCTGCAGTACACCGCTCATAAGCACCATCTAAGCAAATCTAGCTTAACAACATACAAGCATATAAACTAAAGCATACCTGTAGCATGTAGGTGGCCAATGTAACCTTATCCTCATCTGCACACCTGATGGCTCGGAAGATCTTTTCTATCTCCCTCATCAGCTTTCAGCCAACAACGGATCGCTCTCCCCCTTAAAAGAGGGTGGCAGCATCCTCTTGAATCTCTCCATGGTAGAAGGTCCACCATGGTCCTGAGCTGGTACTTGAGCCTGCTACATCACAGCAAACAATACACAATCAACACAATATCACATAATTAAATAAAACAGACTATTAATCCTTTTATTAGTCTAACCTGAGCCTCCAACTGAGCCTGGAGTGCTGCCTAGATATGAGCCTGCGTCTGCATGGCTTGCACCAGACCTTGTATGAATACTCCATAATCCACAGGTGGCGATGGGGGAAGTACAGGACCTTGCGGTGCCGGGGCCTGCTGCTCCGCCCGCTCATCACGTCTCAGCTCGTCCTCACGGGCCGGCGCTACGCCACGTCTACCTCTCGAAACCATGGCTGAAATAAATTTCAGCCACCATTAGAGCTAGGTTACTAAGTTTTCTAACCATTTTCTTATCTACTTTTCATTCATTATTAATCAATTTTACACATGTGGACATACTTAGCATGTAATGGGGATGATGACTTAGGTATATTCATGTGCAATCTCAATCGGTCGCTCTGATACCAATCTCTACGACGACCTCATTATACCGGTACGGTTATACCAACCCACATCGGTATAGCGAGCGTCATCACAGTGGGACATTTACCCAACAATGACATTCAACTGAGATACACGTGAATATAAGAACAGAGTAGCAGAAGTAAAAGAACCAATGTCTTCATTCATTCATCATCCACATTTAACATACATGATTCGATAACATTTAGAGAACTAAAAATCCACATAATTTAAATTGCTGAAAATCAAATACATAGATGTCCATACTTATACATTCTTCCATAATAATGCTAGTACAATGTTCAATTTACATACTAGGAAAATCACAAAATGTCACTAGTACTCCAACACTCTAATCTCCACGCTCGGAGTCGGTCTCCAACGTCTCCTCCACAAGTGTCTCGTCACCAACTACACTTGTACGCCGAAGCAAGTAGTGAGTCTAAAAGACTCCGCAAGTACTTCTACACATACCGTACATGCACATATCATAGTAGGTTCTACATACACATTCATAAGACACAACATGTAGCATGCTTGACATTAAAATTCACAACCTGTCATGGTGAATCTACAATTTAAACACATGGACTATGCTTTCAGATTTCCTAAAATAGAATCACCTATCACATGCTTTCTATTCATTCCTCACATAAAATCTACCTTCAACCAACTAAGGCATGAAAGCCATTAACATGAATTCCCGAGCATGCATGAAAGGAAACACACCTAACACGGAATCTACACATTCCTACGCATATATGTATCCATTTTACATGCTTTAAACTTGCTGGTTTTACATGCTTTAGCAACCATAATCTATCACATGAGAGCTACAACAACGATTAAATCACAACATGTGAACAACCAAGTATGGAAGTTGTTTATATATGCTTAACAATTATCCCTAGCATGGATTCTAGGCATTTTGCATACATAAACATGATCATAACATAGTAAAGCTACTGTTTAAGCATGATTTCAGATTGTCATAACAATGGATTACAAACTCACATCCTCACATTTTGGTTTCACATTTTTACACAATTTCAAATTCGCATATTTCACACTTTACACATGCACTTTTACACATTGTTCACATTCACATTTTTCACATGAACACATACACATTTACACATTCACATTTAGTGCCGTGACACATAGTCCAAACCACCAAAGAAGGACACAACACATCACATCACATAGACGCCATCTAGGCAATACAATGGCGACTCTTGGACTGCGCAGACCGAGAGAACAAGTCTCCACCCTAACCAGTGGTACGTGTCCACCTCCAAGATTTCCCCCTAATGCCCTCAGGGTCACAACACATTGAACCTTCTCAGGGGGACTTTTCCCTGATACGGTTACACTGCCCTCTGTGGAAGCAATGTCACACTTGGCATAATTTACACATTACACGTTTTCCGATTTAAGCACTTAGTTTAGCACATGACACTCACATCTCACTCATTCACTCATTCACGCACATGGTGCTCTGTTTTCTTGACACAACACTACAATTACAGAAATTTAGTGCTCAGGAAATTTCACTAATCAGGTTGCTATATACAAAATCAAATCATTTTTACAACGGCATGCATTAGTTTCACATTTTTGCATGGAAAATTCATATTGTGTCATATACTTGTCCAAATGACCTGAACTTTTAGCCACTAGTTGACTTCAGGTTTAGGATCCCACATACAAATTTTCAGATTTTTCTAACCTAAAACTTAATTACAGAAAATCTAACATCAAATTCACATGCTATCCACAATTCAAGTTAGCATGGAGTTGAACACCAGTCACAAATTTAACAACTCACTGTCTGAACCCTAGCATGCATGGAGCCACATGATTTATTCTCAAATTTATTGGGCAATACACAATTTTTGAAAGATTTATCGTGACCTACGCATGATTTCTATTTCCCAAAACAGAAAATTCAATAAATCATACAACCATGGAAAATTCCAGAAATTCAGAGCACAGACAGGGTGGTACATACATCGTCTAACAAAATTAGGGCAACATGATTTTACCACGGATTATCAGGATAATGGTGAGAACATACACATGAACATTCTTCCACATGCTTTCAAATATGTAAATAAGCTCTACCATCCACCAAATAAGTGTACATTCACATTCCCATCCATCACATTAGCTAGTATACATAGCATATAAGAGATTACATTATATCCTCATCATGAAACATATCAAAATTAATCATACAGAAGGGCAGAACAGCTTGTTGTTCTGCTCAGATAAACTTAGCGGCAAGCTATGGCCGCTAATTAATGTTAACGGCATAATCGCTGGACGCTAAGCATGATCTTAGCGGCAAGGGATATTGCCGTTAAGGTCAGGTCTGTGCAAAACACAGACCCGAGCTCCAAAGATGGGGTGAATTTGGGGGTCTAGGACACGAGGGAAAATACATAAAAATGGTAAAACCATCCTAGACACATACATGAACACTATGAGTAGGGTACTTGCCTTTTAGGTATACTCCAAAGGGATTAAAAGGCTTGGTGAAGCTCTCCTTGGGCTGTCCCAAGAAGTTCCCAACCAGCCTCCAAGATGGCCTTCCTCCGGGTTCTTGAGCAAGCTCCAGTGCAATCCGAGGTCGGGGATGCCTTCCTTGATGATCCAGCAATCTCCTTGATGCAGCAGGTGGCCGGATCAAGCTTTAGAACTTCAGATTTTGGGTTGCAAAGGTGAGGGTTTCTCACAGTCCGAAAATGGGGTTTTACTCCTTTCTCTTCTTCCTCTCTTGCAAAGGGGCAAAGAGAAGGCTTAGGGTTGTGAAAAATGGCTTTGTATATAGCAAAAGACCTCTCACCCACGCAGGAGGTGATGTGATACCCCTTTCAGACCGTTGGGGACAGCTCCCCAATGGTTGGGGTAGCTTGCTCCCAGGATTTCGGGTCTGCAACGCATGCAGGTCAGAGAAATTGGCGTCCACATCGCTGGACACTGGACTTAGTGTTGGCGTCCACAGGGTTGACGCCGAGACAACATCGACGTCCACTGATATTAATGCCAATCTGGCCTTCGGCCAGAACTCTAAAACATGCAGAAACCATGCACATCTTACACCTATATACATGCCATATGTATGTATTAACATGTACACACTACCATCATACAGTACATACATTATTTATACCTAAATTATACACATACACACATAAGTATACTAATTAATACATACGTAAATACATATAGACGTACATACACAACATGAATTATTTACATGCAATTCAATAATGTAACAAAATTCGAGGGCCTTACATTATGGCTTTGAGCAGGTATGCACCATATGTGGTGACAAATAGTGCAATGATGGTTGAGTACTTCATACGAGAGTTGAGGCTGGAGTTGCAAGATGCAGTGATTCCTTTGATGTGTTGGTCAGTGGACGAGGTGGCCCAAAGAGCAGCAATACTAGAAAGAACCGTGCAAGCTAGGCAGTCCAGCGGATCGGGATCAAGTGGTGGTAGTTTTCGACTTCCACAACAATCATCGGGTGTTAGAAAAGGCAAGGCACCTTCGGGAGGAGTGTCTTCATCGGGCTTTGGCAAGTGGTGTAACAAGATAAAGAAGATATTTAGAGGCCGAGGAGGTGGCAAACAACAAGGATTTCAGCAAGGTCGAGGCTATAAGCTGGAAGCGGAAGAATCCCAGCAAAGCATAGCAAGGCAGCCTATAGAATTCAGATGTTACAATTGTAATCAGCCGGGGCATTTGGCAAGGAATTGTCTATATCCAAGGAGAGGTAGCTATGGTAGAGGAGCACCATAGCAGCAGCAGCAGCGTTCAGCTGTTATCTAATTGTAGCGTATAGTGCCTAACAAGAGAATGTTCTTTTTTGCACATTTTTTATGTATATATATATATGTATGTATGTATCAATATGTACTTATGAATGTTATTTTCACAACTATGCATGTAAGAGTTGGCCTTCAACAAACCTATGGATTGGCATCAAAGACTGACCTCCAGCAAACCTGATTGTTACAACAAAGTGGATCTAAATAGATGGCCAAAACAATTTTGAGAACATTGTAGGAACTGCCCTTTCTCCACACGTAGCTCAAACAACAGTTTTTGAGAAAAAATAATTCTAGGTCATTGTCAGTGAGGGAATTTTAGTTGGTCTTTTCAGAAATGTATGTGTTAAGCAATCTAAACATTTTAATAGATGTTAATTTTTAGTCCGTGCTTTTTGGGATCCACGCCAGATGGTCCCTGAGTGACTTTTTCCATCTATTTGCTTACATATTTTTTTTCATTTCCTATTTTACCCTTCTATATAACTATTGCATTTCTTATCGTCAGAGAAAGCAAGCCACTATGTTCATGTTTTAACTAATTTCTTCGTCTATTTTAACCAATTTCTTCATCTACTTTAACAAGGCTCTTCTTGTACTTTAATTGATAAGCTAGCTTACTGATATTTCTTCTATTACCTCTAAACTATCTTCTACCACTGAACCTAGCAATGTTGTATGATAGTAGATCCAATTTTTTCCTCGCTTGACATGCAACGCCTTAGTTTTTGTTAATCACCATTCTAACATTTTATGTTAGGACAATCAGGTATGTATGACCACTACATTCATACTTTATATGATTTCTTCATCTACTTTAACTAGCTCAATTAGAAAGATGAAACTAGTTCAAGTAGAAGAGAAAACTAATTAAAGTAGGCAAGGAAATCAATTAACGTAGAAGAGGAACCCTATTCAAGAAGAAGATGGAACAAATTAAAGTAGAAGAGGAAATTGGTTAAAGTAGATGAAGAAACAGATTAAAGTAGACGAGGATACCAGTTAAAGTAGAAAAGAAAAATAGTTAAAGTAAAAGAGGAAACCAATTACAATAGAAGAGGAAACCAGTTAAAGTAGAAGAGAAAACCAATTAAAGTGGAAGAAAAATTCGTTAAAATACATGTTATCTGTTAAAGTAGTAGTTATAATCTGTTAAAGTCATAAAAGAAATCAGTTAAAGTGTCTGTTGTCTGTTAAAGTAGTAGTTGTAGTATGTTAAAATAGTAGTTATAGTCTATTAAAGTTGCAGTTGTTATCTGTTAAAGTAGTAGTTATAGTGTGTTAAAGTAGTGCTTACTGTTACCGTATGTGTAACATAGGTCGGCCCAGGCCGATGTGACCACCAAGGTGATCTTGGTCGAGGCATGAGCCGAGACGACCATGTCGAAGAAAGCCCTCTGAGGCCTGCCTGGCGGACGTGAGACATGTGTTTCGAGCTCTTGAGATGACCTACAAAGCTCACCGAGAGGCCTCAGCGGAGAGACACTCTGACACTCTTGTCAGTCGCTAGTCGAGCATAATGGCCTAGCCTATAGGGTAGAACAACATACATGTGTTTGTGGAGTGTCTGCCTCTTTTATAGGTTAGGATAGCCATATAACAGTTGGACGACCCCGCAATTCTCGCAGGGGATCTCCTTGATTGTCGCCAGATTGTGGTCGTAACTGTTGACCTGGTTGCAAGCCTAGAAAGGGGGTGAATGGATTGCTAAAAATTTCTTTTAAGAATATTCCTGTAAATAAAAATGCTTTGACAGAAGACACTAAATTCGATGGTTAGAGTTAGTAAGTAACGAAGACAGAACAAGATCAATCACAAGAACAACAGGAATTTTATTCTAGTTCAGATCTTCTATCACAAGGAGTCCTACGTCTAGTCCCCAAGCAAAGACTTGGGTTTTCACTAACCAAAGGTACAGTCCCCCTTAAGGACACTTACACATCCAGCCACAGGTGACCTTCTCTTCACTACACGAAGAGACACTATACCACCTGATACAACAGGTCTTCCTTCTTACCAAAGGGAAACAAACACCCACTCCACAGCAGGTCCTCTCTTCAGAAATGGAGAGGAGCACTCAAGAAGAGTAAAGGAGATGATGGCCCCTAGACTAAGCTTATAGCAAATGCTTGATCTGAGGCGGAATCTGGAAGACAAAGAATTACACAGAAGAATGATTTCTCAGATCTAAAACCAAGCTCTCAAAAATTAGAAGACAATTGCTTTCTCGAGAGCTAAGAGCAGGAGGCTATTTTTGAGTGAAGGAACGAGCTCTTCTTTCTTTTCCCTCAAGGTGTCAAGGATGATCTTCATGAAGTCAACAGTCTTGTATTTATCTTCTCTTCAGGAAGTATCTATTGTCTCTTATTTTCAAATACCTTAGCTGTGTCTGGTCCAATGTAGGAATCAGGAAACACCTATAGTCATTAAATTTTGGGATAGACACAGACAGAGAGAAAGATTATCTGGATAGCTTCTTTGCTTCTGTCAATGTGACAAGTCCAACGTTGTAGCGTGTGTGACTATCGAAAACCTGCACATAATAAATGCTGAAGCATAGACATCTTAAATGTGTCTAAATTGTCAATCAACGTCAGTAGCCATGCTTTAGGATGATATACTAAAGAGGAAGTTCCATTCTGTCATCATTTAAAGTTCTACTTTATGTGACATGAATAGGGTAACCTGAAGATATGTTGTCCAGAGAAATTATACCAACATAATAAATGTTTGAGGGCACAAGATACAACATGGTTCGCGGGAAGTTTGAAATATACAAAGATTTGAAAATATATTTGAATATCATGAAGGATAAAACTTATTCAAGACATAATAGAATTCATTAACTATCTAAAACATGGTTTATAAGAGGAAAGTCAATGTTTAGATACAGTCTATGTAAACTGACAGTCATTGTCCAATCACAACTGATGTTCAAGAGAAGTCGTTGTGAGTGGAGATGATGTTGGAATGAAATTGATGTTGAGATATAACCATAAGCTATGTGGAAACATAATCCATGTTGAAATGAAGTCGATGTGAACATAATCTATCTATAAATGTAATTGATGTTGAGGCATAATCGATGTTGTGGATGAAGTCGTTGTTGAACTGAAATCGATGTTTAACTGAAGCCGATGTTCAAGTGAAGTCGATGTTCTAGATGAAATCGGTGTTGAATTGAAATCGATGTTTGACTGAAGTCGATGTTCTAGATGAAATCAATGTTGAACTGAAATTGATGTTCAAGTAAATTCAATGTTCTATATGAAGTCTATGTAGAACCAAAATCGATGTTTGAGCCGAAATCGATGTTTGAACCGAAGTCGATGCTTGACTGAAATCGATGTTCTAACAAAAGTCGATGTAGAGCCAAAATCGATGTTTGAACCGAAGTCGATGCTTAAGTGAAATCGATATTCTTACTGAAATCGATGTTTTAATATAGTAGTCATTGTTTAAGTGAATCGATGTAAAATAGTAATTGTTGTGAGCTTTCAATAGAGTCATTGTAGACTTAGGCAAATCATATGCAATTGACTTCAAAATAGAAATGAGTGTAGATAACTTACTGAGTTTGTTTTACTTGATACCTGATGACAAGCTTCAGAAAATAATGTTAGTTAATAATTACCAGGGCTTTGTTAATCACCCAAAAATACATATAATATATAAAAATTTATATGGAGATGGACTGATCATCAATCTCCCCCTTTTTGGTGATGACAAAACATTAAAAGTTATACATTTGAAAGAGCTGAAATAAATTTGCTGGAAATTTCTAAAGTATGTATTTCATAGTGTTTTCTCCCCCATTTTGTCATTAAGCAAAAAGGAGTAAGCAAGTAGAAAAGAGAATGAGAAGAGAGACAAAGAGAAATGGAAGCCAAGAGAGAAAATTGTATTCATTAGTGAGGGTTAGAAATGTACAAGGCAGGAGACAGAAGGGAAGCAAGGCGAGTAATAATCTGCCAAGCTTGGACTTCCTGCTCTTCAAAAAGATTCTTAAAGACACCCCAGCTAATGTTATAAGAAGGCCCCATCTCTGGATTGAGTCTCTGAATGTGAACTTGTCTCTGATCCATGATGAACTTAGTGTATTCATAGTACTGAGAGAGAGTCTGTAGAACCCATCAGTACTAAAACTAGCATGCTGAAGGAACTTGTCTATTGAGATAGGATAATGCAGATTGTGTGCCTTTAGTTCTTTCTTCAAAGCTTCAAAGATCTTGAATCTCTCAACCAAAATGAAGTATGGATCTAAAACTAAGTTGATGGAGTTGAGATCCATGAATTGCGTAGGAGACAGAGTGGGTTGATATGATCTGATCAGAGAGGAATTGAGCTGATCCAACTGGAAAGCAGCCTGATGGTATACCTTACACCACTCAGAGGGGAAGAATCACTCTGATTTTGCTAGCAGAGGAGCTAAAACTGATGATTTTATGAAGCCCCTATGATATTCTCTGAACAGAAACCGACGAAATGCTAAGGAGACCCTTTTCTAAACAAAGATTATGGCCTTGACTCTAGCATACCTCTCAAAGATGATTGAACCCACATCATATTCCATAAGCAAAAAATGCAACTGAGGGAGAAGCTTGAAGTCAGACATCTTCAAGGTGGCAAAATCAACTTGAAGGGGTACATTGAGGGGGTGTTCAATCTTGAGATTAGTGCAGCAGACCGAAACTGACCAAGTTGGACTTCAGAAAGGTTATTAACATGGCAGTAGTCATTGTACATCTGGAACTGCCTGATCAGCTTGATCTTCTTCCTAATAAAGGGACCCCAAGAAGATGTATGCTAATTGACAAACCATTCTGACAGGGTAAGAGTATGATTTGAAGGAGGACATTTGCTAGCCCTGGAAACCTCAAACCTTTTGTAGAGGGCATTATTGGACCTAGCCCACTGATCCTCAGTCTTAGACTCATCTGAAGAAAAGATTTTGGATTGTTCAGGCTTGGGCACAAGAGAGATAGGAAGAATGAGAGTGAGATATTATGTGAGATTGAGATAGGGGAGGCCAAAAATTACGGAAAAAGTACATTTTTGAATATATTTAGTATAGAGGGATTTCCGTCTATGGACTACTAAGAGAGAGTACCAGAAAGGAGAAAATAGAGCTTGAGAGGATTTGGGTACAAGCTCTTTGGAAAATTTTCTTTTCTTAGAGGCAGGACTGGGAGAAGGCTAAGAATCAGTTCTGTGGAGATGAGAGGAAACAAATACGACTGTTCTAATGATGGCCTCTTCAAATTCATCTTTGATATTTGTAACAGTATGACCAATGGTAGTAGCACCCTCAGGGATAAGAGTGATGAAAGATGGTGGAGTAGGAGGGTGAAGAGAGGAGAAAGATGAAGTGGGAGGAGGTTGAGTAGATGGTCCAACAGAGGAGGGACCAGAAGTTGATGGACCAGAGGAAGAGGCTGGAGGTGCCTCAAAAGAGGGAGGAGGAATAGAGGATGAAGGAGTAGGTGATGATGAGGGCTCAACAATGAAGGGAGTAGGAGAAGAAACATGTTTAGGAAGGGGTTTCTTGGATGGTTCTGGAGCAAGTGGGGCAGTGAAGGAGGCAATTGGGGAGGAAGGTGCTAGAGTCTGAAGGACTGGAGGATCAGAAGGCCCTGGTGGCACAGTAGCTTCCTCTTCATTCACATGAGGCCTGGATGACCCAACCACTGCTTTATCTTGCTCAGATGGCCCTGATGGCCCATTTTCCTCTTCTGTAGGAATCGATGGCCCTGCAACTAATTCAACTAGCACTGACTGTTCTGGCTGTTCTAGTTGAGAAGGCCCTGCTGGCCCTGCAACTGCTTCAGGTACAGGTTCAGATGGAACAGGACGGGCTTGAGCTGAGGAGGGAGCTGCAGAAGTGGAATAAGGTAAGTGCTCCTTCACAAACTATGCAAGATCAGTCACCAAGCTCTTTAAACTGCTCAGTTCACTTCTCATATCATGGAGATCATATTTTACTACGCTAATATCTTTTGCTTGTGAGCTTTGGCTGAGAAAAATTGATGTCACATCAGACTGAAAAGAGCACAGGAGCTCTCCATGAGCATCCAACCGAGCTGTAACAGGGTCCAGATGAACACACATCTTCATTTTCTTGGATCTATTATGTGCTCTTCTAGTGAGCATTGCAATATTGCTGGCAACACCATTTCCTCCAGAACTAGCAGTTGGCTCATCATGCATTGCTGTAAAACTGGTGTGCTGGTGAGCACTATCATCATCATCATCATTAGAGGCATCTTCCACTAAGCCTTCTTGAAATTGCTCTTCATGGGTATCAGTAGTAGGCTCCCCCTGAGCAAGAGCGTCTTCCAAAAGAATTTCTTCAACTTGAGCTTGACATACACCATCAAGAATAGTATCTTCATGTTCTCCTCCAATAATGGTTTCTTCAACTGGAGCACTAGGAGTTTCGTCAGCAGGGATTTCTATATGCTCCCCCTCAGTATTTGCAAACACTTCTACAATAGGGCTGATAGAGGATTCTTGAACAACAGGAGGCTTAATGATAGGAGGAGGAATCACACTTGCAGATGATTGCCCAAAGGGCTCAATGAGTTCAGGTGCTATAGCTTCAATCCTTCTTTCTGATGCAACATGCTCATCACCCCTAACTATATTCTCATCCTCTTGAGCAAATGGAGCTTCAGTTGTAGAAGAATCTCCAATGATTGCTTCTCCTTCTGCCATGGAAGTCTTTGACCAAATATTAGTTAAGAGAGAAAAACCACTCTTCTTCAGGTTTCTAGTGCGAATTGGTTGTCCCATTTTCTCCATCAGTTCACGTTCCAAATCAACTTCAAAGTGTCAGAAAATCCTAGTAAGCAGATGAGCATAGGGAAGGGACACTGCTAGCTTGCTCTTCTTGTCCTAGATAAGCTCAGTGGCAGATTTCATCTTCTCAATCATAATCTATGCCAGATTAATATCCTATTTCTATACAGCCCAAAACATAATATCTGCATCTCCTTTTGTGCAAGAAGAGAATGTGGCACTACGAGGAACTATAATTTGGCAAACAATGAAATGCAGTACCCTATTGAAAGCATTGAATTGATTAATGTCTATCTTGCCATCCCTTAGCTTGTACTATGTTCCTATAATTCCAAGGTCCTTAGCATGAATGTCTATGGAATTTATCAGACTGTGCCCCACCTTAGAGACACTAAACAACCTCTCCAACAAGTCTTGAGTAATACGAATGGGCTTACCTTTGACAAAGGAGGTGAGAGCCCCATCTTCTTCAGATTTTAAACAGGTGTAGAAAGCTTTGGTCAAATGGATAACTGGGTTCGGAAACAATACATACCCCCGTCCATTTCATCCTCTGAAGCGCTTCAATCACACTGATCATACCCTGCTGCTCTAAATCTGCCAAGTCCACTACCTTGTTCCCCCAAATCTTTATCTTCACAGCTTGGAATCTCTCGAGTTGTTCTGCCGTGAGGAAGGCATTTCTATAACCATCCAAACTACTGGAACTCCGAGAAGGGGACATGGAAAAATCCAAGAGAGGGTCCTAAGGGTTCGTGGAAGGAAGAGGAACAAAACCCCTCAAGAAATTTGAGCGGGAAGAATCAAATCCTTTGAGAATGGGAAGAAGGATTCTGGAGTCGATAGAGGGTTTCGCAGACCTTGGAGTCGAAGGGGTGCAAGAGAGAGAGAGAGAGAGAGAGAGAGAGAGAATCGGTGAGGGATGAGTTGTCTTAACAACAGAGAGAAATAAGGTGTTTTCGAAAAGGCAGAGCATTTATTGCAGAAAATGACAAAATAATGGATGACGATAGTGCAAAAGTGAATAGATTTATTTAAATAAGAAGGCAAGAGTTAAAACTTGTTCTGAAATTGTAGCAGTCCTCGTCATTCAAACCCATTAACCTAATAATGAGCTTGACTCGACTCTGCCTCCCGCGAACGAGCCAAAGCCTCGCAAGGGATACCATTCACAAGTCCGTAGAAATATAAAAGAAATATCTCAAATATATATAAGACTGTCATCTCACAAATATTTACATGAAATATACATAGCTATTTTTTCAACTATAACCAGACACAAGTACAACAACCTAGGACATACCCCGGGTGAACACAAAGAAAGATTACACTGCTGGTGGTGTAGACCCAACTCCGCTATGGTGCGGCTCCGAACTAGAAGAAGGGCGAGAAGCCTCCTGCTCTCCCTCACCTGAAAGGAGCAGGGGTGAGCCTCGCAAGTCACTGGCTCAGTAGGGAAACTCCCCCAAAATCCGAACAAAACCAAAGTGCAGAAGTAGGAAGCTATGCTACGCAATTTATAGAACTATCTAAGCAGGATATTAAAGCTGTAAATACTAATTACCACATGCTAACAACAAGAATCAACCTTTAATAAATAAATGGTAAACCTCATCTAGGTGTACGTGCTAAAGTAGAAGAGCGCCACACTCGGGTCATGAAGACTGGTTCGCGACACCGACAACTAACTCGGACAAACCACACAGGACTACCTCTCAGTCTCGCAGCCACAGACGAAAGGTTCAGCTACTGCTCCACCAGAACAAGCCAAGAAACTGTGGAGACCAACCAACACCACTCCTGTGGACCACACTGCCACAGGTCCATGCCTAGTACCTTTAGGGACTCCGACCTGAGCTCCCTAAAGTGAGACACTGGAAAACAAGACTAGTTGGGGCCCAGTACGTCTACTGGTGTCCGTAACCCCCAACCACAAGCGTGCTACAAGCAACAAACACAAACTCACACAAGTCGCTATCCCATTGCTATCTTTCCCTTAGTCGGACGTACAACTCTACACAAGAGTGAGGGTGTCCAAGAAGACGACACAGACCTCGACAGTACACAAGTATCGGGACAAGCCGCGGGCACTAACGTGCCTGGCTCACACAAAACCTGGGGCTCCCAACTGAATAGGTAACAATGGTAGGTGTCGTACTACCCATCACGCACACACAAACCACGTGAACACCACACAAACTATGTGAACACCACGCTCCTCAAGCCTACAAGTGCCGATACACCGCTTACCATTGCCATACACAATAAATAATGATAATCTGATAACCACATAACCATGCACAAGTCCATTGCCATTGGAATCCAAAAAGCGATGGGGTCCACTGTCGCCTTCAGAACGCGACACCTCGATATGTCGCGTTCAGAAGTAGAACGTGACGGGTGGGGCTGTCGCGTTCAGAATGTGACAGGCAGGTCCATCGCCTTCACAGACAGTGACCTATATCCGAGAATCCATCTATGGATTCCCCATGCAAACCATATAAAATGCCATAACAAGCAATTATTCTTGTTCTATTTGTTGCCCAAGCATGGTATCTAGCATCTATAACACAGATAACAAGCTAAACACGCTCCACATGCAATCTACAATGTGAAACAGGGAAGAATCTCCCAACCTTTGTGAAGGACGCGAAAAACAAGGATAGCTTGGTGTTTCCCCTGCTCTATACCACGTCCTCGCGGCGAGACCACGCCAAAACCAGCTCCAAAACGTCAGATCGCCCAAGACCATCCACAAAATCCCTTCCTGGCCGAGCAGAGCTTTCCAAGCTCTGTTCGGCCGACCTAGGCTAAAAACAACTCAGAGTTGAGAATGTGATGTACCCTACTATCGATACAAGAACGCGATGTAGGAGGTCGTCGCCTTCTCCCTGATGAGGCCAGCAGGTCACCCAACGCGAGCCACGTGGCGGACATGCAGGCGAATACCTCGAATCAGCAGTAACCAAAACGTGACAACTAGGACCATCGCGTTCAAAACGTGACGTCCAGCCCTATCGCATTCACAAACAGTGAACTAATGGGTGCTTTGGGCCCAAACTGTCAACCCACAAAGCCCCAAAACCTACGTAAACACCTGAAACTCAAATCATAGGCCACACACTGGCCTCCACAACCACTAAGCCATGATTCGAACGGTCAATACGCTACATTACTATCACCTAAAAGAAATTTCATCCTCGAAATTTAAGAAGAAAGCTCGACACAAAAATTTTCAATTAAACAAGCATGGTATTTTCACCTAAAAGAATTAAAGGCTTACTCAAACAAGTATGGATACGATTTCATCATTTCCTCTACTAATTCCCACGTATCCTCTCTGCCCTGCCTGTTTTCCCATCTGACTTTCACTAACTCAATTTCTTTATTTCTTAGTTTCTGGGTCCTGCGCCCTGTAATTTGTACTTGATATTCTGGCATTGTCATGTCTGGCTTCAGATCATCTCTATGGTAACTGACCACCTGGGAAGGATCTCGGATGTATCTTCTGAGCATTAACACATGAAACACATCATGTGCATCTATGAAATCCGCTGGGAGATCCAATTTGTAGGCTGTTTCACCAATTCTTACTAATATCTGGAATGGGCCAACATATCTTGTACTCAACTTGCCTCTCTTGCTGAACCTGATCACACCCATGGTAGGAGAAACTTTGAGGAATACATAATCACCAACTTCAAACTGCAGTGGCCAGCGTTTGGTATCTGCATAGCTCTTCTGACGACTCTGCACTATTTTAAGCTTTTCCTTGATAAATTTAACAATTTCTGCACATTGTTGAATCAGCTCTGGACCCATAACCTATCTCTCACCTACCACATGCTAGTTCAATGGTGTCCTTCATGGTCTGCCATACAATGCTTCATAAGGTGTCATTCCAATACTCGCATGATGACTGTTGTTATATGCAAATTCTACCATACCCAAATACTACTCCTAAGTGCCTCCCCATACTAAGCAGCAAGCTCTCAACATGTCTTCTATAGTCTGAATGGTTCTTTCGTTTGACCATCTATCTGTGGATGATAGGCTGAACTGTACCTCAATTCTGTTCTAATCACTCTCTACAAACTCCTCCAGAAACCTGAAGTGAACCTGGGATCTCTATCTGAAACAATGGTAACTATAATCCCATGCAAAGGTACTATTCTGTCTACATACAATCTGGCTAATCTATCCATAGTCCATGACATGCTCACTGCCAATAACCTACAAACCTTGGTCAATCTGCCCACGAAAACCCAAATACCATTGTGACCTACTACTGTCTTGGGTAAACCAACTACAAAATCCATGGCAATATTATCCTATTTCCACTATGGAATGAGCAATGGCTACAACAGTTCTCCTGGCCTCTGGTGCTCTACCTTCACTTGTTGACATACTGCACATCTTGCTATAAATTCTGCAATTTCTTTCTTCATATTAGGCCACCAAAAATGCTTCTTCAAATCTTGATACATCTTGGTACTACCTGGATGGATGGTGTATCTGGACCAGTGAGCTTCCTCTAACACTTTCTGCCTCACCTCGGCATCTACTGGAACATATAAGCGACCTTTGAGCCTAACCACGTTGTCATCATCTATTGTAACCTCTTCCATTCTCACAATATCTGCCAAATTCTCATCTGTACTCTGCTCTTCCACTATCTGCCAATACAAGGACGGCTCCACTGCACTGTTGGCTAACACTGCTCGTCGCTGATTATTTGGCACATACAATGAGTTCTCTGCCACATCTTCATACAATTTCCATTCCCTGATCATCATCTGATTCATAACTACCTTTCTACTCAGTGCATCTGCCACAACATTAGCTCTGCCTAGATGGTATGCTAGACTGAAATCATAATATTTCAAATATTCCATCCACCTGTGCTACCTCAAATTCAAATCTTTCTGGGAGAAAATATACTTCAAGCTCTTGTGATCAGTGAATATCTCAAATCTCTCACCATATAAATAATGCCGTCAAATCTTTAGTGCAAACACAACTACTACCAGCTCTAAATCATGTGTCCGATAATTCTCTTCATGCCTCTTTAACTGCCTAGATGCATAGGCCACCACCTTTCCATACTGCATTAACACTGCTCTCAAACCTCTTCTAGATGCATCTGTATACAATACAAATCCGCCACTGCCTGATGATATCTCCAATATAGGTGTTGTGGTAAGCCTCTTCTTCAACTCTGCAAAACTGCGCCTGCAATCTGAAGACCATACAAAAGACACTCCTTTCCTTATCAATCTTGTCATTGGTGCTGCAATGTTCGAGAAATCCTCGATAAACCGCCTGTAATAGCTTGCCAAACCCAAAAAGCTCCTGATCTTTGACATTGTCTTTGGTTCTTCTCACTTCATCATTGCCTCTACCTTGGCCGGATCAACTGCAACACCTTCACCTGATATCACATGACCCAGAAACTAAATCTCTTTCAGCTAGAACTCACATTTGCTGAACTTGGCATACAACTGATGATACCGCAAAGTCTGCAAGGTAATCCTCAAGTGCGCTGCATGCTCCTCTTCTGATGCTGAATACACTAATATATCATCAATAAATATCACAATGAACTGATCCAGATAAGGGTGAAATATCCTATTCATCAAGTTCATAAATGTTGCCGGTGCATTAGTCAACCCAAATGGCATAACAACAAACTCATAGTACCCATATCTGGTCCTGAAAGTTGTCTTGTCAATGTCTTCTTCCTTAATCTACAGTTGATGATACCCTGACCTCAAGTCAATCTTAGAAAATACCTTCGCTGACTAAAGTTGATCAAACAAATCATCTATTTTGGGAAGTGGATACTTATTCTTGATGGTAACTTTGATCAACTGCCTGTAGTCTATACACATCCTCAAGCTGCCATCCTTCTTTCTGACAAATAATACTGGTGATCCCCATGGCGAATGGCTGGGTCTAATGAAGCCTTTCTCTAATAGTTCTTGCAACTGCTTCTTCAAATCCTTCAATTCTGCTGGTGCCTTTGAAATCGACATACTGCCTGGCTGTAACTCAACTGTAAAATCCACCTCCCTGTGTGGAGCTAACCCTGGAAACTCCTCTGGGAACACATCTGCAAACTCTCTGACTACAGGTACTGTATCTACAAACTTACTCAACTCAACTAAACTAACTGAAGCAAGGTACGCTACACACCCCGCATTAATCAACCTTCTAGCCCTAAGTGCTAAAATAATGACCTTAGGAGTGCAAAAAGGCATACCTTGAAACTCAATCACTGCTCCACCAGACCTGCAAAATATGACCCTCTTCTTTCTACCATCCACCAATGCCCCATAGGCTTCCAATCAATCCATCCCCAAAATCACATCATAATCATTCAATGAAAGTGCATACAATCTTGCTAGCAACTGATTCCCCTGAATAACTATCGAAACCTCATCTAAGTAATAGAAAGTAAGCATAAACCCACTAGAGGGAACCTCTACAATCAACTCACACTGCCTTTCTTCTAAGGGATGTACCATGCTATCCATGAAATCCTTGGAAATAAATGAATGCGAAGCACCCAGATCAATCAATACCCTAGCATAAAATTCATAAAGAGGTATTATACCTTCAATTAGGTTGGATGCCTCCGCTTGAGCTCTGGTGAATGCCATAACTCGACCACACCCTCTCTGGAAAGGTGCACCTCTGCCTCGCTCTGCTGGCTGTTGGAATGGTTGCTGCTACTACTGCTGCTAAGTCCCTCTACCGTAGCTATACTCCCGAGGATGTGGAAAATTTCTGGCTAAGTGTCCTGGCTGCCCACAGTTATAACACCTGAAGCATGGAAAAGCTGTGGGCTGCCCTGCTGTGCTCTACTGCGACTCCTCCGGAGCTAGCCTGAAACCTCTGCCATGCTGAAAAACCTGCTAAAAGCCCTGCTATCTGCCACCACTTTGTCCTCCTCCTCTGAATATCTTCTTCAGCTTGTTACCCCACTTGGCAAGTCCTGACGATGATGATTGCTTCTGAGGGTGTCTTACCCTTGCTAATGCCTGCAGACTTTTGGGGAAGCCGAAAACTGTTGGAACCTCCTGACTGAGATTGTCTAGCCAGAACAATCCTCTCAAGTATAGCTGCTCTCTGTCTTGCTTCCTCCACTGTTCTGCACATGAGGTGAATCACTACATCTTGCAACTCTGCTCGCAGTCCTCTAATGAAATACTCCACCATCATAACATTATCTATAACCACATATGGAGCATATCTACTTAACGCCATAAACCTCATCTTGTAGTCTAACACTGATAGATTCCCCTGCTGCAATGTCCTAAACTGCTCCCTCTTGGCCTACTGTATCTGAACTGGGAAGGAAGTGTCATTGAATACCGTGAAAAACACTGGCCAGGAGATGGTATCCTCTCTCCTCCTTGCAAACACTGTCTGCATCTTCAATCTCCACCACTCCTGTGCAAAACCTCGTAGCTGGTATATGGCAAGAATCACCCAATCTACCTGCGGACACCTCATCGTGACAAAGACTCTCTCTATCTCATGCACCCCGTGCTCTACTGTATCTGAGTTGGGGCCTCCGGAATACGTAGGTGGCTGCAGTCATAATAACCTCTCCACAAGTGCTGTAGACTCCTCTGCACTAGCTGGCAGTGCTGGTGCTGCTGTGAGTATGGGTACAACGGGTGGTACCTCTACTCCTGGTGGTGGTGGGGAAGGTGCCACTGGTATTGCCTCCTCTACAATTGGTGGTACCACAGCTACCGACTGTACTAGGGCCTGCTGGTCCAGTCTCGTTCGAATATCTGTGATGCTTTCCCATAATCTCTCTATCATATGTTGTGTAGTCTCCTCCAGCTCATCTCCACCACCTCCCCAATCTCTCCTGTCTGCCATTTCTACTTCTGCACAAACATCATTCCAACCATACAACAAATCAATACGAAAACCAGAGTCAACTACCAACAGTGGGCTAGAGTAGAGAACAGGCTATGTAAATTTCCGATTCCTTTATATTCACATGGACCTTGCTCTGATACCAACTGTAGCCTCGTCATTCAAACCCATTAACCTAATAACAAGCTTGACCCGACTCTGCCTCCCATGAATGAGTCGAAGCCTCGCAAGGGATACCATTTACAAGTCCATAAAAATATAAAGGAAACAACTCAAATATATATAAGACTATCATCTCACAAAATTTACATGAAATATGCATAGCCTTTTACTCAACTGTAACCAGACACAAGTACAACAACCTGGGGCATACCCCGAGGTGAATAGAAAGAAAGATTACACTACTAGTGGTGTAGACCCAACTTCGCTACAGTGCGGCTCCGATCTTGAAGAAGGGCGAGAAGCCTCCTGCTCTCTCTCAACTAAAAGGAGTAGGGGTGAGCCTCGCAAGTCACTGGCTCAATAGGGAAACTCCCCTAAAAGTCGAACAAAACCAAAGTGCAGAAGTAGGAAGCTACGCTACGCAATTTATATAACTATCTAAGCAAGATATTAAAGTTGTAAATACTAATTATCACATGCTAATAACAAGAATCAACCTTTAATAAATAAATGGCAAACCTCATCCAGGTGTACGTGCTAAAGTAGAAGAACGCCACACTCGGGTCACAAAACTGGTTCGCGACACCAGCAACTAACCCGGACAAACCACACAGGACTACCTCTCAGTCTCACAGCCACGGACAAAAGGTCCAGCTGCCGCTCCACCAGAACAAGCTAAGAAACTGTGGAGACCAACCAACACCACTCCTACATACCACACTGCCGCAGGTCCATGCCTAGCACCTTTAGTGACTCCGGCTCAAGCTCCCTAAAGTAAGGCACTGGAAAATAGGACTAGCTGGGGCCGAGTATGTCTACTGGTGTCCGTAACCCCCAACCACGAGCGCGCTACAAGCGACAAACACAAACTCACAAGTCGCTTTACCACTGCCATCTTTCCCTCAGCCAGACGTACAACTCTACACAAGAGTGAGGGTGTCCAGGAAGATGACATAGACCTCGACGGTACACAAGTACTGGGACAAGCCCCGAGCACTAACGTGCCTGGCGCACACAAAACCTGGGGCTCCCAAATGAAGAGGTAACCACGGTAGGTGTCGTACTACCCGCCACGGACACACAAACCACGTGAACACCACGCTCCTCGATCCTACAAGTGTCGATACACCACTTACCATTGCCATACACACTAAATAATGATAATCGGATAACGACATAACCATGCACAAGCCCATTGCCAGCGGAATCTAGAACGCGACGGGGTCCACTATCGCCTTCAGAATGTGACACCTCAATATGTCGCGTTCAGAAGCAGAACACGACAGGTCAGGCTGTCGCATTTAGAATGCGACAGGCAGGTTCGTCGCCTTCACAGACAGTGTCTTAAATCTGGGAATCCATCTCCGGATTCCCCATGTAAACCATATAAAACGCCATAACAAGCAATTATTCATGTTCTATTCGTTGCCCTAGCATGGTATATAGCATGTATAATGCAGATAACAAGCTAAACACACTCCACATGCAATCCACGATGAGAAACAGGGCAGAATCTCCCTACCTTCATGAAGAACGCGAAGAACACTGATAACCCGACATTTCCCCCGCTCCGTACCACATCCTCACAGTGAGACCACGCCAAAACCAGCTCCAAAATGTCAGATTACCCAAGACCATCCACAAAAACCCCTTCCTGGACGAGCAAAGCTTTCTGAGCTCTATTCGGCCGACCTAGGCTAAAAACAACTCAGAGTTGAGAACGCAACGTACGCTACTGTCGCAATAAGAACACGATGTAGGAGGTCGTCGCCTTTTCACTGTTGAGGCCAGCGGGTCGCCCAACACGCGCCACGTGGCGGATATGTAGGCGAAGACCTCGAATCGACGGTAACTAGAATGTGACAACCAGGACCTTCATGTTTAGAACGCGACGTCCATCCCTGTCGCGTTCACAGACAGTGAACCAATGGGTGCTTTGGGCCCAAAATGTTAGCCCACAAAGCCCCAAAACCTACGTAAACACCTGAAACTCAAATCATAGGCCACACATTGGCCTCCACAACCACTAAGCCATGATCTGAACGGTCAATACGCTACAAAAATAGATTATTTTATTCCAGTTATATACATATAAATCTATTACTAATTGCACATGCCTAATTCCCATCTTAGAGAAGTAAATCTCTCTTCGGGTAAAGATTTTGTAAAGATATCTGTTAACTGATTTTGAGTATCTACAAAAGAAATATTAATATTTCCATTTTCTACATGATCTCAAATAAAATGATATCTAACCTCAATATACTTTGTCCTCAAGTGCTGCACAGAATTTTTAGTGAGATTTATAGCACTAGTGTTGTAACATAGTAATGGAATAGTCTTGATGTGTATTCCATAATCTTCAAGCTATTGTTTGATCTAAAGGAGTTGAGTGCAACAGCTACTGAGTTTTGTTTCTTTGATGACCATGAAATCAAGCATCCTGCAAGAAATTGATAACAGCCACTGGTGCTTTTTCTATCAACTTTGCATCCAGTATAGTCAGCATCTAAATATCCAATTAAATTAGTTTCATAGGTTTTAGGATACCATAGACCTAAGTTATGAGTATGAGCTAGATATCTAAAGATTCTGTTTACTGAGATTAGATGAGATTCCTTAGGATCAGATTGATATCTTGCACACATGCATACACTGAATAAAATATTAGGTCCACGTGTAGTTAGATAGAGGAATGAACCAATCATACCTCTATAGAGTTTCTGATCTACCTTCTTACCTTCTGGATCACTATCTAACCTGGTTGATGTGCTTATTGGAGTAGATAATTGTGACGTTCTGGTCGTTCGGATCGTCTTCCTATGTGTATGGAGGCCAGTGTGTGGCCAATGACGTGTGTAGTAGGTGTTTTCCGCAAGTGGTGAGGCTTTGTGGGCAGGAGGTTTGGGCCCAAAGAGCTCACTGATTCATTGTCTGTAATGCGACAGTGAAGGGCGTCGCATTTTGAACGCGACATCCTAGGGCGTCGTGTTCATGAAACCACCGTTTTTAGTCTTCGTCTGCATGTGCACCATGTGTTGCGCATAGGGCAAGCTTGCTGACGTCGGCTTATTGAAGGCGACGGATTGGTGCGTCGCGTTAAGGTCGCGACACAGTGTGGCGTCACGTTCTTAACTGTGAAGAGTTTTTAATGAACCCCGGCAGAATAGAGCTCACATGAGCTCTGCTCAACCAGGGGGTAAGGCTGCAGGATTTCTGGGCGATTCGACTTGTTGGGACTTGGTGTGGAGTGTTCTCGCCGCGAGGATGTTGTGTGGAGCGGGGGAAACATATTGTGGACTCCGTACTTCGCTTGGTTCGCGAAGGTAGGGAGATTTCCCGTGTTTGAATCCATGGATTGCTCGTGTGTTGTGAATGATGTGTTTCTAGCTCTTTAAACAGTAGATGGCATGTGTAGGAACACATTAAAGCATGTAAATGGAATGAAAACCATAGATTATAGGGGCTTTGGGGGTGATCCAGATGAAGGTTTCCGGATTAGGGTTTGCGCCTGTAAAGGCGACAGACCTGGGTGTCGCGACACTGTCGCGACCATACGATACGTCACGTTCTTATTTTCTAAAGGCGACATATCGGGCAGTCGCGTTCTGAAGGCAACACTAGACCCCGTCACGATCACAGCTGAATCTTATTCTGTGTATGGGATTGTTAATGTGATATTATCGGATTATCGTATATATACTGCATGATAATGGTAAGAGGTGCATTGGCACTCTTAACACTCGGGAAGCGTATGGTGTGTGTGGTTGGCGTGGTGTTCACGTGGTTTACGTGGAGGTTTCACATGGCTTGTGGGTTGTGCACGTGGTTTCCGTGTACATGGCGTGTAGCTTGACGCCTACCGTTAATACCTCTTCAGTTGGGAGCCCCAAGTTTTGTGTGAGCCAGGCACGTGTCTACTCGGGGATTGTCCCGGTACTGAGTACCGTTGAGGTTTTGTCGTCTTCCTGGACACCCTCACTCCTGTGCTGAGTAGTACGTCCGGCTGAGGGAAAGACGGCAGTGGGACAGTGACTAGAGAGAATTTGTTGTGTTCTCGCTTGTAGCGCGCTCGTATTTGGGGGAGACGGACACCAGTAGACATACTGGGCCCCAGCTAGTCCTGTTTTCTAGTGTCTCACTTTAGGGAGCTCAGGCCAAAGTCCCTAAAGGTGCCAGGCATGGGCCTGCGAGGTGTGTGACCTGCAGGTTGTGGTGGTTTAGTTGGACTCCATAGTTCTTTGTACTGGTTTAGTGGAGCGGCAGCTGGACCTTCCGTCCGTAGCTGCGAGACTGAGAGGTAGTCCTGTGTTGTTTGTCCGGGTCAGTAGCTGGTGTCGCGAACCAGTCCACGTGGCCCGAGTGAGGCATTTTCCTACTGTAGCTCATACACTTGTTTGGGTTTGCCGTTTATTTATCAATACTGGTTTCTGTCAAGCGGCAAATGGTAAGCGGTATTTACAGCTTTATATCCTGCTACATAGTTCTATGAATTGTTAGTGTAATCTCCTGCTTTACTATTTGTGTTGGTTTGCTCCGTTTCTAGGGAGTTCCCCTACTGAGCCAGTGACTCGAGAGGCTCACCCCCTACTCTTTCAGGTGAGGGAGAGCAGGAGACCTCACACCCGTCGTCTAGTTCTGAGCCGTACCGTAGCGGAGGGTCTGCACCACTGGCAGTGTAATTTACTTTTCTATTGTACACCTCGGGGTATGCCCCAGGTTGTTGTTGTAGTTTTGTTACAGTTGTGCTATGGCTATGTACACTTCTAATAAATATTTGTGAGATTGACAAATCTTATATATATTTGAGCTGGTTCCTTCACATTCCTACGGACTAGTAGTTTGATATCCCTTGCGAGGCTTTGGCCCGATCGCGAGAGGCGGACTCGTATTAGGTACGTTATTGGGTTAACGGGTCTATATAATGAGGGCCGTCTAAGATAGATTTGAGGTCAGGATATCATCAATTGCGAATTAGAGAAGAAGACATTGATACGACTACTTTTCGCACTAGATATGGGCATTATGAGTTTGTTGTGATGCAATTTTGGTTAACTAATGCACCAGCAGCTTTTATGAATCTGATGAATAGAATATTTCATCTATATTTGGATTTGTTCATAGTGGTATTTATTGATGATATACTGATTTACTCAGCATCAGAAGAGGAGCATGCAGCGCACTTGTGAGTTACTTTGCAGATACTGAGGGATCATCAGCTATTTGCCAAGTTCAGTAAATGTGAATTTTGGCTGAAAGAAATTCAGTTTCTGGGTCATGTAATATCAGGTGAAGGTATTGCAGTGGATCCCTCTAAAGTTGAGGCAGTAATGAAATGGGAAGAACCGAGGACAGTGTCTGAGATCAGGAGTTTTCTGGGTCTTGCAGGTTATTACAGAAGATTTATTCAAGATTTTTCCAAGATAGCAGCCCCTATGACTAGGTTGACAAGAAAATGAGTTTCTTTTGTGTAGTCCTCAAAATGCAGACGTAGTTTTGCAGAATTAAAGAAAAAGTTCAATTCAGCACTAGTGTTAGAAATACCATCAGGAAGTGGCGGATTTGTTTTGTTTACAGATGCATCCAAGAGAGGATTGGGTGTAGTTTTGATGCAGCACAGCAAGGTGGTAGCCTACGCCTCCAGGCAATTAAAGAAACATGAAGAAAACTATCCCACTCATGATTTAGAACTGGCAGCGGTTGTTTTTGCATTGAAGATTTGGCAACATTATTTATATGGTGAATGATTTGAAATATTTACTGATCATAAGAGTTTAAAGTATATTTTATCTCAGAAAGATTTGAATTTAAGGCAGCGCCGATGGATGGAATATTTAAAAGATTATGATTTTAATTTGGCATGTCATCCAGGCACAGCTAATGTAGTAGCAGATGCACTAAGTAGAAAAGCAGTTATGAATCAACTTATGATCAGAGAATGGAAATTGTATGAAGATGTGGCGGAAAATTCCTTATATGTGTCGAGTAGTCATCGCAGAGCAATATTAGCAACCAGTGCAGTGGAGTCATCTTTATATCAGCAAATAGTGGAGGCGCAGAGAGCAGATAATAGTTTAGCAGATATTATAAGAATGGAAGAAGTGACTTTTGGGAACGACAGTGTGGTTAGACTTAAAGGTCGACTATATGTTCCAGTAGATGAAGAAATCAGACAAAGAGTTCTAGAAGAGGCCCACAGATCAAGGTATACTATCCACCAAGGTAGCACAAAAATGTATCAAGATATGAAGAAACATTTTTGGTGGCCGAATATGAAAAGAGAATTTGCAGAGTTTATTGCAAGATGTGCAGTATGCCAGCAAATTAAAGCAGAACACCAGAAACCAGGAGGATTGTTGCAGCAGCTACCCATTCCACAATGGAAATGGGATGATATAGCAATGGATTTTATTGTTGGTTTGCCCAGCTCATCAGGTCACAATGCAATTTGGGTATTTGTGGATAGATTAACTATGGTTTGTAGGTTGTTGTCGGTCAGTATGTCTTGGTCAGTTGATAGATTAGCCAAGCTGTATGTAGAAAGAATTGTACCTTTGCATGGTATTCCAATCACCATTGTTTTAGATCGAGATCGTCATTTTACTTCACGTTTTTGGAGGAGCTTGCAGAGAGTCGTCGGTACAGACTTAAGGTACAGTTCAGCATATCATCCACAAACAGATGGGCTGACAGAGAGGACAATCCAGACACTTCAAGACATGCTAAGAGTTTGTTGTTTGGTGTGGGGAGGTATTTGGGAGCGCAACTTGGGATTGATTGAGTTTTCCTATAATAACAGTTATCATGCAAGTATTGAGATGGCACCATATGAAGCTTTATATGGTAGACCGTGTAGATCACCACTAAACTTGCATGAAGTAGGGGAAAGACAAGTTTTTGGTCCAAAATTAATCTGACAATGTGCAGACACAGTAAAATTTATTCAAGAAAAATTGAAAACAGCCCAGAGCCGTCAGAAAAGTTATGCAGATGTCAGACATAGACCTTTGCAATTTGAAGTTTGTGACTATGTATTTCTAAAGGTTTCTCCTACTAAAGGCGTGCTGAGATTTAGTAAGAAAGGCAAGTTGAGCCCAAGATATGTCGGACCATTCCAAATAAAAGAAAGAATGGGTGAAGCAGCTTACAAGTTAGATTTGCCAATAGATTTCACTGATGCACATGATGTGTTTCATGTTTCAATGTTGAGAAAATATATCAGAGATCCAACCCAAGTTGTCAGTTATCAAAGAGATGATCTGACGCCCGACATGACAATGCTGGAATATCTAGTGCAGATTACAGGCCACAAAACTCAGAAGCTCAGGAATAAAGAGATTGAATTAGTGAAAGTCAGATGGGAAAATAGACAAGGTGGAGAAGATACATGGGAATTAGCAGAAGAAATGATGAAAGTGTATCCATACTTCTTTGAGTAAGTTTTAATTCTTTTATGTGATAGTGTTATATAGATTAAATTGAGAAGTTTTTGGTGTTCAATTTTTATTTTAAATTTCGAGGACAAAATTTTTTTTTAGGTGATAGTAATGTGACGTTCCGGCCGTTCGGATCGTCTTCCTTTGTGTAAGGAGGCCAGTGTGTGGCCAATGACGTGTGTAGCGGGTGTTTTCCGCAGGTGGTAAGGCTTTGTGGGCCAGAGGTTTAGGCCCAAAGAGCTCACTGATTCACTGTTTGTAACGCGACAGTGAAGGGCGTCGCGTTTTGAACATGACATCCTAGGGCGTCGCGTTCATGAAACCGCCGTTTTTAGTCTTCGTCTGCATGTGCGCCATGTGTTGCGCATAGGGTGAGCTTGCTGACGTCAGCTTATTGAAGGCGACGGATTGGTGCGTCGCGTTAAGGTCACGACACAGTGTGGCGTCATGTTCTTAACTGTGAATAGTTTTTAATGAACCCCGGCAGAACAAAGCTCACATGAGCTCTGCTCGGCCAGGGGGTTATGCTGGAGGATTTCTGGGCGATTCGAATTGTTGGGACTTGGTGTGGCATGTTCTCGCCGCGAGGACGTTGTGTGGAGCGGGGGAAACGTCGTGTGGACTCCGTACTTCGTTTGCCTCGCGAAGTTAGGGAGATTTCTCGTGTTTGAATCCGTGGATTGCTCGTGTGTTGTGAATGATGTGTTTCTAGCTCTTTAAACAGTAGATGGCATGTGTAGGAACACATTAAAGCATGTAAATGGAATGAAAATCATAGATTATAGAAGCTTTGGGGGTGATCCGGATGAAGGTTTTCGGATTAGGGTTTGCGTCTGTAAAGGCGACAAACCTGGGTGTCGCGACACTGTCACGACCGTACGATACGTCACGTTCTTGTTTTCTAAAGGCGACATATTGGGCAGTCGCGTTCTGAAGGCGACACTAGAACCCGTCGTGATCACAGCCAAATCTTATTCTGTGCATGGGATTGTTAGTGTGATATTATCGGATTATCGTATATGTATTGCGTGATAATTGTAAGAGGTGCATTGGCACTCTCAACGCTCAGGAAGCGTGTGGTGTGCGTGGTTGGCGTGGTGTTCACGTGGTTTATGTGGAGGTTTTACGTGGCTTGTCCATTGCGCACGTGGTTTCCGTGTTTTTGAGACGTACTTGACGCCTACCGTGGATACCTCTTCAGTTGGGAGCCCCAGGTTTTGTGTGAGCCAGGCATGTGTGTTCTCGGGGATTGTCCTGGTACTGAGTACCGTTGAGGTTTTGTCGTCTTCCTGGACACCCTCACTCTTGTGCTGAGTAGTACGTCCGGCTGAGGGAAAGACGGAAGTGGGACAGCGACTAAAGAGTGTTTGTTGTGTTGTCGCTTGTAGCACGCTCATAGTTGGGGGAGACGGACACCAGTAGACGTACTGGGCCCCAGCTAGTCTTGTTTTCCAGTGCCTCACTTTAGGGAGCTCGGGCTGGAGTCCCTAAAGGTGCCAGGCATGGGCTTGCGGGGTGTGTGACCTACAGGTTTTGGTGGTTTAGTTGGACTCCATAGTTCTTTGTACTGGTTTAGTAGAGCGGCAGCTGGACCTTCCGTCCGTGGCTGCGAGACTGAGAGGTAGTCCTGTGTTGTTTGTTCGGGTCAGTAGCTGGTGTCACGAACCAGTCCACATGGCTCGAGTGAGGCGTTTTCCTACTGTAGCTCGTACACTTGTTTGGGTTTGCCTTTTATTTATCATTACTGGTTTCTGTTAAGCGGAAAATGGTAAGCGGTATTTACAGCTTTATATCCTGCTACATAGTTCTATGAATTGTTAGTGTAATCTCCTGCTTTACTATTTCTGTTGGTTTGCTCGGTTTCTAGAGAGTTCCCCTACTGAGCCAGTGACTCGAGAGGCTCACCCCCTACTCTTTCAGGTGAGGTAGAGCAGGAGACCTCACACCCGTCGTCTAGTTCTGAGCCGCACCATAGCGGAGGGTCTGCACCACCGGCAGTGTAATTTACTTTTCTGTTGTACACCTCGGGGTATGCCCCAGGTTGTTGTTGTAGTTTGGTTACAGTTGTGCTATGGCTATGTATATTTCTAATAAATATTTGTGAGATTGGCAAATCTTATATATATTTGAGCTGGTTCCTTCACATTCCTACGGACTAGTAGTTTGATATCCCTTGCGAGGCTTTGGCCCGATCGCGGGAGACGGACTAGTATTAGGCACGTTATTAGGTTAACGGGTCTGTATAATAAGGGCCGTCACAATAATGGTTTGACATTGTCGAACCCAAACTTCTTCAACAGTTCCTTGGTGTATTTGATTTGACTGATGTGAGTTCCTTCATTGCTTTGCTTGATTTGAAGTCTAAGGAAGTAATTGAGTACTCCCATCATGCTCATTTCAAATTCTCCTTGCTTTAGCTTTTCAAAATACTTGCACAGAGATTCATCAGTAGATCCGAAGATAATGTCATCTACATAGATTTGTACAATTAATATATTTTTGACATTAGATTTAATAAATAGAGTGCTATCTACTTGTCCTCTAATAAAGCCATGGTTTAATAAAAATGCACTAAGTCTTTCATACCAAGCTCTAGGCGCTTGTTTTAAACCATATAAACCCTTATATAATTTAAAAAAATGATTAGGATAATCTAAATCATCAAAACCAGGAAGTTGTTCTACATAGACTTCCTCCTTTATAACACCATTCAAAAAGGCTGATTTTACATTCAATTGAAAAAATTTTAAATCCAATGCATATGCATAAGCAAGCAAAATTCGAATAGCCTCAAGTCTAGCAACTGGTGCATATGTTTCATCAAAATCTATGCCTTCCTCTTAAGAATAGCCTTGAGCAATCAGTCTAGCCTTATTTCTAGTAATAACATTAGCTTCATCCAATTTATTTTTGAGCACCCATTTGGAGCTGATCACAAGATGATCTGATGGTCTAGGAACAAGGGACCATACCTTATTTCTCTTGAACTGATTTAGTTCATCTTACATGGCTAAAATCCAAGATTCATCAGCTAGTGCTTCCTTGACTATCTTCGGCTCTATTTGAGAAACAAATGCTAGATAATCACAAGGAATGATATTACCTCTAGTTCCTACCCCAACAGATGGATCTCCAATTATATTATCTTTTGGATGATCCTTTTTATATCTCCATTCCTTAGGAAGCTCACCATGAATGATATCTTTTTGTTGCAGTTCTTCCAAGGGTGGATCTTCATCATCTTTGATGGATGCTTCCTTCAGCTTCTTGCAAAGATTTTTTGTATTTTCATCATCACTAACAATTTCCTTTCTCAAGGAGGGGTTAGATTCATCAAAAATAACATATATAGTTTGTTCAATCAATAAACTTCTTTTATTGAAAACTCTATATCTTTTGGGTTTAGAAGTGTAACCCATAAAAGTACATTCATCAGATTTGGGATCCAACTTACCAATATCTGACTTACCATTGTTGTGAATGAAGCATGGGCATCCAAATATTTTGAGATGGCTGATCTTAGGCTTCGTTTGCTTGTACAGTTTGTATGTTATTTCTTCAGAAAGGGCCTGATCATGGCTCTATTGATTATGTAACAAGCTGTATTGATTGCTTCTGCCCAGAAATATCTTGTAAGAATATATTCAGATAACATAGTTCTTACCATATCCAGAAGTGCTCTATTCTTCCTCTCAGCTACTTCATTTTGCTGTGGTGTTCTTGGTGCTGAGAAGTTGTGTTCAATCCCTAGATCATCACAAAATTCTGCAAACCTGTCATTATGAAATTCTCCTCCATGATCTGATCAAATACTTATGATGATGAACTTTTTATCTTTCTGAACTATCTTGCTGAACTTCACAAAGCTATCAAAGGTGTCATCATTGTGCTTAAGAAATGATATCCATGTGTATCTGGAGTAATCATCAACAATAACAAATCCAAAATTCTTCCCTCCCAAACATGTAGTTCTCATTGGTCCAAACAAGTCCATATGAAGCAGTTCTAGTGGTTTGGAGGTAGTGACAATTGTCTTAGATTTGAAAGATGATTTTGCATGCTTTCCTTTTGCACATGGTTCACAGATGTTATCCAGTCTTGAATTCATCTTTGGTAGACCTTCCACTAGATCATATTTGATAAGTTTTCTGATTCCATCCAAGCTGGCATGTCCTAGTCTTTTGTGCCATAGTTCAGCATTTTGCTCTTTGCTAGCTGCCAAACAGATGTCTTGACTCTTCAAATCTTCTAGATGTAGCACATATAGATTTCTTTCTCTGCAGGCTTCAAAAATTGTTGTTCCATCCTTTATGATAAGGCATTTAGATTCCTGAAACTTAATTTGATGCCTTTGTCGCACCGCTGACAGATGCTGATCAAGTTCTGCTCGAGTCCTTCGACGTAGAGAACTTCTTCTATCAAAGTCTTATTTTTGCTCCCAATTGATCCACAACCAATGACTGAGCCTTTACCATTGTCTCCATAAGTTAATATTCCTTGTTCATTCTTGATAGATGAGAATACTATTTTATTTCCGATCATATGCCTTGAGCACCCGTTGTCTAGGTATCATTTAGATGCTCTAAGGCTTCCCTGTAATAAATCAATGAAATTTAGGTACCCAAGTTCTTTTGGGTCCTGATTGGTTAGCTTCTACAGAGTTTCTTTTGGGAATCCATTTTAGATGTTTACTTGTACAATTGATTTTTATATGACCTAATTTGTTACAATGAGTGCAACAGGAAATATTATTTATTGTTTTGTTTTTATTAGTGTTTGATTTATGGTTAGGATTTTGTTCTGCTACAAATCATGGCATTGGATATACTTTGGGATATACAACTGTTTCTTCATTATCTGGTGGAGTATAGCCAATTCCATATTTTTTCTTACCTGATGTTCTTGCTCCTTTTAATATTAATGAAGATCTTTCATTTGTTAATTTTTCAATTGTGGCTATCAAATATTTTTTGTCTTTTCTTAGACTTTCTAGACTCGATATCTTTTCATTTTTTATTTTTACATCTTCACATAGTAACTCGTTTCTTCTTTTTAGTTCTGAAATTTGTTTTTCCAATTGTTCAGTTTCTAATTTTAAATCTGTGTTGGTTATTTCGAGGTATGCATAATTTTTCTTGGCTGATTTTATATGTTTACAAACTTCTTTGTATTTACTGTATAGTTCATTGAAAGCATCTTCTAAAATATCAAAATTAGACTCATTACATGAAGTAAAAGGAAAGTCTGAGGTTACCTTGTCGTCAATATTTGCCATAAAAGCTAGATTGGCCTTCTCTTCTTCTTCTTCATTGGAGCTTGACTCACTGTCTGTGTCACTTTCGTTGTTCCATGCATCAGCCATAACTTTCTTCTTGTATTTCTTGAATTTTTTGACATTATTATTTTTCTTGAATTTAACCTTCTTAAGTTTTGGACACTCAGCCTTGAGATGTCTAGGCTTCTTACATTCATAAGAGATGGGCTCAGGTCTCTTGAATTCTTTGCCTTTTGGCCTTTTGAACTCTTTACCTTTCTTGAAGTATCTTCTTCCTGAATGATATTTCTTTTTGGCTAGAATATGTCATAGTCGTCTGGAGAGAAAAGCTTATTCATCTTCATTATTTTCTTCACTCCTTTCACTTTCTGATTTGCCTTTAGATGTGTTTTCTATAGCCTTGAGGGCATTGTTGTACTTTTTCTTGCTGGAAGATTCTTCCAGCCTTTCCATGTTTATCTTATGAGCCATTAGAGACCCAATGAGTTTTTCGAGAGACATTTTCATGAGATCATTAGCTTCCTCTATGGCGGTTACATTTGGAGTCCATGATGTTGGCAAGGATCTTAGTATTTTTATTTCCATATTTTATGTCTCATAGGTTTTGCCTAGCCCAGCCAGGCCATTTGTGATATCTGTAAAATGACTGTACATTTGGGAGATGGATTCTCCAGAGTGCATTTGGAACTTTTCATATTGAGCTACCAATATATCGATTCTTGTTTCTTTTACCTTATCAGTTCCTTCATGAGTGAGCTTCAGCTTGTCCCACATCTCTTTATCCGACTTACATGCAGATATTCTATTAAATTCCTTCTTGCTTAGTGAACAACACATTATACTCTTGGATTTACTGTTCTGAGATAGTTTCTTCATGTCCTCATCTGTCCATTTATCTTTGGTGTAGGTTACTTTAAGATCTCCATCTTCGATTATTGTCCATAATTGGAAATCAAGCCCTTGAAGAAAGGACTCCATTCTTGTCTTCGAGCAGTTGTAGTCTTCTCCATCGAACAGTGGAGGTCTGTTGACTAATTGTCCTTTCGCATGTCCTTGAGCTACCATTTATCTTTGCTCTTCAGATCGTGAGATCTACTTACTCGAAGAGAATTGCCTCTGATACCACTTGTTGACTAGGTTGCAAGCCCAGAAGGGGGGTGAATGGATTGCTAAAAATTTCTTTTAAGAATATTCTTGTAAATAAAAACACTTTGACAAAAGACACTAAATTCGATGTTTAGAGTTAGTAAGTAATGAAGACAGAACAAGATCAATCACAAGAACAACATGAATTTTATCATGGTTCGGATCTCCTATCACAAGGAGTCCTACATCCAGTCCCCAAGTAAAGACTTGGGTTTTCACTAACCAAGGGTACAGTCCCCCTTAAGGACACATACACATCTAGTTGCAGCTGACCTTCTCTTCACAACACGAAGAGGCACTATACCACCTAATACAACAGGTCTTCCTTCTTACCAAAGGGAAACAAACAACCACTCTATAACAGGTCCTCTCTTCATAAATGAAGAGGAGCACTCAAGAAGAGTAAAGGAGATGATGGCCCCTAGACCAAGCTTATAGCAAATGCTTGATCTGAGGTGGAATCTAAGAGACAAAGAATTACACAGAAGAATGCACTCTCAGATCTAAAACCAAGCTCTCAAAAACTAGAAGACAGTTGCTTTCTTGAGAGCTAAGAGCATAAGGCTATTGTTGAATTAAGGAACGAGCTCTTCTTTCTTTTTCCTCAAGGTGTCAAGGATGATCTTCATAAAGTCAATAGTCTTCTATTTATCTTCTCTTCAAGAAGTATTCGTTGAAGTATTTGTTGTCTCTTATCTTCAGATATGTTAGCTGTGTCTGGTCCAACGTAGGAATCAAGAAACACCTGCAGTCATTAAATGTTGGGATAGACACAGACAAAGAGAAAGATTATCTAGATATCTTCTTCGCTTTTGTCAACGTGACAAGTCCAATGTTGTAGCGTGTGTGACTACCAAAAACCTGCTTACAATAAATGCTAAAGTATAGGCATCTTAAATGTGTCTAAACTATCAGTCAACATCAGTAGCCATGCTTTAGGATGATATACCAAAGAGGAAGTTTCATTCTGTCATCCTTTAAAGTTCTACTTTATTTGACATGAATAGGGTAACCTGAAGATATGTTGTGCAGAGAAATTGTACCAACATAATAAATGTTTGAGTGCACAGGATACAACATGGTTCACGAAAAAGTTTGAAATACACAAAGATTTGAAAATATATTTGAATATCATGAAGGATAAAACTTATTCACGACATAATCGAATTCATTAACTATCTAAAACATGGTTTATAAGAGGAAATTCGATGTTTAGAGACAATCTATGTAAACTGTCAGTCGATGTCCAATCACAACTGATGTTCAAGAGAAGTCGTTGTGAGTGGAGTCGATGTTGGAATGAAATCGATGTAAATAAGAAATCGATGTTGAGATATAATCGTAATCTATGTGGAAACATAATCCATGTTGAAATAAAGTCGATGTGAACATAATCCATGTATAAATGTAATTGATGTTGAGGCATAATCAATGTTGTGGATGAAGTCGTTGTTGAGCTGAAATCGATGATTAATTGAAGTCGATGTTCAAGTGAAGTTGATGTTCTAGATGAAATCGGTGTTGAACTGAAATCGATGTTTGACTGAAGTCGATGTTCAAGTGAAGTCGATGTTCTAGATGAAATCGATGTTTGACTGAAGTCGATGTTCTAGATGAAATCGATGTTCAAGTAATGTCGATGATCTATATAAAGTCGATGTAGAACCGAAATCGATGTTTGAGCCGAAATCGATGTTTGAACCGAAGTCGATGCTTGAGTGAAATCGATGTTCTAACAAAAGTCAATGTAGAACCAAAATCAATGTTTGAACCGAAGTCGATGCTTAAGTGAAATCGATATTCTTACTGAAATCGATGTTTTAATATAGTAGTCGTTATTTAAGTGAAATCGATGTAAAACAGTAATCGTTGTGAGCTTTTCAATAGAGTCGATGTAGACTTAGGCAAATCATATCCAATTGACTTCAAAATAGAAATGAGTGTAGATAACTTACTGAGTTTGTTTTATTTGATACTTGTTGACAAGCTTCAGAAAATAATGTTAGTCAATAATTACCAGGGTTTTGTTAATCACCAAAAAATACATAAACTATACAAAAATTTATATGGAGATGGACTAATCATCAGTAACCTACATGCCAGATTATCTATATCGTGGTCTTAATGACCACAATTATCAAGTGCATCATCCTCAGACCTTACCTTTTTTACTACTGTATCGGCGGTTACGCGAACCACACTCTGGGAATCCCACAGACACGTTGGGCTTCAAGTCTGCTGTGTCTGAGCCAAGTGATCGTCATCCTTGGCCGAGCTGAGGGGTCGGCCCAAGGGGTGTAAGGAGGTCGGTCTAGCCGACCTGAGTCGTCGGCCTAGACGACAGCATCGTCCAAGCCAAGCATCGTAAGGACATTGGCTTAGGCACTCTGGTAGGTCGGCTGAGCCGAGGATTCAACTAGCATGTTGGGAACTCACCGTATCATTGGCCCCCCAGGTTCACATTGGACTGTGAACATGGACCAAGGTGAAGCTATTGTCTGAATTTCTTCATCGAAGACACATGTCTTGCCATTTGGCTCTGCCAGCCCACATGGTCTACTGCGTGTCACATCACCAAGCTGTCAGTGCCGGCCTTCTGCAAGTCCCATTAGGATGCTATTAGCCATGTCCTGCTACAAGTCCCATTAGGATGCTGTTAGCGCTGGCCTACATGGTGCCATACCATCAGGTCGCATTGACCACTGTGCAGTGATGTCTGTCGCGTAGCCCCCTCGACTCCTACGCCACTCCTCGCTGGCCGTGCCAGTTGCAATATGAGGCAACGCTTGGTGGCCAATCTGGTTCCACTGAGTGTTAAGATCTGGACCACTACCGCAGATGACGAATATCGATCGTTGGATCTGATTGGCCCCCTGGCACTATAAATACTAGGGTTTGTTGCCGAAAAACCACCCTTACTTTTATGCGCGAGCCTTCATTAGACGACCAGCCGACGTGTCGACAATCTTCCCTCTGATGTCTGAGCTTCCATCGTCTTCCCCTATTCTCAGTTTGCTTCTTTCAAAGGTAAGCGATGAGCTCTACCTCATCTAGCTCCTTCTCATCTTCTTCCTTTGACCCTCGCCTTTGAGAGGGTTTTTCGTTTGGAGGTTCTCCTTTCGAGAACTTCTCCGCTTTGGTGTTGTCTGAAGCGGCCTCACCTCCTCGTCCTTCCAAGACAAGGACGTCTCCTCTAGAGACCTCTCGACCCGACGTTAAGGCGTCAGATGTTTCTTAGGAGTCTTTCGATCTTGAGGTTGGTCCTGGGACCTATGTTCCTAGGAAGCCTTCTTCGCATACCTCGGGTTCTCGTCGGCAAGCTAACACCGTAGCTAACACTCGGTATGAGATCATCGATGAGGCCTTCCAATGGATGAAGACCCATCCTAGTCTCGACTTCTCTGATGACTCGACCTTGTATGCTTCCAAGTAGCTCTGAGCCCACTACACCATGGAAGGCGGAGTTTGCATTTACTCTGAGGCCGTCCGAGCACGATTCTATCTTCCCTTACATCCCTTCATCATTCTTCTTCTTCTCAAGCTGGGAGCCGCTGCATCGCAGCTGACCCCCAACTCATGGAGGTCGATTGTCGGCTTCCTGGCCGTTTGTGCTCTAGACAAGGTCTTTATGACCACACACCTTTTCTTTTACTATTTCTCTGTAAAAGCCTTCAGAGAGTGGCTGTACTTCTTAGCTCAGTCAGGTCAGAAAATCCTCGGCCGAATGCCTTCCTCTGTCCACAACTGGAAGAGGAACTTCATTTTTGTTCACTGCCTGATCGGATGGCCCTTCCCAACCACGTGGTCAGTGATAAACATCCGAGACAAAGCCTTCCACCCCCCGAATCTTGTTGCACCCAAGCTCTCAGAGTTCCAGTCTCTGCAAGCAGTGGAGCCTCCCGACCTGTTCGAGCCTTTCGAGAAGCTGTTTAAGTTGATTGCCAAGGCCAACCGAGGTCTGATCTCCTTGCCGATGCTTACCTTCATCCGCCATCGATGACTATCGAGAACTAACTAACTTTCTCCTTCTCTTGCAGCAATAGTCGACAAGGTCAAGTTGTAGTACCCTAGAATTTCCTTGAATGTATTCTGTTCATTGTGTATTTAATTTTGCATAAATTGAATGCTGTTCTGTGTAGAACTAGGCGTCAAGATCATTTGACATTAAAGCTTGTAAGCGGCAACATTGCATGCCGTTTATGGGATGTTAACGATGATAGGTATTGACGTTTAATACTTTTCTGAATTATTTAATTATGGGCAAGACTATAAATGACATCAACGATGGACGTTTATATTTGGGGTAGACGACAACCTATGTTGACGTTAAACTGACTTGCCTGTTTTTGAGCTTTTCGTTCCTGATTAAGGAGATCGGCCGTTTCGGGAAGGTTTTAATGAGCTGATCCGATGCGTTTAGATCCGAGGGTCAGGATTAGGTTTGGTCTTTGCTTGAGAGGTCTTTATAAGACCAGATCTCGCAGGAGGAAAAGGGGGTTTTGCTTTGGTTCTGGAGGAGAGAAAGAGGGCCGAGGAAGGGATTTGCAGAGCGATCTAGTGCGGGTTCGTGCGGTTCAGAGGCTTCTACACCGAGGAGATACATAGGACTTCGTGCCCAAAGGCTCATCCAGGCGGAGGAACTTCATCGGAGGAGGTTTTGGATTGCTTGAAGACGGAGGAAAGAACTGTCTCCCTAGCGAGACGGGCTTCTTCGAGCTCAGATTCGACACTCCATTAGGAGGGATTAAGGCAAGTTGCACGGGGGATTAGTTTAGGATATGTTATACTATGTATTTAACATTTTTATGTATTTTTAAAGTATGTAAACAACCTACGGGAAGGGTTAGAAACGTCGTTATTGCATGCAGGTTTCTGTGTTTTCTGTGTCTTAGAACTAGACGTCCAGGGTATTGCCGCCTATAATATGTAAACGGCAATATCGACTGCCATTTAGTTCATTCGAAATATAAATGTATTTTCTGTCCTTATTATATGTAAACGACGCTATGTGTCGCCATCGATTTGTGTTAACGGCGCTATGTGCCGCCGTCTATAATTACTTAACGACAACGTATGTGGACGTCGACAATAGTAAACGTCATACTAATTGACGTCAAGTTTAACAGAATCATATATTTCCAGAAATCTGAGTGAATTGGTTTTAAATGTATAATTTATGAATGTATGCGTTTCAGCCATGAAATATTAGAGTATGTTATTGACTGTCTATTGCTATAATGTGCAGGTTATATATATATATATATATATATATATATATGAATTGATGAACATGCATAATTACATGACAATGATCAAGGTTTAATTTGAATAAGATAAGTACAATGATGTAAAAGAAAGCATGTTGATTGATGTTTAGATTACTGCAATATATATGATATAACAGTAATCTCTGTTACATGTGAAAATTGTGAGCTTTTCTCAATATTAAACCATGTTAGTTAGTTGATTTAATAAAGTTAATTTCATGAAAAATAGTTTCAGAAATCAGAAAATTATGAAATTTGACATGTGTGTTGTAATTATTGATTTCGAATTTCTGTTAAAATTTCAGAATTTTCAGACATGTGTACGTTCTGTTATGAATTTCTGAACAATATATTACACATACAATTGAATAAAAATGCATGAAAATGCAAGAATGAATATTAGTATCATGATAGAAATCTGTTGTACAGTAAATAGGATTTCAGAACTGAAAGTGTTGTACTTTGAAATATTGCATTGACACATGTTAAATAGTATGAAATGAAATGTCACTATCTCTTATACACGTTAGTGTATGCATTATAACAATGATGCCAACAAGACATTGCTATCTTAGAGATTCCTACAAGGAGCTACACCGTAGATGCCCCTATGGTAATGGTTCACCTACATGTAAAGAAATGAATCCGTGGGCAACGGATTGAAATCCTGGAGGTAGACTTGTTCTACTGGTCAAGATGGGAAGGACTTTCCCCGGTTTTGCGCAAATACTATGACTTCATCACCGCATTGCCTAGGTGATATGTTTATGTTAAATGACTACTGATCTCTAATTTAGTGTGGGCTATGTCTTTGCAACTATATGAAAATGACTACATGCTACAAGTTGCATATCTACATGCTACATGTTACATGCTACAAGTTACATGTCTACATGTTCTACATGCTACATACTACATGTTATATGCTTACATTCCTACATGTGAACTTGTTCAAAGGATTTCATGTTACATGTCATTGTTTTAGTATTACTACATGAATATTGTTGTGTAAAAGAATAGTGCATGCATAAATGAGAAATTGATACATGAGAATTGTTGTAGGTCACATAACATCGAATAGATTTCATGAATAAGTAATTCCATGCTACATGTGAAACATTTCTATTTCCTTAATTGTTAGAATCACCATGAAATGAATGATTGCCAATGGACTTAGAACTATATTAAGAAAAGTATATGATATCAATGAATGGAATGCTAACGTACTACCATGTTTTAAAACTAATATAATGATTAATATCTTGAACTGTCTTTCATGTGATTTGCTGGGTCTTGTGGACTCATACTTGCCTAACATTTCAGGAGAGCCAGAGGATACGGTGGAGTTAGTGCAAACTGACTCAGATCGTGAGGACGTGGAGACTTAGCTTGTCTTAGAGTGTTTTAGAGTGGCACTTGTATGTTAGGATCTTATGTAATTTCCTTTATGCAACTGATCATTGGAATGTAATAAACCTTGGACTATTGTTATCTTTTATGCATTAGATTTGCTTTTGAATAAATGCTGATTGCAAGTGTTTAATTCCATTTTCTGTTAATTATCATTGGAATTGAATAGTTATTTGTGTATATTTCAACCTGTATTGAAATTGTTGGATTCGTTCCACTGTAATACCTCTACTAGATCCAATGTGAGTTGGTGTAACTGTACTGGGTCTAAGAGGGGCGTTACAGAGATTGGTATCAGAGCGATCCAGGTTGAACATGTACATAAATAGAATATCAGTATTGTATTCATATTTCAAGTCTGCATAAAGAATTAGTCCAAGTTGTGTAGAATGATAGGTTATTAAATAGGATGCTTATTTTGCAGACTATGGCGACTCGTGGACATAGAGGAGCTGGCCCGGCTCGAGGTGATGAGTCAGCAGGTGATCAGCAGACTCCAGCACAGCAGGCTCAAGACCAGGCAGGTGTACCTTTTCCACCCCCACCACCACCTGTAGACTACGGAGCATTGATGCAAGGATTGGTGCATGCGATGCAGACTCAGGCTCAGACTACAGCGGCATTGCAGGCGCAGGTGCAGGTTCAGGTCGGTAGCTGCAAGAATTATTCAAGGTGGTAATTGAAGAGTTGTTATCTAAGGGATGTTTTGGATTGTAGGCACGAGCACCAGCTCAGGATGCAGTTTTTGGAGGAGTGCCTATGATGGAAAGATTCAGGAGGATGACCCCACCTTTCTTTAAGGGAGAGAGTGATCCCATTCTTGCGGAGAGTTGGCTTAAAGAGACGGAGAAGATCTTTCGTGCTCTTCGTTGTGCGGAAGAGGAGAGAGTGTCCTTAGCTACTTATATGCTGCAGGTAAAGATAGGTTTTAAGGAGTTTATGGGTATAGGCTGGATTATATCTTAGATGTACTTACCTTCTTTTTCAGGAGCGTGCCGACGTATGGTGGTCTTCTGTACTTCGCACACAGTTTGAAGATGGTGCTATGGAGGTTGCATGGACTGAATTCGTCCACTTGTTCAAGGCGAAGTACATTCCAGATCACGTGCAGGACCGCATGGAGCAGGAATTTTTGACATTGACCCAGGGGTCAATGAGTGTACTTGAGTATGAGGCAAGATTTGCGGAGCTGTCCAAGTATGGGCCTCACATTGTGGCAGATGAGCGGAGGAAGGTAAAGAAATTTATCATGGGGTTGAAGCCGTCCCTGAGGACGAGACTAGTGGCATTAGGACATCGTTCTATGGAGGAAGCTTTGACAGTAGCTTGCATGCAGGAGGCAGAGATGGAAGTTTACCTTGAAGAGAAGAGAGCTTCTCTGAAGAGGCCAGCATCAGCTTTCTAGCGGCAGGATAAGAAGAAGAAGACCCCAGTTTTTCAGCAGAGAGCAGTGGTTCCAGCGAGAGCAGCGGCACCGACTCCAGGCGGAGGTATGATTGCAGAGAAGCCAGTGTGTACCCAGTGCGGGAAGCGTCATGGAGGCGAGGTGTGTTGGGTGACTTTCGGGAGATGCTTGAGATTTGGTGACAAGAACCACAAGATCAGAGACTGTCCGAAGATGGCGCAGCAGACTGCAGCAGCAGCAGCACCAGCAGCAGCGAGACCAGCACCGAGAGCAGTAGGGAGACCGAGGGCTCTGGCTCGAGTGTTCGCCTTGGCTAGAGACGAGGTAGAGTTGGCAGAGCATGTCACTGAAGGTACAATTTTAATTATGGGAATGCATGCTAGAGTCTTGTTTGATACCGGTGCCACGCATAGTTTTATTTCCGAAGGATTTGCCAAAGTCTTGATAAAGGAGAATGGTCTAGTTCCGGAAAAGTTGGAGGTTCCTTTGTCTGTTCATACTCCAGCAGGAACTATCTTGACCGAGTAGTGTTTTTCGTCGCTTTCTGTGTGTATTGAGGAGCATGTTTTTCCTGGTAATTTCTATTTGCTGAAGATGAAGGATTATGATGCTATCTTGGGCTTTGATTGGCTTGAGGAGCATTATGCTTTGATGGATTGTCGGCGGAAGCTTATAGTTTTCCGGATTCCTAGAAAGGAGGAGTTTGTTCACCCTTTGCCCAAGGTCATGTCGGGTAAGTTTGTGATTTCAGCTTTGAAGGCGACTCGGATGTTAAGCAAGGGTTGCCCTGGTTTTCTGGCTAGTGTGGTTGTGACCGAGGATTCGAAGAAGGTTCTATCTGTCGAGAATATTGAGGTGGTCAGAGATTTCAGCGATGTCTTTCCTGAAGATTTGTTGGGTTTGCCACCTGCAAGGGAGTTAGAGTTTGGCATTGAGCTCGTACCCGGCACAGCACCTATTTCCATTGCACCTTATCGTATGGCGCCAGTGGAATTGGCAGAATTGAGGAAGCAGCTGCAGGAATTACTTGATAAAGGCTTCATCCGGCCGAGCGTTTCGCCATGGGGAGCACCTGTTCTTTTTGTGAAAAAGAAGGATGGATCGATGAGGTTGTGCATAGATTACCGTAAGCTCAACCAGGTAACTGTTAAAAACAAGTACCCTTTACCTCGTATTGATGACTTGTTTGATCAGTTGCGAGGAGCTTCTGTATTCTCTAAGATTGATCTTCGTTCTGGCTATCATCAACTCCGAATTAAGCCGGAAGATTCTGCTAAGACGGCTTTTAGGACGAGATATGGCCATTATGAATTCCTTGTCTTACCCTTTGGCTTGATAAATGCTCCAGCAGTTTTCATGGATTTGATGAATAGAGTTTTTCGGCAGTATCTGGATTCTTTTGTGGTAGTCTTCATTGATGATGGTTGATTTATTCGCCCGATGAAGAGACTCATAGTGAGCATCTGAAGATTGTGTTGAGTGTCTTGAGGGAGCATAAGCTGTATGCTAAATTCAGCAAGTGCAACTTCTGGATGAAAGAAGTCCATTTCTTGGGTCATGTTATATTGGGAGAAGGCGTGTCTGTAGATCCAGCTAAGGTGGAAGCTGTTCTTGATTGGGAAACACCGAGATCTTCAGCTGATATCAGGAGTTTTCTCGGTTTGGCTGGCTACTATAGGAGATTCATCGAAGGATTTTCTTCTATTGCGGCGACTTTGACGAGGTTGACAAGGAAAGGAGTCAAGTTTGAGTGGTCAGAGGCTTGTGAAAGGGCGTTCCAGGAATTGAAGGCTCGTCTGACCTCAGCGCCAGTGCTTGTTTTGCCCAATGATGTAGATTCTTTCTCTATCTACACAGATGCTTCGAAGATTGGGCTTGGTTGTGTTCTGATGCAGGGTGGTCGAGTTGTGGCGTATGCTTCTAGGCAACTTAAGGAGCATGAGCGCAACTACCCGACCCATGACTTGGAGTTAGCAGCTGTGGTCTATGCTTTGAAAATTTGGAGGCACTATCTTTATGGAGTTAGATTTGAGCTCTTCTCAGACCACAAGAGTCTCAAATACTTGTTCTCGCAGAAGGAGTTGAATCTGAGGCAACAGAGGTGGATAGAATTCATGAAAGACTATGATTTTGATCTGTCTTACCATCCAGGGAAGGCCAATGTAGTGGCAGATGCGTTGAGCAGGAAAAGACAAATGATGTGGCAAGACTGGAAGATGCTAGATGGCGTTTCAAGTTCTTTGGCTGTTCTAGAACCTCAATTGTGTAACTTGTTCATGGCACAGTTGTCTTTGAGATCTTCTATTCTTGATCAGGTCATTGCGTTGCAGAAAGATGATCCGTTGTTGCAGGAGTTGGTTGGAAAGAGTGGAGTTACCAGAGATGAAGATGATGTAATTCGCTTGAATCTTAGGGTTTGTGTCCCTAATAATGTTGATTTGAGAAAGGAAATTTTGGAGGAGGCTCATAGATCTCAATTCTCTATTCATCCAGGCAGTGGGAAGATCTATAAGGATCTGAAGCGTTCTTTCTGGTGGTCTGGCATGAAGCGAGATGTGGCTGATGTTGTGGCCAAGTGTCTGATTTGTTAGCAAGTGAAGGCAGAGCGTCAGCGACCTTCAGGCTTAATGCAGAGGTTAGATATCCCTCAGTGGAAGTGGGAGCAAGTGACCATGGACTTTGTATCCGAATTGCCTAGATCGGCTAGAGGAAATGATTCTATTTGGGTGATCGTTGATAGATTTTCGAAGAGTGCTCATTTCCTTGCCATGAAGAAGAAGCAGTCCGTTGAGAGCTTGACTAGGCTGTATATTGATAATATTGTGAAGCTGCATGGGATTCCGAAGTCGATTATCTCAGATCGTGATCCGAGATTCACTTCCAGGTTTTGGCAGAGTTTGCAGCAGGCTTTTGGCAGTCAGTTGAAGTTGAGTTCGGCATTTCATCCGCAAACAGATGGACAGTCCGAGAGGACTATTCAGACGTTGGAAGATATGCTTCAAGCTTGTGTTTTAGAATGGAAAGGTGATTGGGAGCGCCATCTATCTCTTGTGGAATTTGCTTATAATAACAGTTTCCATTCGAGCATAGGTATGGCACCTTTTGAAGCTTTGTACGGAAGACCCTGTAGATCCCCATTGTGTTGGGAGGATTCAGGAGATCAACATCTGGTTGGACCTGAAGTAGTGCAAGAGACTTCAGCAAAGATTCAGATGATTGTGCAGAGAATAAAAGCAGCTCAGGATCGTCAAAAGAGTTATGCAGATGCAAGAAGGAAGGATTTGGCATTCGAGGTTGGAGACCATGTTTTCCTTAAGGTTTCGCCAACCAGAGGTGTAGTAAGATTCGGAAAGAGAGGTAAGCTGAACCCGAGATTCATTGGACCTTTGAAATTCTAAAGAAATCGGGAATGTGGCATACCAGTTAGCTTTGCCACCATCTTTAGCAGCGGTGCATCCAGTATTTCATGTATCCATGTTGAGGCGGTATGTTAGAGATCCGGCTCATGTGATCAGTTATGAACCGATTCAGTTGCAGCCAGATTTGTCTTATGCTGAGCAACCTGTGGAGATTCTGAACAGGAAGGTGCAAGAATTAAGATCAAAGTCCATTCCATTTGTGAAGATTCTATGGAGGAACTTCTCACGTGAAGAGGCAACGTGGGAGCTTGAAGAAAGAATGAAGAAGTTTTATCCGTCCTTGTTCGGTGAGTAACTTAACTCAATCATCGAGGACGAAGATTATTTTAAGGGAGAGAGGATGTAGTACCCTAGAATTTCCTTGAATGTATTCTGTTCATTGTGTGTTTAATTCTGCATAAATTGAATGTTGTTCTGTGTAGAACTAGGCGTCAAGATCATTTGACGTTAAAGCTTGTAAGTGGCAACATCGCATGCCGTTTATGGGATGTTAACGACGATAGGTATTGACGTTTAATATTTTTCTGAATTATTTAATTATGGGCAAGACTATAAACGACATCAACGATGGATGTTTATATTTGGGGTAGACGACAACCTATGTTGACATTAAACTGACTTGCCTATTTTTGAGCTTTCCGTTCCGGATTAAGGAGATCGGCCGTTTCGGGAAGGTTTTAATGACCTGATCTGATGCGTTTAGATCCGAGGGTCAGGATTAGGTTTGGTCTTTGCTTGAGATGTCTTTATAAGACCAGATCTCGTAGGAAGAAAAGGGGGTTTTGCTTTGGTTCTGGAGGAGAGAAAGAGGGCCGAGGAAGGGATTTGCAGAGCGATCTGGTGCGGGTTCGCGCGGTTCAGAGGCTTCTACACCGAGGAGATACATAGGACTTCGTGCCCAAAGGCTCATCCAGGCGGAGGAACTTCATCGGAGGAGGTTTCGGATTGCTTGAAGACGGAGGAAAGAACTGTCTCCCTGGCGAGACGGGCTTCTTCGAGCTCGGATTCGACACTCCATTAGAGGGATTAAGGCAAGTTGCATGGGGGATTAGTTTAGGATATGTTATACTATGTATTTAACATTTTTCTGTATTTTTAAAGTATGTAAACAACCTACGGGAAGGGTAGAAACGTCGTTATTGCATGCAGGTTTCTGTGTTTTCTGTGTCTTAGAACTAGACGTCCAGGGTATTGCCGCCTATAATATGTAAACGGCAATATCGACTGCCATTTAGTTCATTCGAAATATAAATGTATTTTCTGTCCTTATTATATGTAAACGGCGCTATGTGTCGCCATCGATTTGTGTTAACGGCGCTATGTGCCGCCGTCTATAATTACTTAACGACAACGTATGTGGACGTCGACAATAGTAAACGTCATACTAATTGACGTCAAGTTTAACAGAATCATATATTTCCAGAAATCTGAGTGAATTGGTTTTAAATGTATAATTTATGAATGTATGCGTTTCAGCCATGTAATATTAGAGTATGTTATTGACTGTCTATTGCTATAATGTGCAGGTTATATATATTTATATACATATATATGAATTGATGAGCATGCATAATTACATGACAATGATCAAGGTTTAATTTGTATAAGATAAGTACAATGATGTAAAAGAAAGCATGTTGATTGATGTTTAGATTACTGCAATAAATATGATTTATCAGTAATCTCTGTTCCATGTGAAAATTGTGAGCTTTTCTCAATATTAAACCATGTTAGTTAGTTGATTTAATAAGTTAATTTCATGAAAAATAGTTGCAGAAATCAGAAAATTATGAAATTTGGCATGTGTGTTGTAATTACTGATTTCGAATTTCTGTTAAAATTTCAGAATTTTCAGACATGTGTACGTTCTGTTATGAATTTCTGAACAATATATTACACATAAATTTGAATAAAAATACATGAAAATGCAAGAATGAATATTAGTATCATGATAGAAATCTGTTGTACAGTAAATAGGATTTCAGAACTGAAAGTGTTGTACTTTGAAATATTGCATTGACACATGTTAAATAGTATGAAATGAAATGTCACTATCTCTTATACACGTTAGTGTATGCATTATAACAATGATGCCAATAAGACATTGCTATCTTAGAGATTCCTACAAGGAGCTACACCGTAGATGCCCCTATGGTAATGGTTCACCTACATGTAAAGAAATGAATCCGTGGGCAACGGATTGAAATCCTGGAGGTAGACTTGTTCTACTGGTCAAGGTGGGAAGGACTTTCCCCGGTTTTGCGCAAATACTATGACTTCATCACCGCATTGCCTAGGTGATAAGTGAATGTTAAATGACTACTGATCTCTAATTTAGTGTGGGCTATGTCTTTGCAACTATATGAAAATGACTACATGCTACAAGTTACATATCTACATGCTACATGTTACATGCTACAAGTTACATGTCTACCTCTTCTACATGCTACATGTTACATGCTACAAGTTACATGTCTACCTGTTCTACATGCTACATACTACATGTTATATGCTTACATTCCTACATGTGAACTTGTTCAAAGGATTTCATGTTACATGTCAATGTTTTAGTATTACTACATGAAAATTGTTGTGTAAAAGAATAGTGCATGCATAAGTGAGAAATTGATACATGAGAATTGTTGTAGGTCACATAACATCGAATAGATTTCATGAATAAGTAATTCCATGCTACATGTGAAACATTTCTATTTCCTTAATTGTTAGAATCACCATGAAATGAATGATTTCCAATGGACTTAGAACTATATTAAGAAAAGTATATGATATCAATGAATGGAATGCTAACGTACTACCATGTTTTAAAACTAATATAATGATTAATATCTTGAACTGTCTTTCATGTGATTTGCTAGGTCTTGTGGACTCATACTTGCCTAACATTTCAGGAGAGCCAGAGGATACGGTGGAGTTAGTGCAAACTGACTCAGAGCGTGAGTACGTGGAGGCTTAGCTTGTCTTAGAGTGTTTTAGAGTGGCACTTGTATGTGAGGATCTTATGTAATTTCCTTTATGCAACTGATCATTGGAATGTAATAAACCTTGGACTATTGTTATCTTTTATGCATTAGATTTGCTTTTGAATAAATGTTGATTGCAAGTGTTTAATTCCATGTTCTGTTAATTATCATTGGAATTGAATAGTTATTTCTGTATATTTCAACCTGTATTGAAATTGTTGGATTCGTTCCACTGTAATACCTCTACTAGATCCAATGTGAGTTGGTGTAACTGTACTGGGTCTAAGAGGGGCGTTACACAAGTCGTCGGCTCCATTTGCCAAAGAGAAGGGTAGCATCTCCCTCTCTGAGCTGGCTACGCGTGAGTTTATAACGAGAGGCAAGAAGAGTGTGATCCGAGGTGTAAAGCACGCTCGCCCAGTTGAGGCCGACATGCCAATCGTTGCCCCATTGTCCTCGGCCCCTGAGAAATAGTCACGTGTTCTGGAGTCGAGGGGGCCAACCAAACGTCATCGGCCCACCTTGGGATTGGCGTCGGCCGAGGTCACCACCTCGGGCTCCTCCTAGTCGCAGGCACTCGAGCAGTCGAGAGAGCTCAACGCCACCGAGTGGGGTCGTTAGTTGCTCCCCGTTGGACCCAAGGCCCACGCCTCGGCCCTGAAGTCCATCCAGATCATTGACGATTTCTACAAGTCAGTGCAAGGTCATATGGCGTCATTTGAGGCGCTTATACTCCGGGCTAAGGCCTCACGATCTTTCGCCGAGGTGCGCCATGCCGATGCTGCTAAGAAGCTTGTGACCGAGAAAGAGCCCCGAGCGAAGGAGGCTGAGGACAACGTCAACAAGCTCTTGAAGTCCCTTTAGGCCGAGAAGGAGGCTCACCAAGCTGAACTTCTAGCTCACGAGGAGACCAAGGCAAACCTCACTCAGCTGGTGGCCGACAAGCGAAGGAAGGTTGTCGCCGAGTACTTTGAATCCGACGAGCTCAAAGTAGAGGTTGTCAAGCTCTTCCAACAAGGGTATGACTTCTGCCTCGAGCGCATGAGGGAACGGTACCGGAGCCTCGACCTCTTCGAGCTAATTATCACTGATGAGGAAGACGAGGGTGAGGACATCGACGTCGAGGAATCAGCTGACCCTATTCCAACTGCCAATGTTCAGACCACAGCCGATGCTCCTGCCACCGATGCGGGCACAACCAATGCCTACCACTGCTGACGCGGCCGTTGCTACCATGCCAGAGACAACTACCCGTTCGTCTCTGAGAGCACCGTACATGACCCCTACGCGGGTTCTTTTACTTTTTCCTAGTCTCGTGCATCACCGAGACCCCTTTTGTACCTCCCGCCTTGGCTAAAAAGTTGAGACCATTAATGCAATGGAATTTCTTTTCCTTGTAAACTTCCTAGCTAACCACAACCGTTTTCATGTTCGGGTCATCAGCGTCATCCAGGAACTTAACCTAGAGAAAGTTTAGTTCCTTCAGTACCGAGACCATGCATAACGTCATCGCTAACTTCTTCTGACATAGCCAAACCCAATGTCTACGAACATTAGCCAACGCGTAACAAAATCCACTGGTCGAGTGTCATAGCGACCTCGTATTCTATGTTGGGATGACCTCTTCGAGGCGGCCTCCGAGCCTGTCAATTCTTGAGGTTGGACCAACCTCTATGACAACTGAAAGGTCAATTCTCAATGTCAGATCTTACCTTTATGACCACAGGAGTAGTAGACCGCCAATGTGGCCTCCTTAGACTATCTACGCCGACATTTCAGTCTAACCTCATTACGAGTGCTGAAGTAACCTCGCCTACATATCATGTCGAACGTCATCTCTCGGTTCTTTACGAGTGCCAAAGTGACCTCATCAAGCGAACAACAACGTCATCGTCCTTCGCGAGTGCCGAAGCGACCTCGCCCTCAACCGCATCGGATGTCGTCTCTTGGTTCCTGATGAGTGCCAAAAAAAGTCCTGCGAACAACGACGTCCACGCTCTTCATGAGTTCCGAAGTGACCTTGTCTAGCGAACTACGATGTCCATGCTCTTCACGAGTGCTGAAGTGACCTCGTCCAGCGAACTATGACGTCACGCTGCCGAAGCGACTTCACCTTTATATCAACCTGTGTTCTCACACTGTCAGACCAGCCGAGTGCCGAAGTGACCTTGCAACTGACTCTGACACTAACGCGATGTCAACAGTTTATAAAATGAGTCGTTGATTTGTAACAGATCAATAACAACTAATATGCAAATGTAACCGAAATTCGACTTTTATTGACACATCGAGAGAAATAACAATGTAGGTGCTCGACATTCTATGTCTGCCAACTAGCACATCTCAGACTACGCGTCGGCCCCATGACTGAGGTCCTTGACTGCATGGTATGGGCCTTCTCAGTTTGAAGTGAGCTTAAAAACTGAATTTGAGGCTAATAGCATGCGCAAAACATGGTGCCAACACCAGGTCGCAGGTGGTCGGCCACCTGGCCCCCCAAGCGGGAGGCTCGAAATCTATCGGGAGAGTAAAGGACTCACCATTGGCCACATGACGATGCTCTATGCGCCTCGTCATTGCCCTCTTGTCGGTCCTCTGAAGATACATGTCTATAGAACCTCGTAAGCTCCAGGACGGCCCCTTTGTCGATCACAGGCGACGCCTCAAGGGGTCCCCTATTTTTACATTCATAGCTTTTGAGATCAACTATAGGGTGAGTGGGGGAAGCCGTATTGACTTTTAGTAGAGCTTTCCCATAGATGGCGCCAATGCTCGGGCCTAGGTGATCTTGGCCGAGGCATGAGCCGAGACAACCATGTTGAAGAAAGCTCTTCGAGGCCTACCTGGCCGACGCGAGACACGTGTTCCGAGCTCCCGAGATGACCTGCAAAGCCCGCTGAGAGGCCGCGATGGGGAGACACTCTGACGCTCTTGTCAGTCACTAGTCGAGTAGAATGGCCTAGCCAATGGGGTAGAAAAGCGTACTTGCATCTGTGGAGTGTCTGCCTCTTTTATAGGGTTAGGATACCCGTGTAATAGTTGGACGAACCCGTAAATCTCGCAGGGGATCTCCGTGATTGTCGCCAGATCATGGTCGTAACCAGCATGTCAGATCATCTAGATCGTGATCTTAATGGCCACACTTACTGGGTGCATGATCCTCAGACCTTGCCTTGTTTGCTATTGTATCGGCGTTTACACGAACCACTCTCGGGGAATCCCGTGGACAAGTTGGGCTCTAGGTCGACTGCGTCCTAGTCGAGTGATCGTCATCCTTGGCCGAGCTGAAAGGTTGGCCCAAGGGGTGTAAAGAGGTCTGTCTAGCTGACCTGAGTCGTTGGCCTAGACGACGCCATCGTCCAAGCCAAGCCTCGTAAGGAAGTGGGCTTAGGCACTCTGGTAGGTCGGATGAGCGGAGGATTCAGCTGATCTGCTGGGAACTCACCGTATCACTTACCATTAGGTATGTATTACGTTCTTCTTTAACTTGTTTCCTCTTTTTTTTTAACCAATTTCCTCTTTTTCTTTAAGTTGTTAAAATAGACGAAGAATTCAGTTGAAGTATGAACATAGTGGTCATCTATACTTGATCATTCTAGCATAAACTGTTAGAAATGTGATTAATAAAAACTAAAACATTGCATGACATGTAATAGAAGTAATACCAATAAATTAGCTTATAAGTTAAAATAGATGTAGAAACTTGTTAAAGTAGACAAAGAATTCAGTTGAAATATGAATGCAGTGGCCATCTATACATGATTGTAAGAAATGTATTAATTACATGAAATGGTAAAATAGAAAATAAAAAAAATCTACCAACAAATCAACGGAAACTATCTCACAAGGACCATAAAACGAAGTTCCCCAAAAAGGGGAGACTTTCTGACGTGTATTTTTTTTATAGGAACAAAGAAATAGGGCACTCTCACTAATATAGATTGATAATCAATTTTCTTCTGTTTTTGACTAAACGAATTGATGACATTTGAATAATTGCTTAAAAATTGCAAATTTATTTATTATTATTATTTTTACATCAAGCCACGTTAATTACCACAAAAAATCTCCATCAACCCCACTCCATTCCACACTTCTGAAACCCTACGGAATCGGACCCTCTGAGTCATGGCACAGTGCGTCGAGCCAATAAAGAGAAGGTATCTCCAGTTGGCTGGGCGTGATGCGCTAGAGTACAGAGCATATGTATATTGCATAGTATGCCAATCCTGTGTTTGGTTTATTGGCTGTTGAGAAGAGGAACGTTACACTTGGTTGCTCGCATGTACTTGTTGGGTGGTGCAGTGACGATGATCTCTCTCTGCAAATAGGGCAGGGAAGCAAACAAGCGATGTCAGGGCCTGCAGTGGGTGCAGAAGTTGCTCTCGCAGTCGTAGAAGCAATGGCCCACATAGTCCAGTGGGCAGATCAGCTTCATGCCCCTACATCTCCCCCGCCCCATGCAACACGCGTACTCCCCACCCTGTAATGCGAGCTCTTCCTCCATCTCCTCCTCCTCATCGGCTCTCCTCCCGTGCTGGTGCCCACGCCCCCACCGCCACCATGGCCGACCGTTGTTACCCTGGCCGCCACCACCTCCTCCACCCTTTCTCCCACACCCACCGTAGCCCACGCCACCGCTGTTACCATGGCCGCCACCAACTCCTCCACCCATTCCCCCACCCCCATCATGGCCACTGCCACCGCCTTTACCCTAGCCGCCACCAGCTCCTCCACCCATTCTCCCACCCTGACTGCTGCCCCCACCTTGGCTCGCGCCTCTACTCTTACCCTGGCTGCCACCAGCTCCTCCACCTATGTTCCCACCTCCTCGGCCTCCCCCCCTATTGACCTAGCCACCGCTCTTACCATGGCTACTGTTGGCTCCTCCACCACTGCCACTCCCGCTACCCCCACCTCCGCCACCTCCCCCATTCCCACCACCCCCGCCACCTCCTCCACCACTGTTAGAAAAACACCACACACACAGCCACACACACGAACACGAGGGATGGCGCTGCCAAAGAGTGCAGCATTTTCTGATATATGTTCTCCTATTTAACTGAAAGAAAACAAAAAAACGTAGCACATGGCCTTAACTGGCCATAACAACACACGCTTAGCCTCTGCAACGGTCATGGCCTTAAATGGCCATAACACACACTTATGCCTTCCGCAACGGAAGCATTTAAACGCCCCCCCCCCCCCCCCACGTTCTAAAAAAACGGAAAAAAAAAAAAAGGAACGTATGGGACTTAAACACAGAATTAAGCTAACAAACTCCCCCTAATTCTGATGTTTATTCTACTTGATCTCGACGACGCCAATCTTTGAGCGGCGCTTTTGGAACTTGACCCAGCCAAGTGGCTTCGTGAGGATGTCTACCAACTGCTCGTCAGAGCTGACATATTCAGCATTGATCTTGCCTCCCTCGATGCATTCTCGAATATGGTGATACCGAGTATCAATGTGCTTGCTCCGATCATGGAACACGGGATTCTTGCAGAGAGAGATGGCTGACTTGTTGTCCACCTTGAGCACAGCTGCTTTAGGCTTGCTACCGCTGATCTCACTTAGCAGTCTTGTGAGCCAAACACCTTGGCATGCCGCGGTGGAGACAGCGATGTACTCGACATTGAATGGTTCATTAAATATCACTGCACCTTCCGCGTCATGGGTCTCCCAGTCCCATTTAGCCGACTCGTCGAAGACAACGCTATGTTTCACGTACACATGTTCGTCGGTGGGGTCGAACACACGGTATGCCTTCGTACTCCTTTCGGAGCTGCTGCGCCTTGGCCTTGCGCACTCGATCGATGCCGACGCGCATGGTCTTCACAGTGTCCCATGCCTCCTTTGCGCTCTCCTTGACAGCAAGCGTGGAGATCATCTCCGGGGGGACGGCTCGTAGGATGGCCTCCAGCGCCATCCTATCCTCCTGCAGCTCAGCGCCGCCGGTCTCGACGGCGTCCCAGAGGCCGCGCGCCTGAAGCATCACCTTCATCATGAGAGACCAGTTGCCGTAGTTGGTCCGCGTCAGTGTTGGGTAGACCGCTGATCCTCCGACTTCCTTCACGACGCGCTGAACGACGATCTCGCGGCCACCAACGTCATGGTGCCACTGTCGGCGAGATGGTGCCCTTGTCGGCGTCAGAGAGTGATCACCGTGTGGGGCTGACATCTTGCCTCAGATCACCATGGCTCTGATACCAAATGTTAGAAAAACACCACACACACAGCCACACACACGAACACGAGGGATGGTGCTGCCAAAGAGTGCAGCGTTTTCTGATATATGTTCTCCTATTTAACTGAAAGAAAACAAAAAAACGTAGCACATGGCCTTAACTGGCCATAACAACACACGCTTAGCCTCCGCAACGGTCATGGCCATAACACACACACTTATGCCTTCCGCAACGGAAGTATTTAAACGCCCCCCCCCCACGTTCTAAAAAAACGGAAAAAAAAAGGAATGTATGGGACTTAAACACAGAATTAAGCTAACAACCACCACCACCGCTGCCGCCACCTCCACCTCCACCTCCTTTGCCGCCACTGCCACCACTATTTCTGCCTCCTCCACTACCGCCGCCACATCCTTTGCCACCTCCGCTGCCTTCGCCGCCCCTGTTGCCTCCTCCTCCTCCTCCACCACCACCACCGCCACCACCTCCTTTGCTGCCCCCGCCACCTCCGCCACAACCGTTGCCTCCTCCTCTACCGCCTCCCCCGCCCCCACTGCCGGTGTCGCCGCCTCCACCTCCACCGCCACCACTTTCGCCTATGCCTCCACCACCACTGCCACCCCCTTTGCCACCCCAGTCACCGAACTTTTCTCCTGGACCGCCGCCTCCTCCTCCACCCCGACCCCATCCCCTGCCCGCCCCTCCACCTCCGCTTCCCCTTTCATGACCATGCATGCCTGGCGCAACATGAGCCACACACGGGTCAGTCCCTCTGGCATGTTCCTACACATGGGCCACCAATTTAACGCTAATATCAGTGCCGACCTCTGTCCCACTCGTCGAGTTTCCATTCATGTGTCCACCGCGTACTGCACTGGTGCCGCATAGTGTCAGCGCCACTGCGACGGCGAGGAAGAGGAAGCAAGCTCGCGTCATCCCTGTCAGTGGCTCCAGAAGGCCTCGTCGCCAGCTCTCTAGTTAGTCACAGAGAGAACTAGCAAGTTCATTCCAAGTCGACGTCACTTGGAAGAATAAGGGTGGTGAGGAGGCTATTTATAGTCTCCAGGAACGGTGATCATCCGTCGCCGCAGTGGTGCCAGTTTGGCGGCAACCCCACTCCACTCCCCCCTGCGCACCATTGACATGCGACAACAATTGTGTAAGAAACGCATGTTGGCTGGCGCGCACTTGGTCTCCATTATAATGCCAGCACCGCAACGAGCACTAGATAATGGCCTACTCTCTCCCCCGTGTACGCACTCGCGCATGCCCCGACCGAAGGCCATTAGCGATCCCCCACTCGATCGAGCTTATTGGGATCAAAGCCTGCAGGATGGGCAGCCACATGTGGCGTTGCATGCGCAGCTGCATATCGGGACTAGACCTTGCCCATCGCCGACGCTACTGTGATGACTCCCCAGTGCCCACTGCAGAACGTGAAGAGTTGGGATCCTCTCAGTACATGGGAGGACCCAACTCAGTAAGTAACCAATCACATGAGGGGGTGGGGTGGATTTAAAAAAAACTATTTGTCTATAACTTTTTCAGTAAGTAACCAATAACATGAGAGGGTGGATCCATTGCACCCTACTTACACTGCAGAAGGTGTACTAAGTATTTCTCATATGAAGTTTAGGACCACTTAATTGTTAGAAATTAGTTAATTGTTGGTGTGGCTACAATAAATTAAGAGTTTCGTGCACATAATGTTAACTCATCTCTATATATGTTGGTGTCGCAAAAATGGAAGTCTCATGACCCTGGTCAAAGGTTGAAGCTACATAGGGGTGCAATCCAGTCGAGTTTAGATCAAAAAATATGAGTTTTTGATTCCGATTTTGATAATAACGTGATATTTTTTATTCCGATAAAATTGGAACAATTAACTCTGATTCCGATAATATTACCAGAATAACTTAAATCGGAACTAGAACAAAAAGTTGTTATCTTATTAGAAATTCCCACCCCATGTGTGTAACTAATTTTTTTTTTTTTAAATCTTTTTATCCTTATCGGATTTCTAATCAGATAATCAACCTTCAAGCAATCAAGGAATTTGATTGAATTAGTAAGTCTCTATATTTTTGATTTGTCACCGACCTTCTCTCTCTACATTCTAGAGAAAGAAGCTCTGAGGAATCCTAGCGTGTCCTGCCCTGGCCTGCCGGCGGCCTCTGGTTGCTGGCCGGCTCTGGTCCTTCCTGTGAGCGTTTGGCGTATTCTGGTCCATGGGAGATGGAGAACCGGTCCTTTGCTGCGGCTTTGGCTTCTACTTTGCGACCTCCTAAGATCGACATTGCTCTGAAACCTCCGGCGTTTACTGATGATGGTCAACCAGCGGTCTACTTCTCCAAGGAAGAAATGCGAAAATCTGAACAACCGTTGAGGTTAGCTATCGTAGCTAAGTGCTCTTATGGCAGACCTTCAATCCCCGACATTAAGAGTTGTCTATCTCAAAGGTTAGATCTTAAGGGTGATTGCATCATTAGTTTGTTGAACCCTAGGCACCTTCTCTTTCGGTTCTTTGATGAGGACGACTTTTTGAAGGTGCTGGTGCGCAAGAGTCTGTACCTGAAAGGCTTCCTGTTCTGTTTTTTTAGATGGTCTGGGGATTTTGATTTTGCAGCTGATCCTACGCTTATTCCTATCTGGGTGGGTTTCCCTAACCTACCTATAAACCTTTACAATGAAGATTATCTTAGATGCATTGCTGGTAATTTCGGTGAGATCCTGCGTATCCATGATTCAACTCTTGCATGGACTCAAACCGTTGAGGCTCTGGTTTGTGTTGATGTTGATATTGCAAAACCTCTCCCGGATCGTATCTGGATTGATAATGGTGATGGAGGGTTTTGGAAGAGGATTAACTTCCACAGAGTGCCTCCTATCTGCAGCATTTGTCGTAGACTGGGCCACTCTCAGAATGACTATAAGAAGAAGGGCAGGGACGTAGTTCCGATTGACAACAGACAGCCTATGGTGCATGCAAGCATTAAAGAGAGTACTAAAGATAGCGATAAGGAATGGCGTATGGTAAAGCGCAAAGGTGTTCCCATGCAGGTCTCGGCCTTCAATAACTCTACTATTCCGATTTCCAATGTTTTTGAAAGGTTATCTGATGATATTGGTGCGATGGATGCCCAGCCAGTGGTTCTTCCAGGTGATTCTCACCCTATTAAGACTATTCTGGATCCCCAGATTACTCATCATAATCCTACTGCCCCGACGATCGACGTCAACGTGCATGGCGCTGTTCACGTTCAAGACTCTCCATATGACGAAGCGTCTGATACTCCTCATGCTACACAGATGTGCCTGCCGGCGACGTCGCCGGAGACAACGCCGGTAGTCCCATCTCCGAAGCCCCTAAGCTTTCAAAATTCTAAGTTGCCACCTGTCCTCCAAGATTTATCAGAATCCTCCAGCCATCCAATTATTGATGCTGCTACAGCTAGTATCGAAAAGTCCCGGGGCAAGGCTATTTCTTTCGAGGGTAACAACATCGCTCCAGTATCTTCCTTTGATCATGGTGATGGAAACATTTCATCCTCTGCTTCTAAACTTGCCATTTCTGAGAATATTCTTATGGCTAATGTTAAAATCTCAAAAGACGGTGTGATGGCCCCGGAACGGGGCGTCTGTACGAGATCAAAGGCTAAGGCTGCGGTGGATTGTGGATATCGATCCTCATGAATAGTCCAGCTCTCTTTTGGAATATCCCCGGGCTCTCAAACATGGCCTCCAGGAGAACTTTGAAAAGACTGATAAAGACTAATAAGGTGCAGCTCCTTGCTATTTCTGAACCAAAGATCCCTCTCAGTCAGGCTGGTGCTTTGTGTCGCTACCTTAAGCTACATGGTTTTGCTGGGAATGATGGTCAGAATTCAAAAATCTGGATTATGTGGTCCAGTTCTATTGATCTCCATGTGACTGATAGCTCTGAGCAATTTATCTCAACTAAGGTTATTCATGATGATAAACATGTTAGCCTTATCACTGCAGTTTACGCTGCATGTAATGTGACCTCCCGTCGTGAGCTTTTCCAAGCGCTTCTTGATCAGGGGGATAGCTTAAGTCTTCCTTGGCTCGTCGGGGGTGACTTCAATTGCGTCACCAGTGGCTCTGAGAAGAAGGGTGGTGCTTTGGCTCGTCCTACTACTATGCTCGACTTCAACTCTTTCATTTCTGCTGCGGGTCTGCTGGATGCGGGTTTCGTGGGTCAGCCTTTTACCTGGTCCAACAATAGGGTTGGGCATGCCTCTGTCAAAGCCAGATTAGATCGGATCTTAGTTAACTCCCTTTGGAATACTTCTTTTCCAGGCCTGTGTGTTAAACACCTGCCGAGGGGCCCCTCGGACTACGCTCCTCTTCTTCTTAATTTTGTTCCTTATAACTCTAAGGCTTCCAGATTTATCTTTCAGAAGATGTGGACAACGCACGAGAACTTTCTTCAGTGTATTCGTGATGCTTGGACCAGTACTAATGTTACCACCCCTAATCCGTTTGTTGCCTTGCAAACTAAGCTCAAAGCTACTAAGATCAGGTTGAAAACCTGGAATAAAAATATTTTTGCGAATATTGAGGACAATGTTCGTTCAGCTGAGGACCTTGTGACTGCCAACCAGCTATCTTTTGATGATGACCCGTCTACTGCAAATAGGGAGGGTCTTAATGCTGCAAATGCTAAACTCAGGCGTGCTCTCATGTGTCAGGAAATTTTTTGGGCACAAAAAGCTAGGGTGCAATGGATCAATGATGGTGATAAAAACACATCTTTTTACCATGCGGTGGTTCAGGGCAATAGATCTCGAAATTACATTAATCACCTTAAAATTGATGATGTTTGGTGTGATGAGCAAATCGCCCTATCTGTGGAGGCGGAGAAGTTTTTCTCTCAGCTACTCACTTCCGAAGCGCATGATATTGATGATTATATGCTTCAGTTTATTCCAAATCTTATTCAAAAGAACCAGAATGACCTCCTTACTTCTATTCCTACTGATGATGAGGTGAAGATGGCGGTCTGGGCAATGAATGGTGATGGAGCCCCTGGTCCGGATGGGTTCTCTGGATGCTTCTTTCAAACATGCTGGGAAATCATTTCGGTGGATGTTATTGCTGCTGTTCGTGGCTTTTTCATGGGCTTCCCCCTTCCGAGGGGTGTGTCTTCGACTCTCATTGCTATTATCCCCAAGGTCCAGTATCCTTCTTCCTTTGGTGATTTCAGACCGATCAGCTTATGCAATTTCTGTTTTAAAATCATTTCTAAGATCATCTGCTCCCGCCTCTCGGACATCCTTCCTCTTATCATCTCTGAGGAGCAAGGTGCTTTTGTGAAAGGCAGAAATATTGTGGATAATATTGCTCTTTCTAATCAGCTTATCCAGGATCTTGGAAGGAAAGTCCAGGGTCACAATGTCATCCTTAAACTTGATATGATGAAGGCCTATGATAGAGTTGAATGGGACTTCCTGTTTGCGGTGCTCAAGCAGTTTGGTTTCTCCAATCGGTTTATATCTCTTATTGGCATGCTAAAATCTAATTGTTGGTTCTCAGTTATGTTCAATGGTTCTTCTGTTGGGTACTTCAATTCCTCCAGAGGTCTGCGCCAGGGAGATCCTCTTGCTCCTGCCCTCTTCATCATTATGGAAGAGGCGCTTAGTAGGGGTCTGAAGCACATCTCTTCTTCCTCTCTTCTTCCTTATGCTGGGCCTAGGAGATGCCCTACTGTTTCCCACCTGCACTTTGCAGACGACACGCCTATCTTCTGCAATGGCCAGAGTTCTAATATTCAGAAGCTTCTAAATTTTCTGCGCAGATATCAGAATTCTTCAGGGCAAAAATCAATCACCAGAAGAGCACCTACCTTATCTCTCCAAAGGCTCCCTCTTTTCTTGGCAGAAAATTATCTATCATTACGGGTTTTCACCAGCAGGTGGGCGCTCTGCGCTACCTTGGCGTTCCCATTAGAGTGGGAAGAGTTAAAGTGGCTGATTTCAAATTTCTCCTAGATAAGATTAACGCCAGGATGAATTCCTGGAAGTCTAAGTTCCTGTCCCAGGATGGCAGGGCAACCCTCATTAAATCGGTTCTATCTTCTTTTCCTATTTATTTAGCTGCCGCTGTTTCTATTCCAAAGTCTGTGATTAACTACATTGAAAAATACTGTGCAAATTTTTTTTGGAATGGTTCGGAAGGTACCCATCGGAAGCATTGGATCTCTTGGGATGTCATTCACCACCCTATATCTGAAGGAGGTCTTGATATTAAAAATATGCGGCACATTCAGCTTGCTCTGGCTACAAAGCAAATTTGGAACATTTACAATGGTGATTCAATGTGGGTTTCTTACGCTCGGATCAGATTTCAGGTTAAGGATGGAGCGCCCTTCAGGCATTCCTTTCCCCGTGGTATGTCCAAGGTGGTTTTCAATTTAGCTCATCAGGCAGTTCTAACTCATTCTAGATGGATTGTTGGAGATGGTAGATCTGTCGATTTTCTAAGAGATGTTTGGCTTGGTCAGGACCTTCTTGAAACTATATTGACCAGACCTTACCATGGTCCTAGTATCACTGTTCGTGAGGTTATCCTTGATGATCACCATCCCATTCGGAGTCTTATCGCCTGCCCATCCATCCTTGATGACATCCAGCTTTCTGATCACTTGGACCGCTGTGTTTGGACTGGTTCTCCAGGTGGCGCCTTTACAACCTCCTCTGCGTACAGGAATTTTTCTTCGCATGGTGTGATCAGGAAGCCTATGACTCGCCTCTGGCACCATTCCTTTTACCACCGGGCTTCCCTTTTCTGCTGGAGATTGCTTCATCGTGTGGTGCCGGTGGACTCCAGGATCGTGGACCAGGGTATTGCTCTACCCTCTCGCTGCTCTTGTTGTTCTAACCATAATTCGGAAGATTTAAATCACTTATTCATCTCAAGTGAGTTGGCTACTGATCTGTGGAATTGGGCGGCCCCCATGCTCGAGGTTAACTTATCTTCTCAGGATAATATCACTGCTCGCCTGTGGCACTTGGTGAAGTTCTGCAACATGTCCACCCCGCATGGCTATGTATCTCTATATGTGTCCATGTTGGTTATATGGTAAATTTAGCGATGTCGCTGTAGCATGCGCTTTGAAGGGAAACGACGCACCATCCAGAGTATTGTTCACAATATCCGATTCATGATTTCTACCGCCCTTGCCTCAGTGACCTTTAATCATTATGCACCTGGTAGATGCAGTACTGACCTTTGCTCCCTTGGGTTCGCCCCCCTTATTAAAAACAAAAGTTTCAAGCTTGTTAGATGGATTCCTCCTGAATCTGGTTTGGTCCTCAATGTGGATGGTGCTAGCAAGGGGAATCCGGGTCACTGCGGCGGTGGAGGATGTATCAGAGATAGCTCAGGTTCTCTCATTCTGGCTTTTTCTCATTACTATGGTTTTGGTGGTAGTCTGGTTGCTGAGATGCGGGCCTTGTGTGATGGTATTCGGCTTGCCACCGAATATGACCTCCCTTTATCTCAGATTCAATCTGACTCGGCCTCCCTTGTTGCTTCCCTGAAATCTGGTAGCTCTCCTGCATGGGACTGTATGCGCTGGTGGTCTGAAGCTCACAAGTACATTCGCTCTTCTAGTGTCCAGATGGTTCATGTGTATAGAGAAACTAACCAAGTGGCCGATGTATTGGCCAACTTGGGCTGCAAATCCCTTAGCAATATTGTTTTCTCTTCCCCTACATCTTTGCCTCGTGAATGTAAAGGTCCTCTTACCATGGACCGGTCTGGTCTTCCTTCTCTCAGAATTGTTTAGCTGGGGTATGCCCCTTAGCCATTGTATTGTCCTTTATTAATAATTTTGGCCCAGGTGGTTCGCACTGGTGGGGTGGGAACATTTTACTCCTCTGGAGTAAGGTGCACTCTCCTAGTCGCTGTCCCTGAGGACCTTTTTATTAAAAAAAAATAAAAAAAATAAAAAAAAAATCAGATAAGAATTTGGAACTAATAGTTTCCGATTCTTATAACATATTCGACTATCATATTTTGATTTTGATAAGCTATCGGTATGAATTTTTAGTTCTGACTCTGATAAATTTTTTTTCCGAATCCGGTCGAAAATTCAAGACTTCGGATTCCATTTGCTACCCTAATTATAAGAACAACTTGGAAATGTAGAATTTAAGAATTATGAAGAACACTTTTGTAAGACCTGGCCCTCTCGGGCCCTTGGCCCCGTCCTCATGGTCGCGACAGACACCTGGTCGTGACATTGTCCCGCCAAAGGAGCCGGTCATGACATGTTTTTGGTCGCGACACCCCTAGCTGTCGTGTTCTTGTCGTGACGGGGGTGGGCGTCACGTTCCTGTCACGGCGTCTGAAGGCGACGCGACTTCATTCTAGCTGTTTCGACTGTTGTCCTTTCTGTCAGAACGGCCTTGTCGAGTGTCAAGTGTGTACAGCATTGACGTGACCTGACAGGCCCTCGTGTTATATGGTTTTCCCAGTCATCAAGGTTTGACCGCTTTTGGTGTTGCACTGGGGTTGGTGGTTGCGACATGGTCATGACCTGTTGGCCGGTCGCGACATGGTTGTTGTCGCACCGGCCTGACCCATCGCGTCTCTGGGCCCGTCAGTTCAAAACTGAGGCAGGCAACCCATTTCCCCCTCTCTCCTTCCTTTCTTCCCTTCTTCTTCTTCTTCCTTCTTCCTCCCCCGAGCCCCCTTGTCTTCTCCGGTGTGTTTGTGGTGCTCGTGGCGAGGAGGTGACGTCTCCTTAGTGTAGGCGACGTCTGTATGGTGCTTGGAGTGAGGAGGAGGTGGTCATTCCGACGTGAAGGCCCCAATGGGTCGGCTCTACTCCTTGAGGTAGGGACTCTCATCTTCCTCTCGTTCTGGCATTCTCCCCTCCCCCTTTTGGATCTGTGTTTCTTCGTGGTTTTTGGGATTGTGGGGTGTGTGAGATCCATGCTCGTGGTTGGAGAGTTTTCCTTGAGTGTAGATCTCCATGTTTAGTGCATGATCTGTAGGGTTGTAAGGGTGGTTTGCCTATTTTTATGCTTTCCTAGTGTTTCCCATGCTCCCCTCCCCCTATTGGTATGGTTTGTATCGTTTGTGGGGTGATCCTTGGGAGGATTGTCTTGGGACCCCTCTCGACTGAGGTCGCGACTGGCCTGAGGGTTGCGATGATGTCGCGACGCATGCGCCGACCACATCAGCCTTGTCTATTGCGGTGGGCATGGGCACCGCAACATCATCATGACGACCAGGGGCGTCGCGACATGGTTGCGACCGACCTTGGTGTCGCGACAGTGTCGCAACAGCCTAGGGCATTGCGACAGTATTAGATTTAGGTAGGTTCTTGCGAAGTCTGTTTCCCATAGAGTCTTCGCCATTTCCAGTTCTTTCTGTACCTATGGCACCAGTGCTAGTTCCTAGTATAGTCCTACACTAGTTGTTCACCCAGTGCTCGACACCTGAGGGCTTGTCCTGTGAGAGAGGTTGTTACCATTTACATGGGACTCCCGTCCCCATGCGTCAGTTGAGGGAGTGCTTCAGGTGACGGGCGTGCTCGAGTGATGAATTCTCGGGCGGAGTGGAAAATGGTGGTTAGGATAGCAGCATTGAGTTGTTTGCAGAGCTCTCTTGGTTGGTCTGGGACGCCGAGGTCTTTTGGAGTCCTTCTCGGCATAGGCGAGTCTGTCCTTCTTCTCACTGCCTCGCTCTTTGTGGCCCCGAAACCACTTAGAAAGGCCAGGCGTGGGACCGTAGCTAGACTACGGCAGTTACTGTTGGGTTACTCGTGTTCTTGCCCCAACTCTGACGAGAGTGGAGGTTTGGACCTGGGTCGAGGGTAAGACATCAGTGAACGCTCCTAATCGGTTGACTAGTGGTAGTGGTTTCTGTAGCTAGTGTCTCTTGTCTAGGCAGGGTTCCTCTGTCTATGTTACCAGCCATGTGGTGGTCACGATGTGTAGATTGTATGGAGTTTCTAACCGTGGTGTCTTTCCATACCATCGCTAGCTAGTTAGTTTTGCTTCCGCACTTTCCTGTGTAGCTTAGAATATATAGAACTACTGTCATTTACAGTGTTTATATATATTCTTTCCCGCCTATTAGAGCCAATAGAAGATTGGTAGTCCCCACTGAGCTTCTGTTGTGATGCTTATCCCTTCTTTTTCCAGGTGAGACTTCTCAACAACGGCCGGGTGCAAGTCGGGCGGAGGAGGCAGGGCGGTAGTTGTCGTCCACGTAGCTAGCAGTGGTATTCCCCCCTCAGTTGTACTTCACCCTCGAGGTATGCCCCTAAGGGCTCTGTTCTTCCCTTCTTTACTTGTACTCATTGTGTGTGCTGGGACTGTATCTAGAGCGATATGCTGCAGTCTCGCTCTTCTTTCTGCTTCCACGTATATGCTCCTAGTTCAGTAGTTGACGCTTATTTCCTTTACATATTCTATTAGACTTGTGTTATAGCCCTTCCGGGTCCCCGGATCCATGGGCGGCGACCGCGAAAATCGGGTTCTCGGCTTGGGCCAAGGGTCGAGTTCTTAGGGTTGTTACAGTTGGTATCAGAGCGAGAGTCTAACATAACTTATAGTGGATTTAAACTGCAATAGGAAGTCCCAACAGTAGTATAAGTACTGTAGCAACTTGAATTTTTGGAAAAAAAAATTAAAATTTTACATAATATTAAAAACTTGATTTATTAGAAAACCAATAAAAGAAAATAAATTAAATAGGAAATTAATGGAAAGAGAATTAGATAAAACCCGTTAAATGAAAAAAAGTAATGGGCTTTGTTAAATTGACCCAATAGAATCTAGTGGGCCAAAATAGGAATTTTTAAAAGGAGAATAATGGGAAAATATCCTAAATTCGCAACTTAATTATTACCTAATTAGAAAAGGGGAATTTAATGTATTAAATAAGAAAATAGAGTTAGATTTGCAATCCTAAACCTACCCTAATTGATTGGCCACGAATTTGGCTCTCTTCCCAACCCAAACTGGAAGTGGAATGCTTAGAGGGAAAGTAGGAAATAGGAAAAACTCAGAATTAATGGGAATTAGAGTCCAACTAGGAAAGGGAAGGAGAGAAAGCTTAAATACTCTCTCAAATCCCTCATGGTCAGCCCTAGCTCATGTCAAGGGGTTTGCTGGACGTGGGGAGAGGCCAAGGAGGAGAGGAATTCATGGGGAAAAGGCTGCGCAAAGCTTCTTCCTTCGTTCTTCAAGTTCTTAACCCTAGAAGACAAAATGAGTCAAAGGTAGGCATTCTCACAAGCATAAACCATGAAAATTTTTCTGTAGGATGTCTCATCCAGTAGGAGCAAAAGCCCTTTGGTTTCATATTTTTCCATGGAGCAAATCTTTAGTTCTCAATTTTCAAAGTTTTGTGAACTTCATGACCCCGAACCCTCTTATTAAATTCATATCTTCATATATACTCGTCCTCATGCCATGAGATTTTTACTGTAAGAACTGATGGGCGTTAGGTTTATTTTGCCCTCGAAAGCCCTAAATTCCATCCATCAAATCATGAGAATTAATTCGTTGATCTCAATTGTACCTTGTTCTATGTTCATCATGAATGCTCTTTATTAAACCTTGCTGAAACTTTCGTTGATTCCAGATTCTAAATTACTGGAGGTACCCATATATGTCTGGATCTGTTTAAAACTAGTTTCATGATTTTTCATGAACTGTACTATTTGTTCATAGTTTTAGAACAACCCTGTGTCAAATATGTTAAGTTTGGCCCGTAATCCAAAGTCCTGTCTGATTCCTATCGGACTCCGATGCAGGCCCTGAGAACACGATGGCTCGATAGGCCACATTTTGGGGTCTGGTCGCGACAGATAGGCACGTCGCGTTCTGAACGCGATAGGCCTTGCCGTCGCGATCTATGTGCTTGACCTGACCGATCTGTCGCGTTCCCTTCATGCCTCTATCGCGATCTCAGTGCCTGTCCTGAACAGCCTGTCGCTATCAGTGCAAGCCCTTGTTGCGATCTACCCTGAACCCGTCGAGACCCATATTGGGGTGCGTCGCATTCACAGGATTTTTGTAGATAAATCTCTGATTAGAAATGCTCTAATTTCCTATTGTGCTTATACCCTTTAATCCCAGTATACCCGCAGTAATTTCACTTAATATAAATTGAACATTTATATGTGATTTAAAATACATACACACGACTAATTTCCATCTGTGATTTCATCTCACATGCACACACTTGAACCATCCAAATATGGCTTAATTGGCATGAACATGTTACATAATTTATCTGGTAATTTATGTAATTAAATTGTCGCATGCTTAATTATACATGTGTACGTTTTCATGCAATGTTTTGGAATACCGATCTCGATGCTCCACTGTTCTAGAATTCTTCTAGAATGTCGAGCACTTGTTTCTATAATTACCCTCTTTCTTGACTTGGACGAACTCTCCGTCGGATATTCCTTCTGCCGGACTAGTGAGTCTTTGGTCAAGGCATCCGTAAGTCTCCTCTGTCCATGGATTCCCACATGGTCGACGAGCCGGTTGTACCCTAACACCTATGATACCATTTAGGGATCAATACGATCCAAACGGCTATTAGAAGTTTGCTCTTATCTAGAATCACGCCGGACCTCTGGACCTGTGCTTAACATGGCCAGTGGAAGGTAGTGAGTTTCACCTGACTGCCAACACCGAGTGTGTGTGTTGTGCAACTGTTACTATCACCTGTTTACTCAACGTGTTACATGCAATGTCCCCTAGCTTTCATCTATACTCTACTCTCTAGTCTATTCACGTTCACTCTACTATCTTGTCTGTTCACCTAGTTCTCTTATCTAATTCTCAGTACTCTATATTGGCCATTGACTGATTGTCTAAAGATAAACAATATAACCAATGTCTGACAATATATAAAGGGCCCGATCTGGTCCTGGGATGTGCGCCCAAAATTGCTAGTGCCCGTGGGAGTTAAATGATCAGAGTGTTTGGCATTACACTCGAGTGTTATCTATCTCGACTATCTAAATGACAATCAAAAAGTGCTATATTCTCTCGTTGTCTATTGACAATAAAGTGCTATGCTATACTGGTTGTGCTATTGTTATACTTGTGCTGTTTATGCTATGGCCACCCTGCTCTTTTTGCTATACTTGACACTTGTGCTATTTTTTGGAAAGTCTATATTTGGAAAGTCTTGCTAATTCGATCATGCGCTATCCTTCTATCTTTTACCATACTTGACTTTCTCGCTCTATCAATAGTTACTCAGCCTTTAATGCATTAATTATTTAAAGCCTGCTTGAGCCTGAGATTTAAGTCCTACTGGGCGTTGTTCGCTCACCCTGCGTTATTTATCGTTGTGTTCTCAGGTGACACCGAGGATGAACTATACACTCAAGAGGACGGGAACGACCAGGAGTGATGTCATGATTACCCTAGTGTCGTCGTACTATGTCAGAATTATAGTAGTTATGTTAGAAGTCTTAGTTTAGTCTTTTGCTTTATTTCAATGTAATTGGGGCCTATAGAATGGCTCTGATATTACTGGTTATAACTAGACATTTGGAAAGTTATTAATGAAATGAATTTGCTTTAGTATTATTCATTGTGCAATAGTTTGATGTCTAGTACTTGCTCTGTACCTGTTTACTTGCAACTGCCTCGCGTTCCGATATTCTGCGTCGGGGCGTGACAGTTTTTTGGTATCAGAGCCTAAGTTATTCTTAAGTATAGGATGATCTAGGTTAACCTGCTTCGACTAGAGTCAATTATCCTACCTATGTGAGTTGTGGTTAGAGCCAAGGGTAACTAGCTAAAATGAACTCACACACGCACGAATTAAATTCCACATCGATATCATGACAATAAGTTATTTTGTAGGAACTAATTAATCAAGATGACTGTTGAACGTGCTCAAATGAGGGGCATGCAACAAACCATCCAAGAACTTACTCGGGCAATCCTGCAAGCTAACCAAGGCGGGGGTAATCGTGTCGGTGCAGGTGATCTGCATCGTAACTTCAGAAGTTTGAACCCGCCAAGGTTTAGTGGATCCATGGATCCGGATGAAGCCGAGCACTGGCTGAAGGAAACGAAAAGGATCTTCCGTGTCATGCAATGTGCAGCGGGGGACAAGCTGCTACTGGCCACATTCCAACTAGAAAAGGACGCCCGCGCTTAGTGCGAATCAGTGGAAGCAACTCGGGATAACGGTCAATTCACCTAGACCAAGTTCTAAGAAGCTTTTAACTCCAAATACTTCTTCGAGCGTGACCAAGAAAGGAAGGCTGCAGAATTCGCTGCTCATAAACAGCGGAGTTTGACTGTGGCTGAATATGAAGCCTAGTTTTCAAGACTGGCGCGCTATGCTGCCCATCTGGTAAACACTGAAAGGATGAAGGCTAAGCGCTTTATAAATGGCCTTAAGCCCCACTACATCACTCAACTGGCACCTCTCGACATCCAGACCTATGCCGAGATGGTAAAGAAAGCCCAACTGCTGGAAGATGCTACGGACTTCACCGACCGTATCAAAGTGAAGTTCGTCAAGAAGGAAGTGACCTAGGGTCAGTCATCTGCTAAGCCTACCAACGAAAAGAAGCGTCCCTTCAACATCACGGAGGGATCCGGCCAAGAAAGGAAACCCAAAGTTTTCATACCCAACACTCCAGCCAAAGGCAACTGCAAGCATTGTGACAAGACGGGTCACACTGCTGATGAATGTTGGAGGAAAGTCGACGCATGTCTGCGCTATGGGAGTCGCGAGCACCGCATCCCTGAGTGCCCGCTACTGAAAGAGAATGAAAGGCGCCCTAATGCGCCTAAGAAATAGGGAAGACTGCAAGCCCTGCATGATGAGGAACCCGCTAAGGACGGTGGCGTGGTAGAAGGTACCATACAAGTTTTCTCCTTATCAACATTTGTCTTATTTGATACTGGAGCAACTCATTCATTTATATCTCAAAACTTTCCTGATACCCTAATTGCAAAACCTATATCCATGGGTTGTGAGTTCTCTGTCACAACGCCACTAGGAGAGAAGGAGAAACTAAACAAATACTTTCCATCTGCCAATGTAATGATCGGAGACCATAACCTAGAAGCCGACCTGGTCTGTATGCCCATGGAAGGCTATGATGTTATTTTGGGAGCCGACTGGTTGTCCACTTATATGGCAAGTGTCGATTGTAAAAAATGGAAGGTTACCTTTAGTGACTTTCCTAAATTGGTTTTCTCTGGGATTAGGCATAAGAGATGGATGTCTCTAGTCTCTGCCATAAAAGCCCACAACATGATAAGGAAAGGGTGCATTGCTTTCCTTGCAGCCGTAGTGGTGGAAAAGAAGGGTTCCAAGATAGAAGACATACATATAGTACAGGACTACCCAGATGTATTCCCCGAAGACCTGCCTGGGATTCCCCCTGAACGAGATGTCAACTTCGCCATTGAGCTGATTCATGGAGCTGCACCGGTATCATGTCAACCGTACCGGATGTCACTTGTCGATCTGAAGGAATTGAAGGCACAACTGATGGAGCTACTAGAAAAGGGTTCATCAGACCAAGTACTTCCCCATGGGGAGCACCTGTGCTATTCGTTAAGAAGAAAGATGGATCAATGAGGCTGTGCATCGACTATCGTCAACTCAATCAGTTGACCATCAAGAATAAATACCCATTGCCTAGGGTCAACGAACTATTCGACCAAATATCCAAAGCTCAATATTTCTCCAAGATGGATCTTCGATCTGGCTATCATCAAATGAGGATCAAGGATGACGATATCTTCAAAACGGCTTTTAGAAGCAGGTATGGACATTATGAATTCATTGTTATGCCTTTTGGTCTAACCAATGCTCTTGCAGCCTTTATGCAACTCATGAACAACATATATCGACCATACCTTGACAAGTTCGTGGTCGTCTTCATCGACGATATCCTCATTTATTCAAAGGCCAAAGAAGAACATGAAGAACACCTGAAGATCGCACTGCAAGTCTTGCGAGACAACTAGCTATACGCAAAGCTTAGCAAGTGCGAATTCTGGCTCGAAGAAGTGTCCTTCTTGGGCCATGTCATCTCAAAGGACGGCATCTCAGTTGATCCCTCCAAAGTCGAAGTTGTACTCAATTGGGAGAGACCAACCAACGTCACTGAAATCAGATGTTTCTTGGGACTAGCTGGCTACTACAGATGGTTCATCAAGGACTTCTCCAAGATCGCCATTCGTCTCACGTGTCTAACACGAAAGGAGAATCCCTACTCCTAGAGTAAAGAGTGTGAGAAGAGTTTCCAAACTCTTAAGGATTGCCTGACCTCAGCACCTGTTCTCGCTCTGCCAATAGAGGGAGAAGGTTTCTCTATCTACACTGATACCTTAGGGATTGGACTAGGTTGTATACTAATGCAAAAGGAGAAGGTCAATGCCTATTCTTCAAGACAACTGAAGACACATGAAGTCAACTACCCTGTACATGATCTCAAGCTGGCTACTATGGTCTTCGCCTTGAAGATCTGGAGACATTATCTATATGGAGAGAAATTCACTGTCTACTCAGACCATAAAAGTCTGAAGTATTTATTCTCCCAGAAAGAACTCAACATGAGACAGAGAAGATGGCTAGAATACTTCAAAGATTTTGACTTCAACATTCAATACCATCCAGGCAAGGGAAACGTCGTGGCTGGTGCTCTTAGTAGAAAGCCAATGGCAACTGTATCAAGTATAGTTCTTGGCAAGATGCAACTACTAGAACAATTCGCAAGGTTAGACTTAAATATTGAACATAGAGATGAACAAGTCTTGGTTGCTAATATCAAGATTCAATCTAACATGCTGGAAGAGATTAAGGTCCAACAAGTTAATGATCCGTTCTTAGTTCGCATCAAGGAAACTCTAGCCGAAAAGCCAAACTTTGCCATGACTGAGGATGGAAGGCTTGTCTTTCAAGGGAGAACATGCGTTTCTGACAATGAAGTACTGAAGAAGAAGCTAATGGATGAAGCTCACAAGAAAAAGTACACTATTCATCTAGGAGGTACCAAAATGTATCAAGACATGAAAAGAACGTTTTGGTGGCCGAACATGAAGAGAGAAGTAGCTGAACATGCCGCACACTGCCATACTTGCCAACAAGTAAAAGCAGAGCATATGCGCCCTACTAGCGTGCTCAGACCACTGGATATTCTAGAATGGAAATGGGAAAGCATTGGCATGGACTTCATCATGGAGTTACCCAAGACTCATGGTGGACTCGATGCCATATGGGTCATTGTTGACCGGCTAACCAAATCTGCTCACTTCCTTGCTATAAAGAGTAAGTGGTCGGTGGAAGTACTAGCTGCCTTATATGTCAAGGAGATTATAAGACTGCATGGAGTTCCATCATCCATAGTCTCAGATCGAGATCCGAGATTCACATCTCATTTTTGGAAAGGACTACAAGGTGCACTTGGTACTAAACTCAACTTTAGTACCTCGTTCCATCTACAAACTGATGGACAAACTGAAAGAACCAACCAAATCGTTGAAGACATGTTGAGAGCCTACACTATAGATTTCCAAGGTTATTGGAACGAGAACCTACCTCTAACTGAGTTCACCTATAACAACAGTTATCAGGCAAACATTAAGATGGCACCGTTCGAAGCACTCTACGGAAGGAACTGTAGATCACCTGCATACTGGAATGAGGTTGGAGGACAACAATGGCTAGGCACAGAGATGGTGCAGAATACCACAAGAGACATTCAGGTAATCAAATACCGACTCAAGATTGCTCAATCCAGGTAGAAGAGCTACGCCGCCAAAAGAAGGCGAGATCTGGAATTTCAAGTGGGTGATCATGTGTTTCTAAAAGTGTCACCTACTCGTGGCATTCAAAGATTCGGTGTAAAGGGAATGCTTAGCCTTGGATTCATCGGTCCTTTTGAGGTACTCGAAAGGATTGGTGAGGTTGCATACCGACTGGCTTTACCACCGGATCTGGCATGTGTACACAATGTGTTCCATGTCTCCATGCTCAGGAAGTATGTCTATGACCCTACCCACATCATCCGCCACGAGAAGTTGGTGCTGAACAAAGATGTGACATACGAAGAGAAGCCAGTCAAGATACTATAACGGAAGCTACAATAGCTCAGGAACCGTCCCATCCATGTGGTTAAGGTCTTATGGAATAACCGCAGAGTGGAAAAAGCCACAAGGGAACCGGAAGGAATCATCAGATGTAACTACCCTGATCTTTTCGGTAAGACATTTCCTCCCTTATGATCATATGAATTTGGGGACCAAATTCTTTTAAGAGGGGGAGGATGTAGCAACCTAGATTTTTGGAAAAAAATTTAAAATTTTACATAATATTAAAATCTTGATTTATTAGAAAACCAATAAAATAAATTAAATTAAATAGGAAATTAATGGAATGAGAATTTGATAAAACTTGTTAAATGAAAAGAAGTAATGGGATTTATTAAATTGACCCAATAGAATTTAGTGGGCCAAAATAGGAATTTTTAAAATGAGAATAATGGGAAAATACCATAAATTCGTAAATTAATTATTACATAATTAGAAAAGGGGAATTTAATATATTAAATAAGCAAATAGAGTTCGATTTGGAATCCTAAACCTACCCTAATTGATTGACCACGAATTTGGCTCTCTTCCCAACCCAAACAGAAAGTGGAATGCTAAGAGGGAGGGTAGGAAATAGGAAAAACTCAGAATTAATGGGAATTAGAGTCCAACTAGAAAAGGGAATGAGAGAAAGCTTAAATACTCTCTCAAATCCCTCATGGCCGGCCCTAGATCATGTCAAGGGGTTTGCTGGACATGGGGAGAGGCCAAGGAGGAGAGGAATTTGTGGGGAAAAGGCTGCTCAAAGCTTCTTCCTTCGTTCTTCAAGTTCTTAACCCTAGAAGACAATACGAGTCAAAGGTAGGCATTCTCACAAGCATAAACCATGAAATTTTTTCTGTAGCATGTCTCATCCAACAAGAACAAAAGCCCTTTGGTTTCATATTTTTCCATTGAGCAAATCTTTAGTTCTCAATTTTCAAAGTTCTGTGAACTTCATGACCCCGAACCCTCTTATTAAATTCATATCTTCATGTATACTCGTCCTCATGCCTTGAGATGTTTACTGTAAGAACTGATGGGTGTTAGGTTTCTTTTTCCCTCGAAAGCCCTAAATTCCATCCATCCTATCATGAGAATTAATTCGTTGATCTCAACTATACCTTGTTCTATGTTTGTCATGAATACTCTTTATTAAACCATGCTGAAACTTTCGTTGATTCCAGATTCTAAATTACTGGAGGTACTCATATATGTCTGGATCTGTTTAAAACTAGTTTAATGATTTTTTATGAACTGTACTATTTGTTCTTAGTTTTAGAACAACCCTGTGTCAAATATGTTAACTTTGGCCCGCAATCTAAAGTCTTGTCTAATTCCTGTCGGACTCCGGCGCAGACCCTGAGAACTCGACGGCCTGATAGGTTGCGTTCTGGGGTCAGGTCGCGACTTATAGGCACATCGTGTTCTGAACGCGACAGGCCTTGCCATCGTGTTCCCTTCATGCCTCTATCGCGATCTCAGCTCCTGTCCTGAACAGCCTGTCGCGATCAGTGCAAGCCCTTGTCACGATCTACCCTAAACCCGTCACAAGCCTTACTAGGGTGCGTCGCGTTCACAGGATTTTTTCAGAAAAACCCCTGATTAGCAATGCTCTAATTGCCTATTGTGCTTATACCCTTTAATCCTAGTATACCCGTAGTAATTTCACTTAATATAAATTGAACATGTATATGTGATTTAAAATGCATACACACGACCAATTTCCATCTGTGATTTCATCTCACATGCACACACTTGAACCATCCAAATATGGTTTAATTGGCATGAATATGTTACATAATTTATCTGGTAATTTATGTAATTAAATTGCCTCATCCTTAATTATACATGTGTATGTTTTTGTGCGATGTTTTGGAATACCGATCTCGACGCTCCACTGTTCTAGAATTCTTCTAGAACGTCGAGCATTTGTTTCTATAATTACCCTCTTTCTTGACTTGGAGGAACTCTCCGTCAGATATTCCTTCTGCCGGACTAGTGATTCATTGTTCAAGGCCTCTGTATGTCTCCTCTGTCCATGGATTCCCACATGGGCGACGAGCCAGTTATACCCTAACACCTATGATACCCTTTAGGGATCAATACAATTCAAACGGCTATTAGAAGTTTGCTCTTATCTAGAATCACGTTGGACCTCTGGACCTGTGCTTAACATGGGCAGTGGAAGGTAGTGAGTTCCACCTGACTGCCAACACCGAGTGCGCATGTTGTGCAACTGTTACTATCGCCTGTTTACTCGACATGTTACACGCAATGTCCCCTAGCTCTCATCTATACTCTACTCTCTCGTCTATTCACATTCACTCTACTATCTTGTCTGTTCATCTAGTGCTCTTATATAATTCTCGGTACTCTATATTGGCCATTGACTGATTGTCTAAGGATAAACAATATAACCAATGCCTAGCAATATATAAAGGGCCCGATCTAGTCCTAGGATGTACGCCCGAAAGTGCTAGTGCCCATGGGAGTTAAATGATCAGAGTGTTTGGCAATACACTCAAGTGTTATCTATCTCGACTATCTAAATGACAATCAAAAAGTGCTATATTCTCTCGTTGTCTATTGACAATAAAGTGCTATGCTATACTGGTTGTGCTATTGTTATACTTGTGCTGTTTATGCTATGGCCACCCTGCTCTTTTTGCTATACTTGACAATTGTGCTATTTTTTAGAAAGTCTATATTTGGAAAGTCTTGCTAATTCGATCATGCGCTATCCTTCTATCTTTTACCATACTTGACTTTCTCGCTCTATCAATAGTTACTCAGCCTTTAATGCATTAATTATTTAAAGCCTGCTTGAGCCTGAGATTTAAGTCCTACTGGGCATTGTTCGCTCACCCTGCGTTATTTGTCGTTGTGTTCTCAGGTGACACCGAGGATGAACTATACACTCAAGAGGACGGGAACGACCAGGAGTGATGTCATGATTACCCTAGTGTCGTCGTACTATGTCAGAATTATAGTAGTTATGTTAGAAGTCTTAGTTTAGTCTTTTGCTTTATTTCAATGTAATTGGGGCCTATAGAATGGCTCTGATATTACTGGTTATAACTAGACATTTGGAAAGTTATTAATGAAATGAATTTGCTTTAGTGTTATTCATTGTGCAATAGTTTGATGTCTAGTACTTGCTCTGTACCCATTTTGTAACACCTCGGCCCCCTTGGGCCCTTGGCCTCGTCCTCTGGGTCGCGGCAGGGCGACTGTCGCGACGTGGTTCCGACCACATCGGTGTCTGGTTCTGTTTGGGATTGCGACATGGGGTGTGTCGCCTTCTTGAAGGCGACATGGCCTATGTCGCCTTCCCATCGCGTCGCCCCAGACGCAGTGTGACAGACGTGACAGGCGTCCTTTGTGTCAGTACGGCTCTGGCGGTGTCGGGTGAACGCGACAAGATGGCTGTCGCCTTCACTTTTTCGAATTCCAAGATTTGACCGTTGTCAGTGGAATTGCGACAGGGGGTATGTCGCCTTCTTGAAGGCGACACACCCACTGTCGCCTTCTCGTTCCTGTGGCGACAGGGTGGTATGTCGCCTTCACAGGATCCGGGCTTAAAACCCGGGCGCCCGAGCCCTTCCCTCTCTCTCTCGCGCCTCTCCTTTCCCCCTCTCCCTCTCTCGCCCTCTCGGAGTTCCGGCGTTTTTGGGGTGCCTCCCCCGTGTTGAGGCGGCCATGTTGAGGAGGTTGTCGCTCCGTTCGTGCAGGGGTCGTGTTCGTGTCGTGCGGTGCGAGGAGGAGACGTTTCTACCTACGAGAAAGCCCCAACGGGTGCGTTCTTCGCGTGGAGGTAGGGACGCCCGATCTTCTCGCCCTAGGCATGCTCCCCTTCCCCTTCGTGACGTAGTTTTCTTGTGGTTCGGGGTTGGGAGTGTGAGAACTCCATGCTCGTGTGAGTGAGGTTTCCTCCGAGCGTAGAATCCATGTTCTTGGGGTATTTGAGGGTGGTTTGTATGTTTAATGGCTTTCTAGCATGATAAGCATGCTCCCCTCCCCCGTGTGTAGTGTTTTCCTCGTTTCGGGGAGGTTCCCGGAAGAAGAATGCCCGGAACCCCTGACTGGCTTGAAGGCGACACACCCTGTGTCACCACCTATCTGGTAAGGCGACGCACCCTGTGTCGCCTTCTAACTGGTAAAGCGACAGGGCATACGTCGCCTTCTTGAAGGTGACAGGGCCTATGTCGCCTTCTCAGTCCAGAGGCAGGTTGTGCTTCCGCCATTTCCGTTTTCGCTTTACTGTACCCGTGGCACCTGTGCTAGTTCCCTAGTACGGTCTCACACTAGTCGTTCGCCCGGTGCGTGGCACTTGAGGGCTTGTCCCGTGCGAGAGGTTGTTACCGTTACCTAGGACCCCCGTCCTCGAGAGCCTGTTGAGGGAGTACTTCGTGCTACGAGTGTGCTCGAGTTGGCAGCAACATAGGCGGACTCTGGAGCTGAGGGGAAAACGGTGGTTAGGACAGTGGCGTGTGAGTCGCTTGCAGAGCTCTCGTGGTTGGTCTGGGACGCCGAGGACAGTTTGGAGTTCTACCCGGCGCAGGCCAGCCAGTCCTTCTTCTCACTGCCTCGCTCCTCACGGCCCCGGAACCGTTTGGAGAGGTCAGGCGTGGGACCGTAGTCCGGCCAGACTACGGCGGTTACTGTTGTGTTGCTTGTGTCCTACCTCGCTCTGACGAGATGCGAGGGCCAGGACCTAGGTCGAGGATAAGACGTCGGTGGACGCGCCTGACCATTTGACTAGTGGTGGTGCTTTCCATAGCTAGTGTTATCTGTCTAGACAGAGTCCCCTCCGTCTATGTTTACTAGTCGTGTGGTGGTCACGACGTGCAGTCGTACGGAGTTTCTGACCGAGAGTACTTTCCGTACCGAGTTAGCTTTAGCTTCGCTTCCGCACTTCCTTTTGTAGGTAGAAAGATATAACTGCCGTCTTTTCTCTTATTAATAGTTGTATATGTTCCTCTGCCTGTTTAGAGCCAGTAGGAGATTGGTAGTCCCTACTGAGCATCTGTTGTGAAGCTCATCCCTCTGTTTTCCAGGTGAGTCTTCTCAGCAGTGGCAGAGCGTGCGTTGGGCGGAGGAGACGGGGCGGTAGTAGAGGTCCCCGTAGCTAGCAGTGGTTCCCCCTCTCATTGTACGTCACCCTTGGGGTATGCCCCTAAGGGACTTGTCTCTCCCCTTTCCTTACTTGTACTAGTGTGCGTGCGTTGGGACTGTACTTAGAGCGTTACGCAGCGGTCTCGCTCTACTTTCCTGTTTCCGCTTGTACGCTTCTAGCTCAGCAGTTGACGTTTACTTCCGTTACATATCCTGTCAGACGCGTGTTATAGCCCTTCCGGGTCCCCCGGATCCGTGGGTGGTGATCGCGAAAATCGGGTCCTCGGCATGGGCCGAGGGTCGGGTTCTCGAGTCGTTACACATTTACTTGCAACTGCCTCGCGTTCTGATATTCCGCGTCGGGGCGTGACAAGTACACTACTAGCCACTCGAGTTAGTGTCGTTAACCTTGTTGGTTGTGTGCCTCACAGGACATGGCTCCACGCAGGCGTAGGCAGACTACAGAGCTGATGGAGCAGTAGGATGAGTCAGATATGTCAGTGCCAAGTCAGGTTCAAAAGGATGTGTCAGTAGAGGAGTTCGTGGCACAACCTCAGGAGGCAATGACTGCAGCAGCAGCGGGTTAGCAGCAGCATCAGTGGTACCATCCCCCACCACAACAGTATGTGGATTGGTTCCCCATGGCCGAGCAGTTCTTCAGGGCCATGCTTCAGAGGACGTGGCAGCCAGAGTAGATGGCAGCGGAAGGTCAGCCACACGTGCCTCCCCCAGTAGTACCAGAGCAGCAGGCAGAGCCACAGGTAGAGCAGCCAGTAGTTCAGCAGGTGTCAAGCATTGGGAGTACCCGGGTCACTAGGAGGAGGACGGCTGACACTGATGAAAGGACCGTCCTCTTGGAGAGGTTCTTGCGTCTCTGACCACTGATGTTCTTTGGTGACTATGACCCAGACATGTTTGAGAGTTGGACGCATGAATTGGAGCGTACGCTCGAGACCATGGAGTGTGCCGAGGAGGATTAGGTCAGACTGACAGTGTATCAACTCAAGGGACCAGCCAATGAGTGGTGGACAGTTCAGAGGCAGACATACTTCCTAGGGCAATGATTGGATCAGATTTCTTGGCAGAAATTTTTGGAGGTCTTCCACGGTGAGTACTTTCTTGACTATGCTCGACGTGAGAGACAGGATCAGTTTCATGAGTTGGTTCAGGGTGATTTGACAGTTACTCAGTATCACCAGAGGTTCGTCAGGTTGTTGAGGCATGTTCCCCATGTTACCAGTAGTGAGCAGGCTTGTGTAAAGAGGTTTATTGTAGGATTGAGGCCGGATTTGAGGTGGGGCATGACTGCTCACATGTGTGCCACTTTGGGAGTGGCAGTGGCTAAGGCCACCGCCTTGGAGAGAGAGACTTGGCAGCCCCAACAGTAGCAGCAGGGAGAAGCTTCCTCTAGGACCACACCGTACCAGCTTCTTGCAGGTAGTCATGGTAGTGCGACTTCTTCTTCTTCTGGCTCGGGCAGTTCAGGCAGTTCAGGGTTGCGCTCGAAGTTCAGGTAGATGAACACTCGCGGAGGTGGATGGAGCCAACAGCAGAAGTGCCAGTCGAGATTTGCAGAGCAGACGTTCCAGCAGGGAGCTGAGCAGGGCAGGCAGGAGGTAGTCTATTACACTTGTGGTTTACCAGGCCACTTCAGGAGGGATTGCCCGATGGGGCAAGTCCAACAGCCGCAGCAGCCAGTGTAGTACACGAAGCAGTTGCCGCAGTACAAGTACCCTCCACAGCAACAGGCATCCAGTCAGAAGCAGCAGGGGTATTACCAGTAGCAGCCTCAGCAGTTTCAACAGTATCAGCAGCCTCAACAGTTTCAGCCATATCAACAGCAAGAACAGTTTCTACAACACCAGGAACCGCCGCTGCAACAGCAAACCCAACAGGTGCCGCAGCGTGGGCATGGTCAAGTTCATGTGATGGCTCTCCCCAGGGAGGAGGCCGAGGTGTCAAACTTGGTCATAGGTACTTTGCCTATCCTTGGTAGAGCTACTCGTGTTCTGGTTGATCTCGGTGCTTCTCTTTGTTTTGCTTCCGAGGAGTTTTACAAGTCGCTGGTTCATCACACCCCTGAGAGGCAGTGTGATGTGATGATTGATCTTCCGTTTGGTGATTACAAGCATTCTTTCTGTTACCTTGAGGGTGTCACGGTTGAGGTCCAGGGACACCAGTTGCCGGCCAGGTTGTATGCGTTGCAGCCACGTAACTTTGACGTCATCCTTAGCATGGACTAGTTGGAGGCACACTCAGCTATGGTGGATTGTCAGCAGAAGACCGTTCCGTTTAAGATACCTGGAGCGTCTGTTCTCTGCTTCCGAGGTATCCGGTCTACCCGTCGACCTTTTCTTTTCTTCTATAGAGCTCGTCATTTGATCCACGATGGTTGCGTAGCATATCTTGCTTCCGTTTGTTCATTGGAACCTAGAGGAACGTTGATTTTTGATGTACCTATTGTTTGTGAGCTTTTTGATGTTTTTCCGGAGGATCTACCTGGGTTACCGCCTGAGCGGGAGGTAGAGTTCTCCATTGAGCGTTTGCCTAGTACGATGCCTTTTCTAAGGTGCCATACTGGAGGGCTCTGGCTGAGTTGCGCGAGCTGAAGCGCCAGTTATTTGAGTTGCTTGAGCTGTGTTTTATCCATCTGAGCCGTTCACCTTGGGGAGCACCAGTGTTGTTCGTGAGAAAGAAGGATGGTAGCTTGCAGTTGTGCATCGATTACAGGCAGTTGAACCAGGTCACAGTGAAGAACAGGTATCCATTACCCAGGATCGATGACTTGTTTGATCAGTTGCAGTCAGCCAAAGTGTTTTCGAAGATTGACTTGAGATCAAGGTACTACCAATTGAGAATCAGAGAGTCAGATATTGGCATGACAGCTTTTCACACAAGGTACGACCACTTTGAGTTCGTCGTGATACCATTTGGGCTCACGAATGCGCCAGTAGCTTTTATGGATTTGATGCACATACTATTCAGTGAGTTCTTGGACAGGTTCATGGTCATCTTTGTGGATGACATTTTGGTCTACTCAGCTTTTGAGGAGGAGCACGAGGAGCATCTGAGGATCGTATTGGAGACGTTGTGGAGTCACCAACTTTATGCCAAGTTCGACAAGTGCAAATTTTGGCTGAGAGAGGTGCACTTTCTCGAGCACGTGACCTCAGGTTCTGGTGTGGTAGTGGACTCACCCATGGTTGAGGCAGTGTTGTCTTAGGAGCAGCCCACTTCAGTGTTAGAGTTTCGCAGCTTTTTGGGTTTGGCAGGATATTACAGGAGATTTATCTAGGACTTTTTCAGGATTGTAGAGCCATTGACCAGATTGACCAGACTTGAGGCCAGGTTTGTTTGGACCGAGGACTGTGAGTGGAGTTTTCAGGAGCTGCAGACAAGGTTGACTTCAACACCAGTGTTAGTCTTGCCGTCAGGTAGCAGAGGTTTTGTGGTCTACACAGATGCGTCGAGGTCAATTTTGGGTGTAGTGATGATGCGGCATGGTGGGGTCGTTGCCTATGCTTCTTGGTAATTGAAGAAGCATGAGGAGAACTACCCTACTCATGACTTAGAGTTGGCAGCAGTGGTGTTAGCTCTGAAGTAGTGGAGGCACTATTTGTATAGCAAGGTGTTTGAGATCTTTACAGATCATCAGAGTTTGCAGTGTTGCCCAACTAGCAAGCCCAAAGGGGGGTGAATGGGATTTAAAATTTCGTTTAAATAGAAACCTGTCAACAGAAACGCTTTAACTGACAAACACTAAATTCGATTGTTAGTTGTTAGTGATAAAGAAGACAACAAACAAATAAGCACACAAGCACACAACACAGGAAATTTTATCCTGGTTCGGTCCTCCTCTCCCAAGGAGTCCTACGTCCAGTCCCCAAGCAGCAACTTGGGATTTTACTAACCAAGGGTACTGTCCCCCTTAAGGACCCTTACACATCCAGCCGCTGCTGGCCTTCTCTTCTAACCCCGAAGAGGTATACAACCACCCTAATACACAGGTCTTCCTTCCTTACCGAAGGGAATACACACCACCTGTTTTCAACAGGTCTTCTCTTCACAAACAGATGAGGAACTTCACAACAAATGTGAAAGAAAGTGAAAGGCCCCTAGACCAAGCTCACAAAGAAATGCTTGATCTGAGGCAAAGATTTGAGAGAGAAAGATCAACAATAAAACAAATCTCTCATAACTACAAGCTCTCAAAAATCTAGACAATGAAGAATGAGAGCTACGAGCTAAGGAATGAAAAGAGTGAAGCAAGCAGCTCTTGTTTTCTGATGCTCGCAAGTTGAAGGTTGGTTCTCTGAAAGCTCTATTGCGCAAAAGTTCATTTTTTTTTTCATGGAGTCATCAGACTTCTATATATCTTCTCTTGAAACTATAGCCGTTGAAATGGTCGTTGTCTCTAAGCTTGAAGCACGTTAGACAACATGGTCCATCGTGCGCGACAAGTAAGCTTGCAGCCATTTAATGCTCTAGAGGCATGCACACAAAGAGAAGATTCATCCAGATATTCCTTACTTTTGGTTGTCCAACGTTGTAAGATATGACCTGCACATAATAAATGTCGAAGCACAGACAACTAGACTGTCTCTATGCTTGTCAGTCAATGTTAGAAACCATGCAGTAAGATCGTACACCAAAATAGTAATGTCATTCTGCTATCCTTAAAAGTGTTTTCTATAGAAACATAGGAATAGAAGGCACCCAGGTATGCATTGTGCAGAGAAGTGTACAATCTCATTAAATGCAAAGATATTGGGTGATGCATGCGGGAAGACCTTGACTTTCACAATATTTGAAAATATATTTGAATATCATGTATGAAGTCGATGTAATCATTATGACAATGAAATAGTAGTACAACTTATGAAATCGTTGTTCAAACATAAACAAATCATTGTTCAAACATAAGCAAATCGTTGTTTGACCAAATCGTTGTTCAAACATTAACAAATTGTTGTTTGAGCAAATCGTTGTTCAAATATATACAAATCATTGTTTGAGCAAATCGTTGTTCAAATATAAACAAATTGTTGTTTGAGCAAATCGTTGTTCAAACATAAACAAATCATTGTTTGAACAAATCGTTGTTCAAACATAAACAAATCGTTGTTTGGATAAATCGTTGTTTTACTTAACAAATCATTGTGAGACTGAAATCATTGTTTCACTTAACAAATTGTTGTGAAACCGAAATCATTGTTTCACTTAACGAATCGTTGTGAGAACGAAATCGTTGTGCACACAATAAATGTCGAAGCACAGATAGCTAGACTATATCTGTGCTTGTCAGTCAACGATAGAAACCATGCAGTAAGAACGTACACCAAAATAGTAATGCCATTCTGCGATCCTCAAAAGTGTTTGCCATAGAAACATAGGAATAGAAGGCACCCAGATATACATCGTGTAGAGAAGTGTACAATCTCATCAAATGCAAAGATATTGGGTGATGCACGCGGGAAGACTTTGACTTTCACAATATTTGAAAATATATTTGAATATCATGTATGAAGTCGATGTAATCGTTATGACAATGAAATAGTAGTACAACTTATGAAATAGTTATTCAAACATAAACAAATCGTTGTTCAAACATAAACAAATCGTTGTTTGGGCAAATCGTTGTTCAAACATAAACAAATTGTTGTTTGGGCAAATCGTTGTTCAAACATAAACAAATCGTTGTTTGAACAAATTGTTGTTCAAACATAAACAAATCGTTGTTTGGGCAAATCGTTGTTTCACTTAACGAATCGTTGTGAGACCGAAATCGTTGTTTTACTTAACGAATCATTGTGAGATCGAAATCGTTGTTTCACTTAACAAATCGTTGTGAAACCGAAATCGTTGTTTCACTTAACTAATCGTTGTGAGATCGAAATCGTTGTGAAACCAAAATCATTATACTTATAAGGGAAATCATTATGCGATACTTATGAAATCGTTATGCTTATAAGGGAAATCATTATGCGATACTTATGAAATCATTATGCTTATAAGGAAAATCAATATGCGATACTTATGAAATCGTTATGCTTATAAGGGAAATCGATGTGGACTTAGAGAAAGTACATGCTCTGAACTTTAAATGATACAGTGTAAGAATTACTTACACATTTGGCTTGGATTATTTCCTGTGGATGAACTTCATAAAAACTTATTAGAAAATAATTGTTAGAGTTTTGTTAATCACTAAAATAATTAAATAAAATTATATGGGGATGGACTGATCATCAATCTCCCCCTTTTTGGTAATGACAAAACATAACAAAAAGATATAAGGCTTTGAAATGAATCTAAGTAAATTTGCTAGAGAAATGTAAAGAGTGTATTTCAAAACATTTTATTTTCTCCCCCTTTTTGTCATTAAGAAAAAAAAAATCAAAGTAGACAAAAAAGAGAAGAAAGATAAATGGAAGACAGAAAAGACATTATACTATTTCACTGAGGAGGTACAGAAATGTAGAAAGCAGGGGACAAAAGGGAGGCATAGCGAGTAATAGTCGGCCATGCCTTGCATTCCCGCTTTTCAAAATATTGTTGAAAAGCTCCATAGACCATAGAATAGGAGGGTCCCATAATAGGAGCCATCCTCCGGATGTGCAGTTGCCTCTAAGCTTTTATGAAAGTGCCATATTCGTTTCTGCCAAAAAGAAGATTTGTAGAAGGTAGAGGTGCCATGTAACGACACGACCTCCCGGACCCCCGCCAGGGTCCCCGAAGTTCGCGTCGCCACCCACGGATCTGAAGGCCTAGAAGGGTTATAAGAAATAGTCTAGTGAGATATGTACTGAATTCGAATAACTATAACAATCTATACAATATAGAAAACTTTGTACAACGTGTCCCAAATAAAAGCACAGGTACCAGAAGAAAGGTGCAGCCCTTAAGGGGCATACCCCGAGGACTTGAAAAACACAACTCTCGGCTCACTCGGCTATAGGAGCTCACAACACTCGCTCTCACTGCTGTTGACAACACACGGTGCCATAGTCGCCTCCGCAACCCGTCCAACACTGAGCTCCCGCTACGATGAGCCCCTAGCTGAAGAGAGTAGGGGGCTGAGCCTCGCGAACAGGGCCCAGAAGGGATTACCAGTCCCTCACTAGCCAAAGCAGCAGGAACTCCAAAAAACATGAAACTACCCTAGAAAGCTGTAAAGCGGAAAACACCTACAGCAGGGTACTACTAAGCAGCGGAAGAGAATAGTACGATGCCACGACCACCAAGAAGGTCGTGACACACACACACGACTCCTATAGAAACTAACGGAGTCGGGCACAGAACAAAAACAACCCTCGGCACATCTGTCGAAACTACGGAACAACCAAGTAAGAATGACATCTCACCTCAAGCACGGCCACCTCAGACCTCCACAAGGTCGAGGGCCCACAAGCAGAACCACCCCCGACCCTGGACACCCCACCAGGTCAGGAAACCACACTCGTCGGTGCCACCACGGACTGGCACCCAAGAACGGGACTACGGAACCGAGAGAGCACCGAAGCGGAAACCACTGGAAAGGGCGGGTCTGCACAAGGCCAGACCAACGATGCCCACAGAAACTACGCATAGCCAGGCTATAACCACTGTGCAAGCTAGGGCAACGGATAACACTTAGAAACTTCGTGAGGAAGCGTCGTCACCACAATAGCAACCAAGCCACCACCGCTAGTAGCCAAGAGGGGGACCCATAGTCCACACACTCTACTCGCTAGCCTAGATCCTGCCTCCGCCCCCGTGGAAGGGTGAGACAGAGCCGCCAAGAACACACAACACATGCAACACCGCAGCCTGGCCAAGCTACGGCCTCACGCCTGACCTCCGTACGCAGCTTCGGGACCAATGTAGAGCGAGGCAGTGAGACAAAGGACTGGCTAGCCTGCACCGGGTAGAACAATCACGCCCCGTCAATTTAGCAGTGGAATAAATCAGGGAGACGTGAGCAAAGTACATAGTAGAGAAAAATGTACAATCAGTTGAGTAAATCAGAGCATCTAATGAACAATAAGTGCGATAAACTCTTTATTTTATTATATAAAATCACTAGGACTATTACAACCACTAATTCAGAGCCAATACATAGGGCTTATTGACATCATTACATTTGGAAGGAAATCTAAAGCAACAACTACTAAACTCCAATTGTGCTAAGGTAACTTCGTCATTTGACTCTAGGTCGCTCATCACTCGGGTCCTGTCCCATTGGTGTGTATAACGTCATTGTCTATCTTACCTGGGACACAATAACAAATAACGAAGGGTGAGCGATAACGCTCAGTAGGACTTAAATCTCGTGAATCAAGTAGGCTTTAAGTAATTAACGCATTTAATGGCAGAGTAACTAACGATAGAGCGAGTCATGTAAAGTCTATATGTAAGAGCATGAGTAACATGGGTCACTAGCACATGAAGCAAGTATAGTACAGTGAATAAGATCAAGTCACGATAGAAAGCAATAACAACACGATGGCAAATAACGTCAACATCAAGCAATAGCAAGAAACATGTATAGCAAGGAGAGAAAAAGTAGTTGGCCATATAGAGAGTAAATTTCACTTTGATTGATTTTCTTATCAATCGAAATAGTATAGCACTTTTGATTAACTTTCGTAAATCAAAATAGTAATGTCACTTTGGTTATCCGTAGATAGCCGAGAGAGAGTATAGCACTTTGTTTGTCAATAGACAACGAGAGAATATAGCACTTTTGTGTTGATTGTCTTAGATTAATCTTGATAGTATGGCACTTGGATGTAATGCCGACATCCTGATCACTTAACTCCCATGGGCAAATGGCACTTTCGGGTGCTCTCCCTAGGACCATATCGGGCCCTATTACGCTGGCATTGGTTATGTTGTTTATCTTTAGACAATCAATTAATGGCCAATAGAGAGTACCAAGAAGTAGATAAGAGCACTCGATGAATAGATGAGATAGTAGAGTGAAAGTGAATAGATGAGCGAGTAGAGTATAGATGATAGCTTGTGGACATTGCACATAACACGTCGAGTAAACAGGCGATAGTAACAGTTGCACAACACATAGTGTTGGCAGTCAGGTGGAACTCACTAGCTTTCCACTGGCCATGTTATGCACAGGTCCAGAGGTCTTGCGTGATTCAAGATAAGAGCGAACTTCTAATAGCTGTTTGGATCATGTGGATCCCTAAAGGGTATCATAGGTGTTAGGGTACAACCGGCTCATCGACCATGTGAGAATCCATGGACAGAGGAGACCTACGGAGGCCATGAACATAGACTCACTAGTCCGGCAGAAGGAGTATCCGATGGAGAGTTCGTCCAAGTCAAGAGAGTGTATATATAGAAATAAGGGCTCGACGTTCTAGAGGAGTTCTAGAACAGTGGAGCGTCGGTATCGGTGTTAAAAAACATCACGAGAAAACGTACACAAGTATATTTAGGAATGAGGTAATTTAATGACATAAATTACCAGATAAATTATGTAGTATGTTCATGCCAATTAAGCCATATTTGGATGGTTCAAAGTGTGTGTGCATGTGAATAAGAAAATCATGGACAAGATAGATCATGTGTTTGACTTAAATTAATTAAAAGATATTCCATATTTACAACTTCATTTTTCAGTGTTTAAAACAGTTAACAAGATATGGGAATAGCTGAAGAACAACAAGACTTGCAAAAAGATAGGTTTTCCTGTAAAAAGTCAGATCGCGACACACCCTAATGAGGGTCACGAAAGAGTCCACTGAGATCGCGATGGGGTCTTCTATAGGTCATGGCGGACTTATCGGTTCGGGAAGGCAAGTCGCGACGGGGTCATGTGAGGGTCGCGACGGGCTCAGGCAGACCGGGCAGCAGATCGCGATGATAGGCCCTGTCGCGATCAGATCATGACAAAGGGCACTGTCACGACGGCCCTTGTCAATGCGCCCTTTCGGGCCATCGTGTTCCGAGGGTCTGTGCCCGAGTCCTATAGGGAGAGTATAGTGCATTGGATTGCGGACCTGACTTACCCTATTTTGACACATGGTGATTCAAAAAAACATATCTAATTGTACAAGCGATGAAAAATAGTGAAACCAATTGTGAATTGTTCTAGACATGTTGGGTACTTACAGTAAATAGGAATTGGAAAACTAATAGGGTTTCGACATGCTTTGGTCATGGTATTCATGAAGGACTTAGAACAATACACATATGAGATCAACGAATTAATTCGCATGATAGAGTGGATGGAAATTAGGGCTTTCAGGGGCAAAAGAAGCCTAACACCCATCAGAATCTCCAATAAAAATTTTGTGGCATCAGATCAAGTGTACAAGGAGAACAAGATTTAACAAGGGGGTTCAGGGTCAGGATGAGTGCAGAACTTCGTAAAGCAAGAAGTAATTCTTGACTAGATGATAAATCATGAAACTTGAGGGTATTGTTCCTGGTACATGGAACGATCTACAGTCAAAATCTCATTAGTTTTGTTCGTGAGAATGCCTACCTTTGGACGATTTCCTCTTCTAGGGCTAGAACTTGAAGAATGGGGTTGATGGCTTGAGAGCTCCTTCTCCCCACGAGTTCTCCTCCTCCTTGGCCTCTCCTCCTGGTCCAAGAACCCTTGGCAACAAGCTAGGGCCAGCCATGGAGCTTTAAGAGAGTATTTATGTCTCTTGGGTTTCTATTTCCCAATAAGTCTCTAATTACTATTAAATTCTGGGATTTCCTATTTCTCTTACCCTTTCTAAGCATGAGAACTTCTATTTGGGTTAGGATGGGAGCTAGATTCGTAGCCAACCCATTAGGGTAGGTTTAAGAATCTAAATCTAACTCAAACTTCTTATTTAATGCATTAAATACCCCTTTTCTATTTAAGTAATATTTTAGTTACGAAATTAGGGTATTTTTCTATTATTCCCCTTTTAAAAATCGCTATTTTGGCACGCTAATTTCTATTGGGTCCATTTAACAAAGTCCATTACTTATTTTTGTTTAATGTGGTTTAACTTATAAATTTTCCCTTTTTAAATTAGAGAATATTAGAGTTTCGAATTTTATTCATGGGCTATGGGAGGCCCATTGTTCTAATTTATCATGATGGATTATCATTAAATATTGTTTGGAGTCTACCCATTATTTTATTTTTAATTAGTAATCCACTTGGCTCATATGATAATGGTTTTCTGAATTATTCCTTAATTACAATAATAAGTCACCTCAATTTCTAAAACTTGATCCGAATTATTTTTCTCGGCCCAATTTTCTTAATGGGTCATCATTACATGACGTTGGAAGTCTCTCTAACAGGTTCGTTAAATTTATGGGCGCGTTATCTTTCCGTGTGAATGGTTTTCGGACTTAGTTTCCTAATTTGAATAATTAGTCACGTTGTGACGTACGTTTGGCCAATCGGATTTTTTGTTGCACAAATTTCTTCGTGGAACACTTAGGGGATAATATTTGGGGTTGATTTATAATTTTTACGAAATTTTTAGATGTGTTCTTACACATATGATAATGGTATGTATGTTTCTATTATTTCGTTTTGATAGAAATTTATTATTTCAAATTTTAAAATACTGGATTTTTTCGGGTTGCTACATCCTCCCCCACTTAAAAGAATTTTGTCCCCAAATTCATATGATATGATGCGACTACCAATTTACATCGAATATTTCCTTCCATTATCTCCCCCACTTAGGGCTTTGTTATCATAATATGGAATCAACTAAGGGTTTAGTGATGATAATTTGTCCACCAAATTCCATGACTCTTTCGGTTACATGTGAATCATTTATTGTAAAAATGCATTAATCATTATGAGTTCAGAGGTACCTTCCACGGTTCCCACTTCTCGATTTTGAGAGAGTAGCACCAAGGCTTCCAGCGTACCTTGCTGGTTTAATTCCTTATGACGTTGGTTCTCAAATGGTGGGCAGTCTCTCATCTTGTGGTCAGAGCTACCACATCGCAAACATCTTCCTTGTTTCCACCAGCAATTCCCCGACGTGTGGCCCCTCCTATTGGAGCGCTTGCATCGCCACCTGCGAATAATGGCTACTTGTATGTCATTCTTCTTATTCTTCTTTATTTTTCTCTTATCACCGTTTGGTTGGTTCCCTTTCATCATAGAATTGAGTTCTTCTGTGCTAGTGGATGGTTCTTTTACAAGAGGGCAGTCTCGTAGCTGATGTCTCAAGTCGCCACAACGTAAGCATGCCCCAATTTTTTGCAAACACTCCTTGGCCACATGACCTAGCTTGTGACAATGAAGGCAGATGATGTCATCATTATGATTCACTTTCTAGTTGGCCTTCTCGCCATGGTTATATCTTCTCTTCCCATTCTGATTGGTCTCCTTTTTAATCTCCTTAGTCGCTTCCAGAGCTCTTTCTAGCAGTTGAGCGGCTTGCTGACATGCCAGAACTAGCCTCTGGGTTGATCTCATGTCGGCGTCCATTAAGAGTCCCTTCAAGAATAAGGTTGGCATTAGGGTGCGAAGTAGTATTAAATTAATTAGGGTAAGTATACATATATTAGATCTTAACCACGGTTCTACCCAATCCTCACTTTAGGTATGATGGTTGACTTAGACACGTGTCATGGCAGTTCACCTAGAACATCCTAGGACCGAAAATATCCTAATAAGGACATCCTAGGCTCTGATACCAACTGTCACACCCCGCCAATTTAGCAGCGGAATAAATCGGGGAGACGTGAGCAAAGTACATAGTAGAGAAAAATGTACAATCAGTTGAGTAAATCAGAGCATCTAATGAACAATAAGTGGGATAAACTCTTTATTCTATTATATAAAATCACTAAGACTATTACAACCACTAATTCGGAGCCAATACATAGGGCTCATTGACATCATTACATTTGGAAGGAAATCTAAAGCAACAACTACTAAACTCCAATTGTGCTAAGGTAACTGCGTCATTTGACTCCGGGTCGCTCATCACTCGAGTTCTGTCCCATTGGTATGTATAACGTCATCTTCTATCTTACCTGGGACACAATAACAAATAACGAAGGGTGAGTGATAACGCCCAGCAGAACTTAAATCTCGTGAATCAAGTAGGCTATAAGTAATTAACGCATTTAATGGCAGAGTAACTAACGATAGAGCGAGTCATGTAAAGTCTAGAAGTAAGAGCATGAGTAACATGGGTCACTAGCACATGAAGCAAGTATAGTACAGTGAATAAGATCAAGTCACGATAGAAAGCAATAACAACACGATGGCAAATAACGTCAACATCAAACAATAGCAAGAAACATGTATAGCAAGGAGAGAAAAAGTAGTTGGCCATATAGAGAGTAAACTGCACTTTGATTGATTTTCTTATCAATCGAAATAGTATAGCACTTTTGATTAACATTCATCAATCAAAATAGTAATGGCACTTTGGTTATATGTAGATAGCCGAGAGAGAGTATAGCACTTTCTTTGTCAATAGACAACGAGAGAATATAGCACTTTTGTGTTGATTGGCTTAGATTAATCTTGATAGTATGGCACTTGGATGTAATGCCGACATCCTGATCATTTAACTCCCATGGACAAATGGCACTTTCGGGCGCTCTCCCTAGGACCAGATCGGGCCCTATTGCGCTGGCATTGTTTATGTTGTTTATCTTTAGACAATCAATTAATGGTCAATAGAGAGTACCAAGAAGTAGATAAGAGCACTCGATGAATAGACGAGATAGTAGAGTGAACGTGAATAGATGAGCGAGTAGAGTATAGATGAGAGCTAGTGGACATTGCACGTAACACGTCGAGTAAACAGGCGATAGTAATAGTTGCACAACACATAGTGTTGGCAGTCAGGTGGAACTCACTACCTTTCCGCTGGCCATGTAATGCACATGTCTAGAGGTCCGGCGTGATTCAAGATAAGAGCGAACTTCTAATAGCCGTTTGGATTATATGGATCTCTAAAGGGTATCATAGGTGTTAGGGTACAACCTGCTCGTCGACCATGTGGGAATCCATGGACAAAGGAGACTTACGGAGGCCTTGAACATAGACTCACTAGTCCGACAGAAGGAGTATCCGACGGAGAGTTCGTCCAAGTCAAGATGGTGTATATATAGAAACAAGGGCTCGACCTTCCAGAGGAGTTCTAGAACAGTGGAGCGTCGGTATTGGTGTTCCAAAACATCACGAGAAAACGTACACAAGTATATTTAAGAATGAGGCAATTTAATGACATAAATTACCAGATAAATTATGTAACATGTTCATGCCAATTAAGCCATATTTGGATGGTTCAAAGTGTGTGTGCATGTGAATAAGAAAATCATGGACAAGATAGATCATGTGTTTGACTTAAATTAATTAAAAGATATTCCATATTTACAACTTCATTTTTCAGTGTTTAAAATAGTTAACAAGATATGAGAATAGCTGAAGAACAACAAGACTTGCAAAAAGATGGGTTTTCCTATAAAAAGTCAGATCGCGACACACCCTAATGAGGGTCGCGGCAGAGTCTACTGAGATCGCGACGGGGTCTTCTACAGGTCGCGGTGGGCTTGTCGGTTCGGGCAGGCAGGTCGCGATGGGGTCATGTGAGGGTCGCGACAGGCTTAGGCAGACCAGGAAGAAGATCGCGACGATAGGCCCTGTTGCGATCAGATCGCAATAGAGGACACTGTCGCGATGGCCCTTGTGAACGCGGCCTATCGAGTTGTCGCGTTCACAGGGTCTATGCCCGAGTCCGACAGGGAGAGTATAGTGCATTGGATTGCGGACCTGACTTACCTTATTTTGACACAGGGTGATTCAGAAAAACATTTCTAATTGTACAGGTAATGAAAAATCATGAAACCAATTGCAAAGTGTTCTAGACGTGCGTGGGTACTTACAATAAATAGGAATTGGAAAACTAACAGGGTTTCAACATGCTTTGGTCATGGTATTCATGAAGAACTTAGAACAGTACATACATGAGATCAATGAATTAATTCACATGATAGGGTGGATGGATATTAGGGCTTTCAAGGGAAAAAGAAGCTCCATTAGAATCTCCAATAAAAATTTCGTGGCATGAGATCAAGTGTACAAGGAGAACACGATTTAAGAAGGGGGTTCGGGGTCAGGATGAGTGCAGAACTTCGAAAAGCATGAAGTAATTCTTACTCGATGATAAATCATGAAACTTGAGGGTATTTTTCCTGGTATATGGAACGATCTACAATCAAAATCTCATTAGTTTTGCTCGTGAGAATGCCTACCTTTGGACGATTTCCTCTTCTAGGGCTAGAACTTGAAGAACAGAGTTGATGGCTTGAGAGCTCCTTCTCCCCACAAGTTCTCCTCCTCCTTGGCCTCTCCTCCTGGTCCAGGAACCCTTGGCAACGAGCTAGGGCCGGTCATGGAGCTTTAAGAGAGTATTTATGTCTCTTGGGTTTCTATTTCCCAATAGGACTTTAATTACTATTAAATTCTGCGATTTCCTATTTCTCTTACCCTTTCTAAGCATGAGAACTTCTATTTGGGTTAGGATGGGAGCTAGATTCATAGCCAACCCATTAGGGTAGGTTTAGGAATCTAAATCTAACTCAAACTTCTTATTTAATGCATTAAATACCCCTTTTCTATTTAAGTAATATTTTAGTTATGAAATTAAGGTATTTTTATATTATTCCCCTTTTAAAAATCTCTATTTTGGCCCACTAATTTCTAATGGGTCCATTTAACAAAGTCCATTACTTATTTTTGTTTAATGTGGTTTAACTTATAAAATTTCCCTTTTTAAATTAGAGAATATTAGAGTTTCAGATTTTATTCATGGGCTATGGGAGGCCCATTGTTCTAATTTCTCATGATGGATTATCATTACATATTGTTTGGAGTCTACCCATCATTTTATTTTTAATTATTAATCCACTTGGCTCATATGATAATTGTTTTTCTGAATTATTCCTTAATTACAATAATAAGTCACCTCAATTTATAAAACTTGGTCCGAATTATTTTTCTAAGCCCAATTTTCTTAATGGGTCATCATTACATGACGTTGGAAGTATCTCTGACAAGTTCGTTAAATTTATGGGCGCGTTATCTTTCCATGTGAACGGTTTTCGGACTTAGTTTCCTAATTTGGATAATTAGTCACGTTGTGACGAACGCTTGACCAATCAGATTTTTCATTGCACAAATTTCTTCGTGGAACACATAGGGATAATATTTGGGGTCGATTTATAATTTTTACAAAATTTTTAGATCTGTTCTAGCACATATGATAATGGTATGTATGTTTCTATTATTTCGTTTTGATAGAAATTTATGATTTCGAATTTTAAAATACTAAATTTTTTCGGGTTACTACAAGAACTTCGGTCGTCCTCGGTGTCCCAGACCTAGCCAAGAGAGCTCTACAAACAACTCAACACCGCTGTCCAAACCACCATTTTCCCCTCAACTCCAGAGTCTGCCTCACTCGGTTGTCGACTCGAGTACACTCGTCGCCCCGAACACTCTCTCTAAGGCACACGAGGATGGGGGTCCCAGGTAACGGTAACAACCTCTCAGATCGGAGCCAAGCCCTCAAGTGCCTAGCAGCGGGCGAACAGGCAGGACATCACAACAAAACCACGCTGAACTGCTGGCTTGTAACACACGACAAGCCCAGCGAGTGAGAAGCACACACGGACCCTCAAGAGGGCTGTCAGCCAACCAAACACGCACGGAAAAGCAGAAGCCTCAGAACACTGCCAACCAGCTTGGAAATCTGTCGCTCTGCTAATAATCGATGGACCGCCAGTCAATCGATTATTAGACAGACGCGACCTTCCTGGCATCACTCCCAGGACACACCCACGAAGGTGTCACCTTCAGTCACTAAACGTAGGGAGGCAACCATCCACGTTCCCTACCAGAAGGTCCTAAGGGCAAGGCCTGCCCTGGGGCACATGCCGACATACAAATCGGGGCCACAGAAACACCCAAGGCAATACAGGTAATGTCGTGCCCCCATGGGCTGTCACGATACCATCGCGATGGAGAAGGGCGCCGCGACACCAACCATATCGTGACGGGGCAAATAGTCGTGGCAGCAAACCCTATCGCGACTGGAAAGCGCATCGCGACAGCGACCCCTATCGCGATAGCCAAACGCATCGTGATAAGGTTGTGCCCAACCGGGCCGACGCCTCTTTTGATGTCGCGACGCACCCCGTGGTCGCGACATCAGCAGAGAGGCAGACCGACGGGATACCTAATCCCGCGGCCGCCCACGAGCTACAACACAATCACAAGGGGGAGGGGAGCATGGGGAAAGCAGTAAAGCTAGCTACCAAACACTGAGGGCTCCCGATCCACTGGGATTGGGAAGGGAACAAGAAATCCCTACCTTTCAAGAAGAAACCAACCCAATAGGGCCCTTCACGACGGTTGGCCACCTCCTCCTCGCTCCACGACGCTGCTCCGCCACGGGCCTACCAGCGCCACCACGCCCCGATCGCCGGAGGGGAACCTCCCCATCGCCGAAGAAGACGGGAAAGGAAAGAAGAGAAGAGAAGGGGGAAAAGGGGGAAGGGGTAGCCGGCCAAGGCTTTTAGCCGTCGGCACCCAGAATGCAATAGACTGCCTCGTCGCGTTAAGCACCTTAACACGATGGGTCAACAGACCACGGATGCCGCGACAAAATGACAGGCTGTATTGACACACCTGCCACCCTGACAAGCGTCAGACGACCGCATAGCGGAACATGGCAACACTGTCATGACCCATTGACCGGTCACGACAAGAACGCGACAGGCAACCCGGGCGCGACAAGAACATGAGGCACACCCTCGTCACGACAAGGATGACTGTCGCATCGGACACCCACGACATGACACTAATGCGTCACCCAACCTAGACGGGTTAGTGGCCAGTCATCCAAGACACCGGACGGAAAGCCGGGAAGCCGGGTCTTACATTCTACCCCCTTTAAAACAATTTCGACCTCGAAATTGTGGCAAGCCCAAAAGATCCTGAGGCACGAACCAAAACACAGGGAGCAAATGTAAGACCAATGTGAATAAGCCACTAAGTCTCAACACGACTTTCTCGTGGCAACAACCACACTGCCAAATGTGCACGGGCTCATGAAGCTGGAAAACCAACGGCTCACACAATGGGCTCCAAACACACGGGGAGCACACAATTGAAAACCAATGGCTCACTCCAGCCACGCGTGGGGCGTACAAATGGGACGACAACCCCACAAGTGCCGAGCAATGCCAAAAGCGATCTTAAGCAGGAAACGCTAACCAAGAGACGCATGACTACAGTCGCTAACAGACCCCGCTGTTGAGACCAACCAATCGACAACCTACTCTGTCGCCAACAAAACCCGACAGAGCACATAGTTGCTGACAACAACCAGGAGAAACGCCTGAGAGTCAAATACAACACTCGGGGGAACAGCCTTACGCTATTAGCAATAGCTAGCATCGGTCATCAGCCCAACCGAGAAACCACACGAGAGACAAGAACCAGAACAAGGACACGCTCGCAGAGAATCTGCAACACACGGAACGATGTCCACTATCACCACTAGGTCTCACCCAGACCTTCCTTGCAGTCTAACAGGTACAGCCAACGCACGCGGAGCCATAAAACTGAGAGTTACACACTCCACAACATGGCACACCGCAACAAAAACACAGAAGACGTCTGAGGTTCAGCCGAAGCCAGACACCTCCCAACGTTGACAAACCACGTGGTCGAGTACTAACAAGCCAATAGGCCTCACTGTCACTAGGCGAACCGACAGGAGACTCCGCCATCGGCTTCCAGACTCACCAACGCCACGCACAACGGAGAACCAACGAAGAGTTGGCAGCACACCCGCAACACGCACACAGAGCTCAGCGCGGGTACCAACGTGCCAACCACCAAAAAGACGCACAACCACATGAGAACCAAAACAACTGTAGAGGTCGAGGGCAACACGTCGATCTCAGAGGGACCCAGACCGAAGCAGGGTACCACAACCGAACACACTCGTTCCCAAAGCGAGAGGGAAAACCCAGACACATGCCACAACCCAAGCTTGGTGTACCACCTATAGGGCTACCTAGACAAAGCAAAGCAGCCACCCCACAGCGGTAACGGTACAACCACAAGGCACAGGCCAACACAGAGTGTCCCAGAGGTGGAACGCCCAATGCCTCCAACATCGAGTAAACTCGTGAAACGACATACGAAGCTCATGAATAGGCACATCACAAAACACACAGTGCTATCACAAGCACTAGGAGCCAACCAAGGCACAACACAATGCACCAGGGCTCCAAACGGCACAAAACCGAAACACTCGGGCACGAGCACACGGTGCTACCACAAGCACAAAAACTAAGCAAAGTGCAACACAAGTGCACCAGCGGCCGAAACAACACAGGCTAACGGGAAGGACTCTCCATAAGAGAACTGCTAAAAGCCACACACAAAGAACTGCAAGCCTGAAAGGGCACAACAGGCCACGCGAGCCTTGACCCTTGAGGTACAAAAACACAAAGCATCGAAAAACGCCCAAGGTGCGACACACACAGCAGCACCAACGGCCCGAGACAACACAGGGCCCACCGGAGGGGACTCTCCACCAGAGGCCCACAAGAGAAGTGCACGGAAAGCCGACATCTACTTCAAGAGCATGACAACCATGTCGGTTCCAATAAGCACACCAAAACACGGAGAACCGACTCTGCCGCATAAGGAGCAAAGACCACGGCAACTCCCTGGCACGCAAGAGCAAGAAGCACCACCTCCATCGCAACCGATAGAGAGGTCAAACACCAAAACGACGGCACGAAAAGCCTCCAAGGCACAAGCCAAGGCACACACCGAAATAACACCTGCACAAGCAAGCCAAGCAGAAATGCACAGCGGAACAATCCTCACGCAGCAACCCAACAGAAAATGGTACTACCTCTCCCTAAACCAACAGGGACCCAATGCCCCAAGTTGTCCAGGCAGGTAGCAAGAAACCATCACGATGACAAATGGCACGAACAGGTCCACCGACCCACGGTGCCATAAGGAAACGACAGCACGAGGGGAGCAACTAGCTCAACCCCAAAAACAACTCATGGGAAGATGACTCCACTAGAAGGTCACAATGATGCGCACCCTGGCAACACAACACCATAGTGGAGCACCAACACCTCGTGCAACCAACAAAAAGCAAAGGAAGGAGACACACAACGAGTCTCTTCCACACGCGAGAGGCAAACCACAACACGAGACTGATGCTTCCACAAGAAGCACATCCAGCCAAGCTCCTACGGCACTCACCAGACCACCATCTGGGAGAGCACGCAGGATGCGAGAAACGAAGCAAACCACCCGAAGCACGGGGACACATGAAGTCCCACAAGTGCAATCGAGAAACTTGGAAACGACTAACGAGACAAGCTGGCCAATGCAACAGCCAGACACACAGCCAAGCGCACAACGCCTTGACCGGAAACGCCCAAGCAAACTATAACACAGACAGTCCAATCGGCAATGATGACAGCTCATCTCCACTGAGAGAGACAGAGCAGCGACAACCGAACCAACGCAAAGCAGCTCTGGGGAGAACCTCCACCCCAAAGCGCCAAGAGCCATCCTGGGAGAACCTCACCAGAACGCAGCCCAACAAAATGGCACAGTTCGAACCACAGGGGAAACACAACGGTGGCCCAAAATGAACACAGAGCACTCTTGGGAAGAACCTCCACCAGAAGCGACAAAGGACGATCCTAGGAAGAACCTTCACCAGAACACACAACCCCAAATGACCAAAGAACACAGACCATTAGAGAGAACACTGCAGCAAGCAGAACTGCAGAAGCAATGCAAGCAGGTCCTGGGAGAACCTCCACCAGAACCACCAAGGCACCGTCCGGGGAAAACCCGCCAGAACGCAGCAGCCAAACCAACAGCATACATCAGACCCTGAGGCAGCACAACAACAAACAGAAACGAGCACGGAATAGTCTTGGGAGAAACCCTCACCAAGACAACAACAAACGGTTCTGGGAAACCTCACCAGAACACAGAGCAATCAAGCGATGCACCTCAACCTCGAGGGCAACGCAACAGTAACCAGAAACGAGCACAACACAGTTCTGGGGAAACCTCACTCCCGCCAGAACCAACAGAGAAGAACTCCGGGAGCACCTCACCAGAGCTCACAACCAGCCAGCACCAAGCCAACAACAACCACAGACAAGTGTCGCAGCGCTCAACCAACGATGCAACACGACACACAGAACATCTACTTAGCCCAAGCAACAATGCCGACTGAGAAGAGCACAGTGCACAACAGCGCACAGACAGAAGACCACACATACAACCAATGCAGCACACACCCCAACAACAGGGGGACAGCCAACAAGGCCGGGACACTTTGACCGGTTCCACAGACAACAACTCTGCATCGGTGAAGGCCACGCCACACGCAGGCTCTCTCAACCTCAGCGGCACACACACACCCAAATACTCCGAAGACGACCAGGAGCACTACACCTAGACTTCCTTGCAACCATCCTCCATATGGAGAAGACCACTGCCAGTGAGTCCACCACCAACCACGCTACCACGGCACGAACACCGAGCGATCACACTCGCCACCCACGCGATGCAGCAACAACCGCAACCCACTGCAGCGCAAACACGAAACTTGTAGGGAAGCCGCACACCTGCAAAACAATCAAAGGCACAAGCCTAACACTAGTCGGACGGTGTCAGCAGCGCACTAGTACCTTTCTTTGGGACAGCTATAGTTATTAACTCATTACCAATCTCAATAGACACCCGCTCTGGTAGCACTGTAATGACCCGACCTCCTGGACCCCCGCCATGGACCCTAAAGTTCACGTCGCCACCAATGGATCTAAAGACCCGGAAGGGTTATAAGAAATAGTTTAGTGAGATATGTACTGAATTCGAATAACTATAACAATCTGTACAATATAGAAAACTCTGTACAACGTGTCTCAAATAAAAGCACAGGTACCAGAAGAAAGGTGTAGTCCTTAAGGGGCATACCCCGAGGACTTGTAAAACACAACTCTCGGCTCACTCGGCTACAAGAGCTCACAACACTCGCTCTCACTGCTGCTGACAACACACGGCGCCACAGCCGCCTCTGCAACCCGTCCGACACCGAGCTTCCGCTATGATGAGCCCCTAGCTAAAGAGAGTAGGGGGGAGAGCCTCGCGAACAAGGCTCAATAGGGATTACCAGTCCCTCACCGGCCAAAGCAGCAGGAACTCTAAAAATTAGGAAACTACCCTAGAAAGCTGTACAGTGGAAAACACCTATAGCAGGGTACTACTAAGAAGCAGAAGAGAATAGTACAATGCCATGACCACCAACAAGGTCGTGGAACACACACATGACTCCCGCAGAAACTAATGGAGTCGGGCACAGAGCGGAAGCAACCCTCGGCATACCTGCCAAGACCACAGAACAACCAAGTGAGAACGACGTCTTACCTCAAGCACGACCACCTCAGACCTCCACAAGGTCGAGGGCCCATAAGCAGAACCACCCCGGACCCTGGACACACCACCAGATCGAGAAACCACACTTGCCGGTGCCACCACGGACTAGCACCCAAGAACGGGACTACGGAACCGAGAGAAGAACGAAGCGGAAACCACTAGAAGCTCGGGTCTGCACAAGGCTAGACCAACGACACCCACAGAAACTAGGCACAGCCATGCTATAACTGTCATGCAAGCTAGGGCAACGGATAACACATAGAAATGTCATGAGGATGCGTCGTCACCACAACAGCAACCAAGCCACCGTCGCTAGCAGCCAAGAGGGCAAGCCGTAGTCCATATGCTCTGCTCACTAGCCTAGCTCCTGCCTCCGCCTCTGCGGAAGGGCGAGACAGAGCCGACAAGAACACACAACACACGCAACACCGTAACCTGGCCAAGTTGCGGCCTCACGCCTGACCTCCCTAGGCAGCTCCGGAACCAACGTAGAGCGAGGCAATGAGACAAAGGACTGGCTAGCCTGCACCAGGTAGAACTCCGGCCATCCTCGGTGTCCTAGGCCTAGCCAAAAGAGCTATACAAATGACTCAACGCCGCTGTCCAAACCACCATTTTCCCCTCAACTTCAGAGTCTGCCTCACTCAGCTGTCGACTCGAGTACGCTCGTCGCCCCGAACGCTCATTCTAAGGCGCACGAGGATGGGGGTCTCAGGTAACGGTAACAACCTCTCAAATCGGGGACAAGCCCTCAAGTGCCTAGCAGTGGGCGAATAGGTAGGGCAGCACAACAAAACCACGCCGAACTGCTGTCTTGTAACACACGACAAGCCCAACAAGCGAGAAGCACACACGGACCCTCAAGAGGGCCGTCGGCCAACCAAACATGCACGAAAAAGCTGAAGCCTTAGAACACTGCCAACCAGCACGAAAACCCGTCGCTTTACTAATAATCGATGGACCGCCAGTCAATCGATTATTAGACAGACACGACCCTCCTGGCATCACTGCCAGGACACGGCCACGAAGGTGTCACCTTTAGTCACTTAACGCAGGGAGGCAACTAGCCACGTTCCATACCAGAAGGTCCTAAGGGCAAGTCCTACCCTGGGCACACGCCGACACACAAACCGGGGCCACGGAAACACCCGAGGCAATACAGGTAATGTCAAACCCCCATGGGCCATTGTGATACCATCACGACTGGAAGGACACCGCGACACCAACCATATCGCGACGGGGCAAAGCGTCACGACAGCAAACCCTGTCGCGACCGAAAAGCGCGTCACGATAGCGACCGTTATCGCGACCGCCAAACGCATCGCGATATGGTCGTGCCCGACCGGGCCGACAACTCTTCTGATGTCGTGACATGCCTCGTGGTCGCGACATCAGCAGAGAGGTAGATCGAAGGGATACTTAATCCCATGACCACCCACGAGCTACAACACAATCACAAGGGGGAGGGGAGCATGGGGAAAGTAGTAAAGCTAGCTAACAAACACCGAGGGCTCCCGACCCACTCGGATTGGGTAGGGCACAAGAAATCCCTACCTTTCAAGAAGAAACCAACCCAATAGGGCCCTCCATGACGGTTGGCCACCTCCTCCTCGCTCCACGACACCGCTCCGCCACGGGCCCGCCGGCGCCACCATGCCCCGATTGACGGAGGGGAACCTCCCCATCACCGGAGAAGAGGGGAAAGGGAAGAAGCGGAGAGAAGGGGGAAAAATGGGAAGGGGTAGCTGGCCAAGGCTTTTAGCCGTTGGCACCCAGAACGCGACGGACCGCCCCGTCGCATTAAGCACTTTAACGTGACGGGTCAACAGACCGCGGCATGAATGCGTCCCCCACGGATGCCGCAGCAACGCGACAGGCCGTACTGACACACCTGCCACCCTGAAAGGCATCAGACGACCGCACAGCGGAACACGACAACACTGTCATGACCCGTTGACCGGTCGTGACAAGAATTCGACCGGCAACTCAGGCGCGACAAGAACGTGATGCACACCCTCGTCGCGACAAGGATGACTGTCGCGTCGGACACCCACGACGCGACACTAATGCATCACCCAACCTGGACGCATTAGTGGCCAGTCATCCAAGACACCGGACGGAAAGCCAGGAATCCGGGTCTTACATGCTAAAACTAGCATGCTGGAGCAACCGATCAACTGAAATTGGATAGAAAATCTGATTTGCCTTCAGTTCCTTTTTCATAGCCACATACACCTTGTACCTTTCAACCCATGTTTCAAATGGATATCGAACAAGATGAATGGAGTTAAGATCTAGAAATTCGGCAGCAGACCAATGAGGTTTATTTGATCTGGCCTGAGAGGCATTGAGATCAACAAGCTGCTGAGCAGTGAGAGGGTAAAGTCTTTCCCAGTTTGATGGAGATAGCCGCTCACATTCCAACAAAAGAGGGGCAAGAACATCAGACTTGATGTGGCCCTGGAGATATTCCCAGTAGATGAATCTGTGGAATGCAAGTCCTCCTTGCTGCACTGAAATGCGCCCCATTACCCTGGCAAATCTTTCAAAAATGATAGGGCCTACTGCAGATTCCATGACTAAGGAATGAAGGGGAGGCAGAAACACAACATCTGGTATCTCCAATGTGGCAAAATCCACTTGGATGGAGGTGGTGTGAGCAGCATTCGAACTAAAAAGTGAAATAGCTTGCCAGAATTGGCTAAGCTGAACTTTGGGCAGATTATGGAGATAGCAGTAATCATTAAACATCTGGAAGTACCTGATGAGCTTGATCTCCTTCTGGATGAAAGCACCCCAGGTGTTTTTATGATGAATCACAAACCACTTAGAGAGAGTGAGTGGGTGATCCCTGGGTGGGAATCGAGCAGAGCTGGCAGATAAGAATTGCCTGTATAAAGACTAATGACCCCGAGCCCACTAATCTTCAGTTTTAGCTTCAGTCATAGAGAAAATTTTTGACTGTTCAGCTTTTGAAAGAAAATAGAGAGGGAGAACAACATTTAGGTGGTTGGTGAGATTAAGGTGAGGAAGGCCAAAAATGGTGGCAAATGTGCATTTCTGGAGGAATTCACAATAGATAGATCTTTTGCGATTTTCAACAGTTAGAGAAAACCAAGGAGGTGGAAAACAAGGCTTAGAAGAGGTGGCAAGGTTGGAAGATATTTTTCACTTCTTAGGAACATGGCTAGAAGAGCATGTCCTATGAATGTGAGTGCCAACAGTCAGGACTGAGCAAAGTATGGCTACTTCAAACTCATCATTGATGTCCTGGATTACATGACCTTCAAGTTGAGCACCCTCATGAATGATTGTAACAAGAATGAGAAGTAGAGGGAGGTGGTACAGATGGTCCAGCTGATGAAGGACCAGAAGATGATGCTCTAGCTGAGGAGGATGATGCTGGAGGTGCCTCAGAAGGAGGAGGATGAATAAATGTGGAGGAGGCAGGAGAAGAGGAGGATTATGAAGGATGGTGTAGGTGAGGAAATGTTTTTAGGAAGAGGTTGTTTAAAGGTCGCAGGAGCTGGAGGAGCAGTGGAGGACGAAGGTGGAGAAGGAGGGGCTGGAGTTTGAAGAGGAGAAGAAGGGGGCTCTAGGGGCACAGCCTCTTCTACAGGTGCTTCAACTCTACCTGGCTCTTCTTGAGATTCCACTGGCCCAGATGGCCCTAACTACTCATCTACAACTGGCCCTGGTGGCCCTGATTCTTCTTGTGTTGTCTGACTTGATTCCTCAACAACCTTTGGCCCTGATGGCCTTGAATTCTCAACATCAACTGGCCCTGATGGCCCTGAACTGCTTTCTAGTACTGTAGGAGTGGAAGCAGGAGGGGCAGGGGTAGTTATTTGCACCCTCACTAATTCTGAAAGGATTGAAACTGATTCTTTTATGCTTCCCAGCTCATTTTTCATCCATCTTAGAGCATTCCTGACCATTCCCATCTCCGTAGCTCCAGTGCTCTGGCTTATAAAAATAGATGAAATATCTGATTGCACAAAGCAAAGAATTTGACCTTGTGCATCTAACCTCTCAATTACTGGCTTCAAGTGCACATGGATCTTCTTCTTCCTTGACCTTCGATGTGCCTTCCTTGTAAGGAGAGGAATTTCACTGGCCACACCCTTGCCTTTATTACTTTTGCCAACAACTGGCTCCACATTATTAACAAGAATTTCTTCTTCATCTGAGGTGCTCTCCACAACATCTTCCTTGAACTGATCAGCAGGGACACTAGCTGTGTGCTCCCTCTGAATCTCTACATCCTTTTCAAACACATGCTCCCCCTGAGCAGGAGCATCCTCCATTAGAATATCTTCATTGTGGCCTGGTGCCACTACCTCTGGAACGACTATAGCAATAGCTTCTTCTTTCTCCCCTTGAGTGTTGGTGATGGAATCCAGCACATCTCTAAGCACAGATGCCACAATTGAGGTGGGGGGGACAACCTCTGATAATTGCCCAAAGGGCTCAATATGCTCAGGAGGTATCTCTTCAATTCTCCCTAAACTTACCAATGGAACTTCAACTCTGACCTCTGCTGCTGCTTCTGTGACTATTGAGACTTTGGATCTGAGCTCTTCCACTTACACTTCTAGAATTACTGCTATTGCCTCTTCCTAATCCGCTGGAACAGCTGGAACTTTAGGAGCTTCTGCCACAGGAGCCTCGATTCCTACAACTACTTCTTCTTCTAGAATTTGGGGAATTTCTTGAGCTTCCCCGATAATACCACTGAAGTCTTGGTCCACACTCCAGCAATTTGGGAAAACCCACTTTTCTTCATATTTCTAGACCTGATAGCTTGTCCCATCTTCTCAGACACTTCTCTAGTCAAACTGATGTTATAATGCTAGAAAATCCTAGTCAACAAATGAGCATACAGTAGAGACACATTTAATTTATTCTTCTTGTCCCATAGTATTGCAGATGCAAACTTCATCCTCTCAATAATCACCTCAGCCATGTTGTTATCTTGGTTATGAATTGCCCAGAACATCATATCGGAGTCTGCTTTCGTGCAAGTGGAGAAGGTTGCACTTCTGGGAACTAGAATCTGATAGACTATGAAATGAAGAATTCGGTTGAAGGCATTCAACTGATTAATGTCGATCTTTCCGTCCTTCAGCTTCTATTCTGTTCCGATAATCCCCAAACCCTTGGCATGAACATCCACACTGTTTACCCCGCTATGTCCGGTGGTAGAAACTCCAAACAAGGATTCTTAAAGATCATACGTTATATGAATCTGGGTTCCTTTCATTGAGGAGGTTAAGGACCCGTCTTCTTCGGATTTCAAACAGTCATAAAAGGCCTTCACCAAGTTAGGATAACTTTTCTATGAAGTAGTTGCCATCTTCGACCATTGCATCCTCTGCATCGCTGCTACTACGCTGTGCATCCCATTCTTCTCCAAATCAACTATATCCACTGCCTTGTTGCCACAGACTTTGGTCTTCACTGCTGCAAAATGCTCTTGCTGCTCTGCGGTGAGGAAGGCAACGCCGTAGCCACCAACCATGCTTGAGACCCCAGAAACTGCCATGGAATCGAACAAGGAGAGGTTCTGGTGGATCGTGTGGAGGAATGGAGTAGAAGCACTCAGGAAATTTTGGCGGGGAGAGAGGGATTCTTTGAAATCACACAGAGAGGATGCCGGAGTCGATAGGGTTTATCGTTCCAAGCAAGTCGAAAGAGATGAGAGAGAAGGTGGAATCGGTATGGAATAGATTACGGGATTAAAAGAAAGAGGAAAAGTTGCTTTGAAAGGACGCTGCAATAAATGTAGATAACGACAAAAGGAGATGATTTCGCAAGAGATAAAGTCTTATAAAATAGCGAACAGTCAAAGTTAGTAAGACGCAAGCAATTAAAGAATTTACTTAAATCCAGGGGAGAGAAAAAGCATTATTTTGAATGTTTTATTATTTCAGTCATATGCAGAAAAATATATTACAAATTACACATGCCTAATTCCCTTCTAAGAGTCGTAAATCTCTCTTCAGGTAAGGCCTTTGTAAAGATATCTTCTAACTAATTTAATGTATTTATAAAAGAAATATTTATATTGCCATTAGCTACATGATCTCTAATAAAATGATATCTAACCTCCATATGCTTGGTTCTGGAGTGCTGAACTGGATTCTTGGTTTGATTTATTGCACTTGTGTTGTCGCACAGCAAAGGAATGGTCTTGATGTGCAATCCATAATCCTCAAGTTGCTGTTTTATCCATAGGAGTTGTGTGCAATAGCTTCCAGCAGCCACGTACTCAGCTTCAGCTGTTGATAGTGCTACTGAATTTTGTTTCTTTGAGGACTAGGAAATCAAGCATCCTGTAAGAAATTGACAACTACCACTGGTTCTTTTTCTATCTACCTTGCATCCAGCATAATCAGCATCAGAATATCCAATTAAACTAGTTTCGCATGATTTTGGATACCATAAACCTAGATCATGAGTTCTAGTTAGATATCTAAAGATCCTTTTAACAAAAATTAAATGAGATTCTTTAGGATCAGCCTGATACCTTGCACACATGCATACACTAAATAGAATATTAGGTCGACTAGAAATTAAGTAAAGTAATGATCCTATCATACCTCTGTAAAGTTTTTGATCTACTTTCTTACCATCTTTATCACTGTCTAACCTTGTAGATGTGCTCATTGGTGTGGACAGTGCTTTGCATTTTCAAATCCAAACTTCTTTAAAAATTTCTTGGTGTATTTTGCTTGGCAGATGTGTGTGTCATCATTGCCCTGCTTGATTTGAAGTCCAAGGAAATAATTTAGTTCCCCCATCATGCTCATTTCGAATTCTCCCTGCATAAGCTTTTCAAAGTACTTGCACACAGAGATTCATCAGTAGATCCGAATATTATATCATCCACATAGATTTGCACAAGCAATATATTTTTGACTTTTTACTTAATAAATAAAGTGTTATCTACATGTCCTCTGATAAAACCATGGTTTAATAAAAAGGCAATAAGCCTTTCATACCAAGCTCTAGGTGCTTGTTTTAAACCATATAGTGCTTTATGTAATTTAAAGACATGATTTGGAAATTCATCATCATCAAAACTAGGAGGTTGTTCTACATAGACTTCTTCCTTCATATATCCATTTAAAAAGTAGATTTTGCATCCATTTGAAAAAGCTTTAAATCTAATGCAGATGCATATGCAAGTAAAATTCTAATAGCCTCTAGTCTAGCCACTGGTGCATAGGTTTCATCGAAATCTATGCCTTCCTCTTGAGAATAGCCTTGAGCAACCAATCTAGCCTTGTTTCTAGTGATAACACCAATTTCATCCAATTTGTTTCTGAACACCCATTTGGTGCCAATAATAGGATGATCTGATGGTCTCGGAACAAGGGACCAAACTTGGTTTCTCTTGAACTGATTAAGTTCATCTTGCATGGCTAAAATCCAAGATTCATCAGACAGTGCTTCATTGACTGTCTTCGGCTCAATTTGAGAGACAAATGCTAAGTAATCACATGGAATAACATTACCTCTTGTTCTTACCCCAACCGATGTATCTCTAATAATGTTGTCCTTTGGGTGATCTTTTCGGTATCTTCATTCCTTTGGAAGATCTTCGTGTATTGTTTCCTTTTATTGTAGTTCTTCCAAGGGTGGATCTTCATTATCCTTGATAGATGTATCCTTTAGTTTCTTGGATAGGTTTTCTGCATCATCATTATCACTATCTACTTCCTTTCTCAAGGAAGGGTTAGATTCATCAAAAATAACATGGACAGTTTGCTCAATTAATAAACTTTGTTTATTAAAGACTCTATAACATTTAGGTTTTGAAGCATACCTCATGAATATTCCTTCATCAGATTTAGAATCTAACTTACCAATGTTTCTCTTACCATTATTGTGGATGAAGCAAGGACAATTGAATGTTCTAAAATGATTGACCTTAGGCTTCTTTTCCTTGTAGAGCTCATACGCAGTCTTCTTCAGGATTGGCCTGATCATCACTCTATTTACTATGTAGAATGTTGTGTTGATAGTGTTGGGTTGAGTGTGAATTTAATATATTTCTCCTCATAGTTTTGATGATGACATGTTGTGATTTTAATGCCTAATGGATGGAACATGTTACATACATCACTTATGTAATAACAATGCTCAAAAGCATGTTTCTAAACACATTACATCTCATACCTTGATGATAATATCTTGCACTAATGGTTTATGTGTTCAATTCTCAGGGACATACAATTCTTATCATGGTAGTGTCGACACACCCATTGATGGTGTCGACACTGGGTATCATTCCCTGAAGCAATTTCATGAAGATAGGGTCCAGTGTGTCGACACAGTCCCTAGTAGTGTCGACACTAGACCTAGTCTCCAGAAGACCAAGTTGCTTGGCTGGGACAGTGTGTCAACACAGCCAGTGGCAGTGTCGACACTAGACCCATCTCCCAGAAGATCCTTTTGCGCAATTGGGACAGTGTGTCGACACACTCAGTGGCAGTGTCGACACACTTTGACAGAATTTTCATCTTATGATCCATTTGGACATGTGGCCTCCTAGGGATCAATGGGATTGGTCTTGGATCATGTCCCCACGCACTCCAAGGGTACCATTGGCCATGTTGGGCTATAAATACCCCACCAATTGACTCCCAAGCCGTAGAAGTCCTCCAGATCATTCCAGCAAAAGCTTTTGGCGGCAAGAAGGAGGATTCTCCCGCTCCTGCTCCTCTTGGTGACCCATCTATGTCCTTGGAAAGGAACAAGAAGGTGAAGTAGATCTCTGAAGAAGAGGTTGAAACATCTCTCAAGGGAGCAGATCTAGCAGAAGCAAGTAATTGAGGAGAATTCGAGGGTGATTCAGAGGCAATTTTAGCAGAGCATCGCCCAAGGAATCAAAGCATCAAAGGATCTCCTCAATCCAAACTTCTGCAAGGGATTTCTACTGAAGAACATAATCTGTATCATATTCTCTTTACTCTTCAAGTGTTCTTCTGATTCATTCTGGGGGATTGTGCATAAATTGTTGCAGAAGTCTCTGTGAATGAATTCATTCTGAATCAGATCATTGCTAGAGGATCTGATTTATGTTGTTCTTGATCTAGCTTGTGTCTTGTGAGCCTTTGTGCTCGATTGTGTTGAGTTGAACACCCTCTGTGTGTTTGAGCGATATGTGCTCAGTTTCTGGAGTAGTTGTGCTCTAGAGTTGGTGTGTGAGTTGTCTAACTCAAGGGTGTTGGAGTTGTCAAGCTCCAGTGTGTACTATACTCAGGTTGAGTAGTGGAGCCTCACTGTGTGAGGGGTGGATGTAGGAATCATTGGTGTGATTTCCGAACCACCTAAAAATCCTTGTGCAATGGTTTGATCTGCTTGTCTTCGCTAGATGCTTACCTAGGGTTTTGATCTCTACTAATTGTATTGATTCACACATCATCTACACACATTCACTCTTCAGATCAGTGAATTGCCACTCTAAATTAATCTCTGAATTGAAGTAATTTTTAATTTGCTTAAGCTTTCGCAGTAATTGGTGTCAGATCTATTCAACCCCCCTCTAGATCTGTCCATCCACATATCTGATCCTAGAATTGGTATCAGAGCGGGTTCATTTCAGTGTCTGATCTGATTTGAGTGTTTTTGTCTGATTCTTGTGTTTCATTCACTGCATCTCATCCTGCTTAATGGATTATCGAGGATTTATTGCTGAAGGTCATTCCATCAATAGGCCACCATTTTTCAATGGGTCTAATTACTCCTACTAGAAAAATCACATGCAAGTCTTTCTTAGGGCTCATTACTATGAAATTTGGAGGGTAGTTGAAGTGGGTTCCTATGAAAATCAAGGAGAAGAGGAAACTTGGACTAGAGAACAGATAAGGAGGGCCACTCTTAACTATAGTGCCATGAACATGCTTCAGTGTGTAGTCCATCCAAAAGAATATTCAAGAATATCCATGTGCAAATTTGCTAAAGAGATGTGGGATAAACTTGAGTTAATGTATGAGGGAACATCTCAAGTTAGGGAAACCAAAGCTAACATACTTGTCTCTGAATATGAATTGTTTATGATGAAATCTGATGAATCTATCTCTGAAATGTTTGCTAGGTTCATGACAATTATCAATGGACTGAAGGAACTTGGTAAGGAGTATACTGATGCTGATTTGGTAAGAAAGATTTTGTGTTCTCTATCATCCATCTGGCATACTAAGGCTACTGTAATTGAAGATTCTAAAGATTTATCTAAAATCTCTTTGCATGAACTCATAGGATCTTTAATGACATATGAGATAAATCTGAAAAGAACTGAAGAATACATGCTTAAGACCAAACCAGTAGCACTTAAAGCCTCATCAAGTAACAAAGAGAAAAATCAAGAGAAATCAAGTTTTGGAGAGTCTGAGTCCAATGAGGATGAACTTGCCCTCATGACTAGGCAATTCAGAAAATTTTTAAAATCAAGAAAAGGAAAGTTTACTGGAAAGAAGAAATTTTCATCTGGTAAAAGGAATGCTTCTTTTTCAAATGCTAACTCAAATAGAAATCAAAAGACTGATGAAATCATTATTTGTTACAGGTGCAACAAAGCAGGACATATGAAAGGGGAATGTCCTGAGAATAAAAAGGACAAGTACAAAAAGATCAACAAAATGAAGAAGCCTAAAGCCATGGTAGCAACTTGGTCAGATGATGATCCAAGTGAGGATGAAGATGAGAAGATCTCAAGTTCTAGAAATGAGGAGATATGCTTTATGGCTAACAACACTGATGGAAAGGTAAGCACTTCTTTTGAGGAATATACCATTGATGATTGGCAAGATGCATATGCTGAATTGGTTGAAAAATATTCTGAAACAAGAAAAGAGAATAAGCATCTGAAGAAGAAAATTGAAAATCCCTTGCATAACAATTCCTCAAACAGAAGAATTTCTGAACTGGAAAATGAAATATCTAAACTTAATGAAGAAAAAGAAAACCTTCTAAATGAAATTGATGAGCTCAAACTTGCATCTCAAAAGGCCAATGATGATTTTAAAAAACTTTCTGAAAACTTAGAATTGCAACAAAGGGAAAAACAACAAGTTGTTGATGAACTTAAGAATCTAGAAAACCTGCTGAAAGAAAAGGAACAAGTCATTGAAACTTTCACAAAAGGAAAAGACAATCTTGATGCTCTGTTGGGATCAAACATGAGATCTGAAAAACATGGGCTAGGATTCACCACACAAAAATTCATGAAAAATAAATCTGTTGAAATGAAAGAAAAACCCTCAAATACTCCTCTGATAAAGTTTGTTAAAAGTTCAAGCCATGAAAATAACAACAACCAAGTGTCAAATAAAACATCTAAAACTGTCAAGAATAAGAACAAAAATAAATCAAATAAGTCAACATCAGCCAACCAAAAGATGAAAGTTGTAGCTATTGAGTCGACACAAGTCTAACACAGGTCAACCTCTCCAAATCTGAAAATCAATAATCAGTTAAACAAAAAATCAAATAAAAACCTGAAAAATAACAAAAACACAAAAGGAAACATTCATGATAGATTTTGGACATCCAAGACAACACATCAAACTGATTGGATTAATTCTTGGAACCAATGGTAATATAATCCTTTTTGGTACCATTCTCAATTCTTTTATCCAAATTTCCCAATGTACCAATAGAACCCTTGGTTTGGATCTGCACACATGAATGATCATGCTCAAATGCATAACCTCCATGCTCATGAAAGAAAGAACACAGGTGTTTTCATTCCAAAAGGAAATGCTAAATTGAAAAAGACAAAAATCACCTCTTAAACAAAACAAATGCAAAAAACAAATCAAATTTCGATTAGAAAAAGATCTATTGTCCATGTTCAAACAAACTAATGGTCCCAACAATGTTTTGGTACCAAAATCTTCTCTTCTCTTATTTGAATTTTGCAGGAAGGTCGTGCACCCAACTCCAATGTTTGGTTTCTTGATAGTGGGTGTTCACGACACATGACAAGAGACAAAACAAAGTTCTCATTTCTAATTGAAAAGGAGGGAGGATCTGTCACATTTGGAGGTAAAAATAAAGGGAAAATCATTGGATCTGGAAAGGTTGGTAAATCTTCCTCAAACTTGTTAGTTGATGGTCTGAACTATAACTTGTTGAGCATTAGCCAACTGTGTGACAAAGGTCACAAAGTTGTGTTTGAATCAGATTTTTGCAAAATAATTGACTCCTCAATTGACAAGATAAAATTCTTTGGAAAGAGAGAGAATAATGTTTACATGATCAATCTTGATAAGAACTTTGCTGAAAACATTTGTTTTGTCACGCCCTGACGCGGAATATCGGAGCGCGAAGGCAGTTGCAAGAAAAGGTATAGAGCAAATACTAGACATCAAACCATTGCACATTGAATAATACTAAAGCAAATTTTTCTCATTAATAACTTTTCAAATGTCTAGTTACAACCACTACTATCAGAGCCATTCTATAGGGCCCAATTACATTGCAAAAAAAAGAAATAACTAACTACAACTCTAAAATAACATAATGACTCGAGGGTACTCCTGGCTTCACTCTTGGTCATTCCCCTCCTCATGAGTGTATGTGTCATCCTCGGTCTCACCTGAGAACACAACATCAAATAACGTAGGGTGAGCGATAACGCCCAGTAGGACTTAAATCTCAAGCTCTAGTAGGCTTTAAATAATTAACGCATTTAATGGCAGAGTATCTAAGATAGCAGGTATAAGAGAGTCAAAATATAGCAAGAGATAGCACAACAAGTAACAGGATAGCACAATAGCACGAGATCGAGTATAGTTTCCAAAAATAGCACAAGTATCGAGTATAGCACGAATAGCAGGATGGCCATAGCACAAGTATAATAATAGCACGATGAGTATAGCACTTGTTTGTCATTCTAGACATCGAGAGAGTATAATACGTTTCATGTTTTGATTGTCATATAGATAGTCGAGATAGATAGCACTTGAGTGTAATGCCAAACACTCTGATCATTTAACTCCCATGGGCACTAGCACTTTCGAGCGCAAATCCCAGGACCAGATCGGGCCCTTTAAATATTGCCAAGCATTGGTTATATTGTATCTTTAGACAATCAGTCAATGGCCAATATAGAGTACCAAGAATAGTTAAGAGCACTAGATGAATAGACGAGATAGTAGAGAGAATGTGAATAGACGAGCGAGTAGAGTATAGATGAGAGCTAAGGGTACATCACGTAAAACAACGAGTAAACAAGCGATAATAACAGTTGCACAACACGCGCACGTCGTATTGGCAGTCAGGTGGAATTCACGATCTTCCCGCTGGCCATGTTATGCACAAGTCTAGAGGTCCGACGTGATTCAAGGTAATAGAGAACTTCTAATAGCCATTTGGATCATATTGATCCCTAAAGGTGTAATGGGTGTTAGGGTACAACCGCCTCGTCGACCATGTGGGAATCCATGATCAGAGGAGACTTACGGAGGCCTTGTGCAAGAGTTCACTAGTCCGGCGAAAGGAATATCCAACGGAGAGTTCACCACAAGCCAAGTAAAGTGTGTATATCAAAACAGGTGCTCGACGTTCTAGAGGAATTCTAGAACAGTGGAGTGTCGATATCGGTATATAAACAACGCTAGAAACGAATACAAGTCCTTTAAAATAGGGCAATTAATATACGTTATTGCAATAATTTACCAGATACATTATGAGATATTTTATGCCAGAGTTCAGCCATATATGGATGGTTCATGTGTGTGCATGTGTAAGAGACATCATAGATAGAAAAGAAGTCGTGAATATGTATTTTAAAGCATTCAATATAGCTCCATTTTAGAACAGGTGTTTTTACTGCGTGTGTGACTGTTAAAAAGGTGTAAGAATATTGTAGAAAGTGAGAGCAATAAATTTTATAGGTTTTCATGCAAAATCTTGTGAACACGACATAGGCCGGTAAGGGTAGCGACAGGGACAGGCAGATCGCGACAGGGCATGAAAAGGGTTGCGACAGGGCTGCCAGGACAGAAGGGCAGATCGCGACAGGCTTGCATGAGGGTCACGCCTGCCTGGTCAGTAGATCACGACAATGCGGACTGTCGCGATCAGATCGCGACAGAGCTCTCTGTCGCGACGGACCTTGTGAACGCGGCCTATCAGGCCGTCGCGTTCACAGGGTATGCGCCTGAGCCTGACAAAGTTCTAATCTATCTTGAATTGCGGTCCAAAAACATGCCTTTTTGACATAGGGTAGTTCAGAAAATCATAACTAATTGTATGAAAAATCATGAAACTATTTTTAAATTGATCTAGACATGCAAGGGTACTTCCGGTAATTAGGAATTTGAAAACAATCATGGTATCGACATAGTTCTAACAATTTGAACAAGAAACAACCTGATTCCAGGTGCAGCAAAGATGAATGATTTAATTCGAGCAACATGCTTGATAAAAATTAGGGCTTTTAGGGGCAAAAGCTCCCTAACAACAAGTAGTATCTACAGTAAAATTTTCGTAGCATGGGAACAAGTGTACATGGAGATCTGATTTAAACATGATGACTCGGGGTTATCATAGACGCAGAACTTTAAAAATCAAGAACAAAAGATTGGCTCGATGAAAACTTGTAAAACGAGAGGGCTTTTGTTCCTGGTGATTGGAACTACCTATAGATGGATTTGATTTAGTTTTTCTTGTGAGAATGCTTACCTTTGACTCAATTTATCTTCTAGGGCTTAGAACTCCAAGAACGAGGAAGAAGCTCCAAGAACTCCTTCTTCCCACGAGCTCCTCTCCTCCTTGGCCTCTTCTCTACGTCCAACCACCTTTGGCAACGAGCTAGGGTCAGCCAAGAGGGTTTAAGAGATGTATTTATATAAATACAAGTTCCTATTCCTACTACTACTAAAATTCCTCTTAATTACGAGATTTCCTAACTCCACCTTTCCTCTCTTGCTTTCCAATTTCTAATTGGGTTAGGATAGTATCTAAATTCGTGCTAGACTATATGAGGTAGGTTTAGGAATCATATTCCAACTATAATTGCCACTTTTATTGCTTTAATAACTCCTTTCCAATTAAGAGATAATTAAACTCCGAATTTAGGGTATTTTCTCTATTATTCCCCTTTTTTTAAATCTCTATTTTAGCCCACTAATTTGTAATGGGTCAATATAGCAAATCCCATTACTCCTTTTCCTTTAATGGGTTTTATTTAATTCCCTCTTATTTGATTTCCTACATCTTCCTTTTATTTGATTTCCTAATTAAATAAAATATTTAATTTTTTATTTTCCAAAAACATTTAGGGGTGCTACATGTTTAATTGCAAATAAAGATGAAATTGCATGGACCTGGCACAAAAGACTTGGTCATGCAAGTTTCAAAACAATAAACAAACTTTTAAGGCTAAATCTGGTTAAAGGTCTTCCTGAATCTTTTCCAAACATAGAGAATCAACTTTGTGGGATATGTGCTCAGGGTAAGCAAACCAAAAAATCTTTTAAAACCTTCAATGATGTACTCACATCTAAGCCACTTGAATTACTTCATATGGACCTTTTTGGCCCAACAAGGATTCTTAGTCTGAGTGGCAAAAGATATGGTTTTGTCATTATTGATGATTTTACTAAATTTACATGGGTTATCTTTCTATCCCACAAGAGTGATGCTTGTCTAGAATTTAGGAATTTTTGTACCTCTGCCTTAACTGGTTGTTCACATAAAATCAAATCCATTTTAACTGATCATGGGGGTGAATTTGATTATCAAATCTTTTTCTAATTTGTGTGCTGAACTACACATCTTTCGCAAGTTTACTTCTCCAACAACTCCAGAACAAAATGGAGTTGTGGAAAGGAAGAATAGAACACTTGTGGAAATGGCTAGATCCATGCTCTTGGAAAGTAAATTGCCCAAATCGTTCTGGGCTGAAGCTGTAAATACAGAAAATCATATTCTCAACTGAGCATTGGTCAGACCAAAAATCAGAAAAACCCCTTATGAACTGTTGAAAAATAAAAAGCCAACTTTGTCTTACTTCAAGAACTTTGGATGCAAATGTTTTGTACATAATAACAACAAAGAAAACCTTGACAAATTTGATGCTAAAAGTCATTAATCCATCTTCTTGGTTATTCTGAAATCTCTAGAGCTTTTAGAGTTTATACTCTCAAAAATAAAACTGTGGAAGAATCTCCACATATAGTCTTTGATGAAAACTCTTTTTCAACTCACTATTCTAAATCTTGCAGGGACCCTCAGGATAATGAAGAGGACGACTTCATTGTTGATTCTTCACCAACTGTTGAGGAGAATGAAGACTCATGTGAAAACTTGAACAATCACTCACCTACCCCAAATGGATCAGGTATTATTGTTCCAAACTTAAATGCACCTCAACAGGTAATTTCTGAACACAGATTTTTGAGAGATCACCCAATTGAGAATGTAGTTGGTAATATGCATGATAGAGTTAGAACTAGATCATCATTTTTGAATGCAATAAATCAAGACCTTCTAGCACTAATTTCCCAAATTGAACCCAAGTCAATTGATGAAGCTCTAATGAGTGAAGATTGGATCAATGCAATGCATAATGAACTTCATCAATTCGACAAAAATCAAGTATGGGAGTTGGTACCTAGACCTAGTGATCAATCTGTCATTGGCACTAGATGGGTATTTAGAAATAAATTGAATGAAAATGGACAGGTTGTAAGGAATAAAGCTAGACTAGTTGCCAAGGGGTATAATCAAGAGTGTGGTATTGATTTTGAAGAGTCATATGCCCCTGTAGCTAGACTGGAAGCTGTAAGAATATTTCTTGCTTTTGCATCATCTCTGAAATTTAAAGTTTTCCAAATGGATGTCAAAAGTGCCTTTTTAAATGGATACATCAAAGAAAATGTTTTTGTAGAACAACCTCCAGGCTTTGAAAATGAAAAATTTCCTGATCATGTTTTCAAACTTCATAAGGCTCTTTATGGTCTTAAGCAAGTTCCAAGAGCTTGGTATGACCGTTTGAGTTCATTCTTGTTGGAGAAAGGATACACTCGAGGTAATGTTGATCAAACTTTGTTCACAAAAATAGTAAAGGAACAAATTATTGCTGTCCAAATTTATGTCGATGACATAATTTTTGGATCCACAAATAAAGGCTTGTGCACAGAATTTGCTAATCAAAGGAAAATAGAATTTGAAATGAGCTTAATGGGTGACTTACAATTCTTTTTGGGATTGCAGGTTAACCAAACCAGAGAAGGAATTTTCATAAGTCAAACAAAGTATGTCAAAGAACTCCCGAAAAGGTTTGACTTCCAGAACCTCAAGCACTCAAGCACACCAATTGTAGTAAATGTAAAACTAGAAAAAGACTCACTTGGTAAGTCAGTAGACCCAAAGACATACAGAGGTATGATTGGATCTCTACTCTATCTCACCACTTCTAGACCTGATATTCAATTCAGTGTATGCTTATGTGCAAGATTTCAAGCTAATCCTAAAGAAAATCACATGCTTGCTGTTAAAAGAATCTTCAAATATCTTGTTGGCACATGTGATCTTGGCCTTTGGTATCCTGCTGGTTGTAAATTTGATTTGATTGCTTATTGTGATACTAATTATGCAGGGTGTAAACTTGATAGAAAAAGTACTAGTGGCTTATGCTTATATCTAGGTGGATGTCTGTTCTCTTGGACCTCCAAAAGCAACACTCAGTGGCTCTATCCACTGCAGAGGCTGAGTATGTTGCAGCTGGTTGTTGTGGCACTCAAATCCTTTGGGTGAAACACCAGCTCCTAGATTATAATCATGAGTTAGGATGCATTCCCATTCTTTGTGATAACACTAGTGCTATCAACTTGTCTAAAAATTCAATTCAGCATTCCCGCACAAAACACATTGAAATAAGACACCATTTTTTAAGGGATGAGGTGGCTAAGAGATCCTTTGAACTTCTTTTCATTGAAAGTGAAAAACAAATTGCTGGCATCTTCACAAAACCTCTTCCTGACAGTAGATTTTCATCCTTAAGGAGAGAGCTTGGGCTATGTAAATGTCCACATTCCTCTTGACCTCCTTCTCTCTTTGGGTTGAGTGTGTATGTATCTTTGTGTAGGAGTCATTGCTTCTTTTTGTACATAATCTTTTCTTCTTACATTCTTATGTCTGACCTTATTTCAGATAAACCACTTTCCATTTTCTTTGCAAATACATTCTTCACTCTCACAGTGTATTGAAATTCTTGGTATATCAAATAGTGATTTGAAGAAGGACAAGTTATGCTTGTCTGGACACTTTCACTATGCGTGAGTATATGTCTCCGCTAAGTATCAAGAATCTAATATGCAATGGCTGAGGGGGAGTCTTTATCTTGATGGAAATTTCTGGGATCAACCATACAGGGGGAGTTAAACAATTCATAATTTCTGTCTTACAAAATTTCACGCTTAATTTCTTGAGTTATCACAACTCCCACTCATGATATGTTCACTAATTCCTTTGCAGAAACTCCAAAATGCATTTTTTTTTACTGATCTACGACATCCTTACAGTCGATCAACAACCATATTCCAAAAATCCTACAGTAATTTAACTTTCTTTCAAGATATGAAGATCATATGTGCATTGAATTTAGACATTTCTTTTTCAACTGATATGGGAAAGGTTGATCTCAATTTTATCATATTCTCCTTACATCTATCATTCAACAGAGCAATAGCACTAATGATGAGAAACTACACACCTTCACAAAGAATGAAGTGCAATGTATGTCATGAAGTGTTTTTGCTATCTCTGATCAAAGGGGTTCAACAACATTTCACATAAAAATATATATATATTGATGATGACTGAGTAACTGAAAATATTGGCGTCTGGTAAACGTCTATTTTCATGTCAAAAGGTTGTCACTTGCCCCCTTGAAACTGGATAATAAGCAAATCTTTAGTAACCAGGGACTATGGTGTGTAAAAAGCATTAGTTCTTGTGTAAGGCCCTCGAATTAGTTGTCATTTTATCTTATTGTGTGTTGAGTCATGTTGTATATATATGTATATCATGTATGCGTATGTAGATACTTATGTACGATGTTATATTGGTATACTTACGTATGCATATTAATTGTAAATATCGCTTGATTACATGTTGTAGTAGTGTGTACATCATATTGCATATATGGCATGTAAATATATATAGTGTAAGCATGGTTTTCTGCATGATTTTAAGTTCTGGTCGAAGGGCCAATTGGCGTCAACATGGATGGACGTCCATGATGAGTCAGCGTCCACCTCGATGGATGCCAATGCTTATATAAACGTCGAGAGATATGGATGTCTACTTCTCTGACATGCATGCGCAGCAGACCCCGAAACTCTGGGGGCAAGCAAGCCCAACCATTGGGGAGAAGTCCCCAACAGCTATCAGACATCCCATCACATCCTCCAGGATACCCCAAACCCCTCTCCTATAAACTAAACCCTTTCTGCACCAGAAAAAGCTTCTCTTGGCCTTTTGCAAGAGGAGAGAAAGCCCTAGCTCGAACTGGTGGAGAGCTGGACATTGCATGCTTTGATCCTGCAGTTTGGAGCTTCATTCGGCGATCTACAACAACTAGAAGCTAGCTTGGACATAGGAGGAGGATTCCCCGACCCCGGACTAGAAGCTACAACACCACAGAACCCGGAGGAGAGCTCTTTGGAGGCTTCTTGGGACTGCCCAAGGAGAGCTTCAACAGCAACTTAGATCCCTTTGGAGGTTTTTAGAAAGGCAAGTAAACCTAGATCTTGATCCTATACATGTCCCCTTGAGTCTTAGTATTTTTACGGATTTTTCCTCGAGTCCTGGAACCCCACATTCACCAAATCCATGGAGTTCGGTTTGTGTTTCAGCACAAATAGGAACATAACGGCAATGCCCCTTGCCGTTAAGATCTACAGTTAGCGGTAGACGATGATGTCGTTAATCCCTTTGAACGGCCAGACCTTGCCGTTTAGTTCATCAGGACAGAACAGTGAGTTGCTCTTCCTTATATATAATTAATTTCTGGATTTTTCCTTCGCATGAGGATATATTGTAAATGTTATATGCTATGTAATATGAATGGTGGAAGGTGTTGTGAGATTTTGTGAATTTCTGTAAAAATTATGAATGGCTATATTTATTTGACATACATGTTAGATAAAGACCTTGGATATGATAGCCTACTGTTCACTTGATTCGTGAGGAAATTGAATGCCATAATTTTTATAGATCATATGTATGTATGTCAGTCCGTGCCCTGTGAATTGGAAATTTTTCCCATGATCATGTGATTTATTACAATTTCTGTATTGAAAATAGAAAGCATGTGTAGGTTCTTGTAAAAATTTTAGTAAATTGTATAATGTGAGATAAATTTGGAGAAAATTTCTATGATGATATGAATGTTAGATGCAGGTCTATGAACTGTCCAATCTGACATATATGTTGTGTTTCCATGATAACTGATTTATGAACGACATGTAATTAAGTGTTTTATTTTATGTAAATTTAATATAGCTCAGAAAAATATGTAAGTTTGCATGTATGATTTGAAACCTACAATAAGTCTGTGGTTAAATTCTCATGTTAATTGGGGAACAGAAAGTAATATTCATGTAAATTTCACATGAAAATAGAAATTAAAGTGTGTCCATTGAGGTGATTTACTTGCTAATTGATCTCAGTATGATTGAGATAATTTTTCTCACCGTTTAAACCCTATTAACAGTAGTATCAGGTTAGGTTAACTGAGACATGTGGAATTTATGGATGTAACATATAATGATTCAACAGAATAAGTAAAACCTGTGAACAATGTGTGAAAATGCGATAAAGTGAATGTAATGTGTAATATTGGGCCGAAAATGACACGGCTACCCTAGAGGCATCGAGAGCTGTACATAGAAAAGTCCCTAAGGAAAGCTCTATGTGTGAAAAGTTCGTCCTAAAGGCATTAGGGGAATCCTAGAGGTGGACAAGTACCACTGGATAGGGTGGAGAGGGCTTCTCCCGGTCTGCGCAGTTACCAAGATTCACCATTGTATTGCCTAGGTGGTGGGTATGTGATTATGAGTTGTGTTATGTGTTATGCATTATGAGATGTGATGAGTTGTGTTATGCGATGAGTTATGAGAATGAGATATTTGTTAGTGTCCTCTACTGGTAGTTAGGACTATGTGTCATGGCAATTTGTTTAAGCACTGAAATATGAATAAAGTGTGAAATGATATGTGAATGTGGCACATAGTGAGTGCAAATGATATGATATGTGATAAGCGAAAACAAGAGTAAATGATACGATAATTATGTGAAGAGATGTGAGGGAGAGTTAATGCAAATGAGAGTGTGCTTGCATGTGAAAACTAGTTTATTAGCATGCTACGTTTATGATTTCCATATGTTAATGTCTCAATTGAAATGCCATGCTTAGTATCATATCATGTAGATTACAATTCGTCATGTAATGGTGTATGTGAGTGAACTTAGACAACTATGTTATTTATGCAACACAAAATTTGAACATGTAGACTTGTCGAAGGGATAAGATAATATGTGAATAATTATAGATCCATGTAATTGAATCTAATGCATATAAGAACAGCAAGTAAAGTGTTATTATGTACATGATAAATGCATGAATAATATTTGGATTCCATGCTAGTTGAAATGCTCGATTAGTATAAAGTTTCAAACTTAAGTGCTTATTGTTGCTAAATGGTTTTAACATGTTTTAACCTTCAATTCATGCTATAAAAATGTGAAGCTATGTGCATGTGATTTTATTATGTTAAAACAGCAAGTAAATCGTTCAATTCGATACAAAAACTGCATGTGAAAAGAAAGTAGTCATCATGCTAGCTTGTTCTTTTCCCTTATGCTCAATTTTATGTTTTAGTGATAGAGATATCTATGGAATGAAAAAGAATGTGTGGACGAATCATGCTACATGTTAGTGTGAGTGTGACATGTTTAAGTTTAAGTCTTTGGTTTTCTTGCTGAGTCTTTGGACTCACTCTTGCTTCGGCGTACAGGTTGACAGGTATCGTGTACTAGAAGGAAGCTTAGTGAGGATCGCCTTTTAGAAGACTATTTTGTGGAGCTACTACTAGTTGTACTTTTCTTTTCTCATAGTATGAAAAGAATTATTGTATGGACAATAATTGGACATGCAGTTCTTTCATCTTGTATTAATGTGACATTGTCTTTCTATTTCGCTATTTAGATTTGGAATGTGTGTTGGTGATGGATTAAAAGTTGAGTTATTTATTTTATTCCGTTGTACTCTATTGCTATCCAGGTACATATCAACCTATCGACTAGTGTTGGGTACATGTCCCACTATGACGACGCCCTTTATGCCGATGGGGATTGGTATAATCGTACCGGTATGAAGAGGGTCGTTACATCTTGTGTGAACAAGACTTGCTACATTTGATAGTTTGATATAAAAAAAAAATCCAAGGAGAATCAATCAAACTAAACAACTTTTCCCCACTTCAATTTGCTTAAGACTATTTAATTTCATCATACATGACTTCAATTCAAATGAAATTTTTCATTACTATGGATTCGACGAATATGGAAGTTGCCATTGATTGTGTAGAATGTCCTATATCACTCAAACTGGCATTTCAGTGTTTCATCTCAATTGATGCACATATCTGTAGGTTGTTGTTTAACACTTGGGTTATAATGGCTTTTGTTGAGGATTGAAATATGACTTCTTTGACATCGTAATAATTCTTGACAAGTTGATTCCATTTTTTTTTATATCCATCATCATAAGGTTCCATCTCTACATGTCCTGCTCAATTCATCTATTTTCTGCCAGGCTAGGTCACAAGCCTCCTTCTGTGTCGACACAGTCCCTAGCCAAGTTGACACATATTCCTTCTTGTGTCGACACTAAAGCACTTCCGGGCAAATCTTTCTGTGCGGTTCGTTTAAGGGCTGACCCCCCCGCCGTCATTCCACCCTTGGAAACCCTGATTCCTCTCTTGTTCCCGCCATCCTACTCGTCTCCTCCCATCTTCTTTCTCTCATCCTGTTCCCTCCATCTCTCCTTCCATGATGCCCCCCAAGCAGCCCCCTCGTCGCGGCGCCAGTCTAGGGCCACTGCCCGAGTGGCTGTTGTTGACGTACCTCCTACTGAGAGGAGAAGCAAGTATCGTCATGACCCCGCTGAGCAACAGGGTGTATCTTCCCCTTCTCCTACTCCATCCAAAAGAGGTAAGGCGTCATCCTCTAATCGTGGAAAATCGCCCAGAGTTCCTCGTCAGACCCGAAGAAAGATTTTATCAAGTCCTTCAGATGCTTCATAAGGGTCCTCCACATCTTCTGGTTCTTTCCATTCTTCTGAAGCTGCTACACCCTCCAAGATTATTTCTGAAGGCAAACCTATTCTCAAGCCCAGGGCTGTTGATTTGACTGATGAAGACTTTGCCAATGCATTTCCTAATGTCTCTTGTTTCTTCAAGTTTCAAGGGTGGTTGCCTTTCATTTCTGAATTTCGCACCTTTTACCCAAGACTGTTGCAAGAGTTCTACAAGAACTTAACTGTCTTGCCAGAGGGATATCAGTCTGAGGTTAAAGGAGTTTCCTTTGTGCTATCCACTGAACTGGCCTCCACTTTGTTCAAAGTTCCTAATGAGGGTGAAGATTATCATGCTTTTGAATTTGATTTGCATGAAGCATATTCTCTATTTACTGGTCTCCCTCATGATGAATCAGACTCCAAGCAGACCTATGTGACTAGGTTTAACACAAACACCTTTCCACCTATTTTAAGACTGATTCATCACATTCTCACAACAATAATCACACCACAAGGTGGTGGAAGGGATAGATTGACTGATATTCAGAGGTTCATTCTCTACTACATGAAAAAGGAAATCAAGATCAATTTGCATGTGATAATGTACCAAATTATGTCTGAAACTGTAAGGACGGATCTTCATAGGTCACTGCCCTATGCTGCTCATCTTACTGCTGTCTTTGAACACTTTGGTGTGTCCCTTGCAAATGAGAAAGCTCAGACAATTCCAAAATCCAATATTTACTGTTTGAAGCATCTGCAAAAAATCATGGGTTTTAGAATTGAGGGTGATCAAGTTAGAAGAGGTCCAGTCATTGAGGCACCAGCTGCACCTGAGGAAGTAGACCCTCCTCCTGCTGTTCACTCTCCACAACCTGTTCAGGAGGATCAACCCCCATCTGAGATTGGAGTCCCAATTCCTCAGGATATACCTCAATCACCCACAACGCATGCCTCTTCCCCACTCATTCCTGATGTGGATCCTCCATCATTCTTTCCCCAATTCCATGGTTCAGCTTCTACTTCCACTGGTGGACCTTCTGTTCCACCTGAATTGTATTCTTTTTTGGAAGACAAGTTTGGCACCATCACCTCCTCTATACAACAAATGTCATAAAATTTTGAACTTCGCATTCAGAGGTTGGAAAACTCAGTGAATGGTCAATTCATCAAGCAAAAGGAGGCAGCTGATCATGCAACCCAAAGATTTAACAGGCTCATTGGCACCTTAGGTGATGCTTCTGTTCAATTGAAAGAACATCAAGACAAGCTTGAAAAAGTTCTTCAAGGGATTTTAGCTAACACTCAAAAAAATCTCTTCAACAGTCAGGAAGCTATTTCTCAAATATCAAAGACCAGACTTTCTTTTGCTCACATGGTGGATGATATGGAAGGTATGAAGAATCTGTCAGCTCATATTGATCATGAAATGGTTGCTCTCAAGAGTGAGTTTCGCACTCTTAACAGACATGGTGGTTTTGCTAGCTCTTCTTCAGCCTCCCAACCTATGTTAGCTGTTCTTACTGCCTTTCAAGCCAACATGTATGACAATTCTCAGAGATTGGAAGAACTACTGCATACTCGTTTGGCAACTATGCAAACTCAGCTGAGATCCAACGTATCTGCTATGGAGACAAGACTGAAGTCCATAGAGTATATTTTACTTCCTATTCCTCCTCCACCTCCATCCTCTTGATGGATATTGTATTTTGATGATGTCAAAGGGGGAGAAGGAGTGTTCTTTATTGTGAATGGATGATTGTTTGCAAACACTTTTTGGATGTAAACGTCACATCTTGTATGGTTTTTTGGTTATTTTTAAAAAGACCTGGTTGTTAGTAACATTGTGTTTTGATTGTGAAAATTGTCACATGTTACTAAATTTTGTTCAACGGCATTTGATGAAGTTAATGGAAATGTTGAAACACATTGTTCATTGTCATTCAGTGTGTGTGCTTAAACTTTGTGAAAGAACGGCTTAAAATCACATCCTCAAGAGAATCAAAATTTGATGATTAATTTAATGTTGCCATCATCAAAAGGGGGAGAATGTTGGGTTGAGTGTGAATTTAAATATTTCTCCTCATAGTTTTGATGATGACATGTTGTGATTTTAATGCCTAATGGATGGAACATGTTACATACATCACTTATGTAATAACAATGCTCAAAAGCATGTTTCCAAACACATTACATCACATACCTTGATGATAATATCTTGTACTAATGGTTTATGTGTTCAATTCTCAGGGACATACAATTCTTATCATGGTAGTGTCGACACACCCATTGATGGTGTTGACACTGGGTATCATTCCCTGAAGCAATTTCATGAAGACAGGGTCCAGTGTGTTGACACAGTCCCTGGTAGTGTCGACACTAGACCCAGTCTCTAGAAGACCTAGTTGCCTGACTGGAACAGTGTGTCGACACAGCCAGTGGCAGTGTTGACACTAGACCCATCTCCCAGAAGATCCTTTTGCGCAATTGGGACAGTGTGTCGACACACTCAGTGGCAGTGTCAACACACTCTGGCAGAATTTTCATCTTAAGATCCATCTAGACACGTGGCCTCCTAGGGATCAATGGGATTGGTTTTGGATCATGTGCCCATGCACTCCAAGGGTACCATTGGCCATGTTGGGCTATAAATACCCCACTAATTGGCTCCCAAGCCGTAGAAGTCCTCCAGATCATTTCAGCAAAAGCTTTTGGTAGCAAGAAGGAGGATTATCCCTCTCCTGCTCCTCTTGGTGCTTGGTGACCCATCTACGTCCTTGGAAAGGCACAAGAAGGTGAAGTAGATCTCTAAATAAGAGGTTGAAACATCTCTCAAGGGAGCAGATCCAGTAGAAGCAAGCAATTAAGGAGAATTTGAGGGTGATTCAGAGGCAATTGTAGCAGAGTATCACCCAAGGAATCAAAGCATCAAAGGATCTCCTCAATCCAAACTTCTACAAGGGATTTCTACTGAAGAACATAATCTGTATCAAATTCTCTTTACTCTTCAAGTGTTCTTCTGATTCATTCTGGGGGATTGTGCATAAATTGTTGCACAAGTCTCTGTGAATGAATTCATTCTGAATCAGATCATTGCTAGAGGATCTGATTTATGTTGTTCTTGATCTAGCTTGTGTCTTGTGAGCCTTTGTGATCGATTGTGTTGAGTTGAACACTCTCTGTGTGTTTGGGTGATATGTGCTCAATTTCTGGAGCAGTTGTGCTCTAGAGTTGGTGTGTGAGTTGTCTAACTCAAGGGTGTTGGAGTTGTCAAGCTCCAGTGTGTACTGTACTCAGGTTGAGTAGTGGAGCCTCACTGTGTGAGGGGTGGATGTAGGAATCACTGGTGTGATTTCCGAACCACCTAAAAGTCCTTGTGCAATGGTTTGATCTGCTTGTCTTCGCTAGATGCTTGCCTAGGGTTTTGATCTCTACTAATTGTATTGATTCACACATCATCTACACACATTCACTCTTCAGATCAGTGAATTGCCACTCTGAATTAATCTCTGAATTGAAGTAATTTTTAATTTGCTTAAGCTTCCGCAGTAATTGGTATCAGATCTATTCAACCCCCCTTTCTAGATCTGTCCATCCACATATCCGATCCTACGGATAGCTTCGGCCCAGAAATATCTTTGAAGATTGTATTCTGATAACATTGTTCTGGCCATGTCCAATAGTGTTCTATTCTTTCTCTCAGCTACTCCATTTTGCTGTGGTGTCCTTGGTGCTGAGAAATTATGCTCTATTCCTTGATCATCATAGAATTCTGCAAATTTTTCATTTTGAAATATTCCTCAATGATCTGATCGAATACTTATTATACTGAACTTCTTGTCCTTCTGAACTTTCTTACTGAACTTAACAAAGCTATCAAACGTGTCATCTTTATGCTCCAAGAATGATACCCATGTAAATCTTGAATAATCATCAACTATCATGAATCCAAAATTCTTTCCACCAAGGCTGGTTGTTCTCATTGGCCCAAATAAATCCATATGTAACAGTTCTAAAGGTTTGGAAGTGGTTACAACTGTTTTTGACTTGAAGGATGATTTTGTGTGCTTCCCGTTTGCACAAAGTTCACACACACCCTCTATCCTTGAACTTACTTTGGGCAGACCTTCCACTAGATTTCTCTTGACCAATTTTCTGATTCCATCTAAACTGTAGTGACCTAATCTCCTGTGTCATAATTCAGCTGATTGCTCTTTGTTTGCTGCAAGGCATACATCCTGATTCTTTAATTCTTCTAGGTACAATACATATAGATTCTTTTCTCTGCATGCTTCGAACACTATTGCACCATCTTTCATAATGTTGTATTTAGATTCTTGAAATTTGATTTGATGACCCTTGTCACATAGCTGGCTGGTACTTATTAAGTTGTGCTTGAGACCTTTAACGCATAACACATCTTCTATAAGAGTCTTGCCTTGAGTTTCTATCGAACCACAACTGATTACTATACCTTTTCCATTGTCACCATACGTCATTGTACCTTATTCATCTTCAATGTGTGAGAACAATTTCCTGTTGCCTGTCATGTGCCTTGAACACCCGCTATCCAGGTACCACTTCAATGCTCTGGCTTCCCTGCAATTAAGACACTAAGATTTAGGTACCCAAGTTCTTTTGGGTCCTTGATGGTTAGTTTTATCATCTTTTCTTTTAGGGATCCATTTTAGGTGTTTAGTTGTACAAGTTACTTTACTATGTACTAATTTGTTTCAATGACTACAACAAGAAATTCTACTAACTTTTTCAGTTTGGATGTACTTAATGTTAGATTTGTATTCAGTATTTTGTTCAGCTACAATTTTGGTGTTGGATAGATTTTAGGGTGTACTATTGTTTCTTCATTATCTGGTGGAGTATATCCTAAACCATGCTTCTTCCTACCCAATCTTCTTCCATTTTTAAACTTTTCAATTGTATTAGATAAATATTCATTATCTTTTATTAGTTTGTCAACTTCCTTTTTAAGTTCACTTAAAGTCTCCTTTCTTTCCAGATTTGTTATTTGTTCATTTTTAGTCTTTAGGTCTTCACATAAAAGTTCATTTCTTTTTTTCAGTTCGGAAATTTGTTTTTCTAACTGCTCATTTTTGGATTTTAAATCTGAGTTAGTAATTTCTAAACATGCATGACTTTTCTTAGTAGTTTTTAATATTTTGCATACATCTTTATATTTACTATATAACTCATTAAAAGCCTCTTCTAAACTATCAGAATCTGATTCATTACAGGAAGTAAATGAAGAGTTAGAGGTTACCTTTTCCTCTATATTTGCCATGAAGGCTAGGTTGGCCTTTTCTTCTTCTTCTTCACTAGAGCTAGACTCACTGTCTGAGTCACTGTCATTGCTTCATGCAGCTACCATGGCTTTCTTTTTGTACCTTCTAAATTTCTTGGAGCTGTCTTTCTTCCTAAATTCTATCTTCTTCAGTTTCGGACATTCAGCCTTGATATGTCTGGGTTTCTTACATTCATAACAAATAGGTTCATGTAACGACCCGACCTCCCGGACCCCCGCCAGGGACCCCGAAGTTCGCGTCGCCACCTACAGATCCGAAGACCTAGAAGGGTTATAAGAAATAGTCTAGTGAGATATGTACGGAATTTAAATAACTATAACAATATGTACAATATACAAATGTCTGTACAAGGTGTCCCAAGCGAAAGCATAGGTGCCAGAAGAAAGGCGCAGTCCTTAAGGGGCATACGCCGAGGACTTGCAAAGCACAACTCTCTACTCACTCCGATACAAGAGCTCTCAACACTCACTCTCACTGCTGCTGACAACACACGGCGCCATGACTGCCTCCTCAACCCGTCTGACACTGAGATCCCGCGACGACGAGCCCCTAGCTGAAGGAAGTAGGGGGGTGAGCCTCACGAACAAGGCCCAGTAGGGATTACCAGTCCCTCATCGGCCAGAACAGTAGGAACTCCGAAAATAGGAAACTACCCTAGAAAGCTGTTAAGCGAGAAACACCTACAGCAAGGCACTACAAAGCAGTGGAACATAGAAATGCGACGTCATGACCACCAACCAAGGTCGTGACATACACACACAACTCCTGTAGAAACCAACGAAGTCAGGCACAAAGCAAAAGCAGCCCTCGGTACACCCGCCGAGACCATGCAACAACCAGGTGGGAACAACGTCTCACCACAAGCACGGCCACCTCAGACCTCCACAAGGTCGAGGGCCCACAAACAGAACCACCCTAAACCCCAGACACACCGCGAGGTCGGGAAGCCACACACGCCGGTGCCACCATGGACTGGCACCCAAGAACGGGACTACGGAACCGAGAGGACACCGAAGCGAAAACCACCAGAAGCACGAGTCCGCACAAGGCCAGACCAACGACGCCCACGGAAACTAGGCACAGCCAGGCTATAACCGCCGTGCAAGCTAGGGCAACGTATAACACTTAGAAACATCGTGAGGAAGCGTCGTCACAATAACAGCAACCAAGCCACCGCCGCTAGCAGACAAGAGGGGGACCCGTAGTCCACACGCTCTGCTCACTAGCCTAGCTCCTGCCTCCGCCCCCATGGAAGGGTGAGACAGAGCCGCCAAGAACACACAACACATGCAACACCGCCGCCTGGCCAAGCTGCGGCCCCACGCCTGACCTCCCTATGCGGCTCTGGAACCAACGTAGAGCAAGGTAGTGAGGCAAAGGACTGTCTAGTTTGTGCCAGGAAGAACTCCAAATACCTAGGCGTCCCAGACCCAGACAAGAGAGCTCTACAAACGACTCAGCACCGCTGTCCAAACCTCATTTTCCCCTCAGCTCCAGAGTCCACCCTGTCGGCTGCCAACTCGATCACTCTCGTAGCCCGGAGTACTCCCTCAACAGGCTCCCGAGGACGGGGGTCCCAGGAAACAGAGACAACCTCTGAACGGGACACGCCCTCAAGTGCCAACCACCGGGCGAAAGGTGGGGCAAGCACAATAGGAACCATGCCGAACGGCTAGCTTGTAACCTACAACAAACCCAGTAGGAAAAAGGAAAGCACAAACCCTCAAAAGTGTCGTCGGCCAACCAAACACGTACGGAAAAGCCGGAGCCTCGGAACACTACCAGCCAGCACAGAAACGCATTGCTCTACTAATAGTCGATTGACCAGCAGTCAATCGATTATTAGACATACAAGACCCTCCTGGCACCACTGCCAGGACACAGCCACAAAGGCGTCACCTTTGGTCCCTGAACGCAGGGAGGTAACCTACCATGTTCCCTACCAGAAGGTCCTAAGGGCAAGGTGTTAAGTGTAGAAGGATTATCTAGAGGGGGGGTGAATAGAGAATCTTTAGAATTTTATGTCAATTTAAAATTATCGAAACCAATGAGGTGAGGATGCTAAATAGGCAACTAATACTCAATGCAAAGAGGGTGCAAACCACACACAAGAGAGAGGAATTTTTAAGGTGGTTTGGCTCTAATGAGGAGACCTACGTCCACCCCTCACCAAACCAGTGAGGTACCACTACGAGAACAGATGTATGCGATTCTCGTACACCTGCTGATACACAGCTTGATCACATCTGCTGGCTCACAGCTTGAACAATCCGTTGATACACAGCTTCAACCCAGATGATCCAATCACAGCACGTGAAGAATCAACACAATCTACTTCACAAAGAAGCAGACAACACACAATTTCAATGTTCAGAAGAAATCGAAAAGAACAAAGTAGAAAGATGCCAAAACATGTTTAGAGATCTTCAAACTCTTTGCATAGAATCTGGATTCGAATTGCAACACTTGTTAGCTCCAATTTCGATCTCTCCCCAGGTGAATTTCACTGGCAATTTTGCATACGGATCACAAGCATCAATGTTGATGAAGCAATCCGATCCCATGTTCTTGAAGCTCAGCAGTAACTCATCAAATCCTCAAATTAACTCGATTCAGCAGCACATCCTTCAGATCTTGCTTCAAGCTGAAATCACCTTTTCATGCTGAACTCAGAACACAGCTCTCCTCACTTTTTCACGCTCTGCACTTTTCTTTTCATCAAGGTATGCAACAACAACTTGGAACCATGTTTCCCCTTTTACCTGATTGCGCGGGATTCTTCTACAGTGGGCCCCTCAATAGATTCCCATTACTTTTGGAGATACCTTTTTGCCGCCAAGAAAATGGTATCTTCTAGAAAGAGAATGGTGTGTACCAGAAGAGCCTTAAAACGATGTATCTGGGATCACGTGTCCTTGACTTATGCACAAGTGGATGCTTTGATAAAAAGTTCTAAGTGTCGTAGTGTTGACACTTCAAGGATCTAGTGTCGACACTAATGAGCTTGAAATAACATGAATTATTGAACATATAACAGTAGTGATAACCTCAGATAGAGAGAGAGAGTCGACCTTATCTTCACTTCTCTTCACAGACACCTAGCTTCCTAATTAGTGTTGACCTTATCCTCAATTAGTGTTGACCTCATCAGTTAGCTTCTTTTCAATCCAGCATAGAGAAGTCCACAAGTGTTGATCTGCTCTTAGAATAATGTTGACCTGTCTTGACCATATCTTCTCAACGCACTACAAAGGGACCACTAGTGTCGACCTATGTTCCAGATAGTGTCGACCTTGTCAGACTTAATCAAGATCTTGCTTGATGAAAATGAATTGTACCTGTAAAACAAATGCTATGTGTCAAATATCTTTACCTTTTTTGCTTCAAATATGACATCATCAAAACCAGGGACATAACAATCTCCCCCTTTTTTATGATGGCAACATTTGGTCATAGATGTTTGAGCTTGTAAAGTTGAAGACCAGTGATTCATTCAAACCATTTACACAAGTACATAAGCCATTTATGTAAATGAGACAACATTTGTACTACTTCATTTGCAAGAGACATTTTCTGATGTTTTCATTTCAAAAGCTGAGATTTTTACAAGAGAAACATCAACTATGAAAGTTTCAAGAACCAAGATGTGACTAACACCCACATTCATCAATTTGATGCCTGAAAAAAAATAAAAAACAACAGCCATTCATCCATAACATCTATCAACATTAAACAAACAAAAACATCCATCCATCAGCCAAAAAACCAAAACATCTATGTATCTTCTACCCCTTTAACATAACCAAAAGTGAATATCATGAAGGAGGTGGTTGCTTTGGAAATAGCTTGTCTTCAATCCGAGTTAAGCGAAAGTGCAAATCTTCATAATTATCGATGAGATAAATCTGTACACCATTGAATCTTGTGTTCTGAAAATCTTGCAATTGCTCAAACTGATGTACAACAACTGCTGGAACATTATCAACACCATGTGGCATGGTAGGTGCAATAGCTGAAGATGTAGCTTGATTGCTATCAGCAGACTCATTAATATCATGTAACCTCCAAACATTGTTAAATTCATCTCTGATCAATTGAACTTCCTTAGAGATGTCTTCATTGTACTTCCACAGAACATTCATCTGTTCAAGAATAAGTTGGATAGATTGAACAAAGCCAGGAATTACATTGAACTTTTCAGCTCCTTGCTGAAGATCCAAAATAATGGATTCAACTTTGTCAAAGATTTTTGCCTGAGTGTAAGCAGCTGAATTGAATACATACCCAATGGTATAAATAAGCTCATCAAATCTGACTTTTGTGAACCTGTAGTTTTGCTCTTGTCTGTCAACGTTTGCTAAGAATAACTGCTCAATCCTCTCTAACCGACTATCAAACTGTACAACTTGTTGCTCCAATTTGATGTTCAAAACATCAAGATAACTATGAATAGAAGCAAATTTCTCTTCTAGAAAACTGAGGAGATTGGATGGAATTTGAACTGCTGCAGAGGATGATGAAGGAATATCATGCATAGATGGAGTGTATGCACAATGAGGAAAATGAGGAGGAGAAAAGTGTGGAGGATCAATTTCAGAAGCATCATAAGTGGGAACATGTGGTGGAGAAGGAATGGGTAGTGATCCTTCTGGCAGAATATCCCCAGGAACATCATCTTCCTGCCCTTGATGTTCTTCCTCAACTTGCTATGCTTGTTCTATCTCCAATATCGCATTGATATTCTCCTAGGGACCCAAGTTAAGCTTCATAAACTTCACAATGTGGTCCAAATCATAAGTATGGAATTTTTCTAACTTTTGAACTTTTGTCCCTGCCATTGGAACACCTAACAGCTGAAATATTGAGGATAGATGAGCTGCATAAGGAAAACTCCATCTCAACTTTGGCATTGTTACTTCATGAATCAGTTGACAAAATATGGTAGCCAAATTGATTTTCTCTTTCTTAATCAAGCAATATAAAATGCATTTCTGTAGGCTTGTGACTCTCTACCTGCCACCTCCCTGAGGAGTCAAAATGGTAGTACACCAATGATGTAGCAAACGATCTGCTGGTGGGTATCTGTTTGTATTCAGATGAGACTCCTTTGCTTGATTGATATCTAAAACATTCTGAGGCAGTCCAGTTAATACTAAAAAAGCTTCATGAGCACAGGAATGGAAATCTTGAGGATTACTACCCTCATTGGGTATTGTAATTACGGGGATTGTGCGACCCCCAAAAACATTCAAACATGTATTCAATATAGAAGCATGGAAATAGGAATGTGATCGCCACCTAACTTGTTGCCTAATAACGAAAATTAAGCGGGCTAACTAAGCTAGGAAAAGAGAAAGAGAACAAGAGGACTTACTGAGATCGGGACGTGGAACCACGTCGCGATGGGCTGAAGTCGCGTCACCCTTGTAGGGCGCGTCTCGGCTGTTGCATCACCCTCTTCAATCGCGTTCTCTGCAGTGCGGGAGAAGTGATGAAGGACCTTCTTCCTACCCTCCGTCTGGCCAGAGGACAAGAGATCCTCGTGAAACTTCGCTTGGGTGCCTGCCAAAACAATGAAAATAATGAAAGAAACCCTGTTAGAACGAGTAAAGCATAATATCCATTCAAAAATGAAAGAGAAGGAGGGAGGATGGGGGGAACGAACCTGGGGTGGTTTTTAAACCCCTAGGGTGATGGAAAAAATGTGGGAAAGGAAGGAAATGCAACCTATCTAGAAAATGGAATAGCAAAATGCATGAAGGAAGGAGAAGAAGGGGAAAGAGAGAAAGAGCCCCATGTGGGGGCAGACTCCCTGGCGTGGTATGTGTCGTTAGCTCGTGCAAAAGCCTCTAGATGGAGTAGGAATCGCCCTCCTCACCTTCCCAGCCTTGTGGATGAGCAAAATGGCATGACTTGAGGTGGAATAGGTGAGGAAATGAGAGAAGAGGAAGGGTTGCGGGCTAAGTCCAGATCACTGAAGAATTCGGCAGCCCTTCGGGGTAAAAATGGGGCTCTCCCCGCTCTGAAGGAGGTGGCCTTGCTTATATAGAGTTAGAGAGAGAAAATCCCATCTTAAGATGATAAATACCCAAATAAAGGATAAAAGCCATTAAAATTCGGATTGGGAGAGTCCAAAGGGGTCTCCAAAGAGTCTCACAACCCCAAACTGCGGCCATGGGAGTTGGGAGGTTGCATGGGATAGAGATAAGGTCATGGGAGGATAAAGTGGAGGTGGTTGCGGAGGCTGTTTCCACGGCTATAGTCGCAACATATCGTAGGGGCGCGACATGGAAGAACGCGACGGCTTTAAGCGTCGCGACTATGAGGCCACGTGCATGGATATGCATGGGCTGTCGCGACGGCCAAAGGGGGCGTGATAATGGTAACGCGGTGCTATGATACGTCGCGTTAATGAAAATTGGTTTATTCTCCATAAAGGGCCAATCAAATAGGAGAATAATGATCATTAAGGCTTATGGACCCTCTTGAATTATGATGGACGGGATTTTCATGAAATTAGGCTCTTAATGGGCTCAAAGCAAGGTTAATAGTGGGCTCAAGATGAGTGACCAACTTGGGGCTCGCTAAGATGACAAGAAATGTGGTTCGACTTGTAGGCCAGAATCGGGTGTCTACAGATTGCCCCTCCTTGGCTTCCACTTTGCAAGAGAGCGAAGCGGAAGTGTAGCGGAGGTGTCAAGAAGTGACGGCGAAGCGGAAATGACGCGGAGTGGACTGAAAAGTGGGGAGTCAAGGTAAAGAGACACCCGTTTTAATCAACAAGCAATTGGAATCTTTGTGAAAGCCCCGAGTCAGCTGCTCGAGCAGAATGCAAAGAAAAGCACAAGCCTGGACGAGAAGGAGGAAGAAGAGGACGATCAACCCCTCGATTGAGAGGTACCCTAGCCGATTGGCCTGCAGGTTTCATTTTTGGAGGGACATGTGCATGCCAGGCAGGTAACTCATGACTCTATCCTGGGAGCGGTTCGCAACCAAAATGGATCAAAGGAGTAAGACAAAAATTGGATAGAGAATCCAGACAGGGAAATTCTTGTCAATCTAACATGAGCAACTTACTCAGAGGCAGACCTTCCGATTCGGAGTGGAATATGATTTCTTGTTTGAATATGAAGAATAGCTGGGCACTCAACAAGGGCTCACCATTAGCTAGGGATGAGACATGAAAGCTCAAGGATCCTATATGATGCATGCTGGGCAAAAAGGAAAAGAAATCATTAAAACAAATGCAAAGAAAAGAGAAAATATAGAATATATCAAGGATAATATTGTTGAACCAGACAAGAATGGTTCAAGAGACTACCTGCAACCACAGTGTAGGCCTGAATCCATCGTTCCCAGACTTACCTGACTTAATGGCCTATCCAACGATTAACAATGTGCACCTAGATTATCATCGTTTTTGGTAAAGGGGAACTCAAATCCCAGAACACATTGAGAACTGGCCAGTCCTTGAAATGATATAATAAATAGATTACCATATAGTAATGCAAGGGAATAGGGATAGAAATACTTACCTGACTTACCTGTGAAGACCATTTTTTTTATTTTCAGATTTTTTTTAATAAAACAAATCAATAAGCAAAACAATGACACATACATACAATCAAATAAGCAAACAAACTATACATAGACCTCAAAATAACACACAAGATAGAGAGGCGACACCCCTGGAGGTCACGACATAGTCGCGACGCCCCGCATTGTCGCGACCTTAACGCAGCATATCGCGGTGTCGCGACACCGACAGAAGCGATAAACTCAAAAAATCTGTGTTTATCAATATCCTAAGACCATCTAGACTCACACTAGGACTCCTAAACCTCTCCAAGAGTTATCCTAATACTTGATACGAGTTGGGGTGAGATTTAGGCCCCTAAGGCTCTATAAATAGGGGTGTTTAGGGGGCTAAACTCGCAGCTCTATCTCTCTCTCATATTTTCTCTTTGTTTTCTCTCTCCTTCAGCCATGAAGAGATCTTTCTCCGCCTTCCAAGATGATATCAAGCCATATGCAGGCCCCAAGGCAGCCCGGGAGTCCTATGCCGAGCTCCAGTGACTCTCCTCCGTGCCCGGACACATCTGTGCGAGGCCGGAACTTCAAGTAAGTCTCTTTCTTTTTCTTTTTTTTTTTCTTATTTTTTGAGCTCTTCTTCTTCTTCTTCCTTTCTGCTCTTACCAACTCCCCTTTTTCTCCTCTTTTCTTCTATCTCCATATCCTCCCAGGCATAGGAGATTCTCCAAAGTCCCATGGTTGGCACCCATGATTGAGATGCTCTCTCTAGCTTCCATCCGTCGCCTGCGCGAATGGGGGCTATCGATGGTGTTGGTTTTGGCAAAGCAGTACCACAAGATCGTGCATGTGTGGGACAGCCTCACTGCACTAGCGGAGCTGTGGCATCCCCAGACGCATACTTTCGTCTTTTCTGATTTTGAGGCCACCATACTGCTGGAGAAACTGGAGTTGATGTTGGGTCTCCCTAAGTACTAGAAGGGCGAGGAGTATGCCCTCTCCTACACTGTGGCACCGATCGACGCATGGAGCATACTCAGGGAGATTACCACCAAGAAGACTGATCTACATTCCATGACTAGCCAGGCACACGTGCATCTCCTCCCCATCGCCCAGTGGATCATTTCTCAATGCAAACGCAAGACTGGGAAATACCTCGCTATAGCCAAACCCGCCGCCATCTGCATCTGTGGTGTTATTCTCTTCCCGGCCGAAGATGGTGCCATCTCTTTTGCCAACCTAAGCATAATCGATTTCGTATCCGAAGGTATGAACATTGCACAGGCCATCCTCAGTTATCTCTATGCCGGTCTTACTTATGCAGCCACTAGAGGCCCCTTTTATGGTTCCGTCATCGCCCTTGAGCTCTGGATGGGAATGCACATACAATTCTGGGCGATGGACAACCTCTCTACTGAGTGCAAAAGCATGTTGCATCATCCTCTTGCTTTCGCGGGCGCACCCCTCTATATGACACCACAAGCTTGGTGCAAGACCGCACAAGTGAAAGGACTAAAGGAATGGCGTGATTACTTCAAGACCATGACTGTGGCAGAGTTTGACATGCGTCCACGCTTCCTTCACCATATGATGATATGCCTACCCCAACGTCCCGGGTTAGCACTCCGACTCTTAGGCAATGAAGCATTGGTTCTTTACAACCCGGACCGCTGCCATCTCCAATGCGGTGCTGCACGCACGGTGCTGCCTTTGCTCTCTCACTACGCGCCCATTCAGAAGCGGAAGCGGGGTGATGATCAAGACGAGCGGGATGTGAGAAGCGCCATCGTCCATTGGGAGGGATGCACCACGAGCCTTCTTCAGGAAGAGGTAGTGAAGGACGAGGACGTGACCCGAGATTACCTCGAGGCACTAAAGAGGGTTCGTCCAGCAGCACCGGTAGCTTGAGAGTGATTAGATTGATGTAGAAATGATATTAGGTGGTAATTAGGGCAGAAGAGTGCATTTGATTGATTGTAAGAGTGATTTAGACAATGAATGGAATGATTTGAATGCATAGAATCAGATTTTTGATCTGTTTGCGCAAGGCTCTGTTGATGACGCGACGAGAAAGGATGTCGCCTTAATGTCGCGACTAGGCTGTGGGTCGCGACAGTGTCACGACCTACCAGGACGACGCTACCAGAACGCGACACCCTGCTATGTCGCGTCTCTAACCGTGGATCTAAAACGACAAGAAAACCCTCTTCTCCCTCTCCTTCGTGCTTTCAAACTTGAAACTTACGACGATTCTTCCTTCCCCCCAGCTATCTCCCCTTTCTTTCTCCACTACTCACCCTCTTCCCACTCTTTCTTCTTTGGCGATGGACGGCAGGAATGGCGGCGATGGCAGTGGCGGTGGCTCATCAAGCGATGGACGGAGGAAACGGCCTATGTGGAGGGGATCTTCTTCCTAGAGGCGCGAAGAAGCTGCCCCAGCGGAGGAGATTGTGGCGGACGTGGAGATGGAGGAGGAGGAGAACCCAGCGGCGGACATGGAGGCGGCGAGGAAGGCACGTGAAGATGCCATGAAAATGGTAAGTTAATTGAACCTAAAACCTTGAATGGGTGTGTGGGAAAGGATGAGGAGGCCCCTAGAGGGCGGATGTAGGGTGAAATGCCCAGAGAAAATGGCCCCGGACAAAGGGAACTCCGGTCGGTCTCCACCTAAAAACGTGACGGGTCGACCTTGTCGCGGCGGTAAAAGGCCATCGCGACATCGTCGTGGTCGAGTAGCAGGGCGCGACCAGGTCACGACGCATCGGGGCGTCGCGACGAGATCGCGACCTCAACCGAGAGACCAAACCTGCGAGTGCTTAAACTGATTTCTTGCTGACTTGTGTTTGCAGGGGGAAATGAGGGCCCGAGTATCCTGGCTCCTAGTGTTGGCCGTCTACTTAGCCTTCCCGGCCTTCCAGAGAGAGAGGTTGGATGGCATGGGTTTCGGGGAGGTTCTGAGGATGGACAGGATGAGGGCAGATCCCGCGCTCACTCAGGACTTGCGCAGCAGGTGGGATGTGGAGGCGACTGCCTTCGTATTCCCATGGGGTCATATGATCCCCAGCCTGGAGGACGTCAGCCGGATCATGAGGTTGAGGGTGTACGGGCAACCTGTGAGTGGGTTCACATACCCCTGCTACTGGGAGTTAGCCCACCGACTTCTAGGATTGACAGTAGAGCAGAGGTCGTCCCTCATCCCTAGACTGAGTCTGCAAGAGAGCTTAGGGCTATATGAGACGGGGAAGAAGGTAGGGGAGACAGTGGACGGACAGTTGCAGAGATTGACCCGAGGGTGTCAGGCGGTGCTAGCAGAGGAGCCAGGAGCAGAGGCGGAACTGGACTTGCGTCGCTTTCTCATCTTCTTCTTGGGCAGACTCCTGTTTGCTACGAGAGGCGACGCAGTTCACTGCCAGTTTCTACCTCTCCTGGAGGACCTGGGCGAGGTAGGTGACTATGCGTGGGGAGCTGCATTTCTAGCGCACCAGTTCGACAGCTTGGGCGCCTCCGAGCGACAGACATCCACGAGTGGCTTCTTTCCCTTTCTTCAAGTACTCTTCTTCCCTCTTACTCCTTTACTTACTGCACTTGCTATGAATTGGGATCTGACTACCTTCACACTTTCGCAGGTCTGGGCCTACCTTCACCTCCCTGACCTGAGGACAGGGATTCTGGAGTGACTGGGCCTCGTGCCCATAGCTCGACACTGGGACTCACGTCGTGACATGCATACCTTGAGCGACCAACTGGCATCCCTCCAAGACACGATCGACACCTACCCTCAACTAGATGTAAGTGATCTAACCCTTTTTTCTAAGTTCAATGATTTGAATTAATTGCTTGGAAACTAATAAGGTGTGCATTGATGTGCAGGTCGTGTGGCAGCCATACCTAGAGGAGGGTGATGAGGAACAGCCTTGGTTGGTGCACGCCGGCCCCTACTTCGGTAGGTCGGTGTGGGTGCATGCACTCAACCTCGTGCTACTTCTACACTTGCAGCTGACCCAGAGGTCACTCGGCCTCCGTCAGAGTGCGGTGGAGTTCCCGAGCCGAGATCGGACTCCTAGGCCTGGTCGGAGCTTCCGGATACTCCATGACACCATGGACTAGTGCGAGCAGGTCCGAGAGCAGATTGTGGACTGGGAGCACCACGGAAGGCGAGTGCGATTAGAGGCCGTGTCTAATGATGCATACTTACAGGCATTTGCCTTGAAGTACGAGGCAAGGGTTTACAAGGGAACGTGGCGATAGGTAAACTTCTAATCTTAGACCTTATGAATTATTTTAACTAAATTGAGCTGACAGATCTTGATGAATCACAGATAGATGTAGCCAGGGAAATTGCCTCGCGTCGGGCCCTGTTGCACTCAGCTGTGCAGGACCGGGAGGTCGCCCAGAGGGAGGCGAAGTAGCTGGTAAGTGCCTACTCAGACTTCAGCACCTTACCGATTTCCTTATCTGATTTGAGAAACTAACATGTGTTGCATGTGCAGTGGAGGGAGCTAGACCGAGTGAGGAGAGCAGCAGCAGCTGGGGCTTCCTTCTCTAGAGCAGTGGAGGGCTCCTAGTCGGATCTAGAGGATCGACTGGCAGCAGTTGTGAGGAGGGCTGAGGAAGCACGGGCGGAGTTGACTGAGAGAGTAGGCAATATAAACATTGATTGAAAGTTATTTACATTTACAGTTGGCACTGACTTGGCTTTTCTTGCAGGAGACGGAGTTGAGGACTGCCACGGACCGCGCGACCTAGTTGCATGGGTAGGTCGACGTCGTGACAGAAGAGAGAGATCAGCTGTGCATCCGGACGGAGGCAGCTGAGTCTCGGGTGGCAGAGGTGGCGAGGGAGCTGGCGACACTGCGGGTGCAGGGGTCGTTGGTGGACCAAGAGTAGCAAGCCCAGCTATGCACTGATCTGCACGCGCAGCAGACATTAGCGCGAGGACTTCAGGAGGTGATGACGGCCATAGGCCGATCACGGAGCCGGAGCAGGAGCGGTGCGAGTGGAGCCCGAGGAGCGACCGGCGCCTTCGTCATACAGTATCTAGCAGGTTACTCCAGTCGCCAGAGGAACGAGGAGTAGGAGAGGCGTCTCGGCGGGGAGACGAGCGCCCGGAGTGGCAGGGGTGGTGGTGAGATGCCACCACCACCAGATAGGCATGAGGGATCCGAGGAGAGTGGCAGAGGACAGTGAGGCGCTTGTGAGCCACCTCCCCTTTATCTTTGTACAAACTACTTATCTCTTAGTGGATCTTTTATTTTATGTCAATGTTTATAGAAATGAAGGAACTGCAATTGACACGAGTGTGAGATGAGATTCGAATAAGAGAGAGAGAGAGAGAGAGAGAGAGAGAGAGAGAGAGAGAGTACCCTGAGTATATTGTTGCGCATGCATTCCAAAAAAATCTTTATCCCTGCACACTTAGGAAAATATGTTAGATCTGTTCTTTGGCTCAACCCCCTTGCACTGAATAAAATGATTTCAACTTTGTAATTGTCAAGGGGCTGAGCCTTATTCAAATAGGCCATAAATAAATGAAAATAATGCATGCAAAAGGAAAGCGATATGTACACACCATTTTTTTAGATTTTTTGGGATTTTCTAATTTTTTGGATTTTGGAGTTTTTTTTTTTGATTTTGGAGTTTTCTGATTTTTTTTGGATTTTGAGATTTTCTAATTTTTTTGGATTTTTGGGGTTTTCTATTTTTTGGATTTTGAGATTTTCTATTTTTTATTTTGATATTTTCTATTTTTTTATTTATTTTTTTGGTTTTCTAAAAATGACATCCTCTGCATTTGAGTGATTGACTATGAATCTTGCTCCCATCTTATGCTTGCTAATTATCCCCTAAGCACAGTGTGCATTTGCTTTGGCTCCAAAGGCCACTTGCCCCTAGTCGCTAATGTTCGAACATAGACCAGGTGCGGGGTTCTCCAGTTATTAGCGGGGATAGGAAGACTTAAATGAGATAAGACTTGGACTTGGTGCTTGGGAGACTGGCTTGTAGGACTTGCAAGGGTGCACCTCACATGGAATCCATCTGTTGTCCAGAGACGTTGTGGTCATTATCTTGTCCGGGACATACGTACGATCGGGCTCAAGGACGTCCCGCGGGGAACTATACTGCCACTCTTTGGCATGCCCCTATTTTCAAATTTTCTGCTTCATATTCTTATCAATTTTCTCTTTTCTCTTCTTTTCTTTCTTTCTTTTGAACAGACCGTCTCTCTTTGAGACTTCATACATATGAGCTACACCTTGCCAAGTCCTCAAGTTAGTATCCTTTTGCCCCTAGACCTTGTCCGAGCAAGAAGAGAATTGACCTTCGCACCCCATACTAGGGCTAGGTGGGAACACCACCAACTAAAGACAAATTAGCCCTGTGGCAGTGTGGTGTGTGTGACTGAGCATAAGGGTCGTTTGACAACAAATGAAAGGGAGTAAGACATATAGCTACTAACATTCTTTTGCAAAACAATGTCGTTATTGAAAACCTTTTATTAAGGGTAGAATCTTTTATGATGCAGCCCATTCCACGGGTGAGAGAGCTCCTCACCATCGGCATTGACTAGCATGTATGCGTTCCTAGGGTACACTTCCTTAACGACGTACGGACCTTCCCAGTTTGGTTGCAATTTTGACCTAGGACCTCCAGGTTTTATGAAAATTCGCTTCAAAACCATGTCTCCTTTTTTGAATTTACGTTCAATCACTTTCTTTTGAAAACATCTTGAGAGTCTATTTTGATAAGAAAGCACATGATCGGTTATGGCTAGACGCCATTCATCTAGGAGTTCCAGCTGTGTAAGTAACGCCTCTCGACGTTCGTCGGGATTAAGTTCTTTGTCTAGCTGAACTCTTAGCGAAGGAATGAGGATCTCATGTGGGCATATGGCCTCCATCCCATATGTAAGTGAAAAAGGAGTTTGCCCAGTGGGCGTGCGGACGGAGGTACGATAGGCCCACAAAGCCTCAACTAATTTTTCAGGCCAATCAGCGAATTTATGAGACTCACAAGTTTTCTTTAAAATTTTTAAAAGCATTTTGTTTGTGGCTTCGGCTTGGCCGTTTCCCTGCGGATAGTACGGAGACGAATGACGTAAGGAAATATTGAATTTCTTACATAGGTCTTGAAGCTCTTGCGAGATGAACTGGGGTCCATTGTCGGTGACGAATCCACTTGGCACTCCAAACTGCGAGATGATGTTCTTCATGATGAATTTGCACACGGTCGAGCCTTTGATTTCTACAAATACCTCTGCTTCGGCCCACTTGGTGAAATACTCAGTAGTAGTAAGGATGAAAGATTTTTGTTTTACTTGAGCATTGGGATCACTAAGGGGTCCAATGATATCAAAGGCCCTCATGGAGAAAGGCCAAGGAGAAGATAGCGGATGCAAAGAAGAGGATGGAGCATGGATTTTGTCGGCATGGAGCTGACACTTGACACACCTATGGACGTAGATGGCACAGTCCTCTTCTAAGGTTAGCCAGTAGTAGCCCTGCCTAAGAATCTTCTTAGCCAACATTTGGCTATTCACATGCCCTCCACATTCACTAGAGTGGGCTCCTTCCACTACCTTCCAAGCTTCTTCATCTGACAGACATCTGAGGAGTATTCCATTTAGAGCACGTCTGTACAACACTTCTCCAACAATGGTATATCTTAACGCTGCTCTACGGATGACTCTTCTATCTTCTGCTTCTGCTTCTTCTGGGAAGGTACCGTCTCTGCAATACAGCTCAATTTCGTGGTACCATAGCCTTTCTTCTGCCATCATTTCTCCTAGTTCCACAAGCAATACTTCCTTCGCTTCTCTTCTCTCTGCCTTCAAGATTAAAGAGCTCCTAAGGTTATTGAACCAAGGGTCCTGAGTGGAGGGAGCTTCTAACCATTGGACCGTGATTGTCTCAGCACTGCGGCTGAGAGGGAAAGAGAGAGATGAGGCCAGGGATGCGAGGGCATCGGCCAGGATATTCTGAGAGAGAGGAGTGTGAATGTAGATGAGTTTGCGGAATTTCTTGGCTAGGAGTGTGACCAAATCTTGATAAGGCTTGAGTTTGGGGTCACGAGTACGGTAGGTAGAAAGGATCTGCCGAAGAACGAGCTGAGAGTCTCCTATGATCTTGAGATGGTGCGCGCCTAAAAGATAGGCAAGCTTAAGACCAGCTAGGAGGGCTTCATACTCGGAGACATTGTTGGTGGCAGGGAACTGGAGTTGATATGGGAGTGGAATGATGATCCCTTCTGGGGTGAGCAAGACAGCACCTATGCCCTGTCCCCTAGAATTGAGAGCTCCATCAAAGTGGAGTGACCAGAAGGGATCGAGAGAGATGAGTGACAGGTTTTCATCGGGGAAATCCTCTTGAACCGTGTCACTATGAGGAAGAGGAAGGTGAGCAAGGTGCTCGGCAATGGCATACCCTTTAATAGCCTTCTGGACTACAAAGGTGATATCGAATTGAGAGAGGAAGCTCTGCCAACGCGCCAATCTGTTGGCGAGGACTGGCTTCTCCAGGAGATACCTAATAGGATCTATTCTAGAAATCAAACTCACCCTATGGGCTAGGAAGTAGTGCTTCAATTTCTACACTACCCATACTAGCTCTGCACATGTCTTCTCCATTGTGGTGAGTTTGAGCTCGAAAGGATTGAAGAGCCTAGATACGTAATAGACTGCCCTTTCTTTGCCCGAATCATCATATTGCACAAGGACAGCTCCTAGGGAGTCCTTAATTGTATACAGATATAGGATTAAGGGTTTCCCAGGGACAGGTGCCTGCAGCACGGGCGGATTCATGAGGTAACTCTTGAGCTCATCAAAGGCCTCCTGGCACTTGGCGCTCCATTCAAATTTGGCCCCTCCTTTCAACAGTTCATAGAAAGGCCGACATCTTTGGGAGTGCTGAGATATGAATCTCCGTATGAACTGTAATCGACCAATCAAACCTCGAAGCTCAGATATATTCTTAGGAGGAGGCATCTCATTGATTGCCTTGGCCTTGTGTGGGTCTATTTGAATCCCCCGTTTACTGACTATAAAACCTAGCAATTTTCCTGAAGAAACCCCAAACACACATTTCTTCGGATTCATCTTTAATTGATATTCTTGCGTGCGGCGAAACACTTTAGCTAGCACGGAGGAGTGTTCTCTTCGAGTCCGAGACTTCACCACAATATCGCCCACGTACACTTCAACATCTATATGAATCATATCGTGGAAGATAGCCAACATTGCCCTTTGATAAGTGGCGCCGGCATTTTTCAATCCAAACGGCATGACCACATAACAATAAGTTCCCCAGGGCGTGGTGAAGGTGGTTTTCTCTTAGTCCTCCGGGGCTAGACAGATTTGATTATATCCTGAGTATCCATCCATGAATGACAAAGTTTCATACCCAACGGTGTTATCAATTAACACATCCAAATGAGGTAAAGGGAAATCGTCCTTGGACATGCCTTATTTAAGTCCCAAAAGTAAATGCAAATTTTCACTCTTCCATCTGTCTTCATTACTGGGACTATGTTTGCCACCCACAATGGATAGAGGACTACACGGATGAACTTAGCTTTGTGTAGTTTATCAATTTCCTCTTTCATCTTCAAAGCAATGTGGGGGAGGAAACATCTAAATTTTTGCTTAACAGCAACTACCCCTGGCTTCAAAATTAACCTATGTTCCACCAATTCGGGGTCAATGTCGGCATGTCATCATAAGACCAGGCGAAAGAATCCTTGAACTCCCTTAGCATTTCAATGAGCGCCCCTTCTTCCTCGGGAGGGAGACTGGAAGCTATGGTCAAGAGCCTAGGATCTTCTTCTGTTCAAACATTTACCTCATTGGTGGGCTCATCCACTGCCTATGTAGGTTCGTCAAATCTTCTCATGCCACTTGCATACATTTCAACAGCGTCCTCTATTTCACCATCTTCTTCTCCGCTGGGTCTTCCTCAGTTAGGATTTCATCTACTCCAAATCCGTCGTCTAACCCTTCCTCTTTGTGCTGATCTTCCATATTCAAAACAATTGCTTCTTGGGCAAACTCTTTAATAGCTAGAAGAGCGCCACACCTCTATGCCAGATCTAACAAATACCTACGGGGTATGCCATTACCCTTGCTCTTCCTAGTCGGAGACGGGGACTTACTAGATTCTACCCTTGAACCTAACCTAGAGCTAATATTTACAAAAGGCTCTGGAGGAGTGTTCAGGGGCTTATTGGAAGGGAAAGAGACGTGTGGCAGGGCCGCACAGATCCTCCGATGGGACTAGAGGCAAGGACAGACCACCCGAGCTCAGGGTGTCTGTAGAGGAGTTGGGGTGTTGGGGAACAGAAGGCCCCTCACCCAGATCGCCCAGCGTGACCATGACGGTCAGGCGAGCGAGGATCGCAGTCTGCACACGGAAGGAGGAAGGAGAGACGAGGATCGCTGTCGAGGAAGAAGGAAAGCCGGGGTGACGGGGATCGCCATCGAGAGCAAGGAAACGCAGGGACGGGGATCGCCGTCCGAGTGTTGGGAGCAAGTAGTGACGGGGATCGCTGTCGGGAGCGAGGATTGTAGAGGAGTGACGGGGATCGCCGTCAGGAGTAGGGATTGCAGTGGAGTGACGGGGATCGCCGTCGGGAGGGGGGATTGCAGCGGAGTGACGGGGATCGCCATCGGGAGCAGGGATCGCAGCGGAAGTAAAAGCGGGAGATTGGTGCTTGAAAAGGGAAAAGACGAGGATCGCCGTCTGAAGGAGAGAGGAGGAAAGGGAGGACGGGGATCGCCGTCAAAATGATGGAATAGAGGAATTTTTTTTTGTTTTTTGTTTTTTATTTAATTAAACATACTAGACTTAAACAAAAAAGAAATAATTATCCTACAGGAAAAGGCATCGGGAGATGGACAGAATCGAGCCATCGAAAGAAATGGTGAAAGAAGAGGAAGAGATGGTTAACGCTTCGAGAGCGTTGGGGGAGAATTGGAGGATGAGAGGAGGAGAAGAAGGGATGAAGGTGAAATAATAAACAAGGATGGAAGACACAAAATGATTAGAAGGCCGGGAATGCCCTAGCCAGAACTTCTTTGTTGGTTTGATAGGGTTTATGACTTCGAAATCTTCACCAGGTCCAAGCAACTGTCGCTTGGTGGTGATTTCTGATACTGATTGTTCCATTGCTGGAGAGTATGAAATGATGTCCTCACTGAATAACTGACTGACTGTCAAGACAAGGTCTTCGAGCTCTTGTTCTTCTGCCTCCGCTATCGGGGACTGCAGAGTGTTGTCCGCCTTGAACATAAAACTAATGGCTGAGATTAAGTCTTCTAGATCTGGTTCTTATGCCACTGTTTCTTCAGGCTTCCTCTTTTTGCTGGGCCTTTGGGCCTCCAGAACTTGATATGTGGACAACAGTGCTTCTGTCATGATAGTATTGTAGCATGGCTGTACGGGCCCTCTGACAAAATGATCATAAAGTGTCCAGGTGAGAGGGTCTTGGTCTGTCTTTGGTGCAGATGAATATGTCGCCCATGGTTTGAGCCCTTCTTGGTATCCAAGACCGTGCTTTATGTATTTCTTGGGGTCATTGATGATTTGAGTCCTCCCCTGAAGGCGGGCACCCAGACCCTTTCCCGACTAATACCCAATTCTAACCATGATGTTCCACCCCTTGGTGTTTGTCAACGTGTTTTTCTTAATGGCGGCCACTGATAGAGATACAATCTAACGGCTGTTGGAAAATGTGTAAGCCCATGGAAAATTCACATCAAGCACTGAGATAATGGGCTAGTTAGAAGGCCAGACTGATGGCATTATCTTCTCGATGGCCTCCACTGTATGCGAAGTTGCTGCAGTTTTAACTTTGACTATATGACCCTGGAATGGAAATTTCAAGCATTGATGAGCCGTAGAGGGGACTGCCTCTAACGCCTCAATTCATGGGCGACCCAGAATAGCTTTGTAGGTTGGATCAATGTCAAGCACATAGAAATCCACTGTCATGACAAGTGGGCCCAATTCTGCTTGTAAAGAAATGATGCCATGGCAGGCCCGCTGGGAATTGTCATAGGCCGCTATGGTTGTAGGAGTGGGCTGCAAGCGACGCTCGGAGATGTTGCAGGATCTCAAGGTACTCAGCGGGCACACATTTATAGAAGCTCCGGTATCAACCAACACGGCATCAATGGCCACTTTCTTTATGGTCAGGGTGATACATAAAGGCATTTTTCTGGCCTCTGGAGGAGCCAGCTCACCGTCTGTAAAAGTAATGGTTGGCCCCTTGTTCACAATGGAAAGAACAGATGGCAGGTTGTCCGGGTTCATATCTTCACTTACCATGACCCTCTGTAGAAAGGCTCTCAGGGCATCTTGGTGGGTTGGTGACCTTTTGATCAATTCAATTATTGATGTTTTTGCCGGAGTCTGATCCAGATGCTTCAAAATATCATATTGGGTCCCCGGGACCAGATCTATCTCCTCAATGTCTTGTTGCTGCTATTGGTTGCTGGAAGGTTTGGTCAGCTGACCCGACATAGACACAGATGCATTTGGGTACATCCGGTGGAACATTCGCCCACTCCGTAGGGTGAGGTTATGGTGGAGAGGAGGTGAATTCGTGTCAATGATGGAGGGGGTGGCTAATAAGGGTGCTAGTGCAGGGGAGAATGGGATGTTGAGAGGTGACGGGATACCGGCTGGTATGACGGGGTTGTTGTAGAGTGGCGAGGTGAGGGTGGCAACGGTGGGTGTGGTAGGTGTGGAGGTGGTGGTAGTAGGTGTGGTGGAAGTAGGTGTGGCGTGGGAAATTACCAAAAGCTGGCCTACTTCGTGCTCATCGTCGTAGGCCCACGCGGCTGCTGGTGGTGGATGGTGGACGATGGGATTAACTTGAGCGGGAGGAGGAGGTGGTGGAGCAGGCTGAGGGTTTGGAGCGGGCTGATGTTGTGGCATAGGGTTACAGATTATGCCGAGGTCATTGGTTGGCTGCTGCGGTTGCTGCTGTTGCTAGTACTACTGCTGGAGTTGTTGATGCTGAAAAGGTTGTTGTTGGAATTGCTGCTGTTGTTGCTGAGGCTGCTTTCGCCTTTGCTGCTGCTACTGCTGTCTTTGACCCTGTTGGTCTCTCAGTGTCTGGATCAATCTCTTCATCTCGGCCCAATCAATTTGGTTCTGTTCATGAAGATCATATATAATCTTCCGAAATTGGAAGCAATCTGACACATTGTGCCCTGGATGCCGATGATACACACAGTACTTTGTTTGGTCTGCTGCCATGTTCCAATTTGGTTTCTCAGGAGGGAGCCTAAGAGCATTTAAAGACATGAGGGCCACAAATATATCAGCAAGACTCTCTGGAAGAGGAGGGTATTGTGCCCTCTTGGGCCCATTGGGCTTTCGAGGAGCATAGCCATTTTGGGGTGGAGGGACTTGGCTGTATTGGCACTGATCTTGTTGAGGGTTCTGGTTTTAAGGAGGTGGCTTCCGATTGTTATAGGGTTGCTGGGGTTACTGATTAAGGGGTACTCTACCTACCGGGCCTTGAGGGTTGTTCACTGCACTTATCTGCTCATTGGTTTGGATTCCCTCAGTAACAGGTCCCTGGGGCTTCTTAGGATAGCGGGATTTAGGGGCCTCAAACATAGAGTGGATGGGCGAATCCTTGAGCTGGGTATGGATGAAACGGGCTCGACTGTATAACTGGTGCATGGAAGTGATGTCGTTCATAGCTAGAATGGCATGGTAGGTGGGTGTGGCATTGGAAATCAGCAATTTAACTTTCTCCTCTTTGTTGGGTTCACGTTCTAACTTAAATGACAACATGTTTTTGATGATGAACAATGTTAATTGAGTTTATGTACAATGTGAATTGAGCTTAATACCTGATGCAATAACTTGATACATACTTGATTATATGTGTTCCTAATATCTCACTAACTAAGTACATTCATGTAGGAGAGATACTATACAAGACATGTACCAAAGTCAAGCTCAAAAGATCAAGAAAAGAAATAGAACAAGGTACCTATCGACAGCATCAAGTGTCCCTGTCGACAGATCTGTACAGTCAGCAACTATGTGTTCTGGAAGACAAGGCCCTATCGACAGCAACATATGGCCTTATCGACAGATTCATACAGTCAGAAGCCAGTGTTCTGAAAGAACAGGTGCCTATCGATAGCACAAAGTCGCCTGTCGACAGATGCACATAGTGAAGGCTTTCACAAAACATCCAAAATTCTGGAACTTGGAACACTGTTAGTTCCTATCGACAGCAGAAGTGTGACCTGTCGACAGACGTACAGAATCATCAGAAACGGAAAGTTTCAAAGTTACTAAACTTGGTGTTTCCTTCTACCACGTCTCTCCATATGTAAACACCACTATATAAGCAACTTTCTGAAGTTAATCTCGGACACAAGCAGCCTCCAACCAAGAACCCTAAAAAATCTCTCAAGAGAAGACCTGTTCTACTGCTCTGCTTCAACCTACCGCCCAGAACCAAGAAGAGAAGTCTTCCCAGCGGAGGTGAAGCCTGAACATTGTGGATTCAAGTATCTTCATCAAAGTGTGATCATCAAGACGAAGCTTGAAGTCCAGTCAGACATTCACAAGAAGAGTTTACAATCTGGATTTGTTCTTCAACTCTAAAACTCTTCTCTGTTCTACTTTTAAAAATCCGTGTGTGTGTTGTGGTGTCTCAAGCAGTCCTTGTGCTTGATTCATGTGTGGGTGTTGATCTGATCGTGTTGCACATTAGATAACACGTGTGTGTGAGTTGTAGTTGTTGAACTAGCTCATAAGTAGGTTGTTCTGCGTGTGTGTGTGGCCCGTGGATGTAGGATACACAAGTTGTGTACTCCGAACCACATAAATCGTCGTGTCTTGTGGTTTGCAAGAGTTTACGGTAGATGTTTGGTAGGCACGGCATCTCTACGCACGTTTGATAATCTGTTTTCTACCTGTAATCAAGTCACACACATCCACACTTAGCTTAAAACTCTACTATTATTTTACCAGTCAGTATTCTTGCTAAAAGAAGGTGATAAGTGTTTTAATTGACAGTAATCTATTCAACCCCCCCCCCCCCTTCTAGATTACCATATTAGGAATTCCGCAAACCTTTCAATTGGTATCAGAGCCGAGTTTCTCCGATTTACTGTCTTACTTCTTTGATCTTACCATCAGGAGATTCACGGTCTAATGGAATCTAGCAAGGGATTCATGGCCGAGGGTCACTCAGTGACCAGGCCACCATTTTTTGATGGAACTAACTACCCCTACTCGAAAAATCGTATGCAAGTGTTCTTGAGAGCACAGAACTACGAGCTATGGAAAATAGTCCACAAAGGCGAATATTCCCTTCCTGAGGACGAGAGTACCTGGACCAAGGACCAGATCGTGAAGGGGACACTCAACTGGAGCGCCCTCAACATGATGCAGTGCGCAGTCCATCCCAACGAATACTCGAGAGTTTCCACGTGCACATCAGCAAAAGAGATGTGGGACAAACTCGAGCTAATTTATGAAGGTGCGTCCGAGGTAAGGGAAACTAAAGCAAGCATGTTGGTTTTCGAATATTAAATGTTTAAAATGAACCCTACTGAAACCATCTCTGACATGTTTGCGAGATTCATGTTGATTATTAATGGCTTGAAAGGTCTGAAAAAGGAATACTCAAAAAGTGATTTGGTGAGGAAGATTCTTCGGTCTCTTCCATCCTCATGGAACACCAAAGCCACTGTCATTGAGGATTCCAACGACCTTTCAAAATTGAAATTGGATGAACTCATTGGCTCACTGATGACCTATGAAATCAACATGAAAAGAAAGGAAACTGAAGAAAATCCTAGGAAGCCACTTGCCTTAAAGGCTTCCAGGAAAAATTTCTCAGCTTCCAAAAAGGAGGTCATTCAGGAAAGTGATGAGTTTGAATCGTCTAGTGAGAGTGAAAATGATGAAATGGCCATGCTCACTAGGCAATTCAAGAAATTCCTAAAATACAAGAGGAGAGGTACAAGTAACTCTAAACCTTTCCAAAAGAAATAATTCTCCAATAAATTTGATACTAACAAAAAATCTGAGATTGTGTGTTACGAGTGCAAGAAGCAAGGGCACATGAGAGGAGAGTTCCCCGAGCTCAAGAAGAAGCTGAAAAAGGACAAGTTCACGTTCAAGAAAGCCAAGGCAATGCTGGCCACTTGGAGTGATGAAGACGAGGACGACAACAATCAAGCTACCTCCAGAGATGATGAAGTCCACTGTCTCATGGCGAGAAGTGAGGACTCAAATGAGGTAAACTCTTCCTTTGAAAGCTATTCAGTTGATGAATGGGAAGAGGCTTATACTGTTATGTTTGAAAATTTTTGTGATCTTAAATCTGAAAATAAGGCACTCAAAAAGAAAGTTAACTCTCTTGCTAACAACACACAAAATGATGAACAAGTTGCATCATTACTCAAAGACATTGAAATGATGAGGATTGATGAGGAAGCTCACCATGAGGAGATGGATAGCCTGAAACTCAAACTCCAAGTAGTTCAAAAAGAAAAAGATGATTTAATGAACTCCTTTGAAACTCTTCAAGGTGAGCATGATAAACTGAAAGAACAATTGGAAAAGACTGAAGAAAATCTAAAGGGCAAATCTGAAGACTTGTTAAGGTTTGTTAAAGGGAAACAAAACCTTGATGCAATCTTGGGGTCAAATGTTTTTGTTCCAAAACATGGGCTTGGGTACCAACCAGTAAAACAAAAGAAAATTGGAGAAAATTTGATAACATCTTTTGTTGAATCAAGCCCAAGCACAAGTAAGTATACCCCCACAAAGAACAGCAAAACCCAAGTTAAGGGTAAGCAATCCCAAAACAAGGCAAAGAAGTCTAATGCTGGCACAATTCCAAGATCTATCAACAGCCCCAAAGAGAGCTGTCGATAGGTCTGGAAATCAAGCCCAAAAGAAAAACTAACAAAGCAATAGAAAGGAAAAATGCCAATGCATGCTCCAAAGAATGTCAAGCCCACTGTTGTCAATAAACCATCATCATGCAATATCTGTAAAAAGATTGGGCACATTGAAAAACAATGCTGGAACAATCCAAATAATAAAAAATTCAGACAAGTTTGGATTCTGAAGCATTTACTGTTTGGCATGAATGATACATTGGCGCCCGAAGTAATTTGGGTACCAAAACCTCTTGTCTAATCCACATGCGCAGGAATGCCTAGCAGCCCATAATCAAAACAAATGGTACTTGGATAGCGGCTGCTCGAGGCACATGACGGGCGACAAAGGAAAATTCTGTATGCTCGTGGAAAAAGACGGAGGTCAAGTCATATTCGGAGGCAACAACAAAGGCCAAATCATCGGCTCAGGTAAGTTGGTAAGTTTGCTTCTAACTCAATAGACAATGTACTTCTTGTGGATGGCCTTCATCACAATTTGCTTAGCATAAGTCAATTGTGTGATAAGGGTCATAAAATTGTCTTTGAGTCTGATTCATGTCAAATTCTTCATAAGGAAATAGGAAGTCTGAAGTTTTCTGGAAAAAGGATAAATAACATCTATATGGTCGACTTAGATGATCCAGAAAATAATGATTTATGTCTTGTAGCAAACAAACAGGACGAGCTTACATTGTGGCATCATAGGCTTGGTCATGCTAGTTATAATGTGTTGCACAAGATCATGAGGATCAAACTGGTAAGTGGACTTCCTGAAATTCCATTCAATAAAAATGAAAATTTTTGTGATGCATGTGCACAGGGAAAACAAACCAAGAAATCCTTCAAATCAAAAGCACCGGTAAGTACTTCTAAAGCTTATGAACTGTTGCACATGGACCTATTTGGACCTACGAGAACACTAAGTCTCAATGGCAAGCATTATGGTTTCGTCATTGTAGATGATTTCTCTAGGTTCACTTGGGTAAAGTTTCTGGCTCACAAGAATGAAGCAATGAAAGTATTTGAATAATTTTTCAATAAAATTAAGCATGGAAATGTCAATAAAATATGCTCCATCCGCACTGATCACGGGGGAGAATTTGACAATAACTCCTTCTCTGATTTCTGCAGGAACCAAGGGATAGAACATTTGTTCTCCTCCCCAAGAACTCCAGAAGAAAATGGGGTTGTGGAGAGGAAAAATAGAACCTTGGTGGAGATGGCTCGCACACTTCTGGTCGAGAATCAATTAGCAAGAACCTTTTGGGCAGAAGCGATAAACATGTCATGCTACATTCTTAACAGAGCCATGGTAAGACCTGTATTCAAGAAAACTCCCTACGAACTTTTGAAAGGTAAGAAACCCACCCTTGGGTATTTCAGAGTTTTTGGTTCAAAAGTGTTCATACATAACAATGATAAAAATAATTTGGACAAGTTTGAAGCCAAGAGCGATCAAGGTATTTTTATTAGATACTCAGAACACTCTAGAGCCTATAGGGTGTTTAATCTGAAAACTAGAACAGTGGAAGAAACTCCACATGTAGTTTTTGATGAATCTCAAACCAAGCCTAACATTGCAAATGCTTACAGGTTTGATGCAACTGAAGAAACAACCCTTGAGGAACTTCAAAGAAAAGGAAAAGAAAAATCTCAAGTTGTTTCAAAATCAAAGAGTGGATTTCTTCGCAGCTATGATGATGAAGATGAAGGTCATCTGTTCAGAAATCAAGACGATGTACCTGAAAAAGATCCACAAGAGGAAGAACCTCAAATTGAACCACCTCAAGCACTTCCTCCTCCAGAACAACCTCCTCAAATTCAAGATCTACCCGGGCCTTCAATAGTCACCAATGTGAGGTACTCTAAAGATCACCCCCTTGAGAATGTGATAGGAGACTTAAGTGAGTCGGTTCAAACTAGATCTAAGGTTAATCAAATAGTTGAACAGGACCATTTAGCTTTTGTCTCTCAAGTGGAACCAAAGAATGTTGAAGAAGCCTTAAAAGAAGATTCATGGATTGATGCTATGCATGAGGAGCTTGGGCAATTTCAAAGAAACAATGTCTGGAGTTTAGTTCCTAAAACTTCTAAAATGTCTGTCATAGGCACAAGATGGGTCTTTAGAAACAAACTCAATGAAGAGGGTAAAGTGGTGAGAAACAAGGCTAGACTGGTTGCAAAGAGATATAATCAGGAGTTTGGTGTGGACTTTGAAGAATCCTTTGCACCTGTAGCTAGGCTAGAAGCAGTTAGAATCTTGTTAGCATATGCATGCTCAAACAAGTTTAAATTATTTCAAATAGATGTCAAAACTGCCTTCTTGAATGGCTACATAAAAGAGGAAGTCTATGTCTCTCAACCACCTGGCTTTGAAGATCATGATAAGCCTAACCATGTCTATAAACTGCACAAGGTTCTTTATGGTTTGAAACAGGCACCCCGAGCTTGGTACGACAGACTAAGCACGTTTCTGGTAAGCAAAAACTACTCAAGAGGTAAAGTAGACCAAACTCTCTTTACAAAGAAAGTTCGCACACACATCATTGTTGTTCAAGTTTATGTGGACGACATCATTTTTGGATCTACTAACCCTTCACTATGTGAGGAATTTTCCAAACACATGCACAGTGAATTTGAGATGAGTCTAATGGGGGAGCTTCAATTCTTTCTTGGTTTGCAGGTCAAGCAAATGGAGGATGGCTTCTTCATAAACCAAGAAAAAAATGTCAAAGAGTTACTAAAAAGGTTTCAGTTTGAACAATCAAAGTCTGTCTCAACACCCATGAGCACAAGTATAAAACTGGAAAAAGTTGAGAAAGGTATACCGGTAGATGCCAAACAGTTCCGAGGTATGATTGGCTCACTCCTCTATCTTACTGCAAGTAGACTGGACATTCAGTTTAGTGTTTGCCTTTGTGCTAGATACCAATCTAGTCCAAAGGAAAGCTATTTAATTGCAGTTAAGAGAATTTTCATATATCTCTCAGGTACGTATGACTTGGGTCTTTGGTATTCAGCAGGTAGTAGCTTTGACTTAGTTTCATATTCTGATGCTGACTATGCTGGTTGTAAAATTGACAGAAAAAGCACTAGTGGCTATTGCCAAATCCTTGGTGGTTGTGTGGTTTCGTGGGCATCCAAGAAGCAACACTCGGTTGCACTCTCCACTGCAGAGGCAGAATATGTTGCTGCAGGGAGTTGTGCGGCACAAGTGTTGTAGATAAAAAGTCAATTGTGTGACTACAACATCGATATTGGATGCACACCTATCTTATGTGACAACACTAGTGCAATCAATCTATCAAAGAATCCCATTCAACACTCTAGGACAAAACACATACAAATTCGTCATCATTTCTTGAGAGATGAGGTAGCCACCAAAGCCTTAGAGATAAGTTTCATACCCACTGAAAAACAATTGGCTGACATCTTTACCAAATCTCTGGCTGAAGATAGATTCACCACACTGAGAAGAGAATTGGGTTTGTGCAAATTGCAATGAAACTTAAACCAAATATTAAGCATATGTCCCTTGTGTGCACTAACTATGAGGTATATAAAATGGTGATTTGTGGAAGAACAAGTCATGTTTGTTTGGAAACTTTCATTATGCATGAGAAAACACTCTCTGCCAAGTATCTATAGTTATGGTGCATGAAAGGGTCCTTTACTTTCTATGAGGATTTAGTTTCTTTACATTTTGCCCATTCACTATTTTGGTGAACAATTGAATATCTTCATGAATTGCCTTCACACTTGCTCTGGTGTGTCTATTTGATTGATTTAGTTGTACAAATGTCATGATGATTCTTGAATGAATGTGTACACAATTGCACACACTATGGGGGAGCAAATAAAGGTTAGATGGACGTCATTGTGAAGGAAATCACTCACCTTTTGTGCCTCTACAATTCCCTCACATGATTGGCCCATTTAATACTTCGTTCTGAACTTCAAATGCCTCTGTCTGGGTCTCTGTCGACAGACAACAAGAACTCTGTCGATAGATAAGACCACACAGAACACAGATTCTGCACACTGTGTAGCTTTGTCGACAGGTGCAATTCCATCTGTTGACAGTTGTGAACAATTTATGCCTTCCAGAATCATCAACTTCCTGTCTGTGTTCATCTGTCAACAAGCCATGTCTACCTATCGACAGGCAACTTAATTCCAGGAACATCATTCTTGTTTCATATCCCACTCCATAAGCAAGCTCACTTCTATCATCTAAGGTGTCATTGGAGGTCAATGCATGTTTTAACTACATCATATTCATATGATAGTAAAGCTATTCTCTACACCATTATGATTTTGACATACTGCTCTTTGTTGGGTCTAGGCTATATCATTCTGAAAACATTGAACTATCTTTGGGATTCACACCTAACTCTCTTGAATACCTACTTTGTAGGCAAACACCGTTCTCAAGTAACTTCATGAGTCTTATGTTCAGTGAACTTTATGTCGAGTATTGAGTGTTGATCATATACATCTCTTGATCTTGAGTTGTTAAGCAAAAAAAAAAGGAGAAAAGCTACCTATTTCCAAATAAAACAATTCAAATGGACAAAAGTCAATCAAAATTTTGGGATGAATATAGAGCAATGATGTGTTTTGCTGAGTAACCGTGGACATGGGCATCACCAATGTCTATCCTCGCGTCAAAATCTCACTCATCAACTCTATCCAACAGTATGATAGACACTTCCACTTAGTAACCGAGGGTACGGGCATGTGTAATGTCTATCCTCACGTCAAAAGGTGTGCAGCTCTCTTAATTACCATTTCTTCCCTCTGCTTTCAAGGATGGTAAACAAAGAAAAATTGAAATAGTGTGAAGCCTCCATAAAGTGATACATCTCAGGGTCACTAATGTTTTTGATTATCTTGAAATCTAGACATGTAGTTCATGCATCATTTGACCATTAATAACATGGGGATTGTGTTGTCCTACAATGTTTTTACTCAAGACGGGTGACCGTGTCTTTCCTCAATTTAAGTAAATTGTTTTCTTAATGCTCTAACTTCAGACTCCTTAAGTATTATGTTTAAACCATAAGGGAAGATGAAATGGCTTTTCATATCCATGCATATGGTAGGTTACAATGTGTGTTAACCTTTTCTACACTTTCCATAAACCACTGCTCAGATGTTCCAATTCAGAAAATGCCAAAAACAACAAAAAAATCATTTTTCTGTCTGTCCCTGTCGACAGGCACTATGGCCCTGTCGACAGCCGGCGGCATGCATTCTTTTGGAAGTCCAATGGGAGCAATCCTAGGGCGGATTTGGTGGGACCCATCCTTTCAAATTCTCACACCCTTTCTATAAAAGGTTCCCACGCCCCTTCCCTTTCACACTTCCAAAACACCGAAGAGTACCACACTCTCATTACTCTGCAGCCTTACGACCCTACTGATCGTAAGCAAATGAATGCCAACTCCTTCCCTCCACTTTATTGTCTCATTCACCACATATTCACCACCCTCATCATTTCAAAGGATGGTAGCCGAGAACTTGTAACCCCCCTTCACAAGTCTCTGCTTCATCAATTCCTCCATACTTAACCCATTAATCTACCCCTCCTCATGGTCTCTATCCTTCGCATTTGCATTCCCAGTGCCAAGAGATCCATGCCATATGCCTGCCAACTCACATCACTCTTCTTGTTCATTGGTATTCAAATTCCCAAAGAAGAGTTGACTGCACTTAAAACCCGTAGCTCCTATGACCTCACTGATGTTCAGAGAATGGGCTACAAGCTGGTAGAGGGCATTGTCACTCGAGACCTCAAGGGTAAAGGGGCAGCTGCACTTGACGATGATGGTGATGAAGAAGAAGATGAAGATGACGATCAGGATGAAGATGAAGACTCCCAGTCTGATCCCCTTAATGCTCCGGGAGATGTTCCTAGTCATGTGGATGCTGAGCCCTCCATCCGTGATCTACTCGCTCAGCTACAACTTCAGATGACCACTGGTTTTGACAGACTCAATGCTCGTATGGACACGATGGACACCAGCATTGCCGCACTTGATTCCTGCCTGGATAGCATTACTACTGAGCGTCGGGTTCCTACACCACCTGCTGATGCTGATGCTTAGCTAGTTTATGTGTCTGGGATTGAGTCAAGTCCTGTTATCTTGCCTTGCGTCTTGTCCTGTTCTAAGTTATCTTGTTTTTAGATGGTCATTATGCAACCTCTTTCCCTTCTACTGTTCTTCTTTCCATTAGCACTTCATGTACCGTGTATGCTTCATGTACAATTCATGACAAACTCTGTTCTTTGCCTACTACATGTGTGTATGATGTATGCTTTTGGATGTTGTCAAAAGGGGGAGAAACTCAATTGTACACTAATTGATTAATTTTGTCATCATCAAAAAGGGGGAGAATGTTGGGTTCACGTTCTAACTTAAATGACAACATGTTTTTGATGATGAACAATGTGAATTGAGTTTATGTACAATGTGAATTGAGCTTAATACCTGATGCAATAACTTGATACATACTTGATTATATGTGTTCCTAATATCTCACTAACTAAGTACATTCATGTAGGAGAGATACTATACAAGACATGTACCAAAGTCAAGCTCAAAAGATCAAGAAAAGCAATAGAACAAGGTACCTGTCGACAGCATCAAGTGTCCCTGTCGACAGATCTATACAGTCAGCAACTATGTGTTCTGGAAGACAAGCCCCTGTCGACAGCAACATATGGCCTTGTCGACAGATTCATACAGTCAGAAGCCAGTGTTCTGAAAGAACAGGTGCCTGTCGACAGTACAAAGTCGCCTGTCGACAGATGCATACAGTGAAGGCCTTCACAGAACATCCAGAATTCTGGAACTTGGAACACTGTTAGTTCCTGTCGACAGCAGAAGTGTGACCTGTCGATAGACGTACAGAATCTTCATAAATGGAAAGTTTCAAAGTTACTAAACTTGGTATTTCCTTCTACCACGTCTCTCCATATGTAAACACCACTATATAAGCAACTTTCTGAAGTTAATCTCGGACACAAGCAGCCTCCAACCAAGAACCCTAAAAAATCTCTCAAGAGAAGATCTGTTCTGCTGCTCTGCTTCAACCTACCACCCAGAACCAAGAAGAGAAGTCTTCCCAGCGGAGGTGAAGCCTGAACGTTGTGGATTCAAGTATCTTCATCAAAGTGTGATCATCAAGACGAAGCTTGAAGTCCAGTCAGACGTTCACAAGAAGAGTTGACAATTTGGATTTGTTCTTCAACTCTAAAACTCTTCTCTGTTCTACTTTTACAAATCCGTGTGTGTGTTGTGGTGTCTCAAGCAGTCCTTGTGCTTGATTCACGTGTGGGTGTTGATCTGATCGTGATTGCACATCAGATAACACGTGTGTGTGAGTTGTAGTTGTTGAACTAGCTCATAAGCAGGTTGTTCTGCGTGTGTGTATGGCCCATGGATGTAGGATACACAAGTTGTGTACTCCGAACAACGTAAATCGTCATGTCTTGTGGTTTACACGAGTTTACGGTAGATGTTTGGTAGGCACAGTATCTCTTCGCACGTTTGATAATTTGTTTTCTACCTATAATCAAGTCACACACATCCACACTTAGCTTAAAACTTTGCTATTATTTTACCAGTCAGTATTCTTGCTAAAAGAAGGTGATAAGTGTTTTAATTGACAGTAATCTATTCAACCCCCCCCCCCCCTTCTAGATTACCATATTGGGAATTCCGCAAACCTTTCACTCTTCCGGCATGGGGCATCGGACTTTAGCAACCAAGACACGCCATCTGTCGGCATAGACATCAAATTCCTCATCAGGCTTCATTTTCTCGGCCACTAGATCAACAAAAGAATACTCGGGTCTGACCCGATCCTGAAACTACTGTAAGAACCTTTCTTGAACTACTTGAAAATCCTCGACTTCCTCGGGTGGTAGAGAATAAAACCACTCAAGGGCCGGACCATCCAATGATTTCAGGAACAAGTATGCCATAAGGTGGTAGTCGTACTTGTGCGGTGCAGCCTCACACACAAAATCTTTCAAATGAACATAGGGGTCTCCTACCCCAGAATAACGTTGGAATACAGGGAGTTTTGATTGAGGTGGGGCCCGGAGGTGTCGAAAAGACGGAAGGGGAATGTCCACGGCCTTTCGCGGGTCCGATTGTCTCCTTAGGTCATGCAGCTCTCGCTTCATTGACGTCCACTCCGCAAGGAAATCAGAGGGGGGACGTGGCGTGGTGAGCGGGAATGAGAGAGTGAGATTGCTCCATGGAGTAGGGTCGTTCGCAGGGAAGGGGAGCCGGCTCGGCCTGATAGAAGGAAGACATCGGAGGAGATTTGGGGCGAACCTCCCATGCCGGAAGGTAGCTGATAATTACATAATTTTTTGAGTTAAATTTCACACATTTAGTAAGTTTAGACATCAGTTGTCCATAAATAATGTGCACATTGAAATTAATTGACATTCTATTCAAGTATAAAATTTTTTGAACATGTTAGTTGATATTGGGGTTAGAATACTTGTTAGATTTTCATTTAATAAGACATCTCTTACATATTGACTAATTAGGTTCATTTTGAAAAATAAATCTTTTCGTAATAATATTTTTAAATACATCTTAATAATAGATAGGTATAAGTTTGTAAATAAATAAAATTTGTACCCCACTTAATCCCAATAAATAAAAGTAGTTTAATACCCCACCCAATCACACTCTCTTATCTCACCAGATCATTACACATACCCCCTTAAGTCCATTGCGCCCCCTCCCATCTAACCTAAATGGGCCACGCACATTTTTTTAAGTTGTTCTCTCTTGCTAACAGGTGGAAGGCGGTGGAAGCTACTGGAAGCAGCTCTGGTTCTAGCGGCAGGAAGGCGCCCTGCTAATGTGGGTTGTGTACAGCAGCGGCCCAGGCGATGGCGCAGCTGGCTGGTGGGTGCTGGTCCATGCGCGGCCAGGAAGAGCAGGCCCGGGCAGAGGCGATGGAGGCTGGCGCCCAGGAAGCTGATGCTGGAGGAGGCGCGGTGCGATGGTGGTGCTGTGCGGCTGGAAGGCGGTTCGTGCGCAGCAGGTGAGCTGGCGATGGCGCCCAGGTGCGTGCAGGGTGTGCGCGGCCAGATCTGGGTGCGGTGCTGTGCTGAGGTGGCCAGCGAAGGTGAAGTGCCTGAGGAGGTGTGGCCGATGGGAGCCCTGGCGGGTGAGCAGCAAATGGCGACCTGAGCGGGTGCAGGGACCGGATCTGCTGGGATCCGACGACGCGGGTGCAGTGCGACGTACGGATGAGCGATGGCATCTGGCCCGTGTGGAGCGCGTGTGATGAAGGCGATCAAGCGGCTAGAAGCAGTGGTCTGGACCTGCTGAGGTGGCAGCGATGGCTGGGGCAGTGCTGAGATGGCCGTGTGGAGCTGAAGCTGTGCGATGGCGCCCGGGCATCTATAAAAGGACCCGAGGTCCTCATCTCCGGCTTTGGTTCGATTCGGAGGAATTTTTTTTTTTTAGTTTTCATTCCCTGTATTTTCCTTGTTTGAGCAGAGCAATGAGGGATGGAGACACCAGAGGGTTTGAATTTCAGAGGAGTTGTTTTCTTTTAATTTCCATCTTCCTTCTTCTTCTGTTGGGCAGAGAGAGCAGTGTGGAGTTCGATTTTTGTTGTTGAGGATTTCTTAATTGTTCTTTCCTGTTCTTCTTTAGTTCAGAGGGGTGAGGTTCGGATTTTTTTTTTTTCTGGAAATTTTTGTTCTTATTTTTCTACTCTTCACTATTTCTAGATGAAAATTCTCTTCTACATTTAGTTTCCATGTTCTCTGTGTTGAAGAGACCCATCCAGAGGCGATTATCTCAGTTCATCTGAGTTTTTCTTTGTTCATTTGGTTCTGTAAAATTTTTTCTGAGATCATCTATTCTTGCTTTCCTATTGGCTGCTGTGTGAGAGGAGATCGTGAGGCCCCTGGGAGGAGCCGACCCAGTGCAATCAGTTTCCCCTTTTATTTCACTGTATTGTCTTCTTCTGTGCTGTGTGAACCCATTCAGGTGGAGTTTCTTCTTTGCTTCTGTGTTAAGATTGGTGAGGACGATCCAGAGGGCGACTGCAACTTCTTGGTTTACTTCTTCCTTTTGTATTTACTGATGAGAGGGAAATCACTGTTGTTTGTCGAGAGAGAATTTGTTCTGCTGCTAAGAGGAACTGGGCGATTTTAATTCTTGAGGTTTTCTTCTTGCTGTGAGCAGAGGTAGGCGTTTTAATTTTCTTTTGCATCTTCTGCAAATAGTTCGGCTGCTATGGGGATGGGATTTTAGCATATGAGGTTTTCGACTGCTGAGGATTGGTTTGAGTTTTTTTTCTTCTTCTCTTCTGTGGGCTGTCTGGCGTTGGGGATCAGGACTATTAGAAAATAGGAGTTGGACGCTGCACTTTATATTTCTGTTATTATTTTCTTACTAATGCATCCCTCGAGCTTGAGGATACAGTGATCTGAACTTCTCAAAGTTCACATTGTTCTCAGTTAAAAGAATGTTTAATTTGAACTATCATTAAGAGTTCTTAGTTTAGTTTTACTTTTTTGAACATTTAAATCTTGTTATTGTTCAATCGAATGTGATATTGTGGGATTCTAATCGCACCATAGCTTTTAGTGAACTGGGTGGATTTAAGTCAAATTTTACTGTTGGATCTTTCTTGTTTCAAGTCAAAGTAGTTTAAATCAAGCTTTATTTAGCCTCTCCGTGGATATGACCTGTTCTCACCATTTTGCTAGTTCATTTTTGCTACTTTAAATTTTGTGAGACAGTTTAGAGAAGGTGAGCATTGTGATATGTGCAAAGAACTCTAGACAACGGAAGTGCACAATCAACAATGTCGCGTTCATCTTGGCGCCGTTGCCGGGGAGATTTGCACAAGGAGTGGAACTTGGAGATTGGGCTTGGCACTTGAAGCCCATTGGAGGGAGCTTGCTTATTTCATTTCCTAATTTCTTTTAATTCAGTCATTGTAGATAGAAGAGTGTGAGTGAAGCTTGTAGTGAGGATTTCTTGTATTCTCTGTGCATGTACAGAGATTTCTTTCACGTTGGCATGTAATAATTGGCCTCTTGGTGGTTTGCTTGGATTTAGTTTATATAGTACCACTTTAAATTTTCTTAGCTTCATTTCATTTAATTCAAAAAAAAAACCAAATAAAAATTAAAAAAAATCTAAAATCTAAAAATTTCTAAATCGCTCTTTCATGTTAGCCGTTTGTTTGTAATTAAAAATTTCATCTCTCAAGATTAGAATCCCATGATTTAGGACATTCATCATCTTAATTGACATTTGAATTCAATTTTTGTTCTTTGCATTGAAGAGTGCGGGGGAAAGGTAAGATTTCTCTCTCTCGTTTCATGCATTAGACTTAGCATTAGAAAATCCATTGTTTGAATTTGATCTTTGCATTTCATATTTGTAATTGGGACTACTTAAGGGCTTAACCCATTAGATAAAAAGATAAGGTGAGGGATTTCATCACCGTTTCCTTTGCCCAAAAATCACAAAAATTTTCACATCTTTGCATTTGCCCAAACTTTTAATAAAAATCAGTAGACTTGGCCCTAGGGTTCATAATTAGATTTATCCTTTCTTGAATTCAAAACTTCTCTTTAAGTCTGGTGTCTAGGATTAGAGGTTAAAAAGCTTACGCTTAAGCGAGCTAGAGGTTACTTAATTGGGTCCTTGCGAAAGCAAGGGGGGCCTCCCTCTACTCCACCTCTTACCTGGCTAGTACAAGAAGAGTTAGAATTAGATTTAAGCAAGTATAAATCTGATTTTGAGAAAATAACATAAGTCCAAGGAACACTTAGTGTCTAGGTTAATTTGATTTGAACGTGTTTGTTTGTTTGTGTTTGTTTAAAAATTCATCAAAAATCAATAAAAATCTTTAAAAATTCAAAAATCAAAAATAGAAGGCTTTTTATCTGTGCATGCTTGGTAGACGTTCCCAGAATTTAGATTTGGCCCAACCTATAGACGAGATTGAAAGATTTTTCCATAGGATGGCCAACCAAAATCAGAACCAAGTTGCTAGAAACTTAGAAGAAGCTGCACCCAGACAGATGAAGGAATACTTCATTCCTTCTCACTATCAACCTGCCGCTTGCATTAGGCCGGAAATTTCGGAAAATCATTTTGAGATAAAACCTGGAACCATTCAGATGTTGCCATCCTTTTATGGCAATCCTAATGAAGATCCTTATAGGCATATATATGAGTTCCTAGAGATCTGTTCCACTGTAAGGATCCAGAATTTTATAGAAAATGCCTTAAGGTTGACCCTATTTCCATTCTCCTTAAAAGACAAGGCTAAACATTGGTTGGGAACCATAGGAAGAACTATCACAACATGGCCAGAAATGCAGCAGGAATTTTTAAAGAAATTTTACCCGATTGGCCGAACAAACACAATGAGGAGAGCTATAACTGGATTCTCCCAACACCCGGGAGAATTAATGCATGAATCATGGGAAAGACTAAAGGAGTTGCTTAGGAAATGCCCCCACCATGGTTTGTCGAGGTGGCAAATAGTTCAAGCTTTTTATGAAGGTCTGACAGAATCGAACAGGCAAATGGTTGATGCTTCGTGTGGGGGAGCATTCATGACTAAGAGTGAGGATGAGGCATATAATCTTTTTGAAACATTGAGTGAGAACTCTATCAATCATGCCTCACTCTACTCTTATGAGAGAGCATTAGGACCTGTGAAGAAGGCAGGGATGTATGAAGTAAGAGGAAGAGGAGAACCAGACTCTAGGGTAGAAGACATGTTAGCTAGACTTGACCAGAGATTAGAGCAGAAGTTGGAACAAAAATTTGATCAATTACTGTCTTTGACTGGGCAAGCCACACCCAATTTTTCTCAACAACCTGAAACTTGTGCTATGTGTGCTAGCCCAGCTCACCCCACCAATACATGTCCCACTACTGCCCAATTGCCTCCTTTCATTCAGGAACAAGTCCAAGCTGCTCAAGGCTTCTACAAACCCTCCTACGATCCATACTCTAACTCATACAATCCTGGTTGGAGAAATCACCCAAATTTTCATGGAAAAATCAATCTAAACAAGTTTCCCAACCTGCCTTCAAGCAATCCATGTACGGTCAATCCTATCCCAATCAAAATTCGGGGGTTGGCCAATCTTCTAACTCAAAACCTCCACAATTCTAGGGAAATCAAAATTCCAATCAATTTGCTCAGACCAATTTCCAACAACCTTCATATCAACCACCACCTCCTCAACCTAATTGGGATGATAAAATGAATCAACTCCAGAACATGATGGCAACTCTGTGCCAAACTGTGCAAGAACAACAAACTCAATATCAAACTCAAACTCAAAATTTTCAACAAAATTTGGCAAGGATAGAGTCTCAAATTGCTGATGTATGTCAAAGGAGGGAGACTGGTCAGTTACCAAGTCAAACCGTAGCAAACCCAAGAAACAACCCTCCCGGATTCTACCAGAACCAGCAATACCATCAGGGTCAGGGGTACAGACCACCACCTGCTAGACAAAATGCACCTCCACCACAGAACCCACAACAAGCTTTTGTCCAGAACATTCCTGCACCTCAAAATCAAAACCAACCTATACAACAAGATCATCCTCCTGCCCAAGCTAGGGGCCCACAAGTAGAAAATGTAAAAACTATGTCTACCTTAAGAAGTGGAAAAATCAGAACAAATCCTCACCCACAGATGTCAAATGAGGATAAAGAAAATGAAAACGAAATTGAAATTGAAGAAAATGTTGCAAAAGACAAATCCAAGGGAAAAGAGAAAATAAATGAAGAACCTCTAGACACAATCAAGAGGAATGAAGATCCAAACTGTTACATCCCAAGAGTTCCTTTTCTTGAAGCTTTAAAACCAAAATCCAAAAACAAATCCACTGGTAATGAAGAACTCTTGGAACTATTCAAACAAGTTCACATCAACATTCCTCTGCTTGATGCCATCAAGCATGTGCCTGCATATGCCAAATTTCTAAAAGAAATGTGTACTCCAAAACGTGAAGTGAGAAACAAAACTGAAACAATAATTCTCCCAGAAATTGTGAGTACCATTGTCTTAAACCAACTCCCTAAGAAGCTTAAAGATCCGGGCACTCCACTAATTCCTTGCACCATAGGTGGAGTCACTTTTGAGAGTGGCCTTTTAGATTTGGGAGCCAGTGTCAACCTCCTACCTTCTACCATTTTTGAGAAATTCAAGTTAAGAGAGTTGAAACCCACTTCTGTTGTCCTCCAACTAGCCGATCGATCTGTTACCACTCCTAAAGGCCTAGTTGAGGACGTGATCGTAAAAATCAATGATTGTTACTTTCCAGCCGATTTCATCATTCTAGACATGAACACTCCACAAGATTTAACCCAGTCCACCATCATCCTTGGTAGACCCTTTTTGGCCACAGCTAGAGCCAATATTGACTGTGCTATTGGGATGATGGATATATCATTTGGGGATAGGCGGGTTAGTATCAACATTTTTAGGGCATCTAGGCATCATGATGAAGGAGAAAGCTGTCTAGTGGTAGACACCTTGGAAGAGTCTTGTGTGGAAGAAGCAATAGACCAACCCTGTGCTCTAGGGTTTGAGGGAGAGGAAGGATAATTTAATTCTATGTTTCAAGATAATGATCCATCAATTCCATTTGAGTGTCCTCCTAAGGTTGAGCTAAAACCACTCCCTGCAAATTTAAAGTACATCTTTTTAGGAGAAAATGAGACATGGCCCATCATAATCGCTAGTGATCTTGAGGAAGGGCAGGAAAGGAAATTGATTGATGTTTTGAGGAGTCATAGGAGAGCTATAGGTTGGACAATAGATGATCTGAGAGGGATAAGTCCTTCAGTTTGCACACATCGCATCTACTTAGAAGAGAATGCCAAAAGTTCAATCGAAATGCAAAGAAGACTTAATCCCAACATGAAAGAAGTTGTTAAGAAGGAAATTGTCAAATGGCTGGATGCAGAATTTATTTATCCCATCTCTGATAGCCAGTGGGTTAGTCCAACTCAAGTTGTGCCTAAAAAGTCTGGACTAACCGTGATTCAAACTGAAAAGGGTGAGCTCATTCCCACTAGGCTGGCTACAGGATGGAGAGTGTGCATTGACTATCGTAAACTGAATGCAATGACCAAGAAAGACCATTTCCCCTTACCTTTCATTGACCAAATCTTAGAGAAACTGGCAGGCCAAAAATTCTTTTGTTTCCTTGATGAATACTCAGGGTATAACCAAGTGGCTATTCACCCTGATGACCAAGAAAAGACCACGTTCACATGTCCGTTTGGAACCTTTGTCTTTAGACGCATGCCATTCGGGCTGTGCAATGCCCCTGCAACTTTTCAACGTTGCATGTTGTCTATTTTCTCAGACATGGTTGGGAAATACTTAGAAGTCTTCATGGACGATTTCTCTGTGTTGGAAATGACTTTGATTCGTGCCTCGACCATTTGACTGAAGTGCTCAAAAGATGCATTAATGCCAATCTTGTCTTAAGTTGGGAAAAGAGCCACTTCATGGTTAAGGAGGGAATTGTCTTAGGGCATATTGTTCAGGGAGAGGGATAGAGGTAGATAAAGCCAAGGTAAATCTCATTTCCGAATTACCTCCTCCCAACTCTGTCAAACAAATTCGATCCTTCCTTGGTCATGCGGATTTATAGGAGGTTCATCAAAGATTTTTCCAAAATTGCAAGGCCATTAACTTCTTTGTTAAAAGACACTCCATTCATTTTTGATGAAGCTTGTCATAAAGCCTTTGAGGAATTAAAATACTTTGACCAGAGCTCCAATTCTACAATCTCCAGATTGGTCATTACCATTTGAGATAATGTGCGATGCTTCAGATTATGCAGTAGGTGCCATTTTGGGCCAGAAAATTGATAAAGGATCTGTGGTGATTTATTATGCAAGCAGAACATTGAATGATGCTCAGATTCGATACACAACCACTGAAAAGAGCTCCTAGCTGTTGTTTTGCCTTAGAGAAATTCAGATCTTATCTCTTAGGAGCCAAAATCATTGTTTTCACTGACCATGCTGCCTTGAGGCATTTGCTTGCCAAAAAGGATGCCAAGCCTAGATTGATCAGATGGATTCTATTGTTACAAGAGTTTGATTTGGAATTCATGATAAGAAAGGATCCAAGAATGTGGTAGCTGACCACTTGTCTAGAATAGTTGCCCCGGACTCTATGCCCATTAGAGATGCTTTCCCGGATGAGCACATTTTAGCTGTCTCCAACATTTTATCTCCATGGTACGCACACATGTGAACTACAAAGTCATTGGACGAGTGCCTGGAGATTGGTGATAAGAAGATGTGTCCTGAGAGTGAGCATCAAAGTGTCCTCAAGTTTTGTCATTCTCTCGCCTGTGGAGGACACTTTTCAGGAAAGAAGACCGCTGCTAGGTCTTAGACTCTGGTTTCTATTGGCCCACATTGTTTAAGGATGCCCACCAATTTGTAAGGCCTGTCCTAGATGTCAAACCATGGGAAACATTTCTAAAAAGGACATGATGCCTCTTACCCCATTTTGGTTGTAGAGATTTTTGATGTTTGGGGGATAGACTTTATGAGACCTTTTCCACCATCCTTTGGATACACATACATTCTAGTTGCTGTGACTATGTGTCCAAATGGATAGAAGCCATAGCCACAAAGACCAATGATCATAAGGTGGTCATCAAATTGTTCAGAAAAACATCTTTTCTAGATTTGGGTGGCCCAAAGCAATCATAGTGATGGAGGACCTCATTTCATTAACACCCAATTTAGGACCCTCCTAAGGAAGTATGGGATCACCCATAAGCTAGAAACACCTTACCATCCCCAAACTAGTGGCCAAGTGGAAGTATCAAATAGGGAGATTAAAAACATTCTTCAAAAGTCGGTTAGCCTGATAGGAAGGACTGGTCAGAATGGTTAGATGATCCATTGTGGGCTACCGAACTGCTTTCAAAACTCCCATTGGAATGTCCCCTTACTGGCTTGTCTTTGGAAAATCATGTCATTTGCCGGTCGAACTTGAGCATAGAGCCTATTGGGCTATTAAACAAGTCAATCTTGACTTAGCCCAAGCTGGTCAACAAAGGACCCTTCATCTGAATGAGCTAGAAGAGCTCAGAAATGAGGCCTACGAAAGTTCCAAGATCTTAAAGCCAAGGCCAAAGCATTCCATGACAAACACATTCATAGAAATTTTTTCAAGTGCATGATAAAGTCTGGCTATTTAATTCTCGGCTTCGTCTTTTCTGGGAAAATTGAAGTCCCGGTGGGATGGGCCTACATGGTTGTCAGTCTATGACAATGGCGCTGTCATTATTCTTGATCCTAAAACTGGACAATCGTCCACTGTTAACGGGCAGAGGTTAAAGGATTTTTTTGAAAACCCGCCTTCCTTGAAAGTTGAGTCCACCAAGCTAGATGAGCCAAGTGAAGCCTAATTGCGTCTGGCTGAAGACGATAAACTTAGCGCTTCTTGGGAGGCAGCCCAAGTGTACAGATTTTCTTCATCAGGTAATTCTCTGTCTTACTTTCTTTCCCTGTGAATAAGTAGGGGGGAGAGGTAGAATAAAACATGCATTCATAGTCCCCATCCCCACCATTGTTTCATTCTTTCTTGAGCTTGTACATATGCAAATAAAAACTTCACAATGTTTCATTTGGAGTAAAAATTCATGGCTTTACGCATCCCAGACTAGGTGTGTGATTTTTAACCATTAAAATTTTGTGGTTGTCACACTCCCTTGCAAGTATCCATGTTAGGTAGCCTCTAGTAAAGGATTACATGTACCCTTGTCTACCTTATGTAAGGATTTATGGCAGGAAGTTTCATGCACACACTACACAGCCACTTAGACTAGCTGAACCCAAATGTAGCAAATTTGTCAAGGCTAGTAGGAGAGAGGTGATTGATTTTCTCCCTTCCCCTTAAGTGAATTGTGAAGGAAGTGAAGGCATGTGATCAAGAAACCTGACTATTCATCTTCCGTAAAGAGAAAAGAAAAGAAAATCAAAAGCAAAAAGCAAAAGCAAAAGAAAAAATCCATGAAAATGCCCCGGATCTGAGTAAAGTTGGACTCGCTACTCTTGAAAGTGATGGGTATGCAGCATTATGGATGAAATAGAAAGAAAGAAATTCTGAGTGCACAAAGTGCAAATAAAGAGGCAAGTCCTCAGCTCAGAACAAAATAATCCTCAAGGAAGATGGACAGAATGGAACTGAGAGGAACAATCCGATCTGACTAAGCAAGGATCTTATTTCACAATTCTTTTCTTCTCCCTCGAATAATCTAATCTCAATTACTAGCTGAGGCAAAGGTGCTTCAGAAGGGCTGATGTGACTCTTATGTGAGCTATCACTTGTGCACTAATTGCTTGCCATAAGCCTTTACAATTAGGAAAGACATGTCTTTACATTAATCTTTTACATGATGGGGTTAGCATGAGATATTACATCTTCTAGTCCTATATTTGGAGTAATTCATTGCTAAGGGACTAGCAATGTTCAAGTAGGGGGGAGTGATAATTACATAATTTTTTGAGTTAATTTCACACATTTAGTAAGTTTAGACATCAGTTGTCCATAAATAATGTGCACATTGAAATTAATTGACATTCTATTCAAGTATAAAATTTTTGAACATGTTAGTTGATATTGGGGTTAGAATACTTGTTAGATTTTCATTTAATAAGACATCTCTTACATATTGACTAATTAGGTTCATTTTGAAAAAAAAAAAAATCTTTTCGTAATAATATTTTAAATACATCTTAATAATAGATAGGTATAAGTTTGTAAATAAAAAATTGTACCCCACCTAATCCAATAAATAAAAGTATTTTAATACCCACCGAATCACACTCTCTTATCTCACCAGATCATTACACATACCCCCTTAAGTCCATTGCGCCCCTCCCATCTAACCTAAATGGGCCACGCACATTATTTAAGTTGTTCTCTCTTGCTAACAGGTGGAAGGTGGTGGAAGCTGCTGGAAGCAGCTCTGGTTCTAGCGGCAGGAAGGCGCCCTGCTAATGTGGGCTGTGCACAGCAGCGGCCCAGGCGATGGCGCAGCTGGCTGGTGGGTGCTGGTCCATGCGCGGCCAGGAAGAGCAGGCCCGGGCAGAGGCGATGGAGGCTGGCGCCTAGGAAGCTGATGCTGGAGGAGGCACGGTGCGATGGTGGTGTTGTGCGGCTGGAAGGCGGTTCGTGCGCAGCAGGTGAGCTGGCGATGGCGCCCAGGTGCGTGCAGAGTGTGCGCGGCCAGATCTGGGCGCGGTGCTGTGCTGAGGTGGCCAGCGAAGGTGAAGTGCCTGAGGAGGTGTGGCCGATGGGAGCCCTGGCGGGTGAGCAGCAGATGGCGACCTGAGGGGTCAGGGACCGGATCTGCTGGGATCCGACGACGCGGGGCAGTGCGGCGTAGGATGAGCGATGGCATCTGGCCCGTGTGGAGCGCGTGTGATGAAGGCGATCAAGCGGCTGGAAGCAGTGGTCTGGACCTGCTGAGGTGGCAGCGATGGCTGGGGCAGTGCTGAGATGGCCGTGTGGAGCTGAAGCTGTGCGATGGCGCCCGGGCATCTATAAAAGACCCGTGGTCCTCATCTCCGGCTCTGGTTCGATTCGGAGGATTTTTTTTTTTAGTTTCATTCCCTGTATTTCCTGTTTGAGCAGAGCAGTGAGGGATGAGACACCAGAGGTTTGAATTTCGGAGGAGTTGTTTTCTTTAATTTCCATCTTCCTCTTCTTCTGTGGGCAGAGAGAGCAGTGTGGAGTTCGATTTTTGTTGTTGAGGATTTCTTAATTGTTCTTTCCTGTTCTTCTTTAGTTCAGAGGGGTGAGGTTCAGATTTTTTTTTTTCTGGAAATTTTGTTCTTATTGTTCTACTCTTCACTATTTCTAGATGAAAATTCTCTTCTACATTTAGTTTCCATGTTCTCTGTGTTGAGAGACCCATCCAGAGGCGATTATCTTAGTTCATCTAAGTTTTTCTTTGTTCATTTGGTTCGGTAAAAATTTTTCTGAGATCATCTGTTCTTGCTTTCCTATGGCTGCTGTGTGTGAGAGGAGATCGTGAGGCCCCTGGGAGGAGCCGACCCAGTGCAATCAATTTCCCCTTTTATTTCACTGTATTGTCTTCTTATGTGCTGTGTGAACCCATTCAGGTGGAGTTTCTTCTTTGCTTATGTGTTATGATTGGTGAGGACGATCCAGAGGGCGACTGCAACTTCTTGGTTTACTTCTCCTTTTGTATTACTGATGAGAGGGAAATCACTGCTGTTGTCGAGAGAGAATTTGTTCTGCTGCTAAGAGGAACTGGCGATTTTAATTCTTGAGGTTTTCTGCTGTGAGCAGAGGTAGGCGTTTTAATTTCTTTTGCATCTTCTGCAAATAGTTCGGCTGCTATGGGGATGGGATTTTAGCATATAAGGTTCGGCTGCTGAGGATTGGTTTGAGTTTTTTCTTCTCTCTTCTGTGGGGTCTGGCGTTGGGGATCAGGACCATTAGAAAATAGGTTGGACGCTGCACTATTTTCTGTTATTGTTTTCTACTAATGCATCCCTCGAGCTTGAGGGTACAGTGATCTGAACTTCTCAAAGTTCACATTGTTCTCAGTTAAAAGAATGTTAATTTGAACTATCATTAAGGTTCTCAGTTTAGTTTACTATTTTGAACATTTAAATCTTGTTATTGTTCAATCGAATGTGATATGTGGGATTCTAATCGTACTATAGCTTTTATTGAACTGGGTGGATTAAGTCGAATTTTACTGTTGGATGTTTCTTGTTTCAAGTCAAAGTAGTTTAAATCAAGCTTTATTTGCCTCTCCGTGGATATGACCTGTTCTCACCATTTTGCTAGTTCATTTTTGCTACTTTAAATTTGTGAGACAGTTTAGAGAAGGTGACATCGTGATATGTGCAAAGAACTCTAGACAACGGAAGTGCACAATCAACAATGTCGCGTTCAGTAGCTGGGCTCGAAAAGTGAATAGCCCGCAGAGGAGGGGTGTAGGATCTGTCACAGCGGAGGGTGCATGTGGCGTTGAAATAATAGGAGCAGAGGAAGCTGCCTATTGGGCAGAACTGCGAGTGGAAGGAGATAAGGGTCGCTTACCTTTGGCAGCGGCCAGGAGTTCACTGACTTGGTTCGGACTTAGATGAGGGAGAAGCTGACTAAACTGAGAATGTGAGTCATCCGCCATAGGAGGAGAAGGAGGGCGGGATTGACCATCGGCAGGAGGAGAGGGCTCAATGTGCCTAGAGAGGATAGCCGCGGAGGGTTGGGCTACGTCCTCTAGAAGCCCAATGGGCAGGGAATCATCGGCAAGGACACGGAAATGGTCCATGTCGAACATGGGATTATGATATAGTACAAGAGATGGAGGGGACTGACTCGATCTACCTAAACAATGACGCATGCACCGCCCCTAAACAATTAGGGGAGATGATGCTAACCAAACAAATCCTAGACTCTACCACAAATAAGAAGGGACCGTGAGATAAGAAGGGACGCACGGAATAAGCACTCAAGTTATCATGATTAGCGTCCAAATTTAGAGTTTGCACTTAACTTTAATGGATTGATTAATGGAATACCACTCGGTTAAGTGGGACCCTAGTAGGTATGAACTCAGTCCTTCGGTGTGACTAAAGGTGGCACACATCACTGTAGGGATGGCTCAACTAAGAGTACAATGGGTACAACCTGCCGGCGAACCGCAACGTGCGTATGGTCACAGGGGCTTACGGAGGTCCTCGGGAGGCGGCCCTAGTCAGCCCACGAGTGCTCGCGGGTGAGAGGACTCACTCAACCAAGGGGGATAGCCTATCAGCACGGATCAATAGTGTATGCACGGGCCTAGGTGCCCAAAAAAATGTATGCAATATCTAACTAATGACAAAACAGGGTGACAAATAGGTTTCGGGTAAAGCCGCGGCGGCCAGATATGCCGCGACCTTATCGCGACCGGAAATCCAGCCGCGATATCAATAGAGTCATGAAAATTGTAGTCACTCACAAACACAGGATACAGACTGACCTAACAGGTAATACAAGCATGGAACAACCAAATTAACACATCAGAGCTCATGGGTCACACAGAAACCGACACATGGATCAAAAGCATTAACAAACAACGCATACCTGAAGACGCGACCGCTAACCACGGTGCGACCTTATCGCGACCCCATGATCTGCTGGCACAGAGCCCGAAAACTAACAGTAAAAGAAAAGGAAAAATCTAAACCCTAGCAAGATTCTAACACTCAAGAACGCGAGAATACATGGCAAAAAGGCATGGAAGAGACATAGATGGATCCACATAAAAGAAATAAGGTGGACAGAAGGGGAGAGGCACGTACCTTTTGTCGCGTCGGATGCCTTCGACGCAACGATATCGCGACGACGCGATACGCTACGTCACTGACAGAGAACAAAACCGCCAAAAACAAAACAAAATACACCTAACAGGGTTCTAAGAAGGCATTTAAACAATCAAATATGGCAGGCAAACAAGCTAAGAAAAAGGAATCACGAGGCTAGTGATAACTAAATAATTTTGTGTTAAACTTCATGCATATAGTGATTTTAGATGTTCTTTGTCTATAAATAATGTGCATATTGACTTTAATTTTCATTTCATCCATAAATAAAATTTTGAACATTTTAGTTAAATTTTGGTAGAACACTTATATAATTAGATGTTTATCATGTCAATACTTTGAATAAATAAGGTTCTTACTTTCTACATTGTACATAAATAATATTTAATTCTTACAATATTAGTTATAAATAAAGTAAATCTTAAATAAATAAACAAACCCCACCAATCATATATGCCACATACCCACCACACCAATTTCTAAATCCACCATCTCTTTGGCCATGGATAAAACCCCAATTAAACTATCTCTTTATTTCTTCTTCAGAAGCTACTGGAAGTGGGCAGCGCTGGAGTTTGAGCTTGGTGAGATGTGGAGGAGCCTGGGGAGGCATAGCTGACTGTAAGGCCTGATTTTCATCTTGCTGCTTAAGATATGTATATGTGTATAGTGTATACTATGATGTATAGATTATTGTGTATAAGTATTATTTATACAAATTATATGAATTAGTATTATTAAAATGTACATATTGTATTCAAGTGTGTATATATATATTATATGTGTGTGTGTTGTGTTGTGTGTGTGTGTTGTGTGTAGTATTATAAATTCTGCTTATTAAAGTGAATTTGTCGGCCAGTCGTGTCAACATCGGCTGACGTTGACTAGGAGTAGGCGGCAATATCGATGGATGCCCATTTGATAGGCGACCAAGATAGGATGCCAATATCCCAGACCAGTTACATTTCCAGATCCGGAAACGCTTCGGAAATTAGCCTCTGTTTTAGAAACCCTTCCCACGGCTCTGAGACTTAACCTTTAGCATGTCCGACCCCTAACCTTTATAATACCCAGTTTTCGGCCAGATCCACCCTTTTGACTCTTGGGTCAAAACCTAGCTCTTCTATGCAAAACCCTAACTGAACTTGAGAGATCTGACTTCGGGAGGCTTCATCCGGTGATCTGCATCGACTGTGTCAACTATGAACACCGGAAACGATTCCCACGCTGGTGTGCAGTGAAGATCAACAAAGAACCCGAAGAGGAGGGATTTGAAGACTCTTTGGCACAGGCCGAGGAGGGCTTCTCCGGATTGAATCGTCATTTGTGGATTTTACAAGAGGCCAGTACCCCCCTCACATCAACCCTACATGTGTCTAGTATGTCCAGGGAATTTTTTCAGATTTTTCTCGTGTCCTGGAACCCCCTTTCAAGTGATTTGTTGGCTTTCAGTCTGTGTTTGTGCAGACAGGATATTAACGCAGGATCCCTTGCTGCTAATATCATGTGTTGGCGGCATCCTATACTGCCGTTATCCTATAGACGGCTACCCCATGCCGTCAAGTTCTTCAGACTGCAACAATGTGCAAGTCTGCCCTTCTATAAGCAAATCTTCGAGTTTTCCGCATGAGGATATACAGTAAAATTCATATAATATGTAAATATACATGCTGGTGTACTGTGAGTTATTGTGCATTTTTGGAAATTTTTTCCTGATATTAGAATTCTTTGGAATGTGCTACGACAGAAAATTTCATCTGGAAAATACGTTTATGAAATATGTATAGAATTGGCTGACATAAATTTCTATACCGGTTATGAGATCTGATGCATGATATAAAAATTTGAGAAATTTATAATATCTTTTAGTTTATTAAATTTTCTGGAACCGGAAAAAGTTAATATGTCTACTCGATGTAGAAAAGTTAGAATTCGTGCGAAACTAGTTAATTTCCTATAAATTGAGATAAAAATTTGTACTGTCAGTATTCAAGTAGATAAAATGTGAATCCGAATAATGAAATTTAGTCAGTTGGCTATTTTTACATTTGATAACATCATTGTTATAATTTTCAGAAATTATGTGTAATTCAGAAAAATGTAATTTGGTAAGCATGATAGTTTAAACTGTGATGAATTTCTTGTTAAATTTTTGTACTGAATGATGACAATAGTTATATAAAATTGTCTTATGTTAGATATTATTAATTAATGCATGCTAATATGATTAGTGTTTAATTCTGCAAAAATTTCAGCATGATTAGAATTGTTGTAAAACTTGATTAATACTGAAAACAGTAGTACCATGCTAGGTAATACTGAAGAATGTAAATGTGCGAACATGAGATGAATGCGTAAATATTTTGTATTTAGAAGTGTGTTGAAATTGAGAAAATGTATTAATGTGCCAATGGGTGACACTACTACCTTAGAGGGCTGTGGAACTGTACGTGGTAAAGTCCCCACGGGAAAGTTCAAAGTGTGTGATGTCCCATGGGCATTGGGATTAAATCCTGGAGGCGAACAAGTATCGCTGGTTAGGGTGGAGAGGCTTCTCCAATTCTGCGCAGAACTAAGATTAATCACTGGAATGCTAGTGATTGATATGTGATGTGATTAGTGTGTGTCCTTCTAAAGTGGTTTGGGCTATGTGTCACGGCATAAGGAAAAGTGAAAATGTGTTTAAGTGAAAGAAAATGTAAATTGTGAACCTGTGTAAGTGAATATGTGTTCATGAAATTCTTATGAAAACATGCAAAAATGATAAGTTTCTTGTGAATGTGACATGATAGTAGTAAAACAGCGAGCTTTTCACTAATATAAATGTGTTAATTATGTAAAAACATATCTTAGAATTCATGTTAAATTAGTTGTTATAAATGTGTAATTATGTGTAAATGATCAACAGGTGCTATGAATGATTGAATGAATCCGTTTAGCTATTGAAAAGTGTAAAAGCATGTGATAGGATTAGTTTATTGTGTATAAAACTAATCCATGTGTAAAATATGCAGAAATCATGATAGGCTTCTGTTTGAAAAACTCTCACTTCCATGCATTATGTGTAAATGATGTAGCATAAGATATGGAGATTACTTGATGCATGTATGTTTAGTGTGCTTGTTGTTACTTGTTGAGTTTCTTTTGAACTCATTCTTGCTTTGGCGTACAGGTGTAGACGTTTCTACTTCTTCGAGGAGATCGTTAGGAGCGACTCGGAGCGGAGTAGGAGAGATTGTTGTGGATTTAGCAATGTACTTTTCATTACTTCTAGTATGTAATAAAGACTCTGCGTAGTTCATGTGGACATGTATTTATTTTTATTTCAGTTATTAACAGTTAGCTTCTTTTTTTTTTTCTATACGCTGTGAATAGAATGGGATGATGGAATAGACTTCTTTTCAGTTCTTTAAATTCCGCTGTCATGAGATATATTATATTTGTGTATGTTTCAGCTATTGTACTATGTTGGTAATGTCCCACTGTGGCGATGCTTTATATCGACGTGGGTTGGTGGAACCGTACCGATATAAGAGGAGGGTCGTTACAGAGATTGGTATCAGAGAGTCAGGCTGAAATTGTACATAATATGCATATACCATCATCTCATTGTATACTAAGTCTGTGTAGATTGTCCACATAGATAAGTAATTAGTTAGAATTAGATAGTTTAGTTCTAAAGGGTGATTAATCCGTTTTTACAGGATATGGCTTCGCGTGGTAGGTGTGGTGCTCCTGCTCGTGATGGCGAGCAGAGGAGAGATGAGCCTCGGCGTGAGGATCAGGGAGCAGCAGTCCCCTGCTCACAGGGTCCTGTACTTCCTCCACCGCCGCCAGTAGACTATGGATGTTCATGCAGGGTTTGGTGCAGGCCATGCAAACACAGGCCCACACTCAGGCTGCACTCCAGGCTCAGTTGGAGGCTCAGTTAGAATAATAAGATAAAGTAGTCTGTATTATTAAATGCATGTGTTATGTTATATGTGTTAATTATGTTGCTTGTTGGAGCAGGCTCAGGTACCAGTTCCCCAGGCTGACCATGGTGGACCCTCCATCATGGAAAGTTTTAAGAGGATGTCGCCACCCTCTTTTAAGGGGAGAGCGATCCATTTTAGCAGAGAACTGGATGAGGGAGATTGAGAAGATCTTCCGGGCCATTAGGGTGCGCTAGGACGACAAGGTCACTTTAGCCACCTATATGCTACAGGTATGCGAATCTAATCTATTGTTATTACTTTAAGTACAAATTTGTTTGATAGTTCTCATGGATGGTTTTGGCAGGAGCGAGCCGATGTATGTGGTCCTCGTTGTTCGTACTCGGTTCGAGGATGGTGCCATGGAAGTTGATGGGATGAGTTCGTGAGACTTTCCAAGCCAGTTTGTTCTGGAGCACATCCAGGACAAAATGGAGCAGAGTTTCCTCTCATTAACTCAGGGCTCCATGACCGTCTGGAGTACGAGGCAGGTTTGCCGAGCTATCAAAGTATGCCCCTCATATGTAGTTGATGAGCGCAGGAAGCGAAGAAATTCGTGATGGGTCTGAAACCATCGCTGGGACGAGGTTGGTGGCTTTCGCGACCATCGTACTCTCGAGCAGCACGCAGCGGGCGTGTCGTCAGGAGGGAGAGATGGAGCAGTATCTGGAGGAGAAGAAGGGTCTCAAAAGAGGCCAGCAGCTCCTTTCCAGAGGCGGAGAGGAAGAAGGCGACTTTCCAGTCACCGCAGCATCCTGTGGCATCAGAAAGTGTCAGGTATCTTCTCAACGTTCCCCTAGTGGTAAGAAGGAGTGTCCTCATTGCGGGAGGGCACATGGCGGTACGGAGTGTTGGCTGGTAGCAGGAAGTGCTGAAGTGTGGGAGCAGTGACCAAAAGATCAAGGACTGTCGAGGCTTCAGCAGGGAGCCCAGCATGGGCCAGCCCCAGTAGCAGCAGTAGCAGCGCCAGCGACATGACGACCAGGGAGACCTCGAGCCCCAGCTCGAGTGTTTGCTTTAGCTCGTGAGGCCGCCGAGCAGCGGATCATGTCACCGAAGGTACGGTTTTGTTTAGGTGTGCATGCTCGGTTTTTTCGATACGGGTGCTACTCACTCGTTCATTTCCGAGCGTTTTGCTAGGCAGTTAGCTTTAGAGTCAGGATTGAGTCTGAGGATTTAGAAGTCCCTTTGTCTGTGCATACACCTGCGGGTACGTATCGACTAGGAAGTGTATTCCGTCTTTACCGGTGTGCATTGAGGATAGAGTCCTAGAAGGGTGTTTCTTCTTGCTTAAGATGAAGGACTATGATGCATTCTTGGTCTGGATGGCTAGAGGAGCACTATGCATTGGTAGATTATTGTGGGAAGAAGATTGTTTTCCCCATTCCTGGTGAGGAAGAATTTCTCATCCTTTGCCGAGGAACTTAGCAGGAAAGTTGTCATCTCGGCCATGAGGCAATGAGAATGGTGAACAAGGGTTGTGACGCTTTTCTTGCCAGTGTGGTTTTAATACCCAAGGCTGATGAGTCACTTACTCTTGCCGAGATAGATGTGGTGCAGGATTTTCCAGATGTCTTTCCTGATGATTTATCTGGATTGCCACCGACTAGAGAGATAGAGTTCACTCTAGAGTTGCTTCCAGGCATCTCTCCTATCTCGAAGGCACCTTATCGGATGGCACCTGCGAATTAGCTGAGTTAAGGAAGCAGTTGCAGGATTTGTTAGATAAGGGATTTATTCGCCCTAGCGTTTCCCCTTGGGGCGCACCTATCTTATTGTGAAGAAGAAGGATGGGTCACTTCGGTTATGATTGATTATAGAAGCTAAACCAGGTGACGGTGAAAAACAGGTATCCCTTACCTCGGATTGATGATTTGTTGATCAAGCTACAGAATGTATCGGTCTTTTCTAAGATTGGGTGTTTAGACCTATCTAGATATTTTATTGTAGTCTTCATTGATGACGTGTTGGTCGACTCTCCAGATGAGGCCACACATCGTCAGCATTTGAGGTTAGCGTTAGAGGTTCTCCGTGAGCACAGTTATATGCAAAATTCAGCAAGTGCGATTTTTGGATGCTGAGGTTCATTCATTCCTTGGGCATGTTTATCTCTGGTGCTGGTGTAGCAGGGATCCAGCGAAAGTCCAAGCTGTTATGGATTGGGAGAGTCCCAAGACCTCCTTCGGAGATTCGGAGTTTTCTGGTTGGCGGGTTATTATCGGCGTTTTATTGAGGGATTTTCATCCATCGCCGCTCCATTGACTCAGCTGACCAGGAAGGGAGTGAAGTTTGTCTGGTCCGAGGAGTGTGAGAGTAGTTTTCAATTATTGAAGACTAAACTCACATCGGCTCCGGTGTTAGTTCTACTGAGCGTGTAGAGGGTTTTGCTATCTACACGGATGCATCTCGGATTGGCCTTGGTTGTGTTTGATGCAGCAAGGAAGGGTAGTAGCATATGCTTCGAGGCAATTGAAGGAGCATGAGTGAAACTATCCGACTCATGATCTTGAGCTTGCGGCAGTGGTTCATCCACTGAAAATCTGAGGCACTATCTTTATGGTGTCAGATTTGAGGTGTTCACTGATCACAAGAGCCTAAAGTATCTTTTCTCTCCAAAAAGAATTAAACGTGAGGCAGAGAAGATGGATTGAGTTCCTGAAGGACTATGACTTCGACCTCCAGTATCATCCTGGAAAGGCGAATGTCGTAGCAGATGCCCTTAGTTGAAAGAGGTCGTCTCTCCAACAGGACTGGAAGATGTTGGAGGATGCAGCATGTTCGATGACTGAGTTGGAGCCAACATTGTGCCGAGCTTTTGTGGCTCAGCTGTCCATTAGGTCATCGGTGTTGGATGAGGTGATCGAGCATCAGAAAGCCGACCCTAGACTCCAAGAGTTAGTGGGCAAAGCGGGTATGCTCGTGATGAGGATGGTGTGATTAGATTCCATCATCGTGTCTGTGTTCCAGACATTGTGAGATATTCGTGAGCATGTTTTAGCAGAAGCTCATAGATCTAGGTTCTCTATTCATCCGGGTAAACTAAGATGTACCAGGATTAAAGAGATTGTTTTGGTGGTCTGGCATGAAGAAGGATGTGGCTGAGTTGTGTCTAGATGTCTAGTATGCCAGCAAGTGAAGGCCGAGCGGCAACGACCATCTGGTCTTATGCAGAAGATGGAGATCCCAGTTTGGAAGTGGGAAGCTATCACTATGGATTTTGTTACGGTTTGCCTCGATCTAGACGAGGTAATGACTCGATTTGGGTAGTGGTAGATCGATTCTCGAAGACTGCGCTTTTCTTGCCTATGAAGAAGAAGCAGTCAGTAGAGAGTTTAGCTAGACTGTATGTTAGTAGTATTATTAGATTGCATGGGGTACCGAAGTCTATTATTTCGGATCGAGATCCGAGATTTACTTCGAGGCTATGGAAGGGTCTTCAGGATGTGTTAGGTTCGGAGCTGAAGCTCAGTTCGGCATTTCATCCCCAGACAGATGGACAGTCCGAGAGGACTATCCAGACGCTTGAGGATATGTTGAGGGCTTGTGTGCTGGATTGGAAGGATGATTGGGAGCGCCATTACCTCTAGTGGAGTTTGCATATAACAACAGTTTTCATGCGAGCATTGGCATGGCTCCATTTGAGGCTTTATATGGTAGGCCTTGCAGATCTCCTTTGTGTTGGAGGAGACCGGTGATAGGCAGTTGATCGGTCCGGAGTTAGTTCAGGAGACTTCGGATAAGGTCCAGCTTATTAGGAAGAGGCTTGTTGTGGCACAGGATAGGCAAGAGTTTATGCCGACAACAGGAGAAGGATCTAGAGTTCGAGGTAGGTGAGCATGTCTTTTTGAAGATTTCGCCTACGCGTGGTGTAGTTAGATTTGGCAGACATAGTAAGTTGAGCCCTAGATTCATTGGCCCGTATGAGATTCTCCGACGATTGGGCAACGTGGCATATGAGCTAGCTTTACCTCCAGCATTGGCTAGCGTTCATCTTGTTTTTCACGTATCTATGCTCAGGAAGTATGTCAGAGATCCGTCTCATGTTATTAGCCATAAGCCAGTGGAGATCCAGCCAGATCTTTCTTATGTAGAGCAACCAGTAGCTATTCATGATCGGAAGGTTCAACACCTCCGGAACAAGAGTATTGCATCAGTAAAGATCTTATGGCGTAACTTCTCGCGAGAGGAGGCTACTTGGGAGCTTGAGGATGCAATGAGAAAGAAATATCCTCAATTGTTTGAGTAGTGTTAGTATAACTTCGAGGACGATGTTTCTTTAAGGGGGAGAGGGTGTAAGGCCCTTGATTTTCATCTTGCTTGCTTAAGTATATGTATATGCGTATAAGTGTATACTATTGATGTATAGATTATTGTGTATAAGTATTTATTTATACAAATTGTATGAATTAGTATTATTGAAATGTACATATTGTATTCAAGTATATATATATATATATATATATATATATATATATATTTATTTATTTATGTGTGTAGTATTATAAATTCTGCTTATTTAAAGTGAATTTGGTCAGCCAGTCGGCGTCAACATCGCCTGACGTTGACTAGGAGTAGGCGCAATATCGATGGACGCCCATTTTGGATAGGCGACCATAGATATGGACGCCAATATCCCAGACCAGTTACGTTTCCAGGATCCCTTGCCGCTAATATCATGTGTTGGCGGCATCATATACTGTCGTTATCCTATAGACGGCTACCCCATGCCGTCAAGTTCTTTAGACTGCAACAATGTGCAAGTCTGCCCTTCTATAAGCAAATCTTTGAGTTTTTTCGCATGAGGATATATAGAGAAATTTCATATAATATGTAAATATACATGCTGGGTGTACTGTGAGTTATTGTGCATTTTTGGAAATTTTCCCTGATTATTAGAATTCTTTGAATGTGCTACCGACAGAAATTTAATCTTGAAAAATATCGTTTGTGAAATATGTATAGAATTTGACTGACATGAAATTTTTGTACACTGGTTATGAGATCTGATGCATGATATAAAAATTTGATAAATTTATAATATCTGTATAGTTTATTAAATTTTCTGGACCGGAAAAATAGTTAACATGTCTACTCGATGTAGAAAAGTTAAGAATTCATGCAAAACTAGTTAATTTCCTATAAATTGAGATAAAATTTGTACTATCAGTATTCAAGTATGTAATTAACTGTGAATCCGAATAATGAAAATTTATGTCAGTTTGGCTATTTTTACATTTGATAACATCATTGTTATAATTTTCAGAAATTATGTGTAATTCAGAAAAATGTAAATTTTGGCATTCATGATAGTTAAACTGTGATGAATTTCTGGTTAATTTCTGTACTAAACTGATGACAATAGTTGTATAAAATTGTCTTATGTTAGATATTATTAATTAATGCATGCTAATATGATTAGTGTTTAATTCTGCAAAAATTTCAGCATGATTAGAATTGTTGTAAAACTTGATTAATACTGAAAACAGTAGTACCATGCTAGGTAATACTGAAGAATGTAAATGTGCGAACATGAGATGAATGCGTAAATATTTTGTATTTAGAAGTGTGTTGAAATTGAGAAAATGTATTAATGTGCCAATGGGTGACACTGCTACCTTAGAGGGCTGTGGAACTGTATTGTGGTAAAGTCCCCACGGGAAAGTTTAAAGTGTGTGATGTCCCATGGGCATTGGGATTAAATCCTGGAGGCGAACAAGTATCGCTGGTTTGGGTGGAGAGTGCTTCTCCCGGTTCTGCGCAGTAACTAAGATTAATCACTGGAATGCCTAGGTGATTGATATGTGATGTGATTAGTGTGTGTCCTTCTAAAGTGGTTTGGGCTATGTGTCACGGCATTAAGGAAAACTGAAAATGTGTTTAAGTGAAAGAAAATGTGTAAATTGTGAACCTGTGTAAGTGAATATGTTCATGAAATTCTTATGAAAACATGCAAAAATGATAAGTTTCTTGTGAATGTGACATGATAGTAGTAAAACAGCGAGCTTTTCACTAATATAAATGTGTTAACTATGTAAAAAATTATCTTAGAATTCATGTTAAATTATTGTTATAAATGTGTAAATTTATGTGTAAAATGATCAACATGTGGCATATGAATGATTGAATGAAATCCGTTTAGCATATTGAAAGTGTAGAAAGCATGTGATAGGATTAGTTTATTGTGTATAAAACTAAATCCCATGTGTAAAATATGTAGAAATCATGAATAGGCTTCTGTTTGAAAAACTCTCACTTCCATGCATTATGTGTAAATGATGCAGCATAAGGATATGGAGATTACTTGATGCATGTATGTTTAGTGTGCTTGGTGTTACTTTTGAGTTCTTTTGACTCATTCTTGCTTCGGCGTACAGGTGCAGACGTTTCTACTTCTTCCGAGGAGATCGTTAGGAGCGACTCGGAGCGAGAGTAGGAGAGATTGTTGTGGATTTAACATTGTACTTTTCATTACTTCATAGTATGTAATAAAGACTCTGCGTAGTTTCATGTGGACAATGTATTTATTTTATTTTAGTTATGAACAGGTAGCTCTCTTTTTTTTTCTATACGGACTGTGAATAGAATGTGGATGATGGAATAAGACTTCTTTTCAGTTCTTTAAATTCCGCTGTCATGAGATATATTATATTTGTGTATGTTTCAGCCTATTGTACTAGTGTTGGGTAAATGTCCCACTGTGGCGATGCTTTCTATATCGACGTGGGTTGGTGGAACCGTACCGATATAAAGAGGGTCGTTACACTAACGCATGCAGAGCTGGGCACCAGAAGCTGGGGCGGCGCGTATGGTGATGGCGGTTGGAGCTGCTGGCCGTGCGGGTTAGCAGCAGAGCTCCTGTGTGCTCAAGCGATGGCGGGCTGCTGTGTACAAGGGGCGGTTTACAGATGTGCAGAGCGGCGGCTGGTTGGTGTGAAGCTTGGGCATGGCGGTGCGCAACAGGAGGAGGCGGCCAGAGCTGGCGATGGTGCTGTGCTGGAGATGGCGCGGCCAGTGGCCAGGAGGGCTAGGCGCGATGGTGGTCCGGTGAGGAGCGATGGTGGTGCTGTGTGGCTAGGGTGTGTGAGATGGCGCTCCAGATTTGGAGCTGGCGGTGTACGGCAGCTGGCGATTGGGTGCAGGGTGGCTGGCGATGCTTTGCTCTGGCGTGCGCAGATGGTGTGCTGGGCGGAGGAACCGTGCGACGCATGGAGGATGCGGTCTGGCATGGCGGTTTGAAGCCAGAGGGCCAGGTGTGCTGATCTGGCGTGGCTGCTGGGTCCTGGGCGTAGTGTTGTGCAGATGGCGCCAGGGGCTTTGGAGTGTGACGAGGCAGGAGGCGCGCTGGTGTGCTGGACCTGCTGAGCTGGAGTTCAGATGTGTGAGGCCGGGCCTACGAAGCTCTATGCGTGGCGAGGTTGGTACAGCAGAGCAGAGGTGCCTGGAAGGGCCATGACCCCTATATAAAGCCCCAAGGTCCTCTTCTCCGGGGGGGTTGGCAAGTAGGAATTTCTCAGGATTTCTTTTAGTCTCTAGTTTTTCTGTACTTTCTGTTTTAGCAGAGCATGGAGTTGGGGTTCGACTTCTTAGAATTTTTTTAGCTAGTTCTTCTTTCTGTTCTTCCAGTTTTTAGGAGACGGGTTAGCTAGTAGAGAGTTGTGAGAATTTTCTTTCAGTTTAGTTCTTCTGTAATCCTTCTTTCAAGCAGCAGGGAGGGTTGGAGTTCGACATTTTGGAGAGTTATTGTTTTTCTGAGATCAGATGCTTCTATAGTTCAGTATTTTTTTTTTCTGTTTTTATTTCAAGTTTTATTTCTTCTGCAGATGATTGGGTTGAGGGCTATGATCTAGTGATATTTCCAATTTCTTTGTGCGTTTAGATAGTCCGATCCAATGCCACTTTCTATCTCTGTTATGTTCCAAATTTTGATCTATTTCATTCTTCTGAGTTCTTTCTTCTTTGCATTAGTTTGATACTGTGGAATTCCTGTTGTGGGGAGGATGGTTCGATATTGTGAATTGGTCTGCTGTTGAAGGGAAGCAATCTGAGGGATTTGTTTGTTTTGTTCTTGGATGAGGTAGATTAGTTAGGCTGTGAGGGTGATCCAGGGGCAGTTGCTTCATTCTTTTCTTTTGTGTTAATTTCATTCCTTCTGTGTTTAGAGATCAATCCGAAGTGTTTCTTTCATTTCTTCTTGCTGTGAGAGATCAAGTGTTCTGTATTTTTGCTGTGGTTGATTGAACTGGGAGGAGATTTCGGCATCAAAGGGTTGGAAACTAGTTTAACTGTTCTTGATATTTCTTCTGTATTGGAGAGATTAGCTTTCTTCTGTACTCGGTATTTTGAGCTGATTTGAGTTGTTTGGATTTGTGGTTCTTTTTCTTTCTTCTCGGGTTCAGATATTTGAGCAGTGGAGTGCAATTTTCCTTCAGATCTGTGAGAGGTAGACAGTTCAGAATTCTAGTCAAATTTTAGTTCAGTTTTGTTGGAGGGATTCGGCGATGAAGTGAGGAAGTTCTTTCTTATTTCTTCTGTGAGCAGTGGAGTGTTCTTGCTATTGTGGAGATTTGAGAATGTTGATTGATCATCCCCTAAGCTATAGGGGTACATTGCTTTGATAATTTCCTTCTGAGATTTCTGTTCTGTCATCTTTTTACTTACTTGAATTTAGATCATTACAGAATTAGAGTTACATCTTTGTGAAATCTTTGTTTAATTTCTATTTTAGACTTCTGTCTACTTGTTTGATCCCTCCATTGTGAGGGTACATCGATTTCAAGTTAAGGTAGTTTAAATCAAATTCTATTCGGCCTCTCCGTGGATGACCTGTGCTCACCATTTTACTAGTTCATATTTGCAATTTTAAATTTGTGAGACAGTTTAGAGGAGTGCGCATTTTGACGTGTGCGAAGAACTCTAGACAATGAAGATGCACAGTCAACTATATCGCGCGTATCATCTTCGTTGGCCGTTGCCGGGGAGGCATTAGAGTTTTGATTTAGACTATATCGCGCGTATCATCTTGGCGCGTTGCCCGGGAGGCATTAGTTTGATTTAGATCTATTTTTGATTGATTTCATTACTTGAGGTTTCATTTGACTTGTTATTGGGCTTTCATTTAGATTTGCACACTTGGAGATTGGGCTTGGAGATTTGAAGCCCATTGGAGGAAGCTTGCTGATTTCTTTTCCCAAATTGCATTTAATTCTGCATTGTAGATAGAAGAGTAGAGTGGAGCTTGTAGTGAGGATTTCTTGTACTCTCTGTGCATGTACAGAGATTTCTCTTCAGTTGGTATGTAATAATTGGACTTTTTTATGGTTTGTGTGGTTTGGAATTAGCTTATAGTACCACTTTATATTTTCTTACCTTCATTTCATTTAGTTCAAAAACTAAATAAAAATTAAAAACTCTAAAATTTAAAAAAATTTCAAATCGCTCTTTCATGTTAGTCGTTTGTTTGTAATAAATTTCCATCCTCTCAAGATTAGAACACATGTTTTAGGACATTCCATTTTAATTGTCATTTCATTTTTTTTCTTGCATTGAGAGAGCGGGGAAAGGTAAGACTTCCACCATTGTTTCATTCATTAGACTTAGCATTAGAAAACCCTTGTTTCAAACTTGATCTGTTGCATTTCATAATTGTAATTGGGACTGCTTAAGGGCTTAACCATTAGATAAAAAGATAAGTGAGGGATTTCATCCCCTTTCCTTTGCCCAAAAATCACAAAAATTTTCACATCTTTTTATTTTGCCCCAACTTTTAATAAAAATCAGTAGACTTGGCCTAGAGTTCATAATTAGATTTGTTCTTTCTTATTCTAAGACTTCTCTTTGAGTCTGGTGTCTAGGATTAGAGGTTAAAAAGCTTACGCTTAAGTGAGTAGAGGTTATTAATGGGTCCATGCGAAAGCAAGGGGGGCCTCCCTCTACTCCACCTCTTACCTGGCCGTATAAAGAAGAGTTAGATTGATTTAGTTAAGCATCAATCTGATTTTGTGAAAATAACATAAGTCCAAGGAACATTTAGTGGTAGGTTAATTTATTTGAAAGTGTTATTTGTTTGTGTTTGTTTAAAATTCATCAAAAGTCATAAAAATCTAAAAATTTCAAAATCATAATAGAGGGCTTTCCACTGTGTCTTGGTAGACGATCTCTGGACTTAGATTTGGCTCAACCTATAGACGAGATAGAAAGATTCTTTCATAGGATGGCCAATCAAAAACTAGAACCAAGTTGTTAGAAATGTAGAAGGGCTGCACCCAGACAAATGAAGGAATACTTCATTCCTTCTGACTATCAACCTGCACTTGCATTAGCCCAGAAATTCTGCAAATCATTTTGAGATCAAGCCGGAACCATTCAGAGTTGCCATCCTTTTATGCAATCCCATGAAGACCCTTACAGGAATATAGATGAATTCATAGAGATTTGTTCCACTATAAGGATCCAAAATTTCACTGAAAATGCCTTAAGGTTGACCCTATTTCCATTCTCCTTAAAAGACAAGGCTAAACATTGGTTGGGGAACCATAGGGAGAACTATCACAACATGGCCCGAAATGCAACATGAATTTTAAAGAAATTTTACCCGATTGGCCGAACAAATACAATGAGAAGAGTAATCACTGGATTCTCCCAACACCCGGGGAATTAATGCATGAATCATGGGAGAGATTGAAGGAGTTGCTTAGGAAATTCCCCCACCATGGTTTGTCGAGGTGGCAAATAGTTCAAGCTTTTTATGAAGGTTTAACTGAATCGAATAGGCAAATGGTTGTGCTTCGTGTGGGGGAGCATTATGACTAAGAGTGAGGATGAGGCATATATCTTTTTGAAACATTGAGTGAGAACTCTATCAATCATGCCTCACTCTACTCTTATGAGAGAGCGTTAGGACCTGTGAAGAAGCAGGTGTATGAAGTAAGAGGAAGAGGGGAACCAGATCTCTAGGGTAGAAGATTCTGATAGCTAGACTTGACCAAAGATTGGAGCAGAAGTTGGAACAAAAATTCGATCAATTATTATCTTTGACTGGGCAAACCACACCCAAATTTCCTCAACAATCTGAAACTTGTGCTATGTGTGCTAGCCTAGCTCATCCCACCGATGCTTGTCCCACGACTGCCCAATTACCTCCTTTCATTCAGAACAAGTCCAAGCTGCTCAAGCTTCTACAACCGTCCTACGATCCATACTCTAACTCATACAATCCTGGTTGGAGAAATCACCCAAACTTTTCATGGAAAAATCAATCTGAACAAGTTTCCCAACCTGCCTTCAAGCAATCCCTGTACGGTCAATCCTATCCCAATCAGAATTCAGGATTTGGCCAATCTTCTAACTCAAAACCTCCACAATTCCAGGGAAATCAAAATTCCAATCAATTTGCTCAGACCAATTTCCAACAACCTTCATATCAACAACCACCTCCTGAACCTAACTGGGATGATAAATGAACCACTCCAAAACATGATGGCGACTCTATGCCAAACTGTGCAAGAACAACAACTCAATATCAAACTCAAAATCAATTTTCAACAAAATTTTGCAAAAATAGGAGTCCCAAATTGCTGACGTATGTCAAAGGAGGGAGTCTGGGCAATTGCCAAGTCAAGCTGTAGCAAACCCAAGGAACAACCCTCCCGGATTCTATCAATACCATCAGGGCCAGGGGTACAGACCACCACTTGTTAGACCAAATGTACCTCCACCACAAACCAACAACAAGCTTTTGTCCAGAATATTCCAGCACCACAATTTCAAAATCAACCTATACAAGAGGACCATCCTCCTACCCAAGTTGGGGGCTCCCAAGTAGAAAATGTGAAAGCTGTGTTAACCTTAAGAAGTGGGAAAATCAGAACAAATCCTCACCCTCACATGTCAACATTGAATGAGGATAAAGAAAATGAAATTGAGATTGAGGAAGAGAGTGAAGAAAATATTGAAAAAGAAAAATCCAAGGAAAGAGAAAATGATTGACGAACCTCTAGACAAAATCAAAGCCAATGAGGATCCAAGCTGCTACATTCCAAAGTTCCTTTTCCTGAAGCATTAAAGCCAAAATCCAAAAAAAACAAACTGGTAATGAAGAACTCTTGGAATTGTTTAAGCAAGTTCATGTCACATTCCTCTTCTGGATGCCATTAAGCATGTGCCTGCTTATGCCAAATTCTTAAAAGAAATGTGCACTCCAAAGCGTGAAATGAGAAATAAAACTGAAACAATCATTCTTCCAGAAACTGTGAGTGCCATTATCTTGAACAAACTCCCTAAAAAGCTCAAGGATTCAGGCACTCCACTAATTCCTTGCACCATCGGTGGAGTCACTTTTGAGAGCAGTCTTGTGGATGTGGGAGCCAGTGTCAATCTCCTACCTTATGCCATTTTTGAGAAATTCAAGTTAGGAGAATTGAAAACCCACTTCTGTTGTCCTTCAACTAGCCGATCGTTCTGTCACCACTCCTAAAGACTTAGTTGAGGACGTTATCATAAAAATCAATGAGTGTTACTTCCCTGCCGATTTCATCATTCTGGACATGAACACTCCTCAAGATTTACTCAGTCCACAGTCATCTTGGTAGACCCTTTTTGGCCACAGCTAGAGCTAACATTAATTGTGCTACCGGGATGATGGATATATCATTTGGGATGAGCGGTTAGTATCAACATTTTTAAGGCATCTGGGCATCAGGATGAAGGAGAGAGGTGTCTAGTGGTAGACTCCTTGGAGGAAGCTTGTGAAAAGAAGCAGTAGACCAACCCTGTGTTCTAGGGTTTAAGGGAGAAAATGAGGCCTATGAAGTTCCAAAATCTATAAAGCCAAACCAAAACATTCCATGATAAGCACATTCACAGAAAATTTTTCGAAGTGCATGATAGGTCTGGCTCTTAATTCTAGGCTTCGTGAAAAATTGAAGTCTTGATGGGATGGTCCTTACACTATTGTCAGGCTTATGATATGGTGCTGTCATTATTCTTGATCCTAAAACTGGACAATCATTCACTGTTAATGGGCAGAAGTTAAAGCATTTCATCGAAAGCCCACTTTCTCTTGAAATTTGATTCTACCAACTACCTGAGCCTAATGGAGCCTAATTGCGTCTTGCTGAAAACGATAAACTAGCGCTATTGGGAGGCAACCCAAGTGTACAAATTTCATTTATCAGTTAATTTTTTCTTTTTGTCTTACTTTCTGTTCCTGTTAAGTAGGGGGGAGAGGTAGAATAAGCATGCATTCATAGTCTCCACCCCATCCATGCTTCATTTCATTTTCTTAGCTTGTACATAGAAAAATAAAAATTTCACAATGTTTCATCTTAAATAAATCTTTGAATAAAAATGCTTGTCATTTCACAGACTATGTGTCTGATCTTTAACCATTAAATTGTTGTAGTTGTCACATTCCCTTGCAAAAATCCATGTAGGTAGCCTCTAGTAAAAGATTATTACTCATTGTCTACCTTATGTAAGAATTTATGGCAAGAAGTTTTCATACACACACTACACAGCCACTTAGACTATCTGAACCCGAATGTAGCAAATTTGTCAAGGCTAGTAGAGAGAGGCGATTGGTTTTTTTTCCCCTCCCCTTAGTGAATTGTGATGGAAGTGAAGGTGTGTGATCAAAGAACCTGACTGTCCATCCTTCCTGTAAGAGGAAAAGAAAAGAAAAGCAAAATGCAAAAATGCAAAAGCAAAAGCAAAAGAAAATATCCATGAAAAATGCCCCGGATCTGAGTAAAGTTGGACTCGTTACTCTTGAAAAGTGATGGGTTGTGCAACATTATGGATGAAAAAGAAAATCTGAGTGCACAAAGTGCAATAAAGGGACAAAAGTCCTCAACTCAGAAAAATAATCCTCGAGGAAGTTGGTCAGAATGGAACTGAGAGAAACAACCCGATCTGACTGAGCAAGGATCTTATTCTACAATTCTTTTCCCTCGAATCAATCTAATCTCCAATACTGCTGAGGCAGAGGAGCTCCAGAAGGGCTGATGTGAACTCTTAAGTGAGCTACCTTTTGTGCACAAATTTCTTGCCATAAGCCCCTACAATTAGGAAAGACATATCATTACATTAATCATTTATATGATGGTTATTTAATATGAGACATTGCATCTTCTAGTCTTGTATGTGAAGTAATTTGCTAAGGGACTAGCAATGTTCAAGTAGAGGGGAGTGATAACTAAATAATTTTGTGTTAAACTTCATGCATATAGTGAATTTTAGATGTTCTTTGTCTATAAATAATGTGCATATTGACTTTAAATTTTCATTTCATCCATAAATAAAATTTTGAACATTTTAGTTAAATTTTTTGGTAGAACACTTATATAATTAGATTGTCATTGAATAATGTCAATACTCTTTGAATAAATAAAGTGTTCTTACTTTCTACATTGTACATAAATAATATTTGATTCTTACAAATATTAGTTTATAAATAAAGTAAATCTTAAATAAATAAACAAACCCCACCAAATCTTATAATGCCACATACCCCACCACACCAATTTCATAAATCCCACAATCTCTTTGGCCACGGATAAAACCCCAATTAAACCTTATCTCTTTATTTCTTCTTCAGAAGCTACTGGAAGCAGGGCGGCGCTAGGGTTTGGAGCTCTGGTGAGATGCTGGGAGGAGCCCTGGCGATGGCACTGGCTGACGCATGCAGAGCTGGGCGCCGGAAGCTGGGGCGGCGCGTGTGGTGATGGCGGTTGGAGCTGCTGGCCGTGCGGGTAAGCAGCAGAGCTCCTGTGTGCTCAAGCGATGGCGGGCTGCTGTGTACAAGGGGCGGTTTGCAGATGTGCAGAGCGGCGGCTGGTTGGTGTGAAGCTTGGGCATGGCAGTGCGCAGCAGGAGGAGGCGGCCAGAGCTGGCGATGGTGCTGTGCTGGAGATGGCGGGGCCTGTGGCCAGGAGGGCTGGGCGCGATGGTGGTCCGGTGAGGAGCGATGGTGGTGCTGTGTGGCTAGGGTGTGTGAGATGGTGCTCCAGATCTGGAGCTGGCGGTGTACGGCAGCTGGCGATTGGGTGCAGGGTGGCTGGCGATGCTTTGCTCTGGCGCGCGCAGATGGTGTGCTGGGCGGAGGAACCGTGCGACGCATGGAGGATGCGGTCTGGCATGGCGGTTTGAAGCTAGAGGGCCAGGTGTGCTGATCTGGTGCGGCTGCTGGGTCCTGGGCGCGGTGCTGTGCAGATGGCGCCAGGGGCTTTGGCGTGTGATGAGGCAGGAGGTGCGCTGGTGTGCTGGACCTGCTGAGCTGGAGTTCAGATGTATGAGGCCGGGCCTGCGAAGCTCTGAGCGTGGAGAGGTTGGTACAGCAGAGCAGAGGTGCCTGGAAGGGCCATGACCCCTATATAAAGCCCCAAGGTCCTCTTCTCCGGGGGGGTTGGCAAGTAGGAATTTCTCAGGATTTCTTTTAGTCTCTAGTTTTTCTGTACTTTCTGTTTTAGCAGAGCAGGAAGTTGGGGTTCGACTTCTTAGAATTTTTTTAGCTAGTTCTTCTTTCTGTTCTTCCAGTTCTTAGGAGACGGGTTAGCCAGTAGAGAGTTGTGAGAATTTTCTTTCAGTTTAGTTCTTCTGTAATCCTTCTTTCAAGCAGAGCAGGGAGGGTTGGAGTTCGACATTTTGGAGAGTTATTGTTCTTCTGAGATCAGATGCTTCTATAGTTCAGTATTTTTTTTTCTGTTTTTATTTCAAGTTTTATTTCTTCTGCAGATGATTGGGTTGAGGGCTATGATCCAGTGATATTTTCAATTTCTTTGTGCGTTTAGATAGTCTGATCCAGTGCCACTTTCTATCTCTGTTATGTTCCAAATTTTGATCTATTTCATTCTTCTGAGTTCTTTCTTCTTTGCATTAGTTTGATACTGTGTAATTCCTGTTGTGGGGAGGATGGTTCGATATTGTGAATTGGTCTGCTGTTGAAGGGAAGCAATCTGAGGGATTTGTTTGTTTTGTTCTTGGATGAGGTAGATTAGTTAGGCTGTGAGGGTGATCCAGGGGCAGTTGCTTCGTTCTTTTCTTATGTGTTAATTTCATTCCTTCTTTGTTTAGAGATCAATCCGAAGTGTTTCTTTCATTTCTTCTTGCTGTGAGAGATCAGGTGTTCTGTATTTTTGTTGTGGATGATTGAACTGGGAGGAGATTTCGGCATCAAAGGGTTGGAAACTAGTTTAACTGTTCTTGATATTTCTTCTGTATTGGAGAGATTAGCTTTCTTCTGTACTCGGTATTTTGAGCTGATTTGAGTTGTTTGGATTTGTGGTTCTTTTTCTTTCTTCTCGGGTTCAGATATTTGAGCAGTGGAGTGCAATTTTCCTTCAGATCTGTGAGAGTTAGACAATTCAGAATTCTAGTCAAATTTTAGTTCAGTTTTGTTGGAGGGATTCGGCAATGAAGTGAGGAAGTTCTTTCTTATTTCTTCTGTGAGCAGTGGAGTGTTCTTGCTATTGTGGAGATTTGAGAATGTTGATTGATCATCCCCTAAGCTATAGGGGTACATTGCTTTGATAGTTTCCTTCTGAGATTTTTGTTCTGTCATCTTTTTACTTACTTGAATTTTAGATCATTACAGAATTAGAGTTACATCTTTGTGAAATCTTTGTTTAATTTCTATTTTAGACTACTGTCTACTTGTTTGATCCCTCCATTGTGAGGGTACATCGATTTCAAGTTAAGGTAGTTTAAATCAAATTCTATTCGGCCTCTCCGTGGATATGACCTGTGCTCACCATTTTACTAGTTCATATTTGCAATTTAAATTTGTGAGACAGTTTAGAGGAAGTGCGCATTTTGACGTATGCGAAGAACTCTGGACAACGAAGATTCACAGTCAACTATGTCGCGCGTATCATCTTGTAGCACTGAAGATCCCACCGTGATCGCCAAAAGGTGTAATCACGGGGATTGTGCGACCCCAAAAACACGCAACATGTATTCAATATAGAAGCATGGAAATAGGAATGTGATCGCCACCTAACTTGTTGCCTAATAATGAAATTAAGCTGGCTAACTAAGCTAGGAAAAGAGAAAGAGAAGAAGAGGACTTACTGAGATCACGACGTGGAACCACGTCGCGATGGGTTGAAGTCGCGTCACCCTTGTAGGGCACGTCTTGGATGTCGCGTCGCTCTCGTCCGTCGCATTCTCTGCAGTGCAGGAGAAGTGATGAAGGACCATCTTCCTGCCCTCCGGCCGGCCAGAGGACAAGAGCTCCTCATGAAACTTCGCTTGGGAGCCTGCCAAAACAATGAAAACAATGAAAGAAACCCTGTTAAAACGAGTTAAGCATAGTATCCATTCAAAAATGAAAGAGAAGGAGGGAGCATGGGGGGAACGAACCTGGGGTGGTTTTTAAACCCCTAGGGTGATGGAAAAAACGTGGGAAAGAAAGGAAATGCAACCTATCTAGAAAATGGAATAGAAAATTGCATGAAGGAAGGAGAAGAAGGGGAAAGAGAGAAAGAGCCCCCTGTGCGGGTGACTCCCTGGCATGGTATGTGTTGTTAGCTCATGCAAAAGCCTCTGGATGGAGTAGGAATCACCCTCCTCACCTTCCCAGCCTTGTGGATGAGCAAACTGGCATGACTTGAGGTGGAATAGGTGAGGAAATGAGAGAATAGGAAAGGCTGCGGGCTAAGTCCAGATCACTGAAAAATTCGGCAGCCCTTCGGGGTAAAAATGGGGTTCTCCCCACTCTGAAGGAGGTGGCCTTGCTTATATAGAGTTAGAGAGAGAAAATCCCATCTTAAGATGATAAATACCCAAATAAAGGATAAAAGCTATTAAAATTCGGATTGGGAGAGTCCAAAGGGGTCTCCAAAGAGTCTCACAACCCCAAACCGCGGCCATGGGAGTTAGGAGGTTGTATGGGATAGAGATAAGGCCATGGGAGGATAAAGTGGAGGTGGTTGCGGAGGCTGTTGCCGCGGCTGTAGTCGCGACATATCGCAGGGGCGCAACATGGAAGAACGCGACGGCTTTAAGCGTCGCGACTATGAGGCCATGTGCATGGATATCCATGGGCTGTCACAACGGCCAAATGGGGCGCGATAATGGTAACGCGGTGCTATGATACGTCGCGTTAATGAAAATCAGTTTATTCTCCATAAAGAGCCAATCAAATAGGAGAATAATGATCATTAAGGCTTACGGACCCTCTTGAATTATGATGGACGGGATTTTCATGAAACTAGGCTCTTAATGGGCTCAAAGCAAGGTTAATAGTGGGCTCAAGATGAGTGACCAACTTGGGGCTCGCTAAGATGATAAGAAATGTGGTTCGACTTGTAGGCCAGAATCGGGTGTCTACAGGTATCTTCAATAATTGACTCATGATATCATTTGTGAGTACAATAGAAACACCTCGTACACTGGACCCAAGAGTGTGTTTTTTACTGACCAAGTTTCTGAAAAATTCTTGGACCAAAATGGGATAGTGTGACAAAGTCAGTCCATCCTTGAAATTTTAACATACTAATGAGTTCTGGCACCAAGTTTATCATACCTTCATCATGAATATTGATGATCCTTGGATGCAAAATGGGCTTGTTCCCAGTAATCATTCTTTGCACTTTAGAAGGTGGATAATGAGCCTCCTCTTCATCAGAATTGACATCTTCATGTTCTGATTCTTCTTCTTCTTGTTCTTCGTTCAGTGCTTGTTCTTCAGAATTAGTTTCCTTGGCAACATTTTCATCTTCTCCCTCTTCCTCATGATCATGACTTACATTCTCTTCCTCAACCAATAGCTGGTCATAGTTGTCTTTCTCAGATGGTACTGCTTCACTGTCACTAGCTTTTTGAGATGGTGGTGACAACTGCTCCGGCATTCTCTGACTGGTAGAGCCACTGTTGGTTCCCTGGAAATTAGGGCTATCTTTAGATGATGCCTGAGAACCTTGCTGTCTTGTGACATTCTCATCAGAGCTGCTTAACTCAACAAATTCCAACTTTTTCTTACCCTTAGAAAAGGTCATTTACTTTGCAGTTCGAGTATGGGAGTATCTACGGCTCGAAAAAGATGGTGCAGCGGACTTCTTTTCTCGTATCTCTATCCCCTTCGCTGCTTTGGTTTGCCGATCAGGAACAAAAGATTCATCTTGCTACCTCTTTCCTCTGCAACGAGACTGCTGCTTAGGAGCCATGAGAGTATGTATCGAGAAGGAAGAAGAGAGGAGAATCCAGTTGCAGAAGGAAAAAGGTGTTCTTGGAGAAAAAGTTGAGAGGGAGAGAGACGAGGGCAGAGACTTCAAAACTGCTTTTAAGTGGAGAGACATCTGAAAAGACACCTCAAAAGAGCGTCGACCTGCCCTGGAAGTACGAAAAGCCTGAGGAACAATGAAGCCATATCGTGAACCAATCCCATACAAGATAGAGTAGCGTCGACTCTAAGATTGAGAGTGTCGATACTATGAGAGAAAACTTTAAGGCCAGACTTTAACAAATTTGACTACGATCCACTTTATTCCTAGTAGATTTTGGAAGAGTTAACAACATTTAAGCACTTCTTACACCTTCTCTCATTATTATTATGATTTATGGTTTGAAAGTTATAAATTTTAGATTAACCATTAAAAGCCTTCATGAATTCATGTGAGTAAATAAAAGAGAAGAAAATAATTCTTCAAATAGAGAATTTGCATTAGTATGAACCCACTTACTCATTACATGTAACAATGTGACCTTGGAAAAATTTTAAAGCATGCTAAAATAGATTGAATTAAAAAAAAATCTGGCTTGAATTTTCAGAAATTTGAATATCTTCATCAATAGTCCACCATTTTTTTTAACTCAAATGAACAATTTGATTTCCCTTTCTCTTTCATGCAAGAACCTATGTTTTTACACACCAGAGCTCCTGATTACTTAAGTAGGGAATCATTTTGTTTCAGGGAAGGTTAGCATCTTTTCATGTGAGGATACATGTTTATCAAACACCAAAATCCCCAATTACTCAGAATGCACCAGAAAAATTTTAACAGCCCTGAACAGAATTAACTAGCTCATCATGACATACAATGCTTCTTCTGATTTTATCAGAGATTTACAGTTTCTCAGAATAGTCAGTGTTCTGCCATTTAAAAAGAATTTTGATATCAGAAAGATGAGACATTTTCTGGATCAAGAAGATTTTTCGAGACAAACATTTTAGATGCTTTGAAAGTCTGACCAAGGAGACCAAGATTACATGAAAATTTTTCAGAGATTAATAGAAATGCAATTCTCACATGATGAGTTACTTTCTGCACTGCTATTCAACTATCTTGAGTCTTTCAAAGAATTTTTAAAGGTTAACCCAGAAATTAATAACTCTCAAAACACAATCTTCTAATTTATGAGATAGAGGAGTTTAAAAAAATTGTATAAATGAACTTAACTCCCCTGAGAAAATGCCTAGAAATTCAGCTTTTCATAATGAAATTACTCCTTCTCAAGAAAAGATTTCTTGTATTAAGGGAAATATCAAGTAGAAGAAGGATTGTATGAAACTAGAACTCCCCCTCAACAAGTGCACAAAGACCCTTGGTACTTGGCGGAGACATGTACTCACGCATAGTGAAAGATTTCAGACAAGCATAACTTGTCCTTCTTCAAGTCACCATTTTATATACCACATAGGCCAATGCAATGTGAGAAGCAAGGTTTTATTTACTGAATGACGAAGGATTTATTTACAGAATGAAATCAAGGATGTAGAAGTTGAAAGAATGTTAAAGATTTTCTGATGTGAAGAAAATAGTGTCGACTCTCTTGTCGATAGAGTCGACCTTAGACAAGAAGAACATCTTTGAAACACTGCGATCTTTTCACTCCACCAACTGCACAAGAACTGATTGCATTTCAACCAACCCATCTGATAAACTGATCCATCAGGCATAGACTTTCAACCAATTTTCATCTCACATGCTTAATAGAAATTACAAAGGAGATTTTTCAACAGATAGCGAGAGTTTTAATTCAATACATCCAATTATTCAAACACACTTTCACAGCAGTTTCAACATAATCAATCATGGATCAAGTAAACAAAGGCCCAATTCTCTTCTTAAGCAAGAATATCTTTCATTGCACAAGGGTTTTGTAAAAATATCAGTAATTTGTTTTGAAGTTTCAACAAAGTGCAATTCAAAAGAAGTTTTGCTTACTTCATCTCTTAAGAAATGATGTCTGATTTCTATATGCATTGTCCTAGAATGCTGGATTGGACTTTTTGCTAAGCAAATTGCACTAGTGTTATCACACAGGATTGGAACACATCCAAGATCTACTTGGTAGTCTTGGAGTTGATGTTTAATCCATAACACTTGAGTGCCACAGCTCCCTATAGAAACATACTATGCTTCTATAGTAGAGAGAGCAACTGAATGTTGTTTCTTGGAGGCCCAAGAAACTAAACATCCTCCCAAAAATTGGCGGTAACCACTGGTGCTCTTTCTATCTAGCTTACAACCAGCAAAATCCGCATCAGAATAGGATATCAAGTTAAATTCACTACATGCAGGATACCACAATCCCAACTCATGAGTTCTTGCAAGATATCTAAAAATTCTTTTTGCAGCACTCATGTGGGATTCTTTAGGACAAGCCTGAAATCTAGCACACATGCACACTAAAAATTGAATGTCTGGTCTAGATGTTGTTAGATATAGTAAGGAGCCGATCATACCTCTGTAAATTTTTGGATCTACAGGGTTGCCTTTCAAATCAGCATCTAAACTCACAGTGGTGCTCTCTGGAGTTGCCATTGCCTTGGTATTTTCCATCTTGTACTTTTTCTGCAAATCTTGAATGTATTTGGATTGGTTTATGAAGATTCCTTCCTTTGATTGAACAACCTGCAGTCAAAGAAAGAATTTAAATTCTCCCATTAGACTCATTTCAAATTCATTGGTCATTAATTCTAAGAATTCCTTAGATAAGGAGGACTTTGTTCATCCAAAGATAATGTCATCAACATATATTTGGACCACCAAGATATCTTTTTCTTGAATTTTTGTAAAGAGTGTTTGATCAACTTTACCTCTTGAATATCCTTTACCTATAAGGAATGAACTCAACTGATCATACCATGCTCGGGGAGCTTGTTTCAGACCATATAAGGCTTTGTCCAATTTAAACACATGATCAGGAAGGTTAGTGCATTCAAAACCAGGAGGTTGTTCAATATAAACTTCCTCCTTAATCAAACCATTCAGAAAAGCACTCTTTATATCCATTTGCTGCAATTTAATACCATGAGCACAAGCAAAAGCAAGTAAAATTCGAATTGCTTCAAGCCTAGCAACTGGAGCAAAAGACTCTTCAAAGTCTATTCCAAATTCTTGATTATAGCCTTTTGCTACTAGCCTATCCTCCTATCCTTATTCCTAATTACCTTCACATCTTCACTGATTTTGTTTCTAAAAACCCATTTGGTTCCAATGACTCCTTGAGACAAAGGTCTAGGAACTAAATGCCATACTTTATTATGCTCAAATTGATTTAATTCTTCATGAATTGCATTTATCCAAAAAAAATCTTTTAGAGCTTCCTCTATGTTCTTAGGTTCAATTTGAGGCACTAGAGCCATTTGATCAAGTTCAGAAATTAATTTAAAATGAGATCTTGTCCTAGGAGGGTCAAGTAAGTTACCAATGATACTTTCCTGAGGATGATCTCTTAGCATTCTTATGTTCATTTGATCTCTTTCCCTGACTTCATTGACTGAATCCTGTGCTTCACTGCGGTCTGAGCTCTTCTTGGTTGTTTCTTCCTTTTCTTCTTGTTCCTTAGAGTTCACTCCTTCCAGAAACTCCCCATCTTGCTTTTCTATGCATAGATCAACAATAAATTCATCAAACTTGATATGAGGAGATTCTTCAACAATTTGGTCTTTTACATTAAAGACCCTATAGGCTCTTGAATGATCAGAATAGCCAAGGAATATTCCTAAGTCACTTTTGGGCTCAAATTTGTCCAAGTCATGTTTGTTGTTAATTAGAATAAAACACTTGGTTCCAAACACTTCAAAATGTGCAATAGATGGTTTCTTACCTTTCAAAAGTTCATAAGGAGTCTTTTTGCAAAAAGGCCTTACCATTGCACAGCTTATGATATAACAAGAGGTGTTTACTGCTTCAGCCCAGAACATCGTGGGTAGACCACTCTCAATCAACATAGTTCTTGCCATTTCCACAAGAGTTCTGTTTCTCCTTTCTACAACTCCATTTTGTTCAGGAGTTCTTGGTGATGAGAACTTGTAGCAACCTGAATTTTTGAAAAAAATAAAAAATTTACATAATATTAAAATTTTCATTTATTAGAAAATCAAATAAAAGAAAATAAATTAAATAGGAAATTAATGGAAAGAGAATTTACTAGAACCCATTAAAAGAAAAGAAGTGATAGGCTTTATTAAATTGACCAAATAGAATTTAGTGGGCCAAAATAGGAATTTTTAAAAGGGGAATAATAGAAAAATACCCTAAATTCGTAACTAAAATAATGCTTAATTATAAAATAGGTATTTAATGCATTAAATTAGCAATTTGAGTTAGATTTGGATTCCTAAACCTACCCAAATAGGTTGCCCATGAAATTAACTCTCATCCTAACCCAATTAGGAGATCTCATGCCTAAAAAGGGGGGAGAGAAATAGGAAATTCAGAATTTAATAGGAATTGGAGTTAAACTAGGAAAGGGAATGGGGAGATGCTTAAATACTCATATAAAACCCTCATGGCCGGCCCTAGCTCATGCCAAGGGTTTGCTGGATGTGGGAAGGAGCCAAAGGGAAGGAGAATTCGTGGAGATGAAGGATCCCTCAAGTTCTTCCCCGAGTTCTTCATGTTCAAACCCTAGAAGAGAAAAACCATTAAAGGTAGGCATTCTCACGAGAAAAACTAATGAGATTTTGATTGTAGATCATTCCATGTACTAGGAACAATACCCTCAAGTTCCATGATTTATCATTAAGTCAATAATTAATTCTTGCTTTTCGAAGTTCTGCACTTATCCTAACCCCGAACCCCCTTGTTAAATCTTGTTCCCCTTGTACACTTGATCTCATGCCATGAAATTTTTATTGGAGATTCTGATGGATGTTAGGTTTCTTTTGCCCCTCAAAGCCCTAATTTCCATCCACCCTATCATGCGAATTAATTCATTGATCTATGTGTACTGTTCTAAGTCCTTCATAAATACCATGACCAAAGCATGTCGAAACCCTATTTTTTTTTCAAATTCCTATTTATTGTAAGTACCCATGCATGTCTAGAACAATTCACAACTAGTTTCATGATTTTTCATCATTTGTGCAATTAGTTATGATTTTCTGAATCACCCTGTGTCAAATAAGGCAAGTCTGGCCCGCAACCCAATGAACTGTTCTTTCCCCGTCGGACTCGGGCTCAGACCCTGTGAACGCAATGGCCCGATAGGCCGCGTTCACAGGGCCATCGCGACAGCGCCCTCTGTCGCGATCTGATTGCGACAGGGCCTGTCGTCGCGATCTGGCTGCCCGGTCTGTGGAGCCCGTCGCGACCCTTATGCGACCCCGTCGCGACCTGCCTGCCCAAACTGACAAGGCCGTTGCGATCTGTACAAGCCTATGTCGCGTTCTCAGTTGAACCCGTCGTGACCCTCATTACGGTGCGTCGTGATCTGACTTTTTGCAGGAAAAGCCATCTTTTTGCAAGTCTTGTTGTTCTTCAACTATTCCCATATCTTGTTAACTGTTTTAAACACTGAAAAAAATGAAGTTGTAAATATGGAATATATTTTAATTAATTTAAGTCAATCACATGATCTATCTTGTCCATGATTTTCTTATTCACATGTACACACACTTTGAACGATCCAAATATGGCTTAATTGGCATGAACATGTTACATATTTTATCTGGTAATTTATGTCATTAAATTGCCTCATTCTTAAATATACTTGTGTACATTTTCTCGCGATGTTTTGGAACACTGATACCGACGCTCCACTGTTCTAGAATTCCTCTAGAACGTCGAGCACTTGATTCTATATACACTCTCTTGACTTGGACGAACTCTCCATCAGATATTCCTTCTACCGGACTAGTGAGTCTTTGTTCAAGGCCTCCATAAGTCTCCTCTGTCCATGGATTCCCACATGGTCGACGAGCCGGTTGTACCCTAACACCTATGATACCCTTTAGGGATCAACATGATCCAAACGGCTATTAGAAGTTCGCTCTTATCTTGAATCACGCCGGACCTCTGGACATGTGCTTAACATGGCCAGTGGAAGGGTCGTGAGTTCCACCTGACTGCCAAGACCACGTGCACGTGTTGTGCAACTGTTACTATCGCTTGTTACTCGATGTGTTACATGAAATGTCCACTAGCTCTCATCTATACTCTACTCGCTCATCTATTCACGTTCACTCTACTATCTCGTCTATTCATCTAGTACTCTCATCTATTTCTTGGTACTCTATATTGGCCATTGACTGATTGTCTAAAGATAAACAATATAACCAATGCCTAGCAATATATAAAGGGCCCGATCTGGTCCTGGGATGTGCGCCTGAAAGTGCTAGTGCCCATGGGAGTTAAATGATCAGAGTGTTTGGCATTACACTCGAGTGCTATCTATCTCGACTATCTAAATGACAATCAAAAGTGCTATATTCTCTCGTTGTCTACCAGACAAATAAAGTGCTATACTATACTCGTTGTGCTATTGATATATTTTGTGCTATTTGTGCTATGGCCATCTTGCTATTTGTGCTATACTCGACACTTGTGCTATGTTTAGAAAGCTTGTGCTATTTCCATCAGGCGCTATCCTGCTATCTTTTACTTGACTCTCTCGCGCTCTATCGTTAGTTACTCTGCTTTTAATACATTAATCATTTAAAACCTGCTTGACTATTGAGATTTAAGTCCTACTGGGCGTTATCGCTCACCCTGTGTTATTTGTCGTTGTGTTCTCAGGTGAGACCGAGGATGAGACATACACTCAAGAGGACGAGAACGACCAAGAGTGATGTCTTGAGTACCCTAGTGTCCTAGCAATATGTTAGAGTCTTAGTTAGTCTTTTACTATTATTCAATGTAATTGGGCCCTATAGAATGGCTCTGATATTAGTGGTTGTAACTAGACATTTGGAAAGTTATTAATGAAATGAATTTGTTTTAGTATTATTCATTGTGCAATGGTTTGATGTCTAGTACTCGCTCTATACCCGTTTACTTGCAACTGCCTCGTGTTCTGATATTTCGCGTCGGGGCGTGACAGTTTTGTGGCATAAGAGCCTAGGTTGTTCTTAAGTATAGGATGATCTAGTTTAACCTGCCTCGACTAGAGTCAATTATCCTACCTATGTGAGTTGTGGTTAGAGCCAAGGGTAACTAGCTAAAATGAACTCACACACGCACGAATTAAATTCCACATCAATATCACAACAATAAGTTATTTTTGTAGGAACTAAGCATCAAAGATGACTGCAGAACGTGCTCAGATGAGGGGCATGCCACAGACCATCCAAGAACTGAGGCGCGCGATTGGGCAAGCTACCTAAGGAGGTGACAATCGTGGTGCAGGTGACCTGCATCGCAACTTCAGGAGACTGAACCCACCTAGGTTCAGTGGATCCACGGATCCGGATGAAGCTGAGCACTGGCTCAAATAAATGGAAAGAATTTTCCATGTCATGCAATGTGTAGCAGGGGATAAGTTGCTGCTAGCCACATTCCAACTTGAAAAGGACACCCGCACTTGGTGGGAGTCTATTGAAGTGACCAGAGCTAATGGTCAGTTCACCTGGACCGAGTTCAAAGAAGCTTTTAATTCCAAATATTTCTCCGAGCGTGTGCAAGAAAGGAAGGCTACAGAATTTGCTGCTCTTAAGCAGAGGAGCCTGACAGTGGCCGAGTATGAGGCCTAATTCTCTAGACTAGCAAGGTATGCTGAACACTTGGTTAACACGGAGAGAATGAAGGCTAAGCGCTTTCTTAACGGCCTTAAGCCTCACTACATTATCAACTAGCACCTCTCGACATCCAGACCTACGCCGAGATGGTGAAGAAAGCTCAGCTGTTGGAAGATGCTATGGACTTCACCGACCGTATCAAAGGGAAGTTCCTAAAGAAAGAAATGACCTCAGGTCAGTCGTCTGCTAAGCCGAACAATGGCAAGAAGCGTCCCTTCAACATCACGGAGGGATCCAGCCAAGAAAGGAAACCCAAGGTCTTCGTACCCAACACTTCAGTGAAAAGTAACTGCAAGCATTGTGACAAGCCAAGTCACACTGCTGATGAATGCTGGAGGAAAGTCGGCGCATGTCTGCGCTGCGGAAGTCGCGAGCACCGTATCCCTGAGTGCCTGCTACTGAAAGAGAATGAAAGGCACCCTAATGCGCCAATAAAACGGGGAAGACTGCAAGCCCTGCATGATGAGGAACCCGCTATGGACGGTGGCATGGTAGAAGGTACTCTACAAGTTTTCTCCTTATCAGCATTTGTCTGATTTGATATTGGAGCAACTCATTCATTTATATCTCAACACTTTGCTGATACCCTGACTACAAAACCTATATCTATGGGTTGTGAGTTCTCTGTCACAACGCCACTAGGAGAGAAGGAGAAACTGAACAAATACTTTCCCTCTGCCGATGTAATGATCGGAGACCATAACCTAAAAGCCGACCTGGTGTGTATGTCCATAGAAGGCTATGATGTAATTTTGGGAGCCGACTGGTTGTCCACTTATGGGGCCAGTGTCGATTGTAAGAAAGGGAAGGTTACCTTTAGTGACTTTCCTAAATTGGCATTCTTTGGGATTAGACATAAGAGACGGATGTCTCTAATCTCCGCCATAAAAGCCCATAACATGATAAGGAAAGGTTGTATTGCTTTCCTAGTAGCCGTAGTTGTGGAAAAGAAGGGTTCTAAGATAGAAGACATCCACATAGTCCAGGATTACCCCGATGTGTTTCCTGAAGATCTGCCAGGGATTCCCCCGGAACGAGATGTCAACTTCGCCATAGAGTTGATCCTGGAGCTGCCCCGGTATCGCGTCAACCGTACCGAATGTCACTTGCCAAGCTAAAGGAGCTGAAGACGCAGCTGATGGAGCCATTAGAGAAGGGATTCATTAGACCAAGTACTTCCCCATAGGGAGCACCTGTGCTATTCGTCAAGAAGAAAGATGGATCGATGAGGTTGTGCATCGACTATCGTCAACTCAACCAACTCACCATCAAGAACAAATACCCATTGCCCAAGGTCGATGAACTATTCGACCAAATATCAGGAGCTCAATATTTCTCCAAGATCGATCTTCGATCTGGCTATCATCAAATGAGGATCAAGGATGATGATATTTTCAAAACAGCTTTCAGGAGTAGGTATGGACACTATGAATTCGTTGTTATGCCTTTTGGTCTAATTAATGCTCTTGCAGCCTTTATGCAACTCATAAACAACATATATCGGCCATACCTTGACAAGTTTGTGATCATTTTCATCGATGACATCCTCATTTATTCAAAGACCAAAGAAGAGCATGAAGAACACCTGACGATTACATTTCAAGTCTTGCGAGACAACAAACTGTACGCAAAGCTTAGCAAGTGTGAATTCTGGCTCGAAGAAGTGTCCTTCTTGGGCCATGTCATCTCAAAGGATGGCATCTCCATTGATCCCTCCAAAGTTGAAGATGTACTCAATTGGGAGAGACCAACCAACGTCACAAAAATCAGGAGCTTCCTAGGACTGGCTGGCTACTACAGGCGGTTCATAAAAGGACTTCTCCAAGATCGTCGTTCCTCTCACACGACTGACATGAAAGGAGAATCCATACTCCTGGAGTAATGAGTGTGAGAAAAGCTTCCAGACTCTTAAAGATCATCTTACCTCAGCACCTGTTCTCGCTCCACCAATAGAGGGAGAAGGTTTCTCTGTCTACACCGATGCCTCAGGGATTGGGCTAGGTTGTGTATTGATGCAAAAGGAGAAAGTTATCGCCTACTCTTCCCGACAACTGAAGACTCATGAAGTCAACTACCCTGTGCATGATCTCGAGTTGGTTGCCGTGGTCTTCGCCTTAAGACCCCAGCTCCCTCTTCTCCGTCTCAAACACCTATTCCTCCAACTCCACCCTCAGCTCCTACAACACCTCCTGCTCCTCAAACATTCAAGAATCCTCAATCTAGACCAATTTCTTCTCCTACACCATTTAAGTCCACCTCATCTCCTGCCTCCTCCACTTCCATTCCTTCTCCTTCTCGTATACATGAGGCCCCTCCAGCATCCTCAGCTGGAGCATCCTCCTCCTCCTCTAGTCCCTCCCTTGAACCAGTTGATGACCTCCCTACTACTTCTCACTCTTTTCTTCATCCACCCTCTTTCATCACTATCATACCTGAAAGAGCCCAACTTAACTCTCCCTTTATGGAACAAATAAAGGATGAGTTTGAGGAAGGGATCCTCAGGTTTGTGTTGAAGGTTGGGGAACATGTTCATAGGGCAGACCATTCTAGTCCTGCCCCCAAGAAGAGGAAGCTTACTTCTACTTCCTCCCTCTCCTCTGAACCCAAATACCCACCTTTGTGGTTTTCTCTCACAGTGGACAACAAACATCCCTCACTATACAGAGAATATCTCTCAAAGGTTGTTTTTGCAACCATCATTAACCTTCCATTTCTTGATCTCACAGATCATTTGCACACCATTCTACCCTACACTTCTCTTTCCAAATCAGAAAAATCCAAAATCTTCTTTCTTGCCCACTCCAAATCTAAAGAGCAGTGGGGCAAAGGTCACAAGGATCTCCTAAAGAAATTCATTCTTGCCAAATCTGCTAGATTCCCTCCAAGGGACCACTCCCTGACCCTATCAGAGTGGTTCAGGATCTATCATAGGGAACTTTGGGCACCCTATATTCAAAAGAAAATCAAAATGATCAGGCACCTCATGCTATTCAACAACTACAGATATATTCATAGACTTCCAGAGGTTCAGCTCAGTCAATTCAAAAGGGCCATTTCAGCTCTGACTCTGGATATCTCTCAATCTTCAGATGTTCAGGTAGATTTTGCTACCCTCCAAGTACCTGAAGAGATAGTCCTTCCTCAAATTCACTTTCTAGTAATGGAGTCCTCTGTAGGATCCATCATCTTTGAACGTTTTGCCAGAGTAATGGGCAGAATTAAAGTTCAGAAAGGCTGCCTGGTTGCTTTTTCTAGATTCCTGTTTAGGGAATATCACCAGGGGCATGTAAGTGCTGAAGTTCTAGCCCCTATTCTGTCTAAATGTGAAAGGCTGACATCTTATATTCTCCCAGAAAGAACTCAACATGAGATAGAGAAGATGGCTAGAATATTTGAAGGATTTTGACTTCAACATTCAATACCATCCAGGCAAGGGTAATGTCGTGGCTGATGCTCTTAGTAGGAAGCCAATGGCATCTGTTTCAAGTCTAGTCCTTGGCGAGATGCAGCTACTAGAACAATTTCCAAGGTTAGACTTAACTATTGAACATAGAGATGATCGAGTCTTGATTGCCAATATCAAGATTCAATCTGACTTGCTGGAAGAGATCAAAATCCAACAAGATAATGATCCATTCTTAGTTCGCATCAAGGAAACATTATCCGAAAGATCGGACTTTGCTATGACTGAGGATGGAAGACTGGTATTCCAAGGGAGGACATGCATTCCTAACAATGAAGAACTAAAAAGGAAGCTAGTGGATGAAGCTCATAATACAAAGTACACTATTCATCCAGGAGGTACCAAAATGTATCAAGACATGAAAAGAATGTTTTGGTGGCCAAACATGAAGAGAGAAGTAGCTGAACATGCCGCACACTGCCTTACTTGCCAACAAGTAAAGCATTGGCATGGACTTCATCATGGGTTTACCCAAGACTCGTGGTGGACTCGACGCCATATGGTTCATTGTCGACCGACTAATTAAATCCGCCCACTTTCTAGCTATAAAGAGTAAGTGGTCGGTAGAGGTACTAGCTGCCTTACACGTTAAGGAGATTGTAAGACTGCATGGAGTTCCATCATCCATAGTCTCGGATTGAGATCCGAGATTCACATCTCATTTTTGGAAAGGACTGCAAGGTGCACTGGGTACTAAACTCAATTTTAGTACCGCATTCCACGCACAAACCGATGGGCAAACTGAAAGAACCAACCAAATTGTCGAAGACATGTTGAGAGCCTACACTATAGATTTTCAAGGTTATTGGAATGAGCACCTACCCCTAAATGAGTTCGCCTATAACAACAGTTAACAGGCGAGCATTAAGAAGGCACCGTTCGAAGCACTCTATGGAAGGAATTGTAGATCTTCTGCATGCTGGAATGAGGTTGGAGAACAACAATGGCTAGGCCCAGATATGGTACAAAATACAACAAGAGACATTCAGGTGATAAGGGACAGACTCAAGATTGCTCAATCTAGGCAGAAGAGCTATGCTGACAAAAGAAGGCGAGATCTGGAATTTCAAGTGGGTGACCATGTATTCCTAAAAGTGTCGCCTACTCGTGGTGTCCAAAGATTTGGTAAGAAAGGAAAGCTCAGTCATCGATTCATCGGTCCTTTTGAAGTTCTTGAAAGGGTTGGTGAGGTTTCATACTGACTAGCATTGCCACTAGATTTGGCATGTGCACACAATGTGTTCCATGTCTCCATGCTCAGAAAATATGTGTATGACCCTACGCACATCATCCGCCATGAGAAGTTGGTGTTGAACAGGGACATGACATATGAAGAGAAGCCAGTCAAGATATTAGAACGGAAAGTGCAACAATTAAGGAACCATCCCATTCATGTGGTTAAAGTCCTATGGAATAATCGTGGAGTGGAAGAAGCCACATGGGAACCGGAAGGAATCATCAGACGGAACTACCCCGAACCTTTCGGTAAGACATCCCCTCCATTGTGATCATATGAATTTAAGGACCAAATTCTTTTAAGAGGGGGAGGATGTAGCAACCTGAATTTTTGAAAAAAATAAAAAATTACATAATATTAAAATTTTGATTTATTAGAAAATCAAATAAAAGAAAATAAATTAAATAGAAAATTAATGTAAAGAGAATTTACTAAAATCCATTAAAAGAAAAGAAGTGATGGGCTTTATTAAATTGACCCAATAGAATTTAGTGGGCCAATATAGGAATTTTTAAAAGGGGAATAATGAAAAAATACTCTAAATTCGTAACTAAAATAATGCTTAATTATAAAAGAGGTATTTAATGCATTAAATTAGCAATTTAAGTTAGATTTGGATTCCTAAACCTACCCAAATAGGTTGCCCACGAAATTATCGCCCAACCTAACCCAATTAAGAGATCTCATGCCTAAAAAGGGGGGAGAGAAATAGGAAATTCGAAATTTAATAGGAATTGGAGTTAAACTAGGAAAGGGAATGGGGAGATGCTTAAATACTCCTCTAAAACCCTCATGGCCGGCCCTAGCTCGTGCCAAGGGTTTTCTAGATGTGGGAAGGAGCCAAAGGGAAGGAGAATTCGTGGAGAAGAAGGATCCCTCAAGTTCTTCCCCGAGTTCTTTAAGTTCAAACCCTAGAAGAGAAAATCCATTAAAGGTAGGCATTATCACGAGTAAAACTAATGAGATTTTGATTGTAGATCGTTCCATGTATCAGGAACAATACCCTCAAGTTTCATGATTTATCATTGAGTCAATAATTACTTCTTGTTTATTGAAGTTCTGCACTCATCCAGACCCCGAACCCCCTTGTTAAATCTTGTTCCCCTTGTACACTTGATCTCATGCCACGAAATTTTTATTGGAGATTCTGATGGATGTTAGGCTTCTTTTGCCCCTCAAAGTCCTAATTTCCATCCACCCTATCATGTTAATTAATTCATTGATCTCATCTGTGTACTTTTCTAAGTCCTTCATAAATACCATGACGAAAGCATGTTGAAACCCTATTTTTTTTCAAATTCCTATTTATTGTAAGTACCCATGCATGTCTAGAACAATTCGCAACTCGTTTCATGATTTTTCATCATTTGTGTAATTAGTTATGATTTTCTGAATAACCCTATGTCAAATAGGGTAAGTCTGGCTCGCAACCCAATAAACTGTTCTTTCCTTGTCGGACTCGGGCTCAGACCCTGTGAACACGATGGCCCGATAGCTCGTGTTCACAGGGCCATCGCGACAGTGCCCTCTGTTGCGATCTGATCGCGATAGGGCCTATCGTCGTGATCTGGCTGCCCGATCTGTGGAGCCCGTCGCGACCCTTATGCGACCCCGTTGTGACCTGCCTACCCGAACTGACAAGGCCGTCGCGATCTGTGCAAGCCTATGTCGCGTTCTCAGTTGAACCCATCGTGACCCTCATTAGGGTGCGTCGTGATCTGACTTTTTGCAGGAAAACCCATCTTTTTGCAAGTCTTGTTGTTCTTCAGCTATTCCCATATCTTGTTAACTGTTTTAAACACTGAAAAATGAAGCTGTAAATATGGAATATATTTTAATTAATTTAAGTCAATCACATGATCTATCATGTCCATGATTTTCTTATTCACATGCACACACACTTTGAACCATCTAAATATGGCTTAATTGGCATGAACATGTTACATAATTTATCTGGTAATTTATGTCATTAAATTGCCTCATTCTTAAATATACTTGTGTACGTTTTCTCTCGATGTTTTGGAACACCGATACCGATGCTCCACTATTCTAGAATTCCTCTAGAATGTCGAGCACTTTGTTGGGTTGAGTGTGTTTTGGAACTTCCTAAAGTTGTATTTTAATGATATCTAATAAACATCACTCATACCTTGATTTTGATGATGACATACTGTGATCTTAATGATGACATACTGTGATATTGATGATGACATATTGTGATTTTAATGATGAGATATTATGATTTTAATGATGACATGTTGTGATTCTAATGATGACATGTTGTGATTCTAATGATGACATGTTGTGATTTTAATGATGACATATTGTCAAGGGAGATATGTTTTGTCATCATCAAAAAGGGGGAGATTGTTGGGTTGAGTGTGTTTTGGAACTTCCTAAAGTTGTATTTTAATGATATCCAAAGAACATCACTCATACCTTGATTTTGATGATGACATACTGTGATCTTAATGATGACATACTGTGATATTGATGATGACATATTGTGATTTTAATGATGAGATATTATGATTTTAATGATGACATGTTGTGATTCTAATGATGACATGTTGTGATTCTAATGATGACATGTTGTGATTTTAATGATGATATATTGTGATTTTAAAGATGACATATTGTGATTTTGATGATGATATGTTGAACATGCTATACATTTTATACATATCACAATAATGCTTAAACAACATATTTTTGATGTTTAATATCTCATATTTTAATGATAATATCTTGTACTAATGGTTTATGTGTTAAATTTTCAGGTTCACACATTTTTGTCTTGGTACTGTCGATACTAGATCCAGTAAGGTCGACACTAGACCCAGTTTCCAGCGGACCAGTTTGCCTAACTGGGAGAGCAGGTCGACACTAGATCAAGTCAGGTCGACACTGGTCCCAGGTAGTGTCGACACTAGTCCCAGGCAGTGTCGACACAGTCCCAGGCAGTGTTGACACTAGATCAGGGCAGGTCGACACTAGACCCAGTTTCCAGTAGACCAGTTTGCCTAACTGGGAGAGCAGGTCGACACTAGATCAGGGCAGGTCGACACACTCTGGCTGAAACTGAAAAATGTGAATTTCTTTGTACACGTGGCTGCTTGGGATTTAGGGAATTTGACCTAGGGTTCTGTGCCCATGCACCCCAAGGCACTTTATGGACATATGGGGCTATAAATACCCATGCTCCTTGAACCCCAAAAGCAAGAGAGCCCATACACTTCCAGAAGAAGCCTTTTGGCGGCCAAAGGGGGTTCTCCAGATCTGTCTCCATCTCCAGAAGCTACAAGCCATCTTTTCAATGGGAAGGACAAGGGAATCAAGGGGAATCCCTGGAGAGAAGGTTGTTGTGCAAGGCAAGGGAGCAGATCCAACTGAAGAGGCTCAGGAGAAGAAGGATTTCTGGCATTTCAGATGCCATCAAAACAGAGCATCGCCAATTGAGGAGAATCTCCATTGATTTCCATCAAGCCTCCTCAATTGAAGTCTCTGCAAGGCCTCTTCATCGAAGAACACTCTTTCTACATCCATTTCCCTCATCTCAGAGTTTGTTCTTCCTTATTTCGTCTGTGAGATTTGTGCATGAAGTTCTGCACAAATTTTTGTGTACGAATCTGTTTTGAATCAGATCATTGCTAGAGGATCTAATCTCTTTTGTGTTTGATCTAGCTTTTGTTTGTGAGCCCTTGAGCTCAGTAGTTTGTGATTCGTCGTACTCACTGTGTAGTTTGAGCCGTCATGCTCAATTTGGAGTCGTCATACTCCGGTTGTTGTTTGAGCCATCGTGCTCAGTTTGGAGTCGTCGTGCTCCAGGTGTTTTTGAGTCGTCATGCTCAAGGGTGTTTGGAGTCGCCGTGCTCCTGTGTGAGTTGTACTCAGGGTATTTGAGTAGTGTGGCCTCACTGTGTGAGGGGTGGACGTAGGAGTCACTGGAGGTGATTTCCGAACCACCTAAAAATCCTCTGTGCAATGGTTTGAATTGTGGTTTGCCTTTGTATCTCGCTAGATGCATGCATAGGGATTTCGTTCACACTGCAAATTGATTTGCTCACACACTCTAATCACACTTCAGATCAGTAAATTGTTTGGGTGAATTGATCTCTGATTCGAAGTAATTTTTTAATTGCTTAAGCTTCCGCGTTAATTGGTATTAGATCTATTCAACCCCCCTTTCTAGATCTTGTCCACATCTTTTCTCGATCCTTCAATTGGTATAAGAGAGGGTTGATGTCTATCTCTGATCTGATTTGATTGCTTCTGTTTGATCTATGTATTAATTGCTTAAACTGTTTGCTTGATCGTTCACTATCCTTGTGTGTTTAATCGCTCTGATTCCTACCTTTGGTACTAGAGCAAGTTAACCACTCTAATTGTTAGATCTAATTCTTTGTTACATTGATTCTTTGTGATTAGATCTAATAGTCTTTTGAGTTTTGGTGTAATGGAAAATTGTCTTAATCTACATGAATTTCCTGTTACAATTTCAGAGAAATCCCCAAGCTTATTTTCATTAGATTTCTCAAAGGACTCACAAAGACAAAGAGCAAAAGAAACCCACAAGCACTCAATGGCAAAGAAGAGCTTCAATGAATCCAGAAAATCAACAATTCAAAATACTTCGGCTCTAATAGCACATTCCACGAGATCAGAGCATTCTTCATCCTCTTCAGAACACAAGAGCTCAAATAAGTCTAAAAGGTCAGGTAAATCAACTCCAGATTCATTTGTGTATTCTAATTCTGATTCTGATGAAGATGAAGGTATGTCTTATGTTGAATTGATTGAATTCTGTAAGAAGTTACAAAATCTTAATGCAAAGCTGAACACTAAGAATAAAGATTTGAAAAATACTTTAAAACATTGCCATAAAGAAAGTGAAAATTTGAAAAATACACTTGAATTGCACCAGAACAATGATAAGGATCTTTCAGAAGAAAATGATAATTTGAAAAATGAAGTTGAAAAATTAAATTCTGAAAAAGAGAATTTGGAAGATGAACTCCAAATCTGTGAAAATAAACTGAATGGATTGAAAGAAAATCATGAGCTATTGAAATCAAAAGCCATTGATCTAGAAAATGAAAAAGAAGAACTGATTGATCTCAATAACAACTTCAAATTTGATAATGATCAATTAAACAAACAAATCTCTAATATGGCTCATGATCATCAAATAAATGAAAGATGCAAACAACTTGTTGAAGAAAATCATCATTTAAAAAGGAAGATTGAATGCTTGTACCATGACAAATCATTGGACAATGAATGTAGCAATTTGAGTAGTAAAATCGCCAATTTGGAAAAATAAATTGCTCAATTTGAAAATGAAAAGAACAAGATGAAAAATGGTTTGGATGTCATGCTAAACAAGCTTCAAATTTCAGAAAAGGAAGTAATTACATTAAAATCTGAAAAATAGAAGATTCAAAATGAATTGAAGAACACAAGTCTTGCTTCTGTTAAAAATAAGAAAAATGAAAAGAAAAGCAAAATAACTTCTGTTAAAACTGCTGTGAACAAGAACCTTGATATCTCTAATGAAAAACTTGTGAAAGCTCTTGTTCAGAAACAGACAGAGAAAGAGAGGAATGCTACTGTCAAGAGGACTCATCTACTTCCTCCATCAATCCAAAAAGCTCCAAGGCAAATTCCAAATTCACATCATGCCAAGAGCTATAAAAAGGCATCTCCTTCTTCTCATGGTAAGCCTCCTCACATAAAAAGGAGATTTCAGCAAATGCATACATGCCAAGGTAAGTACCAGGTAAGAAATCCTCTCATTTGCTTTAATTGTAATAAACCTGGTCATCTTGCCAAACATTGTTGGAATAAAGATCAACATTTCAATAAACATGCCAAATCAGTCCAATGTTTTTATTGTCATAAATTTGGGCATACTTCTAGGGAATGTTGGAATAGAATTGATAATCTTGTGCATGCTCCCATGTTTCATGTTAATGTACATAAGAATAAAGATCATGTTCATGCTGAAAACACTCAGAAATTCTATGTATATGAAAAATGAACTATTGCACAAATGATCTCTTCTAAAGTCCATGTTAAAAATCTCAATGATAAAAATCTGAAAAATAGAAAACAAAATGTTCAGTATGTCAGTGGTGCATTCTATACCAATAACTCTAAGATTAGAAACCAAGATTCCAGTGTTTCTAGTCTTCAGAAAAATGCACCCAATATAGAATCTTTTTGGATTCAAAAATCATTGTTGCAAATTCATGGAAGATCCTTAGGACCCAAACAAGTTTGGGTTCTAAAATGTGCTGCTTGAATGCTGGATGCAGGGATCCTTGTAGTCAATTTCACAGATGAAGGCTTCATGACAAAGGCTACAAGGAAAGTAAGTGAAGAGAATGAAAGAAAATGAAAATCTCACCAGGTAAATACTTCTGAGAGATTCCCTGCTAAATAAAAACTAAAATCAATTGGGCTCTTATGCAAAGATCAATTGGTATATCAAATGGTGAACTGTGGAAGGACAAGTCATGCTTGTCTGGAAACTATCATTATGTGTGAGGAATAACCTCCGCCAAGTACCAATGATCTTCCTTGTGTAAGAGTCATTAATTTAAAAAAAATTAAAAAAATGGTTGTCATTGAAAAATGAGTGCTTGTTTATTTCATCTCTTCCATGATGATTTTAGCCTGAATTACTTGCAAAAATTTCACATCATTCACATGTAACTAAGAATCATGATTTTGTTGAAAATGCTCAGAAACTCCATGTGAATATAAATTGAACACTTCATGAAAACATAGATGCATTGAGCAAGGCAAAAAGAAAATTTGGAACTAATTCAGCTCATAGTTCTGTCAATGAAAGAAATGCATCTATACCAAAAATAAAATCATTTTGGATTCAAAAATCTGTATTGCACTCTAACATTGATTTCATTGCAGGACCTAAGCAAGTGTGGGTCCCAGAACCAGCTTGATCAGCAAGCTGAGGAGTCTTGCAGCCATACATTGTAAATGGATTCAAGATATTAATTGTGCAAGGCTACAAATGATTGGAGAACACAGGTAAAATCTTTGAAAAAAAAATTAAGACTGTTCAGGTAAAATTTCTTTATCATTTCAAACTTGAATTGCTTGAATTGAGATGAATGTTTAATTTTTATCTGAACAATGAGAAATGTGTATCAATGTTACCCCCAACAATAAACTTTATGTCATAACAATTGGAATCATATTTGTGTGCATGTCAACTGATTTGACTTTTTGGTATATCAAATAATGACATGTGGAAGAACAAGTTATGCTTGTTTGGAAGTTATCATTATGTGTGAGTAAAATACTCCGCCAAGTACCAAAAGTCATGTTTTACTTAAAGCTAATTGTGCTCATAATCATGTGTGAATTGTTTGCTAGCTTTTTCATTCCATGCACATATTAAGGGGGAGTAAATTTGAAAAAGTGCAAAAATATTTTCAATAAATGCAATGAATTTCATGCTAAAAATAAAGTGTAATTGACCCTTTTTGCAGTGACTATGGGGTATATCAAATGGTGAAATGTGAAAGGACAAGTTAGGCTTGTCTGGAAACTATCATCATGCGTGAGAAAAATTCTCCGCCAAGTATCAATAGTCTTTTCTGCATAAAGGTCATCAAGCAAAATGAAAAATCTCAAAAACTTTATTTTCAGTCTTTGAAAAACTTTTCTCCTTCAATAAATTGTCATGTTGATATATGCTTGATCATGTTCATACTCTTTCTGTGCAAATTGCTTGAAATGAACATATCTGAATTGCTTAAATGATCATTTCATATCATGCATATCTTATGGGGGAGTGAATTCGAAAGAATCTTTGAGTGAAATGCTGGAGAAATTTGCTGGAAAAATATTCTTTCATATCTGATTCATCATCAACTCCCATTCAATTGTTGACAAATGTTCTTGCAACTAAATTCCTCACTCTCACATTGCATTGACATTCTTGGTATATCAAATGGTGATTTGAAGAAAGACAAGTCAGACTTGTCTGGACACTTTCACTATGTGTGAGTATATGTCTCCACCAAGTATCAAGTGCCTTGTATGCAATTGTTGAGGGGGAGTCATTGTCTTTCAATAAAAACATTCATGTTCATTCTGCCTTCATGTCATTCCATTTCTATTCCTCCTATAATCCTCATATTCACCTTGTGAGGGGGAGTTACATGAAAAGGGGAAGTCATTGTTACATTTCTTGACCTTACTTGTCTATTTTGAACCCCAAAATCATCAAAATTTTTGAGTCCTTGTGCTATTTTCTTATGAGAGAATTAAAACATTGAAACTAAACTCATTGTGCATTTAGTTTAATTTCAAAGATTCAGTATCATTTCAAGGTTAAGCAATCATAATACTGAATGTTTTTAAAATGATTTGCAAAACACTATTATAGGCACATGAGTGGCTTTAATATTTCAAATGTGTATGTTTAAGCCTTATTTTTACCACATGTTAAGAATAATCTTTCTAAATTCATAGTCTTGACTTCTTTGGTCAAAGTAAACATATTCCTGCAAAATATCAAAAGAAAAATGATCAATCTGGAAGATACAAACAGAGCAATGCAAATGCTTGAACCACTGAGTAACCGGGCCATTTCACCTAACAAGTAATTTGTTTCGTGTCAAAAAGTGGAAATCAAAATTTTCAACTCTGTATAAGATAATGAAAGTTAAACCACTGAGTAATCAGGAGGTCTTGCATCTGATCAATGTGATCTCTTGCACTGAAAAGTGAGATTTAACTAATTTATTCTTGTATTCTTGCCCAGTTAAAATTGAAAGAAAATCAAAAAGACAGGATAGAAAAGCTTAAGACCTTAATTAAGTTCATGTCTACTGAGTTTAGATCTATTATTTTACATTGTGTTAAACTTAAAGCTCCTAACATCCTTGTTAAATATTTCTTCTCATTCATATAGGTCATTTTTCTTTACATTTGCATCATTATTTTAACTACATTCAGCTCATTATAATTTTCTATTCCTTGTGTTGAGTGTGTCTTTGTGATTAAACTTTGTTTCACAATAACAAAAACATTATCTTTTCTCTAATTTGACAATATCACTTTGCCTCACTTATTTTAATCATTTTTTAACCTTCATTTCTCACTCTTTATCTTTTGGTCTCCAACCATCATTGTGTCTCTCTCTTGTTTATCTTTTTTATGCTGTCAAAAAGGGGGAGAAAGTTCCTTGAAAGGGGGAGAAAGTAAAAGTTTCTAAGGGGAGAATGTTCTTTATGGGGAGAAAGTTCAAAGGATGCATATGGTCAAGGGGAGTTATTGCAGTCAAGGGAGATATGTTTTGTCATCATCAAAAAGGGGGAGATTGTTAGGTTGAGTGTGTTTTGGAACTTCCTAAAGTTGTATTTTAATGATATCCAATGAACATCACTCATACCTTAATTTTGAAGATGACATACTGTGATCTTAATGATGACATACTGTGATATTGATGATGACATATTGTGATTTTAATGATGAGATATTATGATTTTAATGATGACATGTTGTGATTCTAATGATGACATGTTGTGATTCTAATGATGACATGTTGTGATTTTAATGATGACATATTGTCAAGGGAGATATGTTTTGTCATCATCAAAAAGGGGGAGATTGTTGGGTTGAGTGTGTTTTGGAACTTCCTAAAGTTGTATTTTAATGATATCCAATGAACATCACTCATACCTTGATTTTGATGATGACATACTGTGATCTTAATGATGACATACTGTGATATTGATGATGACATATTGTGATTTTAATGATGAGATATTATGATTTTAATGATGACATGTTGTGATTCTAATGATGACATGTTGTGATTCTAATGATGACATATTGTGATTTTAATGATGACATATTGTGATTTTGATGATGATATGTTGAACATGCTATACATTTTATACATATCACAATAATGCTTAAACAACATGTTTTTGATGTTTAATATCTCATATTTTAATGATAATATCTTGTACTAATGGTTTATGTGTTAAATTTTCAGGTTCACACATTTTTGTCTTGGTAGTGTCGACACTAGATCAAGTGAGGTCGACACTAGACCCAGTTTCCAGCAGACCAGTTTGCCTAACAGGGAGAGCAGGTCGACACTAGTCCCAGGCAGTGTCGACACTAGTCCCAAGCAGTGTCGACACAGTCCCAGGCAGTGTTTACACTAGATCAGGGTAGGTCGACACTAGACCCAGTTTCTAGTAGACCAGTTTGCCTAACTGGGAGAGCAGGTCAACACTAGATCAGGGCAGGTCGACACACTCCGGCTGAAACTGAAAAACGTGAATTTCTTTGTACACGTGGCTGCTTGGGATTTAGGGGATTTGACCTAGGGTTCCGTGCCCATGCACCCCAAGTCACTTTATGCACATATGGGGCTATAAATACCAATGCTCCTTGAACCCCAAAGGCAAGAGAGCCCATACACTTCCAGAAGAAGCCTTTTGGCGGCCAAAGGGGGTTCTCCAGATCTGTCTCCATCTCCAGAAGCTGCAAGCCATCCTTTCAAGGGAAAGGACAAGGGAATCAAGGGGAATCCCTGGAGAGAAGGTTGTTGTGCAAGGCAAGGGAGCAGATCCAACTGAAGAGGCTCAGGAGAAGAAGGATTTCTGGCATTTCAGATGCCATCAAAGCAGAGCATCGCCAATTGAGGAGAATCTCCATCGATTTCCATCAAGCCTCCTCAATTGAAGTCTCTGCAAGGCCTCTTCATCGAAGAACACTCTTTCTACATCCATTTCCCTCATCTCAGAGTTTGTTCTTCCTTATTTCGTCTGTGAGATTTGTGCATGAAGTTCTGCACAAATTTCTGTGTACGAATCTATTTTGAACCAGATCATTGCTAGAGGATCTGATCTTTTTTGTGTTTGATCTAGATTTTGTTTGTGAGCCCTTGAGCTCAGTAGTTTGTGAGTCGTCGTACACACTGTGTAGTTTGAGCCGTCGTGCTCAATTTGGAGTTGTCGTACTCCGGTTGTTGTTTGAACCGTCGTGCTCAGTTTGGAGTCGTCGTGCTCCAGGTGTTTTTGAGTCGTCGTGCTCAAGGGTGTTTGGAGTCGTCGTGCTCTTGTGTGAGTTGTACTCAAGGTATTTGAGTAGTGTGGCCTCACTGTGTGAGGGGTGGACGTAGGAGTCACTGGAGGTGATTTCCGAACCACCTAAAAATCCTCTGTGCAATGGTTTGAATTGTGGTTTGCCTTTGTATCTCGCTAGATGCATGCATAGGATTTCGTTCACACTGCAAATTGATTTGCTCACACACTCTAATCACACTTCAGATCAGTAAATTGTTTGGGTGAATTGATCTCTGATTCGAAGTAATTTTTTAATTGCTTAAGCTTCCGCGTTAACTGGTATTAGATCTATTCAACCCCCCCTTCTAGATCTTGTCCAAATCTTTTCTCGATCCTTCACACTTGTTTCTGTACACACTCTCTTGACTTGGACGAACTCTCCGTCGAATATTCCTTCTGCCGGACTAGTGAGTCTTTATTCAAGGCCTCCGTAAGTCTCCTCTGTCCATGGATTCCCACATGGTCGACGAGCCGGTTTGTCACGTCCCGAGAATTACGCAGCGGATATTAGTTCGAAGAATTCGAGTCGATAATTCGAGACATGAACAGTCGGAAAATAAGCCTCTAGCTAGCATGCACTAAATGTATAATAACATACATTATCATAGGGCCCAAATATTGAACTCAACTAATCTTTTATTCAAATCTCAACTCAATGTGTTCCAAATGGAAACTATTACAGGACTAAAACTCAATAAAAGCAAAAGTACATAATACCTCACTTCCTACTACATTGTTCTAACACTCAAAATAAACTAACTATAGATAGACACATAATTGGAACGCTCATCACTCGGATGCATTCCCATCCTCGACTTGCTCTTCCTCTTGAACTTCATAGTCACCTAGATTGGGTAAAAGTAGGGGATGAGCAAACTAGCCCAGTAGGATTTATATCTTAATGTGCGGGCAATGATATAAGTGATTAGCAATTTAGAACTAGGTAAGCACGATGAATGTCATGATATGCATGTACGAATAAAACTCATTAAAACATGATACATGGAACAAGCTAGATAGAGTGATCATGATAGAACAAGATCTAGAAGGATATAACGAGATAGAACGAGCAATAGATCACTTTGTACAAGCACGCAAGATTTCACTTGATGTCAAGAATGTAAGATATCACTAATTGCATTAAATGCAGGATGACAAGATAGAACTAGCAATAGATCACTTTGTACAAGCATGCAAGAATTCACTTGATGTCAAGAACGCATGATATCACTAATTGCATTAAATGGAGGATGACAAGATAAAACTAGCAATAGATCACTTTGTACAAGCATGCAAGAATTCACCTGATGTCAAGAACGCAAGATATCACTAATTGCATTAAATGCAGGATGGCCATATCACGCAAGCAAGCAAGCACGCATGAGCATGATCATGTAACACTAATCAGGCACGTAGACACTAACGTACACCAAGAAAAGATCCATCAAGAATGTACACCAGGACACGTGTATGTGGTTATTGTATCTATCATTCAACACGACACGCACGACTCCCATTGCAGATGCAATGCCAGTAATCATTATACCACATGGTTAACAGTATATTTACAACTCTCCGTCATTGCGGCTAGACTGGAGCCCTTGGACACTCGTCGTGCCCGGTTAGCATCTCACTTAAATTTTAAATGTAGATACCCACAGTCATTTATAATGGCCATTGAGAGTTTCAATAAGTAAGCATGTGTAATGTCATGTTCATGATGATGATGAGAACTAGTAATAAGTAATTGAATATGATTTCATGATAACAATGGTCAAGAGATAAATTTGCCTGCATAACGGTACGATTTATATTTTAGTTCAATCTTTACATTAATGGCTTTAGTCTAGATTGTAAATCACACTCACGAGAACAAGACGTGAGAGGAAGTGCACGCTATCTTCAGAGAACTTCAATGGTACAAACAACTCGTCGGCCATGTGGGAATCCATGGTCAGAGGAGATTTACGGAGGTCTTGGAGAAAAGGTCACTAGTCTACCGATTCAGAATGACTGGTAGAGAGCTTCCAAATTCCCAAGAAAGGTCTGCCTAGACGTGTAAGTGTGTAGTGATGTACGCGTGTCTCAATTCACGAACCATCGGTCTCAAACTCGCGGGAAGCACTTAACAATGTAACATGGAATAAAACTATGCAATTTAACTAATCATGGTTTGCAAGATTTTATGATAACAATTATCATTTAAACATGGTAGAACAGTAGGAAGATTAAATCATAAGTAGCATGAATGGATCATAACATTTAAGGAACACTTAGAATAGCATTCATGTAATTAAAGCTTTTAAATTGGTTAATCACTTTTAAGCCATTAAAATAACCATCATGTAATGATCAGACCCACGACATACAATTTACACATGAAAATCACATTAAGCAGACCTTGGGTATAGCGGTAAAATTCACAAACGAAATAAGTGGGGTTTCATGCGAAATACTGAGGTCGCGACGGATCGTGGTAAGGGTTGCGACGGGGTCAGATGAGATCGCGACAGTGCCTTGTAAGGATCGCGACAGGCTTGTCTGATCAGGCAAGCAGATCACGACGGGTGCTTATGAAGAAGGCGACAGGGCGTTCAGACCCGGAGGTCAGGTCGCGACGGTCCCCAGTAAGGGTCGCGACGTGTCAGGACCAGAACGCGATGGGGCTGTCAGATCAGGCAGGAAGGTAGCGACGGAGCGCTTCATCGCACTCAGAACGTGACGGTTTTGCTATCGCTACAAGACCTCTGAATGCGGCCTATCAGGCCGTCGCATTCACAGGGTCTGCGCCTGACCCCGACAGAGAAAGGACATGTTCTTGGATTGCGGTCCAGAACTGCCTTATATTGACACATGGTGCTTCAAAAATAGAGAACAAATTGTACAGTGCATGAAAAATAACAAAACTAGTCTTAAACCAACCTAGACATATGAGTGTGCTTCCAGTAAATCAGAATTTGAAAACAATGATGGTTTTGATAGGCTTTAATCAAGTCAAACACAAACGTAAAACCAAGTGCAACCTGAAAACGTAGTTTCATGCAGCAACCCTCTTACCATGCTCATAACTCTCTAACTATTAACATTTAGACAAAACGTTCGATAAAGACATGACGATGACAACTAGTAGAAAAACTTTCATGTTACGGGTTTGCTCTAATTCGGTCTTGAATCACGTGCAACATATAAAGAACAGGAAAAGCCCTAACAGTGCGTGACTTTAGAAAAATGCTTATAATTCAAAATCTACTCATTGAAATTCGATGAAACCAGTGGGCAACGAAAGTTCACTTGATGCTCTACACATTGGTATAGGATATGTTAAGGTTTGGCTCGAGAAAACCTACCTTCTGGGTTGAAGAAGTCTCATTTTTTTTAGAAAATCCATGTTCAGACTACTTGGAGGAGAATGCTTAATACTCCATGTATACTGCATGGAATTTGGACATTCCACTTGGGTTAGAACATAGACTCAATCCTCTTTCCAGGGATATAAGCCTTGCAAGTTTTGGTTTAGGTTTGGCCTACCTTTAATCAACTTCAAGTGGACGGTTTGTGCAGGTCGTAGCAGACGAACGGGGGAAGAAGATGAGCTTCTTGTGGTTGATCCATAGCTCCCCAGCCACCAAGAGCTCCTCCACACGACCCCAGCAAGTTCTAAACTCATCCCTAGGGTTTGGGAGAAGAGTATTTAAGCATCTATGGGTTTTAGGAGTCTTAATGCAACAAGGAAAGAGATGGGTTGCGGGATTGACTTGTGTCTTTCCATAATTTGAAGATCTCTCCCTCCATTAGAGAGCCTTGGCCATCAAGAAATCTCCATGGGTGGGTAGGCACGAATTTGGGTTACCAAGAATGCATGATTGCATCCCAATCAAACCCTAATTACCTCTTTCTAATTTCATCTTATTTATGGTTACGAATTTCTATGCATTTTCTTGCTTCATTTGATTTTTGGGCCATATGTGGTCCATTGGCCCAATTATGATATTGGGTCATTAATATATAATGTTGAAAGTCTCTCCAACATTTTTATTTAATTTTTGGTTGCGTCGTATTTTCGTGTTAACGGTTTTCCGACTTGTTTCCTTATTTGGATAATCGGTCACCATAACTCTTAAACCTAGCCCAAATGATTTTTTCTTGGCACAAATTTCTTTATGAAACATTTAGTAATAATGTTTGGGGTTGATTAATAATTTTTTACGGAATTTTCTGATATATTTTAGCACATACGTTAATGATACGTAAGTTTAAATACTCTGATATTATGGAAATTATTTATTTCTATTTATTTTTAATTTTTATGTAATTAAAATTTCCGGTCTGCCACACCCTCCCCCACTTAAGAGAATTTGGTCCCCAAATTCATGTATAGAAAGTTATTGTACAAGTGAGGTGTACTTACTTGTGAATAGCTCTGGGTATCTTTTGCGCATTGCTTCCTCGGTTTCCCACATGTCGTCTTCATCCATGCGTTGATTCCATTTAACCCTTACTAATGGGATGATCTTATTCCTTAATTGACGCAGTTCCCGGTCCACGATCTTAATTGGCTTCTCTTGATACGTTCCGTCTGTGTTGAATTCCAGGAGCTCATACTCTATGACATGCCACGGATCCCATACATACTTTTTCAACATGGATATGTGGAACACATCGTGTATTTCATCCATTGGTGGTGGTAAAGCGAGACGGTATGCCACCACACCGATTCTTTCAAGGATTTTGAAAGGCCCAACAAACCTTGGTGATAACTTGCCTTTAATGCCAAAACGCCTGATTCCACGGCCTGGAGACACTTTTAAGAATACATGTTCCCCAACCTGAAACTCCAGGTCTCTTCTTCTATTATCTGCATATGCCTTTTGCCTTTGCTGCGCCACTGCCATTCTTTCTTTAATAAGCTTTACCTTCTCTGTGGTTTCCCTTATCATCTCTGGTCCTAGTATTTGTTTCTCGCCAACTTCATACCAGCATATTGGAGATCGGCTGTCACGTCCCGAGAATTACACAGTGGTATTCTTAGAATAATTCGAGACTATGAACAGTCGGCAAATAAGCCTCTAGCTAGCACGCACTAAATGTATATCAGCCTCTAGCTAGCACGCACTAAATGTCACGTCAATAGGGCCCAACTGATGAACTCAATATAAATTGTATTCAATTGTATTCAAAATGGAAACTAATATAGGACTAAGACTCAATAAAAGCAAAATTACATAATACCTCACTTCCTATTACATTGTTCTAACACTCAAAATAAACTACTATAGATGGACTCATGTTTGGAACGCTCTTCACTCGGACGCATTCCCATCCTCGACTTGCTCTTCCTCTTGGACTTCATAGTCACCTAGATTGGGTAAAAGTAGGGGATGAGCAAACTAGCCCAGTAGGATTTATATCTCAATGTGCGGGCAATGATATAAGTGATTAACATTTTAGAACTAGGCAAGTACGATGAATGATATGGAATAAAACTCGTTAAAACATGATATATAAAACATGCTAGAGAGAGAGATTATGATAGAACAAGATTTGTGAACAAGATGACAAGATAGAACTAGCAATAGATCACTTTGTACAAGCACGCGAGATTTCACTTTATGTCATGAATGCAAGATATCACTAATTGCATTAAATGCAGGATGGCCATATCACGCAAGCAAGCAAGCAAGAATGTACGAGCACGATCAAGTAACACTAATCAGGCACGTAGACACTAATGTACACCAAGGAAAGATCCACAAAGAATGCACACTAGGACACGTGTATGTGGTTATTGTATCTATCATTCAACAAGCAAGCAAGACTCCCAGCGCAGATGCAACGCCAGTAATCATTATACCCCATGGTTAACAGTATATCTATGACTCGCCGTCATTGGGGCTAGATTGGAGCCCTTGGACACACGCCGTGCCATGTCAGCATCTCATGTAAATTTTTAAATGTAGATACCCACAGTCATTAATAATGGCTAATGAGAGTTTCAATAAGTAAGCATGTGTAATGTCATGTTCATGATGATGATGGGAACAAGTAATAAGTAATTGAACATGATTTCATGATAACAATGGTCAAGAGATAAATTCGGCAGCATAACGGTATGATTTGTACTTTGGTTAAATCTTTACATTAATGGATTTAGTCTAGATTGTCAATCACACTCACGAGAACAAGAAGAGAAAGGAAGTGCACGCTATCTTCAGGGAACTTCAATGGTAAAACCAACTCGTCGGCCATGTGGGAATCCATGGTCAGAGGAGATTTATGGAGGCCTTGGTGAAAAGGTCACTAGTCTACCGATTCGGAATGATCGGTAGAGAGCTCCCAAATTCCCAAGAAAGGGCTGCCTAGATGTGCAAGTGTGTAGTGACGTACACGTCTCAATTCTCAATCCATCGGTCTCAAACTCGCGGAAAACACTTTAACATGATAGCATGAAGTGAAACTATGCACTTAACTAAACATGGATTTCATGACTTTTAGGATAACAATTCATCATTTAAGAAGCTAGAACAGTTCGAAGAGTTAATCAACAGTCACATGAATAGTCACATCATTAAGAAAGCAATTAGAATAATGTTCGTGTACTTAAAGCTTTTTAAATAGGTTTAACACTTTTAAGCCATTAAAATAACCGCCATGCATTGATCAGACCCAAGACAGACAATTTAGATATTTAAAATCATATTAAACCGACCTTGGGTATAGCGGTAAGATTTACAAACAAAATAAGTGGGGTTTTATCCAAAATCCTGAGGTCACGACGGACCCTAGTAAGGATCACGACAGGGTCAGATCAGAATGCAACATTGCCTTGTAAGGATCGCGACAGTCTTGTCTGATCAGGCAAGCAGATCGTCACAGGTGCATGTGAAGAAGGCGACAGGGCTGACAGACCTGGAGGTCAGGTCGCGACAGACCCCAGTAAGGGTCGCGACGGGTCGAGAATAGAACGCGACAATGACTTGTACAGGTCGCGACAGGCATAACAGAACAGGGAGGCAGATCGCGACAGTGCCTTTTACAGGTCGTGACAGACATGACAGGCATATCGCGACGCCATTACCGGTCGTGATCAGATTGCGACAATGCCTCTGTCGCGATGGCCTTTGTGAACGCGGCCTATTGGGCCATCGCGTTCACAGGGTCCGTGCCTGGCATCTGCAGAGAAAGGACATGTTCTTGGATTGCGGTCCAGAACTGCCTTATATTGACACTAGGTGCTTCTAAAATAGATAACAATTTCTACAAGGTATGAAAAATAACGAAACTAGTTTTAAACTGTCCTAGACATGCAAGGGTACTTCTAGTAAATCGGAATTAGAAAATAATGAGGGTTTTGACAGGCTTTAATCAAGTCAAACTCAACGTAGAAGACAAGTGCAACCTGAAGACGTAGTTTCATGCAGCAACCCTCTTACAATGCTTATAACTCTCTAACTAATGAGATTTAGACAAGAGATTCAACACAAAACCTGATGAGGACAACTAGTAGAATAACTTTCATGTTATGAGTTTACTCTAATTCGGTCTTGAATCCCATGCAACGTACAAAGAATGGGAAAAGCCCTAACAGTGCGCGACTTTGGAAAAACGCTTATAGTTCCAAATATACTCAATGAAATTCGATGAAACCAGTGGGAAACGAAAGTTAACTTGATGCTCTACACATTGGTATAGGAACTGTTAAGATTTGGCTCGAGAAATCCTACCTTTTGGGTTGATGAAGTCTCATTCTTCAGAAATCCTGTGTTCAGACCACTGTTTGTAAGACGCTTAATACACCGTGAACACTAAATGGAATTTGGGCATTCCACTTGGGTTAGGAAGTAGACTCGACCCTCTTTCCAGAGGTATAAGCCTTGCATGATGGGATTTAGGTTTAGCCTACCTTTGATCGGCTTCAAGAAGGTGGTTTGTGCAGGTCGTAGCAGATGAACGGGGGAAGAAGATCAGCTTGGTATGCTTGATCTCCTACTCTCCAGCCACCAAGAGCTCCTCCACATGACCCCATCAAGTTCTAAACTCGTCCCTAGGGTTTGGGTGAAGAGTATTTAAGCAACCATGGTGTTTAGGAGTCCTATTATGACTAGGAAAGAAGGGTTGGGGGATTGGCATGTTGGTTACCTATTTTTGATGATTTCTTCCTCCCTTTGAGGGTGTGAGACTTTAGGAAACCTTCTACCATAGTTAAGCACAAATTTGGGTTGCCAAGAATGCATGATTGCATCCCAATTCAACTATAATTGCCTCTTTTTAATTTCAGCTTATTTATGGTTACGAATTTCTATGCATTTTCTTGCTTCATTTGATTTTTGTGTCATATGTGGTCCATTGGACCAATTATGATATTGTGTCATTAATATATAATGTTATAAGCCTTTCTAACATTTTTATTTAATTTATGATTGCGTCGTTTTTCCGTATTAATAGTTTTCCGACTTATTTCTTAATTTGGATAATCGGTCACCATGTGATGTACACTTGGTTAAATCGGATTTTTCGTCGTACGAATTTCTTTGCGAAACCCTTAAGAATAATATGTGGGGTTGATTTCCCATTTTTACGGATTTTTCCGATGTGTTTTGGCACATACGATAATGATACGTATGTTTTAAATTCTTTGATCTTATGGAAATTATTTATTTCCATTTATTCAAATTTTTTTATATAGTTAAAATTTTCGGGGTGCTACATCGGCAACTCCTGCCATAGAGTGCTTCAAATGGTGCCATTTGAATGCTGGCTTGATAGCTATTGTTGTAGGCGAACTCCACAAGAGGTAAGTGCTCATGCCAGCTAGCTCCAAAATGTAGGACACATGCTCTAAGCATATCTTCAATCACCTGGTTGCTTCTCTCCGTCTGACCATCTGTCTGTGGATGGAAAGTCATGCTAAAGTTTAGTTTAGATCCCAAGCAGTAGTGCAGTCCTTTCCAAAAGTAGGATGTAAACCTAGGGTCTCTATCAGACACGATAGACACCGGTACTCCATGTAATCTGACTATTTCCTTCACATACAATGCAGCCAGAAATTGGTGTTTATGGTTATCAAGAAATTTAGACGTTCATTTCAATCATCATTTGATCATCATACACTAGGGACAGTGTTGTTCTACAATGTTCTTAATCAAACAAGGGTCATGGTGTCTTCTCAATGTCCGTAAGATGTTCTCTTAATGCTTTAACTTGAAACTCCTTGAGTATTATGTTTAAACCATTTAGGTAAATGGGATGGCCTTCATATTCGTGCATATGATAGGCTCCAATGTGTGTTCACCTATTTTACACCTTAAATATACATCGTGTATACACTGCTCAGAAGTTCCTCTTCAAAATCCAAACAAACAACAGTCTGGCGCATTTTCTGAAGGCGCCTGTCGACAGCCCCTAGTGCGTCTGTCGACAACCGGCGCCAGCCCGACTTTGGGAAGTCCAATGGGCACACTGTTTGGGGCTGATTTGGTGGGACCCTTGCCTTTTAAACCTCCTCCACATCTCTTCAAAAGGCAACCCCGGTTCTTTCTCCTCCTCCACCACCAAATCACCCTCCTTTCCTCCTCAAACCACCTCCTTCCCTTCTCTGGACGAGAAACCCTACCCCCTTCCTCTCTTGCTCTTTCTCCTCTATTCTCCTATCTACATCCCTCATCCCCTTCATACACCTTGTTCCTGTCGACTTCATGGCCTCCAGAGTTAAGAAGATGATGTCTCGTCATCGTCCCGCCTCCTCTCCTGCTAGTGAAGACTCCCGGGATGCTAATGAGCGCCGGACAAAGCGTCGGGATGATGGTCTCCCCGAGCTCGTCATCCCGCCCCGCCTGAAACTCACAAGGGTGAACGGCACTTTCACAAAGTTCATCCCACCTCGGTATGTGGATTTCCCTTCACTGGCCGACCTCTTCTCAAACCTCCAACCCCTGTTCGACATCCAGGACTAGACGGTTCTTCTATATGCTCATACGGCCTACTCTCCCACTGCCGTCACTGAGTTTTTCAACAATCTCAGCCTCTCCAAAAAGGGCTCCGACAAGGGGGACTTCTACACCTCTGTAAAGGGCACTACTTTCAAACTCACCTCCAATCTGTTTAGCACTGCCCTCCAAATTCCCAACACTAGGGCTGACATTCTTGCACATCACCCAGATGCTTCTATCTACTATCCTCTCATCACCCTCCAACCCTATGATGGCACAAAGAAGATTGCTAAACTCAATGCCACTTCATTCCCTCCTCTGAACCGCCTGATCCATCATATTTTCACCACCCTCATTGCACCTAAGCACGGCAGTCGTGAACTAGTCACTGATGTTCACAAATCACTATTCACTTTTTTCCTAAACTGTGAATCTATAAACTTGCCTGCCTTGATGCTTGGCCTCATCATGCAATGCTACTATAATCCTAGGAGATCCATGCCATTTTCTTTCCCACTCACTTCTCTCATACAGTTCATTGGCATCCATATTCCAGACAGTGAGTGTGTCTCGCTTAACTCCTGCAATAGCTTCGATCTCACTACTGCACATCGCATGGGGTATAAGATGGTTGATGGAGTGGTAACCAGGGAACTAAAGGATAAGGCACCAGCTGATGCCATGGATGAAGACACTGAAGGAGATGAAGCTCTTGGTGATGAAGACGAGGCTGATGAAGACTCCCAGTCTGCACCTCTTGATGTGCCGGGAGATGTTGATAGTGATTCTGCTACTAAGCCCTTGTTACGTGATCTGATTGCTCAGCTCCAGCTTCAGATGGCAACCGGCTTCAACTCGCTCAATGCACATATGGACACGATGGATACGAGCATTGCAGCACTTGACACTCGCCTGGATAACATCTCTACTGAGCTTCTCAACCATCGGGCTCCTGCACCGCCTGCCGATGATGCTGCTTAGTTAGTTTATGTGCCTAGGAGTGGGTCAAGTCCTGTTATGTTAATTCCGTCTGAGTCTTGTCTTGTTTTGTGTCATGTTGCTTTCAATTGATCTTCATGTAATTTCCTTCCCTTTCATGTCTCTTCAGTCAACCCTCTTTGTCCTGTGTATGCTTCATATCATCTTAATGAATTCACAGGTCTATGCTATCTACATGTGTGACTGTTGTGCGTACTTTTCGATGTTGTCAAAAGGGGGAGAACCTCAATTGTGCACTAATTGAATATTTTTGTCATCATCAAAAAGGGGGAAAATTTTGGGTTTTCATTCTAATGTTTATAATAACATGTTTTTGATGATGAACAATCTTAATTGAGGTTTGATTCATGACAAATAACTTGATGCAATATTTAGTCTTTCATGTATTCATAATATCTAACTATACATGGTTGATCATATAGGTATGAGTGGATACAGCCAAGCTATCTCAAAACAAGAGAAACAGATCACAAAAGCACTGAAATCTGTCACCTGTCGACAGACTCCAAGGTGCCTGTCGACAGATGTGAACAGACAAAAAACACCAAGTTCAGGAAACAGCCATCTGTCGACAGATGCCCAGTCGGCTGTCGACAGATGCACTCAGGAAACTGTCAACCGAAATCCCAGACTTCTGTGTCGTTGCAAAACTGTTGCTATCTGTCGACAGATGATCAAGGCCTGTCGACAGATGAAGAGAATCTTCAGATACGGGAACTTTCCAAGTTACCAAAGATGGTGTTTCGAACTCCCACGTTTCTCCATATGAAAACACCTCTATATAAGCAACTTTCTAAAGCAAATCTCATACAGAAGCAGCCACCACCAAAACCCTAAAGCAAGTCCAAGAACAAGAGGTGTTGTTGCTGCTCTGCTTCAACCTACTGCTCAGAGAAAGAAAGATCCATTGATCCAGCAGTACTGAAGATAGAACGTCGTGGATTCAATCTTCTCCATCGATCTGAAGCCATCAAGACGAAGTTTGAACTCCATCCAGACGTTCCCCAGAAGAGTTCTCAATCAGGATTCATCCCTTCCACTCAGAACTCTTCCTACTTACTTTCTTCTATCATATGTGTGTGTGGGTGTGTCTCAAGCAGTCTTTGTGCTTGATTCACATGTGTGTGTTGTTCTGATCGTGGTGCACATCAGAGAACACGTGTGTGTGAGTTGTAGTCACCGAACTAGCTCATAAGCAGTTTGCTCTGTGTGTGTGTGTGGACCGTGGACGTAGGATACACAAGTTGTGTACTCCGAACCACGTAAATCTTCGTGTCTTATGGTTTGAACGTTTGTACGTTAGATGGTTGATAGGCACGTTGTCTCTACACACGTTAGATAGATTGCTCTTTCATCTACACATCACCAACACACATCTATGTCTTACTTTGATTCTATTGAAAATTCAGAAAGTCTATGTTGTGATTAAAAGGGTTGTATTAAATTTTAATAGATAGTAATCTATTCAACCCCCTTCTAGATTACCATATTGGGAATTCCGCAACCTTTCAGCCATTACTTTTAGAGATACCTTTTTGCTGCCAAGAAAATGGTATCTTCTAGAAAGTGAATGACATGTACCATAAGAGCCTTAAAACAATGTATCTGAGATCACATGCCCATGACTTATGCACAGGTGGCTGCTTTGATAAAAAGTTCTAAGTGTAGTAGTGTTGACACTTCAAGGATCTAGTGTCGACACTAATGAGCTTGAAATAGCATGAATTACCAAACATATAACAGTAGTGATAACCTCAGATAGAGAGAGAGAGAGAGTCGACCTTATCTTCACTTCTCTTCACAGACACTTAGCTTCCTGATTAGTGTTGACCTTATCCTCAATTAGTGTTAACCTCATTAGTTAGCTTCTTTTCAATCCAGCACAGAGAAGTCTACAAGTGTTGATCTACTCTCAAAATAATGTTGACCTGTCTTGATCATATCTTCTCAGCGCACTACAAAGGGACCACTAGTGTCGATCTATGTTCCAGATAGTGTCGACCTAGTCAGACTTAATCAAGATCATGCTTGATGCAAATGAATTGTACCTGTAAAACAAATGTTATGTTTCAAATATCTTTACCTTTTTTCTTTAAATATGACATCATCAAAACCAGCGACACAACACAAGGCCTGCTCTAGGGCACACGCCGACACACAACCGGGCCTGTGGAAGCACTCGAGGCAACATAGGTACTGTCGTGAGCCCAAAGTCGTCGCGACGTCATCGCAAAGGGGTAGGGCACCGCGACAGCCACCCTGTTGCGACGGGGCAACGCATCGTGACAGCAACCCTGTCGCGATCGAAAAGCGCATCGCGACAGTGACCCTTATCGCGACCGCCAACCACGTCGCGATAAGGTCGCACTCGACCAGGCCGACGCCTCTTCTGATGTCGCGACATGCTGAGCCATCGCGACATCAGCAGAGAGGCAGACCGACGGGATCCTCAATCCCGGGCCGCCCACAAATACAAACATTCCACGCGGGGGAGGGGAGTATGGGGAAAGTAGTAAACACTATCTATAAACCCCGAGGGGCTCCTAATCCACCCGGATCGAGAAGGGTTCAAGCAATCTCTATGTTAAACGAATAACAAACCCCAATAGGGACCTTCACGTCGGTTGGCCACCTCCTCCTCGCTCCACACAAGCTCCACGATGCCACGGCACCACGCACGACCCTCCTCCTCGCCTGAAACCCTCAAAGGGGAGAGGGGAAGACGGAGCACCACCAGAGGGAGAGGGAGAAGGGAATAAAAAGAGAGAGAGGGGGAAGGGGCGCCAGCCAAGGCTTTTAGCCTTCGGCTCCCAGAACGCGATGGGGTGACATGTCGCATTAGCAACCCTAACGCGATGGGTCAATGCACCGCGACAAGAACGCATCCCCCAAGGACGCCGCGACAACGTGACAGGTCGTACTGACACACCTGCCACCCTGACAAGTGTCAGACAACTGAAACGATAGAAAGCAGTCGCGACCCGTTGACCGGGCGCGACACAAAGACGCGACGGGAAAGCCAGGCACGACAGAAATGCGACGCACACACTCATCGCAACACGGATGACTGTCGCGTCGGACACCCACGACGCGATAGTAACGCATCGCCCAACCTGGACATGTTAGTGGCCAATCATCGAAGACACCGGATGGAAAGCCGGGAAGCCGGGTCTTACATTCTACCCCCATTAAAAACAATTTCATCCTCGAAATTGGGGCAAGCCCAAAAGATCCTGAGGCACGAAACGAAACATAGGGAGCAAACGTAAGACCAATGCGAATAAGCCACTAAGTCTCAACACGACTTCCTCGTGGCAACAACCACACCACCAAATGCGTGTGGGCACATGAAGCCGGAAAACCAACGGCTCCTACAACGGGCTCCAAACACATGGGGAGCACAAAAGAGAGAAACCAAAAGCTCACTCCAGCCACCCATGGGGCATCCAAATGGAACAACAACCCCACAAGTGCTGAGCAACGCGAGAACTAGCTCGAGCGGCAGAAAGCACCAGCCGAAAACGGCACCACTATAGCCACCAACAGACCCCACTGTTGGGGCCAACCGACCAGCAACCTACTCTGTCTCCAGCAAAACCCGACAGAGGGAACAGTTTCCGACAGCAACATGAGCATCGCCAGTCAACAACTCACTCTATCATCAGCAAAACCCGACAGAGTACACAATTGCTGACAACAACCAGGAAAAATGCCTGAGAGAAAAGAACAACACTCAGGGGAACAGCCTCACGCTACTAGCAGCAGCTAGCATCGGTCACCAACCCAACCGAGAAGTCATGCGAGTGACGAGAACCAGAGCAATATCACGCTCGCTGAGAATCCGCAACACACAGAACGACTGTAGACGTTATTTTTCGGTGACGACGTCCACATTCATCTTGGCAAAAAGAAGTGAACGGGAAATGATGAGTGATCGCTAGGGACTTTTTACCTCCACCCGGAGGAGATGTGATCGGGTAACGCCTCGATGTGGATATGATGGATTCTTCACTCCTCCTCCTTCGGTCGGCCAAAAGATGAGGACTCCACAGCATAGCTTCTATTTTCCCGCAAAAGAAACAAGTACAAAAGACCCATTAGACTGAAAATTATGGTATCATGTGCTCACATATATTAAAAAAAAAAAAACACAATCAGGGGGAGTCTTACCGGTTGGAGGCTTGAGAAGGAAGACGGCCAAACGTTATGACTGCCTTCCCTCCATCCTTTGTTTATAGAAAACCCCTCTAAACTGGGTATTGGGAAGGATGCATTACGTGAGTGTGTGCGTGGACGTGGAAAAGATGGAATATATGTGAGACAGCAAGCTAAACAAAATAGAGAGGAGGAAGAGAAGGAGGTCCCTGTCTATGAAGACGCAATGACAAATAAATCTTCTCCAGGGCAACGTGCTGACTCTGACATTGGCATGCTCATCACCGTATTGTTCACCGGATGGCGTCCTGCAAAGGAAGGCGACGCGAAGTGTAACTTGAAGCTGGGCTCTTCTGGTGACTGTGCAGCATTAAGAGGAGGCCGACGTCGTATCCGAGGGAGAGGTGAGTGCAGAGGAGGAGGAAGCTGAGGTGCCGACGGATGATGTTGTGATGGAGTCGGGGCTGCTGTTGGTGTGTTTGAATGCCAAAGACCCCTCCGACTGGGTGGTGCGCAAGGTGATTTTTTTCTGGGCTGCTGCGACTGCCACGATGGAAATCCCCCTCCTCCCAGATGGAACGGAGGCGGGGTCTTTATCATCGGATGGCATGCCTGGCCCCCTGAAGAGATGGGGTTGTGGGAAGTTAACATGGGTGTGGCTTGCGTGGTTCTCACGGCGAGCTGGACGCCAAAGCCGGACTGGTGGGCGTTGCTGGGTGTGAGTGCGTGAGATGAGGGAGGAGATAGCGGCGAGGGATTTGTGCATGGGATGCATGGGAGAGGGGAACCCGGTCTCACGGATTTTGTTGCAAGCATTGGTGTGCGTGGTGTGGTGAGGACGTGTGTGAATGGGGGAGTTGTGGGCTCGTGCGGGTGAGAGGAAGATATCATGCGTGTGCATGGGACTGGCCACGTATGCATGGTTGTTTGTGGGCTTTAAAGGGGATTAAATGGGTTAGGATATGCATGGCTTTATTTGTTTGGATGGGTATGCTTTAATATTATTATTATGTTGTGTTGGTGTTGTGTTGGATGGGCTAGGTTGGTCTTAGATGTTAGAATTGGATATTTTAATAGTTTGAATTGTTTTTGGATTTTAATGGGTTTAAGTGGGTATGGGTTTTGTGAGTTTTTTATTATTTAGATTCTAAGTGGTGTTTTAGTTGATGGGTATGATTAATTTATTTATTGAGTTTTATGGGTTTTATGTGTGAGCAATATTTTAATTGTTGTTTTTTTTATGGATTTAGATGGTTGTGCTCTTTAATTAATAAATATTTTATGGGGCTTGGTTAATGTTGGTTTAAGTGGTGGTGATGGATTTTATTTTATGTGGGTTTACAAATTATGTGATTTTTATTTATTGGATTTTAAGTTGGGTTTAAGTGGATTTTAGTATGGCACAGAGCACACACACAGGAGACAGCTGGAAGGTGGCGGAAATGGCAAGCACACAAGCACCGCACACTATGCAAGAGATAATGATAGCAGAGGCTAGCGCCAGGAAAAGTGTAGGAGACATACGACTGTGTCGCCAAAAGATCTTGATGACAGTGAATTCTGCAGCTCAAACATGTCCGTGACCGACCTCTTGTCATCATAAATGGAGAGACAACAATTGGGCCCGCCGACAAGGGCACGAGCTACTCTGGAGATCTTAATGGAGATAACATTGTGCCTACTGAATAATGGGCCTAATGGGCTAAGAAATAAGCCTTGCAAGGATGGTCCAAAAAGGCGCGTCTACCAGAGTAGACATCCAGGGAGTGTGTCGTTAACAAGGTGTCAGTGGAAATCGATGTTGCTGTTTACATGGGATCCGAGGCAAGTCAAAAAACGGTCAAACAAGCCTTATTGGGCCATGAACCATGCGGAGATGGGCCAAATGTCGCGTCTACAAATGCCCCTCCGAGACATCTGATCTTGCAAGGGAGCAGGGAGGACTGAAAGATTGGTGTCTTGGTAAACAAAGGACGCAGAGATTTGATAAAAGGGACCATCTCCAAGGATAGAAATTCTAGCAAGCCACACGAATGAGTTAGGCTAGAAGCAAGCGATGAATCATCTGAGAGACAAGATGTGAAAAGGGGGAGGATGATCTACCTGTGTAACTATAACTGCAACCCAACAGTAGGGTCCCTGACATTGCCGAGTAGGACTTTGACTAGTTTCTAGTGTTGTCTGAGTCAAAGGAGTTGTAATATGACGGTTGAATCAAGGAAATCTCACAACTGAAGTCCGTCTGGACCCGCTGACCTAATTAGGACGTTTGTCCAATCAGGGGGTTGTGGAGATAAGGGATTGATTGTACTCTCAAAGGATTATCAAAAGATTCTAACTAGAATCAATGTTTGGAAAGCCGGATGTCCAGAATTAAGCTCATGACTGGCAAAAGGTTCACATGAACTCAACAAGATTGAAATCATTATCTGTGATTTGCACGGTGGGACTATTGGAGAATGGGCAACAAAGACCCGATATTCAGCTCGGATATTCAAGAAGATGGTGCTGACCCGGTTAAACTTGGGATCTGGGTGAATAGACAACCTACAGGATCTAGTTAAACTCATGATTTCACTTGATTGATCTCAGTTGAAGAACAAACTGACAAAACTCAATTCTAGCTATCAGGATAACTTTAAGGCATGAGACATGGGAAAAATCCTTCTTCCTTAGAAAAGTTAGCTGAGAAAATGACATGATGCATGCAGGGTTTGCCCTATCTAAATGCAAGTTAGTAAACCAGAGGAATTATTAAAGGCCAATCAAATAACTGGGAGAACACAAACCCATCATGGTTTTTGGTGAAGGGGAACTCTGGGTTCATGGTCTCCAAGTTATTAGCCTCTGGTGCAGCTAAACCCTAGGTTAGACATACCTAAACATGATAGCCAGGAATTGACTACTTGCGGACCTCGGGCGAATGATTCAATGAAGTGCCACTTTGGTCGATCCCTTTCTCCACCATTTTTTTTTTTGGTGATGTACCTTATCCTCAGGTTTTGGACATTTCTCTGTTGATATAACACTTAAGGAAAAAGTGATCAGTGAAGCTCTGACTTCAGCCCCTTGCCTAAGAATGACATACCATTCTTGAAGCAAGGTCAAGGGACTAAGTTTTATTAACAAAGTCAAAGGAAAATGAAATATGTACAAGCAAAGCAAAGTACTAACTTGGAAACAAATATGTACATACAATGTTAAAGCATAATTGCCCCTTGTGAACAGATTAACATGAAGTGTGCTTTTAAAAGGGAGTTGTCGTCCTCAACAAAAACTTGTCCTTCAGACACCTCAGAGGTTTGGAATCCTCAAGGGAGAAAGGAAGAATAAGGGAATAGACTTCTCGAGAGGAACATAAAAAATCGTTAAATTGATGAGCTGAGACAGTCTTGACAACATGCCCCTTCAGGTGATTTCAAACTATCTAATTTTTGACTTGTTTGCCCCTAGACTTTGCAAGGTGCTAATTGGATGAGAGAATCTGGCCATGTGTGGCTTAGCGGGCTCAAGGTGAGGTGTTTCGTGGACTCCAGGGTCAGAACCTGGCAACCCCTACTTTGCCAAGCACCCGTATTACCCTACCGCAATCGGCTAGGAAAAAACTCAAGCAATGTAGCATTTGACTTTGTATTGAATGGAAGGATTTTATCTCCAGGCACGGTCACGACCAGGCTCTTTTTCTTTTCTTTTCTATTGATTTATTTTTCTTTGTTCTTTCATTTGTTTGCCTGCGGGGACACTGCCCTCTTCACGTGCTCTAGTGTCTTAGTCTCACCTTAGGGGAAGTTGTCTTAACTGCTAAGCTCAACAGTTTAAGGGTGCTGAGTGTCTTGATCAGTCGAGTGGAAGAAGAAGGAAGATTGTAGCCTTTGTTGTGTCCTAGGACAAGTAATTGTCTTAGAGCGACAACTTAAATTTTAAGATGTATAGTGTGTGTATGTTGATTCGTTCTCCAAAAGCTTGGTTGTGACACCAGACAGAAATCTCCATGACTTTGCTAGACCAAGGTCCTTAGTTCACTCAAGTGCCTCTTACTTCTTAACATGTGACTTGAGATATATGAGAGTTGCCAATCTATTGAATCTTTTTTTTTTGTTCTTTTTTGTTCTAAAATGATATTTTTTATATAAAAAAAAATATGTACACAATATATACACCATTTTTGGGAATTTTTCTTTTTATATATTTTTTGGATTTTTGGATATATAATTTTTTTGTTTTTTTGTGTAAAAATTTGAGAAAAGTAAAATAAATTGAACGATTCTGAAAATGGTATGTACAATGAGTGGGAACATCCCGAGCGGAATGCCCCTAGGCAGAGATCTCACCTGTGCCTTCTAGCCATTGTCGAAGATGAGCCTTATGAAGCAAATTGGCCTCAGGCGATTAAATGCTCGCAAGGAGGTACCTGTAAACCAATATTTGTCTTTCTCGCACGACCACTTTGGATGGTAATGGTGAGAGATGAAACAAGGAGTGAGATAGAAGGCAAGAAGAAAGGATTTGATGGCGATAGATGTGAATTGAGTAAGGTAAGGATAGAGAATGTACAATAATGAAAAGATGAGGGAGCACGCAATGAACAACATGGTCCATTGTGATAGGTTGAGCGTTGGGAAGAGGCGAGCTCCAACAAGTCAGGAGGCTTAGGAAGAGTGAGTAAAGTGGGGTCCCCCTCAAGCATAAAGAAAGGAGTTGAGCTTGACAGAGACAAGGATGAAGTTTTCATGACCAACGTGGATTGCCCTTGAGAAAGAAGTGTGAGGAGCTGAAATGGTGTGCCCCAAACTCAAGCTGAATTGCACATCATAGAGATACCAACATTTGAAGATGGCTCGATATGAAATTGATATAAGAATAAACAACGAACCATATAAACGATAGTATGCCCCTTGAAGCCAAAGCCAATGCAGATAACAAAGTAGCCAAAGTGCCCCTTGAAAGTGCCCTGTTTAAAAAAGAGGTAGATGGATCCAGCTGGAATGAAAGGGTTGCCCCTGTTCTTGAATGATAGACAAACTGTAAGGAACTGAGTGGAGAACAAATCACTTCGAGTCCTTGTTGAAAGGGTCAAGCATGAATGAGATTGTGGAACTCGAAGAATTATGGAAGCTGCCTTTATGAGAGGAAAGGGACTAGGCATTACAGGGGATGAGCTGGGTGCAAGCTTTGCAAGTAAGCTGGCATGACACGTCAGCATAAGAGAAACTGGCCTGGTCACCTAACGTGCATAGCGAAGGATAGCTCTCCAGAAAGCTTCAATTAATTGCCAAGGAATAATGACCCCATATCCTATAGGTCTCGGATATTCATGTTCCAACAGAAGAGGATTGGGGGTCTGCAAAGTTGTTCTTAAGATAGATGACAAAATGATCTGGAGTTGCAATGACATAACAATTGGATTGGATGGCTTGGAAATTTGGGTGATGGTTTGAGTTGGACTGGGTGCCCCCAGCTTGGTTGGTTCTCTAGCTGCATACTCCTTCTTAATAGGTGCCTCTACCACTCTTATCTTCTCTTTGTTTGGGCAAGGAAATGTTGAAACCACTCCTACAGTTACGGGTTGGATGGATTTCTCCCCTATCAATGCCTCGTCTACAATCTCCTCATGATAGACTGACTCTTTCTCCCTAGAATGAGAGTAAATGGAGTGTGAGACGGAAGGAATAGTTGGTTGTGATTTCACACTTTTAGAAGGAGGGAGAATGAGTTGGAGCTTTTAACTCAAGTTTAGATGAGAGTGTTGTATAGTTGAGGTGGTAGCAGTCCAAACAGGGTCACAACATGAAGGTGGTTTGAATTGGACTGGGTGAGAGGGGTCCTCCAAGTAGGACTCAAGAATTCTTGCTCGATCACATAGTTGAGCAAATGTGGAAATGTGGCTTAGCTCAAGTAAGGATCGAAGCTCAGGAGTGGAATTATAAATTAGAAAAGGGATAGCTTGAGACTCAGAGATGCCCAAACCTGATCTAAAAGCCATGTCTCTCCACCTAATAGCAAACAGAAGGAAGGATTCATCTGGCCTCATTTTCTCTGCCGCCAAATCAGAAAATGTAGGGGTTGGACTTGCCAAATGTTCAAAATGAGCTATAAACCTTTCTAAAAGTATGTCAAAGTTGACAAGGTCTGCAGCTGGGAGAGATATGAACCATGAAAGAGCCTCACCTTCAAGTGATTTGTAGAATAAATGGACAAGTAGGGCGCGATCATGAAACCATTGACAAGAATCCATAAGAAATTTGGCAAGGTGAAAGTGAGGATCAGTAGTCCCATCATACTTCCTGTATTTGGGAAACTTGAATCTTGATGGGAAATGTACAGGTGGGAGTTTGCAATAGCTCTTCCAGGAATGAAACTTTGGCAAATACTTAGCTAGGAGCATCCTGGCATACCCCTCCACCTCACTTCTACGTATGTAGTCTTGTGGTGGAGGAGCTTTAGATGACGTAGAGTGCAATGATTTGCAGGGTATGGAGGATCCAACTTGGGGAGGGGTCCTGAATTGAGTACGATTGTTGGACGGGACCCTGCCAGGGGGAACATTAGGTTGAGCTTGAGACCTGGCCAGGGGGATTGGAGTAGAAACACAAGATGTCTTGCCCCTGGACAAGAATTGAAGGACCTGACTAGGGGGGTAACGTGAAAAGACATGAGACAACTCCACATCCTCCTGAGGGAGGAGAGGAGAGGAGGAAGAAGATCACCCAAACAGTGAATTTTCCATTGGTTACTTCCATCCAAACTCATGTATCAAGTTAGCACATATAGTGAACTCATACGTCAACACACATGTCCAACACTCAACAGACAACAATTGACACTATCATTGAGAAGATAGATGACATACCAGTGTGCCACTAGCACTGAAAATAGATTGTTTATCAAGAGTTGCGTCCTAGATAGCTTTTAAACTTATTTTGGCCAATCTTAGAGTGATTTTCTTGATTGTTCTCTCAAGATGAGAGGGAGACAGGGTATGGCCAACACAATGTAGACTCGTGAGCTCACAACACATAATCCGGGTTTTCTAGACATAAGGTGAAGGTCCTCTTGCCCCGTACTGTGAGGGAATCCACGGAATGTAGGGACTTACAGAGTTCTCGTTTAGCACCGATCCGATTTACCTGAGAGGTAATCCCCAAGTAAGAGATCGTGAACCAAAGAGGGGCTATCCTATAATGTGTGAAAAGGCTGCTCACTCACCACTCGCCAACTCCGCAGACGGAGAGGGAAGTAAGAAGAGAGGAAAAAAGTGGAATAAAATATTACTGAACACACTAAATAGTAAGAAATAAAATATATACATGTAGGGAGACAAGGCAATCACATAACTAAGCATGATGCGAAGCACAAGCAGCATCAGACAATGCCTAAAAACTACAAAATAACAAAAGTAAACACACTAGCTAGGAGACAAGACAATAGCATGCCATTTTATGTAGAAAGAAATTGATGGCAAGATATCAAAATGTCAACACGTGCATGATTTTAAGAGATACAGCAGCCAAGATTTGCATGGAAAATAGCATGCAAAATTGGCATGAAGGTTACCACGATGGCATGCAATATTGATGTTAAAATAATCTCTGACAACATGCAAAAGCAACCCACACGTCATGCTAATTTTCCATAAAATAATCCATGAAAATTTGCAAGGAGCATGGTGACGTTGAAGCATGCAACATAGACATTAAAATAAGTGAAATTTTTATTTCAGAAACAACTAATCAAAACAGCAGGAAGAATGAAGTGATGTCACCGTGGTAAGCAATATGTGTCCCACCGTGATCGCCAGAAAAATTGTAGACGTTATTTTTCGGTGACGACGTCCAAATTCATCTTGGCAAAAAGAAGTGAATGGGAAATGATGAGTGATCACCAGGGACTTTTTACCTTCGCTCGGAGGAGATGTGATCAGGTAACGCCTCGATGTGGATATGATGGATTCTTCACTCCTCCTCCTTTGGTTGGCCAAAGGATGAGGGCTCCACGGTGTAGCTTCTATTTTCCTACAAAAGAAACAAGTACAAAAGACCCATTAGACTGAAAATTATGGTAGCATGCGCTCACATATATAAAAAAAAACACAATCAGGGTGCGTCTTACCAGTTGGAGGCTTGAGAAGGAAGACGGCCAAATGTTATGACCACCTTCCCTCCCTCCTTTGTTTATAGAAAACCCCTCTAAACTGGGTATTGGGAAGGATGCACTACGTGAGTGTGTGCGTGGATGTGGTAAAGATGCAATATATGTGAGAAGGCAAGCTAAACAAAATACAGAGGAGGAAGAGAAGGAGGTCCCTGTCTATGCAGACGCAGTGATGAATAAATCTTCTCCAGGGCAACATGTTGACTCTGACATTGTCATGCTCATCGCCGTATTGTTCACCGGATGGCGTCCTACGAAGGAAGGCGATGCGAAGTGTAACTTGAAGCTGGGCTCTTCTGGTGACTGTGCAGCGTTAAGAGGAGGCCGACATCGTATCCGAGGGAGAGGTGAGTGCAGAGGAGGAGGCAGCTGAGGTGCCAACAGATGATGTTGTGATGGAGTCGGGGCTACTATTGGCGTGTTTGACTGCCAAAGACCATGCCGACTGGGTGGTGTGCAAGGTGATATTTTTCTGTGCTGCTGCGACTGCTGCGATGGAAATCCCCCTCTTCCCAGATGGAATGGAGGCGGGGTCCTTATCATCGGATGGCATGCCTGGTCCCCCGAAGAGATGGGGATGTGGGCAGTTGACATGGGTGTGGCTTGCACGGGTCTCACGGCGAGCTGGATGCCAAAGCTGGAGTGGTGGGCATTGCTGGGTGTGAGTGTGTGAGATGAGGGAGGAGATAACGACGAGGGATTTGTGCATGGGATACATGGGAGAGGGGGACCCGGTCTCACGGATTTTGTTGCAAGCATTGGTGTGCGTGGTGTGGTGAGGACGTGTGTGAATGGGGGAGTTGTGGGCTCGTGTGGGTGAGAGGAAGATATCATGCGTGTGCATGGGACTGGCCACGTATGCATGGTTGTTTGTGGGTTTTAAAGGGGATTAAATGGGTTAGGATTTGCGTGGCTTTAGTTTTTTGGATGGGTATGTTTTAATATTATTATTATGTTGTGTTGGTGTTGTGTTGGATGGGCTAGGTTGGTCTTAGATGTTAGAATTGGATATTTTAATAGTTTGAATTGTTTTTGGATTTTAATGGGTTTAAGTGGGTATGGCTTTTGTGAGTTTTTTATTATTTAGTTCATTTTATTTAGATTTTAAGTGGTGTTTTAGTTGATGGGTATGATTAGTTTATTTATTGAGTTTTATGGGTTTTATGTGTGAGCTATATTTTAATTGTTGTTTTTTATGGATTTAAATGGTTGTGCTCTTTCATTAATAAATATTTTATGGGGCTTGGTTAATGTTGGTTTAAGTGGTGGTGATGGATTTTATTTTATGTGGGTTTTACAAATTATGTGATTTTTATTTATTGGATTTTAAGTTGGGTTTAAGTGGATTTTAGTATGGCATAGAGCACACACACAGGAGATAGCTGGAAGGTGGCGGAAATAGCAAGCACACAAGCACCGCACACTATGCAAGAGATAATGATAGCAGAGGCTAGCGCCAGGAAAAGTGTAGGCGACATGACTGTGTCGCCAAAAGATCTTGACGACAGTGAATTCTGCAGCTCAAACATGTCCGTGACCAACCTCTTGTCATCATAAATGGAGTGACAACAATCGGGCCTGTCGACAAGGGCATGAGCTACCCTAGAGATCTTAATGGAGATAACATTGCGCCTACTGAATAATGGGCCTAATGGGCTAAGAAATGAGCCTTGCGAGGATGGTCCAAAAAGGCGCGTCTACCAGAGTAGACGTTCAGGGAGTGTGCTGTTAACAAGGTGTCAGCGGCAATCGATGTTGTCGTTTACATGGGATCCGAGGCAAGTCAACAAACGGTCAAACAAGCCTTATTGGGTCATGAACCATGCGATGATGGGCCAAATCTCACGTCTACAACGACGTCCACTGTCGCCACTAGGTCTCACCCATACCTTCCTCGTGGTCCGACAAGGACACCAAACACACGTGGAGCCACAAAAACTGGGAAACTACACACTCTACAACGTGGCACACCGCGACGAAAACACGGAAGACGTCTAAGGTTAAGCCAAAATTGAGCACCTAACAATGTCGGCAAACCATGTGGTCGAGTATTAGCAAGCTAATAGGCTTCACTGTCACCAGACGAACCGAGAGGAGACTCCGCCATCGGCTTCCAGACTCACCAACACCATACACAATTGGAGAACCAATGAAGAGTTGGCGGCACACCCTCCACGCGCACATAGAGCTCAGCACGGGTACCAGTATGCCAACCACAAAAAGGATGCACAACACATAGGAACCAAAACAAACGCAGAGGTCGAGAACAACACACCGACCACAGGGGGACCCAACCGAAGTAGGGTACCACAACCGAACACACTCACTCCCAAAGCGAGAGGGAAAACTGGGACACTGGCCACAACCAAGCCTGGCGTACCACCGACTGGGCTACCTAGACAAGGCAAAGCATCCACCCTATAACGGCAACGGTACAACCACAAGGCATAGGTCGGCACACATGTCCCAGAGGCGGAAAGCCCAACGCCTCCAACACCGAGCGAAGTCATGAAATGACACACAAACCTCATGAACAAGCACACTGCCTAACACACGGTGCTATCACAAGCACCAGGAGCCACCCAAGGTACAACACAATGCACCAAGGCTCCAGATGGCACAAAACCGAAACACTCGAGCACGAACACACGGTACTGTCACAAGCACCAAAACTAAGCAAAGTGCAACACAAGTGCACCAACGGCTGAAACAACACGGGCTAATGGGAAGGACTATCCATAAAAGAACTACCAAAGGCCACACACACAGAACCGCAAGCCTGAAAGGGCACAACAGGCCACGCCGGCCCCAGCCCTTGAGGCACAAAAACACGAAGCATCAAAAAATGCCCAAGGTGCAGTACACACAACCGCACCAACGGCCTGAGATGACGCAGGGCCCACCGAAGGGGACTCTCCACCAGAGACCCACAAGAGAAGCACACGGAAAGCCGACAACTTCAAGAGTGCAACAACCACGTCGGCTTCGAAAAAAAAGCACACAAAACACAAAGCACTGACTCTGTCGCACGGGGAGCGAAAACCGCAGCAACTCCCTGGCACGCAACAGCAAGAAGCGCCACCTCTATCGTGACCGATAGAGAGGCCAAACACCAAAACGGTATACACCGGAACAATGCTTGCAAGAGCAAGCCAACCACGGAGAACCAATGCACAGCGGAACAACACTCACACCTGCAACCAAATGAGAAAACAGTACTACTACCTCACACTAAACCAACAGAGACCCATGCCCCAATTGTCTAGGTAGGTAGCAAGAAACCATCACAACGACAAACGGCACGAATAGGTCCGCCGACCCACGGTGCCACAAGGAAACGTCGGTACGAAGGGAGCAACTAGCTCAACCCAAAAACAACTGAAGGGAAGATGACTCCACCAGAAGGTCACAATGATGTGCACCCTGGCGACACAACACCACAGTGGAGCATCACCACCTCGAGCAATCAACGAAAAGGAGAGGAAAGAGACACACACAATGAGTCTCTTCCACACGCAAGAGGAAAAACCATAATGCAAGACTAGCACTTCCACAAGAAGCACAATCAGCTAGACACCGACTGCACTCACCAGACCACCATCTGGCAGAGCACACCGGGTGCGAGAAATGAAGCAAATCGCTCGAATCATGGGGACACACAAAGTTCCACCAGTATGGCCGAGAAAACTTGGAAACGAACAACGAGACAAGCTGGCCAACGCAATAGCCAGGCGCACGGCCAAGCGCACAACACCTTGACTGAAATGCCCAAGTAGACTGTAACACAGACAGTCCAACCGGCAACGACGACAGCTCATCTCCACCGAGGGAGAGAGCAGCGACTACCGAACCAACACGAAGCAGCTCTGCAGAGAACCTCCACCCATAAGCGCCAAGAGATGTCCTGGGAGAACCCCACCAGAACGCACCAGCCAAACGACCAAACAACACGAACCATCAGAGAGAATACTACAGCCTGCAGAAGAAACACAAGCCGGTCCTGAGACAACCTCCACCAGAACCACCAAGGCACCGTTCTGGGAAAACCCCCTCAGAACGCAGCAGCCAAACAAACAGAAGCAGCATACCTCAAACCCTGAGGTAACACAGCATTGGCAGAAATGAGCACAGAACAGCCCTGAGAGAAACCCTCACCAGGACAACAGCAAACGGTTCTGGGAAATCTCACCAGAACACCGGGCAACCAAGCGATGCACCTCAGACTCGACGGCAATGCAACTGCAACCAGAAACGAGCACAACACAGTTCTGGGGAAACCTTACTCCCGCTAGAACCAACAGAGAAGAACTCCGAGAGCACCTCACCAGAGCTTACAACCAACCAGCGCCAGGCTGAAAACAACCACAGGCAAGTATCGCAGCGCTCAACTAGAGATGCAACACGGCACACAGAACATCTGCTTAGCCCAAGCAACAACGCCGACTGAGCAGAGCACAGCGCACAGACAGAAGACCACACACACAACAAATGCAACACACACCCCAACAACAAAGGGGCAGCCAACAAGGCAGAGACAACTTCCACCGGTTCCACAAGCAACAACCCTGCACCGGTGAAGGCCATGCCACACGCAGGCTCTCTCAGCCTCAGCGGCACACACACACCCAAATGCGCCGAAGATGACCAGTAGCACCGCACCTGGACTTGCCTGCAACCGTCCTCCATACGAGGAAGACCACTGCCAACGAGTCCACCGCCAGCCGCGTCACCACGGCACGAACACACAGAGCGATCACACTCGCCACGCACGCGACGCAGCAACAACCACAACCTACGGCAACGTGCACACGAAACATGCAGGGAAGTCGCACACCTACAAAACAATTGAAAGCACAAGCCTAACACTAGTCGAACGGTGTCAGCAGCGCACTACTACCTTTCTTTGGGATAGCTATAGTTATTAACTCTTTACAATATCAATAGACCCACGCTCTAATAATAACTGTAACTACCCGACCTCTCGGACCCCTGCTAGGGACCCCGAAGTTTCCGTCGCCACCCACGGATCCGAAGACCCGGAAGGGTTATAAGAAATAGTCTAGTGAGATATGTATTGAATTTAAATAACTATAACAATATGTACGATATACAAAGGATTGTACAATGTGTCCCAAGCGAAAGCATAGGTGCCAGAAGAAAGGCACAAAAAGAAAAGATGAAGCAAGGCACAGTCCTGAAAATCTTTGAAGGAGTGTACAACCAGTGAGGAACCTCATCGCCGCATACACTCAAAGGAAAAGAGAGAAAGAGCCTGAGCTCAGAGAGAAAGAGCCTGAGCCTGAGCTCAAATAAAAAACTCTAACTGAAGAAAATCTGTATTTAAAAGAATCAGTTAAGAAATTAACTCAAGGAAAAACATCTCTAACTCTATGCTTAAGAGGATCAAAATCTGGAAATAATAAACAAGGTCTTGGATACATTCCTCTGGAAAAAGAAAAACAAGCCATAAATCCAGGAAAATATCCTTTGTCGAAATTTGTAAAAGAAACCAAGTTGCCTCAGAAAAAGGCCCATATAAAAGAAAATGTTTCCAAAAATTATGTCCTAAATAGACATCATAAAAATAGTAAGAACTGCAAAATAGATTATATTCATTGTTGTTCTCATTGTAATAAATTAGGACATACAGTAAACACCTGCACAACAAGGCACCTAGTTTGGATTCCGAAAGGATACTTTTATGCATCTAACCATCAAGGACCCAAAACGATTTGGGTACCTATTTCTGAATAAGTTGTTTGTAGGATAGCCTTGGAGCATCAGGATCAAAGGATGCTCAAGGCACTGATGACTGCTAGCTCTTCATCCATCTCATATCTGAAGAGGGAGTAGTCACAAATTGTTTATTTCTCTTCATATTACTCCTAACAATGTTTGCAAGTTTTATGTTAAGATGTATGCAAATAAAAATCTTGAAGACTTGACTATCAACATGTATAAGGTCAAGAGCAACAAGATCTGACTTGCCTCACATTAAGGGGGAGTCTCATGCTCAGGGGGAGCCTTCACTAAGGGGGAGTTATTCTTTAATGTCAATCATTGTTGAACCCCTCAATGGTAAGAAATTCTCTCAAAGGGGGAGAATATGCATGGTAAGATCCTTCCTTTTTGGTTAGTGACAAAAAGGGGGAGAGTATGTATGTTCTGTGAATTTTCTGCATTTTCTCTGTTTAAGTATTTTTGCCAGAAAATTCTCATAAATTTTGTCATCATCAAAAAGGAGGAGATTGTTGAACCACACTTTATTACCTTCATATTTTGGTGCTAACAAAATTTATGATGTAACTTAAATTGAACATTTTGTTTCATCTATGTTGCATCAATCTCATAGCAAAATGCTGAGTCTCACATTGATGCAATAAGGCGCACTAAAATTCTAAATCGATGTTCATTTAATATATATCGATTTCTATTCAAAGTGCCACATCGATTTCACTAACAACGATTTCATAAGTTACACAACGATTTGATCGTGTAACGATTTGTTAAGTGAAACATCGATTTTATCGTGCAACGATTTCATAAGTGAGAACAACGATTTTCTCTGACATTGTTTTGCCTTCTATAACGATTCACTAAGGCTCATAACCATTTGATAAGTGAGCGCAATGATTTGCTCTCACATCGATTTGCCTTATATAACGATTCGCTAAGACTTCACAATGATTTGATAAGTTTCACCTTGATTTGCTTGCCATAACGATTTGATCATCATAACGATTTCATAAGTGAGAAACAACGATTTGCTTCTCACATCGATTCGATAAGGCTCACAACGATTTTCCTTCACATCGATTTGCCTTGCATAACGATTTCTTAAGTGAGAACAATGATTTTCTCTCACAACGATTTGCTTGCAGTAACGATTTCTTTAGTGATCACATCGACTTGCTCATAATGATTTCTTAAGTGCTTACAACGATTTGTTCATCAAGCTGTAACGATTTGTATGGGCATCGAGTTGTTCATGAGTGCACAACGATTCACATGGATAACGACTCATTGTGCACAACGATTTATAAGTCATATTCATCGATTTCTCTTATTCTTTAAAGTGCTTTTTGGCGCCTAAAGACAAGTCAAATATCTTCTGACAAAATAAAGCTGCATGCATATTTTAAAATCTTGTCAGAAAAAGATATGAACTTCTATTTTCAGCATGTTAGCAGAAACACAGTACTATGCACAGTTTATCATAAATACTCTTTTGTGCTAATACTCTCTTCTATGCTCACAGACCTCGAAGACCACCAGAGTCTGATTAAGACAAATGAAGAGAAGATGAGCAACGGCTAGGATTCCAACGGATCTATTCAAAAGCCTCTCATATAAAAGATGAAGCAAGGCTGAAGAAAAAGAAAAGAGAGCCTTTTTGATGATGACAAAATTTATGAGAATTTTCTGGCAAAAATACTTAAACAGAGAAAATGCAGAAAATTCACAGAACATACATACTCTCCCCCTTTTTGTCACTAACCAAAAAGGAAGGATCTTACCATGCATATTCTCCCCCTTTGAGAGAATTTCTTACCATTGAGGGGTTCAACAATGATTGACATTAAAGAATAACTCCCCCTTAGTGAAGGCTCCCCTGAGCATGAGACTCCCCCTTAATGTGAGGCAAGTCAGATCTTGTTGCTCTTGACCTTATACATGTTGATAGTCAAGTCTTCAAGATTTTTATTTGCATACATCTTAACATAAAACTTGCAAACATTGTTAGGAGTAATATGAAGAGAAATAAACAATTTGTGACTACTCCCTCTTCAGATATGAGATGGATGAAGAGCTGGCAGTCATCAGTGCCTTGAGCATCCTTTGATCCTGATGCTCCAAGGCTATCCTACAAACAACTTATTCAGAAATAGGTACCCAAATCGTTTTGGGTCCTTGATGGTTAGATGCATAAAAGTATCCTTTCGGAATCCAAACTAGGTGCCTTGTTGTGCAGGTGTTTACTGTATGTCCTAATTTATTACAATGAGAACAACAATGAATATAATCTATTTTGCAGTTCTTACTATTTTTATGATGTCTATTTAGGACATAATTTTTGGAAACATTTTCTTTTATATGGGCCTTTTTCTGAGGCAACTTGGTTTCTTTTACAAATTTCGACAAAGGATATTTTCCTGGATTTATGGCTTGTTTTTCTTTTTCCAGAGGAATGTATCCAAGCCCTTGTTTATTATTTCCAGATTTTGATCCTCTTAAGCATAGAGTTAGAGATGTTTTTCCTTGAGTTAATTTCTTAACTGATTCTTTTAAATACAGATTTTCTTCAGTTAGAGTTTTTTATTTTTTTTCTAACTCTAACTTCTCATTATTCTTACTTTTCAAATCTTCATTTAAAAGATGATTATTATCTTTACTGACCTTTAATTGTTTTTCCAATTGTTCCATTTCTGATTTCAGATCAGAATTAGTATTTTCCAAACAAGTAAGGTTGTTCTTGATATTTTTCAATTCTTTTACAACAACCTTGTGTTTATCATAAAGTTCATTAAAGACTTCTTCTAAGTATTTAGATTCTGACCGTGAATTTGTGCATGAATTAAAAAATGAGTCAGAATGTACCTCATCTAGTCCTACCATGAGGGCTAGATTTACTTGCTCTTTCTCTCAACTTGAGCTTGATGAGCCTAAGCTTGTGTCCTCTTCATTTTCCCAAGCAGCCGCCATGGCTTTTCTTTTGAACTTGTTGTGCTGCTTCTTGGATTTTTCGGTTTGACTAGTCTTCTTGAGTTTTGGATAGTCTGGTCTTAGATGTCCAGGTTTTCTGCATTCATAGCAGACTGGTTCTTTCTCCTTTTTCTCTTTCCTTTAGATCCTTCTTGACCCATTTTTCTTCTTCATTAAAATCTTCTGAAGTTTGGACAGTACTTCATCAACATCACTGTCTTCAGATCCTTCAATTTTTTAGCTAGAAGAAGAAGTGGAAGGAGCAGCTACCACTTTAAGAGCATTAGTACATTTCTTCTTAGATGAGCTTTCAGATAATCGCTCCAAATTTATTTCATGTGCCATGAGAGAACCTATTAAATTATCAATCGACAATTTGGTTAAATCATGGGCCTCTTCAATAGCAGTTACTTTAGGTGTCCATGAAATAGTTAAAGACCTAAGTATCTTCCTAACGGTTTCCTCATTAGAAAGAGTTTTACCAAGAGAGCTTAAACCATCTACTATGCTTGAAAATCTATTATACATCTGAGTAATGTTTTCGTTTGAAAGCATTTTAAATTGTTCATATTGAGAGACAAGAATATCTATCCTAGTTTATTTCACTTTATCTGTTCCTTCATAAGTTACCTGCAGTTTATCCCACATTTCTTTTGCATATTTACATGCAGAAACTCTACTAAATTCCTTTTTGGATAAAGCACAACATAAATAGTTCTTAGCTTTGAAATTTAATAATAATTTATTTTTATCTGTTGTTGTAATAGTAGTAGTACCTTCATCAGGAACAATAACATAATCTCCTACCTCAATTACCTGCCACAGTTCAAAGTATGTGCCTCGAATGAAGCATTACATCCTCATTTTCCAGTATTGGTAGTCCTCTCCATCAAAGAATGGAGGTCTGGTGACTGATTGACCTTCAACATATCCTTGAGCTGCCATGGATCTTTGCTCTAAGATGGTTGGATCTTCTTTGAATGTTCAGAGACCCGCTCTTATACCACTTGTTGGCCCTTTTGGTACGGAAGCAAGCTAACCTAGAGGGGGGGTGAATAGGTTTTTTGAAATCTGAAACAGAAACTTAAACACAGAAAATTATCACTTCAAAGTTTGGTTAGGTTAGTGTGATAAAGAGTAGCAGTGCGGAAGCAAGTAAACAATCACACAAATAACACAAGGGATTTATCCTGGTTCGGCCCTTCCCACATGGAAGTCCTACATCCAGTCCCCAAGCAACCTCTTGGGATTTTACTAACCAAGGGTATAGTCCCCCTCAAGGACAATACAACACCCAGCACCCCAGCTAGTCTTCTTCTCTTTCCCGGGAAAGAAGGCAGCCCACTTCTCTTACAGGTAAAGAAGCCAACCTCCTGGTACAAACCCCAGTGCGGTTCTGCTAGACACAAACCCCTAGCTAGGTTCTACACTGTATTCAGTCCTACAGCTGGATAGAAATCTTTCTTAGAAAAGAAAGATCAGACCGAGAGCTATTACAAGATGAACACTAAGAACTAGCTCACAGTCAAGGACTCTCCCCCAAATTTACAATGAGCTCAGAGAGAGAATGAAGAGAGAAATGAAAGCTTGAAGGCTTGAATGCTTCAGATGCTTGAACACTTCTTCTGGGCTCAGGCTCTTTCTCTCTTTTCCTTTGAGTGTATATGGCGATGAGGTTCCACACTGGTTGTACACTCCTTCAAAGATTTTCAGGAAAGCTCTCTTTTCTTTTTCTTCAACCTTGCTTCATCTTTTATATGAGAGGCTTTTGAATAGATCCGTTGAAGAGATCCATTGGAATCCTAGCCGTTGCTCATCTTCTCTTCATTTGTCTTAATCAGACTCTGGTGGTCTTCGAGGTCTGTGAGCATAGAAGAGAGTGTTAGCACAAAAAAGTATTTATGATAAACTGTGCATAGTACTGTGTTTCTGCTAACATGCTGAAAATAGAAGTTCATATCTTTTTCTAACAAGATTCTAAAATATGCATGCAGCTTTATTTTGTCAGAAGATATTTGACTTGTCTTTAGGCGCCAAAAAGCACTTTAAAGAATAAGAGAAATCGATGAATATGACTTATAAAATCGTTGTGCACAATGAGTCGTTATCCATGTGAATCATTGTGCACTCATGAACAACTCGATGCCCATACAAATCGTTACAGCTTGATGAACAAATCGTTGTAAGCATTTAAGAAATCGTTATGAGCAAGTCGATGTGATCACTAAAGAAATCGTTACTGCAAGCAAATCGTTGTAAGAGCAAATCGTTGTTCTCACTTAAGAAATCGTTATGCAAGGCAAATCGATGTGAAGGAAAATCGTTGCGAGTCTTATCGAATCGATGTGAGAAGCAAATCGTTGTTTCTCACTTATGAAATCGTTATGATGATCAAATTGTTATGGCAAGCAAATCGATGTGAAACTTATCAAATCGTTGTGAAGCCTTAGCGAATCGTTATAGAAGGCAAATCGATGTGAGAGCAAATGGTTGGGCTCACTTATCAAATCGTTATGAGCCTTAGCCAATCATTATAGAAGGCAAAACGATGTGAGAGCAAATCGTTGTCCTCACTTATGAAATCGTTGCAAGATAAAATCGATGCTTCACTTAAAGAATCGTTACACGATCAAATCGTTGTGTAACTTATGAAATCGTTGTTAGTGAAATCGATGTGGCACTTTGAATAGAAATCAGTGTATATTAAATGAACATCGATTTAGCATTTTAGTGCGCCTTATTGCATCAATGTGAGACTCGGCATTTTTCTATGAGATTGATGCGACACAGATGAAACAAAATGTTCAATTTAAGTTACATCATAAATTTTGTTAGCACCAAAATATGAAGGTAATAAAGTGTGGTTCAACAATCTCCCCCTTTTTGGTGATGACAAAATTTATGACAATTTTTTGGAAAAAATACTTAAGCATAGAAAATGCAGAAAATTCACAGAACATACATACTCTCCCCCTTTTTGTCACTAACCAAAAAGGAAGGATCTTATCATGCATATTCTCCCCCTTTGAGAGAATTTCTTACCATTGAGGGGTTCAACAATGATTGACATTAAAGAATAACTCCCCCTTAGTGAAGGCTCCCCCTGAGCATGAGACTCCCCCTTAATGTGAGGCAAGTCAGATCTTGTTGCTCTTGACCTTATACATGTTGATAGTCAAGTCTTCAAGATTTTTATTTGCATACATCTTAACATAAAACTTGCAAACATTGTTAGGAGTAATATGAATAGAAATAAACAATTTGTGACTACTCCCTCTTCAGATATGAGATGGATGAACAGTTGGCAGTCATCAGTGCCTTGAGCATCCTTTGATCATGATGCTCCAAGGCTATCCTACAAACAACTTATTCAGAAATAGGTACCCAAATCGTTTTGGGTCCTTGATGGTTAGATGCATAAAAGTATCCTTTCGGAATCCAAACTAGGTGCCTTGTTGTGCAGGTGTTTACTGTCTGTCCTAATTTATTACAATGAGAACAACAATGAATATAATCTATTTTACAGTTCTTACTATTTTTATGATGTCTATTTAGGACATAAATTTTGGAAACATTTTCTTTTACAGGGGCCTTTTTCTGAGGCAACTTGGTTTCTTTTAAAAATTTCTACAAAGAATATTATCCTGGATTTATGGCTTGTTTTTCTTTTTCCAAAGGAATGTATCCAAGCCTTGTTTATTATTTCCAGATTTTGATCCTCTTAAGCATAGACTAGAGATGTTTTTACTTGAGTTAATTTCTTAACTGATTCTTTTAAATATAGATTTTTTTCAGTTAGAGTTTTTAATTTTTCTTCTAACTCTAACTTCTCATTATTCTTACTTTTCAAATCTTCATTTAAAAGATGATTATTATCTTTATTGACCTTTAGTTGTTTTTCCAATTGTTCCATTTCTAATTTCAGATCAGAATTAGTATTTTCCAAACAAGTAAGGTTGTTCTTGATATTTTTCAATTCTTTTACAACAACCTTGTGTTTATCATAAAGTTCATTAAAGACTTCTTCCAAGTCTTCAGATTCTGACCCTGAATTTGTGTATGAATTAAAAATGAGTCAGAATGTACCTCATCTAGTCCTACCATGAGGGCTAGATTTACTTGCTCTTTCTCTGAACTTGAGCTTGATGAGTCTGAGCTTGTGTCCTCTTCATTTTCCCAAGCAGCCGCCATGGCTTTTCTTTTGAACTTCTTGTGCTGCTTTTTGGATTTTTCGGTTTGACTAGTCTTCTTGAGTTTTGGATGGTCTAGTCTTAGATGTCCAAGTTTTCTGCATTCATAGCAGACTGGTTCTTTCTCCTTTTTCTCTTTCCTTTGGATCCTTCTTGACCCATTTTTCTTCTTCTTTAAAATCTTTTGAAGTTTGGACAGTACTTCATCAACATCACTGTCTTCAGATCCTGCAATTTTTTAGCTAGAAGAAGAAGTGGAAGGAGCAGCTACCACTTTAAGAGCATTAGTACATTTCTTCTTAGATGAGCTTTCAGATAATTGCTCCATATTTATTTCATGTGCCATGAGAGAACCTATTAAATTATCAATCGACAATTTGGTTAAATCATGGGCCTCTTCAATAGCAGTTACTTTAGGTGTCCATGAAATAGTTAAAGACCTAAGTATCTTCCTAACGGTTTCCTCATTAGAAAGTGTTTTACCAAGAGAGCTTAAACCATCTACTATGCTTGAAAATTTATTATACATCTGAGTAATGTTTTCGTTTGGAAGCATTTTAAATTGTTCATATTGAGAGACAAGAATATCTATCCTAGTTTGTTTCACTTTATCAGTTCCTTCATAAGTTATCTGCGGTTTATCTCACATTTCTTTTGCAGATTTACATGCAGAAACTCTACTAAATTCCTTTTTGGATAAAGGACAACATAAATAGTTCTTAGCTTTGAAATTTAATAATAATTTATTTTTATCTGTTGTTGTAATAGTAGTAGTACCTTCATCAGGAACAATAACATAATCTCCTACCTCAATTACCTGCCACAGTTCAAAGTATGTGCCTCGAATGAAGCATTACATCCTCATTTTCCAGTATTGGTAGTCCTCTCCATCAAAGAATGGAGGTCTGGTGACTGATTAACCTTCAACATATCCTTGAGCTGCCATGGATCTTTGCTCTAAGATGGTTGGATCTTCTTTGAATGTTCAGAGACCCGCTCTTATACCACTTGTTGGCCCTTTTGGTACGGAAGCAAGCTAACCTAGAGGGGGGGTGAATAGGTTTTTTGAAATCTGAAACAGAAACTTAAACACAGAAAATTATCACTTCAAAGTTTGGTTAGGTTAGTGTGATAAAGAGTAGCAGTGCGGAAGCAAGTAAACAATCACACAAATAACACAAGGGATTTATCCTGGTTCGGCCCTTCCCACATGGAAGTCCTACATCCAGTCCCCAAGCAACCTCTTGGGATTTTACTAACCAAGGGTATAGTCCCCCTCAAGGACAATACAACACCCAGCACCCCAGCTAGTCTTCTTCTCTTTCCCGGGAAAGAAGGCAGCCCACTTCTCTTACAGGTAAAGAAGCCAACCTCCTGGTACAAACCCCAGTGCGGTTCTGCTAGACACAAACCCCTAGCTAGGTTCTACACTGTATTCAGTCCTACAGCTGGATAGAAATCTTTCTTAGAAAAGAAAGATCAGACCGAGAGCTATTACAAGATGAACACTAAGAACTAGCTCACAGTCAAGGACTCTCCCCCAAATTTACAATGAGCTCAGAGAGAGAATGAAGAGAGAAATGAAAGCTTGAAGGCTTGAATGCTTCAGATGCTTGAACACTTCTTCTGGGCTCAGGCTCTTTCTCTCTTTTCCTTTGAGTGTATATGGCGATGAGGTTCCACACTGGTTGTACACTCCTTCAAAGATTTTCAGGAAAGCTCTCTTTTCTTTTTCTTCAGCCTTGCTTCATCTTTTATATGAGAGGCTTTTGAATAGATCCGTTGAAGAAATCCGTTGGAATCCTAGCCGTTGCTCATCTTCTCTTCATTTGTCTTAATCAGACTCTGGTGGTCTTCGAGGTCTGTGAGCATAGAAGAGAGTGTTAGCACAAAAGAGTATTTATGATAAACTGTGCATAGTACTGTGTTTCTTCTAACATGCTGAAAATAGAAGTTCATATCTTTTTCTGACAAGATTCTAAAATATGCATGCAGCATTATTTTGTCAGAAGATATTTGACTTGTCTTTAGGCGCCAAAAAGCACTTTAAAGAATAAGAGAAATCGATGAATATGACTTATAAAATCGTTGTGCACAATGAGTCGTTATCCATGTGAATCGTTGTGCACTCATGAACAACTCGATGCCCATACAAATCGTTACAGCTTGATGAACAAATCGTTGTAAGCACTTAAGAAATCGTTATGAGCAAGTCGATGTGATCACTAAAGAAATCGTTACTACAAGCAAATCGTTGTTAGAGCAAATCGTTGTTCTCACTTAAGAAATCGTTATGCAAGGCAAATCAATGTGAAGGCAAATCGTTGCGAGCCTTATCGAATCGATGTGAGAAGCAAATCGTTGTTTCTCACTTATGAAATCGTTATGATGATCAAATCGTTATGGCAAGTAAATTGATGTGAAACTTATCAAATCGTTGTGAAGCCTTAGAGAATCGTTATAGAAGGCAAATCGATGTGAGAGCAAATCGTTGTGCTCACTTATCAAATCGTTATGAGCCTTAGTGAATCGTTATAGAAGGCAAAATGATGTGAGGGCAAATCGTTGTTCTCACTTAGGAAATCGTTGCACGATAAAATCGATGTTTCACTTAATGAATCATTACACGATCAAATCGTTGTGTAACTTATGAAATCGTTGTTAGTGAAATTGATGTGGCACTTTGAATAGAAATCGATGTATATTAAATGAACATCGATTTAGCATTTTAGTGCGCCTTATTGCATCAATGTGAGACTCAGCATTTTGCTATGAGATTGATGCGACACAGATGAAACAAAATGTTCAATATAAGTTACATCATAAATTTTGTTAGCACCAAAATATGAAGGTAATAAAGAGTGGTTCAACACCAAGAACTGGACTACAGGACCGAGAGGACACTGAAGAGAAAACCACCAGAAGCACGGGTCCGCACAAGGCCAGACCAACAACGCCCACGAAACCTAGGCACAGCCAGGCTATAACCGTCGTGCAAGCTATGGCAATGAATAACACTTAGAAATGTCGTGAGGAAGCATCGTCACAACAACAGCAACCAAGCCACCACTGCTAGCAACCAAGAGGGGGACCCGTAGTCCACACACTCTGCTCGCTAGCCTAGCTCCTGCCTCCGCCCCCACGGAAGGGCGAGACAGAGCCGCCAAGAACACACAACACACGCAACACCGCAGCCTAGCCAAGTTGCGGCCCCACGCCTGACCTCCCTATGCGGCTCCGAAACCAACGTAGAGCGAGGCAGTGAGACAAAGGATTTTCTGGTCTGTGCCAAGAAGAACTCTAAACACCTTGGCGTCCCAGACCCAGACAAGAGAGCTCTACAAACAACTCAGCGCAGCTATCCAAACCTCGTTTTCCCCTCAGCTCTAGAGTCTGCCCTGTCGGCTGCCAGCTCAAGCACGCTCGTAGCCCAGAGTACTCCCTCAACGGGCTCCTGAGGATGGGGGTCCCAGGAAATGGAGACAACCTCTAAAGGGGACAAGCCCTCAAGTGCCAAGCACCGGGTGAAAGGCGGGGCAAGCACAATAGGAACCGCGCCGAACCGTTGGCTTGTAACCCACGACAAGCCTAGCAGGAAAAAGGCATGCACAAACCCTCAAAAGGGTCGTCGGCCAACCAAACACATACGGAAAAGTCGGAGCCTCAGAACACTACCAGCCAGCACAGAAATGCATCACTCTGCTAATAGTCGATTGACCAGCAGTCAATCGATTATTAGGCAGACGCGACCCATCCTGGCACCACTGCCAGGACACGTCCACGAAGGTGTCACCTTCGGTCACTCAACGTAGGGAGGTAACCTGCCGCGTTCCCTACCAGAAGGTCCTAAGGGCAAGGCCTGCCCTGGGGCACACGCCGACACACAACCGAGCCCACGGAAGCACCCCAGGCAACACAGGTACTGTCACGACCCCCAAAGCCATCGCAATGACATCGCGATGGGGTAGGGCCCTGCGACAGCCACCCTGTTGTGACGAGGCAACGCGTCACGATAGTAACCCTATCGCAACCGGAAAGCCCATCGTGACAGTGACGCTTAGCACAACCGCCAACCACGTCGCGATAAGGTCACGCCCGACCGAGCCGATGCCTCTTCTGATGTCGCGATGCGCCGAGCCGTCGCGACATCAGTAGAGAGGCAGACCGACGGGATCCTCAATCCAGGGCCACCCACAAGATACAAACATTCCACACGAGGGAGGGGAGCATGGGGAAAGCAGTAAACACTATCTATAAACCCCGAGGGGCTCCCAATCCGCCTGAATCGAGAAGGGTTCAATCAATCCCTACGTTAAATGAAGAACAAACCCCAATAGGGCCCTTCACGTCGGTTGGCCACCTCCTCCTCTCTCCACGCAAGCTCCACAATGCCACGGCACCACGTACGGCCCTCCTCCTTGCCTGAAATGCTCAAAGGGGAGAGGGGAAGGCGGAGCACCGCCCAAGGGAGAGGGAGAAGGGGATAAGAAGAGAGAGAGGGGGAAGGGGCGCAAGCCAAGGCATTTAGCCTTCGGCCCCCAGAATGTGATGGGGCGACGCGTCACGTTAGCAACCCTAACACGACGGGTCAACGCACCGCGACAAGAACGCGCCCCCCAAGGATGCCGTGACAATGTGACAGGTCGTACTAACACACTTACCACCCTGACAGGCATCAAATGACTGAAATGACAGAAAGTAGTCGCGACCCATTTACCGGGCGCGACACGAAGACGCGATAGGAAAGCCGGGCGCGACAAAAATGCGACGCACACTCTCGTCGCGACACGGATGACTATCGCATCGGACACCCACGACGCGACACTAACGCATCGCCCAACCTGGACGTGTTAGTGGCTAGTCATCCAAGACACCGGACGGAAAGCCGGGAAGCCGGGTCTTACAGTTCAGATTTCTTAGTGTCCTTTACTTTAGTTTTCTTGAAATCTTTTCCTTTCTTGAAATATCTCCTTCCAGACTGATACTTTTTCTTGGCAAGTATACGCTGCAATCTTTTGGATAGGAAGGCTTCTTCATCTTCACTACTCCCAATACTTTTATCACTATTTGATTCATCACCAGATGTGTCTTCAGCAGCTTTGAGAGCATTGTTGTGCTTCTTTCTACTTGAAGACTCCCCAAGTCTTTCCATATTTATCTCATGGGCCATTAGTGACCCAATGAGCTTTTCTAGAAACATCTTCTTCAGGTCGTTAGCTTCCTCTATGGCTGTCACTTTAGGAGTCCATGAAGCTGGTAGGGATCTCAGTATTTTTCTTACCATGTCTCCCATGTTGTAGTTCTTTCCAAGACCAGCCAAACTATTGGTGATATCCATGAACCTGCTATACATTTGTGTGATGGTTTCTCCTGGTTGCATTTGAAATCTCTCTTACTGAGCTACCAGGATATCTATCCTTGTTTCCTTGACTTTATATGTTCCTTCATATGTGATTCTAAGTTTTACCCACATTTCCATCACTGATTTGCATGCTGAAATTCTATTAAACTCTTTCTTACTAAGAGCACAGCATAATATACTCTTAGCTTTACAGTTAAGAGAGATCTTCTTCTTATCATCATCTGTCCAATTTTCTCTGTTGTTTAGAACCACTAGATCTCCTTCTTCTATGATGGACCAAAGTTAAAAATCGAGATCTTGCAGGAAGAATTCCATCCTGGTCTTCCAATAGTTGAAATCTTCTTTGTTGTTGTTTCCCAGCTAGCAAGCCCAGAGGGGGGGTGAATGGGATTTAAAATTTCATTTAAATAGAAACCTGTCAACAGAAATGATTTAACAGGTAAACACTAAATTCGATTGTTAGTTGTTAGTGATAAAAAATACAACAAACAAATAAGCACACAAGCACACAACACAGGAAATTTTATCCTGGTTCGGACCTCCTATCCCAAGGAGTCCTATGTCCAGTCCCCAAGCAACAACTTGGGATTTCACTAACCCAGGGTACTGTCCCCCTTAAGGACCCTTACACATCCAGCCGCAGCTGGCCTTCTCTTCTAACCCCAAAGAGGTATACAACCACCCTGATACACAGGTCCTCCTTCCTTACCAAAGGGAATACACACCACCTATTTTAAACAGGTCTTCTCTTCACAAACCGAAGAGGAACTTCACAACAAATGTGAAAGAAAGCGAAAGGCCCCTAGACCAAGCTCACAAAGAAATGCTTGATCTGAGGCAAAGATCTGAGAGAGAAAGATCAACAATAAAACAAATCTCTCAGAACTACAAGCTCTCAAAATCTAGACAATGAAGGATGGGAGCTACGAGCTAAGGAATGAAAAGAGTGAAGCAAGCAGCTCTTGTTTTCTGATGCTCGCAAGTTGAAGGTTGGTTCTTTGAAAGCTCTATTGCGCAAAAGTTCATTTTTTTTTCATGGAGTCATCGGACTTCTATATATTTTCTCTTGAAATTATAGCCATTGAAATGGCCGTTGTCTCTAAGCTTGAAGCACGTTAGACAGCATGGTCCATCGTGCGCGATAGGTAAGCTTGCAGCCATTTAATGCTCTGGAGCCATGCACACAAAGAGAAGATTCATCCAGATATTCCTTAGCTTCTGGTTGTCCAACGTTGTAAGATATGACCTGCACACAATAAATGTCGAAGCACAGACAGCTAGACTGTCTCTATGCTTGTCAGTCAACATTAGAAACCATGTACTAAGAACGTACACCAAAATAGTAATGTCATTCTGCTATCCTGAAAAGTGTTTGCTATAGAAACATAGGAATAGAAGGCACCCAGATATGCATCGTGCAGAGAAGTGTACAATCTCATTAAATGCAAAGATATTGGGTGATGCACGCGGGAAGACTTTGACTTTCACAATATTTAAAAATATATTTGAATATCATGTATGATGTCGATGTAATCATTATGACAATGAAATAGTACTACAACTTATGAAATCGTTGTTCAAACATAAACAAATCGTTGTTCAAACATAAATAAATCATTGTTCAAACATAAACAAATTGTTGTTTGAGCAAATCGTTGTTCAAACATAAATAAATTGTTGTTTGAGCAAATCACTGTTCAAACATAAACAAATTGTTGTTTGAGAAAATTGTTGTTCAAACATAAACAAATCGTTATTTGAACAAATCGTTGTTCAAACATAAACAAATCGTTGTTTCACTTAACGAATCGTTGTGAGACCGAAATTGTTGTGAAACCAAAATCATTATGCTTATAAGGGAAATCGTTATGTGATACTTATCAAATCGTTATGGTTATAAGGGAAATTGTTATGCGATACTTATGAAATCGTTATGCTTATAAGGGAAATCGATATGTGATACTTATGAAATCATTATGCTTGTAAGGGAAATCGTTATGCGATACATATGAAATCGTTATGCTTATAAGGGAAGTCGATATGCGATACTTATGAAATCGTTATGCTTATAAGGGAAATTGATGTGGACTTAGAGAAAATACATGCTCTAAACTTTAAATGATACAGTGTAAGAATTACTTACAGATTTGGCTTGGATTATTTCTTGTGGATGAACTTCATAAAAACTTGTTAGAAAGTAATTGTTAGAGTTTTGTTAATCACCAAAATAATTAAATAAAATTATATGGGGATGGACTGATCATCATGCAGTATATCTTCACTCAAAAGGATTTGAACTTGAGGCAGCGCAGATGGATAGGGTACTTGAAGGACTACGACCTTACCCTCTCCTATCACCCAGGAAGGGCTAACGTCGTAGCAGACGCTTTGAGTAGACGAGTTCACTTTAGTTCGTTGCTAGTCAGAGAGTGGAGGTTGTTTGAGGACCTGTCCCAGGGAGTTTTCTGCCCTTCGAGGTACAGAGATCATGCAATGATGACCAGTTTGTCAGTTACTCTATCAGTGTACCATCAGGTGCTGGAGGCACAGTAGGCAGATACAGAGTTAGCAGATATTTTGCAAATGCCAGATGTTGAGCTGGATGAGGATAGTGAGGTCAGGTTCAGAGGTAGATTGTGCGTCCCTTGTGATGCGCGGCAAGAGCTGTTGTCAAAGGCACATCGATCGAGGTATGTTGTTCATCCTGGTTCCACCAAGATGTATCATAACCTAAAGAGGTTCTTCTGGTGGATAGGGATGAAGCGGGGTGTAGCGGAGTTTGTCGCTCGTTGCCTTACCTGTCAGCAGGTGAAGGCAGAGCATTGGTATCCTGGTGGTGAGTTGCAGTCATTGCTCGTTCCTGAGTGGAAGTGAGATGACATCACCATGGATTTTGTGGTTGGTTTGCCCCGTACTCCATAGAGGCATGATGGTATTTGGGTGATTGTGGATAGGTTGACCAAATCAGCGCACTTTCTTCCAATCAGGATGTCTTCGTCAGTGGATAGGCTTGCCAGACTGTACGTGGACCGAGTTGTTCCGTTGCACGGACCCCAGCTTCAATTGTTTCTGACAGAGATCTGAGGTTCACTTTAGGATTTTGGCGTAGTTTGCAAAGAGCCCTTGGGATAGAGTTGAGATTGAGTTCAGCGTACCACCCATAGTCAGATGGTCAGTCAAAGAGGACTATATAGACTTTGGAGGATATGTTGAGAGCGTGCTATTTGGACTGGGGTGGAAACTTGGGAGTCGCACCTTCTGATGGTAGAGTTTGCATACAACAACAGTTATCACTCGAGCATTGGAATGGCACCATATGAGGCTTTGTATGGTCGACCGTGCAGGACACCACTTCACTGGTTTGAAGTGGGTGAGAGACAGGTTTTGGGACTAGAGATGGTATAGTAGTGTGCAAACACGATCAGACTGGTTAGGTAGAGGCTTCAAACAGTGCAGAGCAGATAGAAGAGCTATGCAGATGTCCGCAGAAGGCCGTTGCAGTTCAACATGGGTGACCTTGTGTTCTTGCAGGTTTCTCCGACCAAGGGTGTCATGAGGTTTGGCAGGATGGAGAAGCTTAGTCCGAGATATATTGGACCTTTCCCTATTTTAGAGAGGATCGGCGAGGTTGCGTACAGGTTGTCTCTTCTGGCAGAGTTGGCAGGAGTGTACAGTGTTTTTCACATTTCACAGCTCAAGAGGTACGTAGCAGATCTATCACACGTGTTAGATTACTAGCAGCTTGAGGTAGCACCAAATTTGTCAGCACCAGAGCACCCAGTCAGAGTTGTGGACCGCAGAGTGTAGTAGTTGTGCCGGAGGTAGATTCTGCTAGTCAAGGTTGTCTGGGAGAACCGCGTTGGTGGCAAGGCCATGTGGGAGCGCGAGGATGAGATGAGAGAGCAATTCCCTTATTTGTTTGAGTGATCGGTATGTTATTTTTTCCTATACTGCTTTCTTTTTTTCGAAACAGAGTTTCTCTTAATTTCGAGGATGAAATTCTTTTAAGGGAGGTAGAATGTAAGACCCGGCCCTTAGCCCCGTCCTCATGGTTGCAACGGACACCCTGGTCGCGACATTGTCACGCCAGAGGTGCCGGTCGCGACATGCTTTTGGTCGCGGCACACCTAGCCATCGTGTTCTAGTCGCTGTAGATACCGCCTTGAGTTCGTCGGGAACTCCAAGCGTCCACAAAGAGGGGTATGAATAAATAAAAAATAAAAATAAATGGGTGGTGGGAAAAGAAAAAGATCATGATTGCCAGGCACGCGAGGGTGTCGAATGGAAGATGCACAGTGAGGGGTGCGGGTGGAAGAGTGATCGCGAAAAATACCTGTTGGAGCGTGCGGGGATTGCGCGGTGGATGTGGGTCCTTTCTTCCTCTACGAGCACAGCTAGCCGTGGTAGAGGGCGTTTTCCTCATTTGATTACCCTGAAAAAAGAGAAGAAGACAAAGAAAGGAAAAGGGGATTAGCCAAATAATGTGCAGTACCGAATCCAAAAGAATGAAATGAAATGAATAAATAGCATGGGGGACGACTCACCATGTGGTGGCTTTTAAACCCCTAAAATGTAGGGGTGTGTGTGTATGCATACATGTGTGTATGTAAAAAAAAAAGGAGTATGGAGCCACGTGGGGCCCAGAGGAGGTAAATAAAAAGGGGCCACATGGGGCCCGAAGGAAACGGAGACAAAGGGAAAGAGAAAGGGGAGGGGGTGCTTCCCCGAATAGTGGATAGCGCGTCGGTGCTGCGGCGTTTCCGGTTAGACGGATGGAGGAAGAAGCTTCCATATCGCTCCGCTCCAGTATACATGGAAGAAGGCGACGTGGACACCGGCTCCGAACTCCGAGGGACGGCGTGGATCGGCACGAAGTAGAAGGTCCCCCTGGGCCGGGGTCGAGATAGGAATCCGGCAGGGCTTCGCCGCGATTGTGGAACCCCCCCCCCCCCTACAACTGACCCTCGGGGGTCTATTTATAGGCATCAGATGCTTGAATCGCGTCGGCTACAGCAGACGCGACTCTAGGATTGAATCACATCCGCCATGGCCGTCGCGATAAGAGACGCGTCCTCCAGGGCTGCCGTAATTAGCAAGCACCGCATTTGCTACTTGATTTGACAATAACATGATGATTACGGCCTGCCACCGCCTTCAGAATCGCGTCGGGGACGACCGCAGCGTTCTTGAAACGCATTGGCCTACACCGCTGTGACTTCATTTTGGGCACGTGGGCCATAAATGCGACGACTTTCAGGTCTAGGGTACAGACCTAATCGCGTCGAGGCAGGCGGACATGATTCAGAGATCTCCTCGAGATTCGAGGTACGAGCACTTGAGGGTGACGACTTTTGGGGCCTAGGGCCTAATCACGTCAGCTATGTCTGACGCGTCTCTGATTTGAAACATGTCGGGACAGCAGGACGCATTAAGGGATTTCTATATTTTATTTATAGAGATCCTGCCAAAACCGACATTAGAATAGCGTCGCCTATAGCAGATGTGTTTCATAAAATTGCATTGGGCATTTTCCATAAATAAAATAAACAAATTCCTTGTCGCGTCACTTACGACTTCGGCGATAAGGTCCTCTCGGCCTAGTTGTGCCCAAGATGCCTGTCGCGACTTCGAATCGCGTCCACCCTTCTGGACGCGTTTAATAACGCGGCCCCCAGACCCGTCGCGACATGATTAACGCGCCTCGAAGACCTGTCGTGACAAGAAATGAAAGCCCACTGTGGATACCATTTTCGCGGCGCCCATAAAGAAGGGGGGGATGAACAATGGATAAGTGAAGGTGGGTATGTGTGTGTGTGAAAAGCGGAAAAGACAATAAAACAAAAAGATCGTGATCGCCAAGCACACGAGGGTGCCGAATGGAGATGCACGGCGAGGGGTGCGAGTGGAAGAAAGTGATCGCGAGCGTACCTTTTTAGCGGTGAGATTGTGCGGGGGATGATGTGGGTTCTTTCTTCCTCTACGAGTACGGCCGGCCGTGGTAGAGGGCGGTTCCTTATTTGATTACCCTTAAAGGAAAGACAAAATAGAAGAGACGGATTAGACAGATGTGCAATATACAAATCCTAAAAATGAATAAAATGACATAAATGAAAGGGGAAGAACACATCTTTTGTGGTGGATTTTAAACCCCTAAAAATGTGGTGCGTGTGTATGCATGTGTGTGTGTGTATGGGGGCGTGTGGAGCCCGGAGGAGATGAAATATAAAGGACCACGTGGGGTCTGGAGGAGGTGAAATGTAAAGGACCACGTGGGGTCCAGAGGAGGGAAAAAGCGAATAGAGGAGGGGTGCTTCCCCGGATGCCGGACGGCATGATGGCGTTGTCGATTGGGCGACGGAGGACAGAGAGGAGGAAGGAGGGGCAGGTGCTCTGCTCCGTTATGCGTGGGTGGCGAGGAAGAAGATGGCGTCGATCTCCAAAGGATGAGGACAGCGTCGGTTGGCGTGGGAATCCTCCTTGGGCCGGACGTCGACGCGAGAAACCAGCAGGGGTTCGTCGCTCTGAGATTCCCCCTCTATCTCTCTCTCCGCTCTATTCTCTCAAAAAAAAGTCGAACCCCGCTCCTGACCCTGTGACTTCATTTTTATAGGCACTGGAGCAAAATCGCGTCCAGGACAGCAGACGTGATTTAAGGTTTAATCGTGTCTGAGCGGTAGGCCGCGATTTAGAAGGTCGGCCGCGCATGGGGAATTGCTGCACCGTCTCTCTGAATCACGTCGGGGCATGCCGTCGCGACTTGAATCGCGGCGGGATGCCCGAACGCGATTAAGACTTGCATGGTTTCGAGGCAACCGACTCACGAATGCGATGTCTGCCGACATGACATTCCGGATTTGACCTCTCTGAATCGCGTCGTCTAACAAGGAAGCGATTCAGGGATTTTATCATGATTACGGGCCTACGCGCGATGACTTTTCGGGCCGCTGTCAGACTTTGAATCGCGTCAGGGATCCAGGACGCGATTTGAAAGGCAGTTCGATGAACAATGTCCACTATAGCGGACGCGAATTGAAATCTGCTTCCGGGGTCGATCCGCGACCAGACCCCCTGGGGAAGCACCGAGGAAGAATGGACGATATCCAGAAATATTGGGAAAACACTCTTGCGAGGCAAAAGAAGGCCATTTTTGGGCGTTACGGCGCAACTTGAAAATTTGCCCGCGGTGGAGCCAAATTCGCGTGTCTACAGATGCCACACCTTGACGTCTGCTTAGCAGGGGAACGAAGCGGAGAGATACGAAGTGGAGTGTAATGGAGCGAAATTGAGTGAAAAGAAATGGAGCGTAATGAAAAGAAATGGAGCGTAGCGCAGTGGAGTGGAGCAGAGTGAACTGAAAAGTAGACGTCAATGTGAAAAATAGACACGCGGTCCATTGGGTGGCTACCACCTGATAAGAGTCTTTTCCCAACACCCAAGGAAATCACCACCAGGAGGAGGACCCAGAGAAGCAAGTGTTCGGACAAAGAAAAGGGATAATGAAGGAAAAGAAAAGGAAAGACCAACTTCCAGCGTCGGGGAAGTACCTAAGGACACAATCCATTAGGTTTCACCATTGGGGGCGTCTGCCACTGCCTCAGGTGGGTCTTGGGAGAGAAGGAGAGATCAACTTCCAGCGAAGGGGAAGTACCTAAGGACACAATCTGTTAGGTTGCACCATCAGGGGCGTCTGCCACTGCCTCAGGTGGATCTCTGGGAACAAAGAAATAAAAGGGATAAGTCCAAACAAAGGATTCTAAAGGAAATCAGCCCGGAGGCAACAACAAAGGGAGTTGGGTACTTGACCCGGATTGGAATATTTCAAATTGCTTTCAAGTTTGAGCGCGGATGGCCCTCAGATTGGCTTGGAAGAGTGGTTTTCCACAGTGAATTCAAGATGCATGTATGCTGGGATAAAGGGAAAAATGAGATAAAAAGAGGAGTAGAAAATAACCAAGGATAATATTGTTACGCCGGTGAGTTAGGACCAGGGTGTATGCATGGGTCCATCGTCCTCACATGCCAAGCGTAACGGCCTATCCGTGCGGCTAAGGATCCTCTGGGATAATCATTGTTTTTTTTTTTTTTATAGAGGGAAACTCAAATCCCAGGTTCCTCAAAGCCACAAGGTCCTTAATGTACTCTAAAGGTATAACATATAGTAATTGCAGATAGGGATGGTAGAGGCAACAGCAGCCTGATTGCGTTGGATGAGGTAACTCGAATCCTGCACTCAAAACTCATTAGCCAAGAAAGATAAATGTCATGGAAAAACATCATTTATTCATAACATGGAGCATGTCTTGGAGCATTAATAAAGCATATAAATAAACAGCTCATTTTGGTTTGTTGTTTGAACCATGAGGAAAATTGGACTTGGCCAAAAGATATTGGAGTGCAAGGTGGGAGGAACCCATGATTGGAAGAATTGATGCGATCTTGGCACAAGTAGGAAGCAATGTGCTTGCCATGTAATACCATCAAGGATTTTTTTTTTTTTGACTTTTGAAAGATATTCAAATTTTTTTGTTGGTTTTTTATAATTTTTGAATTTGTTTGAGATTTTGAAAATATTTGAATTTGTTTGAGATTTTGAAAAGTATTTGAATTTGTTTGAGATTTTGAAAAGTATTTGGTTTTTGTAGGTTTTGGAAATATTTGGATTTGTTTGTGATTTTGAAAATATTTGGATTTTTTTTTGAAATTTTGGAAATATTTGATTTTTTTGTGGTTTTGGAACATTTCCATGCCCTGGCGTCATTAAAATTATGAAAATTGACCGCGAAGGGGTCCTTGTTAGCTCATGTTTCATTAAAAGAAAGCACAAAGTAGGGTGTGCGTTTTAACGTGGCGCCCATGGGCTAATTGCATTGGGTCAACAGTACCACTGCCAAAGCCACGCCTAAAAAGGCGACTAAGTCTTAAATAGGGAGAAGGGAAGAACATTTGAAGATAAGCTTGGTATGGGTATTCGAGGAGTTGGGTTTGACTTCCTTCCTTGGCACAACCGTCAGAAGGTTCTGTCTCATTAAGCACTTGGGCTTTTCCAATTATTTTGGAATCTTGAGTGATGACCATTTGATTGTAGGGACATGCGTACGACCGGGTCCATTTGGATCTCCGCGAGGACTTTGCCGCTCTTGACATGCCCTATTATCATTGATTTGTTTTTTATTTTTGCATGCATACGACCGGGTCCATTTGGATCTCCGCGGGGACTTTGCCACTCTTGACATGCATTGAACTTTATTTTGATTGGTCATTTTGATTTTGCCCATTTTTAAGACATCCCCTTCGTCAAGGAGTGCTTCAGGTTGGTTTCTTTGCCCAAACTGCCTCTACTACCCATACTTAGGCCGAGCAAGAAGAGAAATAGACTTTGTGCCATTCAGGCATGGCTGTGACGGTGACGGTGTCTATTGGGAGCAATCGGCTTAGGGCGCCGTGGAATGTGTGCAAGTGCCCATGCTAAGGGCAAACTTTAATGACCCGGGAGGGAATTTCAGACTCCTGGCACGGAGTTCTCATAACAAAAAAATTGCTGCGATAGCATGGCAATGTTGAAATATTCATCTTTTTATGGATTTTTAAATCTTTGACACTACTAAAATATGGTAAGATTTTGGAGGGTAAAGGGGGACGAATGCCCTACGCTGGGGCGAGACTCGAGGGTCTAAAAGAATTTACATTTTTTTTTTAAATTAAAAGGATGAGTGGGGGGTAAAACCCTGAAGAGGGCAAAGAGAGGACGAATGCCCTGCGCTGGGGCGAGACTCGAGGGTCTAAAAGAATTTACATTTTTATTTGAAAATTAAAAGGACGAGTGGGGGCTAAAACCCCGAAGAGGGCAAAGAGAGGACGAATGCCCTGCGCTGGGGCGAGACTCGAGGGTCTAAAAGAATTTACATTTTTATTTGAAAATTAAAAGGACGAGTGGGGGCTAAAACCCCGAAAGCAGTGCGAGAAGGGTCGAAGGACCAGATTGAAAATGGCAAGGAGAAGGCGGAGAAAAGATTTTGGAGACTCCGGCGGGGCCGGAGGGGTTTGGAGGAGAAGGAGGGCGCGGTGCCCTGAAAGAGAAGAATCTGGATGGCCCGGAGGAGAGAAAAGAAAAGGCGGGCCGCGAGGGGCCAAAAAGGAAGGTGCGCAGCGGTGGGCGCAGGATGGAGATGTGCCACGTGGGACACGGGGAGGAGATGTGCCACGTGGGGCATGAGAAGGAGATGTGCCACGTGGGGCACGAGAAGGAGATGTGCCAAGAGGGGCATGGAGAGGAGTTGTGCCACGTGGGCCACAAGGTGGAAAGGTGCTGCGAAGGGCACAGAATGGAGTACAAAAGGGAGCACAATGCCCAGTGTAGGAGTATGGATTATACAAAAGATGAAAATAAAATGCCTCCCACAGGGAGGGAATCTGGAGAATCCACAGAGAGGTGCTAAGCAGCACAAAAGAAGACTGGAATGATGAGGGAGATGAAAGTCCCTTGGCCTTTTGTCTTGCCCGGCACTTTGACTTTGACTTGGTGGCCGGCATTCTGACCCCCAGATTCTTCCTCACAAATTTTGCCCAGCGGGTAGATGGTCTTGCTCTTCTCCGGGAAATTGAACATCTCTCAATGATTGGAGGGTTGACTTCCGTCGGAGTTTCAAAGGGCAGTGGCAACTCCCTTGGAATATAGCTGAATGAAAGGGTGGGGAGTTCCACTAGTAGAGTTGGAAGCAACAACGAGGAGACTGTGCCCAAGGATTGTATAATGTGTGATATGGAAAGGGGCACAACCCCTTGAATAATAGATTGTGCCAATGATTTGGCCTTGGAGTGCAAGAGCACAATCTGAGAAGCTAACCCCTTCACTGGAGTGGGAAGGTTTACAATGATTGTGTGAGGGGTCATGAGAGCCTGGAGGGAGAGATTCCCTATGAGCATCGTGAGATGGTGCCGGCTGGAACGGGAATGATTGGCATTAATTCAGAAGGCCTCTTGACGGCCATGATTGGAGGGGAGGACTTCCGCTCGGTGAATGTGCTCGGTATATTGACAATGACCAGCATGCGAGGTATGTAATCATGAATTTTGAAAAGCCTGCCCGGTTCCGAGACTTCCTTCTTCTGCTGACTCGGCCGATTGCTCCTTAAAAACTTGCGCCCGCTCCATTGGACGGGGGTAGATATGGTGGGTGAAATGGATGGTTGTATGGCCAGTGGAGGTGTAATGAAAGGCTGCATGGCCGGTGGAGGCGTAATGGGTGTAATAGCAAGGGGTTGCTCGGGTTCGACTGCCAAGGGTGTTGGCGGTGTGGGAGGTGTAGTGTTAAGTGTGATGGTTGGTTTAATGATGGAGGGTTTGATGATAGCGGATGGTAGTGTAGGAGGGGTAGGTAAACAGCGTACGAACATGACCTGGGCGGTTTCATCGTTGTAACACCAAGTGGTTTTCTGGAGGGGTTAGATGCTGGAAACTTCAGCTCGAGCAACAGGCTGTGATGGGGGTGGAGGTTGTTGGGGAGCTGGCATGGGTGCCGGAGCAGGCGCAACGTAGGACGCAGGAGCTCCTTGATATGTGGGGGCATCATAGGGCCCTGTTGGAGGTTGCTGAGTCCGAGGAGGACGAATCAGTAGACGCCTGGCTAGAGGCATGTGGTGGAAAATGGGAGTTGGTGGAGGTGCATATGAGGTGGGTGTCGTGTGGTGGTGAGGTGGATGGTGGATGGCGTCCACTGATCCGTTCTCTCTCGGATCAACTTGATCGAACAAGTCTACGATCGGGGAGTCCATTAAATGGGCTTGAATGTAACGTCCCCGCTCGTAGAGCTCTCCATGGAGGTGATCTGGTTCATGGCCAAGATGTGCCTGAACTTCGGAGTAGAGTTTGAAATGATTATTTTAATTTGCTCTGACTCCGAGAGCTCACGCTGCAAGTGCATGGACATTGACCTTCAACGGTCAGCAAACTGTACAAATTCCTCGTTGGCCCCCATCTTCTCGGATGCCAGATCCGTTATAGAGAGATAAGGGCTGACGCGGTCTTTGTACCTCTGAAGGAATTTCTTGTGTAGGGAGTGGAAGTCTCCTGCCTCACTTGGATCTAGGGAGTAGAACCATTCGAGTGCAGGGCCGTCGAGAGACTTTCTAAACAGATATGCCAAGGTTATAGGATCTCGCTGCCAGCGAGAGGACTCATAAAGGAATTCCTTAACATGAAGATAGGGGTTCCCTGTGCCATTGTACAATCGGTACGATGGCATCTCCGAAGGATGAATGTAAATTTTAGGGAGAGCCGGCATGGTGGCGATGGGGTCACCCATAGGATTGGACAGCTTGTTGATTTGACTCTCCAGATTATTCAATTCGTGGAGAAGAGCAATTTCGAGTGGAGTAGGTTGTCGCTGGGCATGTGAGGGAGTACATGGGGATGGCCTTGAATGAGTGGCCCTTCCCAAGGGACGGTCTGTTTGGACCGGAGCACGGGAGTGCAAATGGCCAAGGGGCCGAGGTGAAGAAGAATGTACAGGGGTATGTGGCGAAGTCACCGGAATGTACAAAGATGGGTGCCTAGGGGAAGGAGTCACAGCAGGAGTCACACCCTCAACTAAAGATTGGATCATATTTAATTGTTGAGGAGTGATCTGATCCAATGCATGCAAGACATTTTGCACTGTGGAATCATGGTGGGGGGGAGGCTCTCGTCGGGTTCTGATTGGAGGTATATGTGAAGAAACATTAAATTGGTTAGTGTGCGGTGTGCGCACATAACCGTAGGAAGTGGAAGCTTGTCCCTCACGGTGGTGAGATGGACCAACATGGGACTGGAAAGATGGAGATTGAACATTATCCTTATAGTCCATGTAATTAAAATTGGCGTGATAGTATGGGTCCATTTTTTATAAAACAGGCAAGCAATCAAACAGGTTGAACAAAGATTAATCAATCAATGATGGTTCAAACAAGTTAAGATACTTAACACTTGTTTTTTTTTTTAGGAGTTTGACACTTAGTTAATGGATTGAAAAATATTGCGTCACTCCAGATGGGATCCTAGTTAGTAGAGTGTAGATCTTCAGGGTACAACTAGGATCTCACCCTCACCACATAATAGGATATCTAACCCGGGTCAACAGAAGGGTACCGCCAGCTCGGTCCGCCGTGAGGGAATCCACGGGGTACGGAGTCTTACGGGGCTCTTGGCAAAGGTTCACTAGCCCAAAGGGACGGAATGCCCAATGTAGAGTTTGCCTTCACCAGGAGAGGTATGTGGAGCCTAGGATATGAGGGAAGGAGGTCCACCGACCGATGCAAAATGCCCTGTATGCAACAGTTTATAGCAAAAATGGCAGAAAGGCTTGTTTCTGTCAGCACTGTAAATCACGTCCGGCACGGCGGCCGCGAATCACGAATCGCGTCCAGTCACCTGGACGCGGAACTGGGAGCCCCAGAAGGCTGTCAGTGCCGCACCTGGTCCCTGTGGACTACTGGCAGAAACGCGTCGGCCTCTGCCACCGTGATAGAAAACAGAAATGCGTCCGGCTAACCGGCCGCGTTATCAATATACTGAATCGCGTCCACTGCTTCAGACGCGATTCCAAACAGCCACCCGAGGAAAAAATAGAAAACAGGAAAATAAGAGATATACACAATGAAAAGAGAAAGACAATAAACTAAACACACAACATGCTTTATTTATGTAAAAAGAAAGAAAAGGGGGAGAGGCACGCGAGGGTACCAAAGAAAGTGCCACATGGGGCACGAAGGAGGGAGGGTAATCAAAGGGGAAAATGCAAAAAGATGTCCCACCGTGATCACCAATTTCTGGATACCGTTTTCGCGGCGCCCACAAAGAAGGGGAGATGAACAGTGGATAAGCGAAGGTGGGTATGTGCATGTGTGAAAAGTGGAAAAGACAATAAAACAAAAAGATCGTGATCGCCAGGCACACGAGGGTGCCGAATGGAGATGCATGGCAAGGGGTGCGAGTGGAAGAAAGTGATCACGAGCGTACCTTTTTAGCGGTGAGATTGCACGGGGGATGATGTGGGTACTTTCTTCCTCTACGAGCACGGCCGGCCGTGGTAGAGGGCATTTCCTTATTTGATTACACTGAAAGGAAAGACAAAATAGAAGAGACGGATTAGACGGATGTGCAGTATACAAATCGTAAAAATGAATAAAATGACATAAATGAAAGGGGAAGAATGCACCTTTTGTGGTGGCTTTTAAACCCCTAAAAATGTGGTGCGTGTGTATGCATGTGTGTGTGTGTATGGGGGCGTGTGGAGCCCGGAGGAGATGAAATATAAAGGACCACGTGGGGTCCGGAGGAGGTGAAATATAAAGGACCACGTGGGGTTCGGAGGAGGGAAAAAACGAATAGAGGGGGGGGTGCTTCCCCGGATGCCGGACGGCGTGACGGCGTTGTCGGTTAGGCGACGGAGGACGGAGAGGTAGGAGGGGCAGGTGCTCCGCTCCGATACACGTGGGTGGCGAGGAAGAAGACGGCATCGAGCTCCAAAGGATGAGGACGGCGTCGGTTGGCATGGGAATCCTCCTTGGGCTGGACGTCGAGGTGAGAAACCAGCAGGGGTTCACCGCTCTGAGATTCCCCCTCTCTCTCTCTCTTTTCTCTCCTCTCTATTCTCTCAAAAAAAAGTCAAACCCCACTCCTGACCCTGTGACTTCATTTTTATAGGCAGTGGAGCAAAATCGCGTCCAGGACAGCAGACGTGATTTAAGGTTTGATCGCGTCTGAGCGGCAGGCCACGATTTAGAAGGTCGGTCGCGCATGAGGAATTGCTGCACCGTCTCTCTGAATCGCGTCAGGGCATGCCGTCGCGACTTGAATCACGGCGGGATGCCCGAACGCAATTATGACTTGCATGGTTTCGAGGCAACCGACTCACGAATGCACTGTCTAACGACGTGACATTCCGGATTTGACCTCTCTGAATTGCGTCGTCTGATAAGGACGCGATTCAGGGATTTTATCATGATTACATGCCTGCGCGCGATGACTTTCCGGGCCGCTGTCAGACTCTGAATCACGTCAGGGATCCATGACACAATTTGAAAGGCAGTTCAATGAAAAACGTCCACTATAGAGAACGCAAATTGAAATTTGCTTCCCGGGGCGCTGCCCCCGGAGACTCCCGCCGGGGCGCTGCCCCCGGACCCCCGCGACCTGACTGCACAGGTCGATCCACGACTAGACCCCCTGGGGAAGCACCGAGGAAGAATGGACAATATCCAAAAATATTGGGAAAACACTCTTGCGAGGCAAAAGAAGGCCATTTTTGGGCATTATGGCGCAAGTTGAAAATTTGCCCGCGGTGGAGCCAAATTCGCTTGTCTACACCCACGACCTCCAACCAGCCTTAGAAATGGAGGGGAAGCTCCGGGGATGGATGGGTGAGATCTAGAAATGTTGGGAAAACACTCTTGCAAGGCAAAATGAGGGCCATTTGTGGCATTATGGCGCAACATGAAATTTTCCCGCGATGGAGCCAAATTCGCATGTCTACAACTGCCACGCCTTGGCGTCTGCTTTGAAGGGGAGCGAAGTGAAAGGACACGAAGTGGAGTGTAATGGAGTGAAATGGAGTGTAGTGGAATGAAAAAGAAATGAAGTGGAGCGAAGTGGAGTGTAGCGGGTGAGGACTGAAAAGTAGACGCCAAGGTGAAAAATAGACACGCATAATCATTTGGTGACTACCACCTGATAAGAGTCTTTTACCAACACCCTAGGAAGTCACCACCAGGAAGAAGACCTAAAGAAAATGAATGTTTGGACAGAGGAAAAAGATAAGAAAGGAAAGGTGCGCACGTGGGCACAAAAGGAAGGAAAAGATCAACTTCCAGCATCGGGGAAGTACCTAAGGACACAATCCGTTAGGTTTCACCATTGGGGGCGTCTGCCACTGCCGCAGGTGGATCTTTGGGAGAGAGGGAGATATCAACTTCCAGAGAAGGGGAAGTACCTAAGGACACAATCCGTTAGGTTTCACCATTGGGGGCGTCTGCCACTACCTCAGGTGGATCTCTGGGAATAAAGACGAAAAATAAATGGGATAAGTCCAAACAAAGGATTCTTAAGGAAATCGGCCCGGAGGCAACAACAAAGGGAGTTGGGTATTTGACCTGGAATGGAATATTTCAAGGTTGCTTTGGATTTGAGGTGCGGATGGCCCTCAAATTACATTGCAAGAGTGGATTTCCACTGTGATTTCAATATGCATGTATGTTGGGCTAAAAGGAAAACAGGTTAAAAGGAGTAGGAAATAACCAAGGATATTATTGTTACGATGGCATTAAGTCAGGACCGGGGGGTATGCATGGGTCCATCGTCCTCACGTGCTAAGCGTAACGGCCTATCCGTGCGGCTAAGGATCCTTTGGGATAATCATTATTTTTTATAGAGGGGAACTCAAATCCCAGATTCCTTAGAGCCACAAGGTCCTTGGTGTGCTCTAAGAGTATACATTATAGATAACTGATGGTGGGGGCAGCAGCTGCAGCCTGATGTAGCGCCAGATGAGGTAACTCGAATCCTGCGCTCAAAACTCATTAACCAATAAACACAGATATCATGGAGAAATAGCATTTATAGCATGAAGCATGGCTAAAGTAGTCAACAATAGAATAGCTCAAATAGTTTGTTTGTTAAACCATGAGGATAGGTGATCTCTGGCTAAGGAGTTTGGAGTTCAAGATGGGAGGAACCCATGAAGGGAAAGAATTGCATCGGTCTAACGCAGACAGGATGCAATGTGTGCCCTGTGCAATACCATCATGAATTTTTGATTTTATAGGTATTTGAATTTTTTATGGTTTTGAAAATATTTGAATTTTTCTAGATTTTGGAATATTTGAATTTTTGTGGAGATTTTTCTTAAAAATATTTGAATTTTTTCATGGTTTTGGAAATATTGATTTTTTTTAGATTTTGGAATATTTAAATTTTTATGAATTTTTGGAAATATCTATTTTTTATTTTTGGAAATATTTGATTTTTGTGATTTTGGAAGTATTTGATTCTTTTGGAATTTTGGAACATTGCCATGCCATGGCGGCATTAAGGTTATGAAAACGAATGGCGAGGGCGGTCCTTGTCACCTCCTATTTCATTAAAGAATGCCCAGAGTAGGGCGTGCATTTAACGTGGCGCCCACGGGCTAATTGCACTTGGTCAACAGTGCCACTATCAAAGCCACTCCTGAAAAGGCGACTAGGTCTGGCAGGGGGAATGGAAGAAAACTTGGAGATAAGCTTGGTATGGGCATTGAGGAGTTGGGTTTTGACTTCCTTCCTTGGCACAACCATCAGAAGATTCAGTCTCATTTAAGCACTGGGGCTTTTGGAATTAATTTTGATGACCATTCATTTGTAGGGACATGCGTATGCCTGGGTCCATTTGGATCTCCGCGGGGACTTTGTCGCTCTTTGCCATGCCCTATTATGATTGATTGATTTTGATTTTTGCATGCATACGTCTAGGTCCATTTGGATCCCTGCAGGGACTTTGCCGCTTTTGACATGCATTTGACTTGATTGTTTATTGGTCATTTGATCTGCCCATTTTTGGGACATCCTCTCGTGATGGAGTGTTTTGGATTGGTTATCTTGCCCAGACTGCCTCTACTACCCATATTTTGGCTGAGTAAGAGGAGAAACAGACATTTTGTGCCTTTCAGGCGTGGCTGTGACATTGACGGTGTCTATCGGGAGTAATCGGCTTAGGGCGCCGTGAAGTGTGTGCAGGTGCCCATGCTAAGGGCAAACCTTAATGATCCGGGAGGGAATTTTGGATTCCTCGCGGAATTCTCATAATGAAAATGTTGTGATGGCATGGCAATGTTGAAGGTAAAAAGGAGGATGAATGCTCTGCGTTAGGGCGAGACTCCGGGGTCTATGAGAATTTACAATTTTATTTAAAATTTAAAGAAACAGATGGGGACTAAAGCTTTGAAAGAGGGTAAAGAAAGGACGAATGCCCTGCGTCGAGGCGAGACTCCGGGGTCTACAAGAATTTACATTTTATTTTTTGGAAATTAGAAAAACACATGGGGACTAAAGCCCCGAAAGAGGGTAAAGAAAGGACGAATGCCCTGCGTCGGGGCGAGACTCCGGGGTCTACAAGAATTACATTTTATTTTGAAAAATTAAAGGATACATGGGGGCTGAAGCCCCAAAGTGGGTAAAGAAGGACGAATGCCCTGCGTTGGGGTGAGAGGTCTACAAGAATTTACATTTTATTTTAGAAAATTAAAAAGAAGTACATGGGGACTGAAGCCCCGAAAGAGGGTAAAGAAAGGATGAATGTCCTGCGTCGGGGCGAGACTCCGAGGTCTACAAGAATTTACATTTTATTTTGGAAAGTTAAAAAGATACATGGGGACTGAAGCCCCGAAAGAGGGTAAAGAAAGGACGAATGCCCTACGTCAAGGCGAGACTCCGGGGTCTACAAGAATTTACATTTTATTTTGGAAAATTAAAAAGATACATGGGACTGAAGCCCCGAAATAGTGAGAGAAAGGTCGAATGACCTGATTGAAAATGGAGAGGAGAGAATTGCGGAAAGAATTTGGAGACTCCGACGGGGCCAGAGGAGTTTGGAGAAGAAGGAGGGCGAGATGCCCTGCAAAAGGAAAGGAATCCAGACAGGTTGGAGAAGAAAAAGGAAAAAGTGGGCCGTGAAGGGCCAGGAAGGAGGGTGCACCGCGTGGGGAGCAAAAGGGAAAGGTGCCGCGTAGGGCACAGAAGGGAGATGTGCCGCGTGGGGCACGGAATGGAGATGTGCCATGTGGGGCACAGGAGGGAGTTGTGCCTCGTGGGGCACGGAAGGAGTTGTGCCACGTGGGGCACGAAATGGAGTTGTGCCACGTAGGGCACGGAGGGGAGTATAAGGAGTACAAAATGGGACGTGATGCCCAGTGCAAGTAAATGAATCGTAAAAAAGATGAAAATAAAATGCCTCCCGTGGGGAGGGAATGTGAAGAACCCACGGGAAGGTGCTAAGGAGCACAAAAGAGGATCGAAAAAGTGAATGAGGATATGGAGGCCCCCTAGTCTTTTGCCTTTCCCGTCGTTCGGGCTTCCGCTTGGGAATCGGCATTTTGACCCCCAGGTACTTCCTCATGAATTTGGCCCAGCGGGCAGATGGTCTTGCTCTTCTCCTGGAGATTGAACAGCTCTCAATGATTGGAGGGTTGACTTCCATCAAAGTTTTAATAAATAGTGGTAACTCCCTTGGAATGTAGTCGAGGGAAATAGTGGGGAGTTCCACTGATAGAGTTTGAAGCAACAAAGAGGGGACCGTGCCCGAAGATTGTAAAATGTGTGATATAAAAGGGGGCACGACCCCTTGGGTAATAGATTGTGCCAATGATTTGGCCTTGGAATGCGTAAGCACAATCTGGATAGTTGACCACTTCACTAGAGTGGGAAGGTTCACAATACGGTGTGAGGGGTCATGAGAGCTTGGAGGGTTTGTTTCCCTATGAGTATTTTAAAATGAACCCAGTTGGCAACGGGTATGAGTGGCATATCATTAGAGGGCCTCTTGACAGCCATGATCGGAGGGGAAGACTCCCGCTCAGTGAATGTGCCCGGTATGGAAACAATGACCGGCATGCGAGGAATACAGTCTCGGAGTTTGAAAATCATGCCTGGTCCCGGGACTTCCTTCTGCGGCTGACTTGACTCATTGCTCCTCGAGGGTTTGCAGCCGCTCCGTTGGATGGGGGTGGATACAGTGGGTGTAATGGGAGGTTGTATGGCCAGTGGAGGCGCAAAGGGTATGAAAGGGAAGATTTGCTCGGGTTTGGTTGCCAATGGTGTTGGCGAAATGGGAGGTGCAATGATTGGTGTAATGGTGGGTGGAGGCTTAACAGTGAAGGGCTTAATGGTAATGGATGGTAGTGGGGGAGGTATAGGTAAATGGCGTACGAACATGACCTCGGAAGGCTCATCGTCGTAACACCAGGTGGTTTCGTAGTTGGGCGTTGGCAACTTCAGTCCAAGCGACGGGCTGTGGTGGAAGTATGGGAGTTGGCACAGATGCCGAAGAAGGTGCAACATGAGCCACGGGAGCTTCTTCATAAATTGGGGCGTTGTAGGGCCCAGTTGGAGGTTGTTGAGTCCGAGGAGGACGAATCAGTGGACGCCTGGGTGGAGGCATGTTGTGGTAGATGGGGGTGGATGTTGCATGGTGGTCAAGTGGATGGTGGATGGCGTCCACTGATCCGTTCTTTCTCAGTTTAATTTGATCAAATAGTTCCACGATCGGGGAGTCCATCAGATGGGTCTGAATGTAACATCCCCGCTCGTAGAGCTCTTTCATGGTGGTGATCTGGTTCATGGCCAGCATGTGCCTGAACCTCGGAGTAGAGTTGGAAATGATTATTTTAACTTGCTCTGACTCCGAGAGCTTGTGTTGTAAGCGAGTGGCCATTGACCTCCAACGGTCGGCAAATTGTACAAATGCCTCATCGGCCCTCATCTTCTCGGATGCTAGATCCACAATAGAGAGATAGCGGCTAACGCGATCTTTGTACCTTTGAAGGAATTTTTTATGAAGGGGGCGAAAGTCTTCTGCCTCACGGCTCTAGAGAGTAGAACCATTCGAGTGCAGGGCAGTCAAGAGATTTTCTAAATAAAAATGCAAAGGTAATGGGGTCTCGTTGCCAACGAGAAGACTCATAGAGGAATTCCTTGACATGAAGGTGGGGATTACCCGTGCCATTGTACAATCGGTATGTTGGCATCTCCAAAGGATGTATATAAATTTGAGGAAGAGCCGGAATGGCAGCGACGGGGTCACCCATGGGATCGGAAAGCTTGTTTATTTGGTTCTCCAGATGGTTCAACCTCTGGAGAAGAGCATGTTTGAGTGGAGTGGGTTGCTGCTAGGCAAATGAGGGAGTACATGGAGGTGGCCTTGAATTAATGGGCCTTCCCAAGGGGTGGTTTGTACGGACCGGAGCACGGGAGCGCAATTGGCCAGGGGGGCGAGGTGATGGAGAATGTACAGGGGTATGTGGTGAAGTCGCCGGAATATACAAAGGCAGGTGCCCAGGGGAAGGAGAGAGAGGAGGAGTCACACCCTCAACTAAAGATTGAATGAGGTTAAGTTGTTGAGGGGTGAGCTGATCGATTGCATCCAGGACAGTTTGGACTTTGGAATCCTGGCGGGGAGAAGGCTCTTGCTGGGTTTTGATTCGAGTGAGGTGTGAAGGGACATCAGATAGGCTAGTGCGTGGTGTGCGCACGTAACCATAGTAGGTGGAAGGTTATCCCTATGGTGGTAAGATGGACAGACATGGGATTGGAACGATTGGACGCTTGAATTATCCTCATAGTCCATGTCATAAAAATTGGCATGATGATATGGGTCCATTTTTAACAAGCAAGCAAACAAACAAGTAAGCAAACAAACAAGTTGAACAAAGATTAGCTTAATCAGTGATGGTTCAAACAAGTTATAATACTTAGCGCTTGTTTTTGGGAGTTTCACAATTGATTAAATGGATTGAAAAAAGATTGTGTCACTCCAGGTGAGATCCTAGTTGGGTAGAGTATGAATACTTTGGGGTGCAACTAGAATCACCTCTCACCACGCAATGGGATGTCTAACCCGGGTCAATGGAGGGGTACAACTAGCTTGGTCCGCCGTGAGGGAATCCACAGGGTACAGAGACTTATGGCGTTCCGGGAGAAGGTTCGCTATTCCAAAGGGACGGAATGCCCAATGGAGAGCTTGCCTTCACTGGAATGGTGTGTGGACCCTAGGATATGAGGGAAGGAGGTCCCCCGACCGATGCAATATGCCCTGTATGCAGCAGTTTATAGCAAAAAATGGCAAAGGGGGACGATTCTGTCAGCATTGTGAATTGCGTCCGGCACAGCGGCCACGACTCACTAATCACGTCCAGTCACCAGGACGTGGAACTGAGAGCCCTAGAAGGCTGCCAGTGATGCATCTGGTCCCTGTGGATAGACTGCTGACAAGAATGCGTTGGCCTTTGCCGCTGTAATGACCCGACCTCCCGGACCCGACTAGGGACCCCGAAGTTCACGTCGCCACCCACGGATCTGAAGATCTGGAAGGGTTTAAAGAATAGTCTAGTGAGATATGTACTGAATTTAAATAACTATAACAATAGTGTACAATATACCAAAGTCTGTACAACGTGTCCCAAGCAAAAGCACAGGTACAAGAAGAAAGGTGCAGTCCTTAAGCAGCATAGCCCGAGGACTTTCAAAACACAACTCTCAGCTCACTCGGCTACAAGAGCTCACAAACTCGCTCTCACTACTGCTGACAACACACGCGCCATAGCCGCCTCTACAACCCGTCCGACACCGAGCTCCCGCGACGACGAGCCCTAGCTGAAGGAAGTAGGGGGGTGAGGCTCGCGAACAAGGCCTAGTAGGGATTACCAGTCCCTCACCGGAAAGAGCAGCAGGAACTCCGAAAATAGGAAAACTACACTAGAAAGTTGTAAAGCAAGAAACCCCTACAGCATGATACTACAAAAGCAGCAGAAGAGAACAGTGCAACGCCACGACCACCAACCGAGGTCGGGCCACACACACGACTCCCGCAGAAACCAACGGAGTCGAGCACATAGCGGAAGTAACCCTCGACACATCTGTCGAGACCATGCAACACCTAGGTGAGAACGACGTCTCACCACAAGCACAGCCACTTCAAACCTCCACATGATGAGGGCCCACAAGCAGAACCACCCCGGACCCCAGACACGCCGCAAGGTCGGGGAGCTACACACGCCGGTGCTACTACGGACTGGCACCCATGGATGGGACTACGGAACCGAGAGGACACCAAGCGGAAACCACCAGAAGCACGGGTCTACCCAAGGCCAGACCAACGATGCCCACGGAAGCTAGGCACAGCCAGGCTATAACCACCGTGCAAGCCCGGGCAATGAGGAACTCTTGGAAACGTCGTGAGGAAACGTCGTCACAACAACAGCAACCAAGCCACCGCCACTAGCAGCTAAAAGGGGGACCCGCAGTCCACACTCTCTGCTTACTAGCCTAGCTCCTGCCTCAACCCCCGCGCAAGGGCGAGACAGAGCCGCCACAGAAACACACAACACAGGCAATACCGCAGCCTGGCCAAGCTGCGGCCTCATGCCTGACACCACTACGTGGCTCCAGAACCAACGCAGAGAGAGGCAGTGAGACAAGGGACTGACTAGCCTGCACCGGGTAGAACTCCGGCCATCCTCAGTGTCCCAGGCCTAGTCAAGAGAGCTCTACAAATGACTCAGCACCGCTGTCCAAACCATTGTTTTCCCCTCAGCTCTAGAGTCTACTCACGTGGGCTGCCAACTCGAGCACGCTCGTAGCCCAGAGCCACCCTCAACAAGCTCACGACAATGGGGGTCCCATGTAATGGTAACAACCTCTCAGATCGGGGACAAGCCCTCAAGTGCCACGCACCGGGAGAACAGGCGGGGCAGCACAATAGAACCATGCCGAACCACTGGCTTGTAACACACGACAAGCCCAGTGAGCACTAGGCACACAGAGACCCCCAGGAGGGCCGTCGGCCAACCAAACATGCACGAAAAAGCTAGAGCCTCAGAACACTACCAGCAACACGGAAACTCGTCGCTCTGCTAATAACGATTGACCGGCAGTCACTCGATTATTAGACAGACACGACCCTCCTGGCACCGTTGCCAGGACACAACCACGAAGGTGTCACCTTCGGTCACTGAACGCAAGGAGGTAACCTGATGTGTTCCCTACCAGAAGGTCCTAAGGCCAAGGCCTGCCCTGGGGCACACGCCGACACATAACCAGGCCCACGGAAGCACCCGAGGCAACACAGGTACTGTCGCGACCCCCAAGGCCATCGCGACACCATCACGACGGGGAAGGGCGCTGTGATAGCCTTGTTGTGACCGGGCAAGGTGTCGCGACAGCAACCCTATCGCGACCCATAAATGCACCGCGACAGCAATCCTGTCGCGACCAGGAAGTGCGGCGCAACAGCCTTATCGTGACTGCCAACGACGTCGCAATAAGGTCGCGCCCGACAGGGCCGACGCCTCCTCTGATGTCGCGATGCACCGAACCGTCGCGACATCATCCGGGAGGCAGACCAGCGGGATCCTCAATCCCGGGTCACCCACGAAGATACACACATGCACACACGGGGGAGGGGAGCATGGGGAAAGCTGTAAAGTTATCCTACATACCACGAAGGGTCCAATCCACCCGGATTAGAGAGGGCACAAGAAATCCCAACTTTTCATGAAGACCCAAGCCCACGAAGGGCCTTCACGATGTACGGCCACCTCCTCCTTGCTCCACGACACCGCTCCCACGCTCCGCCACGAGCCGCCGGCCGCTCCACGCCCAGATCGCCGGAGGGGAGCCTCCCCATCGCCGGAGAAGATGGGAAAGGGAAGAAGAGGAGAGAGAGGGGAAAGGGGTAGCTGGCCAGTGCCTTAAGCCCCCGGCACCCAGAACGCAACGGCCCGCCCCGTCGTGTTATGAACCTTAATGCGACGGGTCAAGGGACCGCGATAAGAATGCGCCCCCCAAGGGCGCCGTGACAACGCGACAAGCCGTTCTGACACGCCTGCCACCCTGAGAGGCGTCAGACGACCGACAGGGCAGAAAGCAGTCATGAACCGTTGACCGATCGCGACACTAAGACCTGACGGAAACCCCGGGCGCGACAAGAACGCGATGCACACCTGCATCGCAACAGGGATAACTGTCGTGTCGGGCACCCCGGACATGACACTAACGCGTCCCCCAGCCGAGATGTGTTAGTGGCCAGTCATCCCAGACACTAGACGGAAAGCCAGAAAGTCGGGTCTTACATTCTACCCCTCTTAAAACAATTTCGTCCTCGAAATTGGGACAAGCCTAGAAGATCTCGAGGCATGAAACGAAACACAGGGAGCAACAACAAGACCAATGCGAAAAAGCCACCAAGTCTCAACATGACTTCCTCGTGGCAACAACCACACAACCAAACACACGTGAGCACACGAAGCCGGAAAAACCAACGGCTCATACATCAGGCTCCAAACACACGGGAAGCACAGAATCGAAAACTCAACGGCTCACAACATGCTCCAACACACCTGGAGCACCAATCCGAGAAACCAACGGCTCACTCCGGCTACACGTGGGGCGCCCAAACGGAACGACAATCCCACTGGTGCCGAGCAATGCCAAATCTGGCCCGAACAGTGGAAAACGCCAGCCGAAAACTACACGGCTGCAGCCACCAACAGACCTCGCTATTGGGACCAACCGATTGGCAACCCACTCTGTCGCCAGCAAAACCCGACAGAGGACGTAGTTGCCGACAGCACACAAGAATCGCCTGAGAACCGAACACAAGTCTCAGGGGAACGGCCTCACGCTACTAGCATCAGCTAGCACCGGTCACCAGCCCAACCAAGATGCCATGCGAGCGACAAGAACCAGAGCAACAACATGTTCCTGGAGAATCCTCAACTCACGGGACGACATCCACTGTCACCACTAGGTCCTACCCAGACCTTTCTCGTGGTCCAACAGGGACAGCAAACACACGCGGAGAAATCTCAACACGCGAAAATGGTGTCCACTATCACCACTAGGTCCCACCCAGACCTTCCTCGCGGTCCAACAGGGACATTAAACACACGCAGAGCCACAAAAACTAGGAGTCACACACTCCACAACATGGCACACCGCGACGGAAACACGGAAGACGTCCGAGGTCAAGCCAAAGCCAGACACTTCACAACGTTGACAAACCACGTGGTCGAGTACTAGCAAGCCAAAAGGCCTCACCGTCACCGGACGAATAGATAGAAGACTCCGCCATCGGCTTCCAGACTCACCAACACCATGCACAGCAGAGAATCAACGAGGAGTTGGCAGCACACCCGCCACGTTCACACAGGGCTCAGCGCAGGTACCAGCATGCCAACCACCAGAAGGACGCACAACCACATGAGAACCGAAACAGCACGTCGACCTCAGAGGGACCCAGAACGAAGCAAGGTACCACAGCCAAACACACTCGCTCCCGGAGCGAGAGGGAGAACCGGGACACAGGCCACGACCAAAGCCTGGCGTACCACCAATAGGGCTACCTAGACAAGGCAAAGCAGCCACTCCACAGTGGTAACGGTATGACCACGAGGCATAGGCCTGCACAAAGCATCCCAGAGGTAGAAAGCTCAACGCCTCCAACACCCAGCGAAGTCGTGAGACGACACACAAATCTCACGGACAAGCACCCAGCACAACACATGGTGCTATCACCAGCACCGGGAGCCACCCAAGGTAGAACTCAATGCACCCAGGCTCTAGACGGCACGAAATCAAAACACTCAAGCACGAGTACACGATGCTACCATAAGCACCAAAACAAAGCAAAATGCAACGTAGGTGCACTAGCATCCGAAACAACATGAGCTAACAGGAAGGACTCTCCACAAGAGACCTGCCCAAAAGCCACACGCAAAACCACAAGCCTGAGAGGGCACAATAGGCCATGCTGGCCCCGGCCCTTAAGGCACAAAAAAAACACGAAGCACCGACTCTGCCGCATGGGGAGCAAAAGAATGCAGCGACTCCCTAGCACGCAAGAGCAAGAGGCACCACCTCTATCGCGACCGATAGAGAGGCCAAACACCAAGATGACGACATGAAAAGCCTCCAAGGCACAAGCCGAGGCACAATCGAGCACACACCGAGAAACGCTCGCACAAACATGCCAAGCAAGAAGACCGGTGCACAGCAGAGCAACGCTCACGCTTGTAGCCCAATAGGAAACGGTATCCGCACTAAACCAATAGGGACCCAATGCCCCAAATTATTCAGGCAGACAGTAAGAAACAATCAACGATGATGGCACGAGCAGGTCTACCGACCCACGATGCCACCAGAAAATGACAACACGAGCGAAGCAACCAGCTCAACCCAAAAACAACTCAAGGGAAGATGACTCCACCAGAAGGTTGCAACTATGCACACCTTGGAAACACAATACCACAGTGGAGCATCGCCACCCCAAGCAACCAACGAAAAATATAGGAAAGAGACACATGACACAATGAGTCTCTTCCACGCATGAGAGGGAAAACCATAATGCAAGACTGGCACTTCCACAAGAAGTACAACCTGCCAAACACCCACTACACTCACCAGACCACCATCTGGGAGAGCATGCAGGGCACAGAAAACGAAACAAACCATCCGAGCCACGGGACACACGAAGTCCCACCAGCGCAGCCGAGAAACTCAGAATGAACAACGAGGCAAGCTGGCCAACACAGCAGCCAGACGCACGGCCAAGGAAACAACACCTCGACCGACAATGCCCAAGCAGACTATAACACAAACAGTCCAACCGGTAACAACGACAGCTCATCTCTAAATGGAGAGAGAGCAGCGATGACCAAAATAAGCACAGGGCAGCTTTGGGGAGTACCTCCACCAAACGCGCCAAGAGCCGTCCTGGGAAAACCTCACCAGAACGCAGCACAACCAAATGGCACACTTCGAACCATAGGGAAAACACAACGGTGGCCCGAAACGAACACAGAGCACTCCTGGGAAGAACCTTCACCAGAATGCACAACCCAATGGCCAAACAACACGGACCATCAAAGAGAATGTTGTAGCAAGCAAAACTGTAGAAGCAACACAGGAAGGTCCTGGGAGAACCTCCACCAAACCACCAAGGCACCACTCTGGGAAACTCGCCAGAACGCACCAGCCAAACCAACAGCACACCTCAGACTTTGAGGTAGCACGGCAACAGCAGAAATGAGCGCGAAACAGTCCTAAGAGGAACCCTCATCAGGACAACAGCAAACAATTTTGGGAAACCTCACCAGAACACAGGGCAACCAAGTGATGCACCTCCGCCTAGAGGACAAAGCAATAGCAACCAGAAACGAGCACAACATAGTTCTAGGGAAACCTCACTTCCACCAAAACCAACAGAGAAAGACTTCGAGAGCACCTCACTAGAGCTCACAACCAGCCAGCACCAGGCCGACAACGACCACAGGCAAGTGTCGCAGCGCTCACCCAGCGATGCAACACAGCACACAGAACATCTACTTAGCCCAAGCAACAATGCCCACCAATCAGAGCACAGCACACAACAGTGCACAGACAGAAGACCACACACAACCAACACAGCACACACCCCAACAATAGGGGGACAGCTAACAGGCAAGGACACCTCGACCAGTTCCACAGACAACAACTCTGCACCGGTGAAGGCCACACCACACGCAGGCTCTCTCAGCCTCAGCGGCACACACACACTCAAATGCGCTGAAGAAGACCAGGAGCACCGCACTTGGACTTGCCTGCAAGCGTCCTCCACACAAGGAAGACCACTGCCAGCGAGTCCAGTGCTAATCGCGCCGCTACAGCACGAGCACGCCGAGCGACTACACTCGCCACGCACACGGCACAGCAACAACTGCAACCTGCAGCACGCGCACGAATCATGCAGGGAAGCCGCACACCTGCAAAACAATCAAAGGCACAAGCCTAACACTAGTCGGATGGTGTCAGCAGCGCACTAGTACCTTTTGCGATAGCTATAGTTATTACTTCCTTACAAATCTCAGTAGATCCTCGCTCTGATACCACTGTAACGACCCGACCTCCCGACCGACCAGGAACCCCGAAGTTAACGTCGCCACCCACGATCCGAAGATCCAGAAGGTTTGAATAATAGTCTAGTGAGACATGTACTAAATTTAAATAACTATAACATATGTACAATATACCAAAGTCTGTACAACGTGTCCCAAGCAAAAGCACATGTACAAGAAGAAAGGGGCAGTCCTTAAGGGGCATACCCGAGGACTTGCCCTAGCTAAAGGAAGTAGGGGGGGTGAGCCTCGCGAACAAGGCCCAGTAGGGAATACCAGTCCTCACCGGCCAGAGCTGTAGGAACTCAAAAATAGGAAAACTACACTAGAAAGCTGTAAAGTGACTCCAAAAATAGGAAAACTACACTAGAAAGTTGTAAAGTGAGAAACCCCTACAGCATGATACTACAAAAGCAGCAGAAGAGAACAGCGCAATGCCATGACCACCAACCGAGGTCGAGCCACACACACGACTCCCACAAAAACCAACGGAGTCGGGCACACAGCGGAAGCAACCCTTAGCACATCTGCCGAGACCACGCAACAACCAGGTGAGAACGACGTCTCACCACAAGCACAGCCACCTCAGACATTCACAGGGATGAGCGCCCACAAGCAGAACCACCCCAGATCCAGGACACACTGCAAGGTCGGGGAGCTACACACGCCGGTGCCACTACGGACTAGCACCCAAGGATGGGACTGCGGAACCGACAGGACACCGAGCGGAAACCACCAGAAGCACGGGTCTACCCAAGGCCTGACCAACGATGCCCATGGAAGCTAGGCACAGCCAGGCTATAACCGTCGTGCAAGCTCGGGCAATGAGGAACACTTGGAAACGTCGTGAGAAAACGTCGTCACAACAACAGCAACAGAGCCACTGCCGCTAGCAGCCAAGAGGGGGACCCGCAGTCCGCACGCTCTATTCGCTAGCCTAGCTCCTGCCTCCACTCCTGTGCAAGGGCAAGACAGAGCAGCCACAGAAACACACAACACATGCAACACCGCAGCCTGGCCAAGCTGCGGCCTCACGCCTAACACCACTACGTGGCTTCGGAACCAACGCAAAGAGAGGCAGTGAGACAAGGGAGTGACTAGCCTGCACTGGGTAGAACTTCGGCCGTCCTCGGTGTCCCAGGCCTAGTCAAGAGAGCTCTACAAATGACTCAGCGCCATTGTCCAAACCACCATTTTCCTCTCAACTCCAAAGTCCGCTCACGTGGGTTGCCAACTCGAGCACGCTCGTAGCCCGGAGCCACCCTCAACAGGCTCACGAGGACGAGGGGTCCCAGGTAATGGTAACAACCTCTCAGATCGGGGACAAGCCCTCAAGTGCTAAGCACCAGGCGAACTGGCGGGGCAGCACAACAGAACCACGCCGAACCGCTGGCTTGTAACACACGACAAGCCCAGCGAGCACGAGGCACGCACAGACCCCCAGGAGGGCCTTCGTCCATCCAAACACTCATGGAAAAGCTGGAGCCCCAGAACACTACCAGCAACACGTAAACTCATCGCTCTGCTAATAATCGATTGACCGATAGTCAATCAATTATTAGATAGATGTGACCCTCCTGGCACCGCTGCCAGGACACGGCCACGAAGGTGTCACCTTCAGTCACTGAACGCAGGGAGGTAACCTGCCGCGTTCCCTACCAGAAGGTCCTAAGGGCAAGGCCTACCCTGGGGCACACGCCGACACACAACCGGGCCCATGGAAGCACCCGAGACAACACAGGTACTGTCGCGACCCCCAAGGGCGTCGCGACACCATCACGATGGGGAAGGGCGCCGTGACAGCCTTGTTGCGACCGGGCAAGGAGTCGCGACAGCAACCCTGTTGTGACCCGGAAACGCGCCGCGACAGCAATCCTATCGCGACCGGGAAGCAAGGCGCGACAGCATTATCGTGACTTCTAACGGCGTCGCAATAAGGTCGCGCCCGACGGGGCCGATGCCTCCTCTGATGTCGTGATGCGCCGAGCCGTCGCGACATCCGCCTAGAGGCAGACCAGTGGGATCCTCAATCCTGGGTCGCCCATGAAGATACACACGTGCACACACGGGGGAGGGGAGCATGGGGAAAGCTGTAAAGTTATCCTACAAACCACGAGAGCTCCAATCCACCCAGATTAGAGAGGGCACAAGGGAAATCCCTACCTTTCAAAAGAACCACCAACCCACGAAGGGCCTTCACGATGCACGGCCACCTCCTCCTCGCTCCACGACACTACTCCCACGCTCCGCCACGAGCCGCCGGCCGCTCCACTCCCGGATCGCCGGAGGGGAGCCTCCCCATCGCCGGAGAAGAGGGGAAAGGGAAGAAGAGGAGAGAGAGGGGAAAGGGGTATCCGGCCAGTGCCTTAAGCCCCCAGCACCCAGAACAAGACGGCCCGCCCCGTCACGTTATGAACCTCAACGCGACGGGTCAACGGACCGCGACAAGAACGCGCCCCCCCAAGGGTGCCGCGATAACACGACAAGCCGTAATGACACACCTGCCACCCTGACAGGCGTCAGACGACCGACAGGGTAGAAAGCAGTCATGACCCGTTGACCAGTCACGACACCAATACGGGACGGAAACCCCGGGTGCGACAATAACGCGGCGCACACCTACGTTGCAATAGGGATAACTGTTGCGTCAGGCACCCCCGACGCAACACTAACGCGTCACCCAGCCGGGACGCGTTAGTGACCAATCATCCCAGACACCGGACAGAAAGTCGGAAAGCTGGGTCTTACAGCCGCCGCGACAAGAGAAATGCGCCGGCCTAGGCGGATGCGACAGAAAGTAGAATGCGACTGACCTGCGCGTCGCGTTAGCGATCACTGAATCACATCCGCTGTATTGGACGTGATTGCAATGGCAACCCGAAAACAACAGAAAAAGTCAAGGATGGCAGGATAGATGCACAGTAAATAAAAACTAAGATATATAGAGACGCGTCAGATTTGGCCTCCGTGACAAAGGAAACGCGTCAGCTCAGGCCGCCGCGACAAGAAAACAGTGACGCGTCGGCCTTAGCCGCCATGACACAAGACAGAGACGCGTCCGGTAAACCGGCTGCGTTCTCAAAACTGAATCGCATCATCTGTAGTGGACGTGATTCCAAAGGCAAACCGAGGAACAAAAAAGACGCAGGAGAGCGGGAGATGTGTATAGGAAAAACAAATAAAAACTATAGCATGCAACACAGTATAAAGCAGGAAAAGAAAGGAGAGTGTCACGTGGGGCACGAAAGAGGGGGTAACCAAATGGAAATCGCAAAAAGAGGTCCCACCATGATCGCCAATTTGTAGATACCACCTTGAGTTCGTCGAGAACTCCAAGCGTCCACAAAGAGGGGGATGAATAAATAAAAAATAAAAATAAATGGGTGGTGGGAAAAGAAGAAGATCATGATCGCCAGGCAAGCGAGGGTGCCGAATGGAAGATGCACAGCGAGGGGTGCGGGTGGAAGAGTGATCGCGAAGAATACCTGTTGGAGCATGCGGGGATTGCACGGGGGATGTGGATCCTTTCTTCCTCCACGAGCACGGCCGGCTGTGGTAGAGGGTGTTTTCCTCATTTGATTACCTTGAAAAAAGAGAAGACAAAGAAAGGAAAGGGGATTAGCCAAATAATGTGTAGTACCAAATCCAAAAGAATGAAATGAAATGAATGAATAGCATGGGTGACGGCTAACCGTGTGGTGGCTTTTAAACCCATAAAATGTAGGTGTGTGTGTGTATGCATGCATGTGTGTGTGTAAAAAATAATGGAGTATGGAGCCACATGGGGCCCGGAGGTGGTAAATAAAAAGGGGCCACATGGGGCCCGAAGGAGACGGAGACAAAGGGAAAGAGAAAGGGGAGGGGGTGCTTCCCCGAATAGAGGATAGCGCATCGGCGCTGCGGCATTGCCGGTTAGATAGATAGAGGAAGATGAGGAAGAAGCTTCTGCATCGCTCCACTCTGGTATACGTGGAAGAAGGCGACGGGGACACCAGCTCCGAACTCCGAGGGACGGCGTGGATCGGCGCGAAGTAGAAGGTCCCCCTGGGCTGGGGTCGAGACGAAAATCCGGCAGGGCTTCGCCGCGATTTTGGAACCCCCCCCCCCCTACAACTGACCCTCGGGGGTCTATTTATAGGCATTAGACGCTTGAATCATGTCGGCTACAGCGGATGCGACTCTAGGATTGAATCACATCTTCCATGGCCGCCGTGATAAGAGACGCGTCTGCCAGGGGTGCCGTGATTAGGAAGGGCCGCATTTGCTGCTTGATTTGACAATAACATGATGATTACGGCCTGCCACCGCCTTCAGAATAGCATCGGGGACGACCACTGCGTTCTTGAAACACGTCGGCCTACCCCGCCGCGACTTCATTTTGGGCACGTGGGCCATAAATGCGACGACTTCCGGGTCTAGGGTACAGGCCTAATTGCGTTGAGGCAGGCAGATGTTATTCAGAGATCGCCTCAGGATTCGAGGTACGGGCACTTGAGGGCATTGACTTTTGGTGCCTAGGGCCTAATCGCGTCGGCTATGTCCGACGTGTCTCTGATTTGAAACACGTCGGGACAGCATGATGCATTAAGGAATTTCTATATTTTATTTATAGAGATCCTGCCAAAACTGACATTATAATAGCGTCGCCTATAGCAGACGCGTTTCATAAAATTGCATTGGGCATTTCCATAAATAAAAAACAAATTCCTTGTCGCGTCGCTTACGGCTACCGTGATAAGGTCCTCTCAGCCTAGTCATGCCCAAGATGCGCGTCGTGACTTGGAATCGCGTCTACCCTTCCGGACGTGTTTAATAACGCGGCCCGCAGACTCGTCGCGACATGATTAACGCACCCTGGAGACCCGTCTTGACAAGAAATGAAAGCCCGCGACCTCCGACCAGCCTTGGAAATGGAGGGGAAGCACTGGGGAAGGATGGGTGAGATCCAGAAATGTTGGGAAAACACTCTTGCAAGGCAAAATGAGGGCCATTTGTGGCATTATGGCGCAACATGAAATTTGCCCGCGGTGGAGCCAAATTCGCGTGTCTACAGTCGCGATGGGGGTGGGCGTTGCGTTCTTGTCACGAAGTCTGAAGGTGACGTGACTTTATTCTAACCGTTCTGACCACTGTCCTTTCTGTCAGAACGGCCTTGTCGGATGTCAAGTGCGTACAGCATTGACGTGACCTGATAGGCCGTCGCATTAAGGTTTTCCCAGTCTTCGAGGTTTGACCACTTTTGGTCGCACCGGGGTTGGCGGTCACGACATGGTCACAGCCTGTTGGGCGGTCGCGACATGGTTGTTGTCGCGCCGGCCTGACCTGTCGCGTCTCTGGGCCCGTCAATTCAAAACCGAGGTAGGTGACCCATTTCCCCCTCTCTCCTTCCTTTCTTCCCTTCTTCTTCTTCTTCTTCCTTCTTCCTCCCCCAAGCCCACATGGCTTCTCCGATGTGTTTGTGGTGCTCGTGGCAAGGAGGTGACGTGTCACACCCCTCCAATTTAGCAGCGGAATAAATCAGAGGAAACGTGAACCAAGTACATAGTAGAGAAAAATGTACAATCAGTTGAGTACATCAGAGCATCTTATGAACAATAATTGGAATAAACTCTTCATTTCATTGAAATTCCACTAAGACTGTTATAACCACTAATTCGAAGTCAGTACATAGGGCTCAATGACATCATTACATTGAAAAGAAATCTAAAACAATAACTACTAGACTCCATGGTACTAGGGCAACTTCATCAACTGACTTCAGGTCGCTCATCACTTGGGTCCCGTCCTATTGGTATGTTTCACGTCAAGGTCTGACTTCCCTGAGACACAAAAACAAATAACGAAGGGTGAGCAATAACGCCCAGTAGGACTTAAATCTCAATAGTCAAGCAGGCTTTAAGTAATTAACACATTAAATGGCAGAGTAACTAATGATAGAGCGAGTCACGTAACGTCTAGAAAGTAATAGCACAGGTAACATGGTTCATGTCACGCCCCGATGCGAAATATCGGAACGCGAGGCAGTTGCAAGTAAACGGGTATAGAGCGAGTACTAGACATCAAACCATTGGACAAGAATAAATACTAAAGCAAATTCATTTCATTAATAACTTTCCAAATGTCTAGTTACAGCCACTAATATCAAAGCCATTCTACAAGGCCCAATTACATTGAAATAAAAGCAAAAGACTAACTAAGACTCTAACATATTGCTAGGACGCTAGGGTACTGATGACTTCACTCCTGGTCATTTTCGTCCTCTTGAGTGTATGTGTCATCCTCGGTCTCACCTAAGAACACAACGACAAATAACACAGGGTGAGCGTAACGCCCAGTAGGACTTAAATCTCAATAGTCAAGCAGGCTTTAAATGATTAATGAATTAAATGGCTGAGTAACAAATGATAGAGCAAGAGATTCAAGTAAAAGATAGCAAGATAGCATAAGAGGGAAATAGCACAAGCTTTCTAAACATAGCACAAGTGTCGAGTATAGCACAAATAGCACAAAGTATAGAAATAGCACAACAGGTATAGTATAGCACTTTTTGTCAATAGACAACGAGAGAATATAGCATTTTTTATTGTCATTTAGATAGTCGAGATAGATAGCACTCGAGTGTAATGCCAAACACTCTAATCATTTAACTCCTATGGACACTAGCACTTTCGGGAGCATATCCCAGGACTAGATCGGGCCCTTTATATATTGCCAGGCATTGGTTATATGTTTATCTTTAAACAATCAGTCAATGGCCAATAGAGAGTACCAGGAAATAGATGAGAGTATTTGATGAATAGACGAGATAGTAGAGTGAACGTGAATAGACAAGCCAGTAGAGTATAGATGAGAGCTAGTGGACATTGCACGTAACACGTCGAATAACTAGGCGATAGTAACAGTTGCACAACACGCGCACGTGGTGTTGGTGTAGACACCGTCGAGGGTCCTACGACGCGTACAAAGAGGGATATGAGTTAGGTGAGAGGATGATCGTGATCGCCAGGTGTACGTGGGAACTGAATGGAGAATGCATGGCGAGGGGTGCGAGATGGGAGGTGTGATCGCGAGCGTACATTTTTAGCGGGGAGATTGCACCGGGGATGATGTGGGTTCTATATTCCTCTATGAACACGGCCGGCTGCGGTAGAGGGCGTTTTCCATGTTGATTACCCTGACAAAGAAAAAAGACAAAAAAATGAAGAGGGGATTAGCCACAAGCGTGTAGTATACAATTCCAAAAAATTAAATGAAATGGAAAAAATGGGGAGGACTCACCGGATGGTGGTTTTAAACCCCTAAAGAATGGGTGTGTGTGTGTTTGCATGCATGTATGTGTAAAAGAAAAGGGAGGGCCACGTGGGGGACTGGAGGAGATAAATGAAAAGAAAAGCAAGGAAGGGGGGGTGCTTCCCTGATGGTTGGTCAGCATGACGGGCCGTTGCCGGTTGAAGGAAGGACGTGGAGGAAGACGCTCCCCACCTCGCGCGTGGAATGGAAGGAGATGACGGCATCGAACTCCGGGGAAGGAGGACGGATCGGTGAGGAAGGGCTCAGAGTCGAGGCGCCGATCTGGCAGGGCTTCGTCGCTTCTGGAATCCCCCCTTGAACAACTGACCCTCGGGTCCAATTTATAGGCAAAACTTCATTAAATCGTGTCCACTACAGCGAACGCCTATTAAGCATGAATCGCATCCGGGCGGCAGGCCGCGATTCAAAAGTCAAATTGATGCGGTAATCGTAGCCCATAGCTAGGCTCTGAATCGTGTCCGGGTGGCACGCCGCGATTTGTAAGGTGAATCAAATCTCTGCCGAATTTTGATCTTGATTTGACTACTTATAAAACGTGGCGTCTGACATGGACGCGATTTCGAGATGCGTCGGCTGTAGGGCCAAACTTAGGGTTTGACTTTTGAATCGCATCCAAGAAGGTGGACGCTATTCCAATTAGAAAATGTGGTGAAAAAGCTCTTAAACGTGTCGGCTTTGACCGCCGCTTTAAGGACCTAAACACGTCCACCATGTCCGTCGCGTTTCAGTGGGCTTAAAAGGCGTCCACTGTAGTGGCCGCGAATCAATGAAGTTGTCTATGGGCCAAATTTAGCTTCTAGGGGCGCTGCCTTCGGACCCCCGCGCGACCGAACCACCTGGGGAAGCACCAAGAAAGAATGGGTGAGGTCCAGAAATATTGGAAAAACACTCTTGCGAGGCAAAATAGGGCAATTTGTGGCATTATGGCGTAATATGAAATTTGCCCGCGGTGGAGCCAAATTCTCGTGTCTACACCTGCCACGCCTTGGCGTCTGCTTTGCAGGGGAGCGAAGCGAAGAGACACGAAGTGGAAGGAAATGGAGTGAAATGGAGTGTAATAAAATAAAAAGAAATGAAGTGAAGCGAAGTGGAGTGTAGCGGGAGCGGACTGAAAAGTAGACGCCAAGGTGAAAAAATAGACACGCATAATCATTGGGGACTGCCACTTGATAAGAGTCTTTTCCCAACACCCAAGGAAGTCACTACCAAGAAGAAGACCTAAAGAAACAAATGCTTGGATGAAGGAAAGGGATAGAAAAGGAAAAGTGCCACATGGGGCATAAAAGGAAAGAAAAGATCAACTTCCAGCGTCGGGGAAGTTCCTAAGGACACAATCCGTTAGGTTTCACCATTAGGGGCATCAGCCACTGCTGCAGATGGATCTTAGGGAGAGAGGGAGAGATCAACTTCCAGCGAAGGGGAAGTACCTAAGGACACAATCCGTTAGGTTGCACCATCGGGGGTGTCTGCCACTACCTCAAGTGGATCTCTGGGAGTAGAAAATAAAAAAGGATAAGTCCAAACAAGAGGTTCATAAAGGAAATCGGCCCGGAGGCGACAACAAAGGGAGTTGGGTATTCGACCCGGAATGGAATATTTCAAGATTACTTTGAATTTGAGGCGCAGATGGCCCTCAAATTGACTTGGAAGAGTGGTTTTCTACTGAGATTTCAATATGCATGTATGATGGGCTAAAAGGAAAATAAGTTAAAAAAAGGAGTAGAAAATAACCAAGGATAATATTGTTACACCGGTGAGTCAGGACCGGGGTGTATGCATGGGTCTGTTGTCCTCACATGCCAAGCGTAACGGCATATCCGTGTGGCTAAGGATCCTCTGGGATAATCACTGTTTTTGATAGAGGAGAACTCAAATCCCAGATTCCTCAGAGCCACAAGGTCCTTGGTGTGCTCTAAAGGTATAGCATATAGTAATGCAGATAGGTGATGGCGAAGGCAGCGGTTGCCTGATGTCGCGCCGGATGAGGTAACTCGAATCCTGCACTCAAAAACTCGTTAGCCAAGATAACAAACATCATGGAATAAACACATTCATTCATAGCAGTAACTATGTATAAAATAGTCAACAACTGATGTGACTCATTCATTTGTTTGTTTTGACCATGAGGATAATTGGACTCTGGCCAAGGAAGTTGAAATGCAAGATGGGAGGAACCCATGATTGGAAGAAGTTATGCGATCTGACGCAGGCAGGAGGCGATTTGCCTTGTGCAATACCATCAAGGATTTTTTTTTTTTTTTGAGTTTTCAGGAGATATTCAATTTTTTATGTTTTGGGAATTTCTGAATTTTTTGTTGGTCTTTGAAAATATTTGAATTTGTTTTAGATTTTGAAGATATTTGATTTTTTGTGGTTTTGAAAAATATTTGAATTTGTTTTGGATTTTGAAGATATTTGATTTTTGGTAATTTTGAAAATATTTGATTTTTTGTGATTTTAAAACATTGCCATGCCAAGGCGGCATTAAGGTTATGAAAATTGACTGGCAGGGGGTCTTTGTTACCTTCCGTGTCATTAAAGAATGCCCAGAGTAGGGCGTGCAGTTTAACGTGGTGCCCACGGGCTAATTGCAAGTGGCTAACAGTGCCACTATCAAAGTCATGCCTGAAAAGGCGACTAAGTCTGGTAGGGAGAAGGGAAGAAGCTTTGGAGACAAGCTTGGTATGGGTGTTCGAAGAGTTGGGTTTGACTCCCTTCCTTGGCACAACCATCAGAAGGTTCAGTCTCACTTGATTATTAGGGCTTTTGGAATTGGTTTGATGACCATTGATTGTAAGGACATGCGTACGACCGGGTCCATTTGGATCTCCACGAGGACTTTGCCCTCTTGACATGCCCTATTATCTTGATTGACTTTGATTTTTGCATGCATACGACCAGGTCCGTTTGGATCTCCGCGGGGACTTTGCCCTCTTGACATGCATTTGACTTGATTTTTTTGTTGGTCATTTCATTTTGCCCGTTTTGGAGACGTCCTCTCATGACGGAGTGCCTTGGGTTGGTTGCCTTGCCCATACTACCTCTACAACCCATACTTTGGCCGAAAAGGAGGAGAAACAGACATTAGTGCCATTCAGGGTTGGCTGTGACAGTGACAGTGTCTACCGGGAGCAATCAGCTTAGGGCACCGTGAAGTGTGTGCGAGTCCCCTGAAGGATCGAAAAGGATGTGGACAAGATCTAGAAGGGGGGGGTTGAATAGATCTAGACCAACTATTGCGGAAGCTTAACCAATTTAGAAAAGCTCTTGAATCAGAGACAAATTGAAAACAGATTTCATAGATCTGAAGAGTGATTAAGTGAGTTGTGCAATCAGAGTGTGTGAACAAGTTAATTAGATGTGAATTTGAAAGATCCTATGCATTCATCTAACGCAAAGAGAATTCAAACCACTGCACAGAGATTTTTAGGTGGTTCGGAAATCACACCATGTGATTCCTATATCCACCCCTCACACAGTGAGGATCCACTAACAAAATTGGGTACACCACACCCACTAGAGCCTAACAACTCCAACAACCTGAGTTTACAACTCACACGACCTCTAGAGCAAGACTACTCTAGAAACCTGAGCAAGACTGCTCAACCACAACCTGAGTACACGACTCAGAAACCACTGAGCGCAAAGGCTCACAAACAACTTGCTAGAAAGAAATACAAGATTCAGATCCACTAGCAATAGGTCTGATCTATCAAGAGTTAATTCATGAGACTTATGCAACAACTCATGCACAATCTCATAATCACTCAGAAGAGAAAAGGGAAAATGATGAATTCTATGAATGATCTCTTCTCTTCAGATGTACTCCCTTGTAGAAGGTCGAATTGTGAAGAGTCTTGAATCCTTGAAGTCCCTGGCCGATACTCTGCACTTCGAGCTTTGGGATCTTCCTTGAAGTCTTCTCAATCGACTACTTCCACTTGATCTGCTTCCTTGAGGTAATCCAATTACATCTTCAGTAATCAAACTCCACTTCTCATGCTTGGACAGATGAGAATTAGATTGAGGAATCACCAGGAGAGCAAGAACAGGGAGGAGAAACCTTCTTGCCGCCAAAAGGATTTCTGGAGGGCTCTGAAAAGGGTTCTCTTATGTTGGATGGCCAATAGGAGGGTATTTATACCGCAAATAGTCCAAATCTACCCTTGGGGGTTGTGGGCACACGATCCAAGGCCGATCCAGCAATTCCCTAGGGTGCCACGTGTCCAGGAGAAACTTTAAGTCATAAAGTTTCCGGAGTGTGTCGACCTGCCCATAGGATGTGTCGACACACTGTCCCAGACAGGCAAAACAGTTCCCTGGGAGAGGTCTCTAGTGTCGACCTGAGATGATCCAGTGTCAACACACTGTCCCAGTCTGGCAAAATAGGCCTTCTGGGAGAGGCATCTAGTGTCGACCTGTCTGCATTTGGTGTCGACCTGACTGCATTTGGTGTCGACCTGACTGCATCTGGTGTCGACCTGATTGTAGAGACCTGTGAACATAGTTCTCTGGGATCTGCCTCTAGTGTCGACCTGACTTGGTCTAGTGTCGACACTACTTGACCATTTCTTCATCTTTTGGCTTAGGGCTTGGAGCATTATGTCGACACCAGTATGAGGTGTGTCGACACTTCCCTTGGAAGAAATGTTTGTCCCTGAGAAATAAACACATAAATCATTAGTCCAATGTATTATCATGAATATAAATGATAAATGTGTTTGGAAACATGCTTTTTGAATATAGTCATTTCATGTGTGATGTATTTCAAATGTTCCAATTATAGTGCATTAAAATCACAACTTGTCATCATCAAAATATGAGGGGAAATGAATTGTATTCACACTCAACCCAACAATCTCCCCCTTTTTGATGATGGCAACATTTAGTTCATATGAAAATTCAAAGTTTCAATGAAATGTGATTTTAAGCTTCTATTTATTCAATCACTCAATTTGAAATACATTGATAGACATTGAGCTATGTTTCATTTTCTTTTTATTCACACTTGTCAAGGACCTTTGAGAATATTTTAGTAACATTTGAGATTTGCACACATTAGAGACACAATGTTACTAGTGATGGACTATTTTCACAAAAGGTCAAGCAGCTTGACAAGCATTCATTCATTCATGACACTCATTCAAAATTCAATCACATTCAAGAAAAAGATGTTTCTTTTCATTTCATCCCACAAAAGTCATTTCATTTAAAAAGATATGTGCATTACAATCTTTCAAAAGAAGACAATTTAGAAAAGCTTTACAATCATCCACATAGAAAAGCATCATTCCAAAAGAAACTTTCTTGCATCTTTCTATCTTTCTCCCCCTTTGACATCATCAAAATAAGATACATTAGGCAGGAGGAGGAGGAGGAACTGTAAGTAGAATGGCTTCTATGGACTTGAGTTTGGAATCCATAGCATGAAGGCTTGTATGAAGTTGCTTCTGCATTGTGGATAGTCTAGTGTGGACAATCTCTTCCAGGCGTTGACTATTATCAGACAAGGTGTACTGAAGAGATGACAAGTCAACTGAAGAGTGTTGTGCACTAGAAGATGAACTTCCAAGTCCATACTTGTTGATGTTCTTCAGCTCTTTCTTGAGATCAGTCATTTCACTGTCAATGTGAGCTGACAGATTTTTCATGCTTTCCAAGTCATCAACCAAATGAGCAAATGATAATCTGGTCTTGGAAATCTGGGTCAATGTCTCCTTGGTGTTGAATACATCAGCTTGGGAATTTGCCAAAATTCCCTGAAGGACCATTTCCAACTTATCTTGGTGTTCTTTCAACTCAATAGAAGCATCTGCCAGGGTTCCAATCAACCTATTAAACCTTTGGACTGCATGGTCTGATGCTGCTTTTTGCTCAATGAATTTTGCAGACATTGTATTCACCAACCTCTGTACCTTCAATTCAAAATTCTCTGTCATGTGCTGAATGGAAGAGTTGAAGGCATCAAATTTGTCATTCAGAAATGAATATAATTCTGGTGGTACAGAAGGTCCACCAAAAGCATAGGAGGTTTGAGCTTGAGGTTGGGGAGTGAAGGTAGAAATATCCTTGGCAAGATGAGTGGGTGAAGAATTGTGAAATGGAGGAGTGAGAGGTGCATCTTGGGGTAGTTCAAGTTCAGGTTCAATGTGAGGCTGATCCTCAGGAGCTAGAGGCTGTTCCTCTGGAATGGGAGGCTGGTCCTTATGAGCTTGAGGCTGGTCCTCATTAACTGGAGGCTGGTCCTCAGGAGGTGGTATCACTGCCTCTGGAGCCTCAGGAACTGGGGCCTCAACAACTACTAGCCCTCTCCTCACTTGATCACCCTCAAGCCTGAATCCCATAAACTTTTAAACATGCTTGAAACAGTAGATGTTGGATTTGGGAATTGGCTTAGATTTCTCATTAGCTAGAGACACACCAAAATGCTTAAAGACTTGAGTCAAGTGAGCTGCATAAGGAAGAGATCTAATGAGATCTTTCCTGGTTGTCTCAGAGATGATTTGGTACATTATGACATGGAGGTTGACCTTTATGTCCTTTTTCATGCAATATATCACAAATCTTTGAATATCTGTGAGTCTATCCCTGCCACCACCTTGAGGTGTGATGATAGTGGTGAGAATGTGATGGATAAGTCTCAACACAAGTGGAAAGGTGTTTGTGTTGAACTTGGCGACATGAGTCTGCCTGGGATCAGACTCATCAGCATGCAAACCAGTCAAGATAGTGTAAGCTTCATGAAGGTCAAACTCAAAATTGTGGTAATCGGCTCCTTCATCTGGAATTTTAAATAGGGTGGCTGCTAAGGCTGTGGGCATATCAATCACAATACCTTTGACCTCATATTTGTAACCGACATCAGTGCATTCCAAATTCATGTAGAATTCTTGGACAAGACGAGGATAAATGATTCAAAATTCAGAGATAAAAGGTAACCAAGTCTGAAATGAGAAGAAACTGTGAATTTCTGGAAATGCAGCTGCTAACTGAGTATCTGTCAAATCAACTGCCCTAGGTTTCAAAATCATCTTCCCTTCACTAACTGACTTGGAAGGGGTGGCCTCAGAAGATGAAGAGGACGATTCCCCAGAAGCGTCAGGAGAAGAAACCAAAATCCGACGTCTAGGGTTTGTGGACCCCCTACCTCGAACATAGGATGTCCTACCTCTCTTGGTAGAGGAAGGAGATGCAGAGGAAGTCCCTGGCTGCTCAGCAGGGTCATGGCGCCTCTTGCTTCTCCTCTCAGTAGGAGGTGCTTCTTCTGCTGGAGTGGGCCGAGCTGTGGCCCTGGACCTTGCTCCATGGCGAGGGGCTTGCTTGGGTGCCATGGAAGCAAGAGAGAGTGGAAGAGCAGAGGATGGAGAGGAAGGAAGGAAAGGAAGAAGACAAGGATGGGTTGGAGGAGGGAAGAAGGTGGAATGGTTGTCGTATTCAAAGGTGGAAGGCGGCCATGGGGTCGACCTTGCATAGAAAAAGGGTTTCAAGGGTGCAATGTCCTGCAGGAACAAGAATACCCTTAACCGGCGCCCACGCCTTGAAACACCCTGGGAGGGGTATGTGTCGACACTAGAAGAGGTTAGTGTCGCCCTGGGCTGGAGTGTGTCGACACTAGATGGAAGTAGTGTCGACCTGACCTGATGAAAAGTTAAGATATGAGAATGGGAAAATTTGGTGAGCTTTGGGACATCTTTAAAATGATAAACAATAGGTGGAATTAACATTTCAAGGATTTTTAAGAGACTTAAAAATTCATTTGTCATATTTTGCAGAAATTCAACACAATTCAAGTTTTACACAACATCCAACAGGATATGATCATTCAGTGACTTGACCCAATAAAATGATAATTTGAGGGACATAATACATCCAACAATCAACTACAAACTACCATATTCTTCAAATCCAAAGAAATAAAATATCTTTTAGAGTGAAATCAAGTGTGTTGAAAGTAAACAAGTGTTTGTAAAAACAACTTGATGATGGATAGGGATGATTCTTTTAAACAATTCTCCTTTGATAGACATTTTGTTTTTGAATCAAACTATCAAATGTGATAAATTTTGTTCACTCAAGAACTAATACTTTTTACACACCATAGTCTCTGGATACTAAAGATTTACCTATTATCAAGTCTCAAGGGGTAAATGATGACCTTTTGACATGAAAATATACGTTTATCAAACGCCCATATTTCCAGTTACTCAGTCATCATCAAAAAAAAAAATTTAATATTTTGATTTTGAACCCCTTTGAACAGAGATAGCAATAATGCCTCATGACATACATGGCACTTCATTCATTGTGAAGGTGTGTAGTTTCTCAGCATATGTGCCATTGCTCTGTTGAATTATCAGCTTTTTTTTTTTTTGGAGAGTTTTGTAAAAAAACTGAAATCATTTATATCCAACATCAATTGCAAACAAAGAAATGTTTAAATTCAAGATACACATTATCTTTCAGTCTTTGAAAGAGATTTGAATTTCTGTAGTTTTGAAGAATATAGGTGAGAGTTGACAAAAAAATATAGTAGATCACTCAAAGAATCATTTTGAGACTCTAGACATCTAAATGAGGACATCATGCAAGGAAATTGATGTAATTCAAGAAGAATGTTGAATTTTTCAAAAGAAATGACTGTGAATTCTCTAGCTCCCCATAAGATGATGATTCCAACCACTTTTCATCAAATTAAAGATATGCAAGCATTTTGAAATCAGTAATGATTCTCTTTGAACAACAAAAAAAACTCCCCCTCAACAATTGCATATTCATTTCTTGGTACTTGGCAGAGACACATACTCTCGCATAGTGAAAGTGTCCAGACAAGCATAACTTGTCCTTCTTCAAGTCACCATTTTATATACCAAGAAATTCAACACAATGTGAGTTGAAGAATCCATTGTCAAAAAGAAATGGAAGTGAACTGGAGAGAGATATGAGTAATATGAATCAAGGAAGCAAAGGTTAATGATGATGCAAAGAACTCCCCCTCAGAAAATGCCTAACACTCAACCCAAACCCAATGAGAGAGATCAAGAAAATGGACATTTACAAAGGCCAAGCTCTCTCCTCAAAGATGAGAATCTACTGTCAGGAAGAGGTTTGGTGAAGATGTCAGTAATTTGTTTTTCAGTTTCTATGAAGTGGAGTTCAAATGATTTCTTTGCTACCTCATCTCTCAAGAAATGATGTCTAATTTCAATATGTTTTGTTCTTGAATGCTGAATTGGGTTTTTAAACAGATTTATTGCACTTGTGTTGTCACAAAGAATGGGAACACAACCTAACTCTTGGTTATAATCAAGAAGTTGATGTTTCACCCAAAGAATTTGAGTTCCACATCTACTTGCTACAACATACTCAGCCTCTGCAGTTGATAGAGCTACTGAGTGTTGCTTCTTAGAAGCCCAAGAGATTAGGCACCCACCTAAGTATAAACACAAGCCACTTGTGCTTTTTCTATCTAATTTACATCCAGCATAATCAGCATCACAATAGGCAATCAAATTTAACTTGCAACTAGCAGGATACCAAATTCCAATATCACATGTTCCAACAAGATATTTGAAAATTCTTTTAACAGCTAACATGTGACTTTCCTTAGGATTTGATTGAAATCTAGTACACAAACACACACTAAATTGAATATCTGGTCTAGAAGTTGTAAGATAGAGTAGATATCCAATCATACCTCTGTATGTCTTTGGGTCTACTGACTTACCAAGTGAGTCTTCTTCTAGCTTAGCATTAATTGTAATGGGTGTGTTTGAATGCTTGAGGTTCTGGAAGTCAAACCTTTTCAGAAGTTCTTTGACATACTTTTTTTGACTTATAAAGATCCCCTCATGTGTTTGGTTAACCTGTAATCCCAAGAAAAACTGTAAGTCTCCCATTAAGCTCATTTCAAATTCAGTTTTCATTTGATTTGAAAATTCAGTACACAGGCTTTTATTGGTTGATCCAAATATTATGTCATCAACATAAATTTGGACTGCAATTATTTGTTTATTAACTGTTTTGTGAACAAAGTTTGATCAACATTTCCTCTAGAATATCCTTTTTCAAGCAAAAAGGAACTCAAACGGTCATACCAAGCTCTGGGAGCTTGTTTAAGACCATAGAGAGCCTTATGAAGCTTGAAAACATGATTAGGATGTTTTTCATTTTCAAATCCTGGAGGTTGTTCAACAAAAACTTTTTTCTTTATGTATCCATTTATAAATGCACTTTTGACATCCATTTGATAAACTTTAAATTTCATGGAGGATGCAAAAGCAAGGAAAATTCTAACAGCTTCTAGTCTAGCTACAGGGGCATATGATTCTTCAAAGTCAATTCCAAATTCTTGATTGTACCCCTTTGCAACTAGCCTAGCTTTATTTCTAATGACTTGACCATTTTCATTTAGTTTATTTCTGAAAACCCATCTAGTGCCAATGACTGTTTGGTCACTAGGTCTAGGTACTAATTCTCATACTTGATTTCTTTCAAATTGATGAAGTTCATCATGCATTGCATTGATCCAATCAGAACTCAATAAAGCTTCATCAATTGACTTTGGTTCAATTTGGGAAATTAGAGCTAGTTGGTCTTCATCAATAACATGTAGGAATGATGATCTAGTTCTAACTCTATCATTCAAATTACCAACGACATTTTCCAATGGGTGATCTCTCAAAAATCTAGGCTCAGAAATTACCTGTTGAGGGGTACTTAAATCTGGAACAACATTACCTGATCCACTTGAAGATGGTGACTGGATGTTCAAGTTCTCACCAATATCTTCAAGTTCCTCAATAGTTGGTGAAGAGTCCACAACAAAATCATCCTCTTCACTGTCTTGACTTTCCCTGCAAGATTTAGAACTTTTAGTTGAAAAGGAATTTTCATCAAAGATAACATGTGGAGACTCTTCAACATTTTTGTTTTTGAGAGAATAAACTCTAAAAGCTCTTGACACTTCAGAATAGCCATGAAAGATGGCTTCCTGACTCTTAGCATCAAACTTGTCAAGATTTTCTTTATTGTTGTTATGAACAAAGCATTTACACCCAAAAGTTTTGAAATAAGATACAGTTGGCTTTTTGTGTTTCAATCATTCATAGGGGGGTTTTTCTGATTTTTGGTCTGATCAAAGCTGTATTTAGAATGTGATTTGCTGTGTTTACAGCTTCAGCCCAGAAAGATTTGGGCAAATTTCTTTCTAAGAGCATGGATCTAGCCATTTCCACAAGAGTTCTATTCTTTCTTTCCACAACTCCATTTTGTTCTGGAGTTCTTGGTGAAAAAAACTTGTGAAATATTTGAAGTTCAACACATAAATCAGAAAAGAATTTGTTTTCAAACTCACCCCCATGATCAGTCAATATGTTTTTGATTTTATATGGATAAGTTGTTAAGGCAGTGGTACAGAAATTCCTAAACTCAAGGCAAGTATCACTTTTGTGGGACAAGAAGATAACCCAAGTAAATCTGGTAAAATCATCAATAATCACAAACCCATATCTCTTGCCACTTAGACTTAGAATTCTTGTTAGGCCAAAGAGGTCTATGTGAAGTAATTCTAGTGGCCTAGATGTGAGTACCTCATTGAAGGTTTTAAAGGATTTCCTGGTTTGTTTTCCTTGGGCACAAATCCCACAAACTTGATTTTCAATATTAGAAAAAGATTCAGGAAGACCCTTAACCAAATTCAGCCTTAACAATTTATTAATTGTTCTGAAACTTGCATGGCCAAGTCTTTTGTGCCAAGTCCATGAAATTTCATCATTATTGGCAACAAAGCAAAGATTTTCAGAAAAGTTTTTATTAAGGTTGATCATGTAAACATTGTTTTCCCTTTTTCCAAAAAAATTTATTTTATCAGTTGATGAATCAATTATCTTACAGAAATCAGATTCAAACACAACTTTGTGACCTTTGTCACATAGTTGGCTAATACTCAGCAAATTGTAATTTAACCCATCAACTAACAAAACATTATCAACAGAGTTTGAGGAAGATTGACCAACCTTTCCAGATCTAATGATCTTTCCTTTATTTTTACCTTCAAAAGTTACTGAACCTCCCTCCTTCTCAATCAGGAATGAAAATTTGGCTTTGTCTCCAGTCATGTGTCGTGAACACTCACTGTCAAGGAACCACACATTTGAATTGGGTGCACGACCTTCCTGCAAAATCAATCAGTGGAGAGAAGATTTTGGTACCCAAACAGTGTTGGGACCATCAGAATGTTTGAACATAGTCATCAAATCTTTTCTCACCCAAATTTGATTTGTTTTTTATTTTTGTTTTATTACAATGGTGTTCTCTGTCTTTTTCAATTTATTCTTTCCCTTAGGAATGAAAACACCAGTGTTTTTGGTTTCAGTAGGAGGGGTGTTTTTCATTTGGATATGAGAGTTTAGATGAGGAGGTGGAATCCAAGGATTTTGTTGGTACATCAAGAAATTTGGATAGAAGAATTGAGAATGATACCAACATGGGTTATGATACCATTGGTTCCAATCAGCTTGATGTGCTGTATTAGAGGTCCAAGGTTTTTTATGAATGACTTCCTTTGGTTTTTTCTTATTTTTCAAATTTTTATTTGAATTTTTGTTTTTATGGTTTGTGTTAGTTGATGTTGAGCAGGTCGACCTATCAGGTAACTGTGTCGACCTGGTTGACTTCTTTTTGTTCTGTGTTTTTGGAATCTTTGTTGTTTTGTTTGATGTTTGCTTAATTTCAGTGTTCTCAAGACTAGGACCTTTGACAATTTTAATCAATGGTGCTTTATCCTTTTTCTCACCAGATTTGTCTTTCTTAGATTTTGGTTTATTGAATCCTAGTCCATGAGAAATTGATTTCATTTTAGCTCCCAGCAAGGCCTCCAAATTATCTTTACCTTTTGTGAAGGTTTCAATGACTTCATCTTTTTCTTTCAGCTGGTTTTCCAAGGTTTTGATTTCTTCAACCTTTTGTTGTTTATCTTTGTTTTCCATTTCCAGCTTTTCAGACAGTTCTTTAAATTCATGGGTGGCCTTTTGAGAGGCAAGCTTAAGCTCATCAATTATGTTCAGGAGATTTTCTTTTTCTTCATTAAGTTCAGCTACCTCATTTTCTAATTCACAAATTCTTTTATTGATGGATTGGTTATTGTAAATGTTTTCAATTTTCTTTTTGAGATGCTTGTTTTCTTTCCTTATTTCAGAGTATTTTTCAACAAGCTCTGCATATGCATCTTGCCAATCCTCAATTGAAAAGTCTTCGAAGGATGTACTAACCTTTCCATCTGAACTATTCGCCATGAAGCAGATTTCCTCACTTTCAGAGCTTGAGGATTTTTCTTCTTCTTCCTTTTCACTTGAGTCTTCATCAGACCAAGTGGCTACCATGGCCTTTGGCTTCTTGAACTTGTGAATCTTTTTGTGTTTTTCCTTCTTGTTTTCAGGACATTCTCCCTTCATATGTCCTGGCTTGTTGCACCTGTAACAAATGACAATTTCATCAGATTTTTTATTCTTATTGGAATTAGCATTAGAAAAGGAAGTGTTTCTTTTACCTGATGAAAATTTCTTTTTCCCAGAAAATTTTCCTTTTCTATATTTCAAGAATTTTCTGAATTGCCTGGTCATGAGGGCAATCTCATCATCATTGGACTAAGACTCATCAGAACTGGTTTTCTCCTGATTCTTGTCTTTGTTACTTGAAGAGGCCTTTAGTGCTACTGGCTTGGTTTTAATTATATGTTCTTCATTTCTTTTTAAATTGATTTCATAAGTCATTAAGGATCCTATCAATTCATCCAAAGAGATTTTGGATAAATCTTTATAATCTTCAATGACTGTGGCCTTTGTGTGCCAAATTGAAGAAAGAGAGCGTAGAATTTTCCTTACCAAGTCAGCATCTGAATAATCCTTACCTAAGGCCTTCAGTCCATTGACAATGATCATAAACTTGGCAAACATTTCAGAAATTGTCTCATTAGATTTCATCATAAACAATTCATGCTCAGAGACAAGAATGTTAGCTTTGGTTTCTTTCACTTGGGATGTTCCCTCATAGAGTAACTCAAGTTTATCCCACATCTCTTTGGCAGATTTGCACATTGAGATTCTTGAGTAGTCCTTAGGGTGGACTACACATTGGAACATGTTCATGGCACTATAATTCAAAGTGGCCCTCCTAATCTGTTCCCTAGTCCAGGTTTCTTCCTCCCCCTGATTCTCATAGGGACCTACTTCGACTACCTTCCATATTTCATAGTTTTGGCTCTTAGGAAGACCTGCATTCTATTCTTCCAATAAGTGTAGTCAGTCTCATTGAAAAAGGGTGGCCTATTGATAGAGTGACCCTCAGCCATGAACCCTCTTGAATCCATTGAGGCACTTAAACGGTGCAAAGAAGAGATACTTAGCAAACAAACAAGCAAACAATCAAAACAGACAGAACAATCAGAAACCACACAGATCAGATCAGATATAAACCCGCTCTGATACCAATTGAAGGATCGAAAAGGATGTGGACAAGATCTAGAAGGGGGGGTTGAATAGATCTAGACCAACTATTGCTGAAGCTTAACCAATTTAGAAAAACACTTGAATCAGAGACAAATTGAAAACAGATTTCACAGATCTGAAGAGTGATTAAGTGAGTTGTGCAATCAGAGTGTGTGAACAAGTTAATTAGATGTGAATTTGAAAGATCCTATGCATTCATCTAACGCAAAGAGAATTCAAACCACTGCACAGAGATTTTTAGGTGGTTCGGAAATCACACCATGTGATTCCTACATCCACCCCTCACACAGTGAGGATCCACTAACAAACTTGGGTACACCACACCCACTGGAGCCTGACAACTCCAACAACCTGAGTTTACAACTCACACGACCTCTAGAGCAAGACTACTCTAGAAACCTGAGCAAGACTGCTCAACCACAACCTGAGTACACGACTCAAAAACCACTGAGCGTAAAGGCTCACAAACAACTTGCTAGAAAGAAATACAAGATTCAGATCCTCTAGCAATAGGTCTGATCTATCAAGAGTTAATTCATGAGACTTATGCAACAACTCATGCACAATCTCATAATCACTCAGAAGAGAAAAGGGAAAATGATGAATTCTATGAATGATCTCTTCTCTTCAGATGTACTCCCTTGTAGAAGGTCGAATTGTGAAGAGTCTTGAATCCTTGAAGTCCCTGGCCGATACTCTGCACTTCGAGCTTTGGGATCTTCCTTGAAGTCTTCTCAATCGACTGCTTCCACTTGATCTGCTTCCTTGAGGTGATCCAATTACATCTTCAGTAATCAAACTCCACTTCTCATGCTTGGACAGATGAGAATTAGATTGAGGAATCACCAGGAGAGCAAGAACAGGGAGGAGAAACCTTCTTGCCGCCAAAAGGATTTCTGGAGGGCTCTGAAAAGGGTTCTCTTATGTTGGATGGCCAATAGGAGGGTATTTATACCGCAAATAGTCCAAATCTACCCTTGGGGGTCGTGTGCACAGGATCCAAGGCCGATCCAGCAATTCCCTAGGGTGCCACGTGTCCAGGAGAAACTTTAAGTCATAAAGTTTCCGGAGTGTGTCGACCTGCCCATAGGATGTGTCAACACACTGTCCCAGATAGGCAAAACAGTTCCCTGGGAGAGGTCTCTAGTGTCGACCTGAGATGATCCAGTGTCGACACACTGTCCCAGTCTGGCAAAATAGGCCTTCTGGGAGAGGCATCTTGTGTCGACCTGTCTGCATTTGGTGTCGACCTGATACCTGACTACATCTGGTGTCGACCTAATTGTAGAGACCTGTGAACATGGTTCTCTGGGATCTACCTCTAGTGTCGACCTGACTTGGTCTAGTGTCGACACTACTTGACCATTTCTTCATCTTTTGGCTTAGGGCCTTGGAGCATTGTGTCGACACCAGTATGAGGTGTGTCGACACTTCCCTTGGAAGAAATGTTTGTCCCTGAGAAATAAACACATAAATCATTAGTCCAATGTATTATCATGAATATAAATGATAAATGTGTTTGGAAACATGCTTTTTGAATATAGTCATTTCATGTGATGTATTTCACATGTTCCAATTATAGTGCATTAAAATCACAACTTGTCATCATCAAAATATGAGGGGAAATGAATTGTATTCACACTCAACCCAACATCCCCATGCTAAGGGCAAACCTTAATGACTCGGGAGGGAATTTTGGATTCCTTGCGCGGAGTTCTCATAGCAAAAATGCTGCGATAGCATGGCAATGCTGAAATATTCATCTTTTTATGGATTTTTGAATTTTTGACACTGCTAGAATATGGTAAGATTTTGGAAGGTAAAGGAGGTCAAATGCCCTACACTAGGGCGAGACTCAGAGGTCTACAAGAATTTACATTTTTTTGTTTGGAATTAAAATGACGAGTGGGGGCTAAAACCCCGAAAACAATGCGAGAAGGGTCGAAGGACCCGATTGAAAATGGAGAGGAGAAAGTGGAGGAAAGACCTTGGAGACTCCGGTGGGGCTGGAAGGGTTTGGAGGAAAAGGAGGGCGCGGTGCCCTAAAAGAGAGAGAGGATCTAGATGAGCCAGAGGAGAGAGAAGAAAAAGTGGGCCACAAGGGGCTGGAAATGGAGGTGCGCGGCGTACGGCGCAGGATGGAGACGTGCCGCGTGGGGCACTGGAAGGAGTTGTGCCGCGTGGGGCACGGAAAGGAGATGTGCCTGATGGGGCACGGAAAGGAGATGTGCCTCGTGGGGCACGAAAGAGAATTGTGCAAAAGGGGGCACGATGCCCGATATAAGAAGATGGATTATACAAAAGATGGAAATAAAATGCCTCCCGTGGGGAGGGAATGTGGAGAACCCACGAAGAGGTGCTGAGAAGCACAAAAGATGATTGAAATGAAAAGGAAAAAGATGGAGAAGATCCCCTGGCCTTTTGCCTTGCCCGGCGTTTGGATTTCCGTTTGGGAGTTGGCATTCTGACCCTCAGGTACTTCCTCATGAAATGTGCCCAGCAGGCAGAAGGTCTTGCTCTTCTTTGAGGGATTGAGCAGCTCTCGATGATTGGATTGTTGACTTTCGTCGGAGTTTCAAATGGCAGTGGCAACTCCCTTGGAATGTAGCTGAATAAAAGGGTGGGGAGTTCCACCGGTAGAATTGGAAGCAACAACGAGGGGACCGTGCCATAGGATTGTATAATGTGTGATATAGAAGGGGGCACGACCCCTTGAATAATAGATTGTGCCAGAGATTTGGCCTTGGCGTGCGTAAGCACAATCTGAGAAGCTGACCCCTTCACTGGAATGGGGAGGTTCACAATAATTGTGTGAGGGGTCATGAGAGCTTGGAGTGAGAGATTCCCTATGAGTATTCGAAATTGGCGCCGGCTGGCAATTGGAATGATTGGCATATTTTTAGAAGCCTCTTGACGGCCATGATTGGAGGGGAGGACTTCCACTAAGTAAATTTGCCCGGTATAGAAATAATGACCAGCATGTGAGGAATGCAATCTTGGATTTTGAACAGCATGATCGGTCCCGGGGATTCCTTCTTCTACTGTACTTGCTTCTTGCTCCTCAAAAATTTGCGCCTACTCCGTTGGATGGGGGTAGATATGGATGGAGTGGAAGGCTGTATGGCCTGTGGAGGTGTAATGGGTATAATAGCAAGGGGTTGCTCGGGTTCGGCTGCCAGTGGTGTTGGCGGAATGGGAGGTGTAATGATTGGTGTAATGGTTGGTGGAGGTTTAATAGTGGAAGGTTTAATGGTAATGGATGGCAATGTGTTTCCCCCCTACTTGAACATTGCTAGTCCCTTAGCAATGAAAATTACTCCACATGTAGGACTAGAAGATGCAATGTCTCATGCTAAATAGTCATCATGTAAAAGATTATTTATCCATGTCCTTCCTATTTCTAAGGGCTTATGGCGAGAAATTAGTGCACGAATGATAGCACACTTAAGAGTTCACATCAGCCTTTCTAAAGCTCCTTTGTTTCAGCTAATATTTGAGATTAGATTGATTCGATGGAGAAGAAAAGAATTGTGGAGTAAGATCCTTGCTCAGTCAGATTGGGTTGTTTCTCTCAGTTCCATCCTGCCCATCTTCCTTGAGGATTATTTCTCTGAGTTGGGGACTTTGCCCCTTTATTTGCACTTTGTGCACTCAGAATTTCTTTATTTCTTTTTCATCCACAATGCTGCACAACCCATCACTTTTCAAGAGTATCGAGTCCAACTTTACTCAGATCCGGGGCATTTTTCATGGATATATTTTTCTTTTGCTTTTGCTTTTGCTTTTCCTCTTAAAAGAAGGATGGACAGTCAGGTTCCTTGATCACACGCATTCACTTCCTTCACAATTCACTTAAGGTGAGGGGAGAAAACCAATCACCTCTCTCCTACTAGCCTTGACAAATTTGCTACATTCAGGTTCAGCTAGTCTAAGTGGCTGTGTAGTGTGTGTATGAAAACTTCTTGCCATAAATCCTTACATAAGGTAGACAAGAAGTACATGTAATCCTTTACTAGAGGCTACCTAACATGGATGTTTGCAAAGGAGTGTGACAACCACAAAATTTTAATGGTTAAAGATCATACACCTAGTCTGGGATGCGCAAAGCCACGCATTTTTATTCAAAGATGAAACATTGTGAAATTTTTATTTTCATGTGTACAAGCTCAAGAAAAAGAAATGAAGCAATGTTCGGGATGAGGACTATGAATGCATGCTTATTCTACCTCTCCCCCCCTCCTACTTATTCACAGGAAAAGAAAGTAAGACAGAGAATTACCTGATGAAGGAAATCTATACACTTGGGTTGCCCAAGAAGCGCTAAGTTTATCGTCTTCAGCCAGACGCAATTAAGCTCCATTTGGCTCAGCTAGCTTGGTAGACTCAATTTTCAAAGAAGGTGGGCTTTCAAAGAAATGTTTTAACCTCTACCCATTAACAGTGAATGATTGTCTCGTTTTAGGGTCAAGAATGATGACAGCACCATTGTCATAAGCCTTGACAACAGTGTAAGGACCATCCCATCGGGACTTCAATTTTCCCGAAAACAGACGAAGCCTAGAATTCAACAACCAAACCTTATCATGCACTTGAAAAGTTTTTCTATGAATGTGTTTATCATGGAATGCTTTGGCCTTGGCTTTATAAATCTTGGAACTTTCATAGGCTTCGTTTCTGAGTTCTTCTAGCTCATTCAGCTGCAGGGTCCTTTGTTGACTAGCTTGGGCTAAATCAAGATTTACCTGTTTAATAGCCCAATAGGCTCTATGCTCAAGTTCTACCGAAAGATGACAAGATTTTCCAAAAAGAAGCCAGTAAGGGGACATTCCAATGGGAGTTTTGAAAGTAGTTCGGTAGGCTCACAATGCATCATCTAACCTTTCTGACCAGTCTTTCCTATCAGGCCTAACCGACTTTTGAAGAATGTTTTAATCTCCCTGTTTGATACTTCCACTTGGCCACTGGTTTGCGGATGGTAAGGTGTTGCCAGCTTATGGGTGATCCCATACTTCCTTAGGAGGGTCCTAAACTGAGTGTTAATGAAATGAGGCCCTCCATCACTAATGATTGCCTTGGGCCACCCAAATCTAGAAAAGATGTTTTTCTGAACAAATTTGATAACCCCCTTATGATCATTGGTCTTTGTGGTAATGGCCTCTATCCATTTGGACACATAATTAACAGCAACTAGAATGTACGTGTATCTAAAGGACGGTGGAAAAGGTCCCATAAAATCTATCCCCCATACATCAAAAATTTCTACAACCAGAATGGGGTTAAGAGGCATCATATCCTTCTTAGAAATATTTCCCATTGTTTGACATCTAGGACAGGCCTTACAAAATTGGTGGGCATCCTTAAACAATGTGGGCCAGTAGAAACCAGAGTCTAGGACCTTAGCAGTGGTCTTCTTTCCTGAAAAATGCCCTCCACAAGTAGGAGAATGGCAAAACTTGAGGACACTTTGATGCTCACTCTCAGGGACGCATCTTCTTATCACTTGGTCTGGTCCAATAAAAAATAGCTCCGGGTCCTCCCAAATATAATACTTGTCCCTAGCAAAGAATCTCTCTCTTTCATTTTTGGTCCAATCTCCAGGTACTCGTCCAATGACTTTGTAATTCACAATGTGTGCATACCATGGAGATGAAATATTGGAGACAACTAAAATGTGCTCATCTGGTAAAGCATCTCTAATAGGCATGGAGTCCGGGGCAATTATTCTGGACAAATGGTCAGCTACCACATTCTTGGACCCTTTCTTATCATGAATTTCCAGATCAAACTTCTGTAATAAAAGGATCCATCTGATCAACCTAGGCTTGGCATCCTTTTTGGCAAGCAAATGCCTCAAGGCAGCATGGTCAGTGAAAACAATGATTTTGGCTCCTAAAAGGTAAGATCTGAACTTCTCTAAGGCAAAAACAACAGCTAGGAGCTCTTTCTCAATGGTTGTGTATCGAATCTGGGTGTCATTCAATGTTCTGCTTGCATAATAAATCATGACAGATCCTTTATCAGTTTTCTGGCCCAAAATAGCACCTACTGCAAAATCTGAAGCATCACACATTATCTCAAATGGTAATGACCAGTCTGGAGATTGTAGAATTGGAGCTTTGGTCAAAATGTCTTTTAAGTCCTCAAAAGATTTATGACAAGATTCATCAAAGATGAAAGGAGTGTCTTTCAACAAAGAAGTCAATGGCCTTGCAATTTTGGAAAAATCCTTGATGAACCTCCTATAGAATCCAGCATGACCAAGGAAGGATCTAATTTGTTTGACAGAGTTGGGAGGAGGCAATTTGGAAATGAGATTTACCTTAGCTTTATCTACCTCTATCCCTCTCTCTGAGACAATATGTCCTAAGACAATCCCCTCCTTAACCATGAAGTGGCTCTTTTCCCAACTTAGGACAAGATTGGCATTAATACATCTTTTGAGCACTTCAGTCAAATGGTCGAGGCATGAATCAAATTCATTTCCAAACACAGAGAAATCATCCATAAAGACTTCTAAGTAGTCCCCAACCATGTCTGAGAAAATATACAGCATGCAACGTTGAAAAGTTGCGGGGGCATTGCACAGCCCGAAGGGCATGCATCTAAAGGCAAAGGTTCCAAATGGACATGTGAAAGTGGTCTTTTCTTGGTCCTCAGGGTGAATAGCCACTTGGTTATACCCTGAATATCCATCAAGGAAACAAAAGAATTTTTGGCCTGCAAGTTTCTCTAAGATTTGGTCAATGAAAGGCAAAGGGAAATGGTCTTTCTTGGTCATCGCATTCAATTTGCGATAGTCAATGCACACTCTCCATCCTGTAGCCAGCCTAGTGGGAATGAGCTCACCCTTTTCAGTTTGAATTACAGTTAGTCCTGATTTTTTAGGCACAACTTGAGTTGGACTAACCCACTGGTTATCAGAGATGGGATAAATGAATTCTGCATCCAGTCATTTAACAATCTCTTTCTTAACAACTTCTTTCATGTTGGGGTTAAGTCTTCTTTGCATTTCTATTGAACTTTTGGCATTCTCTTCTAAGTATATGCGATGGGTGCACACTGAAGGACTTATCCCTCTCAAATCATCAATTGTCCAACCTATAGCTTTCTTATGACTCTTCAAAACTTCAATCAATTTCTTCTCCTACCCTTCCTCAAGATCACTAGCAATTATGACGGGCCAAGTCTCATTCTCTCCAAGAAAGATGTACTTCAAACTAGCAGGGAGTGGTTTTAGCTCAACCTTAGGAGGACACTCTAAATGAAATGATGGCTCATTATTATGCAATATGGAACTGAATTGTCCTTCCTCTCCCTCAAACCCTAGAGCACAGGGTTGGTCTACTGCTTCTTCCACACAAGATTCTTCCAAAGAGTCTACCACTAGACAACTCTCTCCTTGGTCATGGTGCCTAGATGCTCTAAAAATGTTGATACTAACCCACCTATCCCCAAATGATATATCCATCATCCCAGTAGCACAATCAATATTGGCTCTAGCTGTGGCCAAAAAAGGTCTATCAAGGATAATGGTGGACTGAGTTAAATCTTGAGGAGTGTTCATGTCCAGAATGATGAAATCGGCAGGGAAGTAATAATCATTGATTTTCACAATAACGTCCTCAACTAAGTCTTTTGGGGTGGTGACAGAACGATCGGCTAGTTGAAGGACAACAGAAGTGGGTTTCAATTCTCCTATCTTGAATTTCTCAAAAATAGCAGAAGGTAAGAGATTGACACTGGCTCCCAAATCTAAAAGGCCGCTCTCAAATGTGACTCCACCGATGGTGCAAGGAATTAGTGGAGTGCCTAGATCTTTGAGCTTTTTAGGGAGTTGGTTTAAGACAATGGTACTCACAATTTCTGGAAGAATTATTGTTTCAGTTTTGTTTCTCACTTCACGTTTTGAAGTACACATTTCTTTTAGGAATTTGACATAGGCAGGCACATGCTTGATAGCATCAAGTAGAGGAATGTTGATGTGAACTTGTTTAAACAGTTCCAAGAGTTCTTCATTACCAGTTGGTTTGTTTTTAGATTTTGGCTTTAAGGCTTCAGGAAAAGGGACTCTTGGAATGTAACAGCTTGGGTCTTCATTTATTTTGATTGTGTCTAGGGGCTCTTCAGTTATTTTCTCTTTTCCCTTGGATTTTTCAACCTTTTCTTCAACCTCTTCTTCAGTTTCAAGTTCAATTTAATTTTCTTTATCCTCATTCAATGTTGACATGTGTGGGTGAGGATTTGTTCTGATTCTTCCACTTCTTAAGGTAGACATAGTTTTTGCATTCTCTACTTGCGGGCCCCTAGCTTGGGCAGGAGGATGATTCTGTTGTATTGGTTGATTCTGACTTTGTGGTGCTGGAATGTTCTGGACAAAAGCTTGTTGTGGGTTTTGTGGTGGAGGACCATTTGGTCTAGCAGGTGGTGGTCTGTACCCCTGAGTTTGATGGTATTGCTGGTTTTGATAAAATCCGGGAGGGTTGTTCCTTGGGTTTGCTATAGCTTGACTTGGCAATTGCCCTGCTTCCCTCCTTTGACATACATCAGCAATTTAAGACTCTATCCTTGCCAAATTTTATTGAAAGTTTTGGTTTTGAGTTTGATATTGAGTTTGTTGTTCTTGCACAGTTTGGCATAGAGTCGCCATCATGTTTTGGAGTTGGTTCATTTTATCTTCCCAAATAAGCTGAGGAGGTGGTGGTTGATATGAAGGTTGCTGGAAATTAGTATGAGTAATTTGATTTGAGTTTTGATTTCCTTGGATTTGTGGAGGTTTAGAATAAGAAGATTGGTCAAATCCTGAATTCTGATTAGGATAGGATTGACCGTACATGGATTGCTTAAAAGAAGGTTGAGAAACTTGTTCGGATTGATTTTTCCATGAAAAGTTCTGATGGTTTCTCCAACCAGGGTTGTATGTGTTAGAGTATGGATCATAGGAGGGTTTGTAGAAGCCTTGAGCATCTTGGACTTGTTCCTGAATGAAAGGGGGTAATTGGGCAGTAGTGGGACAAGCACTGGTGGGATGAGCTGGGCTAGCACACATAGCGCAAGTTTCAGGTGGTTGAGAAAATTTAGGTGTGGCTTGCCCAGTCAAAGACAGTAATTGATCGAATTTTTGTTCCAACTTCTGCTCCAATCTCTGATCAAGTCTAGCTAACATGTCTTCTACCCTAGAGTCTGGTTCTCCTCTTCCTCTTACTTCATACATCTCTGCCTTCTTTACAGGTCCTAACGCTCTCTCATAAGAGTAGAGTGAGGCATGATTGATAGAATTCTCACTCAATGTATCAAAAAGATTATATGCCTCATCCTCGCTCTTAGTCATAAATGCTCCTCCACATGAGGCATCAACCATCTGCCTATTTGATTCAGTTAGTCCTTCGTAAAATGCTTGGACTATTTGCCACCTCGACAAGCCATGGTGGGGACATTTTCTAAGCAACTCTTTTAGTCTTACCCATGATTCATGCATTAATTCTCCCGGGTGTTGGGAGAATCCAGTTATTGCCCTTCTCATGGTGTTGGTCCGACCAATGGGGTAAAACTTCTTTAAAAATTCCTGCTGCATTTTTGGCCATGTTGTGACGGTTCTCCCTATGGTTCCTAACCAATGTTTGGCCTTATCTTTTAGAAAGAATGGAAATAGGGTCAGTCTCAAAGCATTTTCAGTAAAGTTCTGGATCCTTACAGTGGAACAAATCTCTAAGAACTGATCTATATGTCTGTAGGGATCTTCATTGGGATTGCTATAGAAAGATGGCAACATCTGAATGGTTCCAAGCTTGATTTCAAAATGGTTTGCAGGAATTTCCGGCCTAATGCATGTAGCAGATTGGTAGTCAGAAGGAATAAAATACTCCTTCATTTGTTTGGGTGCGACATCCTCTACATTTCTAGCAACTTGGTTTTGATTTTGGTTGGCCATCCTATGAAAGAATCTTTCTATCTCATCTATAGGTTGAGCCAAATCTATGTCCAGAGAACGTCTACCAAGCATGCACAAATGAAAACCCTCTATTTATAATTTTTTATTTTTTTATATTTTTATTGATTTTTGAATTTTTATGAACAAACACAAATAAGCAAACACTTTCAAAACAAATTAACCTAGACACTAAGTGTTCCTTGGACTTATGTTATTTTTCTCAAAATTAGATTTATGCTTACTTAAGTTCAATCCTAACTCTTCTTGTACCGGCCAGGTAAGAGATGGAGTAGAGGGTGTAGACACCCGGTTCCGACTAATGGGTTGAACCGCATTCCATGTTATCCTAGTTAGCCCGTAGTTTGTCACTCACCTCGAGCCCATCACTAGCCTTGATTGAGCCCATTAACCACTTAGAATTGCCTTGAAATCCCGTCCATTATCATTTTGGAGAGTCATTATCCATTTATAACTTTTATCTGTTGTGTGATTGGTTGATAAATGCAAAATAATTCGATTTCCTAGTCGCGACATATCGTAGCGCCGGGACTCTAGTCTCGACGGCCCTGGACGCCGCGACAGCCCATGCATAATATCCATGCACGTGGGCCTACTGTCGCGATGCCCCGACCCGTCGCGTCTCTAGTCGCGTCCCTACGATACGCCGCGACAATGCCTGAGCGCACCAGACTCCGCAACAACCTCCCATTTATTCTCCTATTGACCCAACTTTATTCCTAGGAGATATCTCCACCCCTTGGGGCGAGATTCTGGCCCTAGGGACTCTTATGAGGATCCCTTGGACTCTCCCTTGCAATTTTAAGAGGCCATTATCTCTCATTTCGAATTTTGACCTATTTTTAACAAATAATATCACTCATTTCTCTCTCATGACTCTATAAAAGAAAGGCACCTCCTCAAGGATGAGGAGAGCCTCATTGTTACCCCGAAGGGCTTCCGAAATTTCCTTTGACAGGTACTTAGCCACGCAGCCACCCTTTTCCTCCATTTCCCTCACATCCCTCTCCACCAAAAGCAACACATTTCATCACCTATGGAGCACGGGACATGAGAAGGGCGACTTCAGCACTCTCCTGAAGCTTTTGGACGATCCTTCGAGCTGCAACCACACCAAGGAGTGCCCTAATGGGGCTCACCCTCTCCCTTTCCCTTTCTCCTTATTTTGCATGCATTTTTCATGTCATTCTTAGATAGAACATATTCAGCACACACCCACATTTTCCTACACCCAAAGGGGTTTTAAAAACCTCCCAGGTTCATTCCCTCCATGTTCCCATCCTTTCTTTCTATTTTGGAGTAGATACTATGTTTAACGTGTTCTAATAGGGTTTTCTTTTGTTTGTTTTCTTTTGTGGCAGGCATCCAAGCATCATCCACGAGGAGCTCTTGCCTTCCGGCCGGCTGGAAGACGAGAAGAAGGTCCACACAACAACAACTCCCACACAAAGAGAACGCGGCGGCGGAGGACGACGCGATAAGAAACGCGGTTGGCATCAGCGTCACGTTATCAGCACTGTCGCGACCGCTAAGGCCGTCGCGACACCAGGTCCGCCTCCCTTTTCTCTCTCCGCTTCCTAGTTAAGTTAGCCGTCTTCATTTTCTATTCATAAGGCAGCTTGCTAGGTGGCGATCACATTCCTTATTTCCATATTATTAGATTTAATATCCTGTTGCGTGTCTTTGGGGTGCACATTCCCCGTGATTACAGAGGGAGGCCCCCCTTGCTTTCGCAAGGACCCAATTAAATAACCTCTAGCTCACTTAAGCGTAAGCTTTTTAACCTCTAATCCTAGACACCAGATTTAAAGAGAAGTTTTGAATTTGAGAAAGGATAAATCTAATTATGAACCCTAAGGCCACGTCTACTGATTTTTATTGAAAGTTTAGGCAAATGCAAGAATGTGGAAAATTTTGTGATTTTTTTGGGCTTCTCTCCAATGGGCTTCAAAGGTCCAATCTCCAAGTTTCTCTCCTTGTGCAAATTCTTCTTCTTCTTCTCTTAAATGAAAGCCCAATAACAAGTCAATGTAAAACCAATAGAAATGAAATCAAATCAAAATAGATCTAAATCAAACACTAATGCCTCCCCGGCAACGGCGCCAAGATTAACGCATGGCATAGTTGACTGTGCATTTTTGTTGTCCAAAGTTCCTCGCACAAGTCAATATGGGCACTTCTTCTAAACTGTCTCACAAAATTAAAATAACAAAGATGAACTAGCATGGTGGTGAGAACAGGTCATTTCCACAGGGAGGCTGAATAGAACTTGATTTAAACTACTTTAACTTGAAATCATTCTAACGATAATGCATTAAAAGTGAATGTGTAAACAACACCGATCAATTCCCGCACAATCTTGACAGATCAAATTTAATGAAAGAACCAGCTGAATTGAAATGAAAAGAGAAATGATATCAATGTACCCTCTCCATTGAGGGATGAAGATGGTAGACAGAAATCTTTAAAAGAAAACTTTCAAATTAATGTACCCCTCTAGCTCAGGGGATGAACAATCAACAATTGTATTTCTCCACAAACACTAGACCAATATCTTCACAGCTCTCAGATTGGATAGAAAATAAAAACAGAAATTAATTGTCAAATCAGATTTCTATTGCTATTCCTGAGGAACATGGATCCAAATGAGACAGGAAAGAAATTACAGAACTCAATTAAAGAATTGCACAGAGAATAACGAACTAAGATCTTAGGTCACTGTACCCTACAACACACTAGATCGATCTCACTACTTCTCACAACCAACCTCCCAGTAGCCCAACAATCTGCAATCAGAACTCTCCAAACCCCCTAAGAATACTGAAATCATCTCAAAATGCTGAACAAATGAACTAATTCCCCACGGAAGAGAGGAACACCTGATCTTTCACACAGTAGACAGAACTGAAGAAAGTGCAGAAGAAATGGAAAACTCGATTCTCTGAATATAGAAGAAATGAACTAGCAAATTGCCCAGGATCGATCTAACTCAGAAAATTACATAGAAAAGAGAAAAATAACCTAAAAATCCGAACTCCCAACATCAAGAAAACTCCACTGCTCTGCTAAAAGGAAGAATACCGAAATAAAATTGACAGAAAAGAAATCCCCAAAAGCTTAACTAGCCAACCCAAACATCTGAGTAGAAGAATTCCCCACAAATCTCCCACAGGAACAGATCCACACAGCATAGAGAACAGAAGAAATGGGAGAATAAAATACCCTAAAAATCTGAACTCCCTCACAGCAGCAACAATGAGAAGAAGAATATAGAACAAAATTCTAAACATTCTAATAGATCTCCAGATGAACACAGAAGAAGATGCCAGCCATCGTCCTCATCATAGCAGCCATCATGGAAAAAGAAAATTCAAATGCCTACCTCTGCTCACAGCAAGAAGGAAGTCCCGAAGATACTGAACTAAAAACTCCAAAAAAATATAGAACTCCTCCAATCGAATCAAAGAACAGATGCTGACAAGAAATTACATAAGAGAAATGGCAGGAGAAAATTCTCAACAATCTGAATGGCGAAGCTCCGGAACACTGGAAGAACAGTAAAGAACTACTGGAATCCTCTTATAGCAAAGAAGTAAACCAAAAACCAAAATCGAACTCCAACCCTCCCCTGCTTACAGAAAGAAGAAGTACAGGAAAGAAATTTTTAAAATAACTATCTCTAAAATCTAAACTAGAGAACCCCTGCTCTGTTGAAAGGGAAAGCACAAAAATAGATTGCTCTAAAATCTCACTAGCGAAGAAAGGAAATGGCAAAGCTAAAAAAAAAACTAAAACTCCAACTAATGCTTCCCTCCTGGCATCGGAGGACCTTGGGGTCCTCTTATAGGCTTCCAGATGCCTCCCCATCAGCCACTCGGCCATCGCACAGATCCGCAGCGTTGTACACCTCAGCATCGCCTCTATCGTGCACAGTCTCAAGAGCTCTACACGCCTCAGCCGGATGCACCTGCTAGCCTCTACTTCGCCCAGCTCAGCTTCTGAGTGCCAACAAAGCGCCACGCATAGCCGCACACGGCCCAGATCTGGATCGCCTCCAATCATCTACACAGCCACACCAGCCCAAATCTGCCATCTGAGCCACCAAGCCGCCACGCCTTCACATGGCCCAAGCCTTAGCCCGCCAGCTTCACCAGGTCGCACAGCCCATGCACGGCTGGCCTTCCTCAGCTGGCTGCCCCAGCTCCAGCCATCAGCACACTAGCCTCACCTCTGCATCACATTCGTAGACGCATGGCACCATCGCACACCGCCTCCATCGCCCTGGCTTGGCTGCCACCTCAGCACACCACTTGCCTGGTCTGCACCGCTGCAGTGCACCGCCTCCATTGCGCCAGCCGCCTCCATTGCGCCAGGTGCCACACACAGCTTCCATCGGACACCTGCACAACCAGCCTGGCCGCCTCCACACCGCCTAGCCGCGCATGGGCCCAAATCTGCACAAGCTCCATCGCAGCAAAGCTCCTCCTCAGCTCCGGCCACACGCCAGCAGCTCCATCACCATCGCAGCTCGCCTGACCCAGCAGTCATGCCTTCCTTGCTTGCCTGCATCGCCAGAGCTCCTCTGCCCAGCAGCTGCCAAACACACACGACTGGCCGCTTCAAGAAGCTTCTCCCCTTCTGTGGATGAGGCAACCCTATAAAGAAAAATGGAAATAGGTAAGTGAGAGAAAAAATGATATCGGCAAATTAAAAAAATGGTAAGATGGGAATGGGGGTTGTGGCATGATATGATTGGGTGGGGTGGGTGGCATTATGAGATTTGGTGGTGGTGATTAATTTTTATTTTAATTACAAACTAACATGTAAAAGATGTTTTAAAAAAATGCAAGAGCAAATATTATTTATGTAGAATATATCTGAAAAAAGATAAAACACTTTTATTAGTAAATTTATTCAAAAAGACATTGATTTTATAAAATACGAATCTAGTTATGTGTTCTACCTAAAAATTTAACTAAAATGCTCAAAAACTATACATGAATAGAATGCAAATTTAAAATCCAAATGTACATTATTTACAGATAACTGAAGTCTAAATTTAACTAAATGTATGAAATTTAACACTAAAAATTGTGTCGTTATCAGGAGGGGTAGGTAAATGGCGTACGAATATGACCTCGGAAGGTTCATCATCGTAGCACCAGGTGGTTTCGCAGAGGGGTTGGGCGCTGGCAACTTCGGCCTGAGCAATAGGCTGTGGAGGAGGTGGAGGCTGTTGTGGTTGCAGTGGAGGCATGGGAGCTGGCCCGGAAGCCGGAGTAGGTGCAACGTAGGGCACATGAGCTTCTTCATTAAAAATAAGGATGGCGTAGGGCCCAATTGGAGGTTGTTGAGTTCGAGGAGGATGAATCAGTGGACACCTGGGTGGAGGCATGTTATGGTAAATGGGAGTTTGTGGAGGTGCATATGAAGTGGATGTTGTGTGATGGTGAGGTGGATGGTGGATGGCGTCCACTAATCCGTTTTGTCTCGGATTAACTTGATTAAATAGCTCCACGATCTGGGAGTCCATTAAATGGGCTTGAATGTAATGTCCCCGTTCATAGAGCTCCTCCACGGAGGTGATTTGATTCATGGCCAGGATGTGCCTGAAACTCGGAGTAGAATTAGAAATGATTATTTTAATTTACTCTGACTCCGAGAGCTCATGCTGTAAGCGTGTAGCCATTGACCTCCAACGGTCAGCAAATTGTACAAATTCCTCGTTGGCCCTCATCTTCTCAGATGCCAGATCCATGATAGAGAGATAAGGGCTAACGCGGTCTTTGTATCTCTGAAGGAATTTCTTATGAAGGATGTGGAAGTCCCCTGCCTCACTTGGTTCTAGGGAGTAGAACCATTCAAGTGCAAGGCCGTCAAGAGATTTTCGAAATAAATATGCCAACGTGATAGAGTCACGTTGCCAACGGAAAGACTCATAAAGGAATTCTTTAATGTGAAGGTAGGGGTTCCCTGTGCCATTGTACAATCAGTACGACGGCATCTCCAAAAGATGAATGTAAATTTTTGGGAGAGCCGGCATGGCGGCAATGGGGTCACCCGTGGAATTTGAAAGGTCATTTATTTGCTTCTCCAGATTATTCAATTTGTGGAGAAGAGCATCTTGGAGTGGAGTAGTGGATTGCCGCTGGGCATGTGAGGGAGTACATGGGAGTGGCCTTGAATTAGTGGGCCTTCTCAAGGGATGGTCTGTATGGACCTGAGCACGGGAGTGCAAATGGCCAGGGGGCCGAGGTGATGAAGAATGTATAGGGGTATGTGGCGAAGTCGCCGGAATGTACAAATGTGGGTGCCTGAGGGAAGGAGAAGGAGAGGGAGAGGGGGAAGGAGTCACACCCTCAACTAAAGATTGTATCAATTTTAATTGTTGAGGGTGAGCTGATCCAGTGCATCCAGGATAGTCTGCACTGTGGAATCTCGGTCGGGGGAAGGCTCTCGCCGGGTTGTAATCGGAGGTAGATGTGAGGGGACATCAAAGTGGTTAGTGCGCGGTGTGCGCACGTAACCGTAGGAAGTGGAAGGTTGTCCCCCACGGTGGTGAGATGGATGGACGGAGGACTGGAATGATTGAACACTTGAATTATCCTCATAGTCCATATAAAAATTATCATGATGATATGAGTCCATTTTTAATAAAGTAGTAAGCAAATAAACAGGTTGAACAAAGATTAAGTCAATCAAATACGGTTCAAACAAGTTATGATGCTTAGCGCCTGTTTTAAGGAGTTTCACAATTAATTAAATGGATTTAAGCATAATTGTGTCACTCCAGGAGAGACCTTATTTGGGTAGAAGATGTATACTTCGGGGTACAACTAAGCTCACCCTCACCACGCAATGGGATAGCTAAACCCAGGACAACAGAAGGGTACCGCCAGCTCGGTCCGCCGTGAGGGAATCCACAGGGTACGGAGTCTTACGGGGCTCTTGGCAAAGGTTCACTAGTCCAAAGGGACGGAATGCCCAATGGAGAGTTTACCCTTACCAAGAGAGGTGTGTGGAGCCTAGGATATGAGGGAAGGAGGTCCCCCGACCAATGCAATATGCCATGTATGCAGCAGTTTATAGCAAAAAATGGCAGAAGGGGCACGTTCTGTCAGCACTCCGAATCGCGTCCAGCACAGAGGCCGCGATTCAGTAATAGCATTCAGTCATCTGGACGCAGAACTGAGAGTCCCATAAGGCTATCAGTGCCGCACCTGGTCCCTGTGGACTACTGGCAGAAACGCGTCGGCCACTGCCGCCACGATAAGAAAACTGAAACACGTCCGGACGGCCGGCCCCGTTTTCACAGTGAAAGGCATCCTCTATAGAGGACACGATTTCACAGGCCACCCTAGAACTCAAAGAAAAGCAGGAAACAGGAAAAATGGATGCAATGATATAAAAACTAAACTAAACACACAGCATGCTGCATGGTATATGGCAAATATAAAAGAAGTGTGCCACGTTGGACACGAAGGAGGGGGGGTAATCAAAGGAAAAATGCAAAAGGATGTCCCACCATGATCGCCAAATTGTAGACAACGTCGAGGGTCCGACGACGCGTACAAAGAGGGATATGCGTTAGGTGAGAGGATGATCGTGATCGCCAGGTGCACGTGGGCACCAAATGGAGAATGCACAGCGAGGGGTGCGAGATGGGAGGTGTGATCGCGAGCGTACCTTTTTAGCGGGGAGATTGTGCGGGGGATGATGTGGGTTCTATCTTCCTCTACAAACACGGCCGGCCGCGGTAGAGGGTGTTTTCCATGTTGATTACCCTGACAAAAAAAAGACAAAAAAATGAAGAGGGGATTAGCCACGGGCGTGTAGTATACAATTCTAAAAAAATAAATGAAATGGACAAAATGTGGAGGACTCACCGGATGGTGGTTTTAAACCCCTAAAGAATGGGTGTGTGTGTGTTTGCATGCATGTATGTGTAAAAGAAAAGGGAGGGCCACGTGGGGGGCCAGAGGAGATAAATGAAAAGAAAAGCAAGGAAAGGGGGGGGGCTTCCCTCATGGTTGGTCGGTGTGACGGGTCGTTGCCGGTTGAAGGGAGGACGTGGAGGAAGACACTCCCCGCCTCGCGCGTGGAATGGAAGGAGATGACGGCGTCAGACTCTAGGGAAGGAGGATGGATCGGTGAGGAAGGGCTCGAAGTCGAGGCGCCGATCCGGCAGGGCTTCGCCACTTCTGGAATCTCCCCCTAAACAACTGACCCTCGGGTCCAATTTATAGGCAAAACATCATTAAATCGCACCCACTACAGCGAACGCCTATTAAGCATGAATCGCGTCCGGGCAGCAGGCTGCGATTCAAAAGTCAAATTGATGCGACAATCATAGCCCACAGCTAGGCTCTGAATCCCATCCGAGCGGCACGCCGCGATTTGTAAGGTGAATCAAATCTCTGTCGAATTTTGATCTTGATTTGACTACTTATAAAATGCGGCATCTAGCACGGTCGCGATTTCGAGATGCACCGTCTGTAGGGCCAGACTTAGGGTTTGACTTTTGAATCGCATCCAGGAAGGTGGACGCTATTCCAATTAGAACATGTGGCGAAAAAGCTCTAAAACATGTCGGCTTTGACCGCCGCTTGAAGGACCTAAACGCGTCCACCATGTCCGACGCATTTTAGGGGGGCTTAACAGGCGTCCACTGTAGCGGCCGTAAATCAATGAAGTTGTCTATGGCCCAAATTTAGCTTCCGGGGGCCCCAGAGACCCCCGCCGGGGCGCTGCCCCCAGACCCCCGCGACCTGACCGGGCAAGTCGATCCGCGACCGAACCACCTGGGGAAGCACCGAGAAAGAATGGGTGAGGTCCATAAATATTGGAAAAATACTCTTGCGAGGCAAAAAGAGGGCCATTTGTGGCATTATGGCGCAATATGAAATTCGCGTGTCTACAGTTGGCAGTCAGGTGGAATTCACTACCTTTCCGCTGGCCATGTTATGCACAGGTCCAGAGGTCCGGCGTGTTTCAAGATAAGAGCAAACTTCTAATAGTTGTTTGGATCATGTTGATCCCTAAAGGGTATCATAGTGTTAGCGTACAACCGGCTCGTCGACCATGTGGGAATCGATGGACAGAGGAGACTTATGGAGGCCTTGAACAAGGACTCACTAGTCCGGTAGAAGGAGTATCCGACGGAGAGTTCGTCCAAGTCAAGAGAGAGTGTGTATATAGAAACAAGTGCTTGACGTTCTAGAGGAATTCTAGAACAGTGGAGCGTCGATAACGGTATTCCCAAAACAACGCGAGAAATGAAGATGTCTTATTTAAAATATGGCAATTTAATTACATAATTTACCAGAGGTATTATTAGTTAATCTTCTTTTTTTTGGCAAAAAGTGCCCAACAGTATCAGCGACCGGTCGAGTGCATCCCACCCCAGCAGGGTGAAATGTTATCACTCCTCCAGGCGATTACCCTGCTGCACCAATTTGTATATATGAATAAATTTGATACAAAGACTACGGGGCATACTCTTGAAAACTCAAAAGAAGTTATACAACTCTGAAACTCCCTAGACCCAGCCAATCCCCAACAAGAGCAGGGAAACAAGATTTTGAGAGCTGGGAGGAAGAAGTAAAAATCCCATTACAACGAGCATTGCAGGCAAAATTGGCCAAAGCATCAGCTACCTGATTTGCTTCCCTATACACGTGAAATCCGAACTTCATACTATTGCACAAATTCAAACACAGTCTGCCACCACCTGTAGCACTCCCAAGAAGGGGCTACCCCAGACCGAAGGGAAGTCACTAACATCAAAGAGTCAGAGAAGATTTCAGCTACATAAATTCCATGCTCCACAGCCAATTGAACACCATCACACATTGCTCGAACTTCACTAGTAAGACTGGTCCCATAACTATAGAAATGAGAAAAGGCCAAGACCACAGTGCCAAAAACATTGCGGACAATGCCCCCGCCCCCACAAGGGCCTGGGTTGCCTTTAGAGGCACCATCCACATTAAACAAGAGACCTTGTAATGGCGGAATCCATCTGACCATTTTACATATCTTGACAACAGGCTGAATGAAAAAACCAAGCTCCATAATCACTTCCATTTACTGATGAGTTGCAGAATCCTTGAAGGTCATTTTGTCCAAGGCGATATTCACCTGTGCATGAATATTATTGCGAACTAAATCACGAGAATAACCAACTTGTTCAAACTTCATCTAACATCTGATTTTCCAGACTTCCCAGATAATAAGCATTGAAGAATAAATAGTAATGAAACCATGAGGATTATTAATACTACATGAACTAATGATTTCCCAAAGGCGAATTGAGATATTCATCTGAATACCCAAGCCCGCCTGGAGAAGAGGAGAAATCCATAACCACAAATTCTTGGCCAAATCGTTGTGCACAAACAAATGATTTAAGTCTTCCACTTGTGGGGACCGGCAACAGCAACAACGGGATGGAAGGGGAATGCCACACTCTGCAATGCGGTCATCGACAGGAACCGCTCTGTGGAGAATAAGCCATGAGAAAATTGATGCCCTCCTGCTAAAACGATGGTGCCAGATGCGGGTAAGGGGTGATCTTTTAACACCATGGATGCTAACCTGATCATAAGCACTTCTTAAGGTGAAGTTCCCTTTGGTGGTTGGCGCCCAAACACACAGATCATCATGAGAGGTGAGCTGTAATTGTTCCATCCCATGCGGAATAAGATAACGCAAAGCATGATTTTGATCAGTGAGAACCTCCCTGACAGAAGGCAAAGGCTCCTAAAAATGTGGAGCATTCTCCCGTAGCGGCTTCACACCAAACCAGACATCATCTAAAAACCTGATGTTGTCTCCATTCCCCAACACCCATCTAGAATTCTGCATAACAACATCATAGGCGTCAAAAAACAACTTCTTAGCAATTCCATGCGGGTGAGAGAAGAGGCGACCATCATGGAAATATATGTCATTAGCATAAGAAGTCCAGGGAGAAGAGCCATGAATAATATTCCAAACAAGCTTTATGACCATTGACAGCTGAACATGCCACATACTTCTCACACCAAGACCGCCTTCCAAGATGGGCTTTTGAATAGTAGACCAAGAGATCCACTGCCTGTGGCTATCCCCACCAAAACCACCCCAAAAAAAAGCAGCGCAAAGTCGCTCAATATAATGAAGGATAGTTTTGGGAATTCCGGAAGCAGTAGCAAGGTATATAGGCATTGAAGAAAGCACAGAATTTATCAATATTAATCTACCAGCCGTAGACAAGAACCTAGCCTTCCAAGACCAATTTGCCCATTAATTCTATCCATCAAGAACTTGTAATCTGCAATCACTGTTCTACCCTAGATCAGCACACCAAGGTAAGTCATAGCGCCCCTCTGAGGATGAAAGCCAGTTAGCCGCTTAATCTTTGTTATCAGCTGGGTGGAGGCGTTCTTGGCAATGATAAAACTACTCTTCCCTTGTTTTATTTTCTGACCTGAAGAGACCTCATAAGTATTTAGAAAAGACATGATTTTCTTGATGTTTGTAGCTTGACCATTAAGGAAAATTAGAGCATCATCAGGATAAAGAAGGTGAGACATAACTCTACAACCTCTAGGACCCGAGAAAGGTTTGAGGTTACCACTGTCCAGAAGCATGCGCAGCCCCCTACTAAGGGTTTCCTCCATGATAATGAAAAGGGCAAGAGCAAGGGGATCACCCTGACGTAATCCTCGTGAGGATTTGAAATAACCAGAAAGAACCCCATTGACCAGAACAGAAAACCAGCAATTTGAGAGAAGCATGCCAACATAAGAAGTAAATCTAGAAGAGAAACCAAATTTATGGAGAACCGCCAGCAGAAAATCCCATTCAACTCTGTCACAAGCTTTCATCATGTCAAGCTTGAAAATAACGTTATGCCCTCGAATTTTCCTACCCAGGTCAGCAGCCAACTGTCTAGCCAAGAAAACATTATCCATGATGTTCCTACCTTGAACAAAGGCACCCTGCTCCACCGAAATAATGGAAGGCAAAAGCGAGGAAAGCCTATTAGCAATTACAACAGACATAATCTTATAATAGAAATTGCAAAGACTGATGGGGCGATAATCACTGAAAGAAGTAGGGCTGTCCACTTTCGGAATAAGAGCAATGATGGAGGAGGAGACACCCCTAGGAAGAGGATAACCAGCAAAAAAACCACAGACCGCCTCAATCAAGTCCTTCCCAATAATGTCCCAGCAAGAAGTATAAAAAAATTCCAGTGAAACCATCCGGGCCCGGAGCGCTATCCCCCTTCAATTTCCAAATAGAGATCTTTATTTCCTCCTCAGAGGGAACAGCAGTTAACATCTGGTTATCCTCATCAGAGATAAGATTGGGGATGGAGTTAAGCAATTCAATATCAATGTAATGCTCCTCAGAAGACAACAAGGAGGCAAAAAAATGTTCAGCCGCAGATTTGGGAATAAGTTGATCCTCGCACCAGTCACCATCAATCTTCAGCCTATGAATATAATTTTTGCTTCGTCGACTCTTAACCGCCACATGGTAGAAAGCAGTGTTTCTATCACCCTCCTGAAGCCACTGAATCCTAGATTTTTGGCACCAAAACATCTCTTGACAGTGAAGGATCCACCTGAGCTTTGCATTAGCCTCATTCAAAAGAGAGCGATTAAGAACAATGGGGAAATCATCATAAAGTTGCTCGCACACTGCAATGTGCTTTTCTACCGTTTTACCATTTTCCTCAATGTGACCAAAAACATTTTTGTTCCACAATCGCAAAGCTACTTTGACTTCTTTAAGTTTATGTTGTAACTTGCAAAAAGGAGACGGGTACCACATATTCTCCACTGCCCATGCATCTTTAACACAGTCCAGAAAAGTTTCATGCTAGATCCACATATTCTGAAAAATAAAGCGAGCTGGTTGAGAGTAAACATTATGTAGCTGAATAAAAAGTGGAGCATGATCAGAAGGGCCACGAGGCAAATGTTGCACATTGCACCCAAGGAAAGCCACAGCACACCGGTTATCCACAAGCAACCTATCTAGCCTGGCCTTGATAGCATGACTACAAATTCTTTTATTAGACCAAGTGTATGGGGACCCCTTAAAACCAACATCCAAAAAGCCAGCAGCAGAAATGAAAGCATTGAAGTCAATCATAGAAGTGGTATTAGGCAAAAGACCACCTTTCTTTTCACTAGTCTGAGCAACACAATTAAAGTCGCCCCCCACAATCCAGGGAACCTTGACAGAATCAGCAAGAGTCAGGACATCATCAAATAACATTCTTTTGTCACTTAATTCACAACTAGCATAAATTGAGGTGATCATTAGCTGAGGAGACCCCGCCTTCATGACCAACCCAGAGACTTTCTGGGACGAAAACGATATCACTTCAAAGGAAAAAGGCTGATTATAAAAAATCCAGATCTTGGACGTCGCCTAAATACCATCAACAAAGAAATCCATATGAAGATACTTACACACCCTCGAAGTCTTGAAGGAATCCATTTTTGGTTCAAAAATAGCCAGCAATTGGATTTTATATTTTTTTACCAACAACTTGAGCGCACGTTTAGAGGCCAAGTTAGAAAGGCCCCTAATATTCCAGAACAAAATATTATTAATCATGATGAAGCATAACCCCCATGAGCCACGGAAGCCTTGGCCTTTGATCTGGTGCACATGCCATTCCTTAAAATAGAATCTCGTTGAATAGAAACATGAACAAGAGGCATAAGGAAGTTTTCTGAAGTTATCTTTAAAGAGACCTGGGAAATTCTCTGAATGGGCAAGTCGGCAGTAGGACTGTCGTGCAAGGGCTGACCTTCTAAAGAAAGGGACTTACCATCTTCCAAACTCTTGGCAGAGGTAAGGCTCTGCAGGGCCGGCGGCGGCGGTTGCTCTGGCAACATCTGCAGCGGTGAAATAAGTTGACTACCTGCTTCCATGCAATGTTCATTCGGGGGGAGATGACAATCGCCATGCATACGTAACTGGGTGACAGAGGCATCATCAAACCTAGCATTACCATCCTCTGTGAAATCCGCAACAGGCAGTTGCTCACCCATGATAACCTTAGAGGGACCAGCAAAAGAATTAACGGGAATCATAACACCATCTCTCTCATCATCATCAACCAATACTGGTTTATCCTGTTTCGAAGCAGAAGAGTATGGAAAATGGACAGGAGGATCAACAATATCTTCTCTCAACCTCTCAAAGGCAATAGTGACAGGAACAACATTGTTAGCTTCCACTTCGACAATTTTTTTTTATGAATGTCGGACTTGTCTCCATTCTTGAGCAAGCTGGGCAGTAGGTCTAGTTACACCAGGTCCCTGAGCAGACTGTGACAGGGTGCTATTCTTGTTCTTCTTATGGCAAGAACCTTTAAGATGACCAATGCGATTACAGAACTTGCAAAGAGGAGGAACCCTGTGATAATTAACCTTCTGCCAGAACCCCTGGTCACCATATCCAATCCAAATTTTCTCCTGAAGAGGAGCAGCAATATCAACATCTATACAAACCAAAGCTTCTGCAGTTTGCGTCCAAGCCATAGTAGCCTCATGAATTCACAGAACCTACCCAAGGTTGTTAGCAATGGAATGAAGATAGTCTTCATTGTATAAACTGATAGGCAACCCTGGAAAACCAACCCATATAGGCATCATGGAAGGGTCCTTATCAAAGTCGAAAGCAGCGGACCATCTAAAACATCTGAGCAAATAGCCTTTGATATATAAGCTCTTACGAAGGAGAACCAGAAGGAAGTCTTCATCAGTCTCAAAACGAAACAGAAGGTGGCGATGATTCAGAGTGCCAACTATAAAATTTGATTTCAATCCCAACCTTAAGGATAAGCAGGACTTAACATCAGGGATTGAAGGCCTGCCATAAGAGCATTTAACAATAATCACCCTCTTCAAGGATTCTTCAGACTTCAAGATCTCCTCCTTAGAGAAGAAAACGGCGGGTGCACCAGCATCTGTGAAAGCAGGAGGTTTGATAAGGATAGACACCTTCTTGGGGCGCAAAGACTCTGATAAAGCTTGAGCAAAAGAAAGCTTCTTCACCGGCGGCCCAGCCTCCTCATTAACGACGACAGCATTCATGAGAAGAACCAAGGAGATAGCAAAAAAAAACCCTGCCGCCCACCGCCGGCAGGGCGGTGATGGCGACCCAAACGCACCGAACACCAGCCAATACCCAGAGCTTCTCTCCCTAAAAAGTAGAGAGAGAATCCTTTATTGTTATGTATTATGAGTTAATCACATACCAAGTTAAGCCATAATTGGATGGTTCAAAGTGCGTGCATGTATCATGAAATCATAGCTAGAAATAGGTCATGTGCATGACTTTTAAAATCATACAAAAATGTTCAGTTTATAACAGGTATATTTACTGTGTATATGACTGTTAAGAGAGGGTACAAACACTGTAGATAGTCAAGACTTGCTTAGATAGGGGGTTTCATGCAAAAAACCCAGATCGCGACATACCCTAATGAGGGTCGCGATGGGGTCAGGCAGAACACGACAGGCTCTTGTACAGGTCGCGACGGCCTCATCGGTTCAGGCAGACAGATCGCGACGGGGTCGTTTGAGGGTCGCGACGGGCTCGTCAGATCAGGCAGCAGATCGCGACGACATGTCCTGTCGCGATCAGATCATGACGGAAGGCACTGTCGCGATGGCCCTATGAACACGACCTATCGGGCCGTCGCGTTCACAGGGTCTGCGCCCGAGTCCGACAGGGAAAGAACAGTGTATTGGATTGGGGGCCAGACTTACCCTATTTGACACAGGGCGATTCAGAAAATCATAACTAATTGTACAAGCAATGAAAAATCATGAAACTAGTTGCGAATTAATCTAGACATGCATGGGTACTTACAGTAAATAGGGATTGAAAAACAAACAGGGTTTTAACATGCTTTAAACACAGGTATTCATGATGAACTTGAAGTAGTACATAATTGAGATCAACGATTTAATTCGCAAGATAGGATGAATCAAAATTAGGACTTTTGGGCAAAAGATGCCTAACATGCATCAGTTCCTATAGTAAAAATCTCATGGCATGGGGTTGAGTATACAAGGAGAACAAGATGTAAGATGAAGGGTCGGGCTCATGCTAGTTGCAGAACATGAAAAATCAAGAAGAAAATATAGGCTCGATGGGAAAATATGAGACAAGAGGGCTTTGAATCCTGAGGTTTAGATCAACCTACAGACGAAATTGATTTAGTTTTGCTCGTGAGAATGCCTACCTTTGATCGTTTTCCTCTTCTAGGGCTAGAACTTGAAGAACGGGGTTGATGCTTTGATGGAGCCTCCTTCCCACGAATTCTTCTCCTCCTTGGCCTCCTCTCCATGTCCTAAAACCCTTGGCAATGAGCTAGGGCCGGCCATGGGGGAATAGGAGAGTATTTATGTCTCTTTGGTTTCTATTTCCTAATCGGACTCTAATTGCTATTTAATTTCAGGATTTCTTATTTCTCTCACCCTTTCCAAGCTTGAGAACTTCTAATTGGGTTAGGATGGGAGCTAAATTCGTGGCCAACCTATTGGGGTCGGTTTAGGAATCCAAATTCAACTCATACTTCTTATTTAATGCATTAAATACCTCTTTTCTATTTAAGTAATAATTAAGTTACGAATTTACGGTATTTTCCTATTATTCTTCTTTTAAAAATCCTTATTTTGCCCCATAAATTTCTAATGGGTCCTTTTAACAAAGCCCATTGCTTCTTTTCATTTAATGGATTTTATTTAATTCTCTTTTATTTGTTTTTCTAATTACTTTTATTTTTATTATTATTAAATTTTTATTTTTCGAAAATTCAGGTTGCTACATCCTCCCCCTCTTAAAAATAATTTGATCCCCAAATTCCTATGATCATAATGGAGGAAATGTCTTACCGAAAAGATCGGGGTAGTTCATGTTGGGTTCTAATGTGTATGATGGCATATGCTTCAATATTTTTGATGATGAGTAACATAATTGATGTTGTGTATGTGGTGTAAATGTTGGACACATGACAAAAATGACAAAGACAATTATGAAATGAAATAATGACAATCATGCTTCTATTGATCACCTATAGGTTCATTATATCTCACTTAGAATGTTTCTCAATGTAGGTGTGAATGTATGCAAGACAAGCATCAAAATGCAAGAGCAAAAGCTCAAGAAAATGACTTCAAGTAAGCACCTATCGACAGCCCTAAAGGTCCCTGTCGACAGATGAGCACAGGAAAGACAAACAAGCTTTAGGAAACACAGAAGAACTCTGCCTATCGACAGCAACAAATCGCCTATCGACAGCTACACATAGATAAAGCCTTTTCCGCAAGACCATGGTTTAGGAAACTGGAAACCTGTCAGCATCTGTCAACAGACACAATACTGGCTGTCGATAGACGAAGAGAAAACTCAGTTACGAGATTTGGATATGTTTTATATTTGGGTGTTTCCTTTTAACACGTCTCTCTAAACTTGGACACCCATATATATAGAACATATTGAGGTATTTTCGCAGAAAGAAGCCACCATACCAAAACCCTAAGCAAAACCCAAGAGAAGGCTTTCTTCCTGCTGCTCTGCTTCAACCCTCTGTCTTGTTTGTGGAAGATCCATCTCACGAGAGGAGTTGAAGTCGATTTGTCCACGAATCAAGCTTTGTCTACATCGTCTGATCATCATCAACACAAAGCCTGAAGTTCTTCTGGACGACCAACACGAAGAGTTCTTCATCTGGATTTGATCTTCAACGTAGAACTCTTCTTTCTTTCTACTTTCATATATCTGTGTGTGTGTGTGTACTGATTGGAGATCAGTACGTGGCGTTTGTGGAAGTGTGTGTGCTTAGTGATCTATACAAGGGTTGTGTATAGATCATAGTGTGTGGTGTGTTGATCAGATCAAGGCTAGAGGATCTGATCTTTGTGGACTTGATCTAGCGTGTGTGTGTGGTTGAGCCGTTGTGCTCGTGTATGTGTGTGTTGTACTCAGTTCTTGAGTAGTGTGTCCTCACTATGTGAGGGGTGGACGTAGGAGTCACGTGGTGTGATCTCTAAACCACCTAAAAATCCCTTGTGCATTGTGGTTTGATTTATGGTTTGATCTGTATTGCGCTAGATGCATGCCTAGGGATTTCGTCTACACACTAACTGTTAATTTGCTCACACACATTGCATCAAATCAAAGGGGTTTTAATTGAGTAGATCTCTTAATCCGAAAGAAATTTTTAAATTGCTTAAGTTTCCGCTGCAAATCTATTCAACCCCCCCTTCTATCTTTGCCATCACCGAATATCCGATCCTAATAGTTCCGTCTAATGGTTCCTTCCGATTCCCATGTGGCTTCTTCCACTCCGCAGTTATTCCATAAGACTTTAACCACGTGAATGGGACGGTTCCTGAGCTGTTGCACCTTCCGTTCCAGTATCTTGACTGGCTTCTCTTCGTATGTCACATCCTTGTTCAGCACCAACTTCTTGTGGCGAATGATATGTGTAGGATCATATACATATTTCCTAAGCATGGAGACATGGAACACATTGTGTACACATGCCAGATCCGGTGGCAACGCCAGTCGGTATGCAACCTCACCAATTCTTTCGAGTACTTCAAAAGGACCGATAAATCAAGGAATGAGCTTTCCTTTCACGCCAAATCTTTGGATGCCATAAGTAGGTGACACCTTTAAGAATACATGATCACCCACTTGAAATTCTAAGTCTCGCCTTCTTTTGACGGCATAGCTCTTTTGTCTAGACTGAGCAGTCTTAAGCCGGTCTCTAATCACTTGAATATCCTTTGTTGTTCATTGTACCATGTCCGGGCCTAGCCACTGCTATTCTCCAACCTCATTCCAGCATGCAGGAGATCTACAATTTCTTCCGTAGAGTGCTTCGAACGGTGACATCTTGATGCTCGCCTGGTAACTGTTGTTATAGGCAAACTCAATAAGGGATAGGTGCTCATTCCAATATCCTTGGAAGTCTATAGTGCAAGCTCTCAACATGTCTTCCACTATTTGGTTGGTTCTTTCAGTCTGGCCATCAGTTTGTGGATGGAATGCGGTACTAAAGTTGAGTTTAGTACCCAATGCGCCTCGCAGTCCTTTCCAAAAATGAGAGGTGAATCTCAGATCTCGATCCGAGACTATGGATGATGAAACTCCATGTAGTCTTACAATCTCTTTGACATATAAGGAAGCTAGTACCTCTACCGACCACTTACTCTTTATGGCTAGAAAGTGGGCAGATTTGGTTAGTCGGTCGACAATGACCCATATGGCGTCGAGTCCACCACGAGTCTTGGGTAAACCCATGATGAAGTCCATACCTATGCTTTCCCACTTCCATTCCGGGATATTAAGTGGTCTGAGTACACCAGCAGGACACATGTGTTCCGCTTTTACTTGTTGGCAAGTAAGGCAGTGTGCGGCATGTTCAGCTACTTCTCTCTTCATGTTCGGCCACCAAAACGTTCTTTTCATATCTTGATACATTTTGGTACCTCCTGGATGAATAGTGTACTTTTTCTTGTGAGATTCATCCATTAACCTTCTCTTCAGTTCTTCATTGTCGGGGACGCATGTCCTCCCTTGGAATACCAGTCTTCCATCCTCAGTCATAGCAAAATTCAGTCTTTTGGCTAAGGTTTCCTTGATACGAACTAAGAATGGATCATTATCTTGTTGGATTTTAATCTCCTCCAGCAAGTCAGATTGAATCTTGATATTGGCAATCAAGACTCGATCATCTCTATGTTTAATAGTTAAGTCTAACCTTGTGAATTGTTCTAGTAGTTGCATCTCGCCAAAGACTAGACTTGAAACAGATGCCATTGGCTTCCTACTAAGAGCATCAGCCACGGCATTACCCTTGCCTGGATGGTATTGGATGTTGAAGTCGAAATCTTTCAGATATTCTAGCCATCTTCTCTGTCTCATGTTGAGTTCTTTCTGAGAGAATAAATACTTCAGACTTTTATGGTCTGAGTAGACAGTGAATTTCTCACCATACAAGTAGTGTCTCCAGATCTTCAAGGCGAAGACCATGGCCGCCAACTCTAGATCATGTATGGGGTAGTTGACTTCATGCGTCTTCAGTTGTCTTGAAGAATAAGCAATGACCTTCTCCTTTTGCATTAATACACAACCTAGCTCAATCCCTGAGGCATCAGTGTAGACAGAGAAACCTTCTCCCTCTATTAGCAGAGCGAGAACAGGTGCTAAGGTAAGACTATCTTTAAGAGTTTGGAAACTTTTCTCACACTCATTACTCCAGGAGTATGGATTCTCCTTTCGTGTCAGCCGTGTGAGAGGAACGGCGATCTTGGAGAAGTCCTTGATGAACCGCCTGTAGTAGCCAGCCAGTTCCAAGAAGCTTCTGATTTCTGTGACGTTGGTTGGTCTCTCCCAATTGAGTACAGGTTCGACTTTGGAGGGATCAACTAAGATGTCGTCCTTTGAGATGACATGGCCCAAGAAGGATACTTCCTCAAGCCAAAATTCACACTTGCTAAGCTTTGCGTACAGTTTGTTGTCTCGCAAGACTTGCAATGCAATCTTCAGGTGTTCTTCGTGCTCTTCCTTGGTCTTGGAGTATATGAGGATATCATCGATGAAGACGACTATGAACTTGTCAAGGTATGGCCGATATATGTTGTTCATGAGTTGCATAAAGGCTGCAGGAGCATTGGTTAGACCAAAAGGCATAACGACGAATTCATAGTGTCCATACCTGCTCCTGAAAGCCGTTTTGAAGATATAGTCATCCTTGATCCTCATTTGATGATAGCCAGATCGAAGATCGATCTTGGAGAAATATTGAGCTCCGGATATTTGGTCGAATAGTTCATCAACCCTGGGCAATGGGTATTTGTTCTTGATGGTGAGTTGATTGAGTTGACGATAGTCGATGCACAGCCTCATCGATCCATCTTTCTTCTTTACGAATAGCACAGGTGCTCCCCATGGGGAAGTACTTGGTCTGATGAACCCTTTCTCTAGCAGCTCCATCAGTTATGCTTTCAATTCTTTCAACTCGGCAGGTGACATCTGGTACGGTTGATGCGATACCGGGGCAGCTCCAGGGATCAACTCAATGGCGAAGTTGACGTCTCATTCCAGGGGAATCCCTAGAAAATCTTCGGGAAATACATATGGGAAATCCTGGACTATATGGATGTCTTCTATCTTAGAAGCCTTCTTTTCAACTACTACGGCTGCTAGGAAAACAAAAAAACTCTTCCTTGTCATGTTGTGGGCTTTTATGGCGGAGATTAGAGACATCCGTCTCTTATGTCTAATCCCAGAGAATGCCAATTTAGGAAAGTCACTAAATGTCACCCTTCCTTTCTTACAATTGACACTTGCCCCATAAGTGGACAACTAGTCGGCTCCCAAAATTACGTCATACCCTTCCATGGGCATACACACTAGGTCGGCTTTTAGGATATGGTCTCTGATCATTACATCAGTAGAGGGAAAGTATTTGTTCAATTTCTCCTTCTCTCCTAGTGGCGTTGTGACAGAGAACTCACAACCCATGGATATAGGTTTTGCAGTCAGGGTATCAGCAAAGTGTTGAGATATAAATGAATGAGTTGCTCTAGTATCAAATAAAACAAATGCTGATAAGGAGAAAACTTGTAGAGTACCTCTACCACGCCACCTTCCTCGGTGGGCTCTTCATTGTGCAGGGTTTGCAGTCGGCCCTGTTTCTTAGGCGCATTAGGTCACCTCTCATGTTCTTTCAGTAGCGGGCACTTGGGAATGCGGTGCTCGTGGCTTCCACAGTGCAGACATGTGCTAGCCTTACTCCAGCACTCGTCAGCGGTGTGACCTGGCTTGTAACAATGCTTGCAGTTACTTTTTGTTTGAGTGTTGGGAACAATAGATTTAGGTTTCCTTTCTTGGCTAGGTCCCTCCGTGATGTTGAAGGGACGCTTCTTGCCATTGTTCGGCTTAACATATAAATGACCAGAGGTCATTTCCTTCTTCACAAACTTCCCTTTGATACGATCGGTGAAGTCTGTAGCATCTTCCAGCAGCTGAGCCTTCTTCACCATCTCGGCGTAGGTCTGGATGTCGAGAGGTGCCAGTTGGGTAATATATTGAGGCTTAAGGCCATTGAGAAAGCGCTTAGCCTTCATCCTCTCCGTAGAACTGGGCTTCATACTCGGCCATAGTCAAGCTCCGCTGTTTCAGAGCAGCAAATTCCACAGCCCTCCTTTCATGGACATGCTCTGAGAAATACTTGGAGTTAAAAGCTTCTTTGAATTCAGTCCAGGTGAACTGACCATTAGCTCTGGTCGCTTCAACAGACTCCCACCAAGCCCAGGCGTCCTTTTCCAGTTGGAATGTGGCTAGTAGCAGCTTATCCCCCGCTGCACATTGCATGACGTAGAAAATTCTTTCCGTCTCTTTGAGCCAGTGCTCAGCTTCATCCAGATCCGTGGATCCACTGAACCTAGGTGGGTTCAGACTCTTGAAGTTTCGATGCAGGTCGCCTACACCACCACGATTGCCACCTCCTTGGGTAGCTTGCACAATTGCGCGTGTCAGTTCTTGGATGGTCTGTTGCATGCCCCTCATTTGAGCACGTTTAGCAGTCATCTTGATTGCTTAGTTCCTACAAAATAACTTATTGTCATGATGTTGATGTGGAATTTAATTCGTGCGTGTGTGAGTTCATTTTAGCTAGTTACCCATGGCTCTAACCACAACTCACATAGGTAGGATAATTGACTCTAGTTGAGGCAGGTCAACCTAGATCATCCTATACTTAAGAATAACCTAGGCTCTGATACCACAAAATTGTCACACCCCGACGAGGAATATCGGAATGCGAGGCAGTTGCAAGTAAATGGGTATAGAGCGAGTACTAGACATCAAACTATTGGACAAGAATAAATACTAGCAAATTCATTTCATTAATAAATTTTCAAATGTCTAGTTACAACCACTAATATCAGAGCCATTCTACAGGGCCCAATTACGTTGAAATAAAAGTAAAAGACTAACTAAGACTCTAACATATTGCTAGGACGCTAGGGTACTCGTGACTTCACTCCTGGTCATTCCCGTCCTCTTGAGTGTATGTGTCATCCTCGGTCTCACCTGAGAACACAACGACAAATAACGCAGGGTGAGCGATAACGCCCAGTAGGACTTAAATCTCAATAGTCAAGCAGGCTTTAAATGATTAATGTATTAAATGGCAGAGTAACTAATGATAGAGCAAGAGAGTCAAGTAAAAGATAGCAGGATAGCGTAAGAGGGAAATAGCACAAGCTTTCTAAACATAGCACAAGTGTTGAGTATAGCACAAATAGCAAGATGGCCATAGCACAAATAGCACAAAGTATAGAAATAGAACAATGGGTATAGTATAGCACTTTTTGTCAATAGACAACGAGAGAATATAGCACTTTTGATTGTCATTTATATAGTCGAGATAGATAGCACTCGAGTGTAATGCCAAACACCCTGATCATTTAACTCCTATGGGCACTAGCACTTTCTGGCGCACATCCCAAGACCAGATCGGGCCCTTTATATATTGCCAGGCATTGGTTATATTGTTTATCTTTAGACAATCAGTCAATGTCCAATAGAGAGTACCAAGAAATAGATGAGAGTATTTGATGAATAGACGAGATAGTAGAGTGAATGTGAATAGACGAGCGAGTAGAGTATAGATGAGAGCTAGTGGACATTGCACGTAACACGTCGAGTAACCAGGCGATAGTAACAGTTGCACAACACGTGCACGTGGTGTTGGCAGTCAGGTGGAATTCACTACCTTTCCGCTGGCCATGTTATGCACAGGTCCAGAGGTCCGGCGTGATTCAAGATAAGAGCAAACTTCTAATAGCCGTTTGGATCATGTTGATTCCTAAAGGGTATCACAGGTGTTAGGGTACAACTGGCTCATTGACCATGTGGGAATCCATGGACAGAGGAGACTTACGAAGGCCTTGAACAAAGACTCACTAGTCCGGCAGAAGGAGTATCCGACGGAGAGTTCGTCCAAGTCAAGAGAGAGTGTGTATATAGAAACCAAGTGCTCAATGTTATAGAGGAATTCTAGAACAGCGGAGCGTTGATAACGGTATTCCCAAAACAACGCGAGAAACGAAGACAAGTCTTATTTAAAATATGGCAATTTAATTACATAAATTACCAAAGGTATTATGAGTTAATCACATGCCAAGTTAAGCCATAATTGGATGGTTCAAAGTGCGTGCATGTATCATGAAATCATAGCTAAAAATAAGTCATGTGCATGTCTTTTAAAATCATACAAAAACGTTCATTTTATAACATGTATATTTACTGTGTATATGACTGTTAAGAGAGGGTACAAACACTATAGATAGTCAAGACTTGCTGAGATAGGGGGTTTCATGCAAAAAACCCAGATCGTGACATACCCTAATGAGGGTCGCGATGGGGTCAGGTAGAACACGACAGGCTCTTGTACAGGTCGTGACGGCCTCATCGGTTCAGGCAAATAGATCGCGACGGGGTCGTTTGAGGGTCGCGACGGGCTCGTCAGATCGGGCAGCAGATCGCGACGACAGGTCCTGTCACGATCAGATCGCAACGGAAGGCACTGTCGCGATGGCCCTGTGAACACAGCCTATTAGGCTGTCGTGTTCACAGGGTCTGCGACCGAGTCCGACAGGGAAAAAACAGTGTATTGATTGCGGGCCAGACTTACCCTATTTGACACAGGGTGATTCAGAAAATCATAACTAATTGTACAAGCGATGAAAAATCATGAAACTAGTTGTAAATGGATCTAGACATGCATGGGTACTTACAGTAAATAGGGATTGGAAAACAAACAGGGTTTCGATATGCTTTAAATGCAGGTATTCATGATGAACTTGAAGCAGTACATAGTTGAGATCAACGATTTAATTCACAAGATAGGATGAATCAAAATTAGGGCTTTTAGGGGCAAACGATGCCTAACATGCATCAGTTCCTACAGTAAAAATCTCGTGGTATGAGGTTGAGTATACAAGGAGAACAAGATTTAAGATGAAGGGTCGGGCTCATGTTAGTTGCAGAACATGAAAAATCAAGAAGAAAATATAGGCTCGATGAAAAAATATGAGACAAGAGGGTTTTGAATCCTGAGGTTTAGATCAACCTACATACGAAATTGATTTAGTTTTACTCGTGAGTAGGGGTGTTCACGGTTCGGTTCGGTTCGATTTTCTCCATTTTTGGGAGAAATCGAAATGGAGAAAACCGAACCGAACTTACTGTTTGTAAATATGACATTTCTGGCATTTTTTAATATTTTTATGGCCTTTTTTCCATTTTTATGGCATTTTTGGCAAAAACCTGTTAAAAAGGGGCTTTTTTTGGCAGTCGCGAGTTTCGAACTCGCGACCGCCAAGCGCGTGGAGGGCGCGCGAAGCCGCCCTCCACTGCGCTACCTTCTTTTTTTTGTTTAATTCTATTATTTATATAATTATATATAGGTATTTGGTTCATTTTGGTTTCCCAGCCAAAAACTGAACCGAACCACCCAACCCATGAAACCGAATCAGACGGTTCGGTTCGGTTTTTCAGTTTGGACCATATTTTGTACAGCCCTACTCGTGAGAATGCCTACCTTTGATCATTTTCCTCTTCTAGGGATAGAACTTGAAGAACGAGGTTGAAGCCTTGATGGAGCCTCCTTCCCACAAATTCTCCTCCTCCTTGGCCTCCTCTCCACGTCCTGAAACCCTTGGCAATGAGCTAGGGCTGGCCATGGGGGAATAGGAGAGTATTTATGTCTCTTTGGTTTCTATTTCCTAATAGGACTCTAATCGCTATTTAATTTCCGGATTTCCTATTTCTCTCACCCTTTCCAAGCTTGAGAACTTCTAATTGGGTTAGGATGGGAGCTAAATTCATGGCCAACCTATTAGGGTAGGTTTAGGAATCCAACTCCAACATAAACTACTTATTTTAATACTTTAATACCCCTTTTCTATTTAAGTAATATTTAAGTCACGAATTTAGGATATTTTTCTATTATTCTGCTTTTAAAAATCCCTATTTTGGTCCAACAAATTTTATATGGCCCATTTAACAAAGCCCATTATTTATTGGAATTTATCTTATCGGTTTTCCCTTTTTAATTAGGGAATGATAGAGTTATGGATTTTTATTGCATTTCTTGAATTTATTCATGGGCAATGAGAGGTCCATTGGTCCAATTTCTTATGATGGACTACCAATACGTATCATTGGAGTCTATCCATAATTTTATTTTAATATTTAATTCACTTTGTTTCATAAAATAATGAGTTTTTCGACTTATTCCTTAATTAGCATAATAAATCATATAAATTCTAAAACTTGGTCCAAATGATTTTTCTTTGCCCAAATTCCTTAATGGGTCATTAGATAATATCATTTAAAGTATAACTACTATTGTTATGAAAATTTTATATGGGTTTATACGCATGCAATAATGATGCGTACCCTTTTAACTAGTTTTTGAATTTATTAATTGATAAAATTTTAATTTATCAATATTTTCATATTAATAAATTTTTCGGGGTACTAAATCCTCCCCCACTTAAAATAATTTGGTCTCCAAATTCATATGATATGATACAACTACCAATTTATTCTAAATATTTCAATCTATCATCTCCCTCACTTAGGGTTTTGCTATCATGAAATTAATATAAAATTAACTAAGGGTTTAGTGATGATACCTTGTCCACCTTCATTGGCATGATTTATATCCACAAGGGCTTGTAATCGCCCTTGGCGTGTAGTTTGGTTCATCTTTGTTGGACAATCGATGACTCGATGTTGTTGACTTCCACATCGCAAGCATCTACCCAATCTCTTCCAACAGTTATCAACCTGATGCCCTGATTTTTCACAAAATTCACAGACTTCCTTCCGCTTCACTTCCCCTTTCATTCTCTTGCTAACTACTGTATTTCTTCCTTTATTATCATTGGATTGAGTAGCATGTTCCCTTTTCATCACCTTCTTCTTATGGATCTTTTCAAAAAGTTCCATGGTGTCCTCTACTAATTGAGCTCTCAATACCATGACTGAATATACTTCAATGTCTAGTGGAGCCAACTTTTCCCAGTACACAGGTCTCAACCCTTCTAAGAATCTCTTTGCCTTCATCTTTTCCGTACCCACCAAATGTGGTGCATACTGTGCTAGTCTTTCAAATTGCGCTTCATATTCTACTACAGACATCATTCGTTATTTTAAATTGGCGAATTCATTTGCCTTCTTCTCACGAATCCTCTCGGAAAAATATTTGGTGTTGAAGAGTTCTAAAAATTTATCCCACTCTATGTTGATGTTGAGTAATTATCGACTGGAAGCTTCTCACCAAGCTCTAGCATCGCGGTCCAACTGGAAGGTTGCCAGAAGGACTTTCTCCTGCTCCGAACATTGCATAACTCTAAAGATTCGTTCCATCGCCTTCACCCAATTTTCAGCTTCATCGGGATCCGGAGTTCCATTAAACCTAGGGGGATTTATTCGTTGAAAGTTCCCATATAAGTCTTCTACCCCATTTCTTGCTCCTACTTGAATCACGTTGTTAAGGGCTTGAGTTAATCCCTGTACGGTCTGTTGTAATTCGTGCATTTGTGCATGCTCGCCAGCCATCTCCTCTAGTTCCTGCGAGCAATAATACTTATTAATTTCTTCTTAAACTTAGGGTGCTTATACATATAGTTAAGCTCCTAGCATAATCCCAAGCATTACCCAATCTCTCACATAGGTATGGTGGTTGACTTAGACACGGTCATGGCAGTTCACATAGAACATCCTTAGACTTAAAATATCTTAATAAGGACATCCTAGGCTCTGATACCAACTGTCACGCCCCTCCAATTTAGCAGCGGAATAAATCGGAGGAAAAGTGAACCAAGTACATAGTAGAGAAAAATGTACAATCAGTTGAGTACATCAGAGCATCTTATGAACAATAATTGGAATAAACTCTTCATTTCATTGAAATTTCATAAGACTATTACAACCACTAATTCGGAGCCAGTACATAGGGCTCAATGACATCATTACATTGAAAAGAAATCTAAAACAATAACTACTAGACTCCATGGTACTAGGGCAACTTCATCAACTAACTCCAGGTCGCTCATCACTCGGGTCTCGTCCCATTGGTACGTTTAACGTCAAGGTCTGACTTACCTGAGACACGATAACAAATAACGAAGGGTGAGCGATAACGCCCAGTAGGACTTAAATCTCAATAGTCAAGCAGGCTTTAAGTAATTAACGCATTAAATGGCAGAGTAACTAATGATAAAGCGAGTCATGTAAAGTCTAGAAAGTAATAGCACAGGTAACATGGTTCAAATAGCAAATGAATCAAGTATAGCACGATGATTAAAGTCAAGTCACGGTAGAAACGATAACAACAATAGCAAGTAACGTCATTGTCAAGAAATAGCAAGCGACATGTATAGCAAGGAGAGAGATAGTAATTGACCATATAGAGAGTAAATTACACTTTGATTGATTTTCATCAATCGAAATAGTATAGCACTTTTGGTTAACTTTCGTCAATCGAGATAGTAATGGCACTTTGGTTATCCGTAGATAGCCGAGAGAGAATATAGAAATTTTATTGTCAAGAGATAATGAGAGACCATAGCACTTTGAACACAATTATGTCACGCTAGAAAGCGATGACTCAAGATAGCAAGTATCAAGTAGAGCAAGGAGAGAGTACAATAGTAGTTGCTCAATAACAGGACAGTAGCTCAATAACAGGACTATAGCAGTTCAGTAATAGTCATTGGCAGTACAGTAACAGTGCTGTATGTCTGAATTAACAGACTAACAGTAATAGTATAACAGTCAGATGTCTAGCTAATTCAGAACAGTCAGTCAGAACCGGTGCAAATGCCGACACCGTCAATAGCCCCTGCAGGTATTTTCGGGTGGCTCTCCGCCCCCAGGACTAGATTGGAGCCCCTCGAACACTCTCTGTTCCCTCAGCAGTATGCATTCCAGTTCAGTAGAGTCACAAGACCCATTTTAGCGCTAGACAGTCCAGAACAGTACAGAATAGTATGAGCCACAACAGCTCAAAGGGTGCCAAGAGAGTACTGAATAGACGAGATAGACGAGATAGTAGAGTAATCTTGAATAGAAGAGAGTATAGTGACAGTAGACGAGACAACATTAAACAGGTGATAGCAACGGTTGCACAACACACGTGATCAGTGTAGGCAGTCAGGTGGAATTCACTACCCTTCCACTGGCCATGTTATGCACAGGTCTAGAGGTCCGGCATGATTCAAGCTAAGAGAGAGAACAATCTAAGGCCGTACGGATCATGTTGATCCCTAAAGGGTATCATAGGTGTTAGGGTACAACCAGCTCGTCGACCAGGTGGGAATCCATGGACATAGGAGTCTTACGGAGGCCTTGAACAAAGACTCACTAGTCTGGCAGAAGGAATATCCGACCGAGAGTTCGTTCAAGTCAAGAGAGAGAGTGTATATAGAAACAAGTGCCTGTCGTTCTAGAGGAATTCTAGAATAGCTGAGCGTCGGTAATGGTATCCCCAAAACATCGCGAGTAAACATAGACAAGTTCATTTAAAATAGGTCAATTTAAATATTTAATTGACATAAATTACCAGATGTATTATGAGATAATTTCATGCCAAGTTAAGCCATTATGGATGGTTCAAAGTGTGTGCAAGTGTAAGAGAAATTGTAGATAGAAAAAGATCAAGTGCATGTATTTTAAATTACACAATTTATGTTTAGTTATAACAAGTGTGTATTACTGCGTATAGGACTATTAATAGAGGGTATAATCACTATAGAAAGAGATAGCATCAAAATTTATGGGTTTTCAAGCAAAAACCCCAGGTCGCGACGTACCCCAGTAAGGGTCACAATGGGGGCAGTTCAGAATGCGACAGGGTCATTTGAGGATCGCGACAGGTCGATCAGGTCGCGCGGCCAGAACGCGATAATGTTTCCTATCACGATCACTTCGCGACAGGGCCTTGTACAGAACGGGACGGGTTTGCCAGATCAGGCAGGCAGAACGCGACGACAACCCCTGTCACGTTCAGAATGTGACAGAAGGTGCTGTCGTTACAAGCCTGAGAACGCGGCCTATCGGGCCGTCGCATTCTCAGGTTCTGAACCTGAGTCTGAAAAGGTAAAGAACTTGTCTTGGATTTTGGTCCAGACTTTCCATATTTTGACATAGGGTCATTTAAAAATCCATAACGAATTGTACATATGATGAAAAATCGCGAAACTAGTTTTAAACAGACCTAGACGTGCAAAAGTACTTCCAGTAATTAGGAATTGGAAAATAAATAGGGTCTTGACTAGATTTGAACATGATAAAGTACGAGTAACATAGAACATGGTACAGTGAGGGTAAATGATTAAATTCGTGCAGTATACTTGATGAAAATTAGGCCCTTTAGGGGAAAACGAAGCCTAACTAGCATCAGTACCTCCAGTTAAAATTTGAGAGCATGGGATCGAGTATACATGGAGAACAAGAATTTAGAAGAGCGTTCGCGCTCATGCTAGTTGCAGAACATGAAAAATCAAGAATAAAGATAGGCTCGATGGAAAAATATGAAATAAGAGGGCTTTTGTTCCTGATGCCTGGAACAATCTACAAATGAAATTAGTTTGGTTTTGCTTGTGAGAATGCCTACCTTTAGTCGTTTTCCTCTTTTAGGGCTAGAACTTGAAGAATGAGAGAGAGAGCTTGAGAGAGTCTTCTCCCACGAGATTTCCTCCTCCTTGGCCTCTCCTCCTGGTCCAGCAACCCTTGGCAGTGAGCTAGGGCCGGCCATGGGGTGATTAAGAGAGTATCTATGCTTGTTAGGTTGTTATTTCCTAATAGGACTCTAACTCCTATTAAATTCTGAGATTTCCTATTTAATTCCTCCTTCCAAGCTTTCCATGTCCAATTTGGGTTAGTATGGGATCTAAACTCGTGGCCAACTTATTAGGGTAGGTTTAGGAATCCAATTCCAACACAAACTACTTATTTTAATACTTTAATATCCTTTTTCTATTTAAGTAATATTTAAGCCACGAATTTAGGGTATTTTCCTATTATTCTTCTTTTAAAAATCCCTATTTTGGCCAAATAAATTTTATATGGCCCATTTAACAAAGCCCATATTTATTGGAATTTATCTTATGGGTTTTCCCTTTTTAATTAGGGAATAATAGAGTTACGGATTTTATTGCATTTCCTACTTGAATTTATTCATGGGCTATGAGAGGTCCATTGGTCCAATTTCTTATGATGGACTATAAATACATATCGTTGGAGTCTACCCATAATTTTATCTTAATATTTAATTCACTTTGGTTCATAAATAATGGGTTTTTCGACTTATTCCTTAATTACCATAATAAGTCATATAAATTCTAAAACTTGGTCCAAATGATTTTTCTTTGCTCAAATTCCTTAATGGGTCATTAGAGAATATCATTTAAAGTATAACTACTATTTTTATTTTTATATGGGTTTATACGCATGCAATAATGATGCGTACCCTTTTAACTAGTTTTTGAATTTATTAATTGATAAATTTTCAATTTATCTTTATTTTCATATTAATGAATTTTCCGGGGTACTACATGACGTCTCCTTGGTGTAGGCGACGTCTGTGTGGTGCTTGGAGTGAGGAGGTGGTGGCCATTCCAATGTGAAGGTCCCAACGGGTCGGCTCTACTCCTTGAGGTAGGGACTCTCGTCTTCCTCTCATTCTGGCATGCTCCCCTCCCCCTTTTGGATCCTTGTTTCTTTGTGGTTTCAGGGGTTGTGGGGTGTGTGATATCCATGCTCGTGGTTGGAGAGTTTTCCTTGAGTGTAGATCTCCATGTTCATTGCATGATCTGTGGGGTTGTAAGGGTGGTTTGCCTATTTCTACGCTTTCCTAGTGTTTCCCATGCTCCCCTCCCCCTATTGATATGGTTTGTATCATTTGTGGGGTGATCCTTGGGAGGACTGTCCCAGGACCCCTCTCGACTGAGGTCGCAACCGGTCTGAGGGTCGCGATGATGTCGTGACCCATGCACCGACTGCGTCAGCCTTGGCTGTCGCGGCAGGCATGGGTGCCGCGACATCATCGCGATGACCAGGGGCGTCGCAACATGGTCGCAACCGACCTTGGTGTCGCGACAGTGTTCTGACTGCCTGGGGCATCGGGACAATATCAGATTCAAGTAGGTCTTTGCGAAGTTCGTTTCTCGTGGAGTCTTCGTCGTTTCTGGTTCTTTCTATACCCGTGGCACCAGTGCTAGTTCCATGTATGGTCCTACACTAGTTGTTCACCCGGTGCTCGGCACCTGAGGGTTTGTCCCGTGAGAGGTTGTTACCATTTACCCGGTACCCCCGTCCACGTGCGCCTGTTGAGGGAGCGCTCCGCGTGGCGGGCGTGCTCGAGTCACGAACTCTAGAGCGGAGGGGAAAACGGTGGTTAGGACAACGGCGTTGAGTCATTTGCAGAGCTCTCTTGGTTGGTCTGGGACGCCGAGGTTGTTTGGAGTCCTTCCCAGCGCAGGCCAGTCAGTCCTTCTTCTCACTGCCTCGCTCTTTGTGGCCTCGGAACCACTTAGGGAGGCCAGGTGTGGGATCGTAGTTCGGCCAGACTATGGCAGTTACTGTTGTGGTTACTTGTGTTCCTACCCCCACTCTGACGAGAGTGGAGGTTTAGACATGGGTTGAGGGTAAGACGTCAGTGGACACTCCTGACCGGTTGACTAGTGGTAGTGGTTTCTGTAGCTATTGTCTCTTGTCCAGGCAGGGTTTCTCTGTCTGTGTTACCAGCCATGTGGTGGTCACGACGTGCAAGTTGTACGGAGTTTCTGACCGCGGTGTCTTTTCGTACTGTCTCTAGCTAGTTAGTTTTGTTTCCGCTCTTTCCTATGTAGCTTAGAATATATAGAAATGTTGTCATTTACATTGTTTATATATATTCTTTTCTATCTGTTAGAGCCTTTAGGAGATTGGTAGTCCCTACTGAGCTTTTGTTGTGAAGCTCATCTCTTCTTTTTCTAGGTGAGACTTCTTAGCAGCGGTCGGGTGCACATCGGGCAGAGGAGGCGAGGTGGTAGTCGTCGTCCCCATAGCTAGCAGTGGTATTCCCCTCTCAATTGTACTTCACCCTCGGGGTATGCCCCTAAGGGCTCTATTCTTCCCTTCTTTACTTGTACTCGTTGTGTGTATTAGTACTGTACCTAGAGCGATACGCTGCTGTCTCGCTCTTCTTTCTGCTTCTGCGTGTGTACTCCTAGTTTAGTAGTTGACGTTTATTTCCTTTACATATTCTATTAGACTTGTGTTATATCCCTTCCGGGTCCCCGAATTTGTGGGCGGTGAACGCGAAAATCGGGTCCTCAGCTTGGGCCGAGGGTCGGGTTCTCAAGGTCGTTACAACTTTGGTCCATTATAGAATAGAAATGTTCTATATTGTAAATGGAAGACATTGCCCATGGAAGTCCCAGAGTTGCCTACTAGAGTCGCTCCAAGTTCCACACTCCAAGTCTTTTGTGTTGTTAGTGATGTGCCCTTCAAGAATCCAAAAGAAAGAGCTTCATTCACACTGCACTTGCCTTGTGCGAACCAACCCAAGAGATGATTCACATGGGAGGTTTCTATAGGCATTTGTAGGAGGTGCTTGGCACCCTTTAGGGGATATCCCATGCATCTCTTCGTCTGATGCAGTTGTGGAGTGGTGGTGAGAGATTAGGACAAAGGGGTGTTAAAGCCCCTCTCAACTAGCCACAAGTGCCATGGTGGCGTCAATTGGGGCCAACCGCCATGGGCACTCACAAAGGGTGTACCTAGTAGTTAATATCTCTTACTTGCCTAGATGGGTGGCCTTAAACAGTTTCTCTCTATTTTTGCTTCTCTTGGTCATATAGGAAATGGAGGATGCAACCTCACGAGAAGTACTCTCATTTATAAGAGTAGTGAACTATTAAATTATCACTGGAACTAACAAAACACAACAATTTTAATATCTCGTAGTGTCTTAGGCAATCTCATATTCACCTGATTTAATACTCTAGATCTCACCAATAGGTAGTGGTAAGTCCTAGATATTATGTGTTCATAACTATGTTAATACTAAGTTGATTGAGTTCCCTGGTATGAGCCATAAAACAAGGTGCATTAATATACATAAATTTTCCCTAAGTTCATATGTCAATCCAATTTGTCTTAACCACTTCTCTAGACATGTCCCCCTAGACTATATCAACCATCGCTCTAAAGAGCATGCTAAAGTAGCAATATTAGGCTTCTTTTCAGGGGATAGACCTCAAGTCATAAGGGTCCAAGTGAATCAATAGAATATGATCTAGAAGCTTACACAATAATGAAGCAGAGATCCATTCATCATTTTCACTAATAGTCTAAAGTACACGTTGTATGGAATACAAGCGTTGGTGTTCTTCCACCAACATGGGCATGCCACAAGAGAATAACTAAACACCATACAGATCTTAATCTAGCCACCCTCATTGTAGCTAAGCCGAGTCTTACAACGCAGTTGCTCCCACTTGGCATCTTGTCACAAAACTCACATCCAACTTGACTAGGCTTACAGATGATTAGACTCTCATGTTCTATGATCAATCTAAGTGGATCTCATCTTAGTTCAACCTAAGGTGATAAAATAAATAATTTTTATGAAATATCTTACTCACTTTCAAAAGTGTTTTAGATACTAATTGTCTTATCTTGCTCACTTTCTCAATGCTAAGGTGAATTACCAATATGAGAGTCAAAGTCCAGTGACACATATCTATAAGTGTTGTGCAACCAAATAGTTCCATTTAAAAACACACATAATAAAGGAAATTATTATCATTAGTGTCAACAATAAATTGTTCTCATTACAATTTACATAACACCATAGTTCCGATATTAGATAAGAAGGCCTCCCTAGTGATTTGTTTAGTTAGTGGATCTACTACTATATGACCTATAGATATATGTCAGAGAACCACTATCCTCTTCGCAAGAAGATCCCAAATGTAGTGATAGAGGATGTCATTGGTTTTCCCATGATACTTCGGATCCTTATCATAGGCCAAGGTTGATGTGCTATCAACATACAACAACACTGCCTCCTCTAGTTGGTGTGTCATGGAAAGTCATTGTAGGAAACTTCGCAACCAAACAACATCTTAATACATGCTATAGAACAAGCCATGAATTTCGACTCTATTGTCAATAATGTGATGAAAGTTTCCTTCTTGTTACACCAAGAAATGGTCTTACCACCTAGCATGAAAACATAGCCTGAGGTGAACTTTCATTCATCTGTGTCACTAGCCCAATTCGAATCACATACCACCTAGCATGAAAACATAGCCTGAGGTGAACTTTCATTCATCTGTGTCACTAGCCCAATTCGAATCACTATAACCTCTTAGTCTTAAGTCACCTCCAATGTAACATAAGACAAAGTTTAATGTTCCTTACAGATATAAAAAAAACCTCTTTATTGCCTTCTAGCGAGGAGGACCAGGGTTACTCTGATAGTGAATAACTAGACCCACTGCACAACAAATGTCAGGTTGAATACACAACAAGAAATACATTAGACTCCCTATAGTAGCTACATACGACACTCTACATTTTATTCTTTTCTTTATTATCTATGGGTACTAACTTACACTTAGACACAAATATTAATTGGAGTATCAATGGGTTTGGAGTCATGCATTTGAAATTGCTCAATAATCTTACTTATGTAAATCTACTATGACAAATATAGAAGTCTTTTCGAGTGATCTCTCGTGATTTTTACTCCCATCACATAATTTGTCTCACCAATGTCTTTTATCTCAAAGATAGAAGACAACCACTATCGAGTGGCTTCAATAGATTCCATGTCATTATTATCCAATAATATGTCATCGACGTATAATGCAACACCCAAAAATTTTATAAATAATGAATTTAGGATAAATTGAAAATAGGGTAAATAAAAATCCAAACTTCACACATTATCATATGTGGAATATTATAGTACCAATCATTGTCTTACAGACTTCTGTTAAGATCTGTCGACACATACAAACTTGTCTGTCGACATATTCTTCATCCTTTGATAGATACAAACTTGTCCATCGACACATAGCCCCATGTGTCGACACATAAAAACTTGCATGTTGACGCATAGCTTCATCTATCGACAACCAACCATGGATATGTCGACAGACACAAGGTTACTTCTACAGTAGCATATGAATTAATGCATGAATTCAACCGAAAGTAGTTATTGCCAACATTAATTATATGATTAGTGGAAATAATGTAATGTTAAGTCATCCTCAAATCACCAAGTTACACAGGAACAATTATAACATCAATCGCTAAGGTTTTTGAACCCTTTGTTAAGTAGTTGGAGTGATTATAATGCCAATCAGAAGATTTCTTCACCAATCGGAAGGTTACTAAAATTTGTTCAGTAATCGGTACCATTACATCACCAATCGGAAGGTTACTGAAGCTTTGTTCAGTAATCGTTAGATTCCATCCAAATTGGAACATTTCTGAACGCTTGTTTTATTAATCTATGATTGTTCACCAATCGGAACCTTATTCACCAATCGAAGCAGGCTTTTGAGTTGTACAAGAATAGTGTACACTCAGACACTAATCGATTGGAGACCTTGTTCTTCAATCGCAGTAATTATAACACCAATTGATTGGAGACCTACTCTCCAATCATAGTAAGTTTTAACCATCAATCGATTGGAGACTTATGTTCTCCAATCGCAGTAAGATTATTTATGTACTAATCGATTGGAAAACTTATGCTTCCAACATGAATGGGATTGCTTTGAGATTTCGATTTCCTTGTAAATATAGAATTAAAACTAGAAACTTCTAAGTTAGAACTACAGTAGGACTCTAGCACATCCCATTGAATATGGGATAAACTTATGGAAATTCCAGACATAGTAAAACTCAGCCCACAGAAACCAATAGTCCTAAACCCATTAGGAGAACATGAACTTGTTCTCTACCACTTTCCCACTGGAGTAGATAAACTTAGGAAATATCTAGCATGGTAGAGTTTCTGCCTTGAAAATAGAGAATCCCGAACTGGGATTCTATAAACCCTAGCCTTATATAAACCCTTGTGTGGCCTCTTTGGCCGACTTCATACATCCTTCTTAGTTGTTGGACGTGAGAAGAACCTCCAGGAGCAAGAAGGAAGAGCTTGAAACTTGGATTGTGAGGAGTTCATAATCTTTGCGTCTCTGCATCGACTTTTGCAACTAGGAACTAGGAAAAGATCAAAGGTAGGTGTTCTCGGACACAAATTTAATCAGTCTTATACCATCCAAAAGCTCATCAATTCCTGATTGTCTGGTTCTATTCCCATGTCTGGTTGAACCTTGCGATTGTAGCTTGGACATTTTCTGTGTTTTCTGTAATCGGTTGACCTAACTCTAAAATTTGTCAACTGATCATTCTTCTCTTTGATTCTTTTTCTTCATCTCTCTCTCTCTTATTGTCACGCATCCTAGAGTGTTTTAAATTGTGACTAGGTTTAGAAACATTGCTTTGGACGTCTAACATATTGGTGGTCGTCGTGTTCTGCCAGTCGACTATCACCCCTGTAATTTGACTATCACCCAATAAGTCAACTTTCACCCTGTGAGTCAACTTCCTATTTTGCGCATCAATTGGATTTAATAAGTCTACTATTGATTGTACGTGCATGCATGTAAACCTTAAAACTGGCTAACCATACATAAAGTTGTAAGTATGTGAGAGTTATTCTAAAACACTCTTAAATCTCTTTGTTGGCCCACTTGATATGGCAGCAAGGATAGCCTAGAGGCGGGTGAATAGGTAATCTGAAAACTAAAACAAAAATCACCACTTGAAAATGTTTGGTTAGTATAAATAAGCATGTGCAATGGAAATTAAAGATGCAAAAGTAAACACACAAGGAACACAGAGATTTATCCTGGTTCGGCCCTTCTAAATGGAAGTCATACGTCCAGTCCCCAAGAAAACTCTTGAGATTTCACTAACCAGAGGTACAGTCCCCCTCAAGGACATACAACACCCAGCCTTACTGATCTTCTTCTCTTTCCGGGTAAGAAGGCAGCCCACTTCTTTTCCAAGCTCAAAAGCAAACCTGATGGAACAAACCCCAGCACGGTTACACCACTAGACACAAGATGGTCTTCTTCTCTTTTCGGATAAGAAGGCAACCCACTTCTCTTACAGGTTAAGAAGTCAACCTCTTAGTACAAACCCCAATGCGGTTCTTCCCTTAACACAAGGGGAATGCTTGCACGTCAAGTCTTCTCTTCCAACTGAAGAGGAACACTTCTAAACACAGAAGCTACGACCTAAAGCCCCTAGATCAAGCTCAAGGTAAACAATGAAATGCTTGATCTGAGACTGAGCCTAAGAAGAAAAGAGTTTACAAGATAAGACTCTCCTTAGGCTAACCCCTAACTCTCTCTCACAAATACACAAAGACACACAGAGAGAGAATGAGGAAGAAGGAAGTCAACTTGAATGCTTCAACTTTAATGGGCTCGAGCTCTTCCTTTCTTGCTTTGAATGTGTATGGAGTTGGATTCTCACTGGATGTACACTCTTTGAATCATCTTCAGGTTTTTCTCTCTTATCCTTCTTCTTCTACTTTTACTTCTCCCTTTTATGGAGCAGCTTGAAGACAGATGGTCATTGAAGTGAACCTACAGACATTAAATGCAAGACAGATGTTATACAAAAATAGATATATCCATTCTACCACCATAAAAAGTATAAGAAGACTTGTTATAAAAATGGCAAACTGTAAAGCACTTTCTGCAAGGGTGTTGTGTCCCATGACTAACCAAGACACAGACAGATACATGAGAAGACGTGTTTCCAATAAAGATATGTTCCTTTCTGTTCACACGTAAAGTATTAGAAGACTTATCAAGAAAAAGATAGTCAATCAAAAAGTCATACTGCATGGGAGCTATATCCAGCAACAGGTTATGCATATAAAAGACATCTTTGAATGCGTATGTGAAATATTTAACAGATGGCAGGAGATTTGAAGTTCACAGTTTCAAACGCCAAGGTTCAGATCAAGTCTCTAAATAATTTAATCATAATATCAAAGACTGTTCAGAGATATCCTTGATCAGAAGATATGCAACGATCAAATGATTTCTTCAAGGATAATAGCTTGATATAGAATGATATTGAAAACAACGGTCATATCAATAAAGTTTATTCATAATCTTTCTTGATCAACAAAATAAAGATGATTGTTATGATAAAGATGATCATGGTATTAATGATAATCTATGTAGGACAACAGTCAATATGCAGGAAACAATCGATATGATGATGACAGATGATAGCAATCGATGTTTTACAAAGCAATCGATATTTAAGCAAGACAATCGATGTGAAACTTTAATTGTACAAAAGTCAGAGTAAGATCAGAAATTGATACAACAATCGATAATCAATAAGACTTCGACCGATGGAAATGGTCAACATCGATATCACACTTCGACTTCTAGGGAGTCGGAGTAGGACTGGTTTGGTCATCAATCAATATCGACTTCTTAAGAGTCAGAGTGGATCTCCGGTTGTTCAATAATCGATATTTAACTTCAACTTCTTGGAAGTCGGAGTAAGACCATCAATCGATATAAAATGTTCAAAAATCGATATGAGATGATCGATTGGTCAAGGAAACAACATTAACAGTCGAAGTGAAGCTTCGACTGGCTAGAATACAACGTTATTGGTCGAAGTGAAACTTTAGATATGACGAAGTGGAACTTCATATAAAACAGATCAAAATGTTGTTGGTCAAATTGAAGCTTCATATATGACTTCTGATATGACAAAGTTTGCTTCATATATGACAAAGTGAACTTCGGATATGATGAAGTGGGACTTCGATTGAACACGACAAAAAACATGCATGACGAAGTGCCAACTTTGGATATGACAAAGTAAGCTTTGACTGAACATGATAAAAACATGCATGACGAAGTTGAAGCTTTGAATATGACAGAGTTACAGGTGATGGAAAATACAATAATTATGTTAGAAAATGATATTGAATATATTAATGATATTTATGATAATCATGAGTTTTGTTATCACCAAAAATAAAAGGATAAAAAAAAGAGTGGTTCAACACTCTTGACTTTCTTTTTATCATAAGATTATTGGAATTCTCTCATGATAATCTTGCTTATCTTGTAAACTGTAAATCCATGCCTTAAAATATGGATTAACACATATAAACACCATTTGTTTTACTGTCACTGTCATGTTTCTGTAAAGATCTATTCAGAGTTTTTCTTTGATTCTCATGGGACACTCCTTTCTTATCTACTGCTTATAGTGAGATCCTTACACCTAAATAAGACATTAACATGATAGAAAACTAAAGGAAGATGCACTGTCTGATTACAAAAAATTTCTTTTGACTAATGTTATCCTGAAATCTTGTTCTTAGAACTTGTCTTATCTTCACTGTGCGTATCTACTTTTAATTTATTGAGGTGCTGGATCAGGCATAGAGAGTGTCAATGGCTTATAATGTAGTCCTCATGGCAGAGAGTCAGAAATAAACTATTAACCATGGGGTATAATGATGTTGACTCTTTTATCTCCTTGGTATATGTATTTTGGTGATAACAAAAATTCTAATTATAAATACTTAGTAATAAAAAATAACTTCATGATTGTACTCAGCATGTTCATACATCATCAAAATCATTTTCATAAAGACTGATGACTTGTCGACAGACGATGTCTATTTGTCGACAGATGGTGTCCACTACCTTTAAGTGATTAACATTCAATTTTCATTAAGTTTGTCAACTGGATAAATAGGTTCTTTCATCACTTAAAGGATCATCATAGTAAATATTCTAAAAGACCCAAGTTTCATCACTGTAAGTATTTATCAAATGTTGACATGTTCTTTGTACTGTCAACTTATTACTTCACATATTGGTTATGTGTCGACACATGCCTTTTATCAACACATGCCTTTTATCTGTCGACACATACATTTAATTTAAATGAATGTTTTTCAAGTCCATATCAATCAATGTTGTGTTTGCCTTGAGTTCATTCTTAATGAGAAGTCGAAGTGTAACTTCGACTACTGTATGTCTCACAGCAGTCGAAGTCTCACTTCAACTCATGACTAGTCGAAGTTGCTCAATAGTTTTATCGATTACAGTTGATTTCCGACCCATTGGAGTTAAAAGATTTTATCAATTGATGTTCAATGATATCGATTGGAGAACAAGTCCATATCGATTGAAGAACAAGTTTCTAACGATTACTGTATAAGAAACCTTTCGATCGATATGTAAGTGAGCAATCGATTCCTGAAGAAAAGCTTATATCGATTGCTGTTAAAGTAAACAATCAATTATTGACCAAGCATTGTGATTGGTGACTAAGCTTTCTATCGATTAATAAAGAACGTTCTGATTACTGATCCGATTAGTGAACATTCTATCGATTGGTGTTATGAGTTGTACTGATTGGTGAATAACATATCAATTAGTGTTACTTTTCTTCCGATTGGTGAACAAGTGACATGTCTCATATCGATTGATGTTATTTTCCTTCCGATTATTGAACACTTGCCTTATTTTCATTTAAATTAATGATAAAATACATTGATCGGTGTTATAAGTGTTCAATACTTATATTCTGCATCGATTAATGAACACTTGACTTCCTTATAATAATTAGTGATCAATCTCATTCCAGTTTGTGATCAAGCAACTTATTCATATCGATTGCTTTCACCTACCTTCATGATTATTCTGCAAATATTTTGGCACGCAAACTTACCTTATTTCAAATATAATTTATGAAATATCTCCTATGTATCTGAAAGTCTCTAACATTAAATGCAACAGTTAACACTTTTCAAGCCTAGCCCACGACTTACCTATGCATATTTTTGAAGGACCCTTCTTTTCTGGGAGACAGAAAAGCAACTACCCAAAATAGCTAAGTGTTAGCTAGATTTTTGGGCTTCTGCAGAAGAGGTATGGGTACTTGACTGATGTATCTCTCTTACCTAAAACCTCTCCCTTCATGCATTAAATGTGAGCAGGTATCTGGTACTCTCTTGAAGCAAACGTTAGACACAATACAACCTTGGAATCATGCACTTGTTGATGTTAAGCAAGACTCAACAGATCCTCCAACTTATTGGATATCTTCATGAAGCCTGAGACGAAGACTCTACATGCATTCCAACAGTTACATCCTCAAGAGTCTATAAAAGAAGGAGCTAATGTAGTGAAGAACACAAGAGAGCTGTTTAGATTTTCAGAACACATCAACTCAAAGCATCCACCCTTTTAGAAGTGAAGAAGGCTAAGTGTCGAAGCCTTAATATCCAACCTTTTCCTCTCTCTCTCTCTCTCTCTCTCTCTCTCTCTCTCTCTCTCTCTCTCTCTCTCTCTCTCTCTCTCTCTCTCTCTCTGTTGTGTTCTTGCTGTAATCATTCTAAGAGAGAGTTGCTTGTGTCTGAGAGAAAGTTTTTGTGTACATCTTTTTATCTCTTGGGCGTTGTCTTAGATCAAGCCTTATTATTGTGAGGTTGGTCTAGGGACCTTTGAGATCTCATTAAGATTCTATGTTGTTCCTCTTCCTGTGAGAAGAGTAGACCAGCCTGCGAGTTGGATGTTGTTTTCCCTTGTTTAAGGGAAGACCAGCCTACGAGCTGGGTGGTATTGACCCTTCTGGGTTGAAGGGAAGACCTGTGTATCAAGGTGGCTTTGCCTCTTTTGGTTGAAGAGAAGACCAGCTATTGCTAGGTGTATTTGTCTATAAGGGGACTATACCCTTGGGTAGTGAAATCCCAAGTGTTCTTGGGGACTGGATGTTGGACTTCCTTTGGGAAGGGCCAAACTCGGATAAATATTTGTGCCTCTTTATGTGATTGCAACTATTTATTTCCGCTACACACTAACACTAACTCGCACCTTTGAAATTTATTTTTGAAGTTGCAGAACTTGTTTAAGCAATCCATTCACCCACCCTTTGGGGTTACAACCTGGTCAACAAGTGGTATCAGAGCAAGGTCTCTTAAGAAATCAGAAGATCTAACAGTCTGAAGAGCAAAGATCAATGACAGCCCAAAGTTATACTGAAGGTTAGTTTGTCAACATGCCTTCATTGTTTGATGGAGAAGACTACAACTATTGGAAGACAAGGATGAAATTCTTCCTTCAAGGTCTCGATTACAAGCTATGGAGCATCATTGAAGATGGTGACTTAGTGATATCAAAGCCCAAGGCAGAACAGACCGAGGATGACAAGAAGATAATTTCTCATAACAACAAAGCCAAAAGCATTTTATGTTGTGCCTTGTCCAAGAAGGAGTTTAATAGGATCTTAGCTTGCAAAACAGCCAAAGAGTTGTGAGACAAGCTAAATCTCACCTATGAGGGGATTGACAAAGTCAAAGAAACCATGATCGATATTCTAGCTACATAATATGAGAAGTTACAAATACAACCAAGAGAGACCATCACTCAGATGTACAACAGGTTTATTGACATCACAAATGGTCTACTAGGACTGGGAAAGACATACAATATTGGGGACATGGTAAGAAAGATTCTCAAATCCCTAGCAAACCAGTGGACTCCAAAGGTCACTGCCATAAAAGAAGCCAATGACCTCTCCTCAATGTCATTAGAAAAGCTCATTGGGTCTCTTATGGCTCATGAGATAAATATGGAAAGATTAGGAGAATGCACTTCAAAGAAGAAGATCAACATTGCCTTAAAGATAGAGGAACCAAACACAGATGAAGCCACGACTAGTGAGAGTAGTGATGTAGATAGTGAAGAAGAAATTTTTCCTTCAAGACGTCTACAAAATATTTTGGCCAAGAAGAAACACCAGTCAGTGAGAAGATTCTTTAGATGGGATAAAGCAGTCAAGAATATATAACCTATTTGTTATGAGTGCAAGCAGCCCATGCATCTAAAAATAGATTACCCCAAACTAAAGAAAAAGAACACAAAAAGAAGAACCTTTCACTGAAAATCAAGAAGTACAAGAAGAAGGCTATGGCAGTTGCTTGAAACAATGAAGAAAGTTCATATGAAGACTCAAGCTCGGATGAAAATCAAGAGGAAAAGGTTAACCTTACTTTTATGGTAAATTTTGATAATAAGATAAATTCTAACACATCTTTTGATTTCCTTTTAGATTCTGTGATGATAATTTAGAAGATGCATTTAATATGTATCTAAGCAACTAAAATTATTAAAGAAAATTTTTGCATGCTTAGAAAGCACTAATTCAGATCTGAAATATGAAACTGAACAATTTGAGAAACAAGTTGAAGAATTAAAACATAGAAACAATCTGTTATGCGAAGACCTAAAAGAGAAAAATAGTAAGATTGATCATCTAGAAAACAATAACATTGTAAATGAATTAAATGAAGAAATAAATATTTTAATAAAAGATAATGAATATCTAAAATCTACTCTAGATAAATTTACCAATGGTAAATTATCCTTAATTCTAAAAGGAGCAAGAAGAAGTGGTAAGAAGAAATTTGGTGTTCGTTGCACACCACCATAAAATGATGAAACAATAATATATCCTAAAATATATCCTCTACCAAGATTTATAGTTGAAGGAAACTATATAAATAAAGATAAGCCAAACAAAAGGAATTCACATGTAGAGAACATTCCTTGTTGCACTCATTGTAATAAATTAGGTCACGCTATTAAATCATGTGCAACTAGAAATAAATGATGGATTCCTAAGCATGATCATCATTGCACTAACCACTCAGGGCCCAAAAGGATTTGGATACCTAATATCATTGATTTATTTGCAGAGAAGCCTTAGAGTATCCAAGTGGTACTTAGAGTGGGTGCTCAAGGCACATGACAGATGACAAGAAGTTGTTCTTCTCTATTAAAGCTAAAGAAGGGACAGTGACGTATGGAGATAATGGAAAATGATTAGTCATTGGTTGTGGCATAATTGGCAGCAAGAGAAAAACTCTAATAGAAGAAGTGTTGTGTATAGAAGGCCTCAAACACAATCTAATAGGCATAAGCCAGTTATGCAACAAAGGACATCAAGTCAAGTTTCAATAGTCAAAATGCTTGATCATCAAGGAAGCTGAAATAGTCTTTGAAGCTCACAAAGAAAAGAATTTGTATGTACTACACTTAGAAGACTTAAAAGGACAAGATGTGTGCTTGGCGTCTAGTAAGGAACAAAATACAAAACTCTGGCACAGGAGACTAGGTCATGCTAACATGGATGGAATTAGAAATCTTATCAAGCACAACCTGGTAGAAGGTTTACCAAAAACCATTACAAGACTTGATAGAGTTTGTGGACCTTGTGCCAAAAGGAAACATGCCAAGGCACCCTTCAAATCAAAGACAATTGTCACCACCATAAAGCCATTAGAGTTGCTTCACATAGACTTATTTGGTATTGCCACGCCCCTCCAATTTAGCAGCGGAATAAATCGGAGGGAGACGCGAACAACGAGTATGGTAACGACAATTGCACATACTTTCGCAAACATCAGAGCATCTAATGAACAATAATTGAAATAACTCTTGATTTCATTATAAAATCACTAAGACCATTACAACCGCTAATTCGGAGCCAATACATAGGGCTCAATGACATCATTACATTGAAAAGAAATCTAAAGCAATAACTACTAGACTCCATGGTACTAAGGTAACTTCATGAGTTGACTCCAGGTTGCTCATCACTCTGGTCCTATCCCATTGGTGTGTGTGACGTCAGACTCCAACTTACCTGAGGCACACAAGACAAATAATGAAGGGTGAGTGATAACGCCCAGTAGGACTTAAATCTCAGGCTCAAGCAGGCTTTAAATAATTAGTGCATTAAATGGCAGAGTAACTAAAGATAGAGTGAGTCATGTAAAGTCGAGAAAGTAAGAGCACAAGTAACATGGTTCAAATAGCAGATGAATCAAGTATAGTACAATGAATAAGATCGAGTCACGATAGAAAGCAACACAACAACACGATGGCACATAGCGTCAACGTCAAGCAATATCAAGTAACATGTATAGCAAGGAGAGAGAAAGTAGTTGGCCATATAGAGAGTAAATTGCACTTTGATTGATTTTCTTATCAATCGAATAGTATAGCACTTTTGATTAACTTTCTTGTCAATCGAGATAGTAATTGCACTTTGGTTATCCGAAGATAGCCGAGAGAGAGTATAGCACTTATTTGTCAAAAGACAACGGGAGAATATAGCACTTTGTGTTGATTGTCTTAGATTAATCTTGATAGTATGGCACTTGGATGTAATGCCGACATCCTGATCATTTAACTCCCGCGGGCAAATGGCACTTTCGGGCGCTCCCCTCAGGACCTGATCAGGCCTTATTGCGCTGGCATTGGTTATATTGTTTATCTTTAGACAATCAATTAATGGCCAATTTGAGAGTACCAAGAAATAGATAAGAGCACTAGATGAATAGATGAGATAGTAGAGTGAACGTGAATAGGTGAGCGAGTAGAGTATAGATGAGAGCTAGTGGACATTGCACGTAATACGTCGAGTAACCAGGCGGTAGTAACAGTTGCACAACACACTCACTTGGTGTTGACAGTCAGGTGGAAATTCACGACCCTACCACTGGCCTTGTTATGCACAGGTCCAGAGGTCCGGCGTGACTCAAGACGAGGGTGAATTTCTAATAGCTGTTTGGATCATATAGATCCCTAAAGGTCTAATGGGTGTTAGGGTACAACCGGCTCATCGACCATGTGGGAATCCATGATCAGAGGAGACTTACGGAGGCCTTGTGCAAGGGTTCACTAGTCCGGCGAAAGGAATATCCGACGGAGAGTTCACCATAAGCCAAGTAAAGTGTGTGTATAAAAATAGGTGCCCGATGTTCTAAAGGAATTCTAGAACAGTGGAGCATCGATATCGGTATATAAACAACGCAAGAAACAAATACAAGTCCTTTAAAATAGGGCAATTAATATACTTTATTGCAATAAATTACCTGATATATTATGAGATATTTTATGCCACATTTCAGCCATATATGGATGGTTCATGTGTGTGCATGTGTAAGAGAAATCATAGCTAGAAAGATGTCGTGTTATTACATTTTAAATCATTCAATAGGACTCCATTTTATAACATGTGTTTTTAGCAAGTTTGATAACAAGGCAAGAAGTGGATAATCGGCAAGTAGAGAGCATGATCATGAACTTAAAATCAATTAAAAATTATGTAAACATGTTTTAACTTTGATATGGGTTGATAAATGCATGTTAATACTTTCTAGAACCTTCTTAGAAGAGATCAAACTCACACATGCAAGGAACGACGCAAAATGACGGAAACCAAGATGTATTTTTAGAAGGCAAATGCAATCCCATCCTTCACTTCCTAAGGTCATAACTCATTGATTTTTCATTCAAATCTCACACATGAATATACCAAATTATCCCTTTGAATGAGGAATCCATCAAAGAAAACGGCTCGTCAATCCGAGGTCTATAAAAAAAGTTATGGCCGATTAAGCGGACACAGGCAGAACGCGACGCATTGCCTGTCGCCTTCTGAAAGTGAACGCGACCATGAACTTGTTGCCTTCTGAAAAAGACCACGAAACGGCCTGATTTTTGGTATGGGTCACGACTATGATGTTGTCGCGTTATGGTAGCGAGGTGTCGACCTGTCGCTACCTGAAAATGACGTTTGGGTTGCTTTTTCTACCTATTTCCAACTCCGACTTGGATTGGGTTTGACAACTGTGGGTTTGAAAAATCAAAACAAATGTTAGGGTGATCCAAATCGAGTGAAACCACCTTTGTTAGTTAGATTACTTCCAATACTTTGTACAGTAGCAAATAATTGAGAAACAAAGGTCGTTTGGCTAGGTAATAAAACGTATTGTGACTGACTACGTGAATCTGACATAGTGTTAATTTTTGGGCTAATACTCTTAGTACAATCAACAAAAATTGGGAAAATAGTGCCAAATGAAAGTAGACTCATGAGGTAACAAGTTCTCTTTTGAACACTTGGTCTAAAAACGACTCCACAAAGAGGTATGGAACTTGTAACACAAGTCAAGGTTAAACCGCAACAGTACATTGTCGAAATCATGCAAGATTTAATTCGTGACAAATGATGGATAAAAATTAGGGCTTTTAGGGGCAAAAGATGTCTAACATCCATCAGTAACTCTAGTTAAAATTTGAGAGCACGAGGTTGAGTATACATGGAGATCAAGAATAAAGAAGAAGGGTCGGGTTCATCATATTTGCATAATTTCAAAAATAGAGATCAAAAGATTGGCTCGATGAAAAAGAGTGAAACAAGAGGGCTTTTTTTCCTGATGTATGGAACAATCTACAGATAGATTTAATTGAGTTTTGCTCGTGAGAATGCCTACCTTTAGTCGTTTTACTCTTCTAGGGCTAGAACTTGAAGAACAAAGGAAGATGCTTGAGAGATCCTTCTCCCCACGAATTCTCCTTCTCCTTGGCCTTCTCTCCATGTCTAGAGAGCCCCAGCAAAGTTTCAAGGCCGGCCATGGAGAGTTAAGAGAGTATTTAAGCTAGTAAGGGTTCTTATTCCTACTACTACTCAAATTTCTCTTTAATTACGAGATTTCCTAACTCCTTCTTTCCTTCCTTGCTTCCCAATTTCTATTTGGGTAAGGATGGGAGCCAAATTCGTGGCCAACTTATTATGGTAGGTTTAGGAATCCAATCCTAATTCAAACTAGCCATTTAATGCATTAAATATCTCTTTTCTATTTTGGTAATATTCTAGTTACGAATTTTGGGTATTTCTCTATTATTCCTCTTTTTAAAATCTCTATTTTAGCCCACTTATTTCTAATGGGTCAATATAGCAAAGCCCATCACTTAATAGAATTTAACTTATGGGAATTTCCCTTTTTAATTGGAGAATAATAGAGTTTTTTATTTTTATTACATTTTCTCATTTGAATTTATTCATGGCCATGAGAGGTCCATTGATCCAATTTCTCATGATGGATTATCAATACATATTGTTAAAGTCTACCCATTATTTGACTTTTAATTATTAATCCACTTGGCTCATAAAATAATGGGTTTTCCGAATTATCCCTTGATTACAATAATAAGTCACCTAAATTCTAAAAACCTGGTCGAATTATTTTTCTATGCCCCAATTTCTTAATGGGTCATTAGGGATTATTCTTTAAAGTATAATTTTTATTTTTACAAAATTTTTATATATGTTTTTACGCATGTGATAATGATGCGTATCATTTAACTAGTTTAATTTTTTATTAATTGACAAAATTTCCATTTTATCTATAATTTTTAATTAATGATATTTCTGGGGTATTATAGGTATAATGTCTATAACAATCTTGGGAGGCAAGAATTATAGATTTGTCATTGTTCATGACTTTTTTAAGGTTAACATGTGTGTCATTCTTAGCAAATAAAGATAACACTTTCAAAGCTTTTATAAAATTCAGTAAGCTAGTGCAAATGGATAAAAATTTCAATATTATTTCTCTCAGAACAGATCATGAAAGAGAATTTTCAAAACAAGGAGGTCATAAGTTTCTGTGAAGACCAAGGGATTGAGCATAACTTTTCAGCACTTTGGACACCTCAACAAAATGGGATAGCTGAATGGAAGAACAGAACCTTATTGGACATGGCCAGGACAATGCTGTCAGAATACAACTTGTCAAAATATTTCTGGGCAAAAGCAATCAACACACCATGTTACATCATCAACAGAGCAATGATTATACCAATTTTGAAGAAGACTGCATATGAACTATATAAGAACAAGAAGCCAAATGTCAGTCATCTCAAGTCATTTGGATGCAAATGTTCCATCCTCAACAATGGTAAGTCAAATTTGGGTAAGTTGGATGCAAAATCTGACGATGGTATGTTTCTTAGCTATACTTCAAAACCTAAAGGGTATATAGTATTTAATAGAAAATTTTATTAATTGAGCAAACTGTTCATGTTATATTGGATGAGGCTAACCCATCTTTGAGGAAAGAAATTGATAGTGATGATGAAGGAGAAAGTGAACTAGCAGAAAAGCTACAGGATGTCACCCTTAGAGAAGACAAGGAGGAGCCACCCCTGGTAGATCTACTCCAAAATGAGCCAACTCATGAAGTTCTTCTTAGGGAATGGAAATATTAGAAGAATCATCCCAAAGAAAACATCATAGGTGATCCAAGTCAAGGGATAAGAACAAGATGTAATGTGATTCTTTGCGATTACTTAGCATTTGTTTCTCAAATTGAGCCTAGGACAGTCTATAAGGCACTGACTGGTGAATCTTGGATTCTAGCCATGCACAATGAATTGAATCAATTCATGAGAAACCAGGTTTGGACCCTTGTACCTAGACCATCAGACTATCCTGGGATAGGCACCAAATGAGTGTTTAGAAACAAAATAGATGGGGTTGGTGTCATTACTAGGAACAAAGCCAGACTAGTAGCTCAAGACTATTCCCAAGAGGAATGTATAGATTTTGATGAAATCTATGCACCAGACTTGAGGTAATTAAAATTTTATTGGCATATGCATCTCTATTAGATTTAAATTTTTTTCAAATAGATGTAAAATCTATATTTTTAGATGGCTTTATTAAGGATAAAGTTTATATAGAGCAATCTCTAGGTTTTGATGATTTAGATTTTCAAAATCATACTTTTAAACTGCATAAGACACTTTATGATTAAAAACAAGCACCTAGAACTTGTTATGAAAGACTAAGTGCATTTATTTTAAACCATGGTTTTGCTAGAGGTAAAATAGATAGCACATTGTTCATTAAATCATGTTCTCAGAACACTTTAATTGTGTAAATTTATGTTGATGATATTATTTTCGGAGCTACTAATGAATATCTTTGCAAGTATTTTGAGAAGTTGATGTAGGGAGAATTTGAACTTAGCATGATGGGAGAATTGACCTACTTCCTTAAGCTTCAAATCAAATAAGGTAAGGAAGGAACCCACATCAATCAGACCAATTACATCAAGAACCTACTAAAGAAGTTTGGATTCGAACATGCAAAGCCCCTACCTACACCAATGAGCACTTCTACTAGGTTAGACAGTGATCCTCAGAGTAAGAAAGTGGATCAGAAGTCTTATAGAGGTATGATTGGTTCACTTATGTATTTAACTGCTAGTAGATATGATATATTATTTAGTGTATGTATGTGTGCCATATATCAACCAGATCCTAAAGAATCTCATTTGATTTCTATCAAGAGGATCTTTAGGCATTTGGCACATATATGTGAATTAGTGTAGCAACCTGAATTTTTAAGAAAAAAAAATTAAATTAATTAAATAAAGAATTAAAACCTAGCTAAATGGATATTTAAATGAAAAGAGCATTAAATAAAACCCATTAAATTGAAAAGAGTAATGGGCTTTGCTTAATGGACCCTCTAGAATTTATTGGGTCAAAATATGAATTTACAAAGGGAAAATAATAGGAAAATACCCTAAATTCGTAACTAAATTATTACCTAAATAAAAAATGGGTATTTAATGCATTAAATAGGAGGTTTGAGTTGGAATTGGATTCCTAAACCTACCCCATATGGTTTAGCATGAATTTGGATCTCTTCCTAGCCTAAATAGAGATTGGAAAGCAAGGAAGGAAGGTTGGAGTTAGGAAATCTCGTAATTATGAGCAATTAGAGTAGTAGTAGGAATAGGAACTTGTATTTATATAAATACACCTCTTAAACCCTCTTGGCCGACCCTAGCTCGTTGCCAAAGGTTGTTGGACGTGGAGAAGAGGCCAAGGAGGAGAGAATCCCGTGGGAAGAAGGAGTTCTTGGAGCTTCTTCCTCGTTCTTGGAGTTCTAAGCCCTAGAAGATAAATCGAGTCAAAGGTAGGCATTCTCACAAGCATAAATCATGAAACTTTTTCTGTAGGATGTCTCGTCAATCAGAAACGAAACCCTCAAGTTTCATAATTTTCCATCGAGCCAATAATTTCTTCTTGAATTTTGAAGTTCTGCAACTCTCTTGACCCCGAACCCTCTTCATAATTCTTGTTCTCCATGATTACTAAATCCCATGCCTTGAAATTTTTATGGAAGATACTGATGATCATTAGGGAACTTTCTCCCCTAAAAGCCCTAATTTTTATCAAGCATGTTGCTCGAATTAAATCAATCTTGCTCTCTATATCATGTTCTATGTTACTCGTTCTTGTTCGTTCTCAAACCATATTCAAATCATGCTCTTTCTCGAATTCCTATTTACTGGAAGTACTCTCGCATGTCTAGTTTCATTTGCCACTGATTTTGTGAATTTTCATCATGTATATAATTATTTATGATTTTCTAAACGACCCTGTATCACAATTTAAATGTTCTGGTCCGCAATCCAATGTCTGGTCTGACTTCTGTCAGAGTCAGGCGCAGACAACCAGAAGGCGACACCTCGATATGTCGCTTTCTGGGCTCCGATTGCGACAGCCTACCTGTCGCATTCAAGAAGGCGACAGGTGAGCCGTCGCATTCTCAGAACTCGATCTGCAAGCCATGTCGCGACCCTTTTTAGGCTCTGTCGCGTTCTGCCCTGACCCTGTCGCGACCCGTACAGGGGTACGTCGCCTTCAGAAGAATTTTGATGAAAAACCCATAAATATATATATATATATATATATATATATATATTTCTGTCACTTTCTAAATAATTCTTACGCCTTTTTACCGTTATACCCCCAGTAAACACCCTGCTTAAAATGGAGCTATATTGAATGTTTAAAATACATATTCACGACTTATTTCTATCTATGATTTCTCTTACACATGCACACACATGAACCATCCATATATGGCTGAAATCTGGCACAAAATATCTCATAATGTATCTGGAAATTTATTGCAATAAAGTATATAAATTGCCCTATTTTAAAGGACTTGTATTCGTTTCTTGCGTCGTTTATATACCGATATCGACGCTCCACTGTTCTAGAATTCCTCTAGAACATCGAGTACCTGTTTTATAAACACACTTTACTTGGCTTGTGGTGAACTCTCCGTCGGATATTCCTTTCGCCGGACTAGGGAACCCTTGCACAAGGCCTCCGTAAGTCTCCTCTGATCATGGATTCCCACATGGTCGACGAGCCGGTTGTACCCTAACACCCATTACACTTTTAGGGATCGATATGATCCAAACGGCTATTAGAAGTTCGCTCTTACCTTGAATCACGTCGGACCTCTGGACTTGTGCATAACATGGCCAGCGGGAAGATCGTGAGTTCCACCTGACTGCCAACACCAAGTGTGTGTGTTGTGCAACTGTTACTATCGCCTGTTACTCATCGCATTACGTGCATTGTCATTAGCTCTCATCTATACTCTATTCACTCTACTATCTCGTCTATTCATCTAGTGCTCTCATCTACTTCTTGGTATTCTATATTGGCCATTGACTGATTGTCTAAAGATAAACAATATAACCAATGCCTGGCAATATATAAAGGGCCGATCTGGTCCTGGGATGTGCGCCCGAAAGTGCTAGTGCCCATGGGAGTTAAAGGATCAGAGTGTTTGGCATTACACTCAAGTGCTATCTATCTCGACTATCTATATGACAATCAAAACACAAAACGTGCTATACTCTCTCGATGTCTAGAATGACAAACAAGTGCTATACTCGTCGTGCTATTACTATACTTGTGCTAGTTGTGCTATGGCCATCCTGCTATTCGTGCTATACTCGATACTTGTGCTATTTTTGGAAACTATACTCGATCTCGTGCTATTGTGTTATCTCTTGCTATATTTTGACTCTCTTGTACCTGCTATCTTTAGACACTCTGCCATTAAATGCGTTAATTATTTAAAGCCTGCTTGAGCCTGAGATTTAAGTCCTACTGGGCGTTATCGCTCACCCTACGTTATTTGATGTTGTGTTCTCAGGTGAGACCGAGGATGACACATACACTCAGGAGGAAGGGAATGACCAAGAGTGAAGCCAAGAGTACCCTCAAGTCATTATGTTATCTTAGAGTTGTAGTCAGTTATTTCCTTCTATTGCAATGTAATTGGGCCCTAAAGAATGGCTCTGATATTAGTGGTTGTAACTAGACATTTGAAAAGTTATTAATGAGAAAGATTTGCTTTAGTATTATTCAATGTGCAATGGTTTGATGTCTAGTATTTGCTCTATACATTTTTCTTGCAACTGTCTTCGCGCTCTGATATTCCACATCGGGGCGTGACAGTTTTATGGTATCAGAGCCTAGGTTATTTTTAGTATAGAATGATCTAGGTTAACCTGCCTCGACTAGAGTCAATTATCCCACCTATGTGAGTTGTGGTTAGAGCCAAGGGTAACTAGTTAAAATAAACTCACACACGCACAAATTAAACTTTTAATCAGCATTATAACTATCAACTATGTTGTAGGAACTAAACAGCTACAATGATTGCGGAACGTGCCCAGATGAGAGGCATGCAACAATCCCTCCAGGAACTGGCTCGTGCCATACTACAAGCCACCCAGCAAGGCGGGGGTAACCGCGGAGGGAACCAACCAGGTACAGGCAAGCTGCATCGCAATTTCAGGGGTCTGAACCCGCCTAGGTTTAGTGGGTCTACGGATCCAGATGAAGCGGAGCACTGGCTAAAGGAAACGGAAAGGATCTTTCGTGTAATGCAATGTGCGGACGGAGACAAACTCCTATTAGCGATAGTCCAACTAGAGAAGGATGCCCGCGCATGGTGGGAGTTCGTGGAAGCCACAAGGGAAAACGGCCAATTTACTTGGGCCGAATTTAAGGAAGCTTATAATGCTAAGTACTTCTCTGAACGAGTACAGGAAAAGAAAGCTGTTGAATTCGCTGCTCTTAAACAGCGAGGCCTGACGGTAGCAAAATATGAAGCCCAATTCTATAGACTGGCACGCTATGTTGTACATCTGATCAACACTGAGAGAATGAAGGCTAAGCGCTTTCTAAATGGCCTAAAGCCTCAATACATTACTCAACTGGCGCCTCTCGACATACAAACTTATGCCGAGATGGTTAAGAAGGCCCAGCTGCTAGAAGATGCTACGGACTTCACCGACCGTATCAAGGGGAAGTTCGTAAAGAAAGAAATGACATCGGTACCAGCATCTGCCAAGCCGACTAACGGCAAAAAGCGTCCTTTCCACCCAACTGAGGGATCCATCCAGGATAGGAAACCCAAGGTCTTCATCCCCAACACACCAACAAGAAGCCACTGCAAACACTGTGACAAGCCTGGTCACACGGCTGATGAATGCTGGAGAAAGGTCGGAGCGTGTCTGCGCTGCGGAAGTCGTGAACATCGCATACCCAAGTGCCCGATGCTGAAAGAAAATGAGAAGCGCACTGCTATGCCTAAGAAACAGGGCAGGTTGCAAGCCCTGCACAACGAAGAAACCATCGAGGAAGGTGGCATGGTAGAAGGTACCCTGCAAGTCTTTTCTTTGCCAGCATTTGTGTTATTTGATACTGGAGCTACTCATTCATTCATATCTCAACTCTTTGCTGATACTTTGACTGCAAAACCTACAACCATGGGTGGTGAATTCTCTGTCACAACACCCTTGGGGTAGAAGGAGAAACTAAACCAATACTTTCCATCTGCCGATGTAATGATCGGAGACCATAACCTAAAGGCCGACCTGGTATGTATGTCCATGGAAGGGTATGATGTCATATTGGGAGCCGACTGGTTGTCCACATATGGGGCAAGCGTCGATTGTAAGAAAGGAAGGGTGACCTTTAGTGACTTTCCTAAATTAGCATTCACTGGGATTAGACATAAGAAGCGGATGTCTCTAGTCTCGCCTTAAAAGCCCATAACATGATAAGGAAAGGATGTTTTGCTTCCTTGCGGCCGTCATAGTCGAAAAGAAGGGTTCAAAAATAGAAGACATCCACATAGTCCAGGACTACCCAGATGTATTCCCTGAAGACTTACCCGGAGTTCCCCTGAACGTGACGTCAACTTCGCCATTGAGTTGACTCCTGGAGCTGCCCCGGTATCACGTCAACTGTACCGGATGTCGCCTGCCGAATTGAAAGAACTAAAAGCACAACTGATGGAGCTGCTAGAGAAGGGGTTCATCAGACCTAGTACCTCCCCTTGGGGAGCACCTGTGCTATTCGTCAAAAAGAAGGATGGGTCGATGAGGTTGTGTATCGACTATCGACAACTCAACCAATTGACCATCAAGAACAAGTACCCATTGCCTAGGATCGATGAACTATTCGACCAAATTTCTGGAGCGCAATATTTCTCCAAGATCGATCTTCGATCTGGCTATCACCAAATGAGGATCAAGGATGACGATATCTTCAAAACGGCCTTCAGGAGCAGGTATGGACATTACGAATTTGTTGTTATGCCTTTTGGTCTAACCAATGCTCCTGCAGCCTTTATGCAACTCATGAACAGCATATATCGGCCATACCTTGACAAATTTGTGGTCGTCTTCATCGACGATATCCTCATATATTCAAAGACCAAGGAAGATTATGAAGAACACTTGAGGACCGCACTGCAAGTCTTACGAGACAACAAACTATATGCAACATTAAGCAAGTGCGAGTTCTGGCTCGAAGAAGTGTCTTTCTTGGGCCATGTCATCTCAAAGGATGGCATCTCTGTTGATACCTCCAAAGTCGAAGCTATACTCAACTGGGAGAGACCAACCAACATCACTGAGATAAGAAGCTTCCTAGGACTGGCTGGCTACTACAGACGATTCATCAAGGACTTCTCAAGGATCGTTGTTCCTCTCACGGGTCTGACACGAAAGGAGAATCCATACTCCTGGAGTAAAGAATGTGAGAAAAGTTTCCAAACCCTCAAGGATTTTCTTACCTCAGCACCTGTTCTCGCTCTGCCAATAGAGGGATAAGGTTTCTCTGTCTACACCGATGCCTCAGGAATCGGGCTAGGATGTGTACTCATGCAAAAGGAGAAGGTCATCGCCTATTCTTCAAGACAACTGAAGACACATGAAGTCAACTACCCTGTACATGATCTCGAGCTGGCTGCTGTGGTCTTCGCCTTGAAGATTTGGAGACACTATCTATATGGCGAGCAATTCACTGTCTACTCAGACCATAAAAGTCTAAAGTACTTATTCTCCCAGAAAGAACTCAACATGAGGCAGAGAAGATGGTTAGAATATCTAAAGGACTTCGATTTCAACATCCAGTACCATCCAGGTAAGGGAAACGTCGTGGCTGATGCTCTTAGTAGAAAGCCAATGGCATCTATCTCAAGTCTAGTCCTTGGCGAGATGCAATTACTTGAACAATTCGCGAGGCTAGACTTAAATATTGAACATAGGGATGATCATGTTTTGATTGCCAATCTCAAGATCCAATCCGATCTGCTGGAGGAAATCAAGATGCAGCAGGACAACGATCCATTCTTGGTTCGTGTCAAGGAAACCTTAGCGGACAGACCGGATTTTGCCATGACTGAAGATGGAAGGTTAGTATTCCAAGGGAGAACTTGTGTCCCAGACAACGAAGCCCTAAAAAGGAAACTAATGGATGAAGCTCATCAAACTAAGTACACTATTCATCCAGGAGGTACCAAAATGTATCAAGACATGAAAAGAACATTTTGGTGGCCGAATATGAAGAGGGAAGTAGCCGAGCATGTAGCTCATTGCCTCACATGTCAGCAAGTAAAAGCGGAACACCTGCGCCCTGCCGGTGTACTCAGACGCTAGATATCCCAGAATGGAAGTGGGAAAGCATTGGCATGGATTTCATCATGGGTTTACCCAGAACTCGTGGTGGACTTGACGCCATATGGGTCATCGTTGACCGGTTGACCAAATCTGCGCACTTCTTACCCATAAAGAGTACATGGTCTGTGGAGGTGCTAGCTGCATTATATGTCAAGGAGATCGTGCGGTTGCACGGTATTCCGTCATCTATCATCTCAGATCGAGATCCAAGGTTCACCTCTCATTTTTGGAAAGGTCTGCAAACTGCCCTTGGTACGAAGCTTAATTTTAGTACTGCCTTTCACCCGCAACTGATGGGCAAACTGAGAGGACAAATCAAATTGTAGAAGACATGTTAAGAGCCTGCATTATAGATTTCAAAGGTCATTGGAATGAACACTTACCCTTGATTGAGTTCGCCTATAACAACAGTTACCAGGCGAGTATTAAAATGGCACCATTTGAAGCACTTTATGGCAGGAATTGTAGATCTCCTGTGTGCTGGAATGAAGTGGGAGAACAACAATGGTTAGGACCTGACATGGTACAAAGTACAACCCGGGATATACAGATGATACGAGATCGACTCAAGATTGCTCAGTCTAGACAGAAGAGCTATGCCGATAAGAGAAGACGAGATCTGGAATTTCAAATAGGAGATCATGTGCTATTAAAGGTATCTCCTACCCGTGGTATTCAAAGATTCGAGTGAAAGGGAAACTTAGTCCAAGATTCATTGGTCCTTTCGAAGTACTTGAAAGGATTGGTGAAGTTGCTTACAGACTGGCCTTGCCGCCAAATTTCCAAGTGTGCACAATGTCTTCCATGTCTCCATGCTTAGAAAGTATGTGTACGATCCTACACATGTCATTCGCCATGATGATCTGGTGTTAAACAAGGACATGACGTATGAAGAGAAGCCGATCAAGATATTGGACTGGAAGGTACAACAACTCAGGAATCGTCCCATTCATGTAGTGAAGGTCTTATGGAACAACCGCGGAGTGGAAGAAGCCACATGGGAACCAGAAGGAATTATCAGACGCAACTACCCTGATCTATTCGGTAAGCCATTCTCTCCTGTGAGGTCATATGAATTTGGGGACCAAATTCTTTTAAGAGGGGGAGGATGTAGCAACCTGAATTTTTAAGAAAAAAAATTTAAATTAATTAAATAAAGAATTAAAACTTAGCTAAATAGATATTTAAATAAAAGAGCATTAAATAAAACCCATTAAATGGAAAAGAGTAATTGGCTTTGCTTAATGGACCCTCTAGAATTTATTGGGTCAAAATATGAATTTACAAAGGGAGAATAATAGGAAAATACCCTAAATTCGTAACTAAATTATTACCTAAATAAAAAAGGGGTATTTAATGCATTAAATAGGAAGTTTGAGTTGGAATTGGATTCCTAAACCTACCCCATATGGTTTAGCATGAATTTGGATCTCTTCCTAGCCTAAATAGAGATTGGAAAGCAAGGAAGGAAGGTTGGAGTTAGGAAATCTCGTAATTATGAGCAATTAGAGTAGTAGTAGGAATAGGAACTTGTATTTATATAAATACACCTCTTAAACCCTCTTGGCCGACCCTAGCTCGTTGCCAAAGGTTGTTGGACGTGGAGAAGAGGCCAAGGAGGAGAGAATCCCATGGGAAGAAGGAGTTCTTGGAGCTTCTTCCTCGTTCTTGGAGTTCTAAGCCCTAGAAGATAAATCGAGTCAAAGGTAGGCATTCTCACAAGCATAAAGCATGAAACTTTTTCTATAGGATGTCTCGTCGATCAGGAACGAAACTCTCAAGTTTCATAATTTTCCATCGAGCCAATATTTTCTTCTTGAATTTTGAAGTTCTACAACTCTCTTGACCCCGAACCCTCTTCATAATTCTTGTTCTCCATGATTACTAAATCCCATGCCTTGAAATTTTTATGGGAGATACTGATGATCATTAGGGAACTTTTGCCCCTAAAAGCCCTAATTTTTATCAAGCATGTTGCTCGAATTAAATCAATCTTGCTCTCTATATCATGTTCTATGTTACTCGTTCTTGTTCGTTCTCAAACCATATTCAAATCATGCTCTTTCTCGAATTCCTATTTACTGGAAGTACTCTCGCATGTCTAGTTTCATTTGTCACTGATTTCGTGAATTTTCATCATGTATATAATTAGTTATGATTTTCTAAACGACCCTGTATCACAATTTGAATGTTCTGGTCCGCAATCCAATGTCTGGTCTGACTCCTGTCAAAGTCAGGCGCAGACAACCAGAAGGCGACACCTCGATATGTCGCTTTCTGGGCTCCGATTGCGACAGCCTACCTGTCGCATTCAAGAAGGCGACAGGTGAGCCGTCGCATTCTCAGAACCCGATCTGCAAGCCATGTCGCGACCCTTTTTAGGCCCTGTCGCGTTCTGCCCTGACCCTGTCGCGACCCGTACAGGGGTACGTCGCCTTCAGAAGAATTTTAATGAAAAACCCATAAAAATATATATATATATTTCTGTCACTTTCTAAATAATTCTTACAACTTTTTACCGTTATACCCCCAGTAAACACCCTGCTTAAAATGGAGCTATATTGAATGTTTAAAATACATATTCACGACTTATTTCTATCTATGATTTTTCTTACACATGCACACACATGAACCATCCATATATGGCTGAAATCTGGCACAAAATATCTCATAATGTATCTGGAAATTTATTGCAATAAAGTATATAAATTGCCCTATTTTAAAGGACTTGTATTCGTTTCTTGCGTCGTTTATATACCGATATCGAAGCTCCACTGTTCTAGAATTCTTATAGAATGTCGAGCACCTATTTTATAAACACACTTTACTTGGCTTGTGGTGAACTCTCCGTCGGATATTCCTTTCGCCGGACTAGGGAACCCTTGCACAAGGCCTCCGTAAGTCTCCTCTGATCATGGATTCCCACATGGTCGACGAGCCGGTTGTACCCTAACACCCATTACACTTTTAGGGATCGATATTGTGACGGCCCTCATTATATCGGTAAGGTTATACCAACCCACGTCGGTATAGCGAGCGTCATCACAGTGGGACATTTACCCAACGATACATTCAGCTGAGATACACATGAATATAAGAACAGAGTAACGGAAGTAAAAAGAACTACTGTCTTCATTCATTCATCATCCACATTTAACATACATGAAGTTGCAATAATATTAAAGAACTTAAAAGTTCACATAATTTAAATTGCTGAAAATTTAATACATAAATGTCCACCATTATACATTCTTCCCATGATAACACTAATACAACGTTCAATTTACATACTATGAAATGCAAAAGTCACAAAGTACTCCAAAGACTAATCCCCGCGCTCGGAGTCCGTCTCCACCGCCTCCTCCAACGGTGCCACGTCACCAACTACACCTGTACGCCGAAGCAAGTAGTGAGTCTAAAGACTCAGCAAGTAACACCACTCATACCATACACGTACATGTCATAGTAGGCTCTACACACACCATTGCAAAAACTCAACATGCATCATGCTTAACGTTCGGAATGAATAACCAACCATGACAATTCTATAAGTAAACACATGGTGCATGCTTTCATATTTCCTTATCAAGATAAATTCCTAACACATGTTCTCTAATCATTCCTACTCATGAAATTCTACTTTGCATTTTAACTAAAACATGAAAGCCCTTAGCATGATTATCCTACGTACATGAACCAAAACACACCTAGCATGGAATCTACGCATTCTTGTGCATGTACACGAACATTTTACATACTTTAACTTGCTGGTTTTCTCATGATTTAGCATCCATAACCCTACACATGAGAGCTACAATATTATTTAAAACACAACATGTGAACAACCAAACATGGAATTGTGTGCACGTACTTGTTAATTGTCCCTAGCATGGATTCTAGGCATTTTACACATATCAACATGATCCTAACATAATAAAGCAACTGATTTAACATGGTTTCAAATTTGTCACAACATGGATTACAATGTCCTATCCTCACATTTTGGTTGCACATTTTCTTTCCACACATTTCCAATTCACATAAGTTGCACTTTACACATACACATTACACATTATTCACTTTCACATTAACACATGAACACATACACATTTACACATTCACATTTACACTTTCACATTTAGTGCCGTGACACATAGTCCAAACCACCAAAGAAGGACACATCACATCACATAGACGCCATCTAGGCAATACAATGGCGACTCTTGGACTGAGCAGACCGGGAGAACAAGTCTCCACCCTAACCAGTGGTACTTGTCCACCTCCAGGATTTCCCCCTAATGTCCTTAGGTTCACTTACACATTGAACCTTCTCAGGGGAACTTTTCCCCGATACGGTTCCACTGCCCTCTGTGGAAGCAATGTCACACTTGGCACAATTTACACATTACACGTTTTCCGCTTTAAGCACTTAGTTTAGCACATGACATTCACATTTTACTCATTCACTCATTTACACACATGGTGCTCTGTTTTCCTGACATGTCACTATAATCACAGAAAACTAGTGTTCAGGAGATTTCACAAATCAGGTTGACACATACAACATCAAATTATTTTACAAAGGCATGCATTAGTTTCACATTTTTCATTGAAAATTCATATTGCATCATATACTGGTCCAAATGATCTGAAATTTTAACCACAGGCTGATTTCGGGTTTAGGATTCCTCATGCAAATTTTCAGATTTTTCTGAACTAAAACGAAATTGCATAAAATCTAACATTAATTTCACATGCTATCCGTAATTCGATTTAACATGGAGTTAAACACAAACATAGTTTTAACCACTCACTGTCTGAACCCTAACAGGCATGGAACTACATAATTTATTCCTGAATTTATTGGACAATCCATTAATTTATGGAAGACATATCATGACCTAGCATGATCTCTATTTTTCCTAAACAATTTCGCAATAATTCACACAAGCATGGGGATAATCTCAGAAATTTAGAACAGGGACTGAACCTCACATGCATAATCTTCACAAATTAGGGCATTTAGACTTGTCCTAAATCATGCAAACATGGTTTAACAAGATTAAAACTCATCACACATGTATCTTCATGAATTAATTAAGTCCTAACATTCATGATAATCCATCCACACACACCACATCCATCACCTCAACATTATACATACATATAAATGATTTACAATATATCCTCATCGTGAAACATATCGAAAATAATCGTATAGAAGGGCAGAACAGGTCACTGTTCTGTCCAGATGAACTTGGCGGCGGTCTCTGGCCGCTAATTCATGGTAAACGGCATAGTCGATGGACGCTAAGCATGATCTTAGCGGCAAGGGACATTGCCGTCAATGCCAGGTCTGTGCAGAACACAGACCCGAGCTCCAAAGATGGGGTGAATTTGGGGGTCTAGGACACGAGGGAAAATATACAAAAATAGTAAAACCATCCTAGACACATACAGGGACGTTATGAATGGGGTACTTGCCTTTTAGAAAATTACACCAATGGACCTAGGGCTCGGAGAAGCTCTCCTTGGGCAGTCCCAAGAAGCTCTGAGAAATGCTTTACTCCGGGTTCCTGAGCAAGCTCCAGTGCCTTCCGAGGTCGGGGAGGCCTTCCTCGTCGATCCAGCAAACTCCTTGAAGCAGCAGAACCCCGGAACAATCTTCAGGTTGTGGGATTTTGGGTTCCAAAGTGGGGGTTTTCCTCAATTCAGAAAGTAGGGTTTCTTCTCCTCTTTCTCTCTTGTAAAAAGGCAAGGAGAAGGGCTGGGGAAGCAAATTCGGGTTTAGCTATATGGGAGAGGCTTCTCTCCCACGCACAGGGGTGACATGATGGCTCTCAGACTGTTGGGAGACAGCTCCCCAATGGGTGAGTTGCCTTACCTCCGGAATTTCTGGCTCTGCAACGCATGCAGGTCAGAGAAGTTGGCATCCATATCGTTGGACGCTGGGATTAGTGTTGGCGTCCATGGGGTTGACGCTGACACCACATCAACGGCTATGGGATTGACGCCAATCTGGACTTCGGCCAGAAGTCTAAAACATGCAGAAACCCATGTACATCATGCATATATACATGTAATACCTATATAGTTTTGTGTACACACTACCATCAAGCAATACATACATTATTTATTATATACATACACACATAAGTACACTAATTAATACATGCGTAGATACATACATACGTACATACACAACATGAATTATCTACATGCAATACAATAATGCAATAAAATTCGAGGGTCTTAACGATATGATCCAAACGGCTATTAGAAGTTCGCTCTTACCTTGAATCACGTCGGACCTCTGGACTTGTGCATAACATGGCCAGAGGGAAGATCGTGAGTTCCACCTGGCTGCCAACACCAAGTGCGTGTGTTGTGCAACTGTTACTATCGCCTGTTACTTGTTGCATTACGTGCAATGTCTATTAGCTCTCATATATACTCTATTCACTCTACTATCTCGTCTATTCATCTAGTGCTCTCATCTACTTCTTGGTATTCTATATTGGCCATTGACTGATTGTCTAAAGATAAACAATATAACCAATGCCTGGCAATATATAAAGGGCCCGATCTGGTCCTGGGATGTGCGCCTGAAAGTGCTAGTGCCCATGGGAGTTAAATGATCAGAGTGTTTGGCATTACACTCAAGTGCTATCTATCTCGACTATCTATATGACAATCAAAACACAAAACATGCTATACTCTCTCGATGTCTAGAATGACAAACAAGTGCTATACTCGTCGTGCTATTACTATACTTGTGCTAGTTGTGCTATGGCCATCCTGCTATTCGTGCTATACTCGATACTTGTGCTATTTTTGGAAACTATACTCGATCTCGTGCTATTGTGTTATCTCTTGCTATATTTTGACTCTCTTGTACCTGCTATCTTTAGACACTCTGCCATTAAATGCGTTAATTATTTAAAGCTTGCTTGAGCCTGAGATTTAAGTCCTACTGGGCGTTATCGCTCACCCTACGTTATTTGATGTTGTGTTCTCAGGTGAGACCGAGGATGACACATACACTCAGGAGGAAGGGAATGACCAAGAGTGAAGCCAAGAGTACCCTCGAGTCATTATGTTATCTTAGAGTTGTAGTCAGTTATTTCCTTCTATTGCAATGTAATTGGGCCCTATAGAACGGCTCTGATATTAGTGGTTGTAACTAGACATTTGAAAAGTTATCAATGAGAAAGATTTGTTTTAGTATTATTCAATGTGCAATGGTTTGATGTCTAGTATTTGCTCTATACCTTTTTCTTGCAACTGCCTTCGAGCTCCGATATTCCGCGTCGGGGCGTGACAATTAGGTCTATGGTATCCTAGATCATGTAAAATAGACTTATATGGTTATTCTGATGTTGATTATGCTGGATGCAAAGTAGATAGGAAAAACATCAGTTCTAGCGCCCCGAAAATTTAGTAATTGAAAAATTAGAAATAAAATAGAAATTATAAATTCAATATTTATCGAAATAGTAAAATGTATGTGCCATTATCGTATGTACGAAAACTAATCGGAAAATTCCATAAAGATCATAGTTCAACTTTAAATAATACTTCCTAATAACACACAAGGAAATTCGTGCAAAGGAAAATTCGATTGGCCAAGTTTAATCATGTTGCGACTAATTATCCTAATTAGAGGATAAGTCAGAAAATCAGTATTGTAGCAACCCATTTTTTTCAAAAATAATAATAATAGTATGTATAATAATAATTAAATTAAATTAATAAATAAATTAGAAAATGCAAAGGAAAAGGGATTAATTAAAACCCATTAAATGAAAAGAAGTAATGGGCTTTACTAAATGGACCCTCTAAAATTTATTGGGCCAAAATAGGGATTTTTAAAAGAGGAATAATAGAATAATACCCAAAATTCGTATATTAAATATTGCCTAAATAGAAAAGGGGTTAATAAATCATTAAAATAGCTATTTGAGTTGGAATTGGACTCCTAACCCTACCTTAATTGGTTGGCCACGAATTTGGATCCCAACCTAACCCAAATAGGAGGTGGGAAGCTTAGAAGGGGGATAGAAATAGGAAATCTCGGAATTTAATAGGAATTAGAGTTCTATTAGGAAATAGAAACCCAACAAGCATAAATACTCTCTAAACTCTCCATGGCCGACCCTAACATGTTGCTGAGACTTGCTGGACGTGGAGAGGAGGCCAAGAGGAGAGGAATTCGTGGGGAGAAGGATCTCTCAAGCTTCAACCCGTGTTCTTCAAGTTCTAGCCCTAGAATAGAAACAGAGTCAAAGGTAGGCATTCTCACGAGGAAAACTTAATTAATTTCGTATGTAGTTTGTTCCAACCATTAGAAACGAAACCCCTCTCGTTTCATAATTTTCCATCTAGCCAATCTCTTGATTTTGATTTCTGAAGTTCGGAAATCACCATGACCCCGAACCATCATGATTAATTCATATCTCCAAGTATACTTGACGCCATGCTCTGAAATTTTTATTGGTAATACTGATCGACATCAGGAATCTTTTGCCTCTGAAAGCCCTAATTTTCATCCATCGTTCTACTTGAATTAATTCGTTCATCTCCACTATACACATATCCATGTTAACTTGATTAAATCATGCCGAGACAATGATCACTTTGAAATTCCTATTTACTGTGTATACTATTGCATGTCTAGAGTCGTTTAAAACTAGTTTCACAAATTTTCATTATCTGTATAATTAGTTCTTGATTTTTGAATGACCCTATGTCAAAACAGGGAAGGCTTGGACTGAAATCCAAGGCATGTCCTTTTCCTTCTCGGACTCAGGCACAAAACCTGAGAACGCGACGGCCCGATAGGCCACATTCTCAGGGCCATCGCGACACAGTACTTGTCACGATCTGATCGCGACAGGCCACACCGTCGCGTTCTGGCCGCCTGACCTGACCGACCTGTCGCGACCCTTACACCCGTACGTCGCGTTCTGAAGTTTTTCACCAAAACCCTACATTATTGCTCAACTTGACTTTTTGCGGTAAACTCTTACCATATTAATTGTCTTACACACAGTAAATAACAATGATAAACGTGGGTATGTGATTATTAATTTAAAAGTCATTCACATGATTCAATCACACCTATGATTCTCTTATTCACATGCACACACTTGGACCATCCAATCATGGCGTGACTCGGCATAAAGATACTTCATAAAATATCTGGTAATTTATGATGTATTTAAAGTGTCCCATCTATTTTAAATGAACTTGTCTGCATTTTCTCACGATGTTTTGGGAATACCGTTACCCACGCTCCACTGTTCTAGAATTCCTCTAGAACCTCAGGCACTTGTTCCTCTACACACTTCTCTCTTGACTTGGACGAACTCTCCGTCGGATATTCCTTCTGCCGAACTAGTGAATCCTTGTTCAAGGCCTCCGTAAGACTCCTCTGTCCATGGATTCCCACATGGCCGACGAGCTGGTTGTACCCTAACACTTATGTTACCCTTTAGGGATCAGTAAAGATCCAAACGGCTTTAGTTGCTCTCGTTCTTATCTAGAATCACGCCGAACCTCTGGACCTGTGCATAATATGGCCAGTGGAAAGGTAGTGAATTCCACCTGACTGTCAACACCAAGCCTCAGTTTGGTAACGAGTTAACTTAAAGTTAACTCAAAGTTAACTCAGAGTTAACTCAAAATGTAGTTTGGTAACAAAAAAAAGTTAACTCAAGTGGGTCAGATGTGAGTTAACTCACAATTTTCCAACCCACCTCTAGAGGTGGATTGGAGTTAACTCAAGTGGGTTAACTACCTTTTTCTCTTGGCGGTACACAACATTAATTGCTACTTTCTCTTTTCTCAACACAACATTAATTGCTATTTTTTTCAAGTCACTTTTTGATATGAAAGTGGGTTAACTCACTTTATCTTGCCAAAGTAATCCCAAGAGAAAGTGGGTTAACTGACTGTAGTTAAACTGGGTTAACACACAAGAAAATAAACTAAAAAATGAGTTAACCCTGTATAACTTTAGTCATTGGTTGGAGTTAACTCTAACCCCAACCCATTGCCAAACTGAGGCCAAGTGCACGTGTTGTGCAACTGTTACTATCGCTCGCTTACTCGACATGTTACGTGCAATGTCCCCTAGTTCTCATCTATACCCTACTCGCTCATCTATTCACACTCTCTCTACTATCTCATCTATTCATCAAGTACTCTCATCTATTTCTTGGTACTCTCTATTGGCCATTGATTGATTGTCTAAAGATAAACAATATATGGCAATATATAAAGGGCCCGATCTGGTCCTGGGATGTGCGCCCAAAAGTGCTAGTGCCCACGGGAGTTAAATGACTAGAGTGTTTGGCATTACACTCGAGTGCTATCTATCTCGACTATCTAAATGACAATCAAAAGTGTTGTGCTATATATATTCTCTCGTTGTCTATCGGCAACAAAGTTCTATACTCGTTGTGCTATTGGTATACTTTGTGCTATTTGTGCTATGGTCATCCTGCTATTTGTGATATACTCGACGCTTGTACTATAATTGGAAACTTGTGCTATTCATTCACATGCTATCGTGCTATCTCTTACATTACTTGACTCTCTCGCTCTATCATTAGTTACTCTGCCTTTTTAATACATTAATCATTTAAAGCATGCTTGATCCTGAGATTTAAGTCCTACTGGGCGTTGTCGCTCATCCTGCATTTTGGGTTATGTGTTCTCAGGTGAGACCGAGGAAGAGGCTTACACTCACGAGGATGGGAACGACCAAGAGTGAAGTCAAGCATACCCTAGCATCTTAGTAGTTGTTAGCATTTAAGTTTAGTTCTTTTGCTTTTATTCAATGTAATTGGACCCTATAGAATGGCTATGATATTAGTGGTTGTAACTAGACATTGGAAATTATTAATGAGATGAATTTGCTTTAGTATTTATTCTTGTCCAATGGTTTGATGTCTAGTACTCGCTCTGTACCCGTTTTACTTGCAACTACCTCACGTTCCGATATTCTGCGTCGGGGCGTGACAATTATCATGTGTACTTAATGGAGTCCAAAAATAAAATAAAAGTCATGGATGGGCTTCAAACAATAAGTATTCACATCCCAATGAAATAAATGGGCCAAAAGATGTCTTTTGGGCCACAAATAAATTCAAGTAAGAAAATATCATGAAAATTCGTAGCTCAAATTGGGCATAAATTAGCAAGGGCAATTAGGGCAAAACCTAAAGCAATTAGACTTCCATATGAACCCAAATTCGTGCTTAACCATAATATGAGGTTTCCTAACGGATTTCCTACTCCAATTAGGGTGGATTAATGTGGAAATAGCTTATATAGAAGTTCTAGTCATGATAGGACTCCTACCATGAGACTAGGAAACCTCAAACTCGGAATTAAGCAAACCTAACATTATAAAACCATCATAAGACTTCTAGGGCTGACTTTAGCAAGCTTTCTTCATTGGTGGACGTGGGAAGAACACCCAGGAGCAAGGAGGACGACCCAAGAGCTTAGATTCTTGAAGGACATCTTCCCCAAGCCTCTACATCGACCCTTAACAACCAAGGAGTTCTAAGCGATCAAAGGTTGGTGTTCTCGGGCCAAACAAGAACAAACCTTATACCATGTTAAATATCGTTGTGTCTAGTTTCATATGCACTTATTTTCCCTAATTTTCATCGACCATGCTATAAGTATTAAATGTTTTCCAAACATCGCGCATGATTAGGGAACAAACCTTATTCATGTCATGTTTCACGCATCTCAAGACCAAATTAGGTCAACCCAAAACCATAGTTCTCTTCTACTCATCATCCTCTACAATTTTTATGTTCATAGTTTTGTCTTAAGAGCCCTAAATCTCTAGTTATTAGTGTTGCATGCATGATTGCACCGTTTTTCCTATTTTCAGGTTGAAACCCTAAACAGTGACCACTCTAGACGTCGCGTTTTACAGACTGGTATTACGATAGGTATACCCGTCGTGTTTACCTTAAAAGCGACCGCTTAGATCATCGCATTTTACATTTGTTCTGATAGGATCTGACAGCATAAAATTGTGTGCCACATTGGTTTCAGTGTATGTCTAAATCGCGACCGTATAGTACGTCGTGATTTGGTCTTTTTTCCTACCCTCGATTTACATTATTTCAAAGTCACATGAATGCATCGTCACGACAAGTCATGATTCAGAGACCCAATCGACAGCCTACTGATTTCCCTTGAACGCGTCCATCATGGCCGTCGCATTTTTGTACCGATTGCCATGAATGCATCGACCTGTCCCGTCGCATTTCTATTCCACAACCGTTCGCACATAGATTCCTTTTTGAAAAGGCATCGGTCAGTCCTGTCGCAATTTAAACACGATAGGTAACTCCGTCATGATTTAGTAATTTCACAGAGAGTCATGTTTTGACTATGTACGATCTTTTGAATTGCAACGACTGAACCCGTCGTGTATTTTAGAGCCTACCCGAGACCTGTTTACTGAGTTTTAAGTGTATGTCTTGCATGCTATGTGTTATATAAGCATTGTTCAGTCTGTCCAATGGCTTAAAACACGTTAACCCATGAAAAAGCCATAACAATCTGAAAGTTATTCTAATTTTTCTTAAAGGTTTGATCTATTCCTCATGAGATTGATATATTCATCTTGATCATCTAGCTTGTTAAAGTGAATGAATATCATGTTAAAATACTGTAAAGCATGTTACTATAATTGCACGTTATATATTACGTCATCATGTTACTTGCTTTCTGCTTGTTTTAAACTGGCGGATTGTGATATTAAGGCATGTTGTACACTACACTCTTGCACATATAGGCAGCCTATTCTTGGGGAATTGGAAACTCTCCGTTGGTCATTCTGTATCGACAGACTAGTGACCTTTTCTCTAAGACCTCTGTAAATCTCCGTACTCTATAGATTCCCTCATGGAAACCGAGTTGGTTGTACCATTAAAGTTCCCTGGAGATAGTGTGCATTTCCTCTCTCGTCTCGTTCTCGTGAGTGTGGATTTATAATCATGGACTTAAGCTATCAATGTAAAGATTTAACCAAAAGTGTAAATTGCACCATTATGCTGCCAAACTTCGCTCTTGACCATTGCTATCATGTTCACATGACTTGTTATGCTTGAAATCATTATTGACATGACACTCTTTGTGAAACAGTGAACCATTGTTTTTGACTTGATAGTCATTACCCTTCTTGACAAACTTGTTCGTGTTACATGCTCTTGAACTCACTCTTGACATGATAGTCTCGGACTACTAGTGAACAATGTCCCTTGGCAAGATTGTACTATTACTCTCAAACATCTTGACGTGACACTCTTGAACTTGTGAAAGTACCCTATTGGGATCTTTTAAGCTATCGCGGCTCCTACTGTCTTGTACTGTACTGAACTGTCTAGCGCAAAAACGGGTCTTGTGACTCTACTGGACTTGAATGCATACTGTTGAGGGCACGGAGAGTGTCCGAGGGGCTCCAATCTAGTCCTGGGGGCAGAGAGAAATCCGAAAATACCTCCAAGGGCTAATAACGTTGTCTGTATTTACACCGGTTCTAACTGTTATGATTTAGCTAGACATCTGACTATTACACTCTTACTGTTCGTCGGTTAATTCAGACATACTACATTGTTACTGTTCGTCTTTTAATTCAGACATATTGCACTGTTACTATTCTTCTGTTACTTCAGACATACTGCACTGTTACTGAACTGCTACTGTCTTGTTATTGAATGACTATTTGTGACAGTCCTCGTTGTTCAGGTCCGTTAACCCATTAACGTGCTCGACACGACTCCGTCTCCCATGATCGGGCTGAAGCCTCGCAAGGGATATCAACCACACATGTCCGTGAAAATATAAAAGAACACGTTGAACACATGTAAGATTTCATTTCTCACACATATCCACATGAAATGTACATAGTCATAGTACAAAGTACAACAGCCTGGGACAAACCCCCAAGGCTCAACAAGAAGAAACATTACTCTGCTAGTGGCGAAGGCCCGACTCCACTACGGTGCTGACCGGAACTAGAGGTGAGATGGGAATCCTCCTACTCTCCTTCACTTGGAAGAAGAAGGGGTGAGCCTCACAAGTCATTGGCTCACTAGGGCAACTCCCCTAATAACAAAGTTGTAATGCATTTAGAATATATAACCACCTATGCATGATGCTACAGATGTAAGTAAATAAACGGCAAACCACGTACGTGTGTACAAGCTAAAGAAGGGCACGCTGCACACGATTCACGAGAACTGGTTCGCGACACCATCCACAGACCCGAACAAACAACACAAGTCTACCTCTCAGCCTCGCAGCCAGGGACGAAAGGTCCAGCTGCCGCTCCACCTCTACAAGGTCAAGAACTGTGGAGACAAACCAACACCACACCTACAGACTACACAGCTACAGGCCCAAGCCTGACACCTTTAGGGACTCTAGCCGAGAATCCTAAAGTGAGGCACTGGAAACAGGACTAGCTGGGGACCAGTACGTCTACTGGTGTCCATTCCCCAACCAAGAGCATGCTATAAGAGACCGCACACCCACAAACATGAGTCGTTGTCCCCTGTCATCTTTCCCTTAGTCGGACGTACAACTCAAACTCAGGAGTAAGGGTGTCCAGGAAGACAACACAAACCTTGATGGTACACACTGTACCGGGACAAGCCCTAAGCACCTGGTGCTAGGGTAACCGACTGGAGAGGTAACCACGGAAGGCGTGACAACCCGACTCGCTATGCACACATTTCCAAGCAAAATCCCTCATTATCAATCACGGTATGAGCCGACACAACCCATATAGGCCCTACATTGCCTTGCCAACACAGCCCAAGTAATGTAGGATAGAAACTAGACAGACTGGCCATAGAACCCTAGAGCTCGGGTGGCCACATTCTAAAAAGTGTCCAACACAGTAGCCACCTATCAAATTGAATCGTGACGGACTTACCTGCCGCCTTAAGGTTTGAATCGCGACGGTCCATGTCATCGCGTTCACATGAATCGTGATGACTGGTTCCGTCGCCTTTCAGACAACAAAAACGAGCCCTGAACTACCATTCTGAAAATCACACCATAGAGCCACACATGCATGTAAAGTAGGAAATAGCAGTTCAAATGAAACCCTAAACATGCTCTCTATTATGCTCATACAATTTCCACAACCAAAACCTCAAACCCTAACCTACACAGTCTACACAAAGGAAAATAGGGCAGAATTCCCCTATCACAAGTGAAACATAAATCCAACACTGTCCGGACGCTCCCCGCGCTCCGAAGCACCTCCTCGCGTCGGAATCGCGCCGAACGGACACTAAAACAGCCACAATCACCCAAATTTCCCTTTAAAACCGCAACAGAGCCTTCCCCAGCTGAACAGTGCAACTGCACTGTTAGTTGCACTGTTTGGCCAAGGGCAGAAGCTCAAAACGCACTGTGTTTAAATCGCGTCGTGTCTGCCCGCCGCGTTTAGAAACGTGACGGACCTCGGTGACGCGTTTAAACCCCGATGTCCCTGCATGCGCCACGTGGTGCGCATGCAGCGGCGCTCACGTAAAAGCGGTGCCAAATCGCGGCGATGCAGGTGGACGCGTTCATGTGAGAATCGCGACGTCTGGTTACGTAGCGTTCTCAATGAACCCGACAGAGGTCTGTTTGGGCTGGAATTTCCAACCCTCCAGCCTCCCAACCTACCACACCAACCTGTATAAACACATGTAGACCCACATGGTCTACCAATGGGCCACACACTGGCCTCCAAAACCCGATAAATCGCGATCTGAACGTACTGGTTATTACATTACTATAACCTAAAAAGAATTTCATCCTCGAAATTAAGGAGATAAGCGCAAACAACAATTCAACACATATACGACTATCACTTAAAAAGAATTTAACGCTTACTCAAACAAGTATGGATACATCTTGTACATCTCATCGGCCAATTCCCAAGTGTCTTCACCACCCTGCATGTTTTCCTATCTGATCTTTACCAACTCAATGTCCTTATTTCTCAATCTTTCTCTATGTCTGCTTGTGATCATAACTGGATATCTGGCATGGATATATCTGGCATCAAGTCATCACGTGTGTAGCTGAAAATCTGAGAAGGGTCCCGAATGTACCTCCTTAACATTGAGACATGGAACATGTCGTGAGCATCCACGAAGTCTGCTGGAAGCTCCAACCTGTAAGCTGTCTCACCAATCCTTTCCAAAATCTAAAATGGACCCACATACCTGGGACTCAACTTGCCCTTCTTGCTGAACCTCAAAACACCCTTGGTTGGAGAAACTCTCCAAAACACATAATCGCTAACTTCAAACTGGAGGGGCCTACGCCGTGCATCCGCATAACTCTTTTGCCTGCTCTGCGCCGTTTGAAGCTTCTCCTTGATGAACTTTACCATTTCTGCACATTGCTGCACCAATTTCGGTCCCATCACCTATCTTTCACCCACTTCATGCCAATTCAACGGTGTTCTACAAGGTCTTCCATATAGTGCCTCATACGGTGCCATGCCGATGCTCGTGTGATAGTTGTTGTTGTAGGCAAATTCAACCATACCAAGGTGCTGCTCCCATCTGCCACCCCAAACCAAACAACAAGCCCGAAGCATATCCTCAATAGTCTGGATTGTCCTGTCCGTCAGTTTGGGGATGGTATGCTAAACTATACCTCAATTATGTGCCCACAATCCTCTGCAAACTCCTCTAAAAGCCGGATGTAAACTTGGGATCCCTGTCTAAAACAATAGTGATGGGTATTCCATGCAATGGCACAATTCTCTTAACATACAATCTCACCAATCGGTCCACTGCCCATGACATACTTACTGCTAGCAACCTGCATACATTTGTCAACCTATCAACAAAAACCCAAATGCTATTGTGACCTGACGTTGTCCTGGGCAAACCGGCAACAAAGTCCATTGCTATATCATCCCACTTCCACTGCGGTATTGGTAATGGCTGCAACAAACCACCTGGCCTTTGATGCTCCGCCTTAACTTGTTGACACACCAAACATCTTGCTATGAATTCTGCTATCTCTCTCTTCATGCTCGGCCACTAGAAATATTTCTTCAAATCTTGGTACATCTTGGTGCTTCCGGGGTGTATGGTATACCTAGACCGATGTGCTTCTTCTAACACTTTCTGCTTCACACCAACTTCACTTGGAACATATAACATGTACCTGAACCGGACCACACAATCATCATCTATAGTAACATCCTCCATCTTCACAATATCATCCAGGTGCTCATCTACCTTTTGTGCTTCTATAATCTGCCAATACAAAGACAGCTCCACAGTGCTACTGGCTAACACTGCTCTTCGCTAGCTACTTGGTACAATTAAAGAATTTTCTGCCACATCTTCATATAGCTTCCACTCCCTCATCATCATATGACTCATGATCGCTTTCCTGCTCAAAGCATCTGCTACCACATTTGCCTTGCCTAGGTGATATGCCAAACTAAAATCATAATCCTTGAGATATTCCATCCACCTGCGCTACCTCAAATTCAAGTCCTTCTGTGAAAAGATGTACTTCAAGCTCTTGTGGTCCGTGAATATCTCAAACCTCTCACCATACAAGTAATGCGGCCATATCTTCAATGCAAACACAACCGCTACCAGCTCTAAATCATGGATGGGGTAGTTCTCCTCGTGCTGCTTCAATTGCTTGGATGCATATGCCACCACCTTTCCATGTTGCATAAGCACTGCCCCAAGTCCTCTCCTGGATGTATCTGTATATATCACAAAACCACCTCGGCCTGACGGTATCTCCAATATCGGTGCTGAAGTGAGCCGCTTCTTCAATTGCATAAAATTGCGCCTGCAATCAGATGACCATGCAAATGGTACCCCTTTCCTGGTAAGCCTTGTCATCGGTGTTGCAATCTTGGAGAAGTCTTCAATAAACTGCCTATAATATCCTGCCATACCAAGAAAACTCCTAATCTCTGACACTGTCTTTGGCACCTTTCATTTCATAACGGCTTCCACCTTCGCTGGATCTACTGCAACACCTTCACTTAAAATGACATGCCCCAAAAACTGTATCTCTTTAAGCCACAACTCACACTTACTAAATTTTGCATAAAGCTGGTGCTCCCTCAATGTTTGCAATGTGACCCTTAAGTGAGCTGCATGTTCTTCTTCCGAGGCTGAATATACTAAAATATCATCTATGAACACCACAATAAACCCATCTAAATATGGATGAAAAATTATGTTCATCAAGTTCATAAATGTCGTCGGTGCATTGGTTAGTCCAAATGGCATAACCACAAATTCATAATGCACATACCTTGTTCTGAATGTCGTCTTGTCAATATCTTCTTCCTGAATCCTTAATTGATGGTACCCTGATCTCAAATCTATCTTGAAGAACACATTTGCTGATTGCAATTGATCAAACAAATCATCAATTCGTAGAAGTGGATACCTGTTCTTTATTGTGACTTGATTCAACTGGCGATAATCAATACACATTCTCATGCTACCATCTTTCTTTCTTACAAACAAAACCGGTGCTCCCCATGGTGAGTGACTCGGCCGAATGAAACCTTTCTCAAGTAGTTCTTGCAATTACTTCTTTAACTCTTTCAATTCTACAGGTGCCATCTTGTATGGTGCCTTAGAAATGGGCATACTACCCGGCTGCAACTCTACTGTAAAGTCCACCTCTCTGTGTGGTGCCAAACCTGGAAGCTCATCTGGAAACACATCCACAAACTCCCTAACAATGGGTACCATATCTACTGTTTTACATACCTCAACCAAGCTAACGGATGTCAAATAGGCTACACACCCTGTATTAATCAATTTTCTAGTCTTAAGAGCAGAAATGATAAACTTAGGGGTATAGAATGGCATACCTTGAAACTCAAACATTTCCCCTCCTGGATGGCTAAACCTTACTCTCTTCTTTCTGCAATCAACAACTGCCCTATATACTTCCAACCAATCTATGCCTAATATCACATCATATTCCTTTAACTGTAGTGCATACAACCTGGCTGGCAACTGGTTTCCTCATATCATAATAGGGACCTCATCCAAGTAACATGTAGTAAGCATAAAATCACCAGACGATACTTCTACCACAAGCTCACACTGCCTCTCCTCAAATGGATGTACCATACTATCAATAAAGTCTTCAGAAATGAAAGAATGGGAGGCACCTAGATCAATTAATGTTCTAGCTGAAAATTCAAGGAGCGGTATAATACCTTCAATTAGATTTGACGCCTCCGCTTAAGCCCTTGTGATTGCCATCACTTGTCTTCGTCCTCCTCCTCTCTGGTAAGACGAACCTCTACCTAATATGAATTAAAATCTAAACTACCAATAAAAATGTATCTCATTTCTCATCTTGTTAATGAAAAATAAATCGGCATCATCATCATCAGAGTCTTATCTCATTATTTGGAGTCAATAAATAATCTTACTGTGTAAAAGTAAGTTCAAAAACATTTTATGTCAGTACAAACATAAGTTCAAAAACATTTTATGTGATTTTTGCCAGTATTATTTTGTCATATATCTCGTAAGGGTTTATTTAGCAGGGTTATTTTAATTATTCATAAGAGCACCTTTTTTGCAAGGATGCATGCAATAACATTATTTTTCAAGAAAGCCTAAGTACTATTCCCTATATTTTGCCCTCCTGATCCCGACATCTCCTGGCTCGGCCACTCAGAGACTATCTATATTGTCTTTTCCAACTGCATTTCAAAACATTATATAGAGGGGGTTTTGCAAATAAATTATTAATAAAAGTGAATTTGTAAAAAACTTATTTTTCAAAACACATTAATAGATATGCATTTATCTAAAATCAAAAAGTACAAATATGCCCTCACAATGGTATATTTGCAAAGGGCCTTGAGTGAAAATATATCATTGTGATGGCATACTTGCACTATCTAATTTTAAACAAGGGTATACTTACTAATCCATTTTTTAAGAATAATTTTTTTTACAAATTCACTTCTAACAATGATTTATTGGCAAAAATCCCTCGTTTATAACCAAGCCTCACTCAAGACACAAGACATTTAATGACATAAGTTCGAATCTTTGTAAAGCCATTTTTATCCATATTATCATTCTTCACACCATCTGCACTTAGAATGAAAGAGGGACCGTCATGATCGAATTGGATTCATGTCATGCGTTATCAAAACCCTCGTTACACCATAAAACAAACTTATATAATTCTTTTACATACAAGATTCTTACAAGGACTGCCTGCCAGGCTCCAGGATGAAGCCTTCACTCATATAAACTCCCAGCAGAATCATCTCAACTCCCTGTTTTAAGCTCAGTGGTACTAGAAACCATTTAAAGTGCAGTGCTTGTTTTGCCAAAATCAAGGTTGACCAAAGATGCTTCTTTTAGCCCGACCGTGAGAGGGGTAACAGGAATGGTCCATCCCTCCATAGGAACTTGACGAATGTATGCCAAACACATTTGAGTGAAGGATTTATTTCCAATTTTTAAAATCGAGGGAAAATAAATCTAAAAGACTGCAAACATAGCCCGACAAGAACCCTTGTTAGAAGCTGCAACCATGCCTTTGCAGTTTGCATTTTACATAGTACCTTGAACTATTGTGACAAGCCAAATTCCAAAAGATATTTTCGCCTCGATCCTGACACGCTTCAATCTAACGGGAGAACCCGGGACATTCAATTATTTGCTCATCTTTAGCCAACAAAAAGGAAGCAAGGAGGCAACAGTTAATTATGGCAGAGGAATGACATGCCCAGAAAACTTGCTCATTACCTACAGTATTAAATTTACAGGAACAATCAAGTCCAGAAGACCACTTCTACAATGCATCCAGTTGCCAAGTTCTTTCTTGTCCAAGGAGGTACAACAAGAACTACAATGAGGAAGAAAGATACAGAGATGCAGCTCTCCATTAGACTGTTAGAATAAGTAACCCATCTAGTCCAATACAATGTATAGAACATCGGGACCTGGAGATAGCTGGGACGTTAGTGACACACGAGAAGCCAGGTCCCAGAATCAGTGAAGCCGAAGGAAGGCTCCAATCTTAGGCTTCTAACTTGTTTTGATGTCCCTCTGGTTCTACATCTATACAAATCGAAGATCAAAACCACTAGCTGCTGTTATAAGAGGCACTCCGAAACAAGATCCGGACCACCGAGAAACCAGGGGAGGAAAAGAAAGCCTGGGCAGGACTAAGCTACAATTCTGGATGTTCAAATGGTGCCCGTATAAATAACTGGCCGTGCAAGGTAACTACTGCAGATGTTTGATGTGGATCGATTCTGGAAGGTAAGGTAATAATCTGCAACGTACATTAATATTTTCCTCATTATAAAAGGTCCCAAAAATGGTAAGAAAATACACTTTGATACCAGGAAGAACATCGAACCTTTTTAAAGGGAGTGACACCCCACGGATTATCTGGCTGCTCTGGTTGACCAGATATGACCAAACGGCCTGCCGGATCTGATTGGACATGAACCTGAACATATAAGAAATAAGGTTAGTCCAATGCAAAAAATGAAATAAGGATGCCGAGTTTAGTTCTGCTAAATCATAATTAAGAGGAATAGTTAGTTGAAAAAAAAAAGTTTGAACCACAAGGCTAAACTCCATATATTCCATAAGACACAGAAGAACCTCGAGCAAATGTGTCAATTTCAACGAGGCGATGGCAGGCTCCATAAAAGGTAAGATGACTAAACCAATCCTTATGCTTATCTTGACATATTAAGCATCTAGTGAGATGGGAGAGAGAAGTGTTGAAAAGAGGAGAAAGTGGGAGAGAAGAGAATGGATGATAAGAGGCATGGAGGATGAAGGACAAGGAATATGGAGAAAGGTAAGGAGAAAAAAAACAGCTTCTCTTTGGTGCTTTAGATGATGCCAAACTGGGCAGCTAGATGTACGCAAGCAGCAGTTTGTGAGATATGCAAGGGGATGAACACTCAGCCATGTGTCGTCTTGGGATAACAGTATGCACCTCAATAATCCCGGAAGCCAGAAAGGAAGGCCCCTGGAGGAATGAGCAAGGAAACTCCAGGACAGGAGGCCACGGTGGATCCCTCAGTGGAGATTGACTGGGATATGTGCCACCATTCGCTTTGTTTCAAGGACAGTTGACAAGGGCAAGATGTGGCAACCAACTGCAGAATCTGGGAGCTAATCTGAGTCTATCGGCCTGAGAATCATGTCCGGGCATCAGGTGACAAATGGTGAGAAAGCTGAGTTCGGAAATGGGGGAAGAGATTCTGAGCCTTGCAAGGCTGCAGGAAGGAGACGAGGACTGCCAGTCTCAGTCGGAAGATTGGCTCAGACCTCTAATGTAATATCTCGGGCTTTCCAGTTCTCTTCGCCCGCGTTTTGGATAACTGGCTGCTGACGTGTCCGGCCTGGGCGACGCGTTAGTGTTGCGACGGAGGTGCCCGTCGCGACAGTCATCCCTTGTTGCGACCGTCATTGCCGTCGCGTTCTGGTCGCGCCCGGTCGCCCGGTCAATGGGTCGCGACCGTCCTTGCCGTCGCGTTCTGGTCGAGCCCGGTCAACGGGTCGCGACTGCTTTCTGCTTTTCGGTCGTCTGACACCTGTCAGTGTGGCAGGCGTGGCAGATTGACTTGTCAGGTTGTCGCGGTGCCCTAGATGGGCGCGTTCTGGTCGCGGTCTGAGCGGCCATCGCAATAAGGTTTGTATCGCGACGCCCCGTCCCGTCGCGTTCTGGGGACCGGAGGCTAAAAGCCTTGGCCAATTTCCCCTTTCCCTTTTCTTTCCTTCCCTTCTCTTCTCTGAGGGAGAAAGATGGTTTCCTCTTCCATCTCCGGGCGTGAAGTGTGGTGGTGGCGCCGGCGGCGGCTCGTGCGGAGCTTGGAGCGGCGTCGTGGAGCGAGGAGGTGTTCTTGCCGTCGTGAAGGCCCTTCGTGGGTTTGGTTCTTCGTTCTCCAGTAGGGATTTCTAGAACTCTTTCCATTCCGGGCAATTGGAGGTCCTTGTGTGTGATTGCTTGTGTTTACAGCTTTCTCCATGATCCCCTCCCCGTGTTTGTGTTGTAGTGTGTGGGCGACCCCGGAATGGAGGATCTTGTCGGTCGGCCTTCCTGCTGATGTCGTGACCGCAGGGCGCGTCGCGACATCAGAGGAGGCGTCGCCCCGGTCGGACGTGATCTTATCGCCACGCGGGTGGCCGTCGCGATAAGGTGTGTCGCGACTCGTTTTCCCGTCGCGACAAGGGTGTTGTCACGACGCGTTGTCTTGTCGCGACAAGGTTGTCGTGGCCTATTTTCCTGTCGCGACAAGAAGATCATCGCCACGCGCTTCCCCGACGCGACCTTCTTGTCGCGGTTGCCCTACCCGTCACGATGGGATCGCGACGGGCTAGGAGGGCGTGACAAGACCTGGTCTGCCTTGGGAGTTTCCGTGGCCACGGTTGACGTGTCGGCGTGTGCCCCAGGGCAAGGTGTGCCCTTAGGATCTTCTGGTGGGAACGCAGCAGGTTGCCTCCCTGCGTTCACTGACCGTAGGTGACACCTTCGTGGCTGTGTCCTAGCGGCGGTGCTAGGCGGCTCACGTCTGTCTAATAATCGATTGTCTGACTGCCAATCGATTATTAGCAGAGCGTTGGTTTCTGTTCTACCTGGTGATGTTCCGGTTTCTCGGGCCGTGTCGTGTGTGCCGACGTTGGTCGACAGCCCTTCTGGGGGTTTCCGAAAGGGGTGCCGTGCGTGCCTGTACCTGCTGGGCTGTCTGGGTTATGAGCCAACGGTACCGTTTCTGTGGTAGTTGCCCCGCCAGTGTTCTCTTTCACCCGATGCTCGGCACTTGAGGGCTTGTCCGTAAGACAGGTTGTTACCATTTCCTGGGACCCCTAGCCCCGCGCACCTATGTCAGAGGGGGCTGCTCCGGGCGGCGGGCGTGCTCAAGTCTCGGACTTGGACCAAAAGGGGAAAACGGTGGGGACAGCGGCGTGAGCCGTTTGTAGAACTCTCTTAGCTGGTCTGGGTCTCCGAGATGGTTCGGCGCTCGTCCAGTGCGGACCAGCTAGTCCTTCTCACTGCCTCGCTCTGCGTTGGTTCCGGAGCCACGTAGGGAGGTCAGGCGTGGGGCTGCAGCTCAACCGAGCTGCGGTGGTTGTGGTTGTTCTTTGCTGTGACTCGCTAGCCTCACTCTACCGGGGAGGTCGTAGGCACGAGTCAGCGGCTGGTGAGCTGGAGGAGTGGACTGTGTGTCCTCCTCTTAGCTGCTTGTGGCAGTGGCTTGTGTGCTCTTGCGTGACGGTGTTTCTCACGTTGTTTCCAATAATGGTTTCTAGTTGCCCTAGTCTGCACGGTGGTTGTAACCTAGCTGTGTCTAGTGTCGTGGGTTTGCTTGGTTTGGCCTTGTAGGTCGTGTTTAGTGCCTTGTGTAAACACCCAACTGTTGTTTCAGTAACCCGTTCCTTGGTGCCTTTCGTGGTGGCACTGGTGTGTAATTCCCTGACCTTGTGGAGTGTTCGAGGTGCAGGGTGGGTCTGTTTGTGAGCCCTCGACCTGGTGGAGGTCTGAGGTGGTCGTGCCTGTGGTGAGACGTTGCTTCTCACATAGTTGCTCGATGTCTCTCGTGGTGACACCTAGTTGTTCCTTCCCGACCTTGTGGAGGTCTGCAATGTTGGTGCTTTGTCTTAAGACTCTGGTCTCTCGTGGTTGCTCCGGTGTACCGTGAGCTTCCTTGTCTCGGCGGGTGAGTGCCGAGGGTTTGCTTCCGCATTGTGTTGCTCTGGCCCAACCCTGGTTGCAGGTCGTGGCGTTGCTCTAGTTGCTTCCGCATGTGTTTGACTCTGCTGGTTCTGCGGGAGTCGTCTTTGGCCTGACCCGGGTTATGGTCGAGGCGTTTACTCTGTTTCCGCTGCTTTGTAGTACTCTGCAGTAGGTGTTTCTCGCTTTACTGCTTTGTAGAGTAGTTTTGCTTCCGCTTTGTTGGAGTTCCTGCTGCTCTGGCTGATAAGGGACTGATAAATCCTACTGAGCCTTGTTTGCGAGGCTCACCCCCTACTCTCTTCAGGCAGGGACTCGTTGTCGCAAGAGTTCGTTGCCGGACGATCGTGGTGGCGGTTTGTTACGCCGTGCATTGCCAGCAGTGTGAGTTGTGAGCGTGAGCGCTTGTAGCGTGAGTTGAGAGTGGCCTTTTTGCAAGTCCTCGGGGTATGCCCCTTAAGGACTACACATTTCTTTCTGTACATGTACTTTTATTTGGGACATGTTGTACATAATTCCTTTATTAATGTACGAACTTCTTGTTATAGTTATTTGAATTCATTGCTTATCTCACTGAACTAAATTCTATCCCTTCCGGATCTTCAAATCCGTGGGTGGCGGCACGACCTTCGGGGGTCCCTGGCGAGGGTCCAGGAGGTCGGGTCGATACAGTGGTATCAGAGCTCAGGGGTCCAACGAGATTTGTAATGAGTTAATAACTATGGTTGTCCCAAAGAAAGGTACTAGTACGTTGCTGGCCCGTCCATGTGTAGTTGCTGTTAGGTGAGTATTTGGTTCTTTGTTGCAGGTGGCTTACTTTCCAGTAGGGTCCGAGTGTGAGCTGCAGGAGAGTGTCGTTGCTGTTGCTGGGTGTGCATGCTTCGAGCGTGGTTGTTGTTTTCGTTCGTGCTGCGGTTGGGGTTCGTCGTCGGCCTGCGCGTCCGTATGGGTGTGTCGCGAAGGCTGAGAGAGCCTACGTGTGGTGTGGCCTTCACCGGTGCAGGGTTGTGGTCTACGGGATCGGTCGAAGGTGTCCTTGCCTTGTTGGCTGTCCCCTTATTGTTGGGGTGTGTCCTTGTTGGATGTCCCCCTTGTTGTTGGGGTGTGTCCTTGTTGGATATCCCCCTTGTTGTTGGGGGTGTGTGTTGTGTTGGTTGTGTTTTTTTTGGCCTTGTGTGCTTGTGCGCCGTTGGGCGTTGTGCTCTGCTCAGTCGACGTCTTGCTCGAGCTAAGCAGATGCTTGTGTGCCGTGTTGCACGCTGGTTGAGCGCTGCGACACCTGTCTGTGGTTGTTGCCGACTTTGTGCTGGCTAGTTGTGGACTCTGGTGAGATGCTCCTGGAGTTCTTCTTTGTTTGGTTCTGGTGGAAGTGAGGTTTTCCCCAAAACCGTGTTGTGCTCGTTTCTGGTTGTTGCAGCATTGCCTTCTGGGTTGAGGTGCATCGTTTGGCTGCCTGTGTTCTGGTGGTGTTTCCCAGAACTGTTTGTTGTTGTCCTAGTGAGGGTTCTCCCTCTAGGACTGTTTATGTGCTCGTTAAAGTCTTCCGCTGTGTTACCTCCTTGGTTTGAGGTCTCTGTTGTCTGGTTGGTTGTCGTTGCGTTGCCCTCGAGGTTGAGGTGCATCGCTTAGTTGCCCTATGTTCTGCTAATATTTTCCAGAACCGTTGGTTGTTGTCCTGGTGAGGGTTGCTCTCAGGACTGTACCGGGCTTGTTTCTGCCGGTTGTGGTGCTACCTCAGGGTCTGAGGTGTGCTGTTGGTTGGCTGGTGCGTTCTGGCGGGTTTTCCCACAACGGTGCCTGGGTAGTTCTGGTGGAGGTTCTCCCAGAACCAGTTTGTGTTGCTTCCGCTATCTTCTGTGTTCTCTCTGTTGGCCGTTTGTTTGGGCTACGTTCTGGTAATGTTTTCCCAGAACGGCTCTTAGCACTCTTGGCGGAGGTTCTCCCCCAAAGTGACCTTGTGTTGTTTTGGCTGTCGCTGCTCTCTCTCTATGGTGGAGATGAGCTGTCATTGTTGCCGATCAGACTGTCTGTGTTGCAGTCTGTTTGGGCGTTGTCCGTCAAGATGTGGTACCTTTGACCGTGGGTCTGGCCATGATGCTGGCCAGGTTGTCTTCCGGTTCGTTTGCGCGTTTCTCAGCTGCGTTGGTGGGACTCCGTGTGTCCCCGTGGTCAGGTGTTTTGCTTCGTTTCTTGCACCCTGCGTGCTCTTCCAGATGGTAGTCTGGTGAGTGTAGCGGGTGTTTGGTTGGTTGTGCCTCACGGGTGAGTGCTAGCCTTGCGTGTTGTTTTCTCCTTTGTGTGGGGAAGAGGCCTGTTGTGTGCCTTCTTCCTCTGCTTTTTGTGGTTGCTCGGGGTGGTGGTGCTCTGCTATGGCATTTGGTGCCATGTCGCGCACCGTGGCGACCTTTATGGCAAAGGTCCCTCCCCTTGTGGTGTTTTGAGGTTGAGCTGGTTGCTCTCCTCGTACGCGTGGTTTCCTTGTGGTGCGATAGGTTATGGTGACCTATTGTCCCGTCTCTTGTTGTGATGGTTTCTTGTTGCCTGACTGGACGATGTAGGGCAGCGTGCCCTGTGTTCAGTGTGAGGCAGCATCGGTTTCTCTTGTATTGGCTTGCTTGTGCCGGCTTCGTTCCAGTGCGTGTTTCTCTTGTGCCTCAACTGTGCTTGGAGGCACTTGTCGCTGTTAGTGTGTGGCCCTCCCCACCTGTGGTGGTAGGAGCGGTGCCCTGTGTTTGCGCACTTATAAGAGCCAATATGGTTGTTGCGCTCTTGAAGCTGTTAGTTTCTCGCGCGTTTCTCTTGTGGGTCTCTGGTGGAGAGTCCCTTTCTGTTGGCCTTGAGTCGTTTCAGGCCGTGGGTGCGGTTGTGTACTGCACCTAGAGCGTGTTTCTTTTTCGATGTTTTGTGTCTTTGTGCCTTGAGGATTCGTGGCCAGTGTGGCCTGTTCTACCCTTTTTGGCTTGCGGCTTCTTGTGTGTGACTTTTGGCAGGTCTCGTGTGGGGTTTCCTCTCTTTTAGCCCGTGATGTTTCGGCCGTTGATGCAACTGTGTTGCATCTTGCCGAGCTTTGGTGCTTGTGGTAGCACCCTGTGCTCGTGCTCGAGTGGTTTGTTTTCATGCCGTCCGGAGCCCTGGTGCATTGTGTGGCACCTTGGGTGGCTCCTGGTGCTCGTGTTGGCACTGTGTGTTGTGCCGGGTGTCCTGATCGTAAGCGTCATGCGTCGTTTCGCGAGTTTGCTCGGTGTTCGAGGCGTTGAGCTTTCCGCCTCTGGGACATTTTGTGCTGGTCGTGCCTTGTGGTTGTACCGTTACCGTTGTGGGGTGGCTGCTTTGCCTTGTCTAGGTAGCCCTATCGGTGGTGCGCCAGGCTTTGGTCGTGGCCTGTATCCGGATTTTCCTCTAGCTTGGGGAAGCGAGTGTGTCCGGTTGGGGTTCCCTGTTTAGGTTTGGATCCCCCTGAGGTCGACGTGTTGTTCTCGACCTCTACTGTTGTTTCGATTTTCGCGCGGTTTGCCGACGTCTTGGGATGCTTGGCATTGCCATCATCAGACATCTTCTTTGGTTTTGCCTCTGTGCGTGTGCCTGTGGAGCAGGTGTTTTAGCTTTCTGTGGCTCCACAGTCGTTGTGTCCTTGTCGGACCACGAGGACGATCTAGGTGAGATCTAGTGGTGCCGACGGACACTGCCTGGCTTGCCGTGGTTTTCTCCACGTGCGTGTTTTCTGCTTGGTTTTGGGTCGCCCTAAGAAACTCTCGTTTGGCCTTGTCGTAGTTACTAGCTGTTGCTAGTTATACGGAGCCATTCAGCGGAGTCTTGTGGATGACCTCTTGGCGTTTTCCTCGGTTGTCGTCAGTAGCTAGGACCTCTGTCTTGTCGTTGGTGACAGAGTGAGTTACTGACCGGTTGGTCTCAACGGCGTGGTCTGTTGAGGGTTCAGTCGAGTGGCTTCCGACTGGCGGTTTCAGTGTTTTCTGGTCGGCTTGGTGCGCGCCGCGCCTGTGGAGTTGTCGACATCCGTTTGTGTGCTTTGCGTCGGTTGCTGTGCGCTCTGTGTGAGCTGTCGAATGTCTGGTTAGGCACTCCCTTGTGGCAGGGTCGTGGTGGTGACCACCGGGAAGTCGCGGTGCGACTTAGTGGTCCCTTGGCACCTGTTGTTTTCTCCGACTGGGTTTCGCCCTTGATTTCGAGGACGAAATTATTTTTTTGTTGGATGTATTATAACATCTCGGGCTTTCCGGTTCTCTTCACCCGCGTTTTGGATGACTGGCTGCTGACGCGTCCAATCTGGGCGATGCGTTAGTGTCGCGACGGAGGTGCCCGTCGCGACAGTCATCCCTTGTTGCGACCGTCCTTGCCATCGCATTCTAGTCGCGCCCGGTCAACGGGTCACGACTGCTTTCCGCTTTTCGGTCGTCTGACGCCTGTCAGTGTGGCAGGCGTGGCAAACTGACCTGTCAGGTTGTCGCGGCGCCCTGGATGGGCGCGTTCTGGTCGCGGTCTGGGCAGCCGTCGCGATAAGGTTTGTATCGCGACGCCCCGCTCCGTCGCGTTTTGGGGGCCGAAGGCTAAAAGCCTTGGCCGGTTTCCCCTTTCCCTTTTCTTTCCTTTCTTTCCTTCCCTTCTCTTCTCCGAGGGAGAAAGGTGGTTTCGCCTTCCATCTCCGAGCGTGGAGCGTGGTGGCACCGGCGGCGGCTCGTGCAGAGCTTGGAGCGGCGTCGTGGAGCGAGGAGGAGGTGTGCTTGCCGTCGTGAAGGCCCTTCGTGGGTTTGGTTCTTCGTTCTCCAATAGGGATTTCTAGAACTCTTTCCATTCCGAGCAATTGGAGGTCCTTGTGTGTGATTGCTTGTGTTTACAGCTTTCTCCATGATCTCCTCCCCGTGTTTGTGTGTTGTAGTGTGTGGGCAACCCCGGAATGGAGGATCCCGTCGGTCGGCCTTCCTGCTGATGTCGCGACCGCAGGGCGCGTCGCGACATCAGAGGAGGAGTCGCCCCGGTCGGACGCGACCTTATCGCGGCGCGGGTGGCCGTCGCGATAAGGTGTGTCGCGACCCATTTGCCCATCGCGACAAGGGTGTTGTCGAGACGTGTTGTCTTGTCGCGACAAGGTTGTCGCAGCCTGTTTTCCTGTCGCGACGCGCTTCCCCGACGCGACCTTCTTGTCGCGGTTGCCCTACCCGTCGCAATGGGATCGCGACGGTCTAGGAGGGCGCGACAAGACTTGGTCTACCTTGGGTGTTTCCGTGGCCACGGTTGGCGTGTCGGCGTGCGCCCCAGGGCAGGGTGCCCTTAGGACCTTCTGGTGGGAACGCGGCAGGTTGCCTCCCTGCGTTCACTGACCGTAGGTGACACCTTCGTGGTCGTGTCCTAGCAGCGGTGCTAGGAGGCTCGCGTCTATCTAATAATCGATTGTCTGGCTGCCAATCGATTATTAACAGAGCATTGGTTTCTGTTCTGCCTGGTGGTGTTCCGGTTTCTCGGGCCGAGTCGTGTGTGCCGACGTTGGCCGACGGCCCTTCGGGGGGTTTTCGGAAGGGGTGTCGTGCGTGCCTGTGCCTGCTGGACTTGTCTGGGTTACGAGCCAACGGTGTCGTTTCTGTGGCGGTTGCCCCGCCAGTGTTCTCTTTCGCCCGGTGCTCGACACTTGAGGGCTTGTCCGCGAGACAGGTTGTTACCGTTTCCTGGGACCCCTAGCCCCGCCCGCTTGTGTCGGAGGGGGTTGCTCTGGGCGGCGGGCGTGCTCAAGTCTCGGACTTGGAGCAGAAAGGGGAAAACGGTGGGGACAGCAACATGAGCCGTTTGTAGAACTCTCATAGCTGGTCTGGGTCTCCGAGGTGGTTCGGCACTCGTCCGATGCGGACCAACTAGTCCTTCTCACTGCCTCACTCTGCGTTGGTTCCGGAACCACGTAGGGAGGTCAGGCGTGGGGCCGCAGCTCGGCCGGGCTGCGGTGGTTGTGGTTGTTCTTTGATGTTACTCGCTAGCCTCACTCTACCGGGGAGGTCGCAGGCAAGAGTCAGCGGCTGGTGAGCTGGAGGAGTGGACTGTGTGTCCTCCTCTTAGCTACTTGTGGCGGTGGCTTGTGTGCTCTTGCATGACGGTGTTTCTCACGTTGTTTCCAAGAATGGTTTCTAGTTGCCCTAGCCTGCACGGTGGTTGTAGCCTAGTCGTGTCTAGTGTCGTGAGTTTGGTTGGTTTGGCCTTGTGGGCCGTGTTTAGTGGTTTCTGTTTTGCGGGTTCTCTCGGGATGCCTTGTGTAGACACCCAACTGCTGTTTCGGTAACCCGTTCCTTGGTGTCTTTCGTGGTGGCACTGGTGTGTAGTTCCCTGACCTTGTGGAGTGTCCAAGGTGCAGGGTGGGTCTGTTTGTGGGCCCTCGACCTGGTGGAGGTCAGAGGTGGTCGTGCCTGTGGTGAGACGTTGCTTCTCACATGGTTGCTCGGTGTCTCTCGTGGTGACACCTGGTTGTTCCTTCCCGACCTTGTGGAGGTCTGCGATGTTGGTGCTTTGTCTTGAGACTTTGGTCTCTCGTGGTTGCTCCGGTGTTTTGTCAGCTTCCTTGTCTCGGCGGGTGAGTGCCGAGGGTTTGCTTCCGCATTGTGTTGCTCTGGCCCGACCCTGGTTGCAGGTCGTGGTGTTGCTCTAGTTGCTTCCGCATGTGTTTGACTCCGCTGGTTCTGCGGGAGTCGTTTTTGGTCTGACCCGGGTTGTGGTCGAGGCGTTTACTCTGTTTCCGCTGCTTTGTAGTACTCTGCAGTAGGTGTTTCTCGCTTTACTACTTTGTAGAGTAGTTTTGCTTCCGCTTTGTTGGAGTTCCTGCTGCTCTGGCTGATAAGGGACTGATAAATCCTACTGAGCCTTGTTCGCGAGGCTCACCCCCCCTACTCCCTTCAGGCAGTGACTCGTTGTCGCAGGAGTTCGTAGTCGGACGGTCGTGGTGGCGGTTTGTTGCGCTGTGCGTTGCCAGCAGTGTGAGTTGTGAGCGTGAGCGCTTGTAGCGTGAGTTGAGAGTGGCCTTTTTGCAAGTCCTCGGGGTATGCCCCTTAAGGACTACACCTTTCTTTCTATACCTGTACTTTTATTTGGGACATGTTGTACATAATTCCTTTATTAATGTACGAACTTCTTGTTATAGTTATTTGAATTCATTGTTTATCTCACTAAACTAAATTCTATCCCTTCCGGATCTTCGGATCCGTGGGTGGCGGTGCGACCTTCGGGGGTCCCTGGCGGGGGTCCGGGAGGTCGGGTCGTTACAGTGGTATCAGAGCTCAGGGGTCCAACGAGATTTGTAATGAGTTAATAACTATGGTTGTCCCAAAGAAAGGTACTAGTACGTTGTTGGCCCGTCCGTGTGTAGTTGTTGTTAGGTTAGTATTTGGTTATTTGTTGCAGGTGGCTTGCTTTCCAGCAGGGTCCGAGTGTAAGCTGCAGGAGAGTGTCGCTACTGTTGCTGGGTGCGCATGCTTCGAGCGTGGTTGCTGTTTTCGCTCGTGCTGCGGTTGGGGTTCGTCGTCGGCCTACGCGTCCGTGTGGGTGTGTCGCGAAGGCTGAGAGAGCCTACGTGCGGTGTGGCCTTCACCGGTGCAGGGTTGTGGTCTACGGAACCGGTCGAAGGTGTCCTTGCCTTGTTGGTTGTCCCCTTATTGTTGAGGTGTGTCCTTGTTGGATGTCCCCTTGTTGTTGGGGTGTGTCCTTGTTGGATGTCCCCCTTGTTGTTGGGGGTGTGTGTTGTGTTGGCTGTGTTTTTTTTGGCCTTGTGTGCCTATGCGCCGTTGGGCGTTGTGCTCTGCTCAATCGACATCTTGCTCGAGCTAAGCAGATGCTTGTGTGCCGTGTTGCACGCTGGTTGAGCGCTGCGACACCTGTTTGTGGTTGTTGCCGACTTTGTGCTGGCTAGTTGTGGGCTCTAGTGAGATGCTCCCGGAGTTCTTCTTTGTTTGGTTCTGGTGGAAGTGAGGTTTTCCCCAGAACCGTGTTGTGCTCATTTCTGTTTGTTGCAGCGTTGCCCTCTGGGTTGAGGTGCATCGTTTGGCTGCCTGTGTTCTGGTGGTGTTTCTCAGAACTATTTGTTGTTGTCTTAGTGAGGGTTCTTCTCCCTCTAGGACTGTTTCTGTGCCCGTTAAAATCTTCCGATGTGTTACCTCCTTGGTTTGAGGCCTCTGTTGTCTGGTTGGTTGTCGTTGCGTTGCCCTCGAGACTGAGGTGCATCGCTTGGTTGCCCTGTGTTCTGGTAATATTTTCCAGAACCGTTGGTTGTTGTCCTGGTGAGGGTTGCTCTCAGGACTGTTCCGGGCTTGTTTCTGCCGGTTGTGGTGCTACCTCAGGATCTGATGTGTGCTGTTGGTTGGCTGGTGCGTTCTGGCGGGTTTTCCCACAACGGTGCCTTGGTGGTTCCGGTGGAGGTTCTCCCAGAACCAGTTTGTGTTGCTTTCGCTGTCTTCTGTGTTCTCTCTGTTGGCCGTTTGTTTGGGCTACGTTCTGGTGATGTTTTCCCAGAACAGCTCTTAGCGCTCTTGGTGGAGGTTCTCCCCCAAAGCGGCCTTGTGATGTTTTGGCTGTCGTTGCTCACTCTCTGTGGTGGAGATGAGCTATCGTTGTTGCCGATCGTACTGTCTGTGTTGCAGTCTGTTTGGGCGTTGTCAGTCAAGGTGTGGTGCCTTTGACCGTGGGTCTAGCCGTGGTGTTGGCCAGGTTGTCTTCCGGTTCGTTTGCGCGTTTCTCGGCTGCGTTGGTGGGACTCCGTGTGTCCCGGTGGTCGGGCGTTTTGCTTCGTTTCTTGCGCCCTACGTGCTCTTCCAGATGGTAGTCTGGTGAGTGTAGCGGGTGTTTGGTTGGATGTGCCTCACGGGTGAGTGCTAGCTTTGCGTGCTATTTTCTCCTTTGTGTGGGGAAGAGGCTTGTTGTGTGCCTTCTTCCTCTGCTTTTCGTGGTTTCTCGGGGTGGTGGTGCTCTGCTATGGCATTTGGTGCCATGTCGCGCACCGTGGCGACCTTTATGGCGAAAGTCCCTCCCCTTGTGGTGTTTTGAGGTTGAGCTGGTTGCTCTCCTCGTGCGCGTGGTTTCCTTGTGGTGCGATAGGTTATGGTGACATATTGTCCCGTCTCTTGTTGTGCTGATTTCTTGTTGCCTGACTGGACGATGTAGGGCAGCATGCCTTGTGTTCAGTGTAAGGCAGCACCGATTTCTCTTGTATTGGCTTGCTTGTGCCGGCTTCGTTCCAATGCGTGTTTCTCTCGTGCCTCAGCTGTGCTTGGAGGCACTTGTCGTTGTTAGTGTGTGGCCCTCCCACCTGTGGTGGTAGGAGCGGTGCCCTGTGTTTGCGCACTTATAAGAGCCAATATGGTTGTTGAGCTCTTGAAGCTGTTAGTTTCTCGCGCGTTTCTCTTGTGGGTCTCTGGTGGAGAGTCCCTTTCTGTTGGCCTTGAGTCGTTTCAGGCCGTGGGTGCGGTTGTGTACTGCACCTAGAGCGTGTTTCTTTTTCGATGTTTTGTGTCTTTGTGCCTTGAGGGTTCGTGGCCAGTGTGGCCTGTTCTACCCTTTTTGGCTTGCGGCTTCTTGTGTGTGACTTTTGGCAGGTCTCGTGTGGGGTTTCCTCTCTTTTAGCCCGTGATGTTTCGGCCGTTGATGCAACTGTGTTGCATCTTGCCGAGCTTTGGTGCTTGTGGTAGCACCCTGTGCTCGTGCTCGAGTGGTTTGTTTTCGTGCCGTCTGGAGCCCTAGTGCATTGTGTGGCACTTTGGGTGGCTCCTGGTGCTCGTGTTGGCACTGTGTGTTGTGCCGGGTGTCCTGATAGTAACCGTCGTGCGTCGTTTCGCGAGTTTGCTCGATGTTCGAGGCGTTGAGCTTTCCGCCTCTGGGACATTTTGTGTTGACCGTGCCTTGTGGCTGTACCGTTACCGTTGTGGGGTGGCGGCTTTGCCTTGTCTAGGTAGCCCTATCGGTGAGGCTTTGGTCGTGGCCTGTGTCCGGGTTTTCCTCTCTCGCTTTGGGAAGCGAGTGTGTCCGGTTGGGGTTCCCAGTTTAGGTTTGGATCCCCCTGAGGTCGACGTGTTGTCCTCGACCTCTACTGTTGTTTCGATTTTCGCGCAGTTTGCCGACGTCTTGGGATGCTTGGCATTGCCAACATCAGACATCCTCTTTGGTTTTGCCTCTGTGCGTGTGCCTGTGGAGTAGGTGTTTTAGCTTTCTGTGGCTCCACAGTCGTTGTGTGTCCTTGTCGGACCACGAGGACGATCTAGGTGAGATCTAGTGGTGCCGGGGGACACTGCCTGGCTTGCCGTGGTTTTCTCCACGTGCGTGTTTTCCGCTTGGTTTTGGGTCGCCCTAAGAAGCTCTCGTTTAGCCTTGTCGTAGTTACTAGCTGTTGCTAGTTATACGGAGTCATTCAGCGAAGTCTTGTGGATGACCTCTTGGCGTTTTCCTCGGTTGTCGTCAGTAGCTAGGACCTCTGTCTTGTCGTTGGTGACAGAGTGAGTTACTGGCCGGTTGGTCTCAACGGCGTGGTCTATTGAGGGTTCAGTCGAGTGGTTTCCGACTGGCGGTTTTAGTGTTTTCTGGTCGGCTTGGTGCGCGCCGCGCCTGTGGAGTTGTCGACATCTGTTTGTGTGCTCTGCGCCGGTTGCTGTGCGCTCTGTGTGAGCTGTCGAATGTCTGGTTAGGCACTCCCTTGTGGCAGGGTCGTGGTGGTGACCACCGGGAAGTCGCGGTGCGACTTAGTGGTCCCTTGGCACTTGTTGTTTTCTCCGACCGAGTTTCGCCCTTAATTTCGAGGACGAAATTATTTTTTTGTTGGATGTATTATAACATCTCGGGCTTTCCGATTCTCCTTGCCCACGTTTTTGGATGACTGATCCGGTTTCTCGGGCCGTGCCGTGTGTGCCGGCATTGGCCGACGGCCCTTCTGGGGGTTTTCGGAAGGGGTGCCGTGCGTGCCTGTGCCTGCTTGGCTTGTCTGGGTTACGAGTCAACGGTGCCATTTCTGTGGTGGTTAGGCACTCCCTTGTGACATCTGTTTGTGTGCTCTGCGTCGGTTGCTGTGCGCTCTGTGTGAGCTGTCGAATGTCTGTTTAGGCACTCCCTTGTGGCAGGGTCGTGGTGATGACCACCGGGAAGTCGCGGTGCAACTTAGTGGTCCCTTGGCACCTGTTGTTTTCTCCGACCGAGTTTCGCCCTTAATTTCGAGGACGAAATTATTTTTTTGTTGGATGTATTATAACATCTCGGGCTTTCCGATTCTCTTTGCCCACGTTTTTGGATGATTGTTCCGGTTTCTCGGGTCGTGCCGTGTGTGCCGGCATTGGCCGACGGCCCTTCTAGGGGTTTTCGGAAGGGGTGTCGTGCGTGCCTGTGCCTGCTTGGATTGTCTGGGTTACGAGCCAACGGTGTCGTTTCTGTGGTGGTTGCCTCGCCAGTGTTCTCTTTCGCCCGGTGCTTGGCACTTGAGGGCTTGTCTGCGAGACAGGTTGTTACCATTTACTGGGACCCCTAGCCCCGCGCGCCTATGTCGGAGGGGGTTGCTCCAGGCAGCGGGCGTGCTCAAGTCTCGGACTTGGAGCAGAAGGGGAAAACTGTGGGGACAGCGGCGTGAGCTATTTGTAGAACTCTCTCAGTTGGTCTGGGTCTCCGAGGTGGTTCGGCACTCGTCCGGTGCGGACCAACTAGTCCTTCTCACTGCCTCGCTCTGCGTTGGTTCCAGAGCCACGTAGGGAGGTCAGGCATGGGGCTGCAGCTCGGCCGGGCTGCGGTGGTTGTGGTTGTTCTTTGCTATGACTCGCTAGCCTCACTCTACCGGAGAGGTCGTAGGCAGGAGTCAACGGCTGGTGAGCTGGAGGAGTGGACTGTGTGTCCTCCTCTTAGCTGCTTGTGGCGGTGGCTTGTGTGCTCTTGCGTGACGATGTTTCTCACGTTGTTTCCAAGAATGGTTTCTAGTTGCCCTAGCCTGCACGGTGGTTGTAGCCTAGTCGTGTCTAGTGTCGTGAGTTTGGTTGGTTTGGCCTTGTGGGCCGTGTTTAGTGGTTTCTGTTTTGCGGGTTCTCTCGGGATGCCTTGTGTAGACACCCAACTGCTGTTTCGGTAACCCGTTCCTTGGTGTCTTTCGTGGTGGCACTGGTGTGTAGTTCCCTGACCTTGTGGAGTGTCCAAGGTGCAGGGTGGGTCTGTTTGTGGGCCCTCGACCTGGTGGAGGTCAGAGGTGGTCGTGCCTGTGGTGAGACGTTGCTTCTCACATGGTTGCTCGGTGTCTCTCGTGGTGACACCTGGTTGTTCCTTCCCGACCTTGTGGAGGTCTGCAATGTTGGTGCTTTGCCTTGAGACTCTGGTCTCTCGTGGTTGCTCCGGTGTTCCGTGAGCTTCCTTGTCTCGGCGGATGAGTGTCGAGGGTTTGCTTCCGCATTGTGTTGCTCTGGCCCGACCCTGGTTGCAGGTCGTGGCGTTGCTCTAGTTGCTTCCGCATGTGTTTGACTCCGCTGGTTCTGCGGAAGTCGTCTTTGGCCTAACCCGAGTTGTGGTCGAGGCGTTTACTCTGTTTCCGTTGCTTTGTAGTACTCTGCAGTAAGTGTTTCTCGCTTTATTGCTTTGTAGAGTAGTTTTACTTACGCTTTGTTGGAGTTCCTGCTGCTCTGGTTGGTAAGGGACTAGTAATCCCTACTGAGCCTTGATCGTGAGGCTCACCCCCCTACTCTCTTCAGGTAGGGACTCGCTGTCGCAGGAGTTCGTTGTTGGACGGTAGTGGTGGCGATTTGTTGCGCTGTGCGTTGCCAGCAGTGTGAGTTGTGAGCGTGAGCGCTTGTAGCGTGAGTTGAGAGTGGCCTTTTTGCAAGTCCTCGGGGTATGCCCCTTAAAGACTATACTTTTCTTTCTGTACCTGTACTTTTATTTGAGACATGTTGTACATAATTTCTTTATTAATGTACAAACTTCTTGTTATAGTTATTTGAATACATTGCTTATCTCACTGGACTAAATTCTAACCCTTTCGGGTCTTCGGATCCGTGGGTGGCGGCGCGACCTTCGGGGGTCCCTGGCGGGGGTCCGAGAGGTCGGGTCGTTACATCTAAAGTAGATGGCAGGAAGCCCAAGGACAGCGATCCTTCTTCATTAAAGGCAGGTGCAAAACGACCTTCAAGTAGAGGGCAGACAACTAACCAGGTAGAGGAACATTAAGAATGGGAAACAACACTGGAAGGACAGGCCAACGAGATGTGAGGAGATGGGCCATGACAAAAGAACTTTCATGCAAAGTCAGCATGGATATGGAGGCTTGCATGACTGTGGCATAGCCTATCATGCTAAGGCAGCGGATTCAAGCTCCAAGCGTCGACCAGAGATTAACTGTTGCAGCTACTCTGCATTCAAGTCATGACCAGTTGAGACGACAAGTGACAATCATGTACATTTGGACCATCAAACTGATAGAGTTTCCTTGACAGGGTCAGGAACTCAATGGCATTGGCGACTCAAGGGCTTCTAGCCACGGCAGCAACATGAAGATGAATGCAGACAAATAGCAAAGATCCAGAGGCTAGTCCTTGGGAGGAAATGTACTGATGTATGGCCCAGCTGCCAAGGGAAAAGTTGTGGATAAACTTGGAAGGGGTCCCATCCACTCTTCAAAGCTTATCATTTTATAGTTTATTTCCAGTGTGTAATATTTAGGCTTGTAGACTATCTAAGGGGATCAAGGGCTGCTTGGTTTTAATTATTCTTTGAGGGTATTGGTTTTGAAGAATTCCTTTCAGGAAAACATTCGCATATTCAAGTAGATATAAGGATTAGAATACCATGCATGTAGCTGCTTTCATTTTAATATAATGTGGTATCATCCACATTTCATCCAAGTTTGCCCATGCCTATAGAACATAAAGACCTAATAAGGAACCTTTTGAGGAATGTAAGAAGGTAGCTCATCACAGAACTATCAGTTAAGATAAAGTTCAACTATTCCGACAAATATAGGTAAAAGATGCCTCACATACTAGCAGCATCGGTTGGAAAATGATAGCATGACACATTTTAAGACCCGTACAGCAACCATTTTTGGGAAAAGAAGTGGAAAATGAGTAGTAAAGATGGTAACTCCAATAAAATTATACGACTCACTATGAAATCTACTTAGAAACCAAAAATAAGAATATAATGGCTTTACCTCCTCACGCAAAAGTCCAGGAACTAAGGCATAGACCTCAAAGCAATCTTTCTGTACAATAGAGATGGTGTCTATTAGAAACCCATAATGGCTGATATCAGGGAGCATATCAACTAATGGTGACACCGTGCTTGAAAAACTTACAGTCCTCCGGACATTGATCTTCACCCAGTCAGCTGGTGGTCCAACGTCAACAACCATACTATCCATTCTGGCAGCAAAGGACACCGATCAGACAGTTGCAGAAATAAGCAATATCATATATAAGGTCTGATGAAGAGAACTTGTTTTATTTGCCAAGTATGATGCTTGACAATAGGTGATAACAGAACAAAGACACAATGTGTACTAATATTAGAAAGCATGCTGATTACTAGTGCAGAATCAAAAGATGCAATTAAAGTTAACAATTAAGCATGGAATTCCAGATCGGAACGGGGTCCAGGATCGGACACCCCTGATCTCGATCTGGAATTGGTTCGGATTGGCCCGGAATTGCCCGATCCAGACCAATCCAGGCTGATATCAGCCGATTCCCCCCACACTCTACATAGAAAAGAGAGGGGGGTCGGCATTCTCACCCACAAATCAGATCAGGACCCCCCACTTTCAATCCGGATTCCAGATCGGTCGATTTTGCATTCCATGCAATTAAGAGGTTTCCCTTAGGATTTGGCAAAAACTAAACACAATCAATGAAATGAGAAACACACTCTTTTAGATGCAATGTCAAAAGATATATATTGATTGGCAATAATGTTTCCAAGAGAAAAACAGATCATGGACCTCCTAGAAACTAATATGGATTTTGATCTATTCTCCCAATTAAAGCATAAAAATTTAATCGAAAGAAAAGGGGCAAGAGTCATCATCTTCACTGTGGCTTAGCAGACTTTGCCCGTGCAGCTTTTACAGCATGCTCCAGATTTGGAGCCTTTTTCCGCTTAAAAACACCTTGATTCAGAAAAGATGTTTATCAGTATCGGATTACTGGTCTTGTCAACGAGGGGATATGCATTAAACGCTATACCAATGCTTTTTAGCTGTTTATCACGCTTTGGAATCGACGCCGAACTCTTGTCCTGCAAAAATGACAAGATGGAATAACTGATGGGCAACAGGCTGCAAAGAGAGCAATCATTTTACCAATTAGGCAAACCTTGATGATGGGATCACCAATCTCCCCATTACCAAGAAGTCGCTGAGAGTGCCAACCCTGCATAGCACGAGCTGCAGCATCTCGTCTTGCTCTACCAGATCCAGATGCCTGATTGTTGCCAACCTGCAAAAGGTTCCAGGAAAATCACAAATGAGAATGAGGATCACACCTCCTATACAGAACATTTTGTTTCAGAAAAACTGAAAATTGTTAATTATAATGCCCGGGCCCTTGAAGTGGCTAGTATGCCTCAGGAAAGGAAATAGAGACAGCAGCTTTCCACTTTTCCATGCAAAACAACGGAACAGGTTTTAGATTGCTCTACACGTTGTTCAGCCAGTCTAGTATGATTAGACTTCTCTAAGGATTTTCCTGTTCAACACATATTCCTAAAATATAATGCACCAAAAACGGAAGGCTTGGTGTTAACTACCACTTCCATGGTTGCGAGATCACTATTGTCAAAACTAAGAAAAAAATATTGCTTGTTCGAAACTGGAAAAACTTCCATATTTCTGCACATACAGCATATTTATGTAACATATTACCATGTAATATAGAGTGAGATTCATCCTAGATAATAATTTAATTGCATACAGAAACATACATTTCTCTAGCTCAAAATACGACACTATCTTCTAGCAACAAGCCATAGTTGTCCAGGTGTGCAGGCGCCCCAAGGCATTCCTGGGGTCCTTGAGCACCTAAGAGCTTAGACGCCCCCTGGTGGCTTAGGCATCCAAGGTGGTGCCCAATATGCTCTCTCCCTCCTATATGGAATTTAAGTATCTAAAGGTATATAATGTATGAATAATCAAAACACAATTATGCAATAAAATGTCAATATGACATAATAATTAAAATTAGAACATAATGATCACTAAAAAAGATTAAAAGCATAATCCATTTAGATGGTTTCTTGGACAATTAGGATTTCTTTAACATTTAATGACTGTGACAATGTTCACAATCTAATGATTGAGGGCAGTATTGGGATTTGGAGCTTGAGGCCCTAAATTCTTCAACGTGCAGGTACACACATGTTGATCGACCTGCATGGTCAAGGGAGCAGCATCCCTTGTGCGGGTTCAGGGGGTGGAACCCCCGGAAAAAAAAAAATTTTTGACAAGCCTCATAGTGTCTAGGCTGCCTCAAGGTGCCCAGGTGGAGCTGGCGCCGCCTTGGGATGCCTTTTTGGTCCCCATGAAGCGGACCTCTTGCTGAGCCCTCAATTGGGTGCCTCCCGCCTAGGCAGGCACCTTGATAACTATCTAACAAGCTTGTTATGTCACCACAAACAAAAGATCAACCCAATGTCATGATTTGCAAGTATTCTGACATTTTTGAGACTACAAGATACACAAGAAACCAGCTAAGATCACATATGTATCAAAGGCCAACGGTGCACCAGCCTTGAGATCCATGCACACTTTAGTAATAATCAATTCCTTTTTAAGAAACAACAGACTTACTTGGCTTTCAACAACCATAGGCTCTGCAAGCGAAGAAATAGGCACTTGAAGCTCACCACTACGAATTTTATGTTTCTCATATTCCAGTAAAGCCTGCAAAAATTCTGGACGTTTAGAATATGAAGAGACATTGAGCACAGTGGCCGCCAATTCAGCAGTTAGAACACTTTACCATACAATTTGATGTTCATGCCTACATATATATCTATATCTATCTATATATATATATATATGACATATAAGAGGAATCTGAATTCAATATTCATAACAACCTTTTAAGTTTTAAATGACATATATCATGTATTGACAAAGGGTTTTCATTTAAAGTGAAGAAAACATTGTCAATGCAATAAATGTTTTGAGGAAGCATGGAATCACCTTCTCATAGAAACACCGAAAGGACCATGAAACAGTGGTACATGTCCTGCACATAAAGGGATAGAAGATGAATTAGCAAACAGATTGTAACAACAAAGTCATAACATACAAAGGATCGCCAAAAATACTTGGAACAAATTTAAGACAGTACAATGCCAGGGAATTGGATAATTTGTAGAGTTGTTCATCCCATAGAGTAGCATAAGACGACCACCCATACGAGATGCATCAACTTTTGCACTGTAGCAAGAAAGAGATATATGTGTGGCAAAGCCACATCTCTATTATTCATTCTGATGACTGGTGCAACATTCATTTCTACAATGTTTCTACAGAATGGCCAGCACCCCGGCCAAAAACATGTAACTATGACCTGTATTTTAGCACCTCATACAATATATTATACAACATGACTAACATTAATTTCCTTAGAAGCAGTAAAATCAACAATCTAACAGGGTTTGGAATTCAAATCAATTTCTGGATCTGTCCACCAAAATCCAATATAGGTCATCTAATCAACTTAGTCTGCAGAATATCAGGTTCTGACTGAAATTCTGTCATTACTAAAGGGAATTCACATGCCATCTTCCACCATTATGAATAAACATAAGCCCACTACCTAACCCATTTCTTCAATGAAATAACAGCGATCCCAAAGCATCACCATGACTAGTAGCCATGTCACATCAGTGATCAGTCAGCAGCGGTCATCTCCCACCAGCAGAGAATTGTGTCATGACTCGTGGTGTTACAGAGATGTTGTGGTTGAACCCCTCCTTGAAGGATCTTGGTATTTAAGTCCATTTTCTTATCAGACTTTACTGTGACAACAAGGCTGCCATCAGTTTTGCTAATAATCTGGTTTAGCATAACAGGGCAAAACAAATTGAGATTGACCGCAATTTCTTTTGTGAAAAACTTGACTCCGGGATATCTATCTTACATACATTCAATCCACAAATCAATTATCTGATGTGTGCACTTAAGGACTCTCCAAGTATCACTTCCACTCACTCCTGTCCAAACTGTGTCATCTATGCTCAGCCTGAGCTAGAGTATAGTTTGGGGTAATTTAGTCATGGTTGTATACTATAGGGTCATATTCCATGTAATCATTTACAGGCCTAGAGTATTTTTGTCCTAGGGTTTATTGTATCAAAGTACAGGTTTTGTATAATTCTCTGTGGGAGTAGGGCATGGTATGATCGCCACTCTCTCAACCAGAGCTCTCTCCTCTCCTCCCTCTCTTTTCTTCCTCAATACGTATATATGTAAAATGTGTGTATACATATGTACATACATATATACATACGCAAGTGAACATTACCGCCCCATCCTATTGCTGATATCAGCATGCCACACAATAGCATAAACACTTGAACACAGTATGCAAAGTTGAAATTGAGCGTATGAAAAGCAGGTCCCAAATCAAAAGTCATAACAGTGCAAGTTTATGAAGACATTTAAGAAAAAATTAGAGCATTTTAGATATGCCATAAAGGGAGGTTGCTCATGATTTAGGATCTAAACATGCCATTACATTGAAGGAATCAACAATTGCAACTACTATTAAGTCGATTCAACATGGAATTGACATGTGCTATCAAATACTTCTTCTGACATTATGATGGGAAGCAAGTACCATGACTAACCAACATCAAAACAGTATGCAGAAAAATATACGAAGTTTCCTTACAGCAAAAATGGAAAAAAGTGAAAAAAAATAAATAAATAAATCAAGAATGGAGTAGGCTTATTCTTCTGCATATTCACTTTGGTAGCCATTTATGTACCCTTGAGTTAAGATATCCACATGTAGCTTAACCTATTTTTTAGCCTTAATTGTTTTGAAACAAAAAAGGCACAACCCCTTGTTACCAAGGGGTACCACTACCTCACCTATTGGGGTCGGGTAGCGCTACCCCATCATACCCCTGGGTAAATTTCTATACCCCTAGTTAACCTATACCACCCATGGATGGCAGGATTGGAATCAGGGTTTGGATTGGCCATGGCCGATCCTGATCTGAATCGGGTGGGAATTGGCCAGAATCAGCCAGATCGGCCATGGCCGATCCAATCCAGAATCGGCCGATTCCGATCCAATTTGGCCGATTCTGCCATCCATGATACCACCACCCCAAAGTCAATTTAATTTTGACCATGTATTTACACCTCCATACCCTCATATAACCAGGGGTAAAATAGCTACGAAAGTGGCCCTAATGGCATCCACTATGCATCATCACACTTAAAATAAAGTAACCATGATCACTAAACAAGATAATAGTCAAGGAGAACATAAATTACAACTTATCCTACAACTTTTTGCAGCCTTTCCATACATCAATTTCAAATAATGGGAAACATATTCATGCAACAGTTAGAATATGGAATTAAATAGATGTATATGATAATCTAATAAGAAGGTTAACTGCAAGAGGACATAGTGGAACTGCCTAGTACTAGGGCTGTAAACGGAGCTGGATACAGAGTGGATATGGGTTTTCCGATTCCGATCCGAATAATTAATCGGATAATTCGTATCCGCTCCGAATACAATTTGGATACAGAGTGGATAATTTAATCAGATAATTTTCGGATTCGGAGCGGATACGGATATTATCCGCTTCAAAAATATAAGCTTAATAAAATATATTAAGTGATCTAAATATCATAAAAAAATAAAAAATATGTAAAAAATAAAAAAGTATAAATGTCAAAAACATTCTCTAAACAAAAGATTAACATTAGATATATTATATATTTATATATTATATATGGATCATTAAATTTAGGATCCAATGGTCAAAATAACTCCATTTCAGAGCGGATCTTAAACGGAGCGGATCACCCATTTCCGTATCTACTCCGTTTATTATCCGGATAATATCCGTATCCGAAATCCGCTCTGCCGAATATTTGTTAATCGGATAATATCCGGTTAACCGGATACGAATTCGAATCGGATCCGGATAGTACCCCACTTTTTTGAAGTTCAGTAATGCTAGAAATGGCATCCAGTATCTCAGTCACTAAACAAAGGATTTGCACAAAAGACACTTTTATTTTCCTTCCGCTTTTTCTATGCGTGTCGTGGGGAATAATGCATAGGTAGCTCTTTGATTTGGGGTACTGATTTTGGATGAACAAGATATATGTTCCATCACTAGGAGGAATAGACTTTCAGTCAAAGTAATCAATAATCCCAGCTTACTTTGGAGGCTTAAATGACTCTCCCACCTGACGCCACAATTTGCAAGATGTCACCTGCATATTAAGATGAATTTATGAAAATTAGTATACAGCATGTTACAAATTCATTTCCTAAGTACAGGGTAGATCACTAATAAAAAGTGATACTCAATGTCAAATATAGTTAAAACCTCTTTCACTGCCCAACTCCATAAATGCTTTGCTTCATCACACCTTTGTCCTTGTTTGTTGAACAATGGTATTGTGCATGTCAAGCCATAGTGTTTCAAATGGCAATCACACATGCTAACCTATTTCAACATTGCTTCAAAGTGTATGTGCATGCATGTAGAATTTTTTTTAAAAGCCAAACAGTAAACTCTAAATGGATCTCCACAATCTTGACAACCTAACTGGGATTTTTTAGATGATTAATACACCAGCACAGATACAAGAAATTTGTACAACAGCACATGGATGGAAGTTTCGGCCAAAACCAATAGGTTTCAGCCGAAACATATCGATTTTGGATCACCGGGCAAAACCGGACGAACTCCCCTCTTAAGGGGAGTTCATGTCCACCTGATACACCCATTTCACGGGCCAAAACTGATACCAAAACTGACAGTGGCATCCTTGCAACATCAGAACATCCAGAGAGGAAAGAGAAATATGAGAACCTAGGACACATATTACAACACAAGAACACTACAACACTGACGCAACATGGCATTACCCAAACCTGTCTTGCATCACCCTCCTCAGACAAATGATCAATTCCTGTACTTATTGGTACAGTATACACTATCAAGTTTTGTCTCATTTTTTGTCACCATCCACCATGTTCCTCATGTCATACACTCTTTTCCTCTTCCTGCTCTCCATATAATATCTATCTGCATAATCTCTACCTTGCATTTTGCAATCGATCCTTCCAAAAAATGCCACCACCACATCCATCATGTCATCTAAACCTTCATGTTCTCTTCATTTATATTTCACAATCTCCAGGACATGGGTCATCCAGATAACACAGAAAATTTTATGGGTTTTTGTTTACAAAAACATACTTTTTTTGTTAAATCATAGGGATTAGCTCAGGAGAGTACACACATCCCTAGTGGGGAGATATGTTCACATTCAAAAACTATTCTCCTTACCTATGCATTTTTTTAAAGTAGCCCTTTTATTTTCATATTGTATTTAATAACCTTCCTCTATCAATAGTGTCCAAAATGCCCTTGCATTTAACTGGATGATGGATGAAGGGATGGCGAGATGATGATTCTTCCTATCTTCCTCCTTCAAGACTTCAAGTAGACATGGTGGAGAGATGGAAGCAGCAGAAGATGGCAGATGGCAGCACTAGCATCAAAGGATGGTGGCTATCAGGCGGTACCAGAGTTGGCTGCCCACCTCAGCAACATTTTAACATTCTAATAACAATGGTTTCAGAAATTTGATATGATAGGTCTCAGACGACGAAGCCATATTATAATCACTAGTAATAGACACAGGATGAGTCAATTCCAGGGACCTATGCTTGTCTGCAGCCGCCGATCTTGACTATTCTATTTATCGCTCCCATAAGTGTGTCTAGAGTGCAAAAAGAGGGGATGCGACAGTTTATCTCACAGCTTGTTGGGATTGGGATTTTATCGCTCAACATACTTTTAGGTAAGGCTTTTGCAAGCACCTTGTCCCTCATGAATGGCGGGAATATATACCCTTGCAGTTTGAGTCAAAGTTGTAGTGTTGGTGGTCCAAGCTAGCTTGCTTCTCCCAGCCTTTCTTAGATTCTAAGTCTGTTTGGAGTCCCTTCAAAAACTACTTGACTTCCAGGAATGTTATCAGCTTGCATCTGGCCAAAGAATCAACAAACAGAAGGGCTATTTCATCCTTAGTCACGGAGCTTCTCAAAGAAGAGAGATAGATCAGCATTTTCCCCAAAGCAACTTCAGATCATCTATGATCATATGGCTAGCTCGATCGTCAAGGACCTCAAAACCAGTAGCAACTGGACCTTAGTGCTTAGCCTCTTCTTGAGCGCTAGGGCCTCTTCCCACAGCACCCTGCCTTGAGAGCTCCACACATGATTCCTTCTTTACATAGCTAACTTGTGCATGCAAGAGAAGAGAAAGAGGAGATCCTCTTTGAATGTCTAGCACCCATCTCTATTTGCTGTGGCGTCAAGTATTTAAGAGTTGTTGTAAGAAAAGACTGATCAAACATCAGAACTTGTGCTCCCCCTTGGCCAAGCAATAGCACGTCATTGTTTCATTTCCATGGAACCACATCTCTAGCTAACCTGATAGTGATAGATGCAAGTTTTCAGGTAGCAAGTGAACTTGGTGTAGTTCAGGTGTCACATGCTTTCATCCCCCATTTCCAACATCAGTGTGCAGTTATGGCCATCAGTGATGGACAAACCCAGGGGGGTCAAAGTGAGGGAAAACAGGTGAAGTTATGATTGGGGGCAAGAGGGGAGGGTTTTAACCAAGATCTACCTCCTCATGGATTTAGTTATCAATTCTGAAGTGGGTTCGAAGCAAATGAGACGGGCAAACTGGTGTGCCTGTAGGCGCTTGCCTACGCCACTTGTTGGCCCCAATGAAAAGGCATGCTGGCACCTTGGCATCTAGCAACTTGACAACAGTGAAAAGGGCTTCGAACCCGATTTCAATGAGAGATCGCTACTCAGTACTCACTAGAGAGGATCTTAAGACCTTCATCCTTGAATTGCAAAGATGACAGCTATAGAGGAGGGTGGAGGATAAGGAAGATGGACTCAGAGAAAAAGTGAAGTAGATGTCCCAACAAGTCATGTAGTAGAATGACTTAATCGTTTAGCTGCTGGGCCAACTGACAAACTATGTGCAATCTACTTCTTGAAGAAAAGAAGGAAAGAGATGGAGCCAAAGAGTAAGTAGCTGTTGACGAGGTGGAGCCAGAGAGAGGGAGTGTTGAAGACATGGGGGAGCATGTACAGGACAGAATGGGGAGAAGGGGCAGGGCATGGGGGATTAGGGGGATAAGAAGGGGGATGTGGGGGAATGAGAACGAGATGGATGTGCAGGGTAAGAGGGCGGATGAGGGAGAGAATGATGAGAATGTGCAGGAGAAAGGGAGTGAGAAAAGAGAGGGGAAGGAGGGGGAGAAAAAGCATGATGAGAAGCAAGGTTTGGCGCATCGGCGATTCGGGCCGAATCGGGTTCTCCCTGATTCGGTTCGATTCGCCCGAATTGGACCGATTCGGTCCGATTCGCATGGATGCGGCCAGAAACCTGATTTCTGGCCCATTTCTTGGCCGATTCTCTTGAATCTGGCCTTTTTTTGACTAATTGTCTGGTTTAGGCCTCTTGTAAATGTGTTTCATCATATTCGATGACATTTATATCATGTAATTGCTATACAAATATTTATTTTCAATCAAAAAAAGCATTAGAAGAGTGAAAACAAATTGAAACTCATTAATAGAAAGATATTAACATTGCACAAAGTAAATACAACGATCAAACTCTAAATTCCAATACAGAATACAATGACTTACTCTAATATCCCCAATGCCCTTGCTGACATGGATCATATGCATTCCATTGGGATTGGCTAGGCACTGACTCTAACTCATCTGACTCCGATGGTAGCTCTCCAATAATGTGATAGCCTTTTGTTTGAGACACAAAATTACGATACTCATCCCATGTCATCATGGTATGGTATCTCTGTCGAAACTGGCTGAGATAATGGTCCCACATCTGGTAGCCGGGACGGACTACATTCAGTTGTGCCATCTGTACATCCTCCAAAGAAGCAAAAACTTGAACTGGAACAGGAACAGAAAATGCAGGAGGAGGATACATATATGGAGATGGACCAAGGTAGCCTGTTGTGGTAGTGTACCCACTGTACGGTGTATACCCACTAGAGTAGTCTATGCTAGTGGACTCGGGGTGATAGCTATGGCCGCCATAGGATCCTACAGACTCTTGTGTACTCATCCTCTCGAAGTTTGATATCATAGTGTCACTAGTTCTATGCCCGTTCATTGCACGGAAAATTGTTAGGTTTGAATTAATAAATTTTATAAGTAGTATACATGAGGATAATAATTTTTATTATTTATGAAAGTAGATTTTGAATAAAGACGTGAGTTTTTAGGAATGGAGAGATGTTTAATGGGAAAGAAAAGAGAGGAAAATTATATTAGCAAGTTTTTATTAGTTTAAGAAGGGTGAGAGTGAGACAGGGATATATATTTTGGGAAAGTTTAATAGAAGAGAAAGTTGGAGAGAGAGAGAGTAGGAAGATAATTTTAGTTTATTTAAACTACCTGTATTTCTATTTTTAGGGAAGAAGATATTATGGAGAGAATAGAATTGTCTTGGTGCAGCCACGTGGCAATACTAAGACTGAGTTATATTATATTAGTATAGATACCTATTGGAATCGACTGGAGAACCTCCTGCATGACCACCACGACTAAACTTCTGCCTTCTCTTGTACTTTAATGGAGCACCATGACTAGTATCTAGTGTTGCACCCCGAAAAAATTGCTCCTCTGTGAATGCCATCCTACCACCTCCTCCTCCCTGACCACTGTCACCATCTCCTCCTCCCTGACCACTGTCACCACCTCCACCTCCATTGTTACCGCCACCTCCAGCATCTGAAGAAGAACCACCTGCAAATGCAATATGGTTTTAAGATAGGTTAGCACAAATACAAATACATTTGAGGTAATGTGCAATACAAAATGATGACCTACCAGTAGTCATCGAATCATGGGAGACGCTATTGGGCAATCGGGGTGAATCCAACGGAGACGGTGTGTCATCCTCTACATTTGGATCCAAAGTCTTTACATCGGCAATGTCAAGTGGATCTTCAACAAGGGCAGCACCTTTCTTGCCTTTCTTGGATCCCCAACCAGAAAACCAACTCTTCTTTTTTTGTACTGGGGGAGGTGGCTCTCGTATAACAACTCCTTTAGTTGGCTGGAACTCTGTTGCACCAGTTTTTTTTCGACGTGATTCTTGAGCTATTTGCTTCCCCTTTGCCAGTTGAGATGATGTGAGAGCCCTTGTAGATTGTGAGGGAGCAGCAACCTAGGTAGATGACCCTCTCCTTCTAGATTGTAAGGGTGCTTCCCTCAAAGATCGTGTGCGGGGGATGCCTTCCATCAACCTCTCAAAATCACCATCATCATCATGACCATGTCCTCCACCTACAATAGCCCCCAACATGATACATTAGCACAAATGCAATTGATAAAATATGTAAGATGAAACGAAGAAATTACTCTCCCACCTATAGTACGCTCAACATGCTCTAGTTCTATGTCCCCAAGAAGATCCACCTCAGCCTCTGGATCCATCTCATAATGAGGGGAGTATGGTTGTCCCACATTTCCACGGTCTCCCTCCTCCTCTGTTGTTGCTTCTGCTACTGCCCTTGCCAAGAAAGTGTTAGGGCGAGGTGGATCTTCAGGATCATCTGCCTCCTCTTCTAACTCATACTCCCCCCGCTCTGTGGTTGCTCGTGCAACCCATGCAACCATTGGATCTTCTTCATCTCGTAGGAACCCAATGTCAACAGGATCATAGTCTACGTCCCTACACTGCTTTGGATCTTATGTGAAATGTTTGACCCTCAACCTCATATTGTAGTGCACGTACACCAAGTTGTCGAAGCGCCTATATGACAATCGGTTCCGCACTTTGGTGTGTATCAATGCAAATGTACTCCAATTCCTCTCACATCTACTAGATAAGGATGTCTGCGATAAGATCTTCACTACAACTTTTCTCAATGTTGGCGCAGTATGCCCAAATTTAAACCACCAATCAGCTGCAACCAAATTAGTGAAACTCAATCAGCCCTCAACCATCAAGTTGCAATGACAAAAAATGAAAGGGAAAGCATATTACCACCCTCAACATGCTCCCGACCAGCAATGGCAGATGGCTCAGCAAAGCCCCCAATAGCCTCCCGAAAGCTCTTCATCTGCATTTATTAAATTGATCATGCATATGAAATTCAAGTACTTGTTTGGATGGAAGTTGATAATCCTATACTTGCCTCATCAATGGCATTTGCTGCTTGCACGAGACTTCTTGACAATCTTTCAACAACTCTTGTAAAAGCAGCCGTCAAGTCATCCTCATATGCCAGCTTGTGCGTGTAATGGTATGCAGGGTGGAGATAATATGTTGCAATTGACATAAAATATCAATGGTTGTAAAATACCTTAATACTTAGTGCATTACAAAAATATCAACAGTTTCCTTACCCGCCATATGTAGATCTCTACTCATCTGCCGGTCCCATCTATCCTCAACAACATCCAAGACCAAGTCACGGATCTTCTTCTTCACGGCTTCAAACTTTGCGTACACCAATCCAATAGAAGGTCTCCTATCCCCATCAACCACCCTCAATACCTCATATAGAGGTTCAATGATCTGAACCAACTTGAACACCCGATCCCAAAAATTTGAGCTGTTGACGATGCCTTCCACCTCTTTTCCATCCGATGTTCCAGCAAAAGTGCTTTGCAACCATTTATCAACCCTAAACATGCGTTTCAATTCATCCTTGTGCTTCAATAGGCTTTGTAATGCCACAAAATTTGTTGCAAAGCAGGTGACAGTCGACCTCAACAACTCTCCACCAGTGGACTCTCTCATCCACGCCAACACAACATGATGATTGTAGATGAACCTTGTAATCTTCTGCCCCGCATCCACCACCATGTTGACGGGTTGCAATGTCCCGATCTCTTTCAGCATCAAATCAACACAATGGGCAGCACATGGGGTCCAATAAAGATGAGGATAAATCTTCATCAATTCCTCCCCTGCTTTTTTGTAGGCAGATCCATTATATGCCATCATCTGCACAATGTATTGCTCACCAATCTCCTGAACAACCTCCCGCATCAAACTCAAAATGTATTCGTAGTTGTGTACTCTATCTGATGCGTCAACAGATTTGTGATAGAAGACTTGTCTATCACAATACACGAAGAAGTTGATGAGGCTGCTCCTGGTGGTGCCGACCAACCATCACACATCAATGTGACACCATATTTCTCCCATTTCTTCTTAAAACTATCAATATAAGACTTGATCTCATTAACTTTGTCCTGAAGATATTTCCCAGCCAAGTCCCTAACTGTAAGAGGCTACACATGTAGCCCTGCACGTTGAACCTCCTGCATAGCAGTTTTGTAATAAGGACTATTTGCTGCATTGAATGGTAACCCTGCATGGTGCCACCACTTTGCAACTACTCGACCCACCTTGTATTTCGACCCCTGCTGGTTGTATGCATCCTCAATTCTAGTCTGCTTGCCATGCTCCCTAGGATACACATAAGGGTCCACGTCCTCTATTTGCACACCTGTGGGCCTCTTGCTATGCCTTCCTTGTTCTTGTGTCTGTGTGGGAGGGGGCCGAGTGAAATAATCCCCCATATTTGTAAATCGACAAGACTCAGTTCTGCCGGCGCCCCCTACCCCTGAGCCACTGCCACTGTCACTGCCAACCTCATGCTGAGCTCCCTACAAACTGACTCTGTAGGCTGCCCTTTGATCAGCTTCCCATGCCTCGGCCCTGCTCTGTGCTCTGGCTCGCCTTTCCTGCACATCAAGATCAGGCACATATTCTGCGTACATTTCTACTTCATCCTCAATGTCTTCATCTCGTTCCCTTCCTGATATGATCCTCTCCTGCATCTCCTTATCCGCCCTCTTTCTTGCAGTCTCTGCTCGAACATGTTTAAGGTGTTCAATCATAAGCTTTTTAACTTCACTTGGCACCATTTTACAACCCTGCACGTCATGGTAGCCTGCTAGTCGAGCAACTGTAAGGTGCTTCTTCAAACGGGAGACGCCACCTCCTTGTCCCGTAAAGCTACAATAATTGCACTTGAAGTTGTGTCTACTGCCCAACATGGTGCCATGCTGCCACCCAATATCATAAGAGCCCTTCTTCAGTGCCATCTAGAGGGAAAAATAAAAATTAAATAAATTAACAGTAAATTAATTCAAATTTCATAATTTGAACACTAAAAAAAAGTGTTCTTATATGATAATTTATTTCATAGACATGAATCAAATGATCATACAAATACATTCACACCTCCATAGGCATTTTCTATAATTTCAATTTTTATTTAATTTTTTTTATTTTAAAATATTTATTAATCATACGAGAACATAAATTAATTTTAGCTCCAATTCATATGGAATCAAGTTCTAACCATGATATAGAAGTTATACAAAAAATTGCTATCAATTTTTGGTTCTTCAAAAAAAAATTAAATTTTTAAAATTTTTATTCAGAAATTCATAATTTAGGGAAAATCTTCAAATCTACATGAAAAACTTGTAGATCTTGATGAAAAATGGTTGCAAGTGTACACCAATCATTTGCAACATCATTTCCCATGAAGATGGAAGGCATACACCAAGAAAAAATATAAAACAATGAAGGAATATGGTGACTTACCTTCAAACCCCTGTAGAAACTCCAAAAACCTTGAAGAACAAGGCTTGAATGCCTCCAAATCCACGTCCAAATGGCTTCAAACTCACGTAGGAACCCTCCACTTATGGACTGGCATGCAGATCTAGGGTTTTTTCCAAAAAAAAATGAAAACAAGGGGGAGAAAGAGGGCTCCGACTCGGGACTGTACAGTCCCTTTCGCAGCGCATCGGCCGACACCCTTAAGGGAGTCGGGCAAATCGCGCCCAATTCGCACAGTGTCGAATCGGATCGTGCGAATCGGACCCGATTCGCCTAAATGACCGGATCCAGGCGAATCGATCCGAATCGCGCATCGGGTTTCCTGTGATTCGATCCAATTCGCCCGAATCGGCCGTTCGCTCCGATGCGCCAAACCATGATGAGAAGGAGACAAGGTCTAAGTAATAAGCTGCGAAAATAGGACGAAACTATCAGGTTTCTCCCTGGACAAATGAGGCAAATGAAGAAAAGAAGAAGAAACTCACAGTTGAGGTCGTCAACGTTCCATCATTTTTTTTGAAGGTAATCAATATCCCATCATTGGGCCCAAAGAGAGCATTGACTATGAGGAAAGTATAATTTTCAACCACCTGTACAGAATGGCTCTCTGCATGTACATGCTCTACATACTCCAGGCCCAGTGGTCATGTACATGCTACCATGAAGGATGTACATGCTGCAAGTGCTCCAAAATTCATGTCATACTCTATAGAAGCAATGTGTGCTATGCAAAGTGTTAGAGGCCCTGAACTCTAACTCAAAATCTAGGCGTTGAGTTGATGGAATCCTCTACATATATAGAGGTGAAACTCCTATGAATTTCTAATATGGAACTAAACCACAATATCCCCCTCACGCCAAAAACCACAACACAAGTAGGGACAAGTGTCTACACACAGAAAGAAGATCCAATAGGCAACACCGCTTGGTTGAGTTGAGAGAATCCTCCATATACATAGAGGTAAAACTCCCATGGATTTCTAATATGGGACTAAACCACAAAACATAGCATGTACACCCTAAACAATATGATAACAAGTTGTTTTCCAATTGCAGCCCTTCATGCAGGGAAAGAGCATGTTCTGTGGCAGGGGGGCCCTATCACAAGAGGAGGACATGATCTGACAACTTATGATGCTTCAAATCAATGACAAACCGATATTGCCAACATTTGTGAGAGGGTCGGTGCACATGGTTTCATGCAATGATCTGTTTGGGTACATGACACAAGATAATGTGGTAAACTGTGACACCAGACTCCACAAAAAAAGTGAAAATGTCAAGAAGGCTAATGCCACCAAAGCATTTCTGCCATCTACGTGACCAACCTTTCAAATACAGAATGTGAGATTGTCAGTAACTTGAGGGATTGTCAGCAAGAATGGGATGTAAAATTGCTTGGACGAGCAGACTATGGCTTTTTCATGCTGCACATGACTCTTCATTCGCATCTACTCATTTTGGACTTTCAGAATGCACAGTCTCCTACAATCCCAGTAATAGTGACCTAGTTCACAATGCTGCAGTGCACCAGTGGGTAAGATTCCCATCCTTATAACTTTAACCTCTTCTATCTTAAGGCCGATATTATGAAGATATACTTCAACATGTAGTTGCATGCTGACAAGTCTAAGGCATGGCCTTTGGAATCCAACCTGAAATGTCTGTCCCAATCGGACAGAAGGCTCAATTGCGAACTCTACTGCATGAAGTACATGAAAAGCATGTCACAGGGAGAAAGTAGGCTGCGATTTTAGTTTTTATGAAATCCCATGCCTAAGACGGAAGTTAGTCATGCAGTTATTTATGAACTTTTGAGACAAAATGAAACCATGATGAATAAACAGAAATATACTGCAAATCAACGGCTTACTATGAAGAATGGTGTTCATAATGTGCATGATTTGGAATTGTCAATTTCTTGTTATTTATGAAACTTTGAGTGTGCGAACAATGAGTGTCCAGTGAATAAGAGCATAAATATGATCCAAAGAAGTAGAGCAAGTTGGAGATCCTGGCATGCTCTGAAGAGCATGTGCACCTCATACTATTTTTATATATATGAAATATCCTAGAAGAGGAATGGGTCGACAAAACTTTTTGTCTAGGAGAAATTATTTTGGAAAAGAGGAGTCAGGAATATTAAATAAGTCAGCTATGCTTTGTCTTATAAAATGAAAAGGAGAAACAGGAGTGTGGAGCAAGGACAAAGGCAAGTATATTCATGGTGAACAATGGGCAAGACAAAGATATTAGTCAATTGTTTCATTGATAAACCTAAACCACATGCAGAACACATTTAAAAAAAGCATCTTAATAACAAAAGATAACGCATTCCAATAGCTTTTTGATACCTGCAACAAGGATAAGAAATAAACTACTTAAAAAGAAGAAAAAAAATCACATAAAGGTACCTGGTCATAACCACCCAATCTCGTAACCGCTCTCCATAACCTGCCACCCAGAAAATATACCAGAAATGATCCACTTGAGGTATTTTATTTCAATACATACCATAGAATAGAATCATAGCACAAATAGAGCAGAAGCTTTTGTGCAAATATGTCAAGAAATGAAAAGGCAACAGGCAATGGTACAACTCACTTCAAACAATTTAACCCTTCTCCATAGAATTTAGGTGGTTTGAACTCCAAGCTCCTCTCCCTGAAGAAATTCTCTAGTTCCTTCATGAAGGCAGCTTGCTCTTCCTCTGTTCCAGAATCATCCCCCTCAGAACTGGGGTCAAAGATGGACTGAATAGAGCCCTCTTTCCGCACAGGATACTCCAGGCCCACAGTCTCCTGCTTGAAAGATGCATCTACTAGTGTATTACTTCCAGTCAGCACCTCTTCTGCCTTTACTTCATGTCCATTCTCTACCTGTAATTTCCCCGTGTCATTCTCCTTTTCATTCTTAGAATCTGAAAGCCCATCATGATCAATAGCAATATCCACTTGATTCAAGGAACCAGGATCTTCATCATCATTCTTCAAGTCCAATAATTCACTGGTCTGTCCTACATCATTTTCTGTCAAAACAGTCTCTATAAAACTTGTTGCAAGTGCAGCGCCATTCTGCTCGTTGTTCGCATCCTCTGCCACTGAAATAAATTCATCGGCAACATCTGGGTCCACCTGCTCGTCGTCAGAACGTTCTGGCAACTCCCTCCCTGAGTCGCCATTATCCTTTATCTCATTCATCTTGCTTCGTCTACAGCATCAACCAGTGTTATTGGAAACCATACTGGGAGGACTCAAGACGTTTCCTCGACTCCAACAAAAACTAAATCGCCTATATGATTTCTCTGTACAAAAATAAATGAAAATAATGGTCAGAAGCCCCAATAGCTTCATATTACAAACCTTAAGCTCAGTAGAAACGGTACCCCTAGGATCACAGGTCATGCCCGGTTTTTTCTTGCAAGACGCAAGATCAGAACACGTGGGCATGCAAGCAATTTTAGAGACGCGCAGCTGAACTACAAATCAAAAACCCTAACCTTCCCAACAGCCACGAAATTATTCCTGCCTATTACGAGTCTCCACACAGATAATTACCTCCCTCGCACCCCAATCCCGCTGCCCATCCGCCTAGAAAACCCTCATCTCCTGAAGCGAGAAGGACAAGGACAAGCTTACCTATCCAACGTCTCTCCAAATGCACGCTGAGAAAACGTTCCAAGATGAAGAATCCAGCCCAAAGACCTTCCCCGAGGGCCTCGTCGGAGAGGACTCAATTAGGGTTCCGCGTTGCCCTGCGAGCGTTAACAGAAAACCCTAAGGGAAAGGAGAAGACAAGGCGGAGCAAATTGGGGTAAAAATGGAGTCTTTCGTCTGTAGTGCGCCCGTGATAAACACACGTCAACTGTAATCTCTGGCAGAAGGGCGAGGACACCGCCTGGTCCATCCTGAACGTCTGTTAGATGGAGTCTCAGATCAACGGTGGATCTATGTACTACGGAAAGTCTCGAAGAAATGTTTCGGATAGAATTTATAATTTACAATCTATATATATGGAATGAACTTGCACTCATTGTTCTTATGCTGGTCACTCTTTTTTCTGATAAATTCTCTCTCTCAATCTCTTCTCTTCCTTCTCTCAAATAAACTCTCACTCTGTTCTGTAATTATTTTTTTACAAATTTTTTACTAAAATATTTTTGAATATGACAAAATCATCTCTTATTCAAATAATAAACAAATTCATCTAATTATAACTAAAAAATCAAATTACTAAAGATATGTGTGCATTATATTGTACAATTAATGATAGACAATATGTGTCGACACACAAGTGTTTATCGATCAACACATGCTTAACTAGTATTAGTAAAATTTTTCTAAGTCCATAATTAATACTATCATGTAAGACTCTAACTCTTGGGAAGTCAAAGTGAGACATCGACTAGTGAACAATTGTCGACTGTTGAAGTGAGACTCCGACTTGTAAACAAATCACAATAGTCGAAGTCCAACTCCGACTCATGGAAGTCGAAGTGAGACTCCAACTTGTAAACAGATCACAATAATCAAAGTCCAACTCCGACTCTTAAAAGTCAAAATGAGACTCCGACTTGCGATCAATTCACAATAGTTGAAGTTCTACTCTAACGCCTAGACAGTCGAAGTCTGATATCAACTTGTGGACATATCTCAACAATCAAAATACCACTCTGATTCCAGTATAGTTGAAGTTTCTGCAATTAACAGAAAGTTATCTAGTTGCATATTTGTTAATGCTATTTCATTTTGATTAACTTTATGATATCTTTTTTAAAGTTCTTTATTAATCAATGAACATATTATATTATTATTTTGTTCGTCTATAAAACAATCAAATCATAGTATGTTTCACATACTGAACTATTGATTTATGTTACATCATTAATTTCTTAATTCCTTACTAACATATATTTACTCCAACCCTCATGAAGATCTTAATAACAAAGTGCATTCTTCTTTGTACTTATGATTTCTGAACTCCAGCAAGTACTTTTGAACATCTTATTCGTTATACTCTCTACATTCAAATTTATTATTTATAAATGAGAACATACCTGGAGTATTATATTTTAATAAGTGCGGTGGTCGATTCTTGCCACCTGGGCCCCTTTGTTGGGCCCGTATAGCCCATGGCAGAATGAACGGGCTCCTCCTTTCCCTAAGACACCATGCACCCTCGGACGTTCGTTTCCAGCATTCCCAGGGATACCTGCTCTACGCAGGGCCGTCCCCAGACACCCCTTGGCCTGTTCAAATCCCACTCCGAGTAGACCCCCTCCAGGAGCAGGTTTCAACCCCAGAGCAGCCCACGTGGGTTCCGGACTGCAGGACCAGTCACACCGAGCACCCACTGCGGTTACTGAACAGCAGGTCCGACTCCCCATACAGGCAACCTGCTTGGGATCTATGGCCAAGGGCGTCCTAGCAGGTCGTTTCACGTCCTATGACGGTTATAACGGTTGCGGGCCACGCGCCCCACGATCAAGAGGAGCAATAACTACCGAGCGCCCCAACGGGCGCTCCGGTGTGTAACTTCCCGGACGACGCGCCAACCGGCGCGACCTTTCAGGCACGATCCCGGGACGTTTCATCCCTTCTCCCCAATGCACATGCTTATAAAAGGCTCAGGTACAGCTCCATGCAGAGGTACGCGTAATCACGCAATCTTATTTACACCAGCCACGGCATCACACACGAGAACCCCCTTCCTCTCAAGTCCGCTACTGACTTAGGCATCGAAGGGTTCTCCCCGGTTCTTCAACCAGGCCCCCTGATCCTATTCTGGTTTTACAGGCCTGCGCCCGCTACCGGCGACCGTCTTCCCTTCCCTCTGAGTGTAGGCCCATTCGGTTTCGGCCCGAACAAGAAAAAGCCTCCACAATAATGTTTCTTGATAATTATTTGTCGTGCAAGTTCTTTGTCAGTGTCCTTTAAACTGACAATTTTCAGGTTTTAAAGTTAGACATTTTGCAGACACACTGCGCACAAAGATGGTGTCCAATTCTCCTTTAATGCTCACCTACCCTCATATACTTTATGGACAATACTTTTCTCTGAAATAAATAAATATCTTTTAGATGATCTGCCTTTTATATTCACTGTCTAATATTTTATTCAATACAAGACTAACCATAAAAAAGAGAAAACACTTTGCATGGGTATGGTGCTTACAGACATTTATTGCAGCTATCAACAGGAGCATCAAGAATCCATTGAAAAGAAGAAGGACCCGAAGATAGACTTCTCAATCTCCTCCTGTGTCACAACGAATATAATTCAAACAACTACATTCTAACGGATAGCTGAAGACTTTGAAGACTATATAAGATGTCAGAAGTCTGTATGAAGAAAGAGAGAACAACAGAAAAATAGAGAGACAGACATAGAGATATACACAGAAAGAGACAAGAGTCATTCGAAAAAGAAAAGCAAAAGCAATTTGTCAAAAGCAACGCACTCCAAGCATTCAAGCTCTCAAGTTTTCAACCAGTCTATCATTGGGTGGATTAGAATTATCAGATTATTTTTAGAATCCACTATAGAATCAGAAAGAGAGAAGTGCCACATTTCTTCTTCCTTCAGATCTCTTTTTGTTCATCTGGGCTTTCTTATCTTCAGAACAGCACTCAGTTTGTAACATCTTTGAGTTGTAACTAGCAGGTTGTTCTATGTGTGTTCCCCTTTAATAGAAGGGAGGGATTATTACTGTAGGAGGTTTTTGCCCCTTTTTTTAATGGAAGACTTGCTTGGGAGGAAGTGGTTGTAATACCCCTTTTTGAATGGAAGACCAAGTTTTCTTGGTGGTTAGTAGAAATCCCAAGGGGCGTTTAGGGACTGAACGTAGGACTCCTAATTAAGAGGAGGTCCGAATCAGGATAAATTTTTTGTGCATTGTTTGTGATTGTTTCCGCTAAGTTGCACTTGTTTCACACACAAGGTACTAACATATCTTCGAAGTGTTCTTTCAAATCCAAATATTTTTTTATTTGTAAAAAGTCCTATTCACCCCCCCCCCCTCTAGGACATCTATAGCTCCATCTAAATCCAACAAGTGGTATCAGAGCGAAGTCTTCTTAGAAGAATCAAACAATTTGAGAAGAGATGGTAGCAAAAATGCACAATCTTGAAAGTCAGTCGGTGATAAGGCCACCATTCTTTGATGGTGAGGACTACCAATACTGAAAGATGCGAATGGAATGCTTTATCCACGGCATAGACTTTGATATGTGGCAAGTAATAAAACAAGGTGATTATGTCATTCTTGCCGAAATCTCATCTGAGTGGTCCTTAGTAGATAAAAGACATATATCTTTAAACTATAAAGTTAAAAACTATTTTTGTTGTGCTTTGTCTAAGAGAGAGTTTAATTGAGTATCTATATGTAAATCTATCAAAGAAATGTGGGATAAACTAAAAATAACTTATGAAGGTACAGATAAAGTTAAACAAACTAGAATATACATTCTTGTTTGTTAATATGAACAATTTAAAATGATGCCTAATGAAAATATTACCCAAATGTATAATAGATTCACTGACATAACTAATGGTTTAAGTTCATTAGGTAAGAACTACACAATGAAGAAATAGTTAGAAAAATTCTCAGATCATTAACTCAACCATGTAGTCCTAAGGTAACTGCTATAGAAGAAGCAAATGATCTAGCTGAACTCTTTCTAGATAAACTAATAGGATCTCTTATGCCTCATGAAATAAATATGGAAAGATTTTCTGAAAGTTATTCGAAAAGAAATTGCCTAATGCCTTGAAACCTATAGTTTCTTCTGATGATTAATTTATCCTCATGTAATTTAGATAAATTACATATCTATTTTGGTGATTAACAAAACTAAAATAAAGGTTAATCTAACAAGTTTTCCATGAGATTTGAGCATAGGAAATGAATCTCAAAAAATCAAGAAAAACTAGTAAGTATCTTCATCCTGTAATACTTAAAGTTCAAAGCATATAATTTTTCTAGTATACATCGACTTTTTGAGAAATATAACAATTTCAATAGTCATAACAATTTCTTTACCTCTATCGCTTTCATATTCATAAGGATTTGGTAAGTGTCATATCGATTTCGATCTCAGAACGATTTGCTAAGTGATCGTATCGATTTCGATCTCAGAACGATTCGCTAAGTGATCGCATCGATTTCGATCTCAGAACGATTCGCTAAGTGATCGCATCGATTTCGATCTCAGATCGATTCACTAAGAGATCGCAATGATTTTCTCTCACATTGATTTTGTTTCACATCGATTTGATAAGCGAGAACAACAATTTGCTCTCACATCGATTTCGATCTCACATCGATTTAATAAGTGAGAACAACGATTTGCTTTCACATCGATTTTGTTTCACATTGATTTGATAAGTGAGAACAACGATTTGCTCTCACAACGATTTTGTTCCACATCGATTTGATAAGCGAGAACAACGATTTGCTCTCATATCGATTTTGTTTCACATCGATTTGATAAGTGAGAACAACAATTTGCTCTCACAACGATTCGGTTTCACATCGATTTGGTAAGTGAGAACAACGACTTGGTCTCACAACGATTTGTCTCTCACAACGATTCGATAAGTTCCACATTGATTTGGTATTTACATCTATTCGACAAGTTACAACAACGACTTGGTCATTATAACGAATCGATAAGTTACACAATGATTTGCTTGCTGTAACGATTCAATAAGTCACAACAACGACTTGGTCTGTGTAACGATTCAATAAAATAAAACAACGATTTGATCACTCATCAACTCGATAAGTGAGACAACGATTTGCTCGTAATGACTCATTCACAATGATTTCATAAGTGATTCTCACAACGATTTCATATAATGACTTGGTATTCAAATATCTTGACAAGTCAAAGTCATCCTGTGTATTTCTCTTTCATCCATGTATTAAATATAAACGTACATTTCTCTGCACGATGCATGTCCAGATATCTTCTATTCTTATGCTTCTGCATGTAATATCTTTTTGGAAAAACAGAATGGAATTTCTATTTTGATGTATTCTCACTCTAACGTTGACTGACAACAAGAGACAACTTAGCTGTCTATGTTTTAGCATGTAATGTGTGCAGGTCTCTGACAGCACAACTTTATACAACGTTGGATAAAGTAGAAGCTGGAGGATATCAAGAAGGATTTTCTCCTTACGTGCATGGAACGCAAAGAACTGTTGACTGCAAAGGAAAGCCATGCAGTCTAACGTTCTCTGAACATAGAGATAACGGATACTTCAATGACTATTTTTCAAAAGAAGCTATATATTGAAGACTGATGACTCTTCTGCCCCTGCAGCACCCAATGAAACCAACACAACAACTGCAGCCTTATTAGCTGGCCCGTCCTAGCAAGAGCATCAGCCAGGAACCGGTGCAGTGCAGGTGTTTAATGAAATGCCGCCTCATCTTCTAGCTGAACAAACTGCAACCACCCCTGCTATTAGTAGTGATGGCTGTGTTTCCCTATCTTCCTCTTCAACTGCTGCACCTCAGAAGGATTTAGCAAGTACGTCAGGTCCGACAGTTTCCATTCTCAGTGAGTCAAACAAAGATGCAGAGCAAGAGGCCCCACTGCCACATGCACATGCTGCCCCCACTGCAATTACCCAGCAGCAAGAAGCCCCTACTGCTACAAAACTCAAGGGTATATCGCATTCAGTTCTGAACGCCGTAGCTCCCCCGTAGATGGCTCCTAAATCTTCTGCTCAGCAAACCTCTTCAGCTGAAGTCGCTTCGCCACTACCCACCACTCCTGAGCATGTTGTCCTCATTGTAACCAGTCAGTAAGCCCACGAAGATATGCTACTTGATGACCCTGTCCAATTTGCCCAGTGCTTGAAGAGCATTTCAGCTAAAGACACATCGCCGTCACCAACAGTACCCCGGATGTCCTTCGCCGAAGCACTCCGTAAAAAAACCAAAAGAGGAGACTTATGCATGATGAAAAAAAAGCCTCATCCCCCGATTTTCCCAATGGAAACACCAATTCAACCACGACCTCATAGCATCACAGTTCTAAACATGGATTCCGATGGGGAATACGAGGACTTCTCGGACTGATGCTCTTAGTATTTTTGACCCCTCTACGTAGGGTGTCCTTCATGGGCTGATATGTTATGTTTTTGACCTCTCTGCGTAGGGAGTCTTTAGCTTTTTCCCACGTGGTCTTTGTACTCATTTCCTTTATGCTTTCAGATATATAAAATCTACCTACCCGATATTGACATTGGAGGTTCACTCCTTTGTCATATCAATTAAAAAAAAAGACTGATGACTCCAGAGAAAACAGATCTTGAGAAGCTTACTCGACACAATCTGCGAAAATCTGAAGAGAGAAGCCTCACTCACCATTGTTCAAGCTCTTAGCTCTCTGTGTCTAGTGTAGAACCTTGAGAGAGCTTTCGTGTAGTGAGAGTGTTCTTTGTTGTAGATTTTTTCCTCTCAGTCTTCGCTTCGGATCAAGCATTGTGCTATTAGCTTGGTCCAAGGGCGTATCATCCCTTGAACACATTTGTGTGTTTATTCCCTTCGTGTTGAAGGAAGACCTGGGGGTTCCAGGGTGTTATTCTCTTCATGTTGAAGGAAGACCTGGGGGTTCCAGGGTGTTATTCCCTTCGTGTTGAAGGAAGACCTGGAGGGTTCTAGGGTGTTGTATTCCTCTTCGGGTTGTGAAGAGAAGACCAACTGTGGCTGGGTGTGTAAGTGTCCTTGAGGGGGATTGTACCCTTGGGTAGTGAATCCTGAGTTGTTGCTCAGGGACTGGACGTAGAACTCTTGTGGAGAGGAGGTCCGAACCAGGATAAAATCTTGTGTAGTGTGATTGCTTGCTTTGTGTTTGTTGTTTTCTTTTCACTAACACTAACAATCATTGAAGTGTCTGTTGTGTGAACGTTTTTGTGGACAGGTTTAGATAAAACAGTTTTTAGAATCCCATTCACCCCCCCCCCCCCCTCTGGGCTTGCTAGCTGGGCAACATCTTCTCTTCCTCATTTGAAGATTCCAGAGAAAATTCTGAAGACAGTGATGATGAAGCAATGCTATTAAGAAAGCTTTAGAGAATTCTTGCCAAGAAAAAGAAATATGGATCTAAGAGATACCTCAAGAAGGACAAAAAGAGCAAAGAACCAACATGTTATGAGTGCAAACAGCCAGATCACTTCAGATCAGAATATCCTTAGCTTAAAAAGAAAGATCCAACTGAGAGGTATGAGAAAAAGAAAGGTAAGGAGAAGAAATACAAAAAAAAGCAATGACAACTATATGGGATAATGAAAAAGTATCAAGCTCAGATTCTTCAAGTTCAGAATTCGAACAGGAAGAAGCCAATTTAGTCCTAATGGTAGAACTAAATCAAGTAAACTCTGAAACACCTTTTACTTCATACTCTGAATCTGATTCAGATAGTTTAGAAGATGCATTCAATGAATTGTATGATAAATATAAAATTATTATAAAACATATGAAAATTCTTAAACTAAATATGATTAATGAAGAAAAATCTAACACCATCTTAAAATCTAAAATAGAAAAATTAAAAGAGCAACTTAATAAAACTAAAAGAGCCAATAGTTTACTATGTGAATACTTAAAGGACAAAAATAGTAAGATCATGAATTTGGAAAGCAAACAAAATGAACTTAAAAATAAAGAAAAAATAAAAGAAGAAAATTTCTATCTAAGAGCCTCCATAGATAGAATAACTACTATAAAATATCTTTAGTGGTTAGACTGAAAGGTGCTAAAACAGGTGAAAAAAAGTATGGAGTAGATATAAACCATCAATTAATGAAGAAAATATTACTTATCCGGAACAGTATCCAACTCCTAATAGGGTGTTTGGGAGCAATAAAAAAAAACTATTCCTACCTAAAAAATGAGGTTGAGTTCTCTTTTAATTTTAATTTAAAGTTATGAAAATATGATATTATCTGCTTGGTAAAAATATCAAAATTTTTAAAATTTGTATTGATGTGTTTAGGACGGGAGTGGGAGCCGTGGGGCCGGGAGGGGAGGGGGCACAGGGCGGGGGGGGGGGCCGCCGGAGTGGGGGGAGCCAGGCGCGGGAGGGCGTAGGGTGGGGGAGGGGCGGCGCAGGGCTAGTGGGGGGAGCCCGGCAGGGGAGGGAGGGGGCATTGGAAGGGGGGGGAGCCGGGCGAGGGGAGGGGGGAGGGTGCAGGGGCGGCGGTGGGGGCTCCGGCGGGGGGGGAGGGGGAGCCACGGAGGGGGGGAGAGCCGCCGGAGGGGGGGGGGGGGGGGAGCCGGTGGGGGAGGGGGGGGTAGTAGGCGGGTGTGCTGGGGGGGGGGGGGTGGCCGGCGAGGGGGGTGGGGGGAGGGGGGGGGGGGGGGGGGGGGGGGCGCAGGGGAGGGGAGGCCCAGGGGGGGTGGCGGGCCAGGCTGGGTTTGGGGGGGGAGGGGGGGGGTTTGTGAGAGAGAGTTTGTGTTTTTAAAATAAAAACAAGTTGGTACTTGTTTTTTTTTTTTGAAAGAGATTTACATAGGGTAAAAGTTCTTCTCTAAAAAAAAATTACTACCAAACATGTCTTTGTGTTTGATCTCTTTCTTTTTAAATTTTAGAGAAAAAAGAGATAAATCTACAACCGAACACCCTATAAATTTGTAAAAGAAAAATTGATAAAAAATATAAAAAAGTAAATCAATATATTTACAAACAAAAACTCAGAACTAATCACTCTGCACAACTAAAACATGTATATAATGTAGGATCAAATATGTGTTGATGGCAAAATCTAGAAGGGAGGGTTGAATAGATTTGCAGCGAAAACTTAAGTAATTAACAAATAGCTTCGAAATTAAGAGTTCAATTCAATTACAACTCCACAGATCTAATGTAATGTGTGTGATTAAAATGTGTGAAACATTTTATCAAATAGTGTGTGTGCATGAACAAATTGACATATAATGTGTGAAAGAAATCCTATGCAAACATTTATGCGATTAACATCACAATCACACAAGTAAACTATAGTGCACATAATACTTTAGGTGGTTCGAAAACCACCTCCAATGACTCCTACGTCCACCCCTCACACAGTGAGTGTAACTCCCCGAAAAATTAAATGATTTAAAATATAAAAAAATAAAAATAAATAAAAATGGAGAATAGAAATAAAATAAAAGTCATGATTAAATTCCTAAAGTGTGAAATCAACTAATAAGTCATATTGAGCCAAGACAACTCCATTTGGGTGAAAGAACAAAACCCAAAGGTATTAAACCCAAAATTCATACCCATAATAGCAGAAAATAGGAAAGGGCAAATTAGGGTTAAAACAAGGTGATTAACCATGCAAGGCAAGCAAATTCGTACCTATCCATGATAGGAACTTCCCTAATGGCATTAACCCTAATCATATAAATAATCATCCTAAAACTAGTTGGGAAGGTTTACCATCGAGTTGGGGTCGTGTGAGGCAAGCTAGGGTACCAGGAGGAGAAGAGAACGGCCAAGAACCGAGCTTCTTCCCCAACCATCCTCTGCTGCAACTTGAGTTTGGATCTGTCTTAGAATACACAAAGGTAGGTGATCTCGAGCTTAACCTAAACATTACACATACCAATGGAAAGAGCATCAAGTCTAGTTTCATTTGCATGTATTTTCCCCAATCTTCATGAACCATGTGAGTCGTATTAAGCGTTTTCCAAGAGTCATGCAGTTTAGGGCTTTATGTGTTCTTCATGAGTTTCACGCAAATGAGGCTGAATTGGGTCAAACCAAATGGTACTTTTCTTCTACTGGATGTTCTTGACACTTTTCATGTTTAGAGTTTTGTCTAAATATCACTAGATGTCAAGTTATAAGTCTTTCATGAAGGATTGTAGCGTTTCTACGTTTTTGGGCAAGATCCAAGAACGCGACGACACCAGACGTCGCGTTTCTTGTTGCATGATTCAGGAAAAGGTGACAGATCATTCTATCATGATTTGAAGTCTGACCAGTCAACCCTAACACATGAAACTGTGCCGCATGGGTTTCAACCCCCTTCTTGAATGTGACAGCATATGCCGTCGCGATTTGAACTTTTTTCTGCTCAAACATTTTTGCCTATTTTTATATTCGGATTTTAAAATCAACTCTTGAACACGATGTAGGAGAACGTCGCGATTCAAAGGTCGTCGCGACATATCGACTTGTCGCGTTATGAACGTAACTTGTGGAACCGTTGCGTTCCTGTTTAGACAATCGATGTGGTAATCGATTCCCGACCGAAAAAGCGACGATCTGTCCCGTTGCGATTTGAACGTGACAGGTAGGTACGTCGCGATTTAGTTACTTGTTACGAAACCACGTTCTGACTGTGTATGGCCCTTTGAAGTGCGACGATTGAACCCGTCGCGATTTAAAGGCTAACCAGAGGCTGTTTTAAGGAGCTGTTCAGTCTACCATATGCATGTCTTTATGTCATATCATGTCATGTAGCTAGTCAATGACCTAAAAGTGATCAACCTACATGAAAACCGTAAGAATATGAACTGCTATTCTAAGTGTTAATGATTGATTGATTCTACCATGTGATTGATATATGCATGTGATCATGTGATTGATATATGCTATGTCCATACTCTGTCTTGTCCATAATTGAAAAGTGATTATATGCTTAAAGTACAACAACCATGTGATAGATGAATTGCATACATGTCATGCATGTTTGTTATAAGATTTCCGTCTTGTTTAAACGATGGATGGTGGATTGAGACATGCTCTACACGTCACATTGCACATATAGGCTCTTGTAAGGCCCTCGAATTTCGTCGCAATTGTTATTTGTGTGTGTATATTTGTTCTTGTGTATGTATATACATATTTACGTAGTATTGATTAGTATAATACGTGTGCATATGTTTATACTATATGTAAATAATGCATGTATTGAATGGTGATAGTGTGGATACACTACCATATACATATTGCATGTATATATGCATGGTATGCTAGTTTTATGCATATTTAGAGTTCTGGCCGAAGGCCACCTTGGCGTCAACCACTAGCCGTTGAGGTAGTGTCAGCGTCCAGACATGGACGCCAACACTAATCCTGGCGTCGAGCGATATGGACGCCTATTTCTCTGGCCTGCATGCGCAGCAGAGCCAGAAACCTCTTGAAACAAGAAACGCTCAGCCATTGGGGGGCTGTCCCCAACGGGCTCTGAGAGCTGTCATGTCACCTTGTGAGGGGAGAGAGGCTCCCTTATGTCTGAACCCGGATTTGCCTTTCCCACTCCTCTCTTCACCTTTTCAAGAGGAGAAAAGAGAGAAAGACAACCCTAGAAGAAAAACTGAGAAACCCCACTCTTTGCACCCAAGAATCTGACTTCCTGGAGCTAGATCCGGCCATCTTCCATGACAAGAGGACAGCTGGAGCCAAGGAGGAGGCTTCCCAACATCCCCTGCTGTGGAGATCATAAGGAGCCCGGAGGAAGAAGATCTAGAAGGCGTTTCTGCACCTTCTTGGGACTGCAAGGAGGGCTTCACCAACACCCTAGACCCATTTGAGCATTTTATAAAAGGCAAGTGACCTAACCATAATGTACCTGTATGTGTCTAGGTCGTTTCTACATTTTTATGAATTTTCCCTCGAGTCCTAGACCCTCACATTCACCCAAACTTGAGAGATAGGGTCTGTGTTCTGCACAGACCTGCATTGACGGCAAGGTCAATGGACGCTGATATCATGCTTGGCGTCATGGACCATGCCGCTGACCCTGAGTCAGCGGCCAGAGACCGCCGCCAAGTTCCTTTGGAAGAACAGTGACCTGTTCTGCCCTTCCTATACACTATTTTCGGTATGGTTTCCGTGATGAGGATATATGGTAACCATATACACTATGTGTACTGTCAAATGTGGTGTGTGGATGAGTGTGATGTGTGGTGGTGAATGTTAGAATATTGTATCCCATGAATGTGTAAGCATGATTTGTTGATAGTCTTGCCAATCCAGGCTTTGTGGTTAGGGACAAATCTGAATGCCTCAGTTTTGTCAGATCATGAGGATTAGTGGGTCTGGGTATGTATGCTAAATTTTTGATAATTTGTCCATGCTTGCATGAGTTGCTAATAAATTCGGTTCGGTAAATAAAAAGGCATGCAAGAAAGATTGTGGATTGATCTATGGCTGTTTGATGTTTAGGGTAATTTTGTATTCTCAATATGCATATGATTGTAATCTCTGTTCAGACAGTAGCTTGCTAGAATTGACTTGTGTATAAGTCCATATCAACTTAATTTATGAATGGCATGCTAAATAGGTGTTTATTTACTGTAAATCTCAATTAGCTCAGAAAAATTTGAAAAATTGAATGTATGATCTAGAACCCGAAAATAAACATGTGGTTAAAATTTCAGGTCATTTGGACTAGTACATAAGAAGTTATGTTTTTTTTTCCATGTGAAATATATTAATCCATGTATGTTATCGTAATGTGATTAGATATTGCTTAAACCCAACTTGATTGGTGAAATTGACTGTGTGTTGAACTCCTGAAATCTGTAGTGCCATGTCAGGAAAAAAAAACAGAGAAATGCATATGAATGAGAAAGTGAATGAGATGAAAATTGCTATGTGTAAAAACATGTACAAAACCGGGTAAAATGTGTAAATGTGTAACTGTGCCAATGTGACACTGCTTTCGTAGAGGGCAGTGGAGCTGTATCAGGGAAAAGTCCCCTGAGAAAGTTCAATGTGTAAGTGACCCTAAGGGCATTAGGGGGAATCCTGGAGGTGGACAAGTACCACTGGTAGGGTGGGAGACTTGTTCTCCCGGTCTGCGCAGTCAAGAGTCGCCATTGGAATGCCTAGATGGCGTCTATGTGTAATGTGATGTGTATATGCCCTTCTTTGGTGGTTTGGACTATGTGCACGGCACCTAAAATGTGTAATGTGTAATGTGTAATGTGTATGTTCATGTGTAAATGTGTAAGTGAACAGTGTAAAATGTGTATGTGTAAAGTACAACTATGTGAAATGGGAAACTTGTGTAAAGAAAATGTGAAACTAAAGATGTGAGAATATGTTGTACAAATCCATGTGAGACAAATCTGAAACCATGTGAAATCAGTAAATTCATGTCGTTATCATCATGTTTATATGTACAAAAATGTCTAGAATCCATGTTAGGGATAATTAATGAGCACGTATGCAAGTATCATGATTGGTTGTTCACATGATTTGTTTTAAGCAATATTGTAGCTCTCATGTGTAGGTTTACAACCATTAAACCATGTGAAACCAGCAACTTAAAGCATGTGAAAATGTCTATGTATGTGTTAAAAACATGTAAGATCCATGCTAGTCGTGTTTTCCTTTCATATAGCACAATGTTCATGTTGGTAGCTCTTATGTCTCAGTTCTTTAAAGACAAATTTCATGAGTAAATTGAATAAGAGCATGTGATAGGTAAAGGTTTATTCTTAGAAATCTGAAAGCATGATCCATGTATAAAATTGTAAAACTTTCATGATAGGTTGAAACCTCTGAATGACTAGCATGCCATGTGTTGAAAATTTTGAATGTGTATGTAGAAACCACTATGACTTATACGTGTATGTTATGAGTAGTGTTGCTTGCTGAGTCTTTGGACTCACTCCTTGCTTCGGCGTACAAGTGTAGTTGGTGACGTGGCACCGTTGGAGGAGACAGTGGAGATGGACTCTGAGCGCGGAGATTAGACTTTGGAGTTCTTTGTGACTTGTGTATTTCCTAGTATGTAATTTGAACATCGTATTAGAGTTATCATGAAAAGGAGGTATAAATGTGGACATTATGTATTTAAATTTCAGCAATTTAAATTATGTGAACTTTAGTTCCTTGTTGTTAATTGCAAACTTCATGTATGTTAAATGTGGATGATGAATGAATGGAGACAGTTGTCTTTTACTTCCGCTACTCTGTTGTATATGCGCGTGATCTCAGCTGTATGTATCGTTTGGGTAAATGTCCCACTGTGAGGACTCTCGCTATACCGACGTGGGTGGTATAAACCGTACGGTGTAATGAGGGCCGTCACACATCCCTTTCTTGGGGGATTGGAAACTCACGGCTGGTCATTCCGTATCGGCAGTCTAGTGACCTTTCTCTTAAGACCTCGTAAATCTCCGTACTCCATAGATTCCCTCATGGAGACCGTTTTTAAATAATCATTGCATTTCATAGATACACTGACTACATTGAACACTTGCTTAAACGAACATTAGATGTACAATTTTGGTCTTTGTCAATCGAAGTAGAACTTCGTCATATATGAAGTTGGACTTTAGATATGACGAAGTCACTTCAAATGGACAAGACAAATTTGCCACTATGACTTTGGATGTTCACTTTTACACTTGGTCAATCGAAGCAATGGACTTCGTATATTCTTGTTATAATCTCTGTCTTTCGAAACCACACTTCGACCAAAACTTCATATGTTCACTTTTAGTCATGGTCAGTCGAAGTGTTGGGGCTTCATATATTTGTGTTATAGTCCTTGGCAGTCGAAATTCTGACAGTCGACTCTTTGACAATCGAAGTTCTGACAGTCGAATCTTTGATAGTTGAAGTCTGGCCAATCGATTGTTTATGACTTGGTCACAGACAATCGAAGGCTGGCCAATCAATTGTTCATGTGCTTTGTTCATCAATCAATTGCTAATTCAAGTCACATCAATTGATGACTAATTCACATTGATTGGTCAATCATCTGCTAAGGAATTGATTGTTCTTAAGTTTCACATCAATTACTGATTAACTTGAACATCGATTGTCTAAACATCGATTGTTGATCAACTTAACATCGATTGCCTCATATTAGACATTGATTGCTTTATGTTTAAACATCGATTGTCTGCACATCGATTGTTAATTAACTTAAACATCGATTGCCTCATATTAGACATTGATTGCTTCATGTTTAAACATCGATTATCTAAACATTGATTATCGATCAACTTAAACATCGATTGCCTCTATTAGACATCGATTACTTCATGTTTAAACATTGATTGTCTACACATCTATTGCTGAACAACTTAAACATCAATTGCCTCATGTTAGACATTGATTGTTTCATGTTTAAACATCGATTGTTGATCAACTTAAACATCGATTGCCTCTTGTTAGATATCGATTTCTCCATGTCAACATCGATTACCATGTCTATATCGATTGCCTTAAGTCTTATATCGATTGCTGTGAGCTTCACATCGATTATCGTGTCTATATCGATTGCCTTAAGTCTTATATTGATTGTTGTGAGTCACACATCGATTACTTATAAATTGATGCATATAATTGTTTTTTTCTCTAAATACTTAAAAATATCATTTGTGCAGGACGTCATGTGACTAGCATGTGTCTCACTTAAAGTACTTGGTACTCACGCGTCCCTAAGTACTAGGTCACATGATTAGGGTTATAAATATGCCCTTATCCCTTCTAGAAAGGGGTGCGGAAAGAGGCAGCCAGAAAAGAGGAAGTAACCTAAAAGTGGGCGCTCAGAAAGACGACAAGAGAAGCCGCCACCAGGAGAAGAAGAGAAGTAGAGCAGAAGAAGAAGAAGAAAAAGAAGAACAAGAACAAGAACAAGAACAAGAAGAAGAGAAGAAGAAGAAGATGGAGCAGAAGATGCTACTGTGAAGAAAGTTTCAAGCAACAACAACAGCATTTCAGAAGAAAGCTTGAGAAGACCTTTCTTCCTTCTTCCAAACCACTTTTAATTCAAACAATTTCTGTGTGTGTGTTGCGATCTATGCAAATGTTCAATGCAGATCAAAGCATTTGTGTGTGGTTGAGTAAGTCAGATCAAAGCTAGAGGATCTGATTTCTTGTGGACTAGATCTAGTAGATTTTGAGCCTGTGTGCTTAGGGTTTTGAGTATGTGTGCTCAGGTGTGTGTTTGAGCCATTGTGCTCAAGTGTGTGTTGGAGCCGTCGTGCTCTAATGTGCGTGTTTGAGCCATCGAGCTCAAGTGTGTATGTTGTACTCTGGTTTTGAGTTGTGTTGCCTCACTGTAACGGCCCCGGCGCCCGGGTCCCCGGCTCCCACCAAGGATTCGACCGTCGGCACCGCCGCCACGGGTCCGGAGACCCGGAAGGGCAGGGTAACGGATCGGTCTAACGAGATATGTGACGGAAAGTAAGTAAAGACAAACGTACTAAAGATGTACCAACTAGTGCAAGAAGAGTCTAACACAACGTGCAAGTCTAGTACAAGTCCCAAAGTAGTAAAAGTACAAGTGCTGACGGAAAATGAATAACACGTCCCTTAGGGGCATACCCGAGGGTGAAGTACAGAACTGGGGAAACACTGCGCTAGAGACGCCAGCTACTGCGGGCCCGTCTCCTCGCTACGCCGCGGAGGAAACTGCTGTGAAGTCTCACCTACAAAACAGAGAGTGAGCTTCACGAAGAGCCCAGTAGGGACTACCAATCTCCCATGGTCCACAAGCAAGAATAGACTAGAACAATAATTAAATAAAGCAGTAAAGTCTAATCTACTAAACAGAGTAAAGTGCGGAAGCATGAAAGAAACTACACAGTCGTCGATCTAAGCCACTCGGCGGGACCGGAAAACCCGTGTAAACCAAGGCACCACAAGAACCCAGCTGTAAACACAGACAGCGAACTGCCTGGACAAGCCCACTAGCTACAGTACACTACTCTAGTCAGCTGGTCAGGAGCGCCACGCGTCTTACCCTCGACCAACGGTCCATGTCTGACACCTCCTGTCGGAGTGAGACGCGAAACCACAAGAAACCACAACTGCCGTAGTCTGGCCCGACTACGGTCCCACGCCTGACCCCTCTAGGTGGTACCGGAACCACGTAGAGTGAGGCAGTGAGAACGGACTAGCTGAACTATGCCGTACGAGTCACACACTACCGACGTCCCAGTCTCAGCTAAGAGAGCTCCACAAACGACCACGTCGCTGTCCCACCGTTTTCCCCTACTGCTACCAGAGTCAACGACTCGAGCAAACCCTACCGTCTGGAGCAACACCCTCTGATACAGACGCGCGGGAACCGGGGGTCCCAGGTAACGGTAACAACCTGTCTCGCAGACAAGCCCTCAAGTGCCTAGCACTGGGCGAAGAGAGAACGACTAGCAGTAGCACTGTACTAGGAAATAGCACAGGTGCCGAGAAAACCGAGTCGCAGCGGAAGCAAAACACTGAGCAGGTTGCCAAGTCCCTTCTCTGGCTGAGAAGGCAACAGGCCTGGTGTCGCCTTCAGGAAGGCGACACCCAGGTCGGCGCAACCCTACTGATCTGGTTGCGACATAGCCCATGTCGCAACTAGCTCAGTGCTCCAGAACAGCCCCTAAAACCGGAACGGGGAAAAGCAGGAAGAAGGCGACGGCCCCATGTCGCCACCAAAAGGCGACATAGATGCTGTCGCCTTCAGGAGTTCCTGAAGGCGGCGCATCGATGTGTTGCCACCTGGGTGGCGACACCAAAGGTGTCTCCTTATCAGGGTGCAACACACCGAGGCTCCCTTCTTCAGGGCCTCAAACCACACCACAAAACACAACCGAGGGGAGGGGAGCATGTAGGCTAGTAAACATAGCTCTAATGAGCTCAAACCACCCTCAAAGGAACCCAACAAGCATGCAACTAGGCTACACTCACATGCATCTCACTCATCATGGAGAACAACCCTCAAACCTCAAGACAAACCCATTGCATGCAAGGGAAACCACCAATCACCACAATCACACAAGGCATGAAAACAACCTAGCATGGTAGATCTAGGCTTGGAAGAGGGTGAGGATCCTAGCAAGTGGATCTAGGGGGAAGGTTTGGGTTCCCTAACTCGAGATGAAGATCCAACCTCAAGGGCCCATCTCGTAGGCTAGAAACCCTCCACCTCCGAGCTCCGACGATCCACGAGCCTCCTCCCACGAACCGAGCACCTCCTCTCCCTTGAAGAGCATCCATGCATGCCAAGAGAGAGAGAGGAAGAACAGTAAGGGAGAGATCAACCAAGGAAGAACAAGAACAAACAACCACAAACACCTTACCTTGCAAGAGAACACCAAGAAGGCTCCTCCCAAGCTCCACGGAGCTCCCAAGCTCTAGTTCGCCGGAGAAGAAGAGTTTTTCTCGGAGAGAAGGCCGAACTGGGGCTTGTGCTCACGGCTTGGGCACTTAACCCTTTGAACATGAGAACGCGACAGGGGGTGCGTCGCCTTCCTTTACTGAAGGCGACATACATCCTGTCGCTGTCCCCTGGTCAATGGTCAAGCTGACCTGCGACCTCGTCACGTGTCAGCCATGCAGGCCTGACACCAGGTCGCGACGGAGGACCCGTCGCCTTCCCACTGTTGCAGGTTGACACCTGTCACCTCTCTTCAGACAGCAAAACGACAAAGTCGCAAGATGCTGGCAGCAGAGAGAAAGCGACAGCCTGGCCGTTGCGTTCCCAAGCAGAACGCGACCACCACCCTGTCGCCTTCAGAAGGCGACAGACAGGGTGTCGCTACCCTTGACGGAGGGCGACTGGTCAAAAGTAACATGGGATGTTACACTCACTGTCATGCCCCGACATTTAGCAGCAGAAAATAAACGTCAAGAGCGTGAACAATACAAGTGTGCATATCACAGTCAAATAATTCATAATAATAACTAAGTATAACACAAGACGTAAGACAATAAGATTGCCAGCCAAACAATCTTTATTTCATTTCCATCAAACTGGTTTAAAACCTTACATCATCAGAGTCAAACATAAGGCCCAATATTGTATCTCAAGTACATAAAACTTCAAGAAATTAAACCTAAGGATTATAGACTCTATGAATTCTAATACTTCAATGGCTGACGTGCTAAGTGGACCGGTACAGTTGTGATGCTCGTCACTCTTCTTCGATCCCATCATTCTCAAATTCCTCATATTCATTACCTGAAACGATTAAGGAAAGCAGGTGTGAGCGCACTAGCGCCCAGTAGGATTTACATCTCATGGTGCGGGCATGCTTTACGTAATTAACAGGTTAACAGTGGCGATGCTATCATGCAATACTCATGTCAATAATGATGGAAACCGTTTCAAGCTATAATATGTACGAGTATGGTTCAATAACCATTCATGACAATTCTCATGTAGGACAGAATGATTATCAATGAGATAGATAACAGAACGATCACTTGACATATAGAATAGATTCAATAGTATGTAGCATGTACAATAGATATCTCGAGTTGAATTTCGTAGAATTCCAATGGACAATGACAATGTAGGATTCAATAACAATGACATGTACAATAGATTTGGCCAATTCACATATAATAGTTCAATCAATCAATCAATCAATCATTCAATAATAGTGTGGAAATTACCCAGATCAATCTTGCATTCAATTAGGTGATTGCCAGACACCTCAATGGAACACATACTCTCGCGATTTATAAGTATTTCGGGTGCTCCTCCCAGGACCAGACTGGGCCCTATTTGCACAGGCATAGTTGTCAACTGAAGTTCCAATGGTTTCTGGTAATTCCATTCATTCATTTATGGCCAACATGATTTTCCAAGCCATGTCATTGTCAAGTATGTACAATATGTCATCATCCAAATACACAACACAATAATCTCCCACATATGTATAATATGGCATCATCAGATTGTGTACAATATGTCATCATCAAAACACACAACTAAACAATCTCTCCATTTTTGATGATGACAAAATATGACAACATTCTTTCATAGAATAACATAATTTCTCCCCTTTTTTGACAACATCAAAAAGATTGAGATGAACATGCAAGGTACTGTGAATTTCTCCCCTTTCTAAATTGTCTTCTATTAAAACAAATTCCCTCAAAATCAAGAGTATGAATAGAGGCCTCACAAAACACATAGATATATTGAATTCTCCCCCTAAGTGAAACAACTCTCCCCCTTTAACAGTATTAGAGTTGTCCACCACCAACTGAATGGGGACCAAAATAAATGATGTGAAACCAATAGTATTGATGAAACTAATTAATTGGGGCATGAAATCAGAGATCAACAATAAGGTTGCTCCCCTTGAATATGAGATTGTATTACAAGAAGCATGAGCAATTTGATTTTCAAGGGGTGTGAAGATATCAAGGTACACATTGATTTTAGTATATGAGAAATAATACAATAGTACCTTTCATAATGTGCAACAAAGGTTAAAAACAAAGATGATTTTTGATTGAGTTCTTATGTCAGTTCTTTATCATAAAAAAAAGTACTACAGAAATTTTATTTGCAAGTGTGACATGATTTTTGTGACCTAAATTGAGTTGCCAATAGTGTATATCATTAGAAAACCAAGGTTTTGATCTTAACACAATGTAGAATAACAATTTAACAATCTTGAACAACATGAATTCTTTTTTAAGTTAGCTGCACTTTGTACACATTTTTTTTTCTGTTTATTTCTTTCATTTGAGATATTTCAGGAAATTTAGCAAAGAAGATTAATTCATATTTTCTGTGCAAGCACACACACTTATCCAGTGCAAGAGTATCTGACTACTATGCATGCTAATCATTGTTTGCTTCTCTTTGAAATAGATACATTAGCAACACTTTTTGACTCAAATACAACCACGTTTCAGGTGGAATAACCTGGTTACTTAGTGTACTAATCATTGCTCTATAATTCCCTTGAAATCTTCTTTTCTTTGAAAATTTTCTTTCAGTCCTTTCAATACTTTTCATTAGGTGACAAATAGCTTTTTCTTTGATAGATCATGGTCTTGAGTTGTTAAGATATCATTTTTAGCATGTGTTAAAAATAAAACTTTAATATCACATATGATATAAAGCTCAAGACACAAGTGTCTACTTAAAGTGTTTTGCAATAAAAGTTCCAAAATAAGCTTTGAGGATAAAGATAGACACATGACTCTTAATCTTATTTTCATCTTCATGGTTAATCCAAGAGCACAAGTATTCCAGATATTTAAATTTTTATTTGTCATATAAGAATATCAATGAACCTTCAGTTGGTTTGAATGAAACATGAAAAGATCAATGATAGGCCAAGAATGTTATAACAAGAGTTAATTTTGAGATAAATCCTTTACACATAGAGCGGAGATGTGTGAGTTCATTCCAAATGAGAACAAACATATAAGAAATTCTGATCATATATTATTTAAAGTGTTGATGATTGAGATTTAAAAGAGTGAATATGATTGTTTTATTTCATGCAATATGAACATCATTAAAACACCACAACAATTTTAGAATTTTAGATGATTTGACTCAATTCATTATTTAAGACAAATTCAAAAATAGTATTTCTGAATACAAATCCGAAAAAGTTGTGTCGACACATGATCTTTAATGTGTCGACACGTGACATTGAAAACCTATTCAGAATGCAGCAGTAATAGACTGGTGTTGACACAAGGTCAAATGTGTGCCGACCTGCTTATGATCAAAGTCAATTTTTCTGAGTTTTTCAAGGTTTAACAAGTGTTGACTTTTATTAGCAGTTTTTTTCAAGAATCAATTTTCCCTTTTCAACATTACTCCCCCTTAGCATGTGCATGATATGAAAAAGTTTACAAGTAATTCAAACATGATTTATGCACAGGAATCATGAGCTCACTTATGCAATCATGATAACACAACATGAATCCAATTGTTTAAGGCAAATTGTCATTGGGGGCAGCGTCATAACAAACATAGCAAATTCTTTATTTTTCATTTATTTCTTAGATAAACTCTAACACAGTCAACATAATTGTGAAAAGGTAAGAGAATTTATCTGAGCAGTCTTTATTTTGTTTTCAAATATTTTACCTGTGGTTTTCAATTTTCTTGCCTTGCATAGCTATTATCTTGATTCTAGATGGAAAGGTATGACTACAAGGCATATTAGCTTACTGATCAAGCTAGTTTTTGGACCCATACCTGTTTGGGTCATGCAGTGCACACAATGTCAGTATGCAACATTGATTTTTGAATCCAAAAAGATTTTATTTTTGGTATAGATATATTTTTATTATTAATGGAACTCTGAGTAGTATTAGTTTCAGATTTATACTTAGTCTTGTTTAATGCATCTATGTTTTCATGAGGTTTTCTACTTTTTGGATGTTTAACATGAAGAGAAGAAAACTTCTTTTATGCAACAATTCTGTTCATATGTACATGGAATTTCTAAGTATTTTCAGCATGAACATGATTGTTATTCCTATATACATGAGCATGTGTATGAGCATGGGGCTTGGGAGCATGCATAAAATGATCAATTCTATGCCAACAGACTCTAGAGATATGACCAAATTTATGGCATGTGAAGCATTGGACTGGTTTGGCATATTTGTAGAGCTTTTGATTTTTATTCTAGCAATACTTGGTAAGATGACCAGGCTTATTGTAGTTAAAACATATATGATAATTTCTTATCTAATACTTACCTTGGCATGAATGTATTTGCTGGAACCTCCTTTTCCTTTAAGGAGGCTTGAAATGAGGTGGAGGAGGTACCATTGGGTAGCTCTTGGCATGATATGAAGTTGGAACTTGCCTTAAAGCTTTTGGGTTGATGGAAAATGTGTAGAAACCTTGTAGGAACTTGCTTGCTTTTCTATTTTCTTTTTCTGATTTTTATCAGAAACATGGTTCTTCGAATTGCAACATTTTTATTCAATTTCTCATCTTGTTTTTGAACATTTTTTTGAACAGGAATCTTAACATATTTTTCTTTAGGTGTAATAAAATTCTGTTCATAGCAACATTGAAAAATGAAGTCTTTGTTTTGTTTTCAAAATTCTTTTTGTTCAAAGGGTAAATCCGAAATCTTCCTTTTGAAAATTAACCTCATTTCAAGAAGATTGTTATGATTTTGAGTTCCCTGAACAAACTTAGACAAAGCAGCTTTTAAACTATCAAAGTCTTGTTCAATTCAGAGATCTTTTTTAGAATTTTGATTTTGGTTAACAACCACTCCAAGTTCATTTGTCAATTTTCATTTTTTAGCTTTCAATACAACAATTTATTTTTCTAAAATTTGAAGTTTGTTTAGCATGAGATACATACCATTTTTCATCTTGTTATTATTTTTCCAAATCAGTAATTTTGTTACTTAAATTGCTACAATCATTGTCCAATGGTTTGTCATGCAACATGCATTCAATCTTCTTTTTCAGATGATGATTTTCTTCAACAAGTTGTCTGCATTTCTCATTTATCTGATGATCATGAGCTATATTGGAAATCTGTTTATTTAATTGATCATTGTCAAATTTAAAGTTCTTATTAGGATCAATCAATTTTTCATTTTCATTTTCCTGATTAATGACTTTAGATCTCAATAGCTCATGATTATCTTTTAATCCACTCAATTTGTTTTCACAAATTTTGATTTCAACTTTCAGATTTTATTTTTCAGAATTTAGTTCATGAACTTCATTTTTCAAATTCTCATTTTCTTCTGAAAGATCTTTACCGTTATTCTGAAGCAATTCAAGTTTATTTTTTAATTTTTTATTTTCAGTCTTCTTTCTCTTATTTTTCTTGCATACATTTTAACAGAATTCAAACAATTCATTATATGACATTTCTTCATCAAAATCAGAATTATACTTTGAGCAAGATTTCTCACTTTGAATGTTTCTTGAACTTTTTGAGCCAGAGGAGCTTTTCTGAGCCAAACACTTGTCTGAAGTTTCCTTTTATTTTCTTCCAGCCTTCATAAAAGAGTCCTGTAACTTAGATTGTAATTGTGAGCTTAAGGACTTCTTTGAAATTACAGTAGGAAAATTATGCAAGTTAAAGAGATTTGCCATTTTAACAGATTAACTTTAGATAATCAGATCTAAAGACAGTCAAATCTAATCAACAAGCAATGAAGCTCATAGAATGATCACGATAAAAAATTCACATCAGATCAAGTAGATCAGATGATGTTTTAGAAAATCAAATCAAAGATCCAAAAGCTTAAAATATCCAATATCAGATGTGTCAAACCAATACCAATGTATAGTGCACCTGCTCTGATTCCAAATTGTTGGATCAGAACAATTAATCACACAATATGATTAAAAGCATAAGATGCACTAGATTTGCAAAATAAAATTCGATGTACAGAGCATTGACTCTGATGTCAAATGAAGGATCACTTTTGATTGTTATAAGAAACAATGAGCAATCAATTCCATATCAAATAGGAGAGCCAAAAAGAAGCAATCAAATCAAATTAGATCAAATCAATTTAAAGTCAAACATCAACCTACTCTGATTCCAATTGTTGGATCAGAGCGATTAAGCACACAAAAAGTTTAACAATAAAGCTAAAATAGATCTGCCAAATCACAACCGATGAACAGAGCAACATGCTCTGATACTAATTGTAGGATCAAATATGTGGTGATGGCAAAATATAGGAGGGGTTGAATAGATTTACAACAGAAACTTAAGTAATTAAAAAATTACTTCGAAATTAAAAGTTCTATTTAATTACAACTCCACAGATCTGATGCAATATTTGTGATTAAAATGTGTGAAACATTTTATCAAATAGTGTGTGTGTATGAACAAAATGACATATCATGTGTGAAAGAAATTCTATGCAAATATCTATGCGATTAACATCATAATCACACAAGCAAACCACAATGCACATGATATGTTTAGGTGGTTTGGAAATCACCTCCAATGACTCCTACGTTTACCCCTCACACAGTGAGCCCACACTACTCAAAACCTGAGTACAACATACACACTTGAGCTCGATGGCTCAAACACACACACTAGAGCATGATAGCTCCAACATACACCTGAGCACAACGACTCAAACACACACCTGAGCACACAGACTCAAAACCTGCTAGATCTGGTCCACAAGAAATCAGATCCTCTAGCTTTAATCTAACTTACTCAACCACACACAAATGCTTTGATCTGCACAGAACATTTGCACAGATTGCAACACACACATAGAAATTGTTTGAATTAAAAGTGGTGTGGAAGAAGGAAGAAAGGTCTTCTGAGGCTTTCTTATGAAATATTGTTGTTGCTGCTTGAAGCTTTCTTCATAGTAGCATCATCTGCTCCATCTTCTTCTTCTTCTTCTTCTTCTTCTTCTGCTTTGCTTCTCTTCTTCTCCTGGTGGCGGCTTCTCTTGTCCTCTTTTTGAGTGCCCACTTTTAGGTTACTTCCTCTTTTCTAGCCGCCTCTTCCCCAACCCTTTCCAGAAGGGATAAGGGCATATTTATAGCCCTAATCATGTGACCTAGTACTTGGGGACGCGTGAGTACCAAGTACTTAAGTGAGACACGTGTAAGTTACATGATATTATGCACAAATGACATTTTAAGTATTTAGAAGAAAAAACAATATATGCAACAATTTATAATAGCAATCGATGTGAGGCTTACAACAATCGATATAAGACTTAAGGCAATGGATATAGACATGGTAATCGATGTGAAGCTCACAACAATTGATATAAGACTTAAGGTAATAGATATAGACATGTAATCGATGTTGACATGGAGCAATCGATGTCTAATAAGAGGCAATCAATGTTTAAGTTGATCAACAATCGATGTTTAGACAATCGATGTTTAAACATGAAGCAATCGATATGTAACATGAGGTAATCAATGTTTAAGTGTTCAGCAATCGATGTGTAGACAATCAATGTTTAAACATGAAGTAATCAATGTCTAATATGAGGTAATCGATGTTTAAGTTGATCAACAATCAATGTTTAGACAACCGATGTTTAAACATGAAGCATGTGATGTCTAATATGAGGCAATTGATGTTTAAGTTAATCAACAATTGATGTGCAGACAATCGATGTTGAAACATGAAGCAATCGATGTCTAATATGAGGCAATCGATGTTTAAGTTGACCAACATGTTGGATCTCTGATTTTGATGATAGCCAAATGTGATTCATTAATACTTTGAAATCATGCTTATCATGCTTACATTTTTATCTCACAATGTTTCCTTCACATTTACAGCTCAAAAGTACTCTGTGGTGTCAACACAGCTTAACTGTGTGTCGACACTAGTGCACTGTCCCAGCACAAAGACATCAGTAAGTACTCAGTGGTGTCGACACAGCTCAACTGTGTGTCGACACTAGTGCATTGTCCCAGAACAAAGTCATCAGTCATTACCTAGTGGTGTCGACACAATCTGGTTGTGTGTCGACACTAGTTCCAGACTCCAGGAGACATTTTTGTGATGACTGGGACAAGGTGTCGACACATAGGTAAGGTGTGTCGACACAGTCTGCCTAATTTTTCTTTCTCTTTTTGATGTAATTAACAGGGACACGTGGAAGCTTTTGGGAAAGGCTTTTTGGGCGGGAACTTCTATGCCCACAGATCCCAAGATATTTTGTGGACCCATGGGGCTATAAATACCCCTTATCCACTTGGCCTTAACAAGAAGTCGAGCCATATACTTCTGTTCTTCCAAGACTCCAGAGAAGAATTGATGACTCCAGAGAATTCTGATCAATTTCTGGAAGACTTCAACCTGGCGAATTGCTCCCAGATCTGAAGGAACAAGAGCTCTACATGCCTTAGACGATCCAATTGAAGGAGAATTTCGATCCATCTGAGTCTTCTTCTTGGAGCTGAAGCAGAAAAGCTGATCCCCATTCCTGAAGCAGAAGCAGGGATCTTCGAACCAGTCCTCTTCAATTTGGAATTCAACTGCTTCGAATGGTTTCTCATTTCAATCTCATTCTATACTTTGTGTTTTTGTGAAAGTGGTGCAATCCTTGTGCCCAATTTTACGTGTGTGTGATTGAATCTGAGATTTCGGTATCTCAGAGTGTGTGTGTTTCTTTGTGACTTTTCTGAACTGGCAAGATAAGCCACATTTGTGTGTGTGTGGATGGTGGATGTAGGATACACTGTTGTGTAATCTGAACCACCCTAAATCTTTGTGTCATTGTGGTTTGCTTGTCTCTTGCGCTAGATGCTTGATAGGTTCGTCAAAATTCCATCATCTAGCTTGTCTAATTTGTTTAGAATTGCCATTAACACTCAGATTTCACACTCGATTAAGTTTCTGTTGAAGTGATTTTTAAAATTTGGAGAAATCTATTCAACCCCCCCTTCTAGATTTCTGGTAGCAGTGTTTTCCGCAACATTTCATTTGGTATCAGAGCAGGTTCTCATTACACTTTACGTGTTTGATCTAACGATCAAGAGTTTATTGCTATGGAGAATGTTAGGGGATTTATTGCTGAAGGTCATTCAATTTCTAGACCTCCTTTTTTCGATGGATCTGACTATGCTTATTGGAAAAACATGATGCAAGTATTCCTTAGAGCACAGAATTATGAGCTCTGGAAGATTGTTGACAAGGGACCAGATGAACTTCCTGAGGATGAAAGTTTATGGACCAAGGACCAGATCAACAAGTCCACACTCAGCTGGAGTGCCATGAATATGATGCAATGTGCCATTCATCCCAAGGAGTATTCCAGAGTGTCCTCATGTAAGACTGCCAAGGAGATGTGGGATAAACTCCAACTTGTTTATGAGGGAACTTCTGAGGTAAGGGAGACCAAGGCAAGTATTCTAGTCTCAGAATATGAAATGTTTAGAATGAAGAGTGATGAAACTATTTCTGAGATGTTTGCTAGATTCATGCTTTTAGTAAATGGTCTTAGAGGTCTAGGAAAGGAATATTCAAATAGTGACCTTGTTAGGAAAGTCCTTAGATCACTTCCATCAGCTTGGCGCACAAAGGCTATTGTAATTGAGGATTCCAAAAATCTGTCAACCATGCAATTGGATGAGTTAATAGGTTCTCTAATGACATATGAAATTAACTTGAAAAGAAATGCTTCTTTGAACACATCTAAGAAACCTATTGCTCTAAAAGCTTCATCTAGCTTAAAAATTGTTATTGATCAATCTGATGAAAATGATGATTCTTCTGATGAAAAGAATGATGAAGAACTAGCCTTATTGACAAGGCATTTCAAAAGGTTTTTGAGAAAGAAAGGAAAAGGTAAGTTCAAGCCCTTCATCAGAAAGGATGTTTCAAGGAAAAATGATTTTAACAAAAAATTGGAAACCACTAAAAAGACTGACATCATTTGTTATGAATGCAGGAAACTAGGACACATGAGAGGAGAGTATCCTGATCTAAAGAAGAAGCTGAAAAATTAGATATTCAAAAAGACAAAAGCAATGTTAGCTACATGGAGTGATGAGGATGAAGAAGACCAAGAAGAAGGTAGCTCAGATGAGGAAGAGGTGACATGTCTTATGGCAAGGCATGAAGAAAATACTGAGGTAAGTCCTTCCTTTGAGAATTTTACAACTAATGACTGAGAAGAAACCTATGTTGTGTTATTTAAAAAATTGTGTGAATTGAAATATGAAAATAAGACATTGAAAAGAAAAGTGAACAACATGGTGCAAAGTCCTCAAGAATCTGAGCAATTAAAAGTGTTGACTGATGAAATCAATAATCTAAAAAAGGAGAAAGAATATGTGGATAAACAATTGATGAAATCAAGGAGAGATGTCAATCAATTGAAAAAGAAAAACTGATATTGATGAATGAAAATGAAAAACTCATAAATGAAAGAGAGGTGATACAAGAGGAACTAAAAACTATTAAAGAAGAACTGGATGACAAGAAAGAGACCTTGTTAAAACTTGTCAAAGGCAAGCAAAACCTAGATGCTATCTTAGGAATTCAAAAGAACAACATCAAACATGGTCTAGGTTATCAGTCTGAAAACAAAGAAAAAATTGGACAGACCTTGATAACTTCATTTGTTCAAGGTAGTACCTCTTATAGCAACTTTGAAGAGAACATCAAAGAAAAACCACAAACAAATCTAAAATCCAAAAACAAAACCCAAGTAAGACAAGAAAAAGTTCAAAGCAAAAATCAATAAAAATGGAAATCAAATGATAGATCAGATGTGTATCCAAAGAACAATAAAAGTTTCTTAGTTGGATATAATCTTCATACCAAAAGGAATAATATTTTCACACCACAAAGAGTCATGATGTGCACAATATGCAAGAAATCTGGTCATACTGATGAAAAATGCAGATCAAGAATAAATTTGAAGAAAATAAAACAAATATGGATTCCAAAACATCTTGCTGTTGAGCTGAAACAACTGACAAAATTATTTTTCTAAATCTGTTTTGCAGGAATGTCTTACATCCCACAAGAAGGATAAGTGGTACCTTGATAGTGGCTGTTCAAGACATATGACTGGAGATAAAGGAAAATTTTCTACATTGATTGAAAAAGATGATGGACAAGTAATTTTGGAGGTAAGAACACAGGTAAAATCATTGGAACAGGAAAAATTGGTAAGACTCCTTCAAGCTCCATTGAGAATGTTTTACTTGTTGAAGGTCTTGATCATAATCTCTTGAGTATAAGTCAACTATGTGACAAAGGCCTTAAGGTAATTTTCAATTCTGAATCATGTGAAATTGTTGAAAAAGATAATGGGAAAATAAAATTTCTTGGCCAAAGAATAAATAATGTTTACTTGGTTGATTTGAATAGTCATCAACATGAAAATTTGTGTCTTGTTGCCAATCAGCATGATCTATTTCAATTGTGGCATAGAAGATTAGGTCATGCTAGTGAAAATGCTCTGAATAAATTGTTAAGAAATTCTCTTGTGAATGGTTTGCCAAAAATGAAGAAAAAGAAAAATGCAATTATATGTGCTTCATGTGCCCAAGGCAAACAAACCAGGAAATCTTTCAAATCTATTGCACCGTTAATCACCTCCAAACCCTTTGAATTGTTGCATATGGACTTATTTGTCCAACTAGGACACTCAGTCTTAGTGGACATAGATTTGGATTGTGATTGTGGATGATTTCTAGATTCACATGGGTGTAATTTCTCTCACAAGAGTGACACATTAGAAAGTTTCAAAAAAATTGTTGATAAATTGAAAATGCAAAAATAAATAAAATCCATTCTATCCTTACTGATCATGGTGGAGATTTGATTTGAATAAAATTCATTTTTTGATTTTTGCAGGAATAAAGGAATTGAGCATAAGTTTGCTTCTCCAAGGACTCCTGAACAGAACAGAATTGTAGAAAGGAAGAATAGGACTCTGGTTGAATGGCAAGAACCTTGTTGATTGAAATAAGCTTCCAAGAAAATTCTGGGCAGAAGCGTCAATACATCATGCTATATCCTCAACAGGTAATGTAAGACCAGTCCTTAAGAAAACTTCTTATGAACTTCTGAAAGGTAACAACCTCACATTGCATATTTTAGAGTCTTGGATGTAAAGTTTTCATTCACAATAATGACAAATATGATCTTGATAATTTGAAAAGAAAAGTGAAGTAGGCATCTTTCTGGATACTCTGAAAATTCAAGGTCATATAAAGTGTTTAACAATGAATCAAAAAATGTAGAGGAAACTCCTCATGTCATTTTTGATGAGAATATTGAAAAATCTACTGACCTTACTTTGTTCAGGAATCAAGAAGAAAGCTGACATTCTTATGAGAGAAAAAGATCAAATTGTGGAAAATGAAGAAGCTGCTGAACCTGAAAGTGTGTCGACACCACAGGACACTGAGTCGACACCAGAGCAGGTACACAACAACAAGAGGTAACTTCAAATACTCTAAAGACCATCCACTTGAGAATGTTGTTGGAAATGTTCATGACAGAGTCCATACAGATCTCATTTTAGAAATATCATTGAACAAGATCATATGGCTTTTATTTCTCAAATAGAACCCAAAAACTTGAAGAAGCGCAAAAGATGATTCTTGAATAGAAGCCATGCATGATGAACTGAACCAATTCAAAGAAATAAAGTCTGGAGTCTAGTTCCTAAAAATCCTGAAAACTCAATAATTGAACTAGATGGGTGTTTAGGAATAAATTGAATGAAGAAGGAAAGTTGTCAGAAATAAAGCAAGACTGGTTGCTAAGGATATAACCAAGAATTTGAATTGATTTTGAGGAATCCTTTGCACCAGTAGCTAGATTAGAAGCAGTGAGAATTCTCTTGGCATATGCATGTTCCAAAATTTCAAATTGTTTCAAATGGATGTGAAAACTGCCTTTTTAAATGGTTATATTAAGAAGAAGTTTTTGTTGCTCAACCTCCTGGATTTGAAGATCTTGATAAACCTAACCATGTTTACAAATTGCATAAAGCTCTTTATGGTTTAAAACAGGCTCCGAGAGCATGGTATGATAGATTGAGCAATTTTCTGGTTAGTAAGAATTACTCCAGAAGTAAGGTGGACAGACTCTTTTCACAAGATCAATTCATAATCATATCATTGTATTCAAGTGTATGTAGATGATATCATTTTTGGATCCACTAACCCTTCACTGTGTGAAGAATTTTCTAATCTAATGCACAATAATTTGAAATGAGCCTAATGAGAGAATTACATTTTTCTTGGTTTGCAGGTCAACAACATCAGGATGGATTCTTTATTATCAAGCCAAATATGTCAAAGAGTTGCTCAAGAAATATCACTTTCAACAAGCCAACCAGCAACTCTCCCATGAGTACAAGCATCAATTGGAAAAAGATGAAAATGTAAACTGGTTGATGCAAAGCAATACAGAGGTATGATGGATCTCTTTTGTATCTTACTGCAAGTAGACCAGATATTCATTCAGTGTGTGTCTTTGTGCTAGATTCATTTAGTCCAAAGAGAGTCATTTTCTTACAGTTAAGAGGATTTTTAGATATCTTTGTGGACTTGTGATTTGGGTTTATGGTTTCCAATTGGATGTCCTGCTAATCTAATTCATATTCTGATGCTGATTATGCTGGGTGTAAACTTGACAGAAGAGTACTAGTGGATATTGTCAATTCTAGGAATTGCATGATAACATGGGCGTCCAAAGCAACACTCATTGCACTATCTACTGCAGAAGCATAATATGTTGCTGCAGGAGTTGTGCAACTCAAGTGTTGTGGATTAAAGTCAATTGCTTGACTACAACATTGATATTGGATGTTCATCTATCATGTGTGACAATACTAGTGCAATCAATCTTTCCAAAACTCAATTCAACACTCTAGAACAAAGCATATTGAAATCAGACATCATTTTCTAAGAGATGAAGTTGCAAATAAAAACATTGAATTAGAATTCATCCCTACTGAAAAACAAATTGCAGATATTTTCACAAAACCTTTGGCTGAAGATAGATTCACTTCCTTAAGAAAAGACTTGGAATAAAAATAAAAATTTGATAAGAACTTTGTGATTCGTTATGCTAATTATGAGGTATATCAAATGGTGATTAGTGGAAGAACAAGTTATGCTTGTTTGAAAGCTATCATTATGTGTTGAGGTAAATCCTCCGCCTAGTACCCATATCTAAAATATGTAAGAATCATTCTGTTTTTCTCTTGTATTGTGATTGATCATGTTTGTTTACTTGATGAATTTGTCTGCCAAAATCTGAATGTTGAATGGCTCGTTAATTCACATATTGAGGGGGAGCTTGTTGCTTGAGAAACAAAGCAAATGTCTGAAAATTGAATTCAGAATCATAACTTTTATGATGACAAATAGATGAGATCAATACTCAGGGGAGCTAAAGAATTCATTACCATTTTTCTCTCATTAAACCAAAGTTATTTAGTGTGCTGATGAATATCTTACATAAATGTTCATTCTTCTTCTGAAGAACATAAGGGGTGATTTCTTAATGCTATAAAATGTTCTCTGTAACCTCCTTTTTACTTTGAATTCCTCAAGTAATTTGATTTCTTTCATGGTTTTTTGCTCAATCATGTATTGATTTTAAACACTTCTTCAAGACTGATGAAAGGTAAAGCTGTGTCAAAATCTCAATGTTCATTCTAAAGAAAAAGTTTTACAGAGCAATGTCATAACATTGAGAAACTGCACAGCTTCACAAACAGTGAAGTGCCATGTATGTCATGAAGTGCTTTGTTATCTCTGTTCTAAGGGGTAAATTAAAGACAAAAAATATCAAATGTTAACTGAGTAACTGGAAATATTGGCGTCTGATAACATATATTTCCATGTAAAAAGGTTTTCATTCACCCCTTGAGGCAGGATAATTAGTAAATCTTTAGTAACCAGGGATTCTGGTGTGTAAACAACATGTTTACTTGAGTGAAAAAGATTTACTATATTTGACTGCTCATTACTTAAAGTGACAAAAAATGTCAAAGAAAATGAACAGCTTACCCTGCATTAATTCTTCTAAAAGTGTTCAATCTCTATATGTGTTGTCTAAATCCTAAAGCAATCAGATCATTTTGGTTAAGAAAAGTGGAAAAGGTTGACACTGACTGTATAGAATAGTTTATATCACTTAAGCATCACTCTAATTCTTAGAATTTCTTGGTGATTAATTTCTTGTTAGATTTTTCAGCCCACTAATTAATAGATGGGATAATGTTGAAAAAGGATATGATTTCTTTATCATATTAAAAATCCCTGAATAATTGATTTCAGATTTGACTCATATACCCTACCACTTCTGCTTAATGTCTTTTGTTTGGATGATGTCAAAGGGGGAGAAGGATTCATGATGATTACTTTTTAGGCATGCATCTCTGGGAAATACATTTTTTTTGATGTGAATGCTAGCACATTTCTTGCAAGCACATTTCTTGCATGCTGAATGTTTGTTGACTGATTTGTCACAAGTGAATGATATGGTTGTTTGCCAAGAAATGAAAATGTTTGGATGATGTTGATGAAAAATTGTGGATGTACTTATTATGCCTATGACTTGCTTTGAAATTGGTCTATTTGTGAAAAATCAAAGTTACTTAATGAATCATAGTTGCCATCATCAAAAAGGGTCTGATTTTGATGATAGACAAATGTGATCATAATACTTTGAAATCTGCTTATCATGCTTAAATTTTTATCACAATGTTTCCTTCACATTTACAGCTCAAAAGTACTCTGTGGTGTCGAACAGCTCAATGTGTGTCGACACTAGTGCACTGTCCAACACAAAGACATCAGTAAGTACTCAGTGGTGTCGACACAACTCAACTGTGTGTCGACACTAGTGCATTGTCCCAGAACAAAGTCATCAGCATACTAGTGGTGTCGACACAATCTGGTTGTGTGTCGACACTAGTCCAGACCAAGAGACATTTTTGTGATGACTGGGATAGGGTGTCGACACATAGGTAAGGTGTGTCGACACAGTCTGTCTAATTTTTCTTTCTCTTTTGATGTAATTAATAGGGACACGTGGAAGCTTTTGGGAAAGGCTTTTGGGCAGGAACTCTATGCCCACAGATCCTAAGATATTTTGTGGACCCATGGGGCCATAAATACCCTTATCCACTTGGCCTTAACAAGAAGTCGAGCCATATACTTCTGTTCTTCCAAGACTCTAGAGAATTCTGATCAATTTCTGAGGAAGACTTCAACCTGGCGAATTGCTCCCAGATCTGAAGGAAACAGAGGTCTGTATGCCTTAGACGATCCAATTGAAGGAGAATTTCGATCCATCTGAGTCTTCTTCCTGGAACTGAGCAGAAAAGCTGATCCCCATTCCTGAAGCAGAAACAAGGATCTTCGAACCAGTCCTCTTCAATTGGAATTCAACTGCTTCGACGGTTTCTCATTTCATCTCATTTATTTTGTGTGTTTTGTGAAAGTGGTAATCCTGTGCCTAATTTCACGGTGTGTGATTGAATCTGAGATTTCGTATCTCAGAGTGTGTGTGTTTCTTTTGACTTTTCTGAACTGGCAAGATAAGCCACATTTGTGTGTGTTGTGGATGGTGGATGTAGGATACACTGTTGTGTAATCTGAACCACCCTAAATCTTTGTGTCATTGTGGTTGCTTGTCTCTTGCGCTAGTGCTTGATAGGTTTGTCAAAATTCCATCATTAGCTTGTCTATTTGTTAGAATTGCCATTAACACTCAAATTTCACACTTGATTAAGTTTTGTTGAAGTGATTTTAAAATTTGGAGAAATCTATTCAACCCCCCTTCTAGATTTCTGGTAGCAGTGTTTTCCGCAACGTTCACAACAATCGATGTTTAGACAATCGATGTTCAAGTTGATCAGTAATCGATGTGAAACTTAAGAACAATCGATTCCTTAGCAGATGATTGACCAATCAATGTGAATTAGTCATCAATCGATGTGACTTGAATCAACAATCGATTGATGAACAAAGCACATGAACAATCGATTGGCCAGCTTTCAACTGTCTGTGACCAAGTCATAAACAATTGATTGGCTAGACTTCAACTATCAGAGATTTGACTATCAGAACTTCGACTGCCAAGGACTATAATACAAATATCCGAAGTCCCAGCACTTTGACTGACCATGACTAAAAGTGAACATCCGAAGTTTTGGTCAAAGTCTGGTTTCGATAATAGAGATATAACAAGAATATCGAAGTCCATTGATTCGATGACCAAGTGTAAAAGTGAACATCCGAAGTCATAGTGACAAATTTCCGTGATCAGTTGAAGTGACTTCGTCATATCCGAAGCCTAGCTTCGTATATGACGAAGTTCCACTTCGACTGACGAAGACTAAAATGTACATCTGATGTTCATTTAGGCAAGTGTTCAATGTGGCCAGTGTATCTATGAATTGCAATGATTATTTAAGAGATATTCAACATGAAAGTACTTATGATTTATCATCAAAACATTGTGAATGTTGTCATGATCATTATATGTACAATATAAGATGTGTACAACATGTCATTGTAAAGTTATGTACAATATGTCATCATCCAAATACACAAATAACAATCTCCCACATATGTACAATATGACATCATCTGATTGTGTACAATATGTCATCATTAAACACACAACTCAATATATAATATGTGTTGTGTTAGGATTGAATAGGTGTATGTACGTGTGAATATTAGATCTGAGTGAATCACATCGGAATTAAAAACAAGAACTCACATAGATCAATTAGATCAACTAGTGGTGTGTGAATAGAGTGTCAATTAAGACACAAAACCACAATCAGGCCACTGCATAGAGAATTTTAAAATGGTTCGGAGAACACAACTTGTGTCTCCTACGTCCACCTCCCATGATGGAGGAACTCACTAAGCACTTGCAAGTACAGACAAGAGCACAACGACTCCAACACTCTTTGAGTGTGGCGACTCAAAAGAACACCCAAGAGGTAGGCACGACAACCTACTCCACAGACCACTTGTGAGCAAGACGACTCACAAATAAAGACCGAAGATGAACACGATGACTCACTCCACTTGGCAAGAGCATGACGACTCTTCCTAAAACTTGAGCACACAGTGCTCAACATTTGGAACACGACAGATCTAGAAATTTTCTAGAACAAGTCCAATTAGGGAGTATATCCTCTAGTACGATCTATCCCAGTACAATTGTGAAAAGATAGTAAAAGCAATTAGGTGATCTGTGTAGAACACTTACACAGACCATATATAATGTCCAATCCAAAAGTTACAGACTCTGAAGCACTCCTCTAGCTTTCAGATTTATCTTTAGCAGCACAAAGGCTTCTCCTCAGCACGAGCTTCTCCTCCTCTTCTCCTTCTTCTTCTTGCTCTTCTTCTCCTTCTTCTAAGCTCTGCCTTTTTCCCACCTCTTTTTTCGATGCTTCTGGATCACCCCCTTCAGATGAGACAAAGGGCATATTTATAAACCTCATCATTGACCTCGTACCTTGGGATGTGAGAGTACCATGACCATGATTAGGGTTGTTCGTACACCCTTAAGTGACATGTGCTTCTTCTTTCTTGACACGTGTTGCCGTTTCTTGTTCTAGTAGTTGAAGTGTGTCAATACATGTATTAGTGTGTCGACATGTAGTCTGATTTTTGTGACAACATCTCTAGAAGCTACATGTGTCGACACATGATTGACTTGTGTCGACGCACCTGACTTCAATGAATAAAGCTCCAAGGAGAAGAGCATGTGTCGACACCCTGACAGGGGTGTGTCGACACCACTGACTCTATTCAACAAAAACTGCTTCCTGGAAGTACATGGTGTGTCGAGATATTGAAAGAGTTGTGTTGACACCATTGGCTTGTCTTCAGTTTTAGTTGTTTTTGTCTGGCTTCCAGTTGTTGACATGTGATGACATGTTGTCGATAGCTATTGTCCCAACCAGAACTAGATTTTTTAGGTCAGTCTTTAGTTGTTGACAGCTGCTTGTTAATTTGTCAACAAGTACACATTGACCTCTTTTGCTTCAGATTGTACTTGACCTTTTGTGTACTCAATTATATCACATGATGTCCTGCAAGGAAAACATCTTAAAACATTCAGAAGAAAAAGCAAGGGGACAAAGCAAATGAACATAGTAAAGGAAAAATCGATTGCCCAGACTTCGACTGTCCAAGAGTCGATTGTCTAAGACTTCGACTTTCTAAGATTTGACTGTTCAAACTTCGACTTACCAAGAGTCGACTGTCAAGACTTCCACTTTTCAAGAGTCGACTGTCCAGACTTTGACTTTCCAAGAGTCGATTGTCCAGACTTCGACTGTCAAAGAGTCGATTGTTCAGACAACTGTTTAGATCTTGACTGTCCAGACTATCCATGAATTGCAATGATCATTAAGAGATATTCAAATGAAATCACTTATGATTTATCATCAAAACACTGATATTATGATATTAAAAAGATGAGCAATGATTATGTCATCATCAAACAATTCAAAACAACGATATGGTTATTTACATAACCAAAACTCAACATTCTCCACTGTTTTGATGATGACAAAATAATCTTAACAATTTTAAACAATTGAAATTTCTCCCCCTTTTTGACACCATCAAAAAGATAATCTCTCCCCCTAATCAAGGACAATTGTAGTCACCTCCATTGCAAAACATCTTCCCTATGATGGTACCAATGCTTTAAATAGAAAAATTAGCAAATAGATGGAATACCAAAAGAACAAAGGTGGAGATCAAAGTGTGATGACATGAAAACAGGAGTGAAATGTGGAGATGGATGTATTAGAAGTTGACCAGGTTGCAAGCCCAAAGGGGGGGGGGGGGGGTGAATGGGTTGCTTCAAGAGTATCTTAAAATTCCTGCTTAAAACAACTTCAACAGAAAAACACTAAGCACAAATGTTAGAGTTAGTGAGCAGCGGAAGTAAGATAAGAACAATCACACAAAATGCACAAGGATTTTATCTTGGTTCTGACCTCCTATCACTAGGAGTCCTAAGTCCAGTCCACAAGAAACTACTTGAGATTTCACTAACTAAGGGTACAGTCCCCCTCAAGAACACTTACACATCCAGCACCCACTGACCTTCTCTTCAACCCATGAAGAGGCAATACAACCACCTGTAGCAATAGGTCTTCCCTTTACCAAGGGGAACAAAACCACCTACTCACAGCAGGTCTTCTCTTCTCACAGGAAGAGGAACACTCTCAAAGAAGAGTTGAATGGATGGTCCATAGATCAAGCTTATATAACAAGCTTTGCTTAATCTGAGGCGCGAACTGAGTGAGGAAGAATATAGACTATGAAGCTATCCTCTCAGAACAACTGGCTATCAAAGAAAAGAAGTGAGGGCTTCAGAAGAGCTTGTAGCAGATCGACTTGGAGTGAAGGTGCACTGCTCTTAAAGGTGGTTGTGAAGGCTTGTGTGAATCCGCATGTATTGCTTGTATATCCTTAGTTTATTCTTCACAGCCATCGTCTTCTTATAACCATTTCAGCTCTCTTCAGATATGTTCGTTGAAGTATCTGTTGAAGTATCTGTTGTTTCTTATTCCTTGCTGCTTGTTTCCATGCAATCGCAACAAGTGTTTGTAGAAAAATGTGACTACTAGAAACCTGTAGGCATTAAATGCTAAGAGAGAGATGTTCAATTAATGAACAAAAAGGCATTATACAGAAATAGAAATGTCCATTATGTCACCATATAAATCACAAGAAGACTTGTTATAAGAATGACAAATCGTAAAGCACTTTCTTCAAGAGAACTATGTCCCATGACTAAGTAACCCACATATAGATATGTTCCTTTCTATTCACACGTAAAGTATTAGAAGACTTACCATGAGAATAGTAGTTAGTCAAAAAGTCATATTGTAAGAAGATATCCTTGAAAGCTTTTGTAAGAAGGATATCCAACAGATAGTGGAAAATTTGAAATGCACATCTTTAAAATGCTTTGAAAATACTGCGCGCCAAGTTATGTTCATAACAAAGATTGATCATAAGGGCGATCATTATAATTTCAACCATAATAAGTAAGGTTATTGCACAGATAATTATCAAGGTATTTGAAACTAATATATCTGAAATATCAATGGATAATATAATGCCAATCGATGTTAAGACACATTCGATGTTTAAAAAGTAATTGATGTTAAGACACAATCGATGTTCAAAGAGTAATCACTGTTAAGACACTGTCGATGTTTAAAGACAATCCATGAAGACAATCGATGTTTAATTGTAATCGATGTTTGAGCAGAACAGTCAATGTTTGAGACAATGGATGTCTAAGTGTAATCGACGTCCAAAAAGTATCGATGTTTAAGTAGATAATCGATGTTTAAGACAGTCGATGTCTAAAGGGAATCAATGTCTAAGGGTAATCGAAGCCCAAACAAAGTAATCGATGTTTTAAAGATAATCGATGTCCAAAAAAGTAATCAATGTTTTAAAGATAATCGATGTCCAAAAAAGTAATCGATGTTTTAAAGATAATCGATGTTTAGTGCAATCGATGTTCTAATGTAGTCGATGTTATAAGGGAATCGATGTCTAAGGTAATCGATATGAACACAATCTATGTTTGAACATAATCGATGTTTGAAATAATAATCGATTGTGGAGTTAAAGTAGTAATCAATGTGGACTGAGAATCGATGTTTAACTATAATCGATGTAATTTTATATAGTAATCTATGTGGACTAAAAATAGTAATTGATGTGGACATCATACTTTGACTTCTAAAGAGTCGGAGTGAAATATATATATATTATGTGCTACGCGGGCGTCGCAGCGCGCGTAACGGGAGAGGGTGGCACGTCCTATTTTTTTTCTTTTTTGCATCCGAGGGTGCCCAGCTATGGTGCGGCAGGGCTGCACCAACGGACCCCGCCGCACCATAGACTCACTCATATATATATATATATATATATTATATATATATATTATATATATTATATATATATATATATATATATATATATATTGCCGGTCGGGCTGGATTTTGACCCCGGGGAGATAAAGGTTGTTTCCCTTTGGCAGCAGCTATGAACTCTCGGACTTGGTCCGGAGTGAGGTGAGGAAGGAGCTGGCTGAATTGAGAATGGGGGTCATCACCCCCGGGAGGAGAGGCGGCGTGCTGTCTGGGCGCGATTCAGAGTCTGACACTGTACTGACAACGTTCTGACGCCTGGCAGGGGCATGGTGCGCGCAGGGCGCTAAGAATCGCGAAGGTGATCACAAAAGCCAAAATTTTGAAACATGATATATATATATATATAATATATATATATATATATAGACTTAGAATAAATTCTGGAATACTTACAATGGTGATCCTTGATGTAAATTTTATTTTCTTTGAGTTTTTCTGTTGACAGACTTAACCAAAATAAAGTTAGGTAAATGCTCATAATTTAGATAAATAGAGAAATATTCTGATAAGTTTTGTTATCACCAAATATATAATCATGGAGATAAAGAAGTCAACAATCTCCCCCTTTTGGTGATGACAAAACTAATCGAAATTCTAATGCTCCAAAAAGAAATATGATGATATGTATTCAAAGTTTATGTATTTCAGAGTATCTCTCCCCCTTTTTGTCAATGATCAAAAAAGAAGGTGAATGGAATAATAATGATGAAACTAAAAGGAAGGATGTGTAGAAGGATGTATGAAGTCTCCCCCTTAGTTCAGGGCTCCCCCTCAGGGCAAGGCTCCCCTTCAGTTCTAAGCTAGTAAGGAGATAAATGAGTTAAATATAGAGAACTTGGTCAGAAGGAGTAGACCATGAAAATGAAGAACAAGAAATGAGAGTGGTAGTTAAAGATTGGATCAAAATAGAGTGAGTAGGTGTCATAATAGTATAATGATAGAGGTCAACCTGTATGAAGGATGTGTCGACCTGATGTAAGGCTGTGTCGACAGATACAAGTCATGAAGTACAAGAAGTTTTTCAACAACGATTAGGAGTCATGCATTTCCAAGATACTCTGAAAAAAAAATCAATGTCTTCAGTTATTACATAGATACATCATTTACAATTACACATGCTCAGCTCACTTTGAAGAGAAGTGAATCTCTCTTCAGGTAAGACTTTTGTATAGATGTCTGCTAACTGATTTAAGGTATATATGAAGGAAATACTGATATTACCATTTGCAACTTGATCTCTAATGAAATGATACCTCACCTCAATATGCTTGGTCATCGAATGTTATACTGGATTCTTTGTGAGATTGATTGCACTGGTGTTGTCACATAACAGTGGTACAGATATGATGTTTAGTCTATAATCCTCAAGTTGTTGTTTGATCCATAGTAGTTGAGTGCAGCAACTCCTAGCAGCAACATATTCAGCTTCAATTGTTGACAAGGCCAAATAGTTCTACTTTCTTGAGAACCAGGATATCAAACACCTTGCAAGAAACTGACAGGAACCATTGGTGCTTTTTGTATCCACTTTGTATCCAGCATAATCAGCATTAGTATAACCAATTAAACTCATCTTACATGATTTTGGATACCACAATCTAATTCACATGTATATGCTAAATATCTAAAAATCCTTTTGACTGAAATTAAATGGGTTTCTTAATTAGGATCTGCTTGGTACCTAGCACACATGCATACACTAAATAAAATGTCTGGTCTAGTGGCAGTTAAGTATAGTAGAGAACCGATCATACCTCTGTAAGATTTCTGATCTACGTTCTTACCTTGAGGATCACTGTCTAACCTGGTGGAAGTGCTCATACGAGTGGTTAGATGCTTTGCTTATTCAAAACCAAACTCTTTAGTAAATCCTTGATGTACTTGGTTTGATTGATGTGGGTTCCCTCCTTGTCTTCGTTTGATTTGGAGTCCAAGGAAGTAAGTCAATTCCTCCATCGAACTCATCTCAAATTCTCCCTGCATTAATTCTTCAAAATACTTGCAAAGAGATTCACTAATATCTCCAAAATGATGTCATCAACATAAATTTGCACAATTAAGGTATGTTGAGAGCATGATTTAATAAACAATGTGCTATCTACTTTACACATAGTAAAACCATGTTTTAAAAGAAATGCACTTTAGTCTTTCATACCAAGCTCTAGGTGCTTGTTTCAGACCATATAGTGCCTTATGCAATTTGATAACATGATTAGGATCATCTATGTATTCAAAGCCAGATGGTTGTTCAACATAGACTTCCTCTTTTATAAAACTATTTAAAAATGCAGATTTCATATCCATTTGAAATAATTTTAAATCACATGCAGATGCATATGCTAGTAAAATCCAAATAGCCTCAAGTCTAGCTACCGGTGCATAGGTTTCATCAAAATCTATACCCTCTTCTTGGGAATAGCCTTGAGCTACCAGTCTAGTCTTATTTCTAGTAATGACATCAGCTTTATCCAACTTGTTCCTAAACACCCATTTGGTGCCAATCACAGGATGATCTGATGATCTAGGAACAAGGGACCAAACTTGGTTTCTATTGAACTGATTTAGTTCATCTTGTATGGCTAAAATCCAAGATTCACCAGTTAGTGCCTCATTAACTGTCTTGGGCTCAATTTGAGAAACAATCTAAATAATCATAATGAATAATATTACCTGGTACTCAGTGATAAAATGATGGTTTCATTGCTCTGTTTATATCTCTCTCTTTTTCTTTTTAATTTCTTTTTGAAAATTTTGCAGGAACAGAGTTACATTGAGTAGAATAGGCATTATCATAGTATAGAAGATTATTCGTACATGTGTGAAAGGTAAAGCTTGAAACATGCACATGTTAAACACTAATGCTATTTATGTGCCTACAAGTGTTTTGCAACTCAGATTAAATGTGTTTAGTATTAAAGATTGGCATAACCATGTTCTTAGATTGTATATTTAATACTAAACTGAGTGCACAAATTTTTTTCCTTTATGTATGAAATCTCTCATATAAGAATATCATAAAGACTCATTTACTCTGATACAAGATGAGAATGAAAGATATGGCATGTCAAGGAGAAATGATGATGTGTTGACACAGGACTCTCAGTGTGTCGACACATGAGCATGAAATTTTAAACACAGAGTAGCAGTGAGCAACTGTGTCAACACAAGTGCAAATGTATGTAGACCTGATGATGATCAAAAACATTTTTCTGAGTTTTTCAATTCCAACAAGGTTTGACTTTTATTAGCTGATGTTTGACCTTTTCAAATTTTATCCCCCTTAAAATGTGCATTGAATAAAATGAATTCCATTGAAGATGGAAAAGTTATTAGCGTAAAACAATAATGTTGATATATACAAATTGAAATTGAGAGAATCAAGAATGATGGAATTTGCACAAACCAAGCTCTCTCCTAAGAGAGGTGAATCTATTTTCTAAGAGAGGCTTGGTAAAGATGTCAACAATTTTGTAAGATCCGGCTCTCTTGTTCGTAGGCTCGCGATGAACCTGCTAGTCATGACAGGGTCGCGACAGCAGGGCCTGTCATGACTTGTTTCTTGTCGTGCCACCCTTAGGCATCGCATTCTTGATGCACCGTCGGGAGGCATCGCATTCTTGACGCACCATATGGAGGTGACACGATCTTATTTTTTGACTGTTCTGACACTGTCCTTTCTTTTCAGAATGGTCTGGTCTTGTCGGGTGTTAGTGTGCGTACGACCGTTGACGCGACCTGGTCAGCCATCGCGTTCTGGGTTGCCCGATCTCCAAGGTTTGACCTGCTTTTGGGGTCGTGCTGGGGTTGGCAGACGTGACATGGTGTCAGGATCGGCAAGGCCGTCACGACAGCCTCCTTGTCGCGTCGTGTCGACCTGTCATGTTTTGGGGCCACTAGTTCAAAACTTAGCAGGTTCCCCATTTCCCCCTCTCCTTCTTCTTTCTTCTTCTTCTTCCTTCTTCTTCCTCCTTTGAGCCTCTTGTTTCTTCCGGCGATCCTTGGGCATTCAGGGCTTGGAGGTGACGTCTCGTTCGTGTAGGCGGCGTCCGTGTGGTGCTTAGAGCGAGGAGGTGGCGGCCATTCCTATGTAATGGCCCCAACGGGCGGCTCTACTCCTTGAGGTAAGGACTTCCTCTTCTCCTTCTCATTCTACCATGCTCTCCTTACCCTTGAGCTTCTTGTGGTTTTGTGGTGCTTGGGTTTGGGGTGAGAGAACCATGCTCCGTCGTTGAGAGGTTTTCCTTGAGTGTAGAACTCTTTGTTTAATGCATGATTCATGGGGTTTGAGGGTGGTCTGTCTATTTACATGCTTTCCTAGAGTCTCCCATAATCCACTGTAACGACCCTCTTTATACCTATACGATTATACTAATCCATCGATATAAAGGGCGCCGTCACAGTGGGACATGTACCTAACACACAAAGTAGGTAGATGTACATAAATAACAAAGAGAGTACAACGGAAATAAAGATAAATCTTATTCCATCATCATTCACACATTCCACAGTCTATATAGTAGCAGATATAATAACAAATGTCCACAATTATACAAGTCCATGTAATATAATGACATTGTTCACATACTAATGAAAGGAAGTGTAAACTAAGCAGCAATCTCCACAAGTGCAGCTACTCCTCTCGTTCGGAGTCGCTCCTCACTATGTCCTCCTCTAGCACGGGGACACCTGTCTCACCTGTATGTAAAGTAAGTATGAGTCTTCTAAAAAGACCCATCAAGCAACCTAAAGGCACATCCTTACACATATCACATACATGCTATTCTTTTTAAACAATAAGAGAAGTATGGCACATGCTTCATGTCAATTAAGCAAAGATACAAGAATAACCTATACATGCTTTCTACACATGATGATTAACTTGATTCATGGTGCCAATTTCAATTCATATCATTAATATTCCTAAATAAATAGATCATGGAGTTTAGCACAAGGTAACTAACAATCCTAGCATGATGTCTAGCATTTTTCACATGCTTTTATAACACATATTCACACCTTTTACTTGTTGTTTTAGCATAAACATATCACATTCACATGGTTTCACATCTTTTCACATGGTATCACATTTACACAACACTATCACATGATCACATTGCACAATTCCACAACTTTTATACTTTTACACATTAATTTGCCGTGACACATAGTCTGAACCACCATAAAGGACACACATTCACATAACACATACCCGTCACCTAGGCAATAAAGTGACGAATCTTGGTAACTGCGCAGAACTGAGAGAAGCCCTCTCCACCCTAACCAGTGGTACTTGTCCACCTCCAGGATTTCATCCTGATGCCCACAGGATATCACATACACAATGAGCCTTCCCATAGGGACTTTTCTACAGTACGGCTCCACAGCCTTCTATGCTAGTAGTGTCAATTTTGGCACATGATTCACTTATACACATTTTCTCATTTAACCACATGATTTACATTATTTACATGCACCATCTAATCCATTCATATGCACATCTTTCAAACATATAAATCTCAATTTAAAGAACTTCCCATGACTATTTCACAGTGACAAATAAATCATAACAGTACCTAAACATGATGCCAATCACTAGAATTTACAACATCTAAATCAAACATGCTTAACATGGTTTTAATAACCTTTAAAAATGCAAACAGTACCTAAGGATATCAAAATAGTATCAAATTTTAACCACAGACTGTATACATGTAATATGTCATATGACCAATTTTCCAGAATTTTCGCAATAGTAGAACTATTTTTAACATTTAATATAGATTTCATTTAATTCTAGTAAAATATTCACTTAATATGGTAGACAGTAAAATAGTCGATGCTCACAGGTTTAAAACATGCAAACTGTAACCCTAAGACCATGAAAATTTTATGTAACAATAACATGCAGTAAAACTAATTGTTCAGAATTAAATACTGTCAAATCATGCATATTTTCTCATAACATAAATTATATTAAATGATAGCATGTTAAAAAATCTGACAGAAAATCACGGGTTGACCCGAAGATAGTAGCTAAATATTCACAATTTTTACAGCATGCACAGACATCCAAAATTCTGAAATTTATCACACAGAGATGAAATTCACAGTTCTGTAAAAACAGAAGAACTTGGCGGCAAGGACCTTGCCGTCAAGGTGGGTTAACGACACAATCTGTTGCCGTCAACTCAGGAACTTAGTGGCAACAAGGTTGCCGTCAACCTCCTATCTGCAGAAAGTGTAGACCGAACTCACAAAAAGAGAGAATTGGAGGGTCCAGGACACAAAAGAAAAATCCGTAAAAATACTCTAACTCTAGGGGACATGTCTAGGGATGATACCCCTAAGCTACTTGCTTGGAATAAAATCTCTAAAGAGTCAATTTGGTGTTGAAGCCCTCCTCGGCCAAGCCAAGAAGGTGCAAATCTCCAGCCCAAATCCGGTCTTCACGCTTGCACAGAAGGTCCTCCAGAGTCGGGGAAGCTTCTTCACTGCTAGGAGCACCTTCCAGTCGAAGAAGATTGTCGGAAGAACTCTTAAACGCCGGATCAAGTCTCAGAAAGCTCTATTTTTCTCCCAAACGAACCCTAAAATTTTCCTCTGAGCTAAAGGACCTAACCTAGCTGAAATACTTAAGTTATATAGGGTTAAGAGTCGGAATACGCCTAGCATTAGGAGTCCTAACCGTTGGGATTGGTTTCCTAATTAGATCTCAAAGAAAACCAATCGTTTCAGATCTGGAATTCCAATACACCGTTGGGGATTGGGTTTCCTAATTAGATCTCAAAGAAAACACAATCGTTTCAGATCTGGAATTGCAAACACAGTCGGAGAAGTAAATGACCACTTTGCTGCCGTTAACAGGAAGTAGATGTCAATCGATCTGGACATCTATATCCTCTGACCAAGCAGTCAATGGCACAGAAGTTGCCGTCAACTTGATGTTAACGTCAGGTTATGTTGATGTTAACCAGGAATTTCGGGCAAAACTTACAACTTCAACAACCACACATGCACATAAATAAATAAACATAAAATGAACAAAATTCAAGGGCCTTACACCCTCTCCCCCGAATGGATGCATTTTGGTTGTTTTTGGGGTGATCCTTGGGAGGACTATATCAGGACCCCCACTATCTGGTGTGGTGATGGGTCTAAGGCCCGTGATGATGTCGTGACGCATGCGCTAACCACAACAAGCTTCTATTGTCGTGACTGGCAGGGGCATCGTGACAACATTACGACAGCTTAGGGCGCCACGACATGGTCGCGACGGGTTTAGGCATCGCGACAGTGTCTGTTGTGTCCCTGGTTTTGATGATGTCATAAGTCAAGCAAAAATGTCATAAATATCTAACATAAGTCTTTTGTATCACAGGAAAATTCATAAAGTCAAAAGTTCTCATTTGTGGTTAACTCTAGTTGCTTCATAGGTCGACACACATGTATCAATGAGTGACTTAGTGAGTTCAGTGATGCACATGAGTCGACTCTTTCAAAGGATAGGTCGACTTGATGGATTTCCAGTAGCGCAAAGTTTAATTATTGCATAAGGTTGACACAGTTGAAGAACAGGTCGACTCTAGTTGGTCTTCTGGCTAACGCTGAAGGAAAGGAATTGCATAAGGTTGACTTCAGATGAGGATCATGTCGACACTAGTCAAGTTTTCTGTTAGCACTTAGAGAAAATAATTGCTTGAGGTCGACTCCAGATGAGGATCAGGTCGACTCTACCAGTCTACCAGATAGACTCCAGATGAAGGTTAGGTAGACTCTACCATTATGTAAGGTTGACACTAAGATGCTACAAGGTCAACTCTATACTTATGGACAGCCAGTCAGAATAGCAGTCAATTGGATAGGTCGACTCATGAAGGCATGGAGTCGACTCTACTGAAGCATCTTCACTGGTCCAAGTCTAGTTCTATGTGTGCATCGACACCTTGCTCAAGGTGTGTCGACTCTCTGGCCCTTGTACTCCAGTGATGAAAAGTATCTGCCAGCGCATAAGTTCTAGGCACGTGACTCGAGGCCGAATGATTGGGACTCTGGGTACACCTTACAAGGTTATGAAAGATTACCTTTTTGGCGGCAAAAGTACCTCCCACTTATTTGGGAATCTGTTGAGGGGCCCACCTAAAAAGATTTTGTGATGCTGATAAAAAAGGGCGCGTCGTCCTCTGCAGAAAATATACATAGAGAAAAAGTGCAGAGCATCCAAAAAAAAAATAGTGTAGAGAGAGCAGAGAGCTTGAGTTCAGAGAGAAGAGCAGACTTCAGAGGAGTCAACTCATCAAGATGAAAGGATGCTGGATCTCGTCTTCTTCCCGAATGATGATCTGGTGCTGATTAATTGAAGCAGAGCATCGGAATTCAAATCAATTCAGAGACAATTGATCCTTAAGCTGTGGCCAGAAGAGGAATCCGATGAGCTCAATCCAGAAGAAGATACAATTGGGTGTTCGAGGAGAAATCTGATCAGATCTCAACTCTAGTGAAGCTGCACGCATAATGTTTGCAATATTTCTACACTTCTACAGAAATTTCTCTCGTTTGATTTTTCTTATTTCTTCTATATACCAATCTGCCTAGTTGTCTGCTCCAGTTGGAGTAGACGGACTAATCCTACACTTTGTGTGTAAGGATTATGAGATTGATACAATCTTGAAGCTGTGAATCAGCAGACTGTAAGAAGTTGTGAATCAGCAGTTGTGTGAGTGTTTCACATTTGAGTTTCTAGAGAAGCCTCACTTGGTTAGTGAGGGGTGGATGTAGGTCTCCACACTGGAGTTGTGTTAGGATCGGATACTCGTGATGGCAAAGCTAGAAGGGGGGTTGAATAGATTTGCAGCGAAACTTAAGCAATTAAAAAACTACTTCGGATTAAAAGATCTACTCAACACCCCCACACAGTGAGGACACACTATCAACAACTGAGTACAACACACACACGAGCACAACGGCTCAACCACACAACACATGCTAGATCAGGTTCACAACAGATCAGATCCTCTAGCCTGATCTGATCCACACACCACTTGTCTGATGCAAACAAGCAATCAGAACAACAATCCACACTTCCACAACATCCACGTACTGATCTCAAATCAGTGCACACACAAGATATACGAAAGTAGTGAAAAGAGAATAGTTTTGAGATGAAGAATCAAATCCCGATGTAGATCTCTTCTCGTTGGTCGTCCAGAAGACTCAAGCTTCGTCTTGACAAGTATCAGTTGATGGAGAAGCTTGAACCACGGACGAACCGGCTTCAACTCCGCTTGGAAGGTTGTTCTTCTTTGTTCTGGGCAGAGAGAGAGAAGCAGGGCAGCAGGAAGAAAGCTTCTTCTTGACCTTTGCTTAGGGTTTTGGTATGGTGGCTTCTTGCTGCGAAAATAGCCTCATATGATCCATATATAGTGGTGTCCAAGCATAGAGAGTCGTGCTAAAAGGAAACACCAAAATATAGATCATATCCCGGCCATTAGATCTTCCCGAAACTCCGTCTGTCGACAGCCGACTTGCTGCTGTCGACAGATGCTGCAGGTTTGCAAGAAACCGAAGACTGGGCTTTCTGGAAATAGATTTCTGAGTGGATCTGTCGACAGGCAAAAATCATCTGTCGACAGATGCACTATTCATCTGTTGACAGATGCAATATCATCTGTTGACAGGTGCACTATTTCAGCAACTTGTCTTGTTCGTTTGCACTTGGATTTTGAGCTTTGTCTTGTGTACATTCACACCTACATTAAAAGACATAATTAGTGAGATATAATGAACATATAAGAGATGTGTTTCATTTGCATCCAATTGTCATTCTCATCATGTTTCACACATTCATAACACATCAATTTTGTCTTGTTCATGAAATGTTATCATCAAAAACAAACATACCATTTGTGAACATTCACAAAACATCAATTAGTATTGCTCATCATCAAAAACATTTAAGCACTTGTTGTAACCCAACATTCTCCCACATGAGAACCCAACATTCTCCCCCTTTTTGATGATGACAAGCTTTCAATTTTTGCACAATTGATGTTTCTCCCCTTTTGGCAACATCCAAAAAGATAAGTCATGCACAATTGGAAAGAATGAAGCAAAGAATTGTGTGACCACATAATGGAATTGTGAAAGATATGAGTGGGGAATGAATGTTCAATTAAATCTTAAGGTTGAGAACTGGTTTATACCCATTGCAAGATTTCATAGACACTAGTATTAAGACACGTAAAATTCTACAATGGTTAAGAGATAATACTCCGGGAATCTCAAGTTATAGCATTTAGGATACATCGTCCAAAAACACATGAAAGTAAGATAACCCTTGAATAAATCCATTAAAGAAAATCATATATCTTAGTGGTGATTTTCAGTTGGTAAAGGAAGGTAATGTCCACATAAACATTTGACAATTGACAACCCATTGCCCTTGATTTAAATCTTGGAGGCTCCACTCTATTTCAAGCATTTGAACAATTTCTTTTGTCAAGTTAATGTGGAAAAGTAGTAATTAGGATCACTTTCACCTTTTGACGTGAAGTAGACATGAGGGATGCCCGTACCCCCAGTTACTCAATGTGAGTGACCATCATACCATTGTGCAGAGATAATGAAAAGACTTTTTGACGCGAAGACAGACATTTGTTATGCCCATGTCCCCGGTTACTAAGTGATACTCATCATTGCTCTACTTTGTCCCATTTCAAATACTTTTTATGAACTTTTGAGTGTTTGAAATAGGTAGCTTTCTCCTTTTTTTAATATTTTTAACAATCAAGGTCAATGATTATTTAATGTCAATGATTAATGTAAAACATTAAGTTCAAAAACCTTCTTACTTATCAAACCATTTTAGAAACATGATAATCCACAAGGGAGCCATTCAAGTGAGTTAGGTTAAAATCATTAGATTTGATCAATGTTTTCTAGATGACACAACCTAGACTCAAGCACAAAATATTATATCAAAATCATTGTGATTGATTCAATGTCTTTGATACTATGTGAATATGAAAGGTTGCAATGAGTAGTAAGTCCCTTTCTCCCTTGCATCAATAATATGAACAAACTCATAAAGAAAGGATTGGATAAGATGAAGATTTATCATTAAATGTGTATCTGTCGACAGCAAGGGAGTGCCTGTCGACAGATGCACTCAGACCTGAAGGACTTGGTTCTGAGAGGTCAAAACCTGTGCTTGGCTGTCGACAGATGGAATTCGTCTGTCGACAGAAACACTCAGAGTTCAAAAACTGGTTTTCTGTGAAGTCATATCTGTCGACAGTGTGGTTCAGGGCTGTCGACAGGAGCTTTGAAACTGCAGCTTTAAGCTTTGAATTGAGAGTGATTTGACCCATAAGATTGAGGGATAAATACACATTGAGTATGAAGGGTATCCCTTATGAATTTCACTCACCTAGCCTTAAACTTACTCCCCCGTAATGTGTGCATGTGATGAGATAACATTCAAGCAATTCAATCATGATTTACACATTCATCACAAGCAGTTGCACACAAATTTCATGAGCATTTTCAAACTTTCTCCCCCATAACACATGCATAGAAAATGTATCAAGCAATTCACACATTATTAAGCACACAACTAGCCTTATGCATTACATGACTTTTGGTACTTGGCGGAGTATTTTACTCACGCATAATGACAGTTTCCAAACAGGCATAACTTGTTTTTCCACATGTCATCATTTGATATACCAAGAGGTCATGAGCACAGTTACACAAGTAAGATGTCATTCCAATTGCTAAGTGGCATTGTCATGTGGGGGTATCAACAAAATACATTCTTCATTCCTCAGATAGAATTAAAAATCCATTTCAATTCTTGTAGTTCAAACTGAAGTGATAAAGAAATTTTACCTGACAGTCTTCAATCTCAGTTAAAAAAAAAATTTACCTTTGTTCTCCATCATTTCTTGCCTTGCACAGCCAATGTCATGAATCCATTTCTAATTTTTGGCTGCAAGACATCTCAGCTTGTTGATCAAGCTTGTTTTGGGACCCACACTTGCTTGGGTCCTGCAACGACATTAAGGTTAGGATATAACAAAGATTTCAAAATCCAAAGTGATTTGATTTTTGGATTTCTGTTGTTTTGTGCAGTTTTCCTGTTCATAGATACATGAAATTTCTGATCTTTATGAACATGTTTATCCTTGTGTGTATGAACACATAGATCATTATGAAGCTTTGAAGCATGCACAACATCATGATTTTTATGAGAGTGTTGATTTTTCTTCCAGCAGAATTTAGCAAGATGACCAAGTTTATTGCATTTGTAGCAAAAAGGGTTGAGCATTTACCTGGAGCTTACCATAGTGTGATTGCATTTGCTGGAATCTCTGAGATCCTTTAGAGTACCTTTGATCACCCTTGGGTGAGAAGAAGGAGGTGGTACCCTTTGGTATCTCTTGGCATGATGTGGAGTTGGAGATTGCCTTGAAGCTTTTTGAGCTGTTGGAGGAGTTGAAACCTTGTACAATCCTGCTTTCTTTTTCACTTCCTTTTCGGATTTTCAGTTGTAACAACATTCTTTCTAATTGCTGCATTTTTGTTCAAATTTTTATTTGTTTTTGAACATTTTTCTTATTTCACAGAAGCAAGACGTGTTTTTCAATTCATTTTGAATCTTCTGTTTTTTAGCTTTTAATGCTACAACTTCTTTTCTGAAGTCTGAAGCTTGTTTAGCATGACATCCAAACATTTTTTTTGTTCTTTTCATTTTCAAATTGAGCAATTTGTTGTTCCAGATCAACAATTTTATTCTTAGAACTGTTTCATTCATCATTAATGGTCTGTCATGATACATGCATTCAATCTTCTTTTCAGATGATTATTTTCCTCAATCAATTGGTTGCATTTCTCTTTTATTTGATGATCATGAGCCATGTTAGAGATTTGTTTGATCAATTGATCATTATCAAATTTGAGATTTTCCTTATGATCAATCAATTTATCATTTTGATTTTGCAAATCAGAATTTTCAGATTCTACATGATCATGATCTTCTTTCAACTTAGAAAACTTGATTTCGTAGTTTTTAACTTCCTTTTCCAATTTTTCATTCTCCATTTTCAATTTTTCATTTTCTTCATAGAATGCTTGAGCATTATCAATTATCATTTCATTCTTCTCCAATTTTCTTTTAACTTCTTGTTTTGAGATTTTACCTTCTTAAATTGATGGACAAGTGTTCATAGCATTCTATCAATTCATCATAGGAAATATCATCTTCTGAGTCAGAATTAGATATTGATGCGTCAAATGGTTCTGAATTGGATTTACCTGACCTTTGAGAGTTTCTTGACGTCTCTAACAGATATGATCTTTCAAATTTGTCTGAACTAGGAGAACCTCTGGAGCTGCCATGAGCCATGAAGCATTTATCTTTGGCTTTATTTGCAATCTTGCTTGTCTTCTTAAAGGAGTCCTGCATTTTATCAACATGGTTATCAAACTCAATACACATTGGTCTATTTATGATACTCGAGAACTCAGACATATTTCTGAGTATGTTGTAAATGAATAAACCAACAACCAAAGTAATCAGATCAGTTCAGAATCAATTATAAACCCGATCAGAGCAATTAAGCACAAATAAACAGATATGCCAAATCACAATCGATGAACAGAAAACCTGCTCTGATACCAATTGTTAGGATCGGATACTCGGTGATGGCAAAACTAGAAGCGAGGGTTGAATAGATTTGCAGCGGAAACTTAAGAAATTTAAAAACTACTTCGGATTAAAAGATCTACTCAATCAAAACCCCTTTGATCTGATGTAATGTGTGTGAATAAATTAACAGTTAGTGTGTAGACGAAATCCCTATGCATGCATCTAGAGCAATACAATGCAAACCACAAATCAAACCACAGTGCACAAGGGATTTTTTAGGTGGTTCAGAGATCACACCACGTGACTCCTATGTCCACCCCCCACACAGTGAGGACACACTACTCAACAACTGAGTACAACACACACACGAGCACACCGACTCAACCACACACACACGCTAGATCAGGTTCACAACAGATCAGATCCTCTAGCCTTGATCTGATCCACACACCACGTTGTCTGATGCAAACAAGCAATCAGAACAACAATCCACACTTCCACAACATCCACGTACTGATCTCAAATCAGTGCACACACACAGATATACGGAAGTAGTGAAAAGAGAAGAGTTTAAGATGAATAATCAAATCCCGATGTAGATCTCTTCTCGTTGGTCGTCCAGAAAACTGCAAGCTTCATCTTGACAAGTATCAGTTGATGGAGAAGCTTGAACCACAGTTGATGGAGAAGCTTGAACCACGGACGACCGGCTTCAACTCTGCTTGGAAGGTTGTTCTTCTTTGTTCTGGGCAGAGAGATGAAGCAGGGCAGCAGGAAGAAGCCTTCTTCTTGACCTTTGCTTAGGGTTTTGGTATGGTGGCTTCTTGCTGCGAAAATAGCCTCATATGATCCATATATAGTGGTGTCCAAACATAGAGAGTCGTGCTAAAAGGAAACACCAAAATATAGATCATATCCCGGCCATTAGATCTTCCCGAAACTCCGTCTGTCGACAGCCGACTTGCTGCTGTCGACAGATGCTGCAGGTTTGCAAGAAACCGAAAGACTGGGCTTTCTGGAAATAGATTTCTGAGTGGATCTGTCGACAGGCGAAAATCATCTGTCGACAGATGCACTATTCATCTGTTGACAGATGCAATATCATCTGTTGACAGGTGCACTATTTCAGCAACTTGTCTTGTTCGTTTGCACTTGGATTTTGAGCTTTGTCTTGTGTACATTCACACCTACATTAAAAGACATAATTAGTGAGATATAATGAACATATAAGAGATGTGTTTCATTTGCATCCAATTGCCATTCTCATCATGTTTCACACATTCATAACACATCAATTTTGTCTTGTTCATGAAATGTTCATCATCAAAAACAAACATACCATTTGTGAACATTTCACAAAACATCAATTAGTATTGCTCATCATCAAAAACATTTAAGCACTTGTTGTAACCCAACATTCTCCCACATGAGAACCCAACAAGTTGAACCACCTTAAAAAATTTTCTTGCATTGTGTGGTGTGCTATACATTGGCTAACTTGCTTCATCTAATTTGATCATAGTCCCGAGTTCTTTATTTTTAAGTGGTCAATATCTATTCACTCCCCTTTAGATATTCATTCCATACACAACACGTGGTATCAGAGCTAGGCTCTCCATTCTTTTGGTTTAATAATCGGGAGAGATATGTGTGAAATGGATTCTAGAGGATATATTGCAAAAGGTCATTCTGTTAATTGACCCCCCTATTTTGATGGAACTAACTATGCATACTGGAAAACTCGCATGCAGGTGTTTTTGCGAGCACAAGATCATCAAATTTGGAGGGTGGTGAGTAATGGACCCTATGAGTTATCAGAAGATGAAGAGAAGTGGACTCTAGAAGAAATAAATAAGTCAAATGCAAACTAGAGTGATATGAACATCATACAATGTTCACTTCATCCCACAGAATTTTCAAGGGTCTCATCATGTGCAAGTGCAAAGGAAATATGGAATCGCCTGATGGTGATTTATGAAGGTGCGTCAGAAGTAAAAGAAACAAAAGCTAACAAGCTAGTTTCTGAATATGAAGCATTTAAAATGAAGCATGATGAAACCATTTCAGAGATGTATGATAGATTAACTTTGTCAACCAATGGTTTAAAGAATCTATGAAAGACTTATACAGAACAAGAACTTGTCAGAAAAATCCTTAGATCTTTAACCTCTATCTGGCACACTAAGGCTACTATAGTGGAAGAATCAAGAAATTTATCTACCACATCTGTTGATGAACTAATCGGATCCATGATGACTTATGAGTTGGGTTTAAAGAGAGCTGAAGAAAATGTCAAGAAGAAGAAGCCGTTTTCTCTCAAGGCAAGCCCTAGCTTCAAAGAAGCTACTGATGAGAGTGAGTCATCTACCTCTGAAAATGATTTAGGTGAGTTTGCCCTCATCACAAGAAAATTCTTGAGAAAAGAAGGTAAGGATTTCTGAAAAAGAAATCACAGGTAAACAATTTCTCAAAGCCTAAACAATATGTGAATAAGAGATCTGATAGGATGGTATATTATAATTGCAGGAAACTAGGGCATGTGAAATCAGAATGTCCTGAACCTTTGAAGAAGGCATAACCCAAATGGACAAAAAATAAACAAAAGGCTATGGTTGGAACAGGAGTAAGAAGATGATGATGAAGAAGAGAGTTCAGAAGCTGAGGAATCACATGCTAAAATTTGTCTGATGGCAAGAGGAGAAGAAGGAGATGAAGAAAAGGTAATTTCTCCATTCAAAGATTTCTCTTTCAGTGATTGGGAACATGTGTATTTTGAATTGCTTGATCAATATGATGAAATTAAAAATAAAAACAAAGTGTTTAAAAGAAAAATAAACCATATTGTTCATAATTGAAAAATGCGCGGAATTATCTATTATGGTAATCTAGAAGGGGGGGTTGAATAGATTACTGTCAATTAAAACACTATGACCTTCTTTTTAATGGAGACACAGACTTATTGATATCTCAAATAGAGTTGAATTAAATTCGAACCAAGATGTGTGTGTTTGTTGTGAATAAAACAGAAACAACCTATCTAGCGTGTGTAGAACCAATGTGCCTACCAATCATCTACCGTGAAGACGTAGCAAACCACAAGACACGAAGATTTAAGGTGGTTCGGAGTACACAACTTGTGTATCCTACGTCCACCATCCACACACACAACGCAGAAAGACTGCTTATGAGCGAGTTCAATCATTAATACACACACACACACACCATGTTGTCTGATGTAAACAATTAATCAGAATAACACCACACACGCAGATCAAGCACAAGAGACGCTTGATCCACTACCACACACACAGAGTATGAAAAGTGGTAAGATAGAAGAGTTCAGAGTTGTAGAATCAAATCCTGAGATAGAACTCTTCGAGGTGGTCGTCCAGAAGAACTCCAAGCTTCATCTTGATGTTGAGCACTTGGTGGAGAAGCTTGAATCGTGGACAAACCAGCTTCAACTCCGCTTGGAAGATGAATCTTCTTCGCTCTGGATGGAGGGTTGAAGCAGAGCATCAGAAAGAAGCTTTCTCTCTTGGATTTTGCTTAGGGTTTGGTTTGGTTGCTTCTTGCTGTGAAAATACCTCTTTATGTTCTATATATAAGGGTGTCCAAGTTAGGAGAGACGTGGTAAAAGGAAACACCCAAATACAGAACATATCCAAATCTCGAAATTGAAATTTCTCTTCGTCTGTCGACAGGTCACTGTTCATCTGTCGACAGGTACTGATAGATTTGTAATTTCCAGAGCACTGGTCTTCCGGGAAGTGTTTTCCTGTGTGTAGCTGTCGACAGGCGATTTGTGGCTGTCGACAGGTACACTTCAACTTGTGTTTCCTGAAAGGTATTTGTCTTCCCTATGTCTAGCTGTCGACAGGTATCTTTTAGGCTATCGACAGGCACTTGCTTGATGTGTTTTTCTTTGCGCTTTTGCTCTTGATTTTGATGCTTGTCTTGCATGCATTCACACCTACATTAAAGAACATTATTAGAGAGATATAATAAATATGTAGATGATCAATTTGAAGCATGGTTTGATATGTTGCTTGACTTGTCAATGTCCTCATGTTACAACCATTCACACAACATCAAGTTATATTGTTCATCATCAAAAACATGTAATCACAAACATCACACATGTGAACCCAACAATAATACCTCAATGGAAGAAAAAGAAAAAGAGTTTGTTCAAGAAATCACCGTGTTAAAAGAAACTGTTTGTGAATTGGAAGTCAAGAACATTGAAAATGTCAAGGAGATGGCTCTGACTGCAGAGAAATATGACGCCTTAAAAAGTGTGAATATTGAGATGAAAAAAGAAATTGAAAATCTTCAGAAAGAAGTGACCAGAAGACAAGAAGCTTTGAAAAAATTTGTAAGTGGTAAAAACAACTTGGAAGCCTTGCTTGGAACTAAAGTGAACTTCAATAAAGAAGGGTTGGATTTCAATCCTTCAAAGAAGAAAGAATTAGGCTTGAAAACCATCACATTTGTTTCTTCAACAAATTCAGAAACCTCCTCATCTAGAAAACAACTTAATGGGAGGAAAACTCAAAGAAATGAGAAAAGAGAAACTATTAAAAATTCTGAAATTGGAAAATTCAATAAAAAGGATAAGGAAGGAGCAGGAATCAAACCAACAAACACATCTCAATGGAACATATCCTGGCAATCACATGACTGGGTAGGTCGACACTATTCCTATGGTAGGTCGACACCTTCATACACCAGACCATAGACAATGTCTAGGTGGACTCATGGTAGGTCAACACCTTCTTATACTAGACCTCAAAACATGTCTAGGTGGACTTATGCAGGTCGACACTATCCTTATAGAGTGTCGACACACTCCTACAACTTTGCTAGATCTGGTCAGTCAGGATACCCTAAGAGATCTAGCTATCAGAATCATTGTTGGTTTCATCAAAAGAAAACTGGAGGCAAGTCTGAAAGAAATTTCATGAAAATGAAAAGAAACTGTGCTTCAAAAATTCCTAAAAACAACAGAGAGAATCAAAAACAACATGGAACCAAAAATATCATTAAATCCACAGTAAAAAGGCAAGCTTAGATTCCAAAAAGTTTGTTTTCCTATGTTCTTGAATTGGGTGATGTGAAGGGACTCAAATGTACTTGGGTTCCAAAGATTTTTCTTTAATTGTATTGCAGGTATGTCTTACAGGCAAGAACAACAAGTGGTATCTTGACAGTGGCTGTTCAAGACATATGACAGGGGACAAAGACAAATTCTGTTTATTGTTTGAGAAGAAAGCTGGTCATGTAACTTTTGGAGGCAACAACAAAAGTAAGATTGTCGATTCAGGTAAAGTAGGTAGAAATCTTTCAAACTCAATTGATGACGTACTTTTGGTGGAAGGATTAGAATACAATCTTCTGAGCATAAGTCAACTCTGTGACAAGGGTCACAAGGTAATTTTTGATTCTCTTGGTTGTATAATTTTTCAACCGAATTCACACTGTGTAAAATTTTCTGGAAAAAGAATCAATAATGTTTACATAATTGATTTGGATGAACCTGAAAACAACAATCTTTGTCTTACTACCAATAAAAATGATCTTGTATGTTTATGACATCGTAGACTAGGTTATGCTAGCTACAACATGTTACATAAATTAGTTAAATTCAACATGGTGAAAGGCTTGCCAGAAAATTTCTTCAAGCAACACTTCAAAATTTGTGAAGCATGCACTCAAGGTAAGCAAACAAGAAAATCCTTCAATAGTAGATCTGAAAGTCAATCTTCTAAACCTTTTGAACTTATTCATATGGATCTGTTTGGACCCACAAGGACAAACAATCTAAATGGAAAAAGGTTTGGATATGTACTTGTTGATGACTTTTCAAGATTTACTTGGGTATTCTTTCTTGCTTACAAAAGTGATACCTTCATAGAATTTCATGAATTCTATAAGAAAATTCTTCAAGAAGGAAAGTTCAAAATAATTTCAATCATGTCTGATCATGGAAGTGAATTTGAAAATACTGATTTTGAAAAACTTTGCAAGGAAGAAGGAATTTCTCATAGATTCTCATCACCCAGGACCCCTGAATAAAACAGAGTAGTGGAAAGATGAAATCGAACACTGGTTGAAATGGCAAGAACAATGCTAATTGAAAGTGGATTGCCTAGAAAATTCCGAGTAGAAGCAATAAACACTTCCTGCTATATCAAAAATCGTGCAATGGTAAGGCCTCTTAGCAAAAAGACTCCCTATGAACTTTTAAAAGGTAAGAAACCTTCCATTGCTCATTTCAAAGTGTTTGGTGCAAAATGTTTCATTTTGAATAACAATAAAAGTGATTTGGATAAATTTGAACCCAAAAGTGAATTGAGGATTTTTCTTGGCTACTCTAACCATTCCAGAGCATATAGAGTTTTTAATGTGAAAGATCAAATTGTTGAAGAATCCCCTCATATAACATTTGATGAACTTCATAATGGTTTGTGTAGGGAAAAGGAAGATGGAGAATTCCTGGAAAAAGAAGAATCAAATGACCAGCAAGGAAAAGAATCTGCAGCAAGTAAAATTTCAGATGATGAAAATGGGCAAGAGACAACAACTGCAAATGAGAACAGAGATCAACTGAACATTAGAATGTTAAGAGATCATCCTCAAGAGAGCATCATTAGTAATCTACTTGATCCACCTAGAACTTGATCTCATTCTAAACTCATTTTAGAATTGGATTAAATGGCACATGTCTCACAAATTGAATCTAAAAATGTTGAAGATGCATTGAAAGATGTTTTTTGGATAAATGCCATGCAAGAAGAATTGAACCAGTTTGAAAGAAATAAGGTTTGACATTTGGTTCCAAGACATTCTTCCCAAAGTGTCATTGGAACTAAATGGGTGTTCAGAAATAAAATAAGTGAAGAAGGCAAAATAATAAGAAATAAGGCTAGGCTTGTAGTAAAAGGTTATAATCAAGAATTTGGAATTGACTTCGAAGAATCTTTTGCTCCTGTAGCTAGACTTGAAGCAATTAGAACTTTGCTTTCATTTGCATGTGCTCACTGTATCAAATTATAGCAAATGGATGTTAAGAGTGTATTTTTAAATGGCTTAATGAAAGATGAAGTTTATGTTGAACAACCTCCTGGATTTGAATGCACTAATTTTCCTAACCATGTCTTTAAGCTTGACAAAACTTTCTATAGATTAAAGCAAGCTCTCAAGACTTGGTATGACTGATTGAGGTCATTCCTTACAAGTAAAGGGTATTCCAGAGGTAAAGTAGAACAAACCCTTTTTACAAAAGTGCAAGAAAATGATATCTTGGTGGTCCAAATTTATGTTGATGACATTATATTTAGATCAACAAAATTTTCACTGTGTAAGGAGTTTGCTGATCTGATGACAAGGAATTTGAAATGAGCTTAATGAGAGAACTAAAATTTTTCCTTGGATTGCAGGTTGTTCAAACTAAGGAAGGAACCTTCATCAATCAGTCAAAGTACATACAAGACTTGCTAAAGAAGTACAAAATGAAGAATACCAAAGCCATGACAACACCAATGAGCACAACATTGAGTTTGGATGCTGATTTGAAAGGTAACTTGGTAGATCCAAAGACCTACAGAGGTATGATCAGATCCTTGCTTTATTTGACAACATCTAGACTTGATATATAGTTTTCTATGTGCATGTGTGCTAGATTTCAGGCTAGTCCTAGAGAATCCCACATGAGTGCTGCAAAAAGAATTTTCAGATATCTTGCAGGAACTCATGAATTGGGATTGTGATATCCTACATCTCGTGAGTATAATTTGATATCTTATTCAGATGCGGATTATGTTGGTTGTAAATTAGACAAAAAAATTACTAGCGGTCATTGCCAATTTTTGGGAGGGTGTTTAGTCTCTTGGGCCTCCAAGAAACAACACTTGGTTGTTCTCTCTACTACAGAGGCAGAATATGTAGCTGTAGGGAGTTGTGGCACTCAAGTGCTATGGATTAAACATCAACTCCAAGACTACCAAGTAGATCTTGGATGTATCTCAATCATGTGTGATAACACTAGTGCAATAAATTTGGCCAAAAATCCTATCCAGCATTCTAGAACTAAGCACATAGAAATCAGACATCATTTTCTAAGAGATGAAGTCAACAAAAATTCATTTGAATTGCATTTCATTGAAACAACAAAGCAAATTGTAGATATCTTTGCAAAACCTATGTGTAATGAAAGATTTTCATTTCTAAGAAGATAAGTTGGTTTGTGCTTGCTTGATTCATGACTGATTGTTTGAAAAATTGCTTGCAAATGATTGCTTGTGTGATTGCTTATCATATGAATTGATACTGCTTGCTATTTCAATATCTGGTGCACATGGTGAGGGGGAGGTTGATTGAAGAACTTAGTGTTTGGAAAGATGAGGTTCAGTGATTTAAGATGGTCAGTAATGTTGGAAGTATTGAATTCAGTATGATTGTAGTTTGAGAAGAATGATTCCTTCAGATAGTCTGAGATTCAGCCTGACTTAGGTCGACTCTAATGGAAAGAGAGTCGACAATATTTTCCTTGATCTTGAACTCTTGTCAATTTTCTTTTCCAGTTTCTCTTCCATATCCTTTTGCAATTAAAATCTTCTTGCTCTTGCAAATAATTTCCTGTTTCTCACATTGCATTGATATTCTTGGTATATCAAATAATGATTTGAAGAAAGGCAAGTCAGGCTTGTTTGGACTCTTTCACTATGCATGAGTATATGTCTCCGCCAAGTATCAAGAGCCTTTTTATGCAATTGTTGAGGGGAAGTCCAGTCTTTCAATAAAACACTCTTGATGTTTCTACTTTCACTTAACTTAATTTTTCCTTCATCAATAATCTTCATGTTCATTCTCTTCCTTTCTTACAAAGATCCATTTTCTGAGGGGGAGTAATTCAATTGTGAATATTTGATTTTTGAGCAATTTCTCAGGGGGAGTTAAAATTGTTATTGTCACGCCCTGATATTTAGCAGTGGAATACATACCGGGGGACGTGAACGATACAAACATGCGTATCACAGTTGAGTAACGCAGAGTCACAATTGAAAATAATAACACATTTGAGGCTATATTATGATCACCCAAAAGTATACTTTATTTCATTCCATTCAACTAGATACAACCTTACATAAGAAAGAACCAACTAAAGGTCCATAATTCAAATAAAACTTCCAGAAAAGTTAACTATTACATAGACTACTCAATTGTCTATTTCTAAACTATCATCGACTCATATGGAGGGTGCTCATCACTCTTGCCCTGCCCCATCGGACTCCACTAGTTCTTCATCACTTCCTGAAAAAGGGTAGGATGATAGGGTGAGCGAACTATGTGGCGGAACGCCTCGGCCAAGCCCGTTAAACCGATAACGTACTTGATCTGAGTCAGCCTCCCGCGAACGGGCCGAAGCCTCGCAATGGATACCAAACCACAGTCTGTGTAAACACAAAGGAACACACCACATTTCATATATATTTTACAAGTTACATAGCCATATTTCCACAAAACTGAAAAGAAGTACAAGAGCCTGGGGCATACCCCAAGGTACAACTGAAGAAAGTAAACTAACTAGCTACACTACACTGCTGGAGCTGCTACTACACAGCTGGAGGTACTGACCCTGCACCGCTACGACGCGGCTCTGAACTGGACGACGGTCGTGAAACGTCCTCCTCGCTCTCACCTGTGGGGGTAGGGGTGAGCCTCGCTAGTCACTGGCTCAGTAGGGAACTCCCCCAAAACCGAGCAAACCAAAAACCACAGGTACAAAAGCAGTAAATAGTACCAACAATTTATAGAACAGCTAAGAAGGATATGAAAGCTGTAAAAGTACTCACCGTCTGCCGACTAGGAAAAACAACTGTAATAATTAAACGGCAAACCAGTACAAGTGTACAAGCTAAAGTAGAGACAGTCAAACACGAGTCACGTGAACTGGTTCGCGACACCAGAGACTGACTCGGACAAGCTAACATAGGTCTACCTCTCAGTCTCGCAGCCAAGAACGAAAGGTCCAGCTACCGCTCCACGTGAAAAGGTCAAGCAACTATGGAGACCAACTAAACACCACCACCTGCGGACCACACGGTCGCAGGCCCATGCCTGACACCTCTAGAGACCCTGGCCTGGGCTCGCTAGAGTGAGGCACTGGAAAAGGACTAGTTGGGGACCAGTGTCAACTACTGGTGTCCGTACCCCCAACTACGAGTGCGCTACAAGTGACTAAAGACAAACACAAGTGTCACTATCCCACTGTCGTCTTTCCCTCAGCCGGACGTACAACTCAAACACAGGAGTGAGGGTGTCCAGGTCAGACGACACAGACCTCGACGGTACAACACAAGTACCAGGACAAAGCCCCGAGCTAACAGCCTGGCTCATAAAGAACCTGGGGCACCCAACTGGAGAGGTAACCACGGTAGGCATTGTACTACTTGCCACGTACACAAAACCACGTGCACGTCACACACAAACCACGTGAAACATCACGTAAACCTCAGGTAACAACGGTCCACTACACGTGAACCCAACTATACTTGCATGAACAACACGCAGCCTTGAAAGTGAGTAACTAACTGCATACCCCGTATGCTAAACACAGAAACCATGTGCACTCAGTGCACCACAGGTGCCAACGCACCATTCATTATCGATAAATATCATAATCAGCCATTTCTACTTATACACAAGTTGGTGGCAACATCGTTTGCCGCCTATGGGAAGTAGACGGCAAGGGATATGGCCGTCTGTATCCCGACTGATGAACTTGGCGACAATCAATGTTGACGCCAAGATCTTCAGCCTTTGCTCCTGCAGAAACCCTAAATCGATTCTACAGGATTTACAACCATCAAAACAACGGGAAAACATAAGGAAACTCTTTCCCAAGTCAAGCATGCATCATTTTACGATTAGAACTACATGATTAACCATCAAATTCCATCAAACCACCCTTAAAACCCTGCATGAAGAACCTTTACCCAAAAACTCAATTAACAGGCTTTTACATGTTTCCTATGCATGTTTTAACGATTTAGAAACTCTAATGGGATCGTCCCCTACCTCTGAACATGCTTAAAAACACCTAAAGATCCCTGGTTCACGCCGAGCTCTCCGCGAGCTCCGACGAAGATTACACGTTGCCAAGTCGTTTGCTCGTCCGATTTGACAATGCCACACGTTCCACGATCCTCCAATCACTCTCCTGTGACTGTTGGAAGCTTTAGGGATACAGAGGTGTGAAGCTAGGGCAAGGGAGAGAGAGAACAGGGTGGAAAACCTGCCCTCGGGTGACCCTATAACCTGCAGATTACACAGGTTGGCGTCAACCCTTCTGCCGTTTAAGGCAACCGCCACCATAAACGTCCATATCTTATACCGTTAAGTTCATAACTTAACGTCACCTTAGCTGGTCGTTAACCTAGTAAACGACCACCTCTGGCCGTCAACCTGCAATCAATAGCAGCCGGTACTATTCTGTTTCAGGTCCCAAACCTGCACACTCCACAAATCTGCACCACACTTGACCTCACAACGGCCATCACAACCACAACACACACGATCCAAAAGGATCCGAAAACAAGCGACGTTACATTACTATCATCTAAAAAGAAAATTTTGACCTCAAAATTCATAACACAACTCAAACTTAAACAACTTAAACATACACACATTTATAAATACTATCATTTAAAAAGAATTACAAAAGCTTATTCGAACAGATAGGGATGCCCTTTAGCCATCTCATCGGCTAACTCCCAGGTATCCTCACCACCCAACCTATTTTCCCATCTCACTTTAACCAACTCGATATCTTTATTTCTCAGCTTCTTTATCTTTCGATCTATAATCTACACCGGATACTCTGGCATAGTTATATCCGGTCTCAGGTCACCACCTTGATATCTGATTATTTGAGCTGGATCTTCAATACACTTTCTTAACATAGAAACATGAAATATATCATGAACATCCGCAAAATCTGCTGGCAAATCCAGCCTATAAGCTGTTTCCCCAATTCTCTCAATCACCTGGAAAGGTCCCACATACCTTGGGCTCAATTTTCCAGTCTTGCCAAATCTCATAATACCTTTACTCAGGGAAACTCTTAGGAAAATAAAATCTCCCACTTCAAACTGAAGTGGTCTCCTCCGGATATCTGCATAACTCTTTTGTCTACTTTGAGCTGCCTGCAATTTTTCTTTAATAAGCTTCACTACTTCTGTGGTTTGCTGAATCAATTCAGGACCCACTAATTGCCTTTCTCCCACTTCATGCCAGTTCAATGGGGTTCTACATGGCCTTCCATATAAAGCTTCATACGGTGCCATCCCAAGACTGGTATGATAACTATTATTATAGGCAAACTCAACCATTCCCAAATGATGCTCCCAGCTACCTCCCAAAGCTAAACAACAAGCCCGCAACATATCTTCAATCGTTTGGATAGTCCTCTCTGTCTGACCATCTGTCTGAGGATGATAAGCGGAGCTATATCTCAGCTCAATACCAATTACTTTCTGCAGACTCCTCCAAAAACCAGAAGTAAATCTTGGATCTCTATCAGACACAATAGTCTTTAGAATACCATGCAATGGAACAATTCTTTCAACATAAACTTTTGCTAATTTATCCACGGTCCAAGACATACTTACTGCTACTAATCTGCACACCTTAGTCAACCTGTCAACGAATACCCATATTCCATTATGCCCGGAACTCGATCTTGGTAAACCTGCCACAAAGTCCATGGCAATATCATCCCATTTCCACTGTGGAATGGGCAACGGTTGCAATAGACCTCCAGGCTTCTGTTGTTCTACTTTAATCTGTTGACAGATAGCACACCTTGCAACAAATTCTGCTATTTCCTTTTTCATACGAGGCCACCAGAAATGCTTTCTCAAGTTGTGGTACATTTTAGTACTACCCGAATGGATAGTGTACCTGGATCTTACTCGCTGCTTCATGGAACAAATAACCTGCCTCTGAGCCTCCACACATCATCGCTGCTTCACCTCTCTTTCTGCTGGAACAAATAACCTGCCTCTGAGCCTAACCACACAATTATCATCAATGGTAACTCCTTCCATTTTCACAATTTCAGCTAAATTTACATCTGCTCTTTGAGCCTCAACAATCTGCCAATACAAGGACGGCTCTATAGCACTAGCAGCTAGTACTGCCCGTCACTGACTACTGGGCACATACAAGGAGTTCTCCACTATTTCTTCATACAGCTTCCATTCTTTAATCATCATCAAACTTACATATGCCTTTCTGCTCAAGGCATCTGCTACAACATTGGCCTTACCCGGATGGTAAGCCAAACTAAAATCATAATCTTTCAAATATTCAATCCATCTGCGCTGATGAAGATTTAAATCTTTCTGCGAGAAGATATACTTTAAACTTTTATGATCTATAAAGATCTCAAACCTCTCACAATACAGATAATGCCTCTAAATTTTCAAGGCAAACACAACTGCTGCCAATTCCAAATCATGAGTGGGGTAATTCTCCTCTGCCGGCTTCAATTGCCTGGACGCATAAGCTATCACTTTGCCATGCTGCATAAGCACTGCTCCAAGTCCTCTCCTTGAAGCATCAGTATACAACACAAAACCACCACTCCCTGCCGATAATGTCAATATAGGTACTGTTGTAAGTCTCTTCTTCAATTCCATAAAACTTTTCTGACATTCACCATACCACACAAAAGGCACACCTTTCTGGTCAACTTAGTCATAGGTGCCTCAATCTTAGAAAAATCTTGTATAAAGCGCCTATAATAACCTGCTAATCCCAGAAAACTTCTAATTTCAGTAATTGTCTTAGGCACTTCCCATCTCATCACTGCTTCCACTTTACACGGGTCCACTGCTACTCCTTTAGCTGAGATGACATGACCCAGAAACTGAATTTCCTTCAACCAAAATTCACACTTACTGAATTTGGCAAACAACTGGTTATCCCTTAACAACTGCAGGGTAAACCTCAAATGAGCTGCATGCTCCTCTTCAGATGCTGAATAAATCAGAATGTCATCTATAAAGACCACAATGAATTGGTCTAAATACGGATGAAAAATTCTATTCATCAGATCCATAAAACCTGCAGGAGCATTGGTCAGCCCAAATGGCATAACCACAAATTCATAGTGACCATATCTGGTTCTGAATGCTGTTTTATCTATATCTTCCTCTTTAATTCTCAACTGATGGTACCCGGACCTTAAATCAAATTTAGAAAATACTTTCGCTAATTGCAACTGATCAAACAGATCATCTATCCTCGGCAACGGGTACTTATTCTTAATGGTCACATCATTCAACTTTCTATAATCAATACACATAAAAACTTCCATCTTTCTTTTCACAAACAATACCGGTGCTCCCCACAGGGAATGACTCGGTCTAATGAATCCTTTCTGCAACAGCTCTTCTAATTGCTTTTTCAATTCTTTAAGTTCTGCTAGTGCCATTTGATATGGAGCTTTAGAAATCGACATGGTACCTGGCAGCAACTCAATGGTAAAGTCCACCTCTCTATGTGGAGCTAAACCAGGCAAATCTTCAGGAAAAACATCAGCAAATTCCCTAACCACGGGAATTGCTTCCACTGACTGACTAACTTCTACCAGACTTACCGAGGCTAAATAAGCCACACATCCAGCATTTATCAACTTTCTAGCTTTAATTGCAGAAATTAGGAACTTAGAGGTATAAAAAGGCATACCTTGATATTCAAATACTGCACCATTAGGATAATAAAACCTGATCCTTTTCTTTCTGCAATCTAGCATTGCTCCATAAGTCTCAAGCCAATCCATACCCAAAATAATATCATAATCTGACAACTGCAAGGCATACAACTGACCCGGCATCTGGTTCCCTTCAATCATAACAGGAGCTTCATCTATATAGCTCGAAGTGAGCAGGAACTCACCTGAGGGAACCTCCACTACTAATTCACAAGGCTTTTCCTCTAAAGGATGAGTCATGCAATCCAGAAATTCTTCAGAAATGAAAGAATGAGAGGCACCCGAATCAAATAAAACTCTTGCTGAATAATCATAAAGAGGTAAAGTACCTTCTATCATATTCGATGCCTCCGCCTGGGCTCGGGTGATAGCCATAACCCGGCCTCTTCCTCGTTGCTGCGGTGCTCCCCTGCCACGACCTGCCTGTGGCTGCTGAAACTGCTAAGGCTGCTACTGCTGCTGTACACCTCTTCCATACCCATACTCTCTTGGATAGGGGCAATTGCGGATCAAATGCCCCGGCTGATTACAATTATAACATCTATACCCTGGTGGAGTAATGGGTTGTCTGGCAGTACTCTGCTGCGACTCTTCCACCTCAGGCCTACCTCGGCCTTGCTGAAATTGCTGACGACCTCCCCATCCTCTTCCTTTATCTTTAAATGCTTGCTTCAATTTCTGACCCCATTTACCAAAGCCTGATGAAGAAGGTCCTGCTGGTGCTTTACCCTTACTTGCACCTACTGACTGTTGTGGTAGTCGAAAACTACCTGAGCCTGACTCGCCCACCTGACGAGTCCACATAGACCTCTCCAATGTAGCTGCTCTCTGGGCTGCTTCTTCCACTATCTTACACATGAGAGGTACTATTGCATCCTGCAACTCCACTCTCAAACCTCTAATGAAATACTCAACCATCATATTATTATGTGATACTACATAAGGTGCATAACGGCTAAGCGCCGTAAATCTCATCTGGTACTCTAAAACTGAAGAGTTACCTTGCTGGAGTGTCCGAAACTGCTCTATCTTCACTTGCTGCACTTGAATCAGAAAGAATGTATCGTTAAATACATCAAGAAATTCCGACCAAGTAATAGCCTCTTCTGTCCTGCCTGCAAAAGTGGTCTGCATCTTTAATTGCCACTATTCTAATGCAAAACCTCTCAACTGATAGGTAGCTAGCACAACTTTATCTACTGCCGGACATCTCATAGTTGTAAAGACTCTTTCGATCTCATGAACCCAGTGCTCCTCTGTATCTAGATTCGGCCCTCCTGAGTAAGTAGGCGGCTGCAATCTCAGAAACTTCTCAACTTGCATCACTGGTTCCTCTGCTAATAACACTGGTGGTGGTGGTGGCACAGGTGCTACAAAAGGCACCTCCACTCCTGGCGGGACTGGAGCAACATGTACAGTCTCTCCATCCCCAGATGGCACTGCAACCGGTGGTACCAGCGCCTACTGATCCATCCTTGCCCGAATATCAGTGAGGCTTTCCCAGATCCTTTCTATCATACACTGGGTACTTTCCTCTGGATCATCTCCTCCACCACCCCAATCTCTTCTATCAGCCATTCCATAAATTTCTACATAAACAAAACACCAAGCAAAAATCAAAACAACAAATTATCAAGAACCAGGGTCCCTACCAGCAGTGTACAAAGACCAAAATAAAGCTATGTATCTTTCTAGTTCCCTTATATTAACACGGACCTTGCTCTGATACCAACTGTGGCGGAATACCTCGGCCAAGCCCGTTAAACCGATAACGTACTTAATCCGAGTCCGCCTCTCGTGAACGGGCCGAAGCCTCGCAAGGGATACCAAACCACAGTCCGTATAAACACAAAGGAACACACCACATTTCATATATATTTTACAAGTTACATAGCCATATTTCCACAAAACTGAAAAGAAGTACAAGAGCCTGGGGCATACCCCAAGGTACAACTGAAGAAAGTAAACTAACTAGCTACACTACACTGCTGGAGCTGCTACTACACAACTGGAGGTACTGACCCTGCACCGCTACGACGCGGCTCTGAACTGGACGACGATCGTGAAACGTCCTCCTCGCTCTCACCTGTGGGGCTAGGGGTGAGCCTCGCTAGTCACTGGCTCAGTAGGGAACTCCCCCAAAACTGAGCAAACCAAAAACCACAGGTACAAAAGCAGTAAACAGTACCAACAATTTATAGAACAGCTAAGCAGGATATGAAAGCTGTAAAAGTACTCACCGTCTGCCGACTAGGAAAAACAACTGTAATAATTAAACGGCAAACCAGTACAAGTGTACAAGCTAAAGTAGAGACAGCCAAACACGAGTCACGTGAACTGGTTCGCGACACCAGAGACTGACTCGGACAAGCTAACACAGGTCTACCTCTCAGTCTCAGCCAAGAACGAAAGGTCCAGCTGCGCTCCACGAGAAAAGGTCAAGCAACTGTGGAGACCAACTAAACACCACCACCTGCGGACCACACGGTCGCAGGCCCATGCCTGACACTCTAGAGACCCTGGCCTGGGCTCGCTAGAGTGAGGCACTGGAAAAGGACTAGCTGGGACCAGTGTCGACTACTGGTGTCCGTACCCTCAACTACGAGCGCGCTACAAGTGACTAAAGACAAACACAAGTGTCACTGTCCCACTGCGTCTTTCCCTCAGCGACGTACAACTCAAAACAGGAGTGAGGGTGTCTAGGTCAGACGACACAGACCTCGACGGTACAACACAAATACTGGGACAAAGCCCGAGCTAACAGCCTGGCTCACAAAGAACCTGGGGCACCCAACTGGAGAGGTAACCACGGTAGGCGTCGTACTACTGCCAGTACACAAAACCACGTGCACGTCACACACAAACCACGTGAAACATCACGTAAACCTCAGGTACACGTCCACTACACGTGAACCACACCATATATACGCGTGAACAACGCAGCCTCGAAAGTGGTAACTAACTGCATACCCCGTATGCTAAAACAAAAACCATGTGCACTCAGTGCACCACAGGTGCCAACGCACCATTCATTATCGATAAATATCATAATCAGCCATTTCTACTATACACAAGTTGGAGGCAACATCGACTGCCGCTTATGGGAAGTAGACGGCAAGGGATATGGCCGTCTGTATCCGACTAATGAACTTGGCGACAATCGATGTTGACGCCAAGATCTTCAGCTTTGCTCCTGCAGAAACCCTAAATCGATTCTACAGGATTTAAACCATCAAAACAACGGGAAAACATAAGGAAACTCTTTCCCAAGTCAAGCATGCATCATTTTACAATTAGAACTACATGATTAACCATCAAATTCCATCAAACCACCCTTAAAACCCGCATGAAGAACCTTTACCCAAAAACTCAATTAACAGGCTTTACATGTTTCCTATGCATGTTTTAACGATTTAGAAACTCTAATGGGATCGCCCCTACCTCTGAACTGCTTAAAAACACCTAAAGATCCCTGGTTCACGCCGAGCTCTCCGCGAGCTCCGAGAAGATTACACGTTGCCAAGTGTTTGCTCGTCGATTTGACAATGCACACGTTCCACGATCCTCCAATCACTCTCCGTGACTGTGGAAGCTTTAGGGATACAGAGGTGTGAAGCTAGGGCAAGAGGAGGAGAGAGAACAGGGTGGAAAACCTGCCCTCGGGTGACCCTATAACCTGCAGATAACAGGTTGGCGTCAACCCTTCTGCCGTTAAGGCAACCGCCACATAAAGTCATATCTATACCGTTAAGTTCATAACTACGTCACCTTAGCTGGTCGTTAACCTAGTAAACGACCACCTCTGGCCGTCAACCTGCAATCAATAGCAGCGGGTACTATTCTGTTTCAGGTCCCAAACCTGCACACTCCACAAATCTGCACCACATTGACCTCACAACGGCATCACACCACAACACACACGATCTAAAAGGATCCGAAAGGAAGCGACGTTACAAACTAGCTCAGTAGGATTTACATCTCAATATGGTGCGGACACTAGTATACATGATAACATTTTTAAAAGGCAAGATATGAACATGATGACAATGCATGCAATACTAACAGATCGAATAGCAAAGTAGAACGGATATCATTTCAAATCAAAAGTCGAGATGCTATATACAGTGGACAGATTTCAAGAATAGATCTTATCAGAAGAGATTGGCCATATTCAGACAGATATCATGCGTTCACATGATCAGACGTAATATCAAATCATATCATATCAGATCACATCAGACTTATCATATCAAACAAAGGCACATTCACACAAATCTTGCATATCGTATTAGTGCCATGCCACGCACCACAAGTCAATACTCCGCGGTTAAAAAGTGCATTGGGGTGCTCCTCCTAGGACCAGACAGGGCCCTTATTGCACAGGCATTGGTTCAAATTTGGACCGAGTCCCACGTTGTCCGAACAAATAGATTCATATTATGGCCACAGAGTTTCAATAACTAGCTCGTAGTAAAAGAAACATGATCATTCATAGAGTCAAGTTATGACAAATAGCTCAAGGGAACAAGGCAGGATAACGACGTATCTTATGTTTCATAATCCATTAATGTCTTGACATGAGGCTGTTTCTAAAGACAGATCATATACAGAACATGTGCTCTCAATTTCCCCAAGAAGGGTGTGCCTATTCATGCAAGTATGTAAGTGACGAGTTACGGATCTTTCCTATCATGTATGCATTGACAAATGATTATTTGAGCACCGGACCGGGAAACATGAAACTATTGAAACTCATATGCAAATTATGACATTAACTCCACTAGCAAGTCCATCCAAATGTATTCATCCCCCATTCATATCATATTCTTATCTTATCAATGACAATAAGCAAGATCACAGATAATCCAATGGACAAAGATCAATCACATTACACATTAGAATCGTTCATATCATTACTATTTTTCAATGGGTTGATTTATTTTAGGTCCATGCATACCCTATAACATCATGCACATGCTAGTAGACATCATGAAATGATCAGACCCAAATTATGTAAATTTTTTGTAAGGTAGTGTCGACACACCCCTTACTGGTGTCGACACAAGGCTTCAGACACAAGACAAAATAATGTAAAACTGGTCAAGTAGTGTCGACACTAGTTCAGGTAGTGTCGACACAGTGCTTCAAATACAAGGCAAAAACAAGTAGTGTCGACACTAGTTCAGGTAGTGTCGACACTAGAGACAGCTCCAGAACAACCTTCTGGACAATCTGGGACAGTGTGTCGACACTAGCTCAAGTAGTGTCGACACTAGAGGCCTTCCCAGAACACCTTTTGGGCTGTTTTGGGACAGTGTGTCAACACTAGCTCAAGTAGTGTCGACACTAGAGGCTCTCCCAGAACAAAACCCATAGGTCAAGTGTAACCCGAAAACACATCTCATGCAGCGGTTTACTTACCCCACTTATAACTCTCTAACAAATGACATTTAGACAAAACGTCCAACATGAAAGATGACGTGGACAACTAGTAGAAGAACTTGGAGGTTGGGAGTTTGATCAAATTTGGTCTTGAATCATGAGAAAACATATGAATAACGTAAAGCTAAGTGCAGCCCGAAATTGCTGTATCATGCAGTGACTCTCTTACCATGCCCATAACTTACTAACGAAAGGCGTTTGGACAAAACGTCCAACATAAAAGATGATCATGACTACATGTAGAAGAACTTTCATGAAGGAAGTTTAGTCAAAATCCATCTCGAATCACATGCATAATAAGAAGAATGGGAAAAACCCTAACTAGGCACAACTTAGGGAAAACTACGAATACACAATGTACTCTACGAAATTGAGTCAAACCAAGTGCAAATGATCCTAGACTCAAAATCTACATGATGGTTGTGTTTTCTTTAATCTTGGCCCGAGAACACTACCTTTGAATGCTAGGAACTCTCTGCAGATTTCTGGGTTGATGCAGAGCGAAGTGAGAAAGACTATGATTTCCCCAGCCATTCTCCACTTCCCCAGCGCTCCAAAATTGCTACTCTCGACCCCAACTTGTTGCTAAACCTTCCCAAGAGTTTAGGGACGAGTTCTTATAGTTTTAGGTGTAGTTAAGAGTCCTAACGGGACTAGGAAAGGGGCTACGAGTTCTGTTTTCCACTTCCACAAATTTGGGATTCTCTCACCTAAAAGAGGTAGCAATGGTTTAGGAAACACCAATTGGGGTTGGGTTCGGTTTTGGCTTACCTTGCGTGACTAGTTACCTTAATTTTAACCCTAACTTGCCCTCTCCAATTATGGCACAATTACATACACGAATTCTGGGAAATTTCCTGTCCTAGTTTATTTATATCGTTGGGCCAAATGTGCTCTATTGACCCAATCTTGTTAATGGGTCATTAATACATGGTGTTGGAAGTCTCTCATATGTTTATTTAATTTATCCTCCTTTATTTCCAAAGTTTTTTAATCACTAAATTTTTTGTAGTTCGTACCTGAGAATAGTTCTGGGTGGTTTTTCTTCATTCTTTCCTATGTTTCCCAGATAGCATTGGTAACTCCCTCTCGACTCCATTGGACCTTCACCATAGGTATGGTACGATTCCTGAGTCGTTGAATCTCTGATCCAACATTTTGATCGGCTTCTCTTCATAAGTCAGGTCCTCCCGAATCTCCAAGTCTTCATGGTTGATTACATGGTCGGCATTGAATAAATAGTTCCTCAGCATGGATATGTGGAACACATTATGCACGTTCACCAGTTGCGAGGTAGTGCAAGTCTATACGCCACCTGACCAATCCTTTCCAGAATTTCAAATGGCCCTATGAATCTGGACTTAGTTTTTCCTTTGATCCCAAATCTTTGTATTCCCCCTTGAAGGTGAGACCTTCAAGAAAACATGTTCGCCAACCTGAATTCTAGTTCTCTCCTTCTTTTGTCTGCATAACTCTTCTGCCGGGATTGTGCTATCTTCAGACGTTCTCTGACATCTGACCTTTCTGACAGTCACCTCAATTAAGTCGGGTCCAATCCATTGGTTCTCCCAACTCTTCCCAACAAAGGGTGATCTGCACTCCTTCCATATAAGGCTTCGAATGGAGCCATCTTGATACTTGTCTGAAGCTGTTGTTATATGCAACTCCATCAGGTACAACTGATCATCCCATCGCCCTCTAAAATCTAGCACCAGAGCACGAAGCATATCTTCCACAATTTGATTGGTCCTTTCGGTTTGTCAACAGTCTGAGGATGAAGGCGTACTAAGTTTAGTTTAGTACCCCATTGCTGCTTGTAACCCTTCCATAAATGTGAAGTAAATCTAGGGTCTCGATCTGATATTATGCTAGATGGAACCCCATGCAGTCTAACTACTTCCTTAACATATAGTGCAGCCAATACATCCACTGTCCATGTACTCTTAATCGACAAGAAGTGAGCTGATTTAGTCAATCGGTCAACTATTACCCAAATTGCATCCAACCACCTCTAGTCTTGGGCAATCCCATGATAAAGTCTATACCGATGCTATCCCACTTCCATTCTGGGATTTCTAGTAGTGAGCAGTCCACCCGCTGTATACGGAATACTCGTCCTTGACTTTCATGCATGTTAAACAGTATGACACATGATCGGCCACATCCCTCTTCATGTTTGGCCACCATACGACCTTTTCAAGTCTTGGTACATCTTTATTGCTCCAGGATGAATCGTGTACTTGGACTGGTGAGCTTCATTTAATAACCTCTTCTTGAGCTCTCCATGATCAGGGACACATGTTCTACCTCAAATAGTAATCTTCCCTCAGCTGATAGTGTGAAGTCAGGTCTTTGTTCTAGCTTCTCCCTGATCTCAACTAAGAATGGATCCTCTCCCTATTTCTCCTTGATTTCGGTCAGCAGATTGGATTGTATTTGGAGTTTGGAAATCATTACTTGTTTTTTCTTCCTTCTTCCCATGTCTAAGTTCAAACTTGCAAATTGCTCCAGTAACTTCCATTCGCCCAGCATCATACTAGCTAGCATAGCTCCTGGTTTTCTAGTTAGAGCATCTGCCACTACATTGGCTTTCCCAGGGTGATACTGAATGGAAAAGTCAAAGTCCCTTAGGTACTATAACCACCTTCTTTGTCTCATGTTAAGCTCCTTTTGTGAGAACAAGTATTTCAAACTCTTGTGGTCAGAAAAGACCTTAAATTGCTCACCATAGAATAATGCCTCCAATTTTCAAGGCGAATACCACAGCTGCTAACTCCAGGTCGTGAACTGGTAGTTCACTTCGTGGATCTTCACTGTCTTGAGGCACATGCTATTACTTTTCCCTTGTTGCATTAAGACGCATCCCAACCTGTTCCAGAAGCATCTGAATAAATTTCAAATCCTCCCTCTCAGTGGGTAAGGCGAGGACCGGAGCAGTAGTCAGACACTTCTTCAAGTTGTTAAAACTCTCTTCACATTCATCGGTCCACACAAACAGGCTTTCCTTCCGGGTCAGCTTTGTTAATGGCACTGCAATCTTTGAGAAATCCTTTATAAACCTTCGATAATATCCTGCCAATCCTAGAAAGCTCCTGATCTCTGTGACGCTTGTCGATCTTTCCCATTCAGCACAGCCTCAACCTTTGATGGATCAACAACAATACCATCCTTGGTTACCACATGTCCTAAAAAGGATACCTCCTCAAGCTAAATTTACATTTGCTTACTTGGCATATAATTTATTCTCCCTTAAAATCTGTAATGAGATCCTCAAATGCTCCTCATGCTCTTCCTTCGTCTTGGAATAGATCAATATATCATCGATGATACCACCACAAATTTATCAAGATATGGGCGATAATGCTATTATCAACTGCATGAAAACTGCAGGGGCATTCGTTAGTCCAAAGGCATAATAATGAATTCATAATGCCCATACCTGCTTCGAAAGGCTGTCTTGTGATGTCTTCTCCTTGATCCTCAATTGATGATAACCAGATCTGAGATCTATTTTAGAGAAGTATCTAGCTCCAGATAATTGGTCAAACAACTCATCATCCTTGGCAAAGGGTATTTTTCTTGATGGTTAACTGATTTTAGTTGTCTGTAATCTATACATAGCCTCATCGACCCATCTTTCTTCTTTACGAAGAGGACAGGTGCACCCCATGGCGATGTGCTTGGTCGGATTAAACCCTTCTCTAACAGTTCCATCAGTTGCTCTTTTAATTCCTTCAGCTCTGCGGGGGACATTCTATATGGTGCCCTAGATACTGGTGCTGCTTCAGGACCACTCGATGGTAAAATCGACTTTCTCGCTCAGGAGGAATTCCTGGCAAGTCTTCAGGAAAAACATCAGCGTATTCACTGACAACATGGATGTCCTCAACTTTGACCTCCTTCTTCGTGATAACAACAGCAGCAAGAAAGTCCATACAACCTTTCCTCATCATCCTTTTGCTTGTAGTGCAAAATAAGTGACACTCTCCTGCGGTTCTATCCCCTGTGAACACTAGTTTTGGGTAATGGCTAAAGGTTACCCGACTTCTCCTGTAGTTGATACTATCCCCATGTTCAGACAACCAGTCTGCTCCCAGTATCACATCATACCCCCTCCATATCCATACATATTAAATTTGCTGGTAGGTTCTGAGTTTCAATCAACACTTCACTAGAGGGTATATTGTTTGTAAGATTGGTGCCAGAGGACCATCAGGGTTGACACAACTATTCTGGATTTCATTGGGACCGGTTTCACAGGTAGGGTATCAACAAATGTTTGAGATATAAAGGAATGCATAACTCCCGTATCAAAGAGAACATATGCGTGGCCGGGGAAGAATAATGAGTGTACCTTCCACGATACCTCCTTCTTCAGCAGCTTCCGGTCCTGATATCTTGCAATCAGCCTTGCCTCTTCTGTCCATTCGGACGCTTGTCCTGAGGAGCTTGTTCTTTCATATTGGGCAGTCCGAGATCCTATGGTCACGACTACCACACGCAGGCATCTCCCTTGCGCTCTCCAGTATTGTTCAGACCGGTGACTAGCTTTGTCACAGTGTTTTCCACCTTTTCTCACGTTGTCACCACTATTTGCTTACCTAACTCCTTTGCTTTTTATCAGCTGGTTCATTTACTCTGCCACTGGACCTTTTCTTCCCAATGGTCAGCTGATACCTTCCTGTGGATGACACTTGCTCCCTTTTTACGGGTCTTCCCATAATTCTTTCAGCAGTCTCCATGGCATCTTCCAGTAACTGAGCCTTCTTTACCATGTCAGCATAGGTTTGAATGTCCATTGGCACCAGTTGAGTGATGAACTGGGGCCTCAAGCCATTCAGAAATGTTTCGCCTTCATCCTTCTGTCCCAATTAAGTGAACAACATATTGAGATAGACGAGAGAATTGGCCTCATACTCAGCAGCCACATTGAGGTCCTCTGCTGCTCAAAGCCGTAAATTCGGCTGCTTTCCATTCTTTTACCCTCTCAAAAGTCTTGGTGTTGAATCGCTCAATGAACTGAGCCCATGTTAGTTGTTGTCCATTCAGTGTTGCTTCTATCGACTCCCACCATGCCCTGGCATCCTTTTCCAATTGGAAAGTCGCCAGTAGTACTTTGTTCTGGTCTGTGCATTGCATGACCCTAAATTCCTTTCAATTTCCTTAACCCAGTGTTCAGCAACATCTGGGTCAGTACTCCCTTCAACCTAGGCGGATCCATATTCCGAAAATTTCGATGGAGATCACCGGCTGCGCGCGGTCACCCTCCACCCTGGTGTGCTTGTAGGATGGCCTGAGTCAAGTTCTGTATTGTTCGTTGCATGTCCCTAGCCTGGCCGTTCAGCGGCCATTAAGGTAATAAGTACCTTCAAGATAATAATATGAGTCAGTCATCTAAATATATCACTGTACTTCTATTCCCATGGCTCTACCCCAGCTCACATTAGGTATGAACAATTTTGACTCGTGTAATCTAGTTTTCATTCTATGTTCTTATTCCCTTGGACCTTAAAGTTTAAGGCTCTGATACCACTGTCACGCCCCGATATTTAGCAGCGGAATAAATACCGGGGGACGTGAACGATAACAACAGGCATATCACAGTGAGTAACGCAGAGTCCAATTGAATATAATAACACATTTGTGGCTATATTATGATCCCAAAAGTATACTTATTTATTTCATTCCATTCAACTAGATACAACCTTACATAAGAAAGAACCAACTAAAGGTCCATATTCAATAAAACTTCCAGAAAAGTTAACTATTACATAGACTACTCAATTGTCTATTTAAAACTATCATCGATTCATATGGAGGGTGCTCATCACTCTTGCCTGCCCCATCGGACTCCACTGGTTCTTCATCACTTCTTGCAAAAGGGTAGGATGATAGGTGAGCGAACTAGCTCAGTAGGATTTACATCTTAATATGTGCGGGCACTAGTAACATGATTAACATTTTAAAAGGCAAGATATGAACATGATGACAATGCATGCAATACTAATAGATCAAATAGCAAAGTAGAACGGATATCATTCAGATCAAAATCGAGATGCATATACAGTGGACGATATTTCAAGAATAGAATCGTATCAAAGAGATGGCCATATTCAGACATATATCATGCGTTCACATGATCAGACATATCATATCAGATCACATTAGACTTATCATATCAAACAAAGGCACATTCACACAAATCTTGCATATCGTATCAGTGCCATGCCACGCACCACAAGTCATACTCCCGCGCGTTAAAAAGTACGTTGGGGGTGCTCCTCCCCAGGACCAGACATGGCCCTTATATGCACATGCATTGGTTCAATTTAGATCGGAGTCCCATTGTGCCGAATAAACAGATTCATATTATGGCCACAGAGTTTCAATCACAAGCTCGTAGTAAAAGAAACATGATCATTCATAGAGTCAGGTATGACAAATAGCTCAAGGGAACAAGGCAGGATAACGACGTATCTTATGTTTCATAATCCATTAATGTCTTGACAGAGGATTTGTCTAAAGACAGATCATATACAGAACATGTGCTCTCAATTTCCCCAAGAAGGGTGTGCCTATTCATGCAAGTATGTAAGTGACGAGTTACGGATCTTTCCTATCATGTATGCAATTGACAAATGATTATTTGAGCACCGGGAAACATGAAACTATTGAAACTCATATGCAAATTATGACATTAACTCCACTAGCAAGTCCATACCAACATGTATTCATCCCCACATTCTATCATATTCTTATCTTATCAATTGACAATAAGCAAGATCACAAGATAATCCAATGGACATAAGATCAATCACAATTACACATTAGAATCGTATTCATATCATTACTATTTTTCAATGGGTTTGATTATTTTAGGTCCATGCATACCCTATAACATCATCCATGCTAGTAGACATCATGAATGATCAAACCCAAATTATGTATTTTTTTTGTAAGGGTAGTGTCGACACCCCCTTACTGGTGTCGACACAGGCTTCAGACACAAGACAAAATAATGTAAAACTGGTCAAGTAGTGTCGACACTAGTTCAGGTAGTGTCGACACAGTGCTTCAAATACAAGGCAAAAGGTCAAGTAGTGTCGACACTAGTTCAGGTATGTCGACACTAGAGACAGCTCCCAGAACAACCTTCTGGACAATCTGGGATAGGTGTGTCGACACTAGCTCAAGTAGTGTCGCGACACTAGAGGCCTTCCCGAACACCTTTTGAGCTGTTTTGGGACAGTGTGTCGACACTAGCTCAAGTAGTGTCGACACTAGAGGCTCTCCCAGAACAAAACCCATAGGTCAAGTGTAACCCGAAAACACATCTCATGCAGCGGTTTACTTACCCCGCTTATAACTCTCTAACAAATGATATTTAGACAAAATGTCCAACACGAAAGATGACGTGGACAACTATAGAAGAACTTTTATGTTGGGAGTTTGATCAAATTCGGTCTCGAATCCCGAGAAAACATATGAAGAACATAAAGCTAAGTGCAGCCCGAAATTGCTGTATCATGCAGTGACTCTCTTACCTGCCTATAACTCTCTAACAAAGGCTTTTTGATAAAACGTCCAACATAAAAGATGATCGTGACTACATGTAGAAGAACTTTCATGAAGGAAGTTTAGTCAAATTTGGTCTCTAATCACATGCATAATAAGAAGACGAGAAAAGCCCTAACTAGGCACGACTTAGGGAAAACTACGAATACGCAATGTATACTCCACGAATTGAGTCAAACCAAGTGCAAATGATCCTAGACTCGAAAATCTACATGATGGTGTTGGTTTTCTTTAATCTTGGCCCGAGAACACCTACCTTTGAATGCTAGGAACTCTTTGCAGATTTCTGGGTAAGTTGAGGAAGACTACGATTTTCCCCAGCCGTTCTCCATTCCCCAGTGCTCCAAACTTGCTACTCTCGACCCCAACTTGTTGCTAAACCTTCCCCAAGAGTTTAGGGACGAGTTCTTATAGTTTGGGGTGTAGTTAAGAGTCCTAACGGACTAGGAAAGGGGCTACGAGTTCTGTTTCCCACTTTCCACAAAATCTGGGATTCTCTCACCCAAAAGAGGTAGCAACGGTTTCGGAAACCACCAATTGGGATTGGGTTCGATTTTGGCTTACCTTGCATGACTAGTACCTAATTTTAACCCTAACTTGCCCTCTCCAATTATGCACAATTACATACACGAATTTCTGGGAAATTTCCTGTCCTAGTTATTTATATCCTTGGGCCAAATGTGCTCTATTAGCCCAATCTTGTTAATGGGTCATTAATACATGGTGTTGGAAGTCTCTCTAATATGTATTTAATTTATCCTCCTTTATTTCCAAGGTTTTAAATCACTAATTTTCGGGTGTTACAGTTATACTCTTAAACTCCGTTTCTCTGAAAGTAAAAGGAAATGGTTTGTTAATTATAAACATCTAAGTTTAACTTTGAAATTCATTGAAAACATAAAAGGCTAAATAACAGCTGCTGAAAACAATGTATCAGTGAAAATTGCATTTTATCTATTTCTAAAATTTCCATGTATTTGGTCCTTCTGGCTAGATTTTAAAAATCATCTGAGCTGTATTATTTTAAAAATCTTCTTGAGTTTGAAAAGATTCAAGAGTTTTCATATATAAATTCCCTATTGATGGCAGAACAATGACTAGGCTCTGAGAAACTGCAACTCCTAATAAAATCAGTTGAAGAAATTGTAAGTCATGATGAGCTAGTTAATTCTGTTCAGGCTTGTTAAAAATTCTGGTTGTGCTTACTGAGTGACTGGGGATTCTTATGTCTAACCAACATGTATCCTCACATGAAATGCTGCACACAACCCTTGAGACAAGATGATTACCTTACTTGAGTAATTAGGAGCTCTGGTGTGTGAAAAGCATGGGCTCTTGCATGAAAAAGAAAGGACAAATCTGATTGTTCATCTTTTATAAAAAATGTAAATTGTCAATCAAATTGAATTTCAAAATTCTAAAAAATCTCAAGATAGATGTTTTGTCTCAATACATCTTGGTTTGCTTTTTTATCTATACAGGGTTACCTTTTTACTTGTATTGAGTAAGAATTAATAAGACTGCAATTTCTCCTGAAAAGATTTTTTTTCTCCTGTTATTTTTTCTTCTGAGTCTTTCAATGTTTTTTAATTGGATAACTAAAGTTTATAATTTCAAAGCCATTAATTTCACTAAGATTAGTATATAGTGAGGAAAGAGCATAAATTTTTTAACTTTCTCAAGGTTACCCAAAATACAGTTAATCATGGTATATTGCTCCTTTCTCAAATGCTGTCTGAATAATTCATTGAATTCTTCTTGATAGAGTCGACACTTGGCTGGTTAGAGTTGACTCTTCTTGTTCATCACTTTCTTCAGAACATGATACCTTTCGTTGTTCTGCATGGTTTTTGTATCGCCTAGGGCTGGTCGACACTTGAAGTGTCGCGTCCCTACATAGTCTCAACTCTAATGCCCGTTCGGCATCTTTTGAATCTAACTTTCTTCTTCCTCCTCGTCTGTCCTAAAAACCCCCTTTCCGCGCCTCCAACCCTTCTCTTCCATCTCACAATCTTCTGTCATGGCACCCAAAATGCAAGCCCGTCGGGGAGGAAAGCGCAAAGAGTCAGAACCAAATTCTTCTAAACGACACACCAAGGCAAGAAATGATCAAGGAAAGAGCACAGAACCTCTAGAGAAGAAGCCTTCTATTTCTTTTTTTTTTCGAGTCGACGTTTTTCACATCCTTGTTCTGCCAAGGAGAAGACCTTCTCCAAGGGAAAAAAGAAGACAGAATATGTGGACCTGAGCAGTTCTGGTGAAGAAGAAAGCATGCAAGCATCCTTGGACGAGCACCCCTCAGATTCCCTCGAAGAAAACCCTAATGTCCAGGGTTCAGTTCACTCCTCTGATGATCAGGGATCTACAGGTCAAGGAAGTTCACAGCCAAAAGGTCCTAGTGCCAGCACTTCAGTTAATTCAGATGATTTTGAAGAGGAACATACTCAAGAGGTTAGGGATGTGGGTGAAAAGAGCCAGAAATAGCAGCCAACACAGATTCGAAAGTACAGAGTTCTGATCACCCTTCTGAGTTAAATATTGGGGGAAGTGAATCAGATAACGAGACTATTCAGGCACAAGAGTCCGTTCATCTCACTACTGAGAATAAGCAAATTCTCCATCCAAGAATAGTGGATGTACATGATGAAGGTATGAATACTGTATTTCCAGAGTTCTTTCCAGAGTTGCTTGAAATGATAGAATTCCAGGGATGGACAAATTTTATACATGAACATAGGATTTTCTATCCTATTCTAGTTCATGAATTTTACAAAAACTTGGTGAGTAGGGAACATACTCTAGAGTCCAAAGTTAGAGGCATACCAATTGTACCCACCACAGATTATGTGAGTCAAACTCTGAATATTCCTAATGAAGGACACAATCTTCAAGAGTACACATTCGGTGTTCATGAAGCATACACCCTTATGACTCGACTAGTGCATGATAAAGAGAATATAGTCCAGACTAGGGTATCAAGTCTGAATGCAAACAAGTTCCCTCCTATGAATAGAGTGTTACACCACATATGCACTACCATTCTGACTCCTTAAGGAGGAGGAAGGCATAGGATCACTAGTCTTCAAAGGTTCCTAATGTATTGCTTGATCAGAAGAGAGAAGGTAAATTTGTCTACTATTTTTTGTTAAATGCTTTATGAATCAACTAGACCTGAACTGAGAAAAAGCCTGCCTTATGCTGCACACCTGTCAAGTATTTTTCAGAAGGCTAATATCCCACTTGACAACACGAAGACCGTGAAAATTCCAAAGTACAACATTTACTGCCTGGATCACATTATCAAATTCATGAAACTAAATTTGGAAAGATTTCAATTGGAGAGAGGACTAGCTTCCTCTCAAGGTCATGAGCATGAAGGCATAGCTGTGGATCAGCCACAACAAGACCAGCATGAGCAGATGGCTGAAGACAATTCTACACCCTCTTTTGCCGCCAAACCTTACTCACCCATTCCTAGATTTGATGATCTAGGTGTGGATCCTCCACAATACTCACCTGCTCATCACACTTATCAGGAGACATTCACTTCTGAGCAGGCTCATCCTTCAACTTCATCAGCTAAAGTTTTTGTACCACCATACCTCTTACAGTTTCTTTAAGATCAGTTTGCTTCATTACATGATTCTATTGGCCAGCTAAATGCCAAAGTTGAAGAACAATCCCTGAGATTTGATAGCCGATTAGAAGAAATTGAAAAGAAACTCAGTGCGAACATATATAGGCAGGATCAATAAGCTAGATTTGTAGCCTTAAGATCTAACAAGCTCATAGAAAGAATTGGAGAGATTTTCAATAGTGCAACCTCTACTCAAGCACAAAATTTTGACAATTTACAATCAGTTGAAGAGGCAATGCAAAAAGGATCAGAAAATCTAGCTGATCTTCCAGCTCTGCGAAAGTCTTATACACAAATGGCTGGGACCATGAACATTCTGAGAGAATACCATTCAGAAATGACTCATCATATCAGATCCATGAAATTTGATTTTGAACAATTTTGGAAGCCCCCCATGGAGACTCTGAAACTACAGAGAGCCATCATGCAACTTCGTCTACTGCTGCACCTCCTATGCCACATGGGGCAGATCACATTCTAGTTGTCATCTCTACCAAGTTGGGTGAAATGCAAAGCATTATGGACACAAGGTTGAATGCTATCCAAATCTATCTTTGAGAGAATTATGATGATTTGGAAGTTAGACTGGCATGGATTGAGCGCAGACTCATTCGGCAGTTACCTCCACCACCTCCTTCCCCTAAGTGATTCTCTTATTTTTTATTATGTCAAGGGGAGAACATCTCATAGACTTTTGACTTTGATGTACACATATGTATTTTTCTGTTTTTGCTTGTAACACTTTCATCAGCAATGAAATCATCAAAGTGCTTGTGTGAATTGTTATGATGTGGACTTGTGTGGATTGCTTGTGTTTGTATGGTGACATGATTATACATGAAATTTAGCCAATAGTCAAAACTTCTATGAATTATTGTTGCCATCATCAGAAAGGGGGAGATTGTTGTGTCCCTGGTTTTGATGATGTCATAAGTCAAGCAAAAATGTCATAAATATCTAACATAAGTCTTTTGTATCACAGGAAAATTCATAAAGTCAAAAGTTCTCATTTGTGTGTTGACTCTAGTTGCTTCATAGGTCGACACACATGTATCAATGAGTGAGTTACTGGAGTTCAATGATGCACATGAGTCGACTCTATTCAAAGGATAGGTCGACACTTGATGGATTTCCAGTAGCGCAGAAGTTTAAAGTATTGCATAAGGTTGACACTAGTTGAAGAACAGGTCGACTCTAGTTGGTCTTCTGGCTAGCACTGAAGGAAAGGAATTGCATAAGGTCGACTCCAGATGAGGATCTGGTCGACACTAGTCAAGTTTCCTGTTAGCGCTTAGAGAAAAGAATTGCTTGAGGTTGACTCTAGATGAGGATCAAGTTGACTCTACCAGTCTACCAGGTCAACTCCAGATGAAGGTTAGGTCGACTCCAGATGAAGGTTAGGTCGACTCTACCATAATGTAAGGTCAACACTAAGATGCTACAAGGTCAACTCTATACTCATAGACAGCCAGTCAGAACAACAGTCAATTGGATGAGGTTGACTCATGAAGGCATGGAGTCGACTCTACTGAAGCATCTTCACTGGTCCAAGTCAAGCTCTATGTGTGCGTCGACACCTTGCTTAAGGTGTATCGACAAACTGACCCTTGTACTCCAGTGATGAAAAGTATCTGCCGGCGCATAAGTCTAGGCACGTGACCCGAGGCCCAATGATTGAGACTCCGAGTACACCTTACAAGGTTCTGGAAGATACCTTTTTGGCGACAAAAGTACCTCCCAATTATTTGGGAATTTGTGAGGGGCCCCCCTAAAAGATTTCGTGATGCTGATAAAAAGGAAGCGTTATCCTCTGCAAAAATATACATAGAGAAAAAGTGCAGAGCATCCAAAAAAAAAAAAAAAACATTGCAGAGAGAGCAGAGAGCTTGAGTTCAGAGAGAAGCTGACTTCAGAGGAGTCAACTCATCAAGATGAAAGGATGTTGGATCTCATCTTCTTCCTGAATGAACATCTGGTGCTGATCAATTGAAGCAGAGCATCAGAATTCAAATCAATTCAGAGACAATTGATCCTTAAGTTGCAGCCAGAAGAGGAATCTGATGAGCTCAAGCCAGAAGAAGATGCAATTGGGAGTTCGAGGAGAAATCTGATCAGATCTCAACTCCAGTGAAGCTGCACGCAGAGTGTTTGCAATATTTCTGCATTTCTATAGAAATTTATCTTGTTTGATTTTTCCTATTTCTTCTATATACCAATCAGTTGTGTGAGTATTTCACACTTGGTGGTTTAGTGAGGGGTGGATGTATCTCCACACTGGAGCCGAACCACCTTAAAAATTTTACTTGCATTGTGTGATGTTCTGTGCTTTGGCTAACTTGCTTCGTCTAATTTGATTAGAGTCTCAAGTTCTTTATTTTTAGTGGTCAATATCTATTCACCCCCTCTAGATATTCATTCCATCCACAACAACGTCGCGACAGGGACAGACATAGGAGTTTTACGCAGAGTCCATTTCTCATCAAGTGTTCGCCTGTTCTTGGTTTCTTCTATACCTGTGCACTAGTGCTAGTTCCTAGTATGGTACTACATTACTCATTCACTCGGTGCTCGGAACCTGAGGGCTTGTCCTACTAGAGGAGATTACCACCTGGGATCCCCATTCCCGTGTGCCGGTTGAGGGAGTGCTCTAGGCAACGGGTGTGCTCGAGTCGCGGACTCTGGAGCGGAGGGGAAAACGGTGGTGGACAGAGGCGTGAGTCATTTGTAGAGCTCTCATTGTTGGTCTGGGATGCTGAGGCCATTTTGGAGTCTTCCTAGTGCAGGCCAGCTAGTCCTTTTCACTGCCTCGCTCTTTGTGGCCCTAGAACCACCTAGAGAGGCTAGACGTGAGACCATAGTCCTACCAGACTACGACAGTTACTGTGTGGTTACTTTGTGTTCCTCGGCTCCACTCTGACGAGATGTGGAGGCCAAGATTGTGGTCGAGGGTAAGACGTCAGTGGATGCACCTGACCGGTTGACTAGTGGTAGTCGTTTTCATAGCTAGTGTTGTTTGTCCAGGCAGGGTTCCCTCTGTCTGTGTTACAGCCTGGTGGTGGTCACGACGTGCAAGTCGTACGATGTTTCTGACCGCGTTATAGTTCCCGTACAGTTGCTAGTTAGTTAGCTTTTCTTCTGCACTTTCCTGTGCTAGAGTAGAATATATAACTACTGTCTTTTACTTTAGTTATAATTGTTTATCCTACCTGTTCGAGCCAGTAGGCGATTGGTAGTCCCTATTGAGCTTCTGTTGTGAAGCTCATCCCTTCTTTTTCCAGGTGAGACTTCTCAGCAGCGACTGGGTGTGCGTTGGGCGGAGTAGGCGGGGCAGTCGTCATCATCCCCGTAGCTAGCAGTGGGCTCCCCTTTACTTTTAGTTGTACTTCACCCTCAGGGTATGCCCCTAAGGGCCCTGATCTTCCTCTTGCTTACTTGTACTCGTTGTGTGTTGGGACTGTACCTAGAGCGATACGCAACACTCTCGCTCTTTTTTTTTCTTACTTCTGCATGTGCTTCTAGTTCAGTAGTTGACATTTATTTCCTTTATATATCTTATTAGACTTGTTTATATCCTTTCCGGGTCCCCGGATCCATGGGCGGTGACCGCGAAAATCAGGTTCTCGACTGGGGCCAAGGGTCGGGTTCTTGGGGTTGTTACAGTTGGTATCAGAGTGAGAGTCTATCAGGACTTGTAGTGAATTTAAACAACAACAGGAAAGGTCCCAACAGAAGTACAAGTACACTGCTAGCCGCCTGAGTTAGTAGCATTAGCCTTGTTGGTTGTGTGCCGTGCAGGACATGGCTTCGCGCAAACGTAGGATGACCAGAGAGCTGATGGAGCAGCAGGGTGAGTCAGATATGCTGACACCAAGTGAGGTTCAAGAGGATGAGTCATCAGAGGAGTCTGTGGCACATCCTCAGGAGCCAATAGCAATAGCGGTACAGGGTGAGCAGCAGCAGCAGTGGTACCAGCCTCCACCACCGCAGTACGAGGCCATGTTCCCTGTGGCCGAGTAGTTTTTCAGGGCCATGTTCTAGGGGCCATCGCAGACTGGGCAGACGACAGTGAGAGGACAACCACTAGTATCTCCCCCGACGGTGCCAGAGTAGTAGGCAGATTCACCGGTGGTGCAGCCAGTTGTACAGCAGGCGTCAGGTACTAGGAGTACCAGAGTCCGCAGGGTGAGGAAGACAACGATTGAGGACCGGACCGCCTTCCTGGAGAGGTTTCTGCATCTCTAACCACCAACATTCTTCAGTGATTATGACCCAGATAAGGTAGAGAGTTGGGCACATGAGTTGGAGCGTACTTTTGAGACCATGGAGTGCACCGAGGAGGATCAGGTGAGACTAGCGGTATATCAGCTGAAGGGACCAGCCCATGAGTGGTGGAGAGTACATAGGCAGACACACTTCTCTGGGCAGAGTTTAGACTAGATTTCGTGGCAGCGGTTCTTGGAGGTCATCCACGGTGAGTACTTTCCTGACTATGCTCAACGTAAGAAGCAGGATCAGTTCCATGAGTTGGTGCAGGGGGACATGATGGTTGCACAGTATCATCAGAGGTTTGTCAAGTTGTTGAGGCATGTTCCCCATGTGGCAAGCAGTGAGCAGACTTGTGCAGAGTGATTCGTTGCAGGGCTGAGACCAAGTTTATAGTGGGACGTGATAACTCACATGTGTGCCACCTTCGGAGTTGTGGTGGCTAAGGCCACTGCCTTGGAGGGAGAGGTCTGGCAGCCCCAGCAGCAGCAGCAGGGAGGAGGTTCCTGTAGGATCGAATGAGTAGGGTGAATGGATCTAGAAGGGGGGGGGGGGGAGTTGAATAGATCTAACACCAATCAGAGCGGAAGCTTCAGTAATTTAAAAATTACTTCAGATTGTAACACAATTCAGTGAAAACTCATACTGATCTGATGTGAGTGTGCGCAGTTGATGTGTGAGACAATTAGACAAACAGTGTGTGAGCGATCCCTATGCATACATCTATCGAAGAGACAATTAAACAAACCACAATGCATAGAGATTTTTAAGGTGGTGCAGAGATCACAATAAGAGAATCCTACATCCACCCCTCACCACTGTGAGGATTAAACCACACACTATCTCGTAAAAGAGACACAACACAGACACTTAAGAGCATGATGGCTCAGTCCACACACTTGAGTAAAATACTGAAGGCACACACATACGATCAGACACACTCTCTGATAGAGATTAATCTGCGCAGAACACATACGATCAGACACACTCTCTGATAGAGATTAATCTGCGCAGAACGTATGTGCAAATCAATCAACTCTCAGAAAGACACACACATATGAAGAACCTTTGCCTGTGCCCTCCTCTATTAGAGAACAACTAGACTTCAATGAAATTTGAAGATCTGGACACTTCTCCTCTGAGATTGGATCTCTAGATCAGGAAGAAGAACAAAGGATTTACGAGCTTCTTCTTTTCTTCTTCTTCTTCTACTTCTTGGCGGCCATGCTCTGCTTCTCTTTTTGAGCTCTACGTTTACCCACTCCTATCCACACACCTCAGATTTTTCCGCCGCTTCTGGACACTTTTCCTTTTTAGCCATGCACCTTTTACAAAGGACAAGGGTCTATTTATACCCAAATGTCCAAACCTTGTACTTAGGGTTGCGTGTACCCATAACCCTTAAATGACACATGCATATGACATGATGTACTACACATAAGGCATCTTTAAGTGTTCAGAGAAAAAGGTAATCGATGTTATAACATGAAGCAATCATGTGCAGACAATCGATGTTTAAACATGAGGTAATCGATGTCTAACATAAGGTAATCGATGTCTAACATAAGGTAATCGATGTGTAGACAATCGATGTTTAAACAGGAAGCAATCGATGTCTGCCATGTGATAATCGATGTTTGATCGACTGCTAAAGAGTCGACTGTCATAACATCGACTGTCATAATAATAACATGAATATACGAAGCTCATGGCTTTGACTGACCAAGTGTAAAAGTGAACATCAGAAGACACACTGTCAAAATGGACTTCATCAGTCTTTGTATATGATGAAGTTACACTTCGTCTGATAAAGAACAAATGAATACATCCGAAGTCACAATGACAAATGTGTCTTAATCAGTCAAAGTGACTTCGTCATATCCGAAGCTTAACTTCGTAAATGATGAAGTTCCACTTCGTCATATCCAAAGTCTAACTTTGTATATGATGAAGTTTTGCTTCGACTGACAAAGAACAAAATAGAACATCTGAAGTTATAGTTAAATATATCATGATCAGTCGAAGTGACTTCATCATATCCGAAGCTTAGCTTCATATATGACGAAGTTCCACTTCGTTATATCCTAAGTCCAGGTTCATATATGACGAAGTTCTGCTTCGACTGACAGAGAACAAAATTGTACATCCGATATCTGTGTTTCAGCTGACTATGACCAAAAGTGAACATCCGATGTTCATTTTAGCAAGATTGCAATGTGGCCAGTCAATCTATATATTGCAAACATAAATCAAATGATATGCACCATGAAAGCACTTAAGTACATCAATAAACCAATGATATTATGATGACAACAAGATTAGCCATGATTATGTCAGCATCAAAACATATCAAATCAATCATCATCAAAACAATAATTATGGTTATTCACATAACAATAATACAACATTCTCCTCCTTTTTAATGATGACAAAACATTTACAACAATTTCAACCTAAAATTTCTCCCCCTTTGACAATAGAAAAAAGACAATCTCTCTCCCTTAAACAAGGACAAGTATAGTCACTCTCTTGAAAAAATCACTCTCCCCCTGTGATGATACCAAAGATGAAAGCAGACAGATGTGATATCAAAGGCCATCAAAGGATGGAGATCAAAGAATGAGTGACAAGAAAGAGATTAAAGAGAGGAAGTGGGAGATGAATGAATAATTGATGATTAGAATCAGTGAGATTTTAGATATTAAAATATGAGAGAGAAATTATTGTGTCTTATGATTGTGCAACAGAGTTTAATACAACAAAGGTTAAAGTTTTAAGAATCTAAATACATTTAAAAAGATGAAGCAAATGTGATTGAAGGCGACCTATATGAGTTGACAAAAGTGTTTATCACATGAGTTTAGTAGCTAAACATTTAACACAATGTATAATAATAACTCTAAATTCAATTATCATGAACTTCATCTAGGTCAATGCATATGCTGATCTTTGTATACTTTGAATTTTGCTTTCTGTTATTTTTGTGAGAGAGAATACAATAATCAATTGGTTAAATCACACCTTTTAGTGCAAGATGTCACATTTACTCAATCCAATACCCCTTGATTACTCAGTGGTGTAACCTTCATTATCTTATATAGATTTGAAAAATATATTATCACTTTTTGACGTGAGCCAAGACACTTGTTTAGGTGAAATGAGCCCGGTTACTCAGTGATTGAATGGAATTTTCATTGCTTTGTTTGTATCTCTCTATTTTTCTGAACACTTTCTTTTTGAAATATTTTCAGGAATAGATACTCACATTGATTAGAATAGGCATGATCATGAGTAAAGAAAGATTATTCTTAACATGTGTTAAAGATAAAGTTTCAAAACATACACATGTTAAACACTAATGCTACTCATGTGCGTGTAAGTGTTTTGCAACTCAGTTTAAATGAGTTCATCATTAAAACTTGGCATAAACTTATTTCTGGATTGTATGTTTAGGACTAAACTGAGTACACAATTATTTTAGTTTTCATGTGTGAAATCTCTCAAGTAAGAATATCATAAAAACTCATTGATTCAAATGCTTGGGAATCAAAATAGACAAAGATTATGATAAAGACTCCCCCTATCATGTAGCTCCCCCTCATAAGGTGAGTAAAATATTTTTATAACAGAGTGCCAATGCAGAGGCAGAAATTTATTAACAACAAGAAGAAGGCCTTTTATTTGCAAGAAGAAATGAAAGAAATTAAGACTTTGGAAATTTACATAAGCCAAGCTCTCTCCTTAAGAATAAGAATATATTTTTTGAGAGAGGCTTAGTGAAGATATCTGCAATCTATTTTTTAGTGTCAATAAAATGAAGCTCAAAAAATTTCTTAGCAACCCAATCTCTTAAGAAATGGTGCCTTATGTCAATGTGTTTTGTTCGTGAATGTTGAATTGGGTTCTTATGTCAATGTTTTTGACCTAGAGAATTTGGGTGCCACAACAACCAGTTGCAATATATTCAGCCTCTACAGTGGATAGAGCTACTGAATGTTACTTTTTAGAAGCCCAAGAGAGTAGACATCCACTTAGATATAAACACAAATCACTAGTACTTTTTCTATCAAGTTTCCAACTAGCATAATCAGCATCACAGTAAGCAATTAAATTCAGTTGGCAACCAGCATGATACCAGATTCCAAGATCACATATTCCAACAAGATATTTATTTATTTTTAATAGCCAACATGTGACATTCCTTAGGATTGGCCTGAAATCTAGCACACAAGCACACACTAAATTGAATATTTGGCCTGAAAGTTGTAAGGTAGAGCAGAGAGCCAATCATACCTCTATAAGTCTTGGGATTTGTTGACTTACTAGATGAATTCTCCTCTAATCTTACATTTATGGCCATGGTGTGCTTGCAGGTTTGAGGTGCAGATAGTCAAATTTTTTTAGGAGCTCTTTCACATATTTGGTTTGACTGACAAATATTCCTTCATTTGTTTGATGTACCTACAATCTCAAAAAAAATTGCAATTCACCCATCAAACTCATTTCAAATTCAGTTTGCATATGGTTAGCAAATACAGTACACAATTCTTTATTTGTAGATCCAAAGATTATATCATCAACATAAATTTGAACAACAATGATTTGATTGTTGACAATTTTTGAAAATAGAGTTTGATCTACATTGTCTCTTGTATATCCTTTATTCAGAAGAAAAGAACTTAAGCGATCATACCAAGCTCTTGGAGCTTGCTTAAGACTGTGAAGAGCCTTATTGAGTTTAAAAACATGATCAGGATATTTTTCATTTTCAAAACCCGGAGTTTGACCTGCATAAATATTTTCTTTAATGATTCTATTCAAGAAAGCACTTTTGACATCCATTTGATAGACTTTAAATTTCAGGGATGATGCAAAAGAGAGAAAGATTCTTACAAGCTACAGGGGCATATGATTCTTCAAAGTCAATACCAAACTCTTGATTGTACCCCTTTGTAACTAGTGTAACTTTATTTCTAATGACTTGCCCATCTTCATTCAATTTATTTCGGAAGACCCATCTAGTGCCAATGACAGACTGCTCACTAGGCTTTGGTACCAATTCCCACACATTGTTTCTGTCAAATTGATGAAGTTCTTCATGCATTGCATTGATCCAGTCTTCACTGGTTAGAACTTCATTAATAGACATATGTTCAAGTTAGGAAATTAGTGCCAAATGGCATTCATTTATTACATTCTGAAAAGATGATCCAGTTCTAACTCTATCTTGCAAGTTACCAACTACATTCTCAATAGGATGATCTCTTAGAAATCTGGGTTCAGAAATTACCTCTTGAGTTTCATTCAGTTCTGGAACAATATTACTTGATCCACTTGTGGTAGGTGCTAGATTGTTCAAATTTTTAGAGGCTCCCGATGATCAGTCTGTCCCCATATATTTTTAATTACCTATTTATTTTTATTATTTTCTGGTGATTAACAAAACTCCTTCAATGATTTCTAACATATATTTCATAAGTCTTAAGTACAGGAAATAAACCAAGGTCACACAAACCAATGTTGGTAAGTATTACCTCTCTGAAGCTTTTATCTTGACAAGATCATATTTCTCTAAGTCCACATCGACTTCTGTTGAAAGTCATAACGATTTCAATAGAGCTATAACGATTTCTTTATAAGACTAAATGGTGTTTCAATCAAGTTGTTCCCATAACGATTCCTTAAGTTATCACTTCGATTTCTTTAGAACTCGCAACGACTTGCCTGTCGTAACGATTCCTTAAGTTATCACATCAATATCTTTAGAACTCGTAACGACTTGCCCGTCGTAACGATTCCTTAAGTTATCGCATCGATTTCTTTAGAACTCGCAACGACTTGCCCGTCGTAACGATTCCTTAAGTTATCGCATCGATTTCTTTAGAACTCGCAATGACTTGCCCGTCGTAACGATTCCTTAAGTTATCGCATCGATTTCTTTAGAACTCGTAACAACTTGCCCGTCGTAACAATTCCTTAAGTTATCATATCGATTTCTTTAGAACTTGTAACGACTTGCCCGTCGTAACGATTCCTTAAGCTATCGCATCGATTTCTTTAGAACTCACAATGACTTCCTTTAGTGCTATAATGATTTGAATTCATAACAATTTCTTAAGTGTCTGAATGACTTCTTTACTGTGACATCATTTGATTTCAAACAAATTGTTCTCATAACGATTCTATAAGTCATCGCAACGATTTCTTCAGAACTCGTAACAACTTGCCCGTCGTAACGATATCGTAAGTTATCATAACGATTTCTTTAGAATTCGCAACGACTTGCTCGCCGTAACGATTTCTTAAGTTATCATAACGATTTCTTTAGAATTCGCAACGACTTGCTTTCCGTAACGATTTCGTAAGTTATCATAATGATTTCTTTGGTACTCGCAACGATTTGCTTCTTGCAACGATTTCTTTAAAGCTCATAACGACTTTATAAGTATTCATAACGATTTCCTTGTTGAACACATAAACTTGCTTTCTATAACGATTTGCTCTCTATAATGACTTGTTAGTATTCATAACGATTTCATAAGTCATATAGACAACGACTTTATGGTTTATATCGACTTGACATTTACCTTATCTCTTAAAGCGTTGAATAGTCAAAGTTTTCTCTTATCTATCTGACTGCTGTGCATTTAATAAAGGCAGAATGTATCTCTGCATGCATGCAGATGATATCCTTTTCTTATTATGCATATTCTGTCAACATCTTTTAGAATAAGCTACTTGGCTTTGATATTTTGGTGAATACTCATGTCAACGTTTACTGACACCAAGAGACAGCCTAGCTGTCTACTGTTCTAACATTTATTATGTGCAGGGTCCTGAAGACATTCTGTCATACAACGTTGGACCTTATAGACACTAGAAGACCCTATCTCTTTGCGTGCTCAAATGGATAAAAGATTGTTGAAGCTTCCAAATGTCAAGCAGTCTAACGTCTATCAACTTAAGAGACAACGGTTACTTCAACGGCCGTATTTCAAAAGAAGATTTAAATACAAGACAGAAGAGAAGAATAAGCAAGTAACCGAGTGGAGATCAAGTATCTTGCATTCAAACATTCAAATTCTTCTGCAAGAAGTCTAGAGCCAAGAATCTCATTCCTCATCATCCTTAGCTCTTCGCTCTCTGTGTTGTAATAGAATTTCTAAGAGAGCCCGTGTAGTTCTGAGAGTGTGCCTTGTTTAGATCTTTTTGCTCTCAGTACTTGTTGCTTCAGATCTTGGCTTGAAAAATCTTGATCTAGGGGCTTGAATTCATTCTATTCTCTTTGTGGTGTTTCCCTTCGTGTGTGAAGGAAGTCCTGGTGGGATCCAGGGTGCTGTTTCCCTTCGGTTGTGAAGGAAGACCTGGTGAGGTATCCAGGGTGTGGTTTTTCCCTTCTGGTGTGAAGGAAGACCAGCTGTGCTAGGTGTTGTTGTGTCCATAGGGGGACTGTACCCGAGTTAGTGAAAATCTGAGTTGTTGCTCAGGGACTGGACGTAGGACTCTTAAGGAAAGGAGGTCCGAACCAGGATAATTCTTTGCGTTGTGTGATTGATTCTTTGTGAGTTTGTTGTTCATACTAACCGTTACTAACCAGCTCCGAAGATTGTTTTTGTGTATACTTTTACGTACCAGTGTCACCTAAATAGTTTTTTTAAAAGACCCATTCACCCCCCTCTGGGCTAGTCAACCGGGCAACAAGTGGTATCAGAGCGAGTCTCTTCGACAAAGAAAATATCTAATGATCTGAAGAGTAAAGATCCATGGCAGCCCAAGGTCACAACGAAGGTCAGTCTGTCAACCGACCACCATTGTTCGATGGAGAGGATTACACATACTAGAAAACAAGAATGGAGTACTTTCTGCAAGGCCACGATTATCAGATATGGTCCATAGTAGAAGAAGACGATCTTCTGGTCACAAATGAGAAAGCTCAGTGGACAGACGATGATAGGAAGAAGATCTCGCAGAATTGTAAAGTAAAGAGTATTCTGTGCTGTGCCCTTAGTAAAAAGGAGTTCAACAGAGTCTCAGCCTGCAAATCCGCAATGGAAATGTGGGAAAAACATATCATTTCCCTCCTATTTTGATGATGACCAGAGGTAATTTTTAAAGCAATTCAATTGAAATCAATACCTGAAATCAATGTTCAAAAAGCATATTTCAAATCACATTTATCATTGATGTTCATGATAAATCATTTAACTAATGATATATGTGTTTAATTTTCAGGTACAAACATTTTTTTTGCAAAAGATGTGTCGACACACCCATCAATGGTGTCGACACAACAACACAGATTCAAAGGCAAAATGTGTAAAAATGTTGAGACTGTGTCGACACAAGTAAGAGTGTGTCGACACGAGTTGCAGTTTTTCAGGAATCAGTCCACCCAGGTCGACACACTCTCAGAGCAGGTCGACACTAGACCCAGTTCCCAGAATAGCCAGTTTGAAGAATTGGGACAGCAGGTCGACACACTCTCAGAGCAGGTCGACACTAGACCCAGTTCCCAGAACAGCCAGTTTGAAGAATTGGGACAGCAGGTCGACACACTCTCAGAGCAGGTCGACACGGGACCTTCTTCCCAGAACATCAGTTCTCATATTTGGGACAGTGTGTCGACACTACCACCAGGGCAGGTCGACACACTACGGGAAGTTTGCAACTTAAAGTGGATGGCTGCCACGTGTCAGCCCAGGCCGATAGGGTATCATCCTAGGATCGTGTGCCCTTATACCTAAAGGTATCTTTGGACTCTTTTGGATATAAAAGGCCCTCTATTGGCCATCCATCCAAAAAGAAGAGACCCAACTGCCTCTCAGAGCCTCCTGAAAGTTCCCTGGCGGCTGCAAGAGGTTGTCTCCCTTCTCTGCTCTCCGTGTGCTTCCAGAAGACCAATTCTCACCAAGCCAAGTGTGAGAATTGGAATGTGATCCTTGCAGAAACCTCTGAAGCATCCCAAGGAAGCAGATCCTGTAGAAGCCTTCGTTGGAGAAGAACTCAAGGAAGATCCAACAATTCCAAAGTGCAGAGCATCGGTTTTGGACTTCAAGAGTGCAATCTTCTTCCCAATCCAAGCTTCTATAAGGGAGTACACTTGAAGAATGAAGCTATCTAATACAATTCATTGTACTTCTGTTCTTCTGAGATAGCTTTTGAGATTATGCAAGTGCTTCTGCATAGCTCTCATTAGTGCTCTCATTTTCGACTAGATCTGTGCTAGAAGGTCTATGTCTTGAGTTGGTGTCTAGCAACCATTGTGTGAGCATTGTGCTCAAGTTGTGTGAGCATTGTGCTCAGATTGTTGTGAGCCGTCGTGCTCAGTTTGAGTTGTCTAACTCAAGGTTGTGTTGAGCAGTCTTGCTCAGTGGTTCTAGAGTAGTCTTGCTCTAGAAGTTGTGTGAGTTGTAAGCTCTCAAGTGTTGGAGTTGTCAGGCTCCAGTGGGTGTGTACCCGGTTGTTTTAGTGAATCCTCACAGGGTGTGAGGGGTGGATGTAGGAATCACTTGGGTGATTTCCGAACCACCTAAAAATCCTTGTGCACTTGTCTATCTGTGGTTTGATTTCATTATCCGTTAGATGCTTGCATAGGATCGTTTAAAGTTCACTTAATCAACTGATTTCATATCTGCTTTTACCAACTCACTCAAATATCATCAGATCTGGGTTTTTCACTGATAAAATTGCCTCTGATTCAAAAGTGTTTTTAAACTGTTTAAGCTTCCGCAGAAAGTGGCATAGATCTATTCATCCCCCCCCTTCTAGATCTTATCCACACCTTTTCCTCGATCCTTCAATTAGTATCAGAGCGGGTTTTCTTTGATCTGATTTGATCTGAGCAATTTTTGTTTCTGAGTGTTGTGTGTTTGAGTGTTTGCTTGTTTGGTTGCTAAGCATTTTCTTCCTGCTTTAGAGTCATGGATTCCAAAGGTTTCATAGCTGAGGGTCATTCTATAAATAGGCCACCATTCTTTAATGGGACGGACTGTTCTTACTGGAAAAACAGAATGCAAGTATTCTTAAGGGCCCAGAACTATGAGATCTGGAAAGTAGTAGAAGTGGGTCCCTATGAAAACCAGGGAGAAGAAGACACCTGGACTAGGGAACAAATAAGGAAAGCTACATTGAATTATAGTGCCATGAACATGATTCAATGTGCTGTCCATCCCAAGGAGTATTCGAGAATCTCAATGTGCAAATCTGCCAAAGAGATGTGGGATAAACTCGAATTACTCTATGAGGGAACATCTCAAGTAAAAGAGACTAAGGCAAATATTTTAGTTTCAGAATATGAACTTTTCATGATGAAGTCTAACGAAAATATTTCTGAAATGTTTGCCAGGTTCATGGTGATTGTAAATGGATTGAAGGCCTTGGGTAAGGAATATACAGATGCAGACTTGGTAAGAAAAATTTTACGTTCACTTTCTTCAATTTGGCATACAAAGGCCACTGTCATTGAAGATTCAAAAGATCTGTCCAAAATCTCTTTGGATGAATTGATTGGATCCTTAATGACATATGAAATCAACTTAAAAAGAAATGAAGAACACATAATTAAGACCAAGCCTATGGCACTTAAGGCCTCTTCAAGCAATAAAGATAAAAGTCAGGAGAAAACAAGTTCTGAGGAGTCTGAGTCAAATGAGGATGAAATTGCCCTCATGACTAGGCAATTCAGAAAATTCTTGAAATACAGAAAAGGAAAAATGTCTGGGAAAAAGAAGTCTTTCTCAGGTAAGAAAAACACTCCTTTTCTAATTTCAACAAGAATCACAAAACTGACGAAAATATTGTCTGTTACAGGTGCAACAAACCAGGACACATGAAGGGAGAGTGTCCTGAGAACAAGAAGGATAAGCACAAGAAATTCCAGAAGTACAAGAAGCCAAAGGCCATGGTGGCCACTTGGTCTGACGAAGACTCAAGTGAGGAAGAAGAAGAGAAGAAATCCTCAAGCTCTGAAAGTGAGGAGGTTTGCTTCATGGCCAACAGCACAGATGGAAAGGTAAATACTTCCTTTGAAGACTTTACTGTTGAAGATTGGCAGGATGTGTATGCAGAACTGGTTGAAAAATATTCTGAAATGAGAAAAGAAAACAAACACATCAAAAAGAAAATTGAAAATCTTTACCATAACCAATCTTCAAACCATAGAATTTGTGAACTGGAAACTGAAGTAACAGACTTGCTTGAAGAAAAAGAAAATCTCCTGAACCTTATTGATGAACTAAAACTTGCCTCTCAAAAGGCCTCCCAAGAATTCAAAAACTTAACTGAAAAGCTGGAAATTGAAAAACAAGAAAAACAACAGAAAATTGAAGAAATTGAAACTCTTAAAAACCAGCTAAAAGAAAGGGATGAAGTTATCCAAACCTTCACAAAAGGTAAAGATAACTTAGAGGCATTGCTAGGAACCACCATGACAACCACCTCTCATGGATTAGGATTCAACAAAAAGAAACCCATGAAAGACAAATCTGGTGAGAAAAAGAACAAAGCACCACTAATTAAATTTGTCAAGGGTCCTAATCTTGAAAACACAGAAATTCAACAAACAGCAAACAAAACCTTAAACAAAACACAAAACAAATTAAAAACTCAAAAACAAAAGAAGACAATCAGGTCGACTCAGTCTCCTGACAGGTCGACCTGCTCAACATCAAAAAATTCAAACAACTCAAATAAAAAAATTGAAAAATAAGAAAAAGACAAAGAAAATCATTTGTAAAGAACCTTGGACCTCCAAGACAACATTTCAAAATGATTGGATCAGTCTTTGGAGCCAATGGTATAACAACCCCTGTTGGTATAATCCTCAATTCTTTCATCCAAATCCTTGGATGTACCAACAAAATCCCTGGATTCCACCTCCTTATCTGAACTCCAATTTTCAAATGAAAAACTCCCCTCCCACTGAAAACAAAAATGTTGGTGCTTTCATTCCTAAGAAAAAGAACAAACCTAAAAAGACTGAAACCACCAATTTAACAAAACAGAAATAAAAAACAAGTCAAATATGGGTGAGAAAGGATTTGCTAACAATGTCCAAACATTCTGATGGTCCCAACTCTGTTTGGGTACCAAAATCTTCTCTCCACTGATCTTGTTGCAGGAAGGTCGTGCACCCAACTCCAATGTATGGTTCCTTGACAGTGGGTGTTCACGACACATGACTGGAGATAGAGCTAAATTCTCATTCCTGCTTGAAAAGGAGGGAGGGTCAGTTACATTCGGAGGTAAAAATAAAGGAAAGATCTTAGGATCTGGAAAGGTTGGTCAAACTTCTTCAAACTCAGTAGATAATGTTTTATTAGTTGATGGTCTTGATTATAATTTGCTCAGTATCAGCCAACTATGTGACAAAGGTCACAAAGTTGTGTTTGAATCTGATTTTTGTAAGATAATTGATTCATCAACTGATAAAATAAATTCTTTGGAAAAAGAGAAAACAATGTCTACATGATCAACCTAAATAAAAACTTTTCTGAAAATCTTTGTTTTGTTGCAAATAAAGATGAAATTGCATGGACTTGGCACAAAAGACTTGGCCATGCAAGTTTCAGAACAATGGATAAGTTATTAAGATTGAATTTGGTTAAGGGTCTTCCTGAATCCTTCTCTAAAGTTGAAAATCAAGTTTGTGGGATATGTGCTAAAGGAAAACAAACTAGGAAATCTTTTAAAACCTTCAATGAGGTACTTACATCTAGGCCACTAGAACTTCTTCACATGGACCTTTTTGGGCCAACAAGAGTTCTAAGCTTAAGTGGCAAAAGATATGGGTTTGTAATCATTGATGATTTTACTAGATTTACTTGGGTTATCTTTCTATCCCACAAAAGTGATACTTGCCTTGAATTCAGGAATTTCTGTACCACTATCTTAACAACTTATCCATATAAAATCAAAAACATTTTAACTGATCATGGGGGTGAATTTGATAACACATCCTTTTCTGATCTATGTGCTGAATTTCAAATATTTCACAAGTTTTCTTCACCTAGAACTCCAGAACAAAATGGAGTTGTGGAAAGAAAGAATAGAACTCTTGTGGAAATGGCTAGATCCATGCTCATAGGAAGTAATCTGCCCAAATCCTTCTGGGCTGAAGCTGTTAACACAGCCAATCATATCCTAAATAGAGCTTTGATCAGACCAAAGATCAGAAAAACCCCCTATGAACTGTTGAGAAACAAAAAGCCAACTGTTTCTTATTTCAAAACTTTTGGGTGCAAATGCTTTGTACACAATAATAACAAAGAAAACCTTGACAAGTTTGATGCTAAGAGTCAGGAAGCTATCTTCCTTGGCTATTCTGAAGTGTCAAGGGCTTTCAAAGTGTACATTCTAAAAACCAAAACTGTTGAAGAATCTCCACATGTTATTTTTGATGAAAATTCCTTTTCCACTAATGATTCTAAATCTTGCAGGGAAAGACAAGACAATGAAGAGGATGACCTCATTGTGGATTCTTCACCAACTGTTGAGGAGCTTGTCAATAATGAAGAGAACCTGAACAACAACTCACCATCTTCAAGTGGGTCAGGTAACATTGCTCCAGAAGTGGGCACTTCTCAACAGGTAATTACTGAACCTCGATATCTGAGAGATCACCCATTAGACAGTGTAGTTGGCAATTTAAATGATAGAGTAAGGACCAGATCATCCTTCTTGCAAAATATTGAAGAAGACTCACTAGCTCTAATTTCCCAAATTGAACCCAAGTCAATTGATGAAGCCTTATCCAGTTCTGATTGGATTAATGCTATGCATGATGAGCTTCATCAATTCGAAAGAAATCAAGTATGGGAATTAGTACCTAGACCTAGTGACCAAGCAGTGATTGGTACTAGATGGGTTTTCAGAAACAAATTGAATGAATCTGGTCAGTAATTAGAAATAAAGCTAGGCTAGTTGCAAAGGGGTACAATCAAGAGTTTGGAATTGATTTTGAAGAGTCATATGCCCCTGTAGCTAGACTAGAAGCAGTCAGAATTTTCCTTGCTTTTGCATCCTCCATGAAATTTAAAGTCTATCAAATGGATGTCAAAAGTGCATTCTTAAATGGATATATAAAGGAAAATGTTTTTGTTGAACAACCTCCTGGATATGAAAATGAAAAATATCCTAACCATGTTTTCAAGCTTAATAAGGCTCTCTATGGTCTTAAGCAAGCTCCAAGAGCTTGGTATGACCGGTTGAGTTCCTTTTTACTTGAAAAAGGATACTCTAGAGGTAATGTTGATCAAACTTTGTTCACAAAAATAGTAAAAAATCAAATAATTGTGGTCCAAATTTATGTTGATGACATAATTTTTGGCTCCACCAATAAAGGCCTTTGCACAGAATTTTCAAATCAAATGAAGAATGAATTTGAAATGAGCTTAATGGGAGATTTAACATTCTTTTTGGGATTGCAGGTGAACCAAACAACTGAAGGAATCTTCATCAGTCAAACCAAATACGTCAAGGAGCTATTAAAGAGGTTTGACTTTCAGAACCTTAAGCACTCAAGCACACCAATTGCAATTAATGCTAAACTAGAAGAAGATCCATCTGGTAAGTCAGTAGATCCAAAGACCTACAGAGGTATGATTGGCTCTCTGCTCTATCTTACAACTTCTAGACCTGATATTCAGTTTTGTGTGTGTTTATGTGCTAGATTCCAATCTAATCCTAAAGAAAGTCACATGCTTGCTGTTAAACGAATTTTCAAATATCTTGTTGGAACATGTGACTTAGGTATTTGGTATCCTGCTGGTTGCAAGTTAGATCTGTTTGCCTATTGTGATGCTGATTATGCTGGGTGCAAATTAGATAGAAAAAGCACAAGTGGCTTGTGTCTATTTCTAGGTGGGTGCCTTATCTCTTGGGCTTCTAAGAAGCAACATTCAGTTGCTCTGTCAACGCAGAGGCTGAGTATGTTGCTGCAGGTAGATGTGGAACTCAGATTCTCTGGGTGAAACATCAACTTCTTGATTACAACCAAGATTTAGGGTGTGTACCCATCCTATGTGATAACACTAGTGCCATAAATTTATCTAAAAACCCCATTCAGCACTCCAGAACAAAACACATTGAAATTAGGCATCATTTCTTGAGAGATGAGGTTGCAAAGAAATCTTTTGAACTCCATTTTATTGAAACTGAAAAACAAATTGCAGACATATTCACTAAACCCCTTCCTGAAAACAGATTTTCATCTTTAAGGAGAGAACTTGGTCTTTGTAAATGTCCACCTTCTTGATCTCTCTCAAGGTTTGGGTTGAGTGTTATGCATGGTCTAAGGGGGAGTTCTTTGCATTTCATAATTCTTTGCTTCCTTGAGTTACATTGTTCATATCTCTCTCACTTTCAATTCTATTCCCCTTTTTACAATAAATTCTCCAACTCTGATTGTGTTGAAATTTCTTGGTATATCAAATGGTGATTTGGAGAAGGACAAGTTATGCTTGTCTGGACACTTTCACTATGCGAGAGTATATGTCTCCGCCAAGTACTAAGAAATTGATATGCAATTGTTGAGGGGGAGTTTTTACTGTTCAAAGAGGATACCTTTTCTGATTTCAAAAACTTGCTTATTTTCACTTCCACTTCTTTTTGATAATGAACTCTTCAACTCTTATTGTACTGAAATCTCTTGGTATATCAAATGGTGACTTGGAGAAGGACAGGTTATGCTTGTCTGGACACTTTCACTATGCGAGAGTATGTGTCTCCGCCAAGTACCAAGAAATGGATATGCAATTGTTGAGGGGGAGTCCTCGTTGTCCAAGAAGAAAACTTTTCTGATTTCCAAAATTTACATATCCTTATTTTGATGAAAAGTGGTTGAAATCATCATCTCAGGGGGAGCTAGAAAATTCACAAGTCATGACTTTGCAAAATTCAAAACTTTTCTTGAATTTCATCAATTCCTTGCATGATGTCATCATTTAGAAGTCTAGAGTCTCAAAATGAACCCTTGAGTGATCTCTTATATTTTTTACTAATCAACTTTCAACTACATCTCTCAACCCACAGAAATTCAGATTTCTTCCTAGCTAAACATCAACTTGTGCCTTGAACTTAAAACATTTCCTTGTTTGCAACTGATGATTGGATGTATTTGATTTCTATCTCACAATCTCTCCATTTTTTTTAAATCCAACAGAGCAATGGCACTTGTGCTGAGAAACTGCACACCTTCACAATGAATGAAGTGCCATGTATGTCATGAGGCACTATTGCTAACTCTGTTCAAAGGGGAAACAAAATAAAAATAAATTCAAAACAAAAGCAAAATGTGCTATGTTTTTGATGATGACTGAGTAACTGGAAATATTGGCGTCTACAAAACGTATATTTTCATGTCAAAAGGCCATCATTTACCCCTTTGAAACTTGACAATGACTAAATCTTAAGTAACCAGGGACTATGGTGTGTAAAAAGCACTAGTACTTGAGTGAAAGAGATTTATATCATTTGATAGTTTGTTAAAAGAACAAAATGTAAGCATTATTGGAGATATGTCTAGAAAGAATCATCTTCATTCCTCATCAAGTTGTTCTTTGAGATTGTGTTTTATTTTCAACACAATTGCATTTAGTCTAGATGACATCTTTAATTCTTTAAAGTTGAGAAATATGGTAGTTTATAGTTGATTGTTAGATATATTATATCCCTCAATTTTTCATTTTGTTGATTCAAGTCTTGGAATGCTAATATCCTGTTGGAAGTTGTTTGAAAAACTTGAACTGTGATGAATTTTTGCAAAATATAACAAATGAATTTTTTAAGCCTCTTAAAAATCCTTGAAATGATAATTCCTCTCATTGTTCATCATTCTAAAGATGTCCCAAATTTCTCAAAAATTTCCTCTAAAAAATTCAACCTTTTCTTCTAAGGCCGTGTCGACACCGTCCCATCCTGTGTCGACACACTTTCGGTCAGGTCGACACACCTTTCATCCTGTGTCGACACTAACCCCTTGCCTGATTATTTTTCAAACCGTTTGGGTTCATGATAAGCCATATTTGTTCCTGCGGGGCAGTGCACCACTGCACCTCTTTTAGGCATCAGGTCGACCCGACGGCCTCTTTCTCATCTCTTCCGGCAAGAAATCTTCACCATTTCTCTCAAACTCTCATCCTTCTTTCCATCACCTCTCCTCTCTTCCATCTCCTCTCCGAATTCCACTCTTTCTTGCACCATGGTCAGGAAATTGGGTCCCCGCCGTGGCGCAAGGTCCAGGGCCTCTTCAAGCCGATTCCGGCAGACAGAGACGTTGCCCTATCCGAAAGAAGAACTAAGAGACGGAATGATCCTGCCGAGCAACCAGGATCCTCTTCAGCACCTCAAAGGGCAGCCAAGAGAGGTAGAGCCTCATCTTCAGGCAGAGGTAGTAGTCCTCCAAACCCTAGAACAGAAATTCCGGGCGATTCTTCTGAAAACCCTGAGGAATCATCTTCCTCCTCTTCTGAGTCTTCTGCGTCTCAAGAGGATATTCCCTCAGAGTCAGTCAGTGCAGCAAGTTAATTCTGAAGCCCCGAATTCTAGACCTATCAGACATTCAGCTAGCAGACTCTTTTCCTGAAATTCAAACCTATTTCTCCTTTCAATCTTGGATACCATTTATCTCTGAGTTTCAAGTCTGTTATCCAAGACTTGTTAGGGAGTTCTACAAGAACCTCACCTGCACAGAAGAAGGATATGAATCCAAAGTTAAGGGAATAGCCATAGATATGCCAACTGAAAAAGCTGCCTCCATTTTCAAAGTGCCAGATGAAGGGGCAGACTATCATGAATTTGAATTTGATCTACATGAAGCCTATTCCATCTTGACAGGTCTTCCTGCAGATGCATCAGATCCCAAACAGACCTATGTAACAGGTTCAATGCCAATTCATTTCCACCGTGTTAAGGGTCATCCACCACATATTGACCACCATAATTACTCCTCAAGGTGGTGGAAGGGATAGGTTGACAGACATCCAGAGATTCATTATTTATTGCATGGTGAAAGACATCAAGATCAACCTCCATGTGATTCTCTATCAAATTATATCTGAAACAACAAGGAAAGACCTCAAGAGATCACTTCCTTATGGAGCACATCTGACCTCAGTGTTCCAGCACTTTGGTGTGCCCTTGGAGAATGAGAAGTCCCAATCTATTCCCAAGTCCAATATCTACACCTTTAAGAATATCCAGAAGTTTATGGGATTTAGATTGGAGGGCAATCAAATTAGAAGAGGGCCAGTTGTGGTTGAGGCCCCTCAAGCTCAGGAGGAACAGCCTCAAGATCAAGGGGAACAGCCCCAAGCTTAGGAGGAGCCTCAGGTTCAAGGGGACCAGCCCCAAGCACAAGAGGAACAGCCTCAAGCTGAAGGGGACCAGCCCCTAGGTCAAGAGAATCAGCCTCCTGTGAATGAGGAACAGCCTCAAGTCCCAACTGATGGTGAAATTCCGGTTCATGCCCCTCTCTCACCTCAGTTTCAACCCTCCTTCACTCACTCTGATTCTCCACAACACACTTTCAACCATCCACATCCTCTGGTGGGCCTTCTGTTCCACCAGAGTTGTTCTCCTTCCTCAATGAAAAATTTGAAACTTGAACTCTTCCATTCAAACCATGTCAACATCATTTGAGTTGAGGATTCAAAGACTGGAGAACACAGTATCTGCCAAGTTCATAGAACAGAAAGCTGCTTTAGACTATGCGGCTCAAAGGTTCAATAGATTGATTGGAACAATGGCAGATGCCTCACTATAGCTGAAGGAGCATCAAGACAAGTTGGAGACAGTTCTTAAGGGAATTTTGGCAAATTCCCAAGCTAATGTCTTTAACACAAAGCAGACATTACATGAGATCACCAGCACAAGACTGTCATTTGCTCATTTTGTGGATGATTTGGAAAGCATGAGGAACTTCAATGAGCACATTGACAAGCAAATATCAGATTTGACCAAGGAATTCAAGATAATGCAAAGACCTGGTTGGTCAGCTGGTTCATCTTCATCATCACAACCCATTGCAGCTGATTAGCCAGACTTCAAGCCACCTTAATCGAGAATTCAGATAGAATGGAACACTTTTTGGTCACAAAAATGACCACCATTCAAGATCAAATCAAGACTAGCTTGAATTTCATGGAGAAAAGACTATCTGACATAGAGACCATTCTTCTTCCCATTCCTCCTCCTCCTCCATCTTCTACTTAATGTAATTTCTCTTTTGATGATGTCAAAGGGGGAGAAGAAAGAAAGAACAAATGTTTGTAATCTTTTGGAATGATTGTAATGGTTCTCTTGTTAAATGAAATGAAATGTTTTGCTTGGCTTGAATGATTTTCTCAATTGTGTATTTAATGTGATTGAAAATCTTTTTGTGAATGTGATTGAATGATTACTTGTCAAGTTGCTTGACTTCTGTGTACAAAAATTCTCATTTCAAGTAACATTGTGTTCCACAAGTACATCATCATCTGTTACTAAAACATATCAAAAGGTCTTTGACAAGTTTAAACAAAAAGAAAATAAAAATGTGAATAACAAAAAATTGCTTAAAATCTCATTTCATCAAAACCACATTGTAATATGGATTTATTGTTGCCATCATCAAAAAGGGGGAGATTGTTGGGTTGAATGCATATTGATATCATTTCCCTCTTATTTTGATGATGACAAGAGGTAATTTTTAAAGCAATTCAATTGAAATCCATACCTGAAATCAATGTTCAAAAAGCATATTTCAAATCACATTTATCATTGATGTTCATGATAAATCATTTAACTAATGATATATGTGTTTAATTTTCAGGTACAAACATTTTTTTTGCAAAAGATGTGTCGACACACCCATCAATGGTGTCGACACAACAACACAGATTCAAAGGCAAAATGTGTAAAAATGTTGAGACTGTGTCGACACAAGTCAAGAGTGTGTCGACACGAGTTGCAGTTTTTCAGGAATCAGTCCACCCAGGTCGACACACTCTCAGAGCAGGTGGACACTAGACCCAGTTCCCAGAACAGCCAGTTTGAAGAATTGAGACAGCAGGTCGACACACTCTCAGAGCAGGTCGACACTAGACCCAGTTCCCAGAACAGCCAGTTTGAAGAATTGGGACAGCAGGTCGACACACTCTCAGAGCAGGTCGACATGGGACCTTCTTCCCAGAACATCAGTTCTCATATTTGGGACAGTGTGTCGACACTACCACCAGGGCAAGTCGACACACTACGGGAAGTTTGCAACTTAAAGTGGATGGCTGCCACGTGTCAACCCAGGCCGATAGGGTATCATCCTAGGATCATGTGCCCTTATACCTAAAAGGTATATTTGGACTCTTTTGGATATAAAAGGCCCTCTATTGGCCATCCATCCAAAAAAGAAGAGACCCAACTGCCTCTCAGAGCCTCCTGAAAGTTCCCTGGCGGCTGCAAGAGGTTGTCTCCCTTCTCTGCTCTCCGTGTGCTTCCAGAAGAGCAATTCTCACCAAGCCAAGTGTGAGAATTGGAATGTGATCCTTGCAGAAACCTCTGAAGCATCCCAAGGAAGCAGATCCTGTAGAAGCCTTCGTTGGAGAAGAATTCAAGGAAGATCCAACAATTCCAAAGTGCAGAGCATCGGTTTTGGACTTCAAGAGTGCAATCTTCTTCCCAATCCAAGCTTCTACAAGGGAATACACTTGAAGAATGAAGCTATCTAATACAATTCATTGTACTTCTGTTCTTCTGAGATAGATTTTGAGATTATGCAAGTGCTTCTGCATAGCTCTCATTAGTGCTCTCATTTTCGACTAGATCTGTGCTAGAAGGTCTATGTCTTGAGTTGGTGTCTAGCAACCATTGTGTGAGCATTGTGCTCAAGTTGTGTGAGCATTGTGCTCAGATTGTTGTGAGCCGTCGTGCTCAGTTTGAGTTGTCTAACTCAAGGTTGTGTTGAGCAGTCTTGCTCAGTGGTTCTAGAGTAGTCTTGCTCTAGAAGTTGTGTGAGTTGTAAGCTCTCAAGTGTTGGAGTTGTCAGGCTCCAGTGGGTGTGTACCCAGTTGTTTTAGTGAATCCTCACAGGGTGTGAGGGGTGGATGTGGGAATCACTTGGGTGATTTTCGAACCACCTAAAAATCCTTGTGCACTTGTCTATCTGTGGTTTGATTTCATTATCCGTTAGATGCTTGCATAGGATCGTTTAAAGTTCACTTAATCAACTGATTTCATATCTGCATTTACCAACTCACTCAAATATCATCAGATCTGGGTTTTTCACTGATAAAATTGCCTCTGATTCAAAAGTGTTTTTAAACTGTTTAAGCTTCCGCAGAAAGTGGCATAGATCTATTCATCCCCCCCCCTTCTAGATCTTATCCACACCTTTTCCTCGATCCTTCACTTCTAGCACAGTACGAGAGATTTCAAATGCAATCAGGTGAGTCCATTACCCAAATGTTCAGTAGATTTACAGATATTACAAATGGGTTAGCTGGACTAGGAAAGACCTATGAAATGGGAGATATGGTCAGAAAGATTCTTAGATCCTTACCATCCTCATGGACCCCAAAGGTCATAGCTATTGAAGAAGCTAATGATCTGAAAAGGATGTCTTTGGAAAAACTCATTGGGTCCCTTATGGCCCATGAGATCAATATGGAAATGCTAGGAGAGTCCTCTAGCAGAAAGAAACATTCAAATGCTCTTAAAGCAGAAGAAGACAAGTCAGATGAGTCATCAGCTGAAGATGAGAACTCAAGTGGCTGTGAAGATGAAGAAGCCATGCTATCAAAAAGGTTGCAACGCATTCTAGCAAAGAAGAAGAAGTTCCAATCTGGTAGAAGACACTTCAAGAGAAATAAAGACTTCAAGAAACCAGATGGAAAGGATCAAAAGAAGAGTGAGCCCATATGCTACGATTGGAAAAAGCCAGGACATATTAAAGCTGAATGTCCAAAGCTCAAGAAGCCTGAATTCAGGAAGAGAGAGAGCCCCAAGAAGTTCAGGAAATATAAGAAGAAAGCTATGGCAGCTGCATGGAGCAACAGCAGCGACTCAGACAGTGAGTCAAGCTCAACCAGTGATGAGGAAGAAGCCAACCTGGCTTTTATGGCAAATACTGAAGAAAAGGTAACCTCTGACTCATCCTTTGATTCTTGTAATGGTTCAGATTCCGATAGTTTAGAAGAAGCTTTCAATGAATTATATAGTAAATATAGAGAAGCAACAAAATTGTTAAGAGTAAGCAAGAAAAATAATACTTGTCTAGAAAACACAAACTCCGATCTAAAATCAGAAAATGATCAATTAGAAAGCCAAATAACTGAACTTAAAAGGAGAAATGAACTGCTATGTGAGGATCTAAAAGTTAAAAATGAACAAATAATAAAACTAGAAAAACAAGCAAGCTCAGATCAACTGAAAACTGAAATTAAGACACTTACAGATGAAAATATTAAGTTATCTAGCACATTGGAAAAATTTACAAATGGTAAAAATCCTTTAATATTAAAAGGTGCTAGAAGATCAGGAAAGAAAAAACATGGATTAGGATATACACCTCCGGATAATGAAGAAACCATAATCTATCCTAAAATATATCCGACTCCAAAATTTGTACCCGAACAAGATATAGCATACAAAGCTAACTTCAAATATATAGAAAAAATAATCAAATTATCCTGCTGTAGTCATTGCAACAAGTTAGGACATATCATAACAACATGCCCAACAAAACATAAGAAATGGATAATCAAAGGTAAAATCAATGATACTAACCAATCAGGACCCAAAAGAATTTCGGTACCTAAAACTTGGTGATTTTATTTCAGGGTAACACTCGAGCATCCAAATGGTATTTGGACAGTGGGTGCTCAAGGCACATGTCAGGAAATTAGAAGCTATTCACTAATCTCCAAGCTGAACAAGGAACAGGTACCTATGGAGACAATGGTAAAGGCATAGTAACTGGCAGTGGTTCTGTGAGCAACAAAGGAAAGATAGTCATTGAAGATGTATTGCTTGTCAAAGGGTTGAAGCACAACCTCATCAACATCAGCCAGCTTTGTGACAGAGGTCATTAGATTCAGTTTCAAGAGTTAAAGTGCAGCATACTAAAGGATGGAGCTGTAATCTTCGAAGCCATTAGGGAGAAGAACCTGTATGCGCTTCATCTTGAAGAACTCACGGATCAGGATGTTTGCCTGGCAGCAAATAAAAGCCAGTCAACTGAACTGTGGCACAAAAGACTTGGTCATTGCAGTATAGATGGCATGGGAAAATTGCTAAAGAAAAATCTTGTGGAAGGACTGCCAAAAGTCAGTGCAAAAATGGAAGGCGTCTGTAGATCTTGTGCTAAGGGAAAGCACACCAAAAGCTCCTTCAAGTCAAAAACAGTGGTAACCACCTCAAAACCCTTAGAGCTCCTCATATGGATCTATTTGGGCCAATGAGAACTACCAGTCTTGGAGGAAAGAACTTTGGATTTGTCATAGTCGATGATTACTCAAGATTCACATGGGTATCATTCCTAGAGCATAAAGATGACACATTTGAAAACTTTGTTAGTTTCAGCAAGAAAGTCCAGAAGGATTAGAAGTTCAACATTGTTTCTATCCGATCAGATCATGGTGGTGAATTTCAAAATGAAAAATTTTCTAAATTCTGTGATGATCAGAGGATTGAGCATAATTTCTCAGCTCCAAGGACACCACAGTAAAATGGAATTGCTGAGAGAAAGAATAGAACTCTATTGGATATGGCAAGAACCATGCTATCAGAATATGATCTGCCAAGGTATTTTTGGGCCGAAGCAGTCAACACAGCAAGCTACATTATCAACAGAGTAATGATCAGGCCAATCCTAAAGAAGACTGCATATGAACTGTTCAAAGGAAAGAAACCAAAGATCAGTCACTTCAGGATATTTGGATGTCCTTGCTTCATCCATAACAATGGAAAAAGGGACATTGGTAAGTTGGATGCCAAATCAGATGAAGGCATCTTCATGGGGTACACCTCTAAACCCAAAGGCTATAGAGTATTTAATATACACACTTTATTAATTGAACAGTCTGTACATATTATTTTTGATGAAACTAACCCTTCACTGAGAAAGGAAGAAGATAGTGATAAGGATGATGCAGATGAACTATCCAAGAAACTAAAGAATACATCAATTGAGGACAAGGATGATCCACCTCTGGAAGATATGCAATAAAAGGAAATTACACATGAAAATCTTCCTAAGGAGTGGAGATACAAGAAAGATCACCTACATGAGAATATTATCGGTGATCCATCTATTGGGGTAAGAACAAGAGGTAACATGATACCCTGTGATTATTTAGCATTTGTTTCTCAAATAGAGCCGAGGACAGTCAATGAAGCTCTTAGTGATGAATCTTGGATCTTAGCCATGCAAGATGAACTAAATCAATTCAAGAGAAACCAAGTAAGGTCACTTGTTCCTAGACCATCAGACCATCCAGTTATTGGCACCAAATGGGTGTTCAGAAACAAATTGGATGAGGCTGGTGTGATCTTAAGAAACAAGGCCAGACTGGTAGCTCAAGGCTATTCCCAAGAGGAAGGCATAGATTTCGATGAAACCTATGCACCTGTAGCTAGACTCGAGGCTATTAGAATATTACTAGCATATGCATCAGCATTAGACTTAAAACTATTTCAAATGGATGTCAAATCTGCATTCTTAAATGGTTTTATAAAAGAGGAAGTTTATGTGGAACAACCCCTGGGTTTTGATGACACAGAATTTTCTAATCATGTTTTCAAACTTCATAAGGCTTTATGTGGTTTAAAACAAGCACCTAGAGCCTGGTATGAAAGGCTTAGTTCTTTTCTTTTAAACCATGGTTTCAGTAGAGGTCAAGTAGATAGTACTCTTTTTATAAAGTCAAACGTCAAACACATACTGCTAGTTCAAATTTATGTAGATGATATTATTTTTGGTTCTACTGATGAATCCCTTTGCAAGTACTTTGAAAAGTAGATGCAGGGAGAATTTGAGATGAGCATGATGGGGGAGCTCAATTATTTACTTGGATTGCAAATCAAGCAAGGAAAAGATGGCACCCACATCTGCCAAGCAAAGTACATAAAAGAACTCTTGAAGAAATTTGGATTCGATAACACCAAGCCATTGTCAACACCGATGAGTACATCAACAAGGATGGACAGTGACAAAGATGGTAAGAAAGTAGATCAAAAGATCTACAGAGGTATGATAGGTTCATTGCTCTATTTAACAGCTAGTAGACCCGATATTCTATTTAGTGTATGCATGTGTGCTAGGTATCAAGCAGATATAAGAGAATCACATTTTAATCTCTGTGAAAAGAATATTTAGATATTTAGCTAGAACTCATGATTTAGGTCTGTGGTATCCAAAATCTTGTGAAATTAGTTTAGTAGGATACTCTAATGCTGACTATGATGGATGCAAAGTAGATAGAAAAAGCACCAGTGGTTGTTGTCAATTTCTTGCAGGGTGTTTGATATCCTGGTCATCAAAGAAACAAAATTCAGTGGCACTGTCTACAGCTGAAGCTGAGTACGTGGCTGCTGGAAGTTGCTGTACACAACTCCTATGGATAAAGCAACAACTTGAAGATTTTGGATTAAATATCAAATCGATTCTACTATTGTGTGACAACACTAGTGCTGTCAATCTCACCAAAAATCCAGTCCAACATTCAAGCACCAAGCATATTGAGGTCATATATCACTTTATTCGTGATCATGTAGCAAATGGTAATATTGAAATTTCATTTATTGATACAAATGGTCAGCTAGCATATATCTTCACAAAAGCCTTACCTGAAGAGAGATTTACATCTCTTAGAAGGGAATTGGGCATGTGTAATTTGTGAAAAGATTTCTGTTTAAAACTGGCATATAAATTTTTAGAATTAAGTAAAATTTTCCCTCCATGGATTTAAGCAAAAGAAATTCAAATTATCTTTCCTGGCCGCTTCTTTATTAAAGTCGGTTTGAATAGTCAAACTCTTCTGTCGTTTTCTGCCGCCTTTTGGACCCTCACTTTCCACAAAGCATTTATTTAATTACAAAGATCAATGTGGGAACGATTCATCTCCCATCATCTACCTTTTTCCCTCTTTCGTCTGGTTGCCTGAGCTGATACCCTAACGATTTCGACATCGACTCTCTACAAGTTTGAAGCTTCTCACTCCTTCCCGCAAAATTTCTTGAGGGCTTTCACTTCTTCTTCCATCTTAATCCTCCAGAAAACCTTCTCACTTGAATCCATGGCCACATCCGTCATTTCCGGCAATCTGGGTGGTTACAGCGCTGAGTTCCTCTCTTCTGAGCAGCAGGAAAAGTTCATGTTCGTGAAGAGCAAGCTGTGTGGAAATAAAGCAGTAGATGTTGCTGATCTTGAGAAGAAAGGGATGCACAGTGTTGTAGCAGCCATAAGCAGGATGAAGTGGTCAGTTATTTCAACCTTCTCTGAGGTAAGCTATCCAGACCTCGTGAAGGCATTCTATGTTTGCTTGAAATCAGAGACAGATGGGTCTGCGACGTCTTCAGTCAATAGTATCCCCATAAAAATTGATCATGATCTTCTGAAGATGTTGTTTGATGTGAGCACAACCGGTCACAGTGGGGTTCACACCGTGGACGCCCAAGCTAAAGGTCTTGGCATTGTAGGACCATGGTTCAGACTGAGAGATGGGAAAATAGATATCAAACAGTTGAATGCTTTCAACCGCCTCCTTCATTTCATAGTTTGTCAGATTTTGGTTCCTAGAAGTGCAACATTCTCCTCTTGTACCAAGGCAGATTGGGATATGATGTTCTGGGCCATACAGAACAAGGAGATCAACATGGCCGAAGTAATGATAGAAAGGATGAGGTTTGCCCGTGATCAGATTTGGGATACAAAGAGCAAGCTTAATGTCTCTTTGCCCTATGCCCATTTGCTTACCAAGATCTTCAAACACTTTGGTGTTGATTTTTCTGGGGCAGTTGTTGAGAAGATGGGCCAATCAATTAGGTCCAAAAATTTGAGGAAGAGTGGGTTCTCAATTGTTGATGGAATTTGGTCTTAGACCTCTGTGGCAGAAGGAGAGGTCATTATAGGAGATATTCCAGATATTCAGGAAGAAGTACCTAAAGCATTAGCAGAACCAGCCGCAGTAGCTTCAGCAGAGTCACCTGTAGTGGTAGCTGAATCACAACCTCCAGAAGCATCAGTAGGAGAAGCAGTGGTAGGTGCAGCAGATCCTTTGCCCACCTCCATTGTTGCCTCTATTCTTAGAGGGGTGTTGGATTCTATTCATCCCACCCCCGTCACTCCAGAGGCTGGTGGAAATCTAGAAGAAGAAGTTGTGGCATCTGGCCACATTGAAGAATCAGTTGCAGCAGAAGTCACTCAGGAGGAGCAAACAGTTGCTCCTGAAGACATTATTATGGAAGAAGATGCTCCTACTGAGGGGGAGCAATTAAAGGATGGACTAGCGGAAGCAACAAAATATGATGAGCCTATGGGCAGTGTGCCTGCTGATGAAGACTTGCCAGATGTCCAGGATGATGGCACTCAGGGGGAGGAACATGACAATCCCCAGGTAATGATCCTAGAGACGGGGAGACAGCCAGCTCCTTAGAATCAGATGATGATCAGCAGCCTCTAGCTTCAGAGGCAAGGCAGAAAGGAAAAGAAGTGGTTTCCGAAGTTCCACTCTTAGCAGATACTCCTTTCGAGAGGTAGGTGAGACAGAAAATTGTTATTAATTTGAAAATTGTCGTTGAAAGATTAGATGCTCAAGGAGAGATCTTGTGCTCTCTTCAAAGTGATGTAAACTCCATTTTTATGAGCCAAGCATCCACCTCTAAGGAGATCTCTCAAATAAGAAATGCCATGAAATGGTTCAACAAAGAGATGGGCAGCATGAAGTCTATGCTAGCTGAGTTTCTGAAGGCAGTTGGAGCTCAAGCTCCTCCTCCTCCTGCACCTCTTGCAAATCAGAACTTAGATGCTGATTCTTCCAGGCCATCAGGGCCATCAGTTCCAGTGTCCGGGCCATCAGGGCCTCCAGCAGCAGCAGCAGAGGCAGAGGTCAATGAGCAAGGGCCATCTGGGCCAGTTGAGTAAGTTGAAGGGCCTTCAGGGCCAGCTGAGAAGGTGTCAGGGCCATCAGGGCCATTGGAGTCTGATCCTGTGCAGACAGTGGTAGAATAAGAAGTCTTGGCACCTCAGCCTCCAGCTCCTTCTTTTTCTTCTCGCACACCTGTTCCTCCATCACCACCCTCAGCTTCTACAACACCTCTTGCTCCCCAGACCTTCAAGAAGCGTCAATCCAGACCCATTTCCTCTCCAACACCATTTCCCTCTCAATCTACTTTTTCTCTTGCCTCCTCCACTCATATTCCTCCACCTCCATCTATCTTTGAGGTTCCTCCAGCCTCATCATCAGCTGGAGCCTCCTCCTCTGGTCCCTCTTCATTAATTGGACCATCACCTCACACCTCTTCTCCTCCACCATCCCTTCTTCATCCTCATCCTCCTCCCTCCTTCATCACCATCATTCCAGAAGGAACTCAAATTGATGGTCCCTATCTGAGCCCCATCAAGGACGAATTTGAGGGCACCATTCTTGGCTCTGTCCTCAAAATTGGCCAGCATATACATGTCTCTGATCCCTCCTGTCCTCCCTCTAAGAAAAGAAAAACCTCTTCATCTTTTAATTCTTTGTATCCTCCCTTGTGGTTTTCTCTCTCAGAGGTCACTACAAACAGGCCTCTCTATAGGGAATACCTTACCAAGGTTGTCTTTGCCACCCTCTTCAATCTACCTTTCTTAAACCTTTCTGACCATCTTCAAACCATCCTACCCTACACATCTCTCACCAACGTTGTCAAGGCCAAAATCTTCTCTTATGCTCAATCCCTCTCTGAAGAAGAATGGGCACGCTCAAATAAGGTCCTCTACAACAAGTTTCTCTCTGCCAGATCTGAAGTGTTTCCTCCTAGGGATCACTCTCTCACCTTGTCAGATTGGTTTCTGCTTCACCATAACAACACCTGGGCTCCCTTCATCCAGAAAGAGATCAAGATGATCAGGCAATTCACGATGTTTAATGATTACAGGTATCTTCATCGTTTACCTGAAGTCCAGCTCAGCTAGTTCAGACAAGCCATCAGAAATCTTGGACCTGAGCTTGGCCCTTCAGCCATTCAAGTAGACTTTGTATAAGGCCCTCGAATTTTTCTAGATTTTTGCATGTAAATAATTCGTGTCGTGTAGGTACGTATGTATGTATCTACGTATGTATTAATTAGTGTACTTATGTGTGTATGTATATACTAAATAATGTACGTAATGCTTGATGGTAGTGTGTGCATGATAACGTATACATATAGCATGCATATAGGTGTAAAAGGTGCATAGTTTCTGCATGTTTTAGACTTCTGGCCGAAGGCCATATTGGCGACAATAGCATGACGTCGATGAGGTGTCAGCGTCCACCCATGGATGCCAACACTAATCCCAGCGTCCAACGATATGGACGCCAACTTCTTTGACCTGCATGCGTTGCAGAGCCAGAAATTCCGGAGGCAAGGCAACTCACCCATTGGGGAGCTGTCTCCCAACGGTCTGAGAGCCATCCTATCACCCTGTGCGTGGGAGAGAAGCCTCTCCCATATGTCTAAACCCGAATTTGCTCCCCAACCCTTCTCCTTACCCTTTTGCAAGAGAGAAAGAAGAGAAGAAACCCTAGTTTCTGAACTGAGGAAAACCCCCACTTTGGAACCCAAAATCCCTCAACCTGAAGATTGTTCCAGGGTTCTGCTGCTTCAAGGAGTTTGTTGGATCGACGAGGAAGGCCTCCCCGACCTCGGAAGGCACTGGAGCTTGCTTAGGAACCCGGAGTAAAGCATTTCTCAGAGCTTCTTGGGACTGCCCAAGGAGAGCTTCTCCAAGCCCTAGGTCCATTGATGTAATTTTCTAGAGGCAAGTATCCCATTCATAACGTCCCTGTATGTGTCTAGGATGGTTTTACAATTTTTATGAATTTTCCCTCATGTCCTAGACCCCCACATTCACCCCATCTTTGGAGCTCGGGTCTGTGTTCTGCACAGACCCGACATTAACGGCAATGTCCCTTGACGCTGAGATCATGCGTGGCGTCCATCGACTATGCCGTTGACACTGAATTAGCGGCCAGAGACCGCCACCAAGTTCATCTGGACAGAACAATGACCTGTTCTGCCCTTCCATACAACTATTTTCGATATGTTTCATGATGAGGATATACTGTAAATCATTTATATGTTATGTATATTGTTGATGTGATGAATGTGGTGTGTGGATGGATTATCATGAATGATAGGGTTTAATTATTTCATGAAAATACATGTGTGATGAATTTTGATCTTGTTAAACCATGTTTGCATGATTTAGGACAAGTCTAAATACCCTAATTTGTGAGGATTAAGCATGTGAAGTTCAGTCCCTGTCCTAAATTTCTGAGATTATTTCCATGCCCGTGTGAATTATTGCAAAATTTGTTTAGAAAAAAAAATAGAGATCATGCTAGGTCATGATAAATCTTCCATAAATCATGTATTGCCCTAAAACTTCAGGAATAAATTCTGTAGCTCCATGTCTGTTAGGGCTCAGATAGTGAGCTGTTAACATTGTGCTTATGTTTAACTCCATGTTAAGTTGAATTGTGAAATGGATATTTGAATTTCTGAAATTTCGTTTTAGTTCAGAAAAATCTGAAAATTTGCATGAGGAATCCTAAACCCGAAATCAGTCTGTGGTTAAAATTTCAGGCCATTTGGACCAGTATATGATGTAATATCAATTTTCCATGAAAAATGTGAAACTAATGCATGCCTTGTAAAATAATTCGATTTTGTATGTGTCAACTTGATTTGTGAAATCTTCTGAACACTAGATTTATGTGATTATAGTGACATGTCAGGAAAACAGAGCACCATGTGTGTAAATGAGTGAATGAGTAAAATGTAAATGTCATGGGCTAAACTAAGTGCGTAAATCGATAAGATGTGTAATGTGAAAATTGTGCCAAGTGTGACATTGCTTCTACAGAGGGCAGTGGAACCGTATCGGGGAAAAGTCCCCCTGAGAAGGTTCAACATGTAAGTGACCCTAAGGGCATTAGGGGGAAATCCTGGAGGTGGACAAGTACCACTGGTTAGGGTGGAGACTTGTTCTCTCGGTCTGCGCAGTCCAAGAGTCGCCATTGTATTGCCTAGATGGTGTTTATGTGATGTGATGTGTTGTGTCCTTCTTTGGTGGTTTGGACTATGTGTCACGGCACTAAATTTGAAAGTGTAAATGTGAATGTGTAAATGTGCATGTGTTCATGTGTTAATGTGAAAGTGAACAATGTGTAATGTGTATGTGTAAAGTGCAAGTTATGTGAATTGGAAATTGTGTAAAGAAAATGTGAGACCAAAATGTGAGGATATGATATTGTAATTCATGTTGTGACAAATCTGAAACCATGATTAAATCAGTAGCTTCATTATGTTAGGATCATGTTTATATGTGTAAAATGCCTAGAATCCAATCTAGGGATAATTAACAAGTATGTGCACAAAATTCCATGTTTGGTTGTTCACATGTTGTATTTTACATAACATTGTAGCTCTCATGTGTAGGGTTATGGTTGCTAAATCATGTGAAAACCAGCAAGTTAAAGTGTGTAAAATGTTTGTGTGCATGCACAAGAATGTGTAGATTCCATGCTAGGTGTGTTTTGTTTCATGTATATAAGATAATCATGCTAAATGCTTTCATGTTTTAGTTAAAACACAAAGTAGAATTTCATGAGTAGGAATGATTAGAGAACATGTGTTAGGAATTTATCTTGATAAGGAAATCTGAAAGCATGCATCATGTGTTTACTTATAGAATTATCATGGTTGGTTATTCATTTCAAACGTGAAGCATGATATATGTTGAGTTTTTGCAATGGTGTGTGTAGAGCCTACTATGACATGTACGTGTATGGTATGAGTGGTGTTACTTGCTGAGTCTTTAGACTCACTACTTGCTTCGGCGTACATGTGTAGTTGGTGACATGGCACCGTTGGAGGAGACGGTGGAGACGGACTCCGAGCGCGGAGATTAGTCTTTGGAGTACTTGTGACTTTTGCATTTCATAGTATGTAAATTGAACGTTGTATTAGTGTTATCATGGAAAGAATGTATAATGGTGGACATTTATGTATTAAATTTTCAGCAATTTAAATTATGTGAACTTTAAGTTCTTTAATGTCATTGCAATTTCATGTATGTTAAATGTGGATGATGAATGAATGAAGACAGTAGTTCTTTTACTTCCGCTACTCTGTGCTATATTCACGTGTATCTCAGCTGAATGTATCGTTAGTTAAATGTCCCACTGTGATGACGTTGCTATACTGACGTGGGTTGGTATAACCGTACCGGTATAATGAGGGCCGTCACAGAGATTGGTATCAGAGAAACCAGTTGAGATTGCACATGAATATACATAAGTCATCATCTTCATTGCATGCTAAGTATGTCCACATGTGTAGAATTGATTAATAAGGAATGAAAGATAGATAAGAAAATGGTTAGAAAACTCAGTAACCTAGCTCTAATGGTGGCTGAAATTTTATTACAGCCATGGCTTCGAGAGGTAGGCGTGGTGGAGCGCCGGCTCATGAGGACGAGCCGCGACGTGATGAGCGGGCGGAGCAGCAGGCCCCGGCACCGCCAGGTCCTATACTTCCCCCACCGCCGCCTGTGGACTACGGAGTATTCATGCAAGGTCTGGTGCAAGCCATGCAGACACAGGCTCATACCCAGGCAGCACTCCAGGCACAGTTGGAGGCTCAGGTTAGACTAATAAAATGATTAACAGTCTATTTTAATTGCTTATGTGATATTATGTTGATTGTATATTGCTTGATGTGTGCTGTAGCAGGCTCAAGTACCAGCTCAGAACCATGGTGGGCCTTCTACCATGGAGAGATTCAAGAGGATGCTACCACCCTCTTTTAAGGGGGAGAGCGACCCGTTAATGGCAGAAAGCTGGATGAGGGAGATAGAGAAGATCTTCCGAGCCATCAGGTGTGCAGATGACGATAAGGTTACGTTAGCCACCTACATGCTACAGGTATGTGTTGATTTTGTATGATTGCATGTTTTGTTTAGTTAGAACTGTTAGTTGGTGCTTATGAACGGTGTACTACAGGAAAGAGCTGATGTTTGGTGGGCTTCATTGCTGCGTACCCGGTTCGAGGACGGAGCTATCGACGTTGCTTGGGAGGAGTTCGTGAGGCTCTTTCGGGCCAAGTTCGTCCCCGAGCATGTGCAAGATCGGATGGAGCAAGAATTTCTATCTTTGGCTCAAGGCTCTATGACCGTGCTGGAATATGAGGCAAGATTTTCTGAACTTTCTAAATATGCACCTCATATCGTGGAAGACGAGCGGAGGAAGACCAAGAAGTTCGTGATGGGACTCAAGCCATCACTGCGGACGAGACTCGTGGCATTTGACCACCGCACGTTGGATGAGGCCCTCAGTGCTGCGTGTAGGCAGGAGGGAGAGATGGAGCAATATCTGGAGGAAAATAAGGCTTCGCAGAAGAGGCCAGCAGTGACTTTCCAGCGGCAAGATAAGAAGAAAATGGTGTACCAGACACCGCAGCGAACCGTGGCAGTTGGCAGTTCACAGGTACCTTCTGTACGTTCCCCTGGTGTGAAGAAAGAGTGTCCCCATTGCGGGAAGACACACGGTGGTTCCGAGTGTTGGTTGGTAGTGGGTAGATGCTTGAAGTGCGGGAGCAGCGACCACAAGATCAAAGATTTCCCAAGACTTCAATAGGGAGCTCAGCGTGGAGCGCCATCCCCAGCAGTAGTGGCAGCCGCGCCAGCTACAGGAAGACCAGGAAGGCCTCGAGCCCCAGCTCGAGTGTTTGCTTTAGCTCGTGAGGACACCGAGCAGGCGGAGCATGTCACCGAAGGTACGATTTTGCTTTTAGGTGTGCACGCTCGGGTTTTGTTTGATACGGGTGCTACTCACTCGTTCATTTTCGAGCGGTTCGCTAGGCAGTTAGCCCTAGAGTCAGGCATAGAGTCTGAGGAGTTAGAGGTCCCTTTGTCTGTGCACACCCCTGCGGGTACGGTATCGACTAGGAAGTGTATTCCGTCGTTACCTGTGTGCATTGAGGATAGAATCCTAGATGGGTGTTTCTTCTTGCTAAAGATGAAGGACTATGATGCTATTCTTGGTCTGGATTGGCTGGAGGAGCACTATGCATTAGTGGATTATCGTCGGAAGAGGATTGTTTTCCGCATTCCTGGTGAGGATGAGTTCTCTTACCCCTTGCCAAGGAACTGGGCGGGAAAGATGGTCATCTCTGCCATGAAGGCGATGCGCATGGTGAACAAGGGTTGTGACGCTTTTCTTGCCAGCATGGTGTTAGTGCCAGAGGCTGATGAGTCACTTACTCTTGCAGAGATCGAGGTAGTGCAGGATTTTCCAGACGTCTTTCCTGATGATTTGTCTGGATTGCCACCGGATCGAGAGATATAGTTTACCATAGAGTTGCTTCCGGGCACCTCTCCTATCTCGAAGGCTCCATATCGGATGGCACCTGCGGAGTTAGCCGAGTTGAGGAGGCAATTGAAAGAGCTACTTGATAAGGGATTTATTCGCCCTAGTGTTTCCCCTTGGGGCGCACCTGTATTATTCGTCAAGAAGAAAGACGGGTCACTTAGGTTGTGCATTGACTATAGGAAGTTGAACTAGGTGACTGTGAAGAACATGTATCCCTTACCTCGTATTGATGACTTGTTTGACCAGTTGCAAGAGGCATCAGTCTTTTCTAAGATTGACTTGCGATCTGGTTATCATCAGTTGAGGATTCGGAGTGAGGATGTGTCCAAGACGGCGTTTAGAACCCGTTATAGACATTATGAGTTCTTGGTCCTTCCTTTCGGATTGACCAATGCCCCTGCAGCGTTCATGGATCTCATGAGCAGGGTGTTTAGGCCTTACTTAGATAGCTTTGTCGTAGTGTTTATTGACGACGTGTTGGTCTACTCTCCGGATGAGGCCGTGCACCGTCAGCATCTGAGGTTAGTGTTAGAGGTTATTCGTGAGCACAAGCTGTATGCAAAATTCAGAAAGTGCGATTTTTGGTTGCGCGAGGTTCATTTCCTTGGGCATGTTATCTCCGGCGCTGGTGTCGCAGTTGATCCAGCGAAGGTCCAGGCAGTTATGGATTGGGAGGTTCCCAAGACCCCTTCGGAGATTCGTAGTTTCATTGGGTTAGCTGGTTACTATCGGCGATTCATTGAGGGTTTCTCATCCATCACCGCCCCCTTGACAAAGCTGACCAGGAAGGGTGAGAAGTTCGTATGGTCTGAGGCATGTGAGCGTAACTTCCAGCTATTGAAGGCTAAGCTTACTTCTGCTCCGGTATTGGTATTGCCTAGTGGTCTAGAGGGCTTTGCCATTTATATGGATGCATCTCGGATCGGTTTAGGCTGTGTGCTAATGCAGCAAGAAAGGGTAGTGGCTTATGCTTCTCGTCAATTAAAGGAGCATGAGAAGAACTATCCGACTCATGACTTGGAGCTCGCAGCAGTGGTTCATGCACTAAAGATCTGGAGGCACTATCTTTATGGTGTCAGATTTGAGATGTTTACCGACCACAAGAGCTTGAAGTATCTTTTCTCCCAAAAGGAATTAAACCTGAGGCAGAGGAGATGGATTGAGTTCTTGAAGGACTATGACTTCGACCTTCAGTATCACCCTGGAAAGGCGAATGTCGTAGCAGATGCGCTTAGTAGAAAGAGGTCTTCGCTCCAGCAGGATTGGAAGATGTTGGAGGATGCGGCGTACTCTATGACCGAGTTAGAGCCATTGCTGTGTCAGGCTTTTGTAGCTCAGCTATCCCTTAGATCCTCGGTTTTAGATGAGGTGATCGAGCGACAGGGAGCCGACCCTAGACTCTTAGAGTTAGTGGGTAAGGCGGGCATTGCTCGTGATGAGGACGGTGTGATTAGATTTCAGCACCGTGTTTGTGTCCCTGATTTAGTAGATGTCCGTGAGCATGTGTTAGCGGAGGCTCATAGATCGTGATTCTCTATTCATCCGGGTAACACTAAGATGTATCAAGACCTGAAGAGATCATTTTGGTGGTCCGGCATGAAGAAGGATGTTGCGGATTATGTGTCTAGATGTCTAGTGTGTCAGCAAGTGAAGGCCGAGCGACAGCGACCATCCGGCCTTATGCAGAGGATGGATATCCCAGTGTGGAAGTGGGAAGCTGTCACTATGGACTTCGTTTCGGGTTTGCCTCGATCTAGAAGGGGCAATGACTCGATTTGGGTAGTTGTAGATAGATTCTCGAAGACTGCTCATTTCTTGCCTATGAAGAAGAAGCAGTCGGTAGAGAGTTTAGCTAGATTGTATGTTAGTAGTGTCATTAGATTGCATGGTGTGCCGAAGTCGATCATTTCGGATCGAGATCCGAGATTCACTTCGAGGCTGTGGAAGGGTCTTCAGGATGCTTTAGGTTCAGAGTTGAAGCTCAGTTCGGCGTTTCATCCCCAGACCGATGGACAGTCTGAGAGGACTATCCAGACGCTCGAGGATATGTTGAGAGCGTGTGTTCTGGATTGGAAGGATGATTGGGAGCGTCATTTACCTCTAGTGGAGTTCGCATACAACAACAGCTTTCATGCGAGTATTGGTATGTCTCCATTTGAGGCGTTGTATGGTAGGCCCTGCAGATCTCCGTTGTGTTGGGAGGAGACTGGTGATAGGCAGTTGATCGGACCGGAGTTAGTTCAGGAAACTTCGGATAAGATCCAGCTTATCAGGAAGAGGCTTGTTGCGGCATAGGATAGGCAGAAGAGTTATGCCGACAACAGGAGAAAGGATTTGGAGTTCGAGGTGGGCGATCATGTCTTCTTGAAAATATCGCCTACTCGAGGTGTTGTCAGATTTGGCAGGCATAGTAAGTTGAGCCCCAGGTTCATTGGCCCATATGAGATTCTCAGACGTTTGGGCAGCGTGGCATATGAGCTAGCATTACCCCCAGCTTTGGCTAGCGTTCACCCTGTATTCCACGTATCTATGCTCAGGAAGTATGTTCGAGATCTGTCTCATATGATTAGTCATGAGCCAGTGGAGATCTAGCCAGATCTTTCGTATGTCGAGCAACCGGTAGCTATTCTTGACCGGAAGGTTCAGCATCTCCGGAACAAGAGTATTGCGTCGGTGAAGGTCCTATGGCGGAACTTCTCACGAGAGGAGGCTACTTGGGAGCTTGAGGATGCGATGAAGAAGAAGTATCCCCTTTTGTTTGAGTAGTGTCGTTCTAGCTTCGAGGACGAAGTTTGTTTTAAGGGGGAGAGGGTGTAAGGCCCTCGAATTTTTCTGGATTTTTGCATGTAAATAATTCGTGTCATGTAGGTACGTATGTATGTATCTACGTATGTATTAATTAGTGTACTTATGTGTGTATGTATATAATAAATAATGTACGTAATGCTTGATGATAGTGTGTACATGATAACGTATACATATAACATGCATATAGGTGTAAAAGGTGCATGGTTTTTGCATGTTTTAGACTTCTGGCCGAAGGCCATATTGGCGTCAATAGCATGACGTCGATGAGGTGTCAGCATCCACCCATGGACGCCAACACTAATCCCAGCGTCCAACGATATGGAAGCCAACTTCTCTGACCTGCATGCGTTGCAGAGCCAGAAATTCCGGAGGCAAGGCAACTCACCCATTGGGGAGCTGTCTCCCAACGGTCTGAGAGCCATCCTATCACCCTGTGCGTGGGAGAGAAGCCTCTCCCATATGTCTAAACCCGAATTTGCTCCCCAACCCTTCTCCTTACCCTTTTGCAAGAGAGAAGAGAAGAAACCCTAGTTTCTGAACTGAGGAAAACCCCCACTTTGGAACCCAAAATCCCTCAACCTGAAGATTGTTCCGTGGTTCTGCTGCTTCAAGGAGTTTGCTGGATCGACGAGGAAGGCCTCCCCGACCTCGAAAGGCACTGGAGCTTGCTCAGAAACTCGGAGTAAAGCATTTCTCAGAGCTTCTTGGGACTGCCCAAGGAGAGCTTCTCCAAGCCCTAGGTCCATTGGTGTAATTTTCTAGAGGCAAGTACCCCATTCATAACGTCCCTGTATCTGTCTAGGATGGTTTTACAATTTTTATGAATTTTCCCTCGTGTCCTAGACCCCCACATTCACCCCATCTTTGGAGCTCGGGTCTGTGTTCTGCACAGACCTGACATTAACGGCAATGTCCCTTGACGCTGAGATCATGCGTGGCGTCCATCGACTATGCCGTTGACACTGAATTAGCGGCCAGAGACCGCCGCCAAGTTCATCTGGACAGAACAGTGACCTGTTCTGCCCTTCCATACAACTATTTTCGATATGTTTCACGATGAGGATATACTGTAAATCATTTATATGTTATGTGTATTGTTGATGTGATGAATGTGGTGCGTGGATGGATTATCATGAATGATAGGGTTTAATTATTTCATGAAAATACATGTGTGATGAATTTTGATCTTGTTAAACCATGTTTGCATGATTTAGGACAAGTCTAAATACCCTAATTTATGAGGATTATGCATGTGAAGTTCAGTCCCTGTCCTAAATTTCTAAGATTATTTCCATGCCCATGTGAATTATTGCAAAATTTGTTTAGAAAAAAAAATAGAGATCATGCTAGGTCATGATAAATCTTCCATAAATCATGTATTGCCCTAAAACTTCAGGAATAAATTCTGTAGCTCCATGTCTATTAGGGCTCAGATAGTGAGCTGTTAACATTGTGCTTATGTTTAACTCCATGTTAAGTTGAATTGTGAAATGGATATTTGAATTTCTGAAATTTCGTTTTAGTTCAGAAAAATATGAAAATTTGCGTGAGGAATCCTAAGCCCGAAATCAGTATGTGGTTAAAATTTCAAGCCATTTGGACTAGTATATGATGTAATATCAATTTTCCATGAAAAATGTGAAACTAATGCATGCCTTGTAAAATAATTCGATTTTGTATGTGTCAACTTGATTTGTGAAATCTCCTGAATACTAGATTTCTGTGATTATAGTGACATGTCAGGAAAATAGAGCACCATGTGTGTAAATGAGTGAATGAGTAAAATGTAAATGTCATGGGCTAAACTAAGTGCGTAAATCAGTAAGATGTGTAATGTGAAAATTGTGCCAAGTGTGACATTGCTTCCACAGAGGGCAGTGGAACCGTATCAGGGAAAAGTCCCCCTGAGAAGGTTCAATGTGTAAGTGACCCTAAGGGCATTAGGGGGAAATCCTGGAGGTGGACAAGTACCACTGGTTAGGGTGGAGACTTGTTCTCCTGGTCTGCGCAGTCCAAGAGTCGCTATTGTATTGCATAGATGGCATCTATGTGATGTGATGTGTTGTGTCCTTCTTTAGTAGTTTGGACTATGTGTCGCGGCACTAAATGTGAAAGTGTAAATGTACATATGTTCATGTGTTAATGTGAAAGTGAACAATGTGTAATGTGTATGTGTAAAGTGCAAGTTATGTGAATTGGAAATTGTGTAAAGAAAATGTGAGACCAAAATGTGAGGATATGATATTGTAATTCATGTTGTGACAAATCTGAAACCATGATTAAATCAGTAGCTTCATTATGTTAGGATCATGTTTATATGTGAAAAATGCCTAGAATCCATGCTAGGGATAATTAACAAGTATGTGCACAAAATTCCATGTTTGGTTGTTCACATGTTGTATTTTACATAACGTTGTAGCTCTCATGTGTAGGGTTATGGTTGCTAAATCATGTTAAAACCAGCAAGTTAAAGTGTGTAAAATGTTTGTGTGCATGCACAAGAATGTGTAGATTCCATGCTAGGTGTGTTTTGTTTCATGTATGTAAGATAATCATGCTAAATGGTTTCATGTTTTAGTTAAAACGCAAAGTAGAATTTCATGAGTAGGAATGATTAGAGAACACGTGTTAGGAATTTATCTTGATAAGGAAATCTGAAAGCATGCATCATGTGTTTACTTATAGAATTATCATGGTTGGTTATTCATTTCAAACATGAAGCATGATATATGTTGAGTTTTTGCAATGGTGTGTGTAGAGCCTACTATGACATGTACGTGTATGGTATGAGTGGTGTTACTTGCTGAGTCTTTAGACTCACTACTTGCTTCGGCGTACAGGTGTAGTTGGTGACGTGGCACCGTTGGAGGAGACGGTGGAGACGGACTCCGAGCGCGGAGATTAGTCTTTGGAGTACTTGTGACTTTTGCATTTCATCGTATGTAATTGAATGTTGTATTAGTGTTATCATGGAAGAATGTATAATGGTGGACATTTATGTATTAATTTTCAGCAATTTAAATTATGTGAACTTTAAGTTCTTTAATGTCATTGCAATTTCATGTATGTTAAATGTGGATGATGAATGAATGAAGACAGTAGTTCTTTTACTTCCACTACTCTGTGCTGTATTCACGTGTCTCTCAGCTGAATGTATCGTTGGGTAAATGTCACACTGTGATGACGCTTGCTATACTGACGTGGGTTGGTATAACCGTACCGGTATAATGAGGGCCGTCGCACTTTGCTACTCTTCAGCTGCCAGAGGCTACATATCTTCCTCCCCTTCACTCTTTGCTCATGGATACACCAGTAGGCTCAGTTATCTTTGATCGTTTTGCGCAAGTGATGGGCAAAATCAAAGTTCAGAAGGGCAGTGTGGTAGCTTTCCCCAGATTTATCTTTAGTGAGTACCACATAGGCCACATCCGTGCTGAGATTCTAGCCCCTGCCTTGTCAGAATGTGAAAGACTGACACCTGTAGGGTGGGCCAAGTTCTATCCCTTATCTGCTCAGCAATTGTCGGATACCAATGTAACCTTAGCCAGGGACGGCCGCCCTCCAATCTCAGCTGTAACATATTTGGATATGAATTCCCTACACCTTGTAAATGATCCTCTTCAAATTTGGGTGGAAAGGTACAAAGTCTATGTCGCCATGTGCCAGGAATTGAAGCATAGGCAGATCTTCTATCCTGTCACCCTTAATCAATTTCTTGCTTGTGCTAGCTTTGGAAAAGTCACCTTCTACAAGCACTCCTTGGATAGAGATCCGTACATTAATTTCCTTGAAGCTCAGTTGGTCCTTCACCTCAAAAGAATGGCTCCCTCTATGGGACCAAATTATTCTGTTGGTCCTGGACCCTTCAAGACTTACTTTGAAAGGCAGGAAGAGCAGGCCTGGGAGATTATTTCTCATTTTGCCTCTCTTTTATCTTCTGCATATTACCTACCTGTACCTCCTCAGAATGAATAAACTCCATTTGCTTATCTCTGCTTATCTTTTCTCTTCATTCTTTGTCTCAACTTATCTTTTTGCTTAATGACAAAAAGGGGGAGAAACATACTTAGCATGTCTGAAATACATGTGCAATTGTTCAGATAATTTTTACATGCTTATTGATTAAAATTTTGTCATCACCAAAAAGGGGGAGATTGATGATCAGTCTGTCCCCATGTATTTTTAATTACCTATTTATTTTTATTATTTTTTGGTGATTAACAAAATTCCTTCAATGATTTCTAACATATATTTCATAAGTCTTAAGTACAGGAAATATACGAAGGTCACACAAACCAATGTTGGTAAGTATTACGTCTCTGAAGCTTTTATCTTGACAAGATCATATTTCTCTAAGTCCACATCGACTTCTGTTGAAAGTCATAATGATTTCAATAAAGCTATAACGATTTCTTTATAAGACTAAATGGTGTTTCAATCAAGTCGTTCCCGTAACGATTCCTTAAGTTATCGCATCGATTTCTTTAGAACTCGCAACGACTTGCCCGTCGTAACGATTCCTTAAGTTATCGCATCGATTTCTTTAGAACTCGCAACAACTTGCCCATCGTAACGATTCCTTAAGTTATCACATCAATTTCTTTAGAACTCGTAACGACTTGCCCGTCGTAACGATTCCTTAAGTTATCACATCGATTTCTTTAGAACTCGTAACGACTTGCCCGTCGTAACGATTCCTTAAGCTATCACATCGATTTCTTTAGAACTCGCAACGACTTCCTTTAGTGCTATAATGATTTGAATTCATAACGATTTCTTAAGTGTCTGAACGACTTCTTTACTGTGACATCGTTTGATTTCAAACAAATCGTTCTCACAACGATTCTATAAGTCATCGCAACGATTTCTTCACAACTCGTAACAACTTGCCCGTCGTAACGACTTCGTAAGTTATCATAACGATTTCTTTAGAATTTGCAACGACTTGCTCGCTGTAACGATTTCTTAAGTTATCATAATGATGTCTTTAGAATTCGCAACGACTTGCTTGCCGTAACGATTTTGTAAGTTATCATAACGATTTCTTTGGTACTCGCAACGATTTGCTTCTTGCAAAGATTTCTTTAAAGCTCATAACAACTTTATAAGTATTCATAATGATTTCCTTGTTGAACACATAAACTTGATTTCTATAACGATTTGCTCTCTATAATGACTTGTTAGTATTCATAACGATTTCATAAGTCATATAGACAACGACTTTATGGTTTATATCGACTTGACATTTACCTTATCTCTTAAAGTGTTGAATAGTCAAAGTCTTCTCTTATTTATCTGACTGCTGTGCATTTAATAAAGGCAGAACGTATCTCTGCATGCATGCAGATGGTATCCTTTTCTTATTATGCATATTCTGTCAACATCTTTTAGAACAAGCTACTTGGCTTTGCTATTTTGGTGAATACTCACGTCAACGTTTACTAACACCAAGAGATAGCCTAGCTGTCTACTGTTCTAGCATTTATTATGTGCAAGGTTCTGAAGACATTCTGTCATACAACGTTGGACCTTATAGACACCAGAAGACCCTATCTCTTTGCGTGCTCAAATGGATAAAAGATTGTTGAAGCTTCCAAATGTCTAGCAGTTTAACGTCTATCAACTTAAGAGACAACGGTTACTTCAACGGCCGTATTTCAAAAGAAGATTTAAATACAAGACAGAAGAGAAGAATAAGCAAGTAACTGAGTGGAGATCAAGTATCTTGCATTCAAACATTCAAATTCTTCTGCAAGAAGTCTAGAGCTAAGAATCTCATTCCTCATCATCCTTAGCTCTTCGCTCTCTGTGCTGTAATAGAATTTCTAAGAGAGCCCGTGTAGTTCTGAGAGTGTGCCTTGTTTAGATCTTTTTGCTCTCAGTACTTGTTGCTTCAGATCTTGGCTTGAAAAAGCTTGATCTAGGGGCTTGAATTCATTCTATTCTCTTTGTGGTGTTTCCCTTCGTGTGTGAAGGAAGACCTGGTGGGATCCAGGGTGTTGTTTCCCTTCGGTTGTGGAGGAAGACCTGGTGAGGTATCCAGGGTGTGGTTTTTCCCTTCTGGTGTGAAGGAAGACCAGCTGTGCTGGGTGTTGTTGTGTCCATAGGGGGACTGTACCCGAGTTAGTGAAAACCTGAGTTGTTGCTCAGGGACTAGATGTAGGACTCCTAAGGAAAGGAGGTCCGAACCAGGATAATTCTTTACGTTGTGTGATTGATTCTTTGTGAGTTTGTTGTTCATACTAACCGTTACTAACAAACTCCGAAGATTGTTTTTGTGTATACTTTTACGTACAGGTGTCACCTAAATAGTTTTTTTAAAAGACCCATTCACCCCCCCTCTGGGCTAGTCAACCGGGCAACAAGTGGTATCAGAGAGAGTCTCTTCGACAAAGAAAAGATCCAACGATCTGAAGAGTAAAGATCCATGGCAGCCCAAGGTCACAACGAAGGTCAGTCTGTCAACCGACCACCATTGTTCGATGGAGAGGATTACACATACTGGAAAACAAGAATGGAGTACTTTCTGCAAGGCCACGATTATCAGATATGGTCCATAGTAGAAGAAGGCGATCTTCTGGTCACAAATGAGAAAGCTCAGTGGACAGACGATGATAGGAAGAAGATCTCGCAGAATTGTAAAGCAAAGAGTATTCTGTGCTGTGCCCTTAGTAAAAAGGAGTTCAATAGAGTCTCAGCCTGCAAATCCGCAATGGAAATGTGGGAAAAGCTCAGAATCACCTATGAAGGCACAGACAAGGTGAAGGAAACAAGAATAGACATTCTTGTAGCATAGTACGAGAGATTTCAAATGCAATCAGGTGAGTCCATTACCCAAATGTTCAGTAGATTTACAGATATTACAAATGGGTTAGCTGGACTAGGAAAGACCTATGAAATGGGAGATATAGTCAGAAAGATTCTTAGATCCTTACCATCCTCATGGACCCCAAAGGTCACAGCTATTGATGAAGCTAATGATATGAAAAGGATGTCTTTGGAAAAACTCATTGGGTCCCTTATGGCCCATGAGATCAATATGGAAATGCTAGGAGAGTCCTCTAGCAGAAAGAAACATTCAAATGCTCTTAAAGAAGAAGAAGACAAGTCAGATGAGTCATCAGCTGAAGATGAGAACTCAAGTGGCTGTGAAGATGAAGAAGCCATGCTATCAAAAAGGTTGCAACGCATTCTAGCAAAGAAGAAGAAGTTCCAATCTGGTAGAAGACACTTCAAGAGAAATAAAGACTTCAAGAAACCAGATGGAAAGGATCAAAAGAAGAGTGAGCCCATATGCTACAAGTGCAAAAAGCCAGGACATATTAAAGCTCAATGTCCAAAGCTCAAGAAGCCTGAATTCAGGAAGAGAGAGAGCTCCAAGAAGTTCAGGAAATATAAGAAGAAAGCTATGGCAGCTACATGGAGCAACAACAACGACTCAGATAGTGAGTCAAGCTCAACCAGTGATGAGGAAGAAGCCAACCTGGCTTTTATGGCAAATACCGAAAAAAAGGTAACCTCTGACTCATCCTTTGATTCTTGTAATGGTTCAGATTTCGATAGTTTAGAAGAAGCTTTCAATGAATTATATAGTAAATATAGAGAAGCAACAAAATTATTAAGAGTAAGCAAGAAAAATAATACTTGTCTAGAAAACACAAACTCCGATCTAAAATCAGAAAATGATCAATTAGAAAGCTAAATAACTGAACTTAAAAGGAGAAATGAACTGCTATGTGAGGATCTAAAAGTTAAAAAAACAAATAATAAAACTAGAAAAACAAGCAAGCTCAGATCAACTGAAAACTGAAATTAAGACACTTACAGATGAAAATATTAAGTTATCTAGCACATTGGAAAAATTTACAAATGGTAAAAATCCTTTAATATTAAAAGGTGCTAGAAGATCAGGAAAGAAAAAACATGGATTAGGATATACACCTCCGGATAATGAAGAAACCATAATCTATCCTAAAATATACCCGACTCCAAAATTTGTACCCGAACAAGATATAGCATACAAAGCTAACTTCAAATATATAGAAAAAATAACCAAATTATCCTGCTGTAGTCATTGCAACAAGTTAGGACATATCATAACAACATGCCCAACAAAACATAAGAAATGGATAATCAAAGGTAAAATCAATGATACTAACCAATCAGGACCCAAAAGAATTTGGGTACCTAAAACTTGATGATTTTATTTCAAGGTAACACTCGAGCATCCAAATGGTATTTGGACAGTGGGTGCTCAAGGCACATGTCAGGAAATCAGAAGCTATTCACCAATCTCCAAGCTGAACAAGGAATAGTTACCTATGGAGACAATGGGAAAGGCACAGTAATTGGCAGTGGTTTTGTGAGCAACAAAGGAAAGATAGTCATTGAAGATGTATTGCTTGTCAAAGGGTTGAAGCACAACCTCATCAGCATCAGCCAGCTTTGTGACAGAGGTCATCAGATTCAGTTTCAAGAGTCAAAGTGCAGCATACTAAAGGATGGAGCTGTAATCTTCGAAGCCAATAGGGAGAAGAACCTGCATGCGCTTCATCTTGAAGAACTCAAGGATCAGGATGTTTGCCTAGCAGTAAATAAAACCCAGTCAACTGAACTGTGGCACAGAAGACTTGGTCATTGCAGCTTAGATGGCATGAGAAAATTGCTAAAGAAAAATCTTGTGGAAGGACTGCCAAAAGTCAGTGCAAAAATGGAAGGCGCCTGTAGATCTTGTGCTAAGGGAAAGCACACCAAAAGATCCTTCAAGTCAAAAATGGTGGTAACCACCTCAAAACCCTTAGAGCTCCTCCATATGGATCTATTTAGGCCAATGTGAACTACCAGTCTTGGAGGAAAGAACTTTGGATTTGTCATAGTCGATGATTACTCGAGATTCACATGGGTATCATTCCTAGAGCATAAAGATGACACATTTGAAAACTTTGTTAGTTTCAGCAAGAAAGTCCAGAAGGATCAGAAGTTCAGCATTGTTTCTATCCGATCAGATCATGGTGGTGAATTTAGAATGAAAAATTTGCTAAATTCTGTGATGATCAGGGGATTGAGCATAATTTCTCAGTTCCAAGGACACCACAGCAAAATGGAATTGCTGAGAGAAAGAATAGAACTCTATTGGATATGGCAAGAACCATGCTATCAGAATATGATCTACCAAGGTATTTTTGGGCCGAAGCAGTCAACACAGCAAGCTACATTATCAACAGAGTAATGATCAGGCCAATCCTAAAGAAGACTGCATATGAACTGTTCAAAGGAAAGAAACCAAAGATCAGTCACTTCAGGACATTTGGATGTCCTTGCTTCATCCACAACAATGGAAAAAGGGACATTGGTAAGTTGGATGCCAAATCAGATGAAGGCATCTTCATGGGGTACACCTCTAAACCCAAAGGCTATAGAGTATTTAATAAACACACTTTATTAATTGAACAGTCTGTACATATTATTTTTGATGAAACTAACCCTTCACTGAGAAAGGAAGAAGATAGTGATAATGATGATGCAGATGAACTGTCCAAGAAACTAAAGAATACATCAATTGAGGACAAGGATGATCCACCTCTAGAAGATATGCAACAAAAGGAAATTACACATGAAAATCTTCCTAAGGAGTGGAGATACAAGAAAGATCACCCACTTGAGAATATTATCGGTGATCCATCTATTGGGGTAAGAACAAGAGGTAACATGATAACCTGTGATTATTTAGCATTTGTTTCTCAAATAGAGCCGAGGACAGTCAATGAAGCTCTTAGTGATGAATCTTGGATCTTAGCCATGCAAGATGAACTAAATCAGTTCAAGAGAAACCAAGTATGGTCACTTGTTCCTAGACCATCAGACCATCCAGTTATTTGCACCAAATGGGTGTTCAGAAACAAATTGGATGAGGCTGGTGTGATCTTAAGAAACATGGCCAGACTGGTAGCTCAAGGCTATTCCCAAGAGGAAGGCATAGATTTCGATGAAACCTATGCACCTGTAGCTAGACTTGAGGCTATTAGAATATTACTAGCATATGCATCAGCATTAGACTTAAAACTATTTCAAATGGATGTCAAATCTGCATTCTTAAATGGTTTTATAAAAGAGGAAGTTTATGTGGAACAACCCCCGGGTTTTGATGACACAAAATTTCCTAATCATGTTTTCAAACTTCATAAGGCTTTATACGGTTTAAAACAAGCACCTAGAGCCTGGTATGAAAGGCTTAGTTCTTTTCTTTTAAACCATGGTTTCAGTAGATGTCAAGTAGATAGTACTCTTTTTATAAAGTCAAAAGTCAAACATATACTGCTAGTTCAAATTTATGTAGATGATATTATTTTTGGTTCTACTGATGAATCCTTTTGCAAGTACTTTGAAAAGTTGATCAGGGAGAATTTGAGATGAGCATGATGGGGGAGCTCAATTATTTCCTTGGATTGCAAATCAAGCAAGGAAAAGATGGCACCCACATCTGCCAAGCAAAGTACATAAAAGAACTCTTGAAGAAATTTGGATTCGATAACACCAAGCCATTGTCAACACCGATGAGTACATCAACAAGGATGGACAGTGACAAAGATGGTAAGAAAGTAGATCAAAAGATCTACAGAGGTATGATAGGTTCATTGCTCTATTTAACAGCTAGTAGACCCGATATTCTATTTAGTGTATGCATGTGTGCTAGGTATCAAGCAGATCCAAGAGAATCACATTTAATCTCTGTGAAAAGAATATTTAGATATTTAGCTAGAACTAATGATTTAGGTCTGTGGTATCCAAAATCTTGTGAAATTAGTTTAGTAGGATACTCTGATGCTGACTATGCTGGATGCAAAGTAGATAGAAAAAGCACCATTGGTTGTTGTCAATTTCTTGCAGGGTGTTTGATATCCTGGTCATCAATTAAACAAAATTCAGTGGCACTGTCTACAGCTGAAGCTGAGTACGTGGCTGCTGGAAGTTGCTGTACACAACTCCTATGGATAAAGCAACAACTTGAAGATTTTGGATTAAATATCAAATCGATTCCACTATTGTGTGACAACACCAGTGCTATCAATCTCACCAAAAATCCAGTCCAACATTCAAGGACCAAGCATATTGAGGTCAGATATCACTTTATTCGTGATCATGTAGCAAATGGTAATATTGAAATTTCATTTATTGATACAAATGGTCAGCTAGCAGATATCTTCACAAAAGCCTTACCTGAAGAGATATTTACATCTCTTAGAAGGGAATTGGGCATGTGCAATTTGTGAAAAGATTTTTGTTTAAAACTGACATATAAATTTTTAGAATTAAGTAAAATTTTCCCTCCATAGATTTAAGCAAAATAAATTCAAATTATCTTTCCTGGCCGCTTCTTTATTAAGGTCGGTTTGAATAGTCAAACTCTTCTGTCATTTTCTGCTGCCTTCTGGCGCCTCACTTTACACAAAGCATTTATTTAATTACAAAGATCAATGTGGGAACGATTCATCTCCCATCTTCTACCTTTTTCCCTCTTTCGTCTGGTTGCCTGAGCCGATGCCCTAACGATTTCGACATCGACTCTCTGCAAGTTTGAAGCTTCTCACTCCTTTCCGTGAAATTTCTTGAGGGCTTTCACTCCTTCTTAATATCAATCCTCCAGAAAACCTTCTCACTTGAATCCATGGCCGCATCCATCATTTCCGACAATCTGGGTGGTTATAGCGCCGAGTTCCTCTCTCCTGAGCAGCAGGAAAGGTTCACGTTCGTGAAGACCAAGCTGTGTGGAAATAAAGCAGTAGATGTTGCTGATCTTGAGAAGAACGGGATGCACAGTGTTGTAGCAGCCATAAGTTGGATGAAGTGGTCAGTTATTTCAACCTTCTCTGAGGTAAGCTATCCAGACCTCGTGAAGGCATTCTATGTTTGCTTGAAATCAGAGACAGATGGGTCTGTGACGTCTTTAGTCAATGGTATTCCCATAAAAATTGATCATGATCTTCTGAAGATGTTGTTTGATGTGAGCACAACCGGTCACAGTGGGGTTCACACCGTGGACGCCCAAGCTAAAGGTCTTGGCATTGTAGGACCAGGGTTCAGACTGAGAGATGGGAAAATAGATATCAATCAGTTGAATGCTTTCAACCGCCTCCTTCATTTCATAGTTTGTCAGATTTTGGTTCCTAGAAGTGCAACATTCTCCTCTTGTACCAAGGCAGATTCAGATATGATGTTCTGGGCCATACGGAACAAGGAGATCAACATGGCCGAAGTAATGATAGAAAGGATGAGGTTTGCCCATGATCGGATTTGAGATACAAAGAGCAAGCTTAATGTCTCTTTGCCCTATGCCCATTTGCTTACCAAGATCTTCAAACACTTTGGTGTTGATTTATTCCGGGCAGTTGTTGAGAAGATGGGCCAATCAATTAGGTCCAGAAATCTGAGGAAGAGTGGGTTCTCAATTGTTGATGGAATTTGGTCTAAGACCTCTGTGGCAGAAGGAGAGGCCATTATAGGAGATATTCCAGATATTTAGGAAGAAGTACCTGAAGCATTAGCAGAACCAGCCGCAGTAGCTTCAGCAGAGTCACCTGTAGTGGCAGCTGAATCACAACCTCCAGAAGCATCAGTAGGAGAAGCAGTGGTAGGTGCAGCAGATCCTTTGCCCACCTCCATTGTTGCCTCTATTCTTAGAGGGGTGTTGGATTCTATTCATTCCACCCTCGTCACTCCAGAGGCTGGTGGAAATCCAGAGGAAGAAGTTGTGGCGTTTGACCACATTGAAGAATCAGTTGCAGCAGAAGTCACTTAGGAGGAGCAAACAGTTGCTCTTGAAGACATTATTATGGAAGAAGATGCTCCTACTGAGGGGGAGCAATTAAAGGATGGACCAGTAGAAGCAGAAAAATGTGATGAGCCTATGGGCAGTGTGCCTGCTGATGAAGACTTGCCAGATGTCTAGGATGATGGCACTCAGGGGGAGGAACATGACAATCCCCCAGGTAATGATCCTAGAGATGGGGAGACAGCCAGCTCCTCAGAATTAGATGATGATCAGCAGCCTCCAGCTTCAGAGGCAAGGTAGAAAGGAAAAGAAGTGGTTTCCGAAGTTCCACTCTTAGCAGATACTCCTTTCGAGAGGCAGGTGAGACAGAAAATTGTTATTAATTTGAAACCTGTCGTTGAAAGATTAGATGCTCAAGGAGAGATCTTGTGCTCTCTTCAAAGTGATGTAAACTCCATTTTTATGAGCCAAGCATCCACCGCTAAGGAGATCTCTCAAATAAGAAATGCCATGAAATTGTTCAACAAAGAGATGGGCAGCATGAAGTCTATGCTAGCTGAGTTTCTGAAGGCAGTTGGAGCTCAAGCTCCTCCTCCTCCTGCAGATCAGAACTTGGATGCTGATTCTTCCAGGCCATCAGGGCCATCAGTTCCAGTGTCCGGGCCATCAGGGCCTCCAGCAACAGCAGCAGAGGCAGAGGTCAATGAGCAAGGGCCATCTGGGCCAGCTGAGCAAGTTGAAGGGCCTCCAGGGCTAGCTGAGATGGTGTCAAGGCCATTAGGGCCATTGGAGTCTGATCCTGTGCAGACAGTGGTAGAAGAAGAAGTCTTGGCACCTCAGCCCCCAGCTCCTTCTTTTTCTTCTCACACACCTGTTCCTTCATCACCACCCTCAGCTTCTACAACACCTCCTGCTCCCCAGACCTTCAAGAAGCGTCAATCCAGACCCATTTCCTCTCCAACACCATTTCCCTCTCAATCTACTTTTTCTCCTGCCTCCTCCACTCATATTCCTCCACCTCCATCTATCTTTGAGGTTCCTCCAGCCTCATCATCAGCTGGAGCCTCCTCCTCTGGTCCCTCTTCATTAGTTGGACCATCACCTCACACCTCTTCTCCTCCACCATCCCCTCTTCATCCTCCTCCTCCTCCCTCCTTCATCACCATCATTCCAGAAGGAACTCAAATTGATGGTCCCTATCTGAGCCCCATCAAGGACGAATTTGAGGGCACCATTCTTGGCTCTGTTCTCAAAATTGGCCAACATATACATGTCTCTGATCCCTCCTGTCCTCCCTCTAAGAAAAGAAAAACCTCTTCATCTTTTAATTCTTTGTGTCCTCCCTTGTGGTTTTCTCTCTCAGGGGTCACTAAAAACATGCCTCTCTACAGGGAATACCTTACCAAGGTTGTCTTTGCCACCCTCTTCAATCTACCTTTCTTAAACCTTTCTGACCATCTTCAAACCATCCTACCCTACACATCTCTCACCAAGGTTGTCAAGGCCAAAATCTTCTCTTCTGCTCAATCCCTCTCTGAAGAAGAATGGGCACGCTCAAATAAGGTCCTCTACAACAAGTTTCTCTCTGCCAGATCTGAAGTGTTTCCTCCCAGGGATCACTCTCTCACCTTGTCAGATTGGTTTCTGCTTCACCATAACAACACCTGGGCTCCCTTCATCCAGAAAGAGATCAAGATGATCAGGCAATTCACAATGTTTAATGATTACAGGTATCTTCATCGTTTACCTGAAGTCCAGCTCAGCCAGTTCGGGCAAGCCATCAGAAATCTTGGACCTGAGCTTGGCCCTGCAGCCATTCAAGTAGACTTTGCTACTCTTCAGCTGCCAGAGGCTACATATCTTCCTCCCCTTCACTCTTTGCTCATGGATACACCAGTAGGCTCAATTATCTTTGATCGTTTTGCGCGAGTGATGGGCAGAATCAAAGTTCAGAAGGGCAGTGTGGTAGATTTCCCCAAATTTATCTTTAGGGAGTACCACCTAGGCCACATATGTGCTGAGATTCTAGCCCCTGCCTTGTCAGAATGTGAAAGACTAACACCTGTAGGGTGGGCCAAGTTCTATCCCTTATCTGCACAGCAATTGTCGGATACCATTGTAACCTTTGCCAGGGACGACCACCCTCCAATCTCAGCTGCAACCTTTTTGGATATGAATTCCCTCCACCTTGTAAATGATCCTCTTCAAATGTGGGTAGAAAGGTACAAAGTCTATGTCGCCATGCGCCAGGAATTGAAGCATAGGCAGATCTTCTATCCTGTCACCCTGAATCAGTTTCTTGCTTGTGCTAGCTTTGGAAAAGTCACCTTCTACAAGTACTCCTTGGACAGAGATCCGTACATTGATTTCCTTGAAGCTCAGTTGGTCCTTCACCTCAAAAGAATGGCTCCCTCTATGGGACCAAATTATTCTGTTGGTCCTTGACCCTTCAAGACTTACTTTGAAAGGCAGGAAGAGCAGGCCTGGGAGATTATTTCTCATTTTGCCTCTCTTTTATCTTCTGCATATTACCTACCTGTACCTCCTCAGAATGAATAAACTCCATTTTCTTGTCTCTGCTTATCTTTTCTCTTCATTCTTTGTCTCAGCTTATCTTTTTGCTTAATGACAAAAAGAGGGAGAAACATACTTAGCATGTCTGAAATACATGTGCAAATGTTCAGATAATTTTTACATGCTTATTGATTAAAATTTTGTCATCACCAAAAATGGGGAGATTGATGATCAATCTGTCCCCATGTATTTTTAATTACTTATTTATTTTTATTTTTTTGGTGATTAACAAATTTCCTTCAATGATTTCTAACATATATTTCATAAGTCTTAAGTACAGGAAATATACCAAGGTCACACAAACCAATGTTGGTAAGTATTACCTCTCTGAAGCTTTTATCTTGACAAGATCATATTTCTCTAAGTCCATATCGACTTCTGTTGAAAGTCATAACGATTTCAATAGAGCTATAACAATTTCTTTATAAGACTAAATGGTGTTTCAATCAAGTCGTTCCCGTAACGATTCCTTAAGTTATCGCATCGATTTCTTTAGAACTCGCAACGACTTGCCCATCGTAATGATTCCTTAAGTTATCGCATTGATTTCTTTAGAACTCGTAACGACTTGCCCGTCGTAACGATTCCTTATGTTATCGCATCGATTTCTTTAGAACTCGCAACGACTTGCCAGTCGTAACGATTCCTTAAGTTATCGCATCGATTTCTTTAGAACTCGTAATGACTTGCCCGTCGTAATGATTCCTTAAGTTATCACATCGATTTCTTTAGAACTCGTAACGACTTGCCCGTCGTAACGATTCCATAAGTTATCACATCGATTTCTTTAGAACTCGTAACGACTTGCCCGTCGTAACAATTCCTTAAGCTATCGCATCGATTTCTTTAGAACTCGCAACGACTTCCTTTAGTGCTATAACGATTTGAATTCATAACGATTTCTTAAGTGTCTGAACGACTTCTTTACTGTGATATCGTTTGATTTCAAACAAATCGTTCTCACAACGATTCTATAAGTCATCACAACGATTTTTTCAGAACTCGTAACAACTTGCCCGTCGTAACGACTTCGTAAGTTATCATAACGATTTCTTTAGAATTCGCAACGACTTGCTCGCCGTAACGATTTCTTAAGTTATCATAATGATTTCTTTTGAATTCGCAACGACTTGCTTGCCGTAACGATTTCGTAAGTTATCATAACGATTTCTTTGGTACTCGCAACGATTTGCTTCTTGTAAAGATTTCTTTAAAGCTCATAACGACTTTATAAGTATTCATAACGATTTCCTTGTTGAACACATAAACTTGCTTTCTATAACGATTTGCTCTCTATAATGACTTGTTAGTATTCATAACGATTTCATAAGTCATATAGACAACGACTTTATGGTTTATATCGACTTGACATTTACCTTATCTCTTAAAGTATTGAATAGTCAAAGTCTTCTCTTATCTATCTAACTGTTGTGCATTTAATAAAGGCAGAACGTATCTCTGCATGCATGCAGATGATATCCTTTTCTTATTATGCATATTCTGTCAACATCTTTTAGAATAAGCTACTTGGCTTTGCTATTTTTGTGAATACTCACGTTAACGTTTACTGACACCAAGAGACAGCCTAGCTGCCTACTGTTCTAGCATTTATTATGTGCAGGGTCCTGAAGACATTTTGTCATACAACGTTGGACCTTATAGACACGAGAAGACCCTATCTCTTTGCGTGCTCAAATGGATAAAAGATTTTTGAAGCTTCTAAATGTCAAGCAGTCTAACGTCTATCAACTTAAGAGACAACGGTTACTTCAACGACCGTATTGCAAAAGAAGATTTAAATACAAGACAGAAGAGAAGAATAAGCAAGTAACCGAGTGGAGATCAAGTATCTTGCATTCAAACATTCAAATTCTTCTGCAAGAAGTCTAGAGCTAAGAATCTCATTCCTCATCATCCTTAGCTCTTCGCTCTCTGTGCTATAATAGAATTTCTAAGAGAGCCCGTGTAGTTCTGAGAGTGTGCCTTGTTTAGATCTTTTTGCTCTCAGTACTTGTTGCTTCAGATCTTGGCTTGAAAAAGCTTGATCTAGGGGCTTGAATTCATTCTATTCTCTTTGTGGTGTTTCCCTTCGTGTGTGAAGGAAGACCTGGTGGGATCTAGGGTGCTGTTTCCCTTTTGTTGTGAAGGAAGACCTGGTGAGGTATCCAGGGTGTGGTTTTTCCCTTCTGGTGTGAAGGAAGACCAGCTGTGCTGGGTGTTGTTGTGTCCATAGGGGGACTGTACCCGAGTTAGTGAAAACCTGAGTTGTTGCTCAGGGACTGGACGTAGGACTCCTAAGGAAAGGAGGTCCGAACCAGGATAATTCTTTGTGTTGTGTGATTGATTCTTTGTGAGTTTGTTGTTCATACTAACCGTTACTAACCAACTCCGAAGATTGTTTTTGTGTATACTTTTACGTACATGTGTCACCTAAATAGTTTTTTTAAAAGACCCATTCACCCCCCTCTGGGCTAGTCAACCGGGCAACAGCTCCTTCATGCTCCTCAATAGTTGGTGAAGATTCAACAATAAGATAATCTTCTTCTGCATTTTGTAGAGTCCTGCAAGAAGTAGAACCATTAGAATTATAAGAGCTTTCATCAAAGACTACATGTGGATATTCTTCCACAATTTTATTCTTTATAATGTAGACTCTATATGCTCCAGAATTTTCAGAATAACCAAGAAAATAGCTTCAAGACTCTTAGCATCAAATTTATCAAGTTTTCTTTATTGTTGTTACGTACAAAATATTTGCAACACAAAATCTTAAAGTAAGACAAGGTGGGTTTTTTGTTTTTTAAGAGTTCATAAAGGGTTTTTCTGATTTGTGGTCTGACCAATGCTCTATTCAAAATATGATTTTCTATATTCACAGCTTTAGCCCAGAAGGATTTGGGCAGTTTGCTTTCCAAGAGCATGGATCTATCTATTTCCACAAGAGTTCTATTCTTTCTTTCCACAACTCCATTTTTTTCTGGAGTTCTTGAAGAAGTGAATTTGTGAAAAATGCTCAACTCAACACATAAATCAGAAAAATCTTATTTTCAATTGACCACCATGATCAGTCAAAATAGACTTTATTTTGTGTGAAAATCTCATTAAGTCAGTGTTATAGAATTTCCTGAATTCTTGACAGGTTTCACTTTTGTGTGATAGAAAGATAACCCGAGTATATCTAGTAAAATCATCAATGATGGCAAATTCATGATAGAAAGATAACCCAAGTATATCTAGTAAAATCATCAATGATGGCAAATTCACAACGTTTGCCACTATGACTAAGAATTCTTGTTGGCCCAAAAAGGTCTATGTGAAGTAATTCTAGTGGCTCAGTAGTGAGTACATCATTGAAGATCTTAAAAGATTTCCTGGTTTGTTTTCCTTGAGCACATATCCCACAAACTTGATTTTCAACATTAGGAAAAGATTTAGGAAGTCCTTTAACCAGATTTAGCCTTATGAGTTTATTCACGGTGTTGAAACTTACATGACCAAGTCTCTTATGCCATGTCCATGAAATTTCATTTTTATTAGAAACTAAATAGATGTTTTCATCAAAATTTTTGTCAATATTTATCAAGTAAACATTGTTATCTCTTTTTCCAAAGAAGATTATTTTTTTAGATGAGAAGTCAATTATTTTGCAAGAGTTTGACTAAAAAACAGCTTTGTGACCTTTGTCACACAATTGACTAATGCTCAACAAATTGTAATCCAAACCATCAATTAACAGAACATTTTCAATTGAGTTTGAGGAGGATTTACCAACCTTTCCAGATCCAATTATTTCCCCTTTATTTTTACCTCCAAATGTGATAGATCCTCCTTCCTTTCAATTAGACATGTGAACTTTGTTCTGTCTCCAGTCATGTGCCGTGAACACCCACTATCAAGATACCACACATTTGAGCTGGGTGCACGACCTTCCTGCACATATCAGATCAGAGGAGAAAAGATTTTGGTACCCAAACATTGTTTGGACCATCAATTTTATTGAGCAAAAATAGCAGATCTTTCTTAACCCACATTTAAGTAATTTTTGTTTTGGATTTCACCTCTTAAATGACTTCCCTTTTTGGCAATTTAACATTATGATTTGGAATGTAAACACCAGTGTTTTTCCTTTCATAGGCAGGGAAATTATGTATTTTGGTATGATTGTTCATGTATGGAAATCCAGACCAAAAGTTCTGTTGATATCATGGAAAACTTGGATAGAGTGAATGTGAGTTATACCAATGAGGACTGTGGTACCATTGATTCCAAGAATTGATCAAATTAGATTGATATGATGTTTTGGACTTCCAATCAACATTATGAAAATGTGTTTTGCATTTTTATAATTTTTCATATTTTTGTCTGAATTTTTGTTTATCTTCTTTTTGTTTTTTAGAAACAGATAGGTCGGCCTATGTTGATTGTGTGTCGACATAGTAGCCACAGGTTTCAGCTTATGGCTAACCTATGTCGACCTCTATGCAGCATGTGTTGACCTGATTGGTTTCTTCTGATTGGATACATTATTTTATTCTTGTTTTTTACTGTTTCAGATGTTTTCTTTGATAATTGTTTATTCTTGTTTTCTGAATTGTTGCTTTTAACAAACTTTATCAAAGGTATTTTAGAAGGTTTTTATTTCTTCTCAGATGCTTTATTTCTAGTTGGTTATTCTGTGGTAAATCCCAGTTTATGCTTTTTAGCATTCATTTTAAGTCCCAAAAAGGCATCAAGATTTTCTTTTCCTTTTGTGAAATTCTTTATCACTTGATCCTTTTCATTCAACAACTTATTAAGTTTTTCAATTTCATCAATTGCTTGTTGTTTTTCCTTTTGTTGCAATTTATCTTTGTTATTTTTTCAATTTCATTATTAGCCTTTTGAGACATGGTTTTGAATTTATCCAATTCATCTAGAATTACTTTTCTTTCATCATTAAATTCAGAAATTTCCTTTTTAAGTTCAGATATTATACTTGCTAGAGAAGTATCATGCATAATATTTTCAATTTTTATTTTCAGATATTTGTTTTCTTTTCTTATTTCAAAGTATTTTTCAACTAATGTGGCATAAGCATCTTGCCAATCATCAACAGTGTATTCTTCAAATGAAGAATTTAACTTGTTGTCACTACTGTTGGCCATAAAGCATACTTTCTCATCTTCAGAACTTGAGGAATTGTCTTCTTCTTCTTCACTCTGGTCTTCATCTGACCAGGTTGCTACCATTGCGTTTGGCTTCTTTGTCTTGATACCCTTCCTATACTTCTTGCTCATGTCTCTTTTCAATTCAGGACACTCACCTTTCATGTGTCCTGGCTTATTGCACCTGTAACATAGAAACAAATTATCAGTTTTCTTGTCATTTCTGTTCAGAAGTGAAGATGAAGATGGAAGTTGTTTCTTGCCAATGGATTTTTTGTATTTTCCATGGTGTTTGCCAATTCTTGATGTCAAAAATTTTCTAAACTGTCTGGTGATGAGGGCAATTTCATACACATCAGATTCAGATGATTCAGAAACATTAATTTCTTTTTCTTTGTCTTTTCCACTTGTTGAGGCTTTGAGTGCGGTTGGTTTAGCCTTTAGCATATGTTCTTTAGTTCTTTTCAAATTTATTTCATAAATCATCAGTGATCCTTTGAGCTCATCCAGAGAGATTTTGAATAAGTCCTTAGAATCCTCGAAGATAGTTGCCTTAGTATGCCATGCATGAGATAAGGATCGAAGGACTTTTCTTACCAGCTTAGCATCAGTGTAATCCTTACCTAATCCTTTCAGTCCATTAACAATCACCATGAACCTAGCAAAGATTTCAGATATAGATTTATCAAACTTCATGGTTAACATTTCATAATCAGAAATTGACAAATTGGCCTTAGTTTCTTTAACTTGTGATGTTCCCTCATACATCAACTGAAGCTTATCCCACAATTTTTTTTTGTAGAGGAGCACTCGAACACTCTAGCATATTCTTTGGGATGAATTGCACATTGAAGCATGTTCATAGCCCTAAAATTTAATGTAGCCCTTCCTATTTGCTCTCTGGTCCATGTATCCTCATCGCCAGTGATTTCATAAGGGCCTTTTTCAACAATCTTCCAGATTTCATAATTCTGGGCTCTAAGAAACACTTGCATTCGGTTCTTCCAATAAGCATAGTTAGATCCATCAAAGTAGGGTGGTCTGTTTATAGAGTGGCCCTCAGCTATAAAACCTCGAGAATCCATGAATCAAATTGTATAGTTGTTGAATAATTAAGCATACAGATCAAATCGGATGTATCAAACAAATGTGATCAAATCAGAAATAGAGATTAACCTGCTTTGATACCAATTGTAGCATCGAATGAGTAGGGTGAATATATCTAGAAGGGGGAGTTGAATAGATCTAACACCAATCACAGCGGAAGCTTGAGTAATTTAAAAATTACTTCAAATTGTAACACAATTCAGTGAAAACTCATACTGATCTGATATGAGTGTGTGCAGTTGATGTGTGAGACAATTAGACAAACAGTGTGTGAGCGATCCTTATGCATACATCTATCGAAGAGACAATTAAACAAACCACAATGCACAAGGATTTTTAAGGTGGTTTGGAGATCACAATAAGTGATTCCTACATCCACCCCTCACCACTGTGAGGATTAAACCATACACTATCTCGTAAAAGAGATACAACACACACACACACACTTAAGAGCACGACGGCTCAGTCTACACACTTGAGCAAACCACTGAAGGCACACACACACGATCAGACACACTCTCTGATAGAGATTAATCTGCACAGAATGCTTGTGCAAATCAATCAACTCTCAGAAGCACACACACATATGAAGAGCCTTTGCTTGTGCTCTCCTCTGTTGGAGAACAACTGGACTTCAATGAAATTTGAAGATCTGGACACTTCTCTTCTGAGATTGGATCTCCATATCAGGAAGAAGAACAAAGGATTCACGAGCTTCTTCTCTTCTCCTTATTCTTCTTCTTCTTTTTCTTGTTCTTGACGGCGGTGCTCTGCTCCTCTTTTTGGGCTCTGCATTTTCCCGCTCCTATCCACACACCTCTGTTTTTCCGCCGCTTCTGGACACTTTTCCTTTTTAGCCTCATACCTTTCACAAAGGACAAGGGCCTATTTATACCCAAATGTCCAAACCTCGTACTTAGGGTTGTGTGTACCTGATACTGGCAACTGCCACCGACGACGCCTTCAGGACTCTATCACCCAATGCGGCCGACGAGAGGGTCCTCGGCCGAAGACCACTTAGTCACCGTGCAAGGTAGATCCAGCTGGCCTTACCCCCATTAACCGTGGAACCTTAATAAGGAAGGCCTCAAGGATCTCGGGCTGCGAGACCTTCCTCATTCATAGCTGGCAATCGCCAGTTGTGATCCAGAGGGCACCCGATGATCACGCCCCCTGCCTTGAAGCACCCTTCAGCATAACAAGGAAAGAGAAGAGGCAGATTAAGGCAAGGGCCAGCAGCCTGCCTTGCGTGGGCACCACTATAAAAACAAAGGAGATGCTCCGCACCAAGGTATGTGACGAGTGGCATTGAAATCCTCTCACCCCTTACCTTTGTCTATCTAACTTGGGCGTCAGAGTGTTTCCCCACCGAGGTGACTCGGTGGTCTCTGCAGGCTGGAGCTCTGTCGAATCCCACCGACGACGACACACCTTCACCTTGGGGCCCACTCAGTTTAACTCTGGTCAATCCCCATCTTGCCTCTGCAGCAACATTTGGTGCCGTCTGTGGGAATTTATTTTTGCTTCGAGCAAAAAGCCACTTCCCATGGCACCCAAGGCGAAGGCAGTCGCTCGTTCGTCCGGTGATGAGATGCTCCCCACCTCCATAGTAGAAGAAGTGGCAGGCGACAATTCAGGAGTGGGAGAGTAAGACTTGACTACATCATCGCGCCTAGATCGAGTGGAGCAGATGCTTGCGAATCTCCAGCAAGTGTTGTTAAGAATGGAGCAAGATCGACAGGCGCCCCCGGAGCACCATGAAGCTATAGTACAGCCAGCAACCCAGACGGCAGATGTTCGGCAGGGGAACGCCGACCCCAGGTACGTGCAACCTGTTGTGTCAGCCAGCTGCGCCGGTGATCAACGTCCCCCGTCAGTCATAGTAGCACAAGGACCCCAGGTCGAAGCCCCGCCACCGATGGTCCCAGCTGTCCAAATGGAGCCCATTGCAAAAACCGACATTATCGTCGATCACTTTTCAGCCGAATCCACCCCCGCACTGGCAAGTGCCCGAGCTGCTGACTCTAGGTGGAAAGATGATCTACAGGAAATGAACAGGAAGATCGAGGCGCTAGAGCGAGGTACGCACGCCCCCTCGGTGGCAACATTCTTGGCTACCTCTCCCTTCGTCGAGGAAATCACGTCGGCACCCGTACCAGACAAGTTGCAACTGCCAAAGTTCAGGCGTTATAATGGAACAACGAACCCCGTCCATCACCTCAACCACTTCCAAGGACAAGTAGAAATTGTAAATATCAATGATGCATTAAAATGTCGTGCTTTTATGTCAACCCTGGATGATGCAGCACTGTAATGGTTCAAGTCACTCCCCTCTCGATCGGTAGCTGGTTTCGCCGATCTAGCACAGCGGTTCCTGGACCACTTCTACAACACGGTGCAGCATTCACTGTGCACCGACGACCTTTGGCTCGTCTCGCAGAAGGAGGGGGAGATGTTTCAAGATTTTACGAAAAGGTTCCAGCTAGAAGTGATGAAAGTGGTGGATTTAGACTTGAGGACGACGGTCAACATTCTGACGAGGGTGTGCTTAAACGCTCCGTTCGTTGCATCCATCGCTAAGAAACCCCCAGTGAGCCTCTCCGACCTGCTTTCTAGAATGCAGAAGTATGTACGACTGGAGTCGACGCTCGACTCCGCGGGGCGGCTCGGCCGTTCACCTGAGCAGGGAGCTGCGAGCTCGGAGCATAGTTCAAAGAAGCCAAAAAGAGAGGAAATGCGCAGTGAGAAGCGGCGGGATGCAGATCGACGAGAGGCGGACCGTCGCGCAGAAACAGATCGTCACCCCGACGAATACCGACACGTCAGGGACCTACCTCACTTCGGGAGGTTACCCTCTGAGATCCTTCCCATTATCAAGAAGCTGCCAGAATTCAAGCGTCCCGAGCCCCTGGCGAGGCCGCCGACAGGCAGAGGAGCCGATCTGTATTGTGAGTATCACAGAGGGTATGGCCATCTCACCGACCAGTGAAGAAGCTTAAAGATGGAGATCGCAGAGATGCTGTAGAGGGGACTTATCGGCAAAGACGTCGTCGATGGCCGCACAAAGGAGCGCACTCCCGAGGATGACCGAGAGGCGCACAGGGGCAAAGGAGCCATCCTGGTCCTGTCAGGAGGCCCGGACGGTGGCGGTGATAGTGGGAGAAAGCGGAAAGCCTACGCGGCGGCCAAGGGCGGTATGACAAGCAAGACGTGTCTCAAAGAAGGAGACGCCATCACCTTCTCCGACCCAGATGTGGTCGGAGTTAGTCTTCCTCATGACGACGCATTGGTAATCCATGCCGATGTCGATGGATATGATGTACACCGTATCCTTATAGATAATGGGGCGGCCCTCGATGTCTTGTTTTATGACTGTTTTGTAAAAATGACCAACCTAAGCACCGACCTCAAAGCAGTCGCGACCCCCCTTTTCGGTTTTAACGGGGTGCTCGTCAACGCCGAGGGGTCAATAAAACTAAAAGTCACTCTAGGCACCCGACCTCGGCAAATAACCGTTGAGGCCGACTTCCTTGTGGTAAAAGTGAAGTCAGCATACAACGCTATCTTCGGTCGGGGCCTCTTGGGAAAGTTGGGAGGGGTCCCCTCAACGTATCACCAGAAATTAAAGTTCCCGACCCCTGGAGGGATTGGCGAGGTCGTGGAAAACCAGACCGAGGCCAGAAGATGTTATGTTAATTCAATAAAAGCAAAAGCGCTAGCAGTTACTGAGTATTTACCCTCTTCTGATGAAAATGTTGCAAGGCATGAACCAGCTGAACAAACCAAGCTTATAGAGGTCGCCGGCGGGAAGCTGGTGGTCAACTGCGAGCTTGAGAAGTTGGACGAGGCAATCACCGAATTCCTAAGGAAAAATGTCGACATCTTTGCCTGGTCGGACGACGACCTCACCGGCATCGACCCCAATATAATCCAGCACCACCTGAACGTGAGCGCCGAAGCAAGGCCAGTCCGTCAAAAGAAGAGGCCGTTGTCAGCGGACCGACAAAAGGCGGTTGGTGACAACACAGCAAAATACCTGCGAACAGGGACCATCAGAGACGTATTCTACCCCGAATGGGTCGCCAATGTCGTCCTTGTACGCAAGGCTAATGGGAAGTGGAGAATGTGCATGGACTTCACCGACCTGAACAAGGCCTGCCCCAAGGATAGCTACCCTCTGCCTTGCATCGATCAGCTCGTCAACTCCACAGCGGGGCATGAGCTTCTTAGCTTCCTCGACGCATACTCGGGATACCATCAAATCAGAATGGCGCCCAACGACGAGGAGAAGACATCGTTCAACACAGAAAAAGGTCTATACTGCTTCACTCGAATGCCATTTGGGTTAAAGAATGCAGGTGCCACATACCAGCGGCTCGTCAACACAATGTTCGAGCAACAAATCGGGAAGACAATGGAAATCTACATCGACGACATGCTGGTGAAAAGCCGACGTGCCGAGGATCACGTTCAAGACCTGGCTGAGGCGTTTGAGGTGCTAAAGCGATTCGGGATGAAACTCAACCCTGAGAAGTGCGTCTTCGGCGTACGCGCGAGGAAATTCCTCGGCTACCTCATCTCCAACAGAGGAATCGACGTCAACCCCGACAAGATACAGGCCATCGTGAACATGACGCCCTCGAGAACGGTTAAGAAGGTCCAGTGGCTTAACGGTAGGGTTACTGCTCTAAGCAGATTTATGTCCAGGTCGGTGGAAAGATGTAAACCCTTCTTCGAAGTGCTGAGAAGAGGGCGCTTCGAGTGGACCGAGGAGTGCCAGGAAGCTTTCGACGACCTCAAGACACACTTGGCACATGTTCCAACGTTGAGTAAGCTGATAGTCGGGGAAGATCTATTACTGTACCTCTCAACAACAACGCATTCTATCAGTTTGGTGCTTGTACAGGAAGAGAACCGCAACCACCTCCCTGATGAACAGTCCATCCCCTCGTAATTTTAAATCCATTACATACTTATTTTGGTGATAAACAAAACTCTGTCAAAAGTTTTCTAACTACATTTCATTTAGCCTTAAGCATAGGAATTCTTCAAAGAAAATCAAGCACTTATGGTAAGTACATATATGCATTGATTCCAGTAAAGATGTAACGACTTCTTTGTAAGTTCTAAAGTTCAAACAAGTCGATGTTATAACGATTTCATAAGTCATCGTAATGATTTCTTTAGAAAGCGCAACGACTTGCCAGTCATAACGATTTCATAAGTCATCGTAACGATTTCTTTAGAACTCGTAACGACTTGCTCGTCATAACGATTTCTTTAGAAAGCGTAATGTCTTGCCAGTCATAACGATTTCATAAGTCATCGTAACGATTTCTTTAGAACTCGTAACGACTTGCTCGTCATAACGATTTCTTTAGAAAGCGTAACAACTTGCCAGTCATAATGATTTCATAAGTCATCGTAACGATTTCTTTAGAACTCGTAATGACTTGCTCGCCATAACGATTTCTTTAGAAAGCGTAACTACTTGCCAGTCATAACGATTTCATAAGTCATCGTAACGATTTCTTTAGAACTCGTAACGACTTAGTCGTCATAACGATTTCTTTAGAAAGCGTAACGACTTGCTCGTCATAACGATTTCTTTAGAAAGCGTAACGACTTGCCAGTCATAACGATTTCATAAGTCATCGTAACGATTTCTTTAGAACTCGTAATGACTTGCTCGTCATAACGATTTCTTTAGAAAGCGTAACGACTTGCCAGTCATAACGATTTCATAAGTCATCGTAACGATTTCTTTAGAACTCGTAACGACTTGCTCGTCATAACGATTTCTTTAGAAATCGTAACGACTTGCCTGTCGCAACGACTTTATAAGTTATCGTAACGATTTCCTTAGAAAGCGCAACGACTTGCTTGTGGTAACAATTTATAAGCTACCGTAAAGACTTCTTTAGAACTCACAACGATTTGCTTTCCGTAACGACTTCTTTAGAACTCACAACGATTTGCTTTCCGTAACGACTTCTTTAGAACTCGCAACGACTTGCCTGTCATAACGATTTCGTAAGTTATCTTAACGACTTCTTCTGAATCTATAACGATGTGTTATGATTCATAACGACTCTCTTAGACTATCATGATCTCATAACGATTTCATAAGACATGTTTCCATCAAATAAATGTTTTCTTTGATTTGAAATACGTTGAATAGTCAAAGTCGTATCTCACCTGTTTGACTGCTATGCATTTAATGAAGACTGAACGTATCTATGCATGCACGCAGAACATATCTTCCATTATCATGTATTCTCTGCACGTATCCTTTTAGAACGATAAACTGTCACTACTATATCTGTGTTTACTTGCTCTAACATTGACTGACATCTGGAGATAGTGTTAGCTGTCTACCATTAAAGCTCAACTTTTGCAGAACCTTGAAGTTGTACCATCTTACAACGTTGGACATAGAAAGAACTAAAGTCACCTCAGAAGATCTCATCACTTTGCGTGCTCTAAAGAACAAAAGACTGTTGACTGGAAGCTTCCATAAATCCTTCAGTCTAACGTTCACCAAAGCTGTGAGACAACGGCTATCTCATCGTCTACATTCAAGATGAAGATATATATATATATATATACAAGACAGAAGATTTGAAGATACAGAGATATAGCGATCAAGAAAGAAAAACAACGTTGCAGTCTTTCAAGTCTTCACAAGAATTCTAGAGCCAGCTTTGTCATTCCATTCTGCCTTGGCTCTTAGCTCCCTGTGTTGTGAGAAAATTCAGAAGAGAGCTAGAATAGTTCTGAGAGAGAGCACCTGTGTAGATCTTTAACTCTCAGTGCTTGTAGCTTCAGATCGAGCTCTGTTAAAGCTTGATCTAGGGGCTAGTCAATCCTTCTTTCAGATTCCCTTGTTTGTTTCCCTTCGGGTGTGAAGGAAGACCTGGTGGTACCAGGGTGTTGTGTTTCCCTTCGTGTGTGAAGGAAGACCTGGTGGTACCAGGGTGTTGTGTTCCCTTCAAGTGTGAAGGAAGACCAGCTGAGCTGGGTGGTTGTTTCGTCCATAGGGGGACTATACCCTAGATAGTGGAATCCTGAGGTTTGCTCAGGGACTAGACGTAGGACTCCTAAGGAGAGGAGATCCGAACCAGGATAAATCTGTGTGTTGTGTGATTGTCTTCTTTGTGTGATTGTTCTTTTTACTAACCATTACTAATCTCTTCCAAGAATGTTTTTGTGTTTGTTTAAGTTCAGGTTTAAACTAAGTGAATAATTTTAAAGACCCATTCACCCCCCCTCTGGGTTCGCCAACCGGGCAACAAGTGGTATCAGAGCGAGTCTCTTCGACAAAGAACAAGATCCAACGATCTGAAGAGTAAAGATCCATGGCAGCCCAAGGTCACAACGAAGGTCAGTCAGTCAACAGACCTCCCTTGTTCGATTGTGAAGATTATACCTATTGGAAGACAAGAATGGAGTACTTCCTGCAAGGACATGATTATCAAATTTGGTCGATAATAGAAGAAGGAGATCTTCTAGTAACGAATGAAAAAGCTCAATGGACAGATGAAGACAAGAAAAAAATTTCTCTAAACTGTAAAGCCAAGAGCATGCTGTGTTGTGCGCTAAGTAAGAAAGAAATCAACAGAGTTTCAGCCTGTAAATCCGCGATGGAAATGTGGGAAAAGATCAGAATCACTTATGAAGGCACAAATAAGGTCAAGGAGACAAGAATAGATATTCTTGTAACTCAATATGAGCGATTTCAAATGCAGTCAGGTGAATCCATAACCCAAATGTTCAGTAGATTCACAGACATCACTAATGGGTTAGCTGGATTAGGAAAAACCTATGAAATGGGAGATATGGTAAGGAAAATTCTTAGATCCTTGCCATCCTCATGGACTCCAAAAGTAACGGCCATTGAGGAAGCCAATGATCTGAAGAGAATGTCTCTAGAAAAGCTAGTTGGGTCACTCATGGCCCATGAGATAAACATGGAGAGATTAGGAGAATCCTCCAGTAGAAAGAAGCAGTCCAATGCGCTCAAAGCTGATGAGGACTCATCTGAAGAATCTTTGGATAACAGTGAGGACAATAAAGACAGTGATGAAGAAGCTATGCTGTCAAGAAGATTGCAAAGGATCTTGGCCAAGAAGAAAAAGTTCCAGTCCGGTAGAAGGTATTTCAAGAAAAATAAAGATTTCAAGAGACCAGACGGAAAAGATCAGAAGAAAAATGAGCCACTCTGCTACGAGTGCAAAAAGCCAGGACACATGAAGGCTGAGTGTCCAAAGCTCAAGAAGCCAGAGTTTAGAAAGAAGGATAACTCTAAAAAGTTCAGAAGGTACAAGAAGAAAGCCATGGCAGCTGCATGGGAAAACAGCAGTGACTCAGACAGTGAGTCAAGCTGCAGCAGTGATGAAGAAAAAGCCAACCTGGCTTTTATGGCAAATACCGAGGATAAGGTAACTTCTGATTCCTCTTTTGATTCCTATAATGATTCAGATTTAGATAACATAGAAGAAGCTTTTAATGAACTATATGACAAATACAGAAATGTATGCAAACTATTAAAAGCTTGTAAGAAGAATAATACTTGTCTTGAAAATACTAACTCGGATCTAAAAACTGAAAATGAGGAACTAGAAAATCAAATAACTGAACTTAAAAGGAGAAATGAACTGTTTGTGAAGACCTAAAAGCCAAGAATGAACAAATAACAAAATTGGAAAAACAGGAAAGTACAGATGAATTAAGAAAAGAAATTAATAACTTAAATAAAGAAAATGATAAACTATCAAGCACATTAGAGAAATTTACTAATGGTAAAAACTCACTAATATTAAAAGGCGCTAGAAGATCAGGTAAGAAGAAAAATGGATTAGGATATACACCCCAGATAATGAAGAAACCATAATTCATCCTAAAACATATCCAACACCAAAATTTGTACCTGAACAAGATATCGCATACAAAGCTGATTTCAAATATATTGAAAAATAACTAAGTTATCCTGCTGTAGTCATTGCAATAAGTTAGGACATATTATAACTACATGCCCAACAAGACATAAAAAATGGATAATAAAAGGCAAAATCAATGATACTAATCCATCAGGACCCAAAAGAATTTGGGTACCTAAAGCTTGATGTTTTTATTTCAGGTTAACCCTAAAGCATCCAAATGGTACTTGGATAGTGGATGCTCAAGACACATGTCAGGCAACCAGAAGTTATTCTCCCACCTTCAAGCTGAAGAAGGGACAGTCACCTATGGAGATAATGGGAAAGGCATAGTAGTAGGCAGCGGGTCTGTGAACAACAAAGGAAAAGTAGTCATTGAAGATGCATTATTGGTCAAAGGATTGAAGCACAATCTAATTAGCATTAGTCAGCTGTGTGACAAAGGCCATCAAATCAAGTTTCAAGAGTCTAAGTGTAGCATACTGAAGGATGGAGAAATCATCTTTGAAGCTAATAGAGAAAAGAATTTGTATGTACTCTACCTTGAAGAACTCAAAGAGCAAAACGTCTGTCTGGCAGCCAGTAAAGTCAAGTCTACTGAATTGTGGCACAGACGTCTTGGACATTGCAGCATAGATGGCATAAGAAAACTATTAAAGAAAAATCTTGTGGAAGGTCTGCCAAAAGTCAGTGGAAAATTGGAAGGTGTTTGTAAACCTTGTGCTAAAGGAAAGCATACCAAGAGCTCCTTCAAGTCAAAAACCGTGGTAACCACCTCAAAACCCTTAGAGCTCCTACATATGGATCTATTTGGGCCAATGAGGACTACCAGTCTTGGAGGAAAGAACTTTGGATTTGTCATAGTTGATGACTATTCAAGATTTACATGGGTTTCATTCCTAGAGCATAAAGATGACACTTTCGATAACTTTGTCAACTTCAGCAAGAAAGTTCAGAAAGATCAAAAGTTCAGCATTGTGTCTATCTGATCAGATCATGCTGGTGAGTTTCAGAATGAAAAGTTTGCTAGATTCTGTGAGAGTCAAGGAATTGAGCACAACTTCTCAGCGCCAAGAACACCACAGCAAAATGGCATTGCCGAGAGAAAGAATAGAACCCTACTAGATATGGCAAGAACTATGCTCTCAGAATATGATCTGCCAAGATATTTTTGGGCTGAAGCAGTTAACACAACAAGCTATATTGTCAACCAAGCAATGATCAGACCAATCCTTAAGAAGACCTCTTATGAACTGTTCAAAGGGAAAAAGCCACATATTAGTCATCTCAGAACCTTTGGATGTCCATGCTTCATTCATAACAATGGAAAAAGGGACATTGGTAAGTTGGATGCCAAATCAGATGAAGGCATCTTCATGGGGTACACTTCTAAACCCAAAGGCTATAGAGTGTTTAATAAACGTACCTTATTGATTGAACAGTCTGTGCACATTATCTTTGATGAAACTAACCCTTCCTTAAGAAAGGAAGCAGATAGTGATAATGATGATGCAGATGAATTGTCCAAGAAACTAAAAGACACATCAATTGAGGACAAGGATAATCCGCCTCTGGAAGAATTACAACAAGAAGAAATTTCTCATGAAACTCTTCCAAAGGAATGGAGATACAAGAAAGATCACCCACCTGAAAACATCATTGGTGATCCATCTGCAGGGGTAAGAACAAGAGGTAATATGATCCCTTGTGATTACCTTGCATTTGTATCTCAAATAGAGCCTAAACAGTCAATGAAGCACTTACTGATGAATCTTGGATAATGGCCATGCAAGATGAACTGAATCAGTTCAAGAGAAACCAAGTATGGTCACTTGTTCCTAGACCGTCAGATCATCCAGTTATTGGCACCAAATGGGTGTTCAGAAATAAACTAGATGAATTTGGTGCAATCTTAAGAAACAAGGCTAGACTGGTAGCTCAAGGCTATTCTCAAGAGGAAGACATAGATTTTGATGAAACCTATGCACCTGTAGCTAGACTTGAGGCCATTAGAATATTATTAGCTTACGCATCTGCTCTAGATTTAAAATTATTTCAAATGGATGTTAAATCTGCCTTTTTAAATGGTTTTATAAAAGAAGAAGTTTATGTGGAACAACCGCCGGGTTTTGATGATATAGACTTTCCGAATCATGTTTTTAAATTACATAAGGCCTTGTATGGTTTAAAGCAAGCACCTAGAGCCTGGTATGAGAGGCTTAGCTCTTTTCTCTTAAAACATGATTTCAGTAGAGGTCAAGTAGATAACACTCTTTTTATAAAAATAAAAGTTAAAACATATTGTTGGTTCAAATTTATGTGGATGACATCATCTTTGGATCTACTGATGAATCCCTATGCAAGTATTTTGAAAAGTTAATGCAGGGAGAATTTGAGATGAGTATGATGGGGGAGCTCAACTACTTCCTTGGACTTCAAATCAAACAAGGAAAGGAAGGAACTCACATCTGTCAAGCAAAGTACACCAAAGAACTGTTGAAGAAGTTTGGATTTGATAACGCCAAGCCACTGTCAACACCAATGAGTACATCAACCAGGATGGACAGTGACAAGGATGGTAAGAAAGTAGATCAAAAGATCTACAGAGGTATGATAGGTTCATTACTTTATTTAACCGCCAGTAGACCTGACATATTATTTAGTGTATGCATGTGTGCTAGATATCAAGCAGATCCTAGAGAGTCACATTTAATTTCTGTAAAAAGATTTTTTCGTTATTTAGCCAGAACTCATGATTTAGGTTTATGGTATCCAAACTCTTGTGATGTAAATTTAGTAGGATATTCTGATGCTGACTATGCTGGATGTAAGGTAGATAGAAAGAGCACCAGTGGTTGTTGTTTCTTCAGTTTAGTATCATGTGTTGCCCTGTTGACAAGCCCAGAGGGGGGGTGAATGGGTTTTTATAAATTCAATCTAGGAGATACCTGTAACCAAAAACAATCACACAAACAATCTTCGAACAACGTTAGTTACTTGTTAGTTTAAATAACAATTACGCAATGAAGACAATCACACAACACAAGGATTATCCTGGTTCGGACTTCCTTGACTTAGGAGTCCTACGTCCAGTCCCTGAGCAACAACTCAGGATTGCACTAACTAAGGTACAGTCCCCTTAAGGACGCTACAACACCCAGCTCAGCTGGTCTTCCTTCACACACGAAGGGAACAACACCCTGGATACCACCAGGTCTTCCTTTACAACCAAAGGGAGCAACACCCTGGATACCACCAGGTCTTCCTTCACACCCGAAGGGAACAGCACAGAGAAGAGTAAAAAAAACTTTCACGCCCCTAGATCCAGCTTTTGATAAGAGAGGATCTGAAGCAACTAGAACTGAGAGCGAAGAGATTATGAACTATTCACACCCTCAGAACTGTACATGCTCTCTCAAGATTTTCACAAGAACTAGAGGAGAGCAAGAGAGCAAAAAACGGAGTGAAGGATCTTGGCTCTTGATTTTCTTCAGAAGAATTTAAAAATGGTCTCTCAACCACACTGCTTCTCTTCTTCTGTCTTGTATATATATATATCTTCAATTTGAAAAACTAGTCGTTGAAGAGATCGTTGTCTCTCTCTTGAGTAGCCGTTAGACTGAATGACATCTGGAGTCTTGGAAGCTTCCTGTCACAGTCTTTTGATCACTTGAGCACGTAATGAGATGAGATCTTCACAGGGATCCGTTGGCTTTTATTTGTCTAACGTTGTACCATGAAGCTACATCAAAGGTCTGCACAGATGTCAAGCTCAAACAGCAGACAGATAGGCTGTCTCTGATGTCAGTCAACGTCAGTAGCAATAGTCAAGAAAATAGTAATGCCAACTGGCTTGAGTCTGAAGGACGTTATCAGAATAAGCACGATAAAGGAAGATATAGTCTGCATGCATGCAGAGATACGTGCAGATCTCATAAATGCAGAAGCGTCAGAGAGATGTCTACGTGGAGTTTGACTGGTCAATGCTTTAAGATGAATAAGATATGAAATTGAAGACTATATAACTTATGAAATCGTTATAAGATATAAGTCGTTATGACGATACAGAAATCGTTGTGAATCATGAACACTTATGAAGTCGTTATGAACTCTAAAGAAATCGTTGTGAATCATGAATACTTATGAAGTCGTTATGAACTCTAAAGAAATCGTTGTGAATCATGAACACTTATGAAGTCGTTATGAACTCTAAAGAAATCGTTGTGAATCATGAACACTTATGAAGTCGTTATGAACTCTAAAGAAATCGTTGTGAATCATGAACACTTATGAAGTCGTTATGAACTCTAAAGAAATCGTTGTGAATCATGAACACTTATGAAGTCGTTATGAACTCTAAAGAAATCGTTGTGATAACTTATGAAGTCGTTACAACAAGCAAGTCGTTGCGAGTTCTAAAGAAATCGTTATGATCACTTATGAAGTCGTTACAACAAACAAGTCGTTGCGAGTTCTAAAGAAATCGTTATGATCACTTATGAAGTCGTTACAACAAGCAAGTCGTTGCGAGTTCTAAAGAAATCGTTATGATAACTTATGAAGTCGTTACAACAAGCAAGTCGTTGCGAGTTCTAAAGAAATCGTTATGATCACTTATGAAGTCGTTACAACAAGCAAGTCGTTGCGAGTTCTAAAGAAATCGTTATGATCACTTATGAAGTCGTTACAACAAGCAAGTCTTTGCGAGTTCTAAAGAAATCGTTATGATAACTTCAACAGAAATCGATATGAACTTAGAGAAATCTCATGTTGAAAAGATTAAAGCTTCAGAGCAGTAATGCATACCTTTATTGGCTTGTTTGACTTTGGTGATTTTTCCTGTACTTAAGACTTATGAAATATTCAGCAGATATAATTGATAAATTGTTGTTTGGTTTTGTTAATCATCAAAATATGTATATATATAATTAATTAAAATTGCATGGGGACAGACTGATCATCAATCTCCCCCTTTTTGGTGATGACAAAACTGAACAAAAAACATAACAAAAAATATCTGAATTTTTGTACTTTTCTCCCCCTTTTTGTCATTAAGCAAAAAGAAAAAAAAACTTCGACAAAGAAAGAAGAGAGAAGAGAGAAAGAGAGAATACACATAGAGGCATGGCATTCATTGCGGAGGTACAGGCAAATAGAAGGCAGGAGACAACAGAGAGGCAAAATGGGAGATGGTTTCCCATGCCTGAACTTCCTGTTCTTCAAAAAGATTCTTAAAAGCACCAAAAGACACAGAGTAAGATGGTCCCATGGTGGGAGCCATCCGTTTGATATGAAGATCTAAATGCCTATAGAGGAGATCAGCATAGGCATCTCTGTCCATGTGGAACTTGAGAAACCGAGAAGTGCCAAAACTGGCACAGGAGAGGAACTGGTCCATGGTGACCGGGTAGTGATTGTGGTTAGCTCTGAGAGCTTGGTGGAGAGCCACATACACTTTGTATCTTTCTTCCCAGACTTTGAAGGGGTCATCAACAAGATTGATGGAGTTCATATCTAGAAAAGTGGCTGGAGAAATAGCTGGTTTGCCTTCCCTGGCCTGAGCTTCATTGAGAGCTGACAACTGCTGAGCTGACAGAGGGTAGAAGGTGGACCAATCAGAATATGTGAGCCGTTCACATTCAGACAAGATAGGGGAGAGAACTTCAGCCTTGACATGGCCCTGGTGATATTCCCTGAAGAGGAATCTAGAGAAGGAAACCATGCACCCTTTCTGCACTTTAATTCTGCCCAAAACCCTGGCATAACGCTCAAAGATGATGGATCCTACAGAGGATTCCATAACTAGAAAATGAATCTGAGGCAGGGCTATCTCTTCAGGTATTTGAAGAGTAGCAAAGTCTACCTTAATATCTGAAGAGGGAGCAGGAACTGGAGACAAGGCTGAAATGGCCTTCTTGAACTGACAGAGCTGAACTTCAGGAAGTTTATTATGTATCTGTAGTTGTTGAAGAGCATGAAATGCCTGATCATCTTGATTTCAGATTGAATGAAGGGTGCCCAGAGTTCTTTGTGATACATCCTGAACCATTCAGAGAGAGTCAAGGAGTGGTCCCTTGGAGGAAATCTGGCAGATCTGGCAAGAGTGAACTTCTTGAGAAGATCCTTGTGACCTTTGCCCCACTGCTCTTCAGATTTGGAGTGAGCAAGAGAGAAAATTTTTGATTTTTCGGTTTTTGAAATAGAAGTATAAGGAAAAATAGTGTGTAGATAATCTGTAAGGTTTTGAAAAGGAAGGTTGATGATGGTGGCATAAGCAACTTTGGAAAGGTATTCCCTATACAGTGGGTTATGGTGGTTGGCCACTGTGAGAGAAAACCACAAAGGAGGGTATTTAGGTTCAGAGGAAGAGGAAGAGGTGGAAGTAAGTTTCCTCTTCTTGGAGGCAGGAACAGAAGGATCTGCCCTGTGAATATGGTCTCCCACTTTCAACACAGACCTGAGGATTCCTTCCTCAAATTCATCCTTTATTTTTTCAATAAAGGGAGAACTGAGTTGAGCATGTTCAGGTATGAGTGTGATGAAAGATGGTGGAGGAGGAGGATGAAGAAAAGAATGTGAAGTAGTGTGAGGAGCATCAGTGGGTCCAAGGGAGGGACCGGAGGAGGAGGATGATGCTCCGGCTGAAGATACAGGAGGGTCCTCAAATGAAGGAGAAGGAGAAGGAATGGTGGATTGAAATGGAGTAGGAGATGAGATTGGTCGAGATTGAGGCTTCTTGAAAGTTTGAGGAGCAGGAGGTGCTGTAGGGGCTGATGGTGGAGTGGGAGGAATAGGTGTGCGAGAGGGGGAAGAGGGAGCTGGGGGCTTGGGTGCCAAGATCTCTTCTGCCTCTGATTGCACAGACTCACTCTCCAATGATCTGGATTCTTGCACAGATGGCCCTGATGGCCCTGCATCCTGAACATCTGACCCTGTAGGCCCTGCATTCTGAACATCTGGCCCTGTAGGCCCTGCATTCTGAACATCTGGCCCTGTTGGCCCTGCATTCTGAACATCTGGCCCTGTTGGCCCTGCATTCTCTGATGCTGCTGCTGCTCCTGGTGAAACTGCTTCTGCTTGAGAAGGAGGAGCATGAACTCCAATTGCCTTGATGATATTTGAGAGCATCCCTTTCATGCTGCTCAATTCCTGGGTGAACAAGGTCATAGCATTTCGGATTTGGGCCAACTCTTTGTTAGCCGAAGCTTGACTCAGAAAAATAGAGTTGACATCTGACTGGAGAGAGCATAGTAATTCACCCTGAACATTCAACCTGTCAACTACTGGCTTCAATTGAATGACAATTTTCTTCTTAGCCTTCCGCTGAAATGGAGAATCAGCCAGGAGAGGAACTCCGGAGACAGCCTCTTTTCCTTTCTTCTTACTTTTATTTTCTGGAGGAGGGACATCATCATCTGAGCTTGAAGAGCTTGCAGTCACTCCTTCTCTGTCATCCAAGTGTGAAAAATCTCTTTGCTCTCCAACCTTATCAACATCTGGAGATGCACCTTCATGACCTTCTTTTGATAGCTCCCCCTCAATAGGAGCATTTGCTTCAGCTGATACTTGCTCCCCCTGACTGGGAGCAGGTTCCACTTGCGAGTCACCTTGGGCAGCTTGGTGCTCGACCTCATCTGGAACAATTTCCATTTGCTCATCAATGTGGCCTGGTGCCACAGTCTCTTTGGCAGCACTGCTACTTGCTTCAGGAGCACTGGAACTAAAAGGAATGGAATCTATGAGGTCTGCCAGAATCGATGCAACTACAATTGAGGAATGTGGGTCCTCAACAGGAATAATGTCCTCTGGAAGGAGATTCTCAATGCGCCTTTCTGCAAAGGTTTGAACCGGTTCTTCTGGAAATCTTGAAGCTTCTACAGACGCCCTTTCTTCTTCTACTGCACTTTCATACTGAACTTCTGCAATGGAGGGTCCTGAAGATTCTGCTGCTTCAACTGCTGGAGCTGAAATTGACTCCACTGGCAATTCTGGATCCATATTTGCTGACCCTATCTCCGGATGAACAACTGCAGTGTTGATAATGATGGCCTCGCCTTCGGCCACTGAAGCCTTGAACCAAATACCATTCTCCACAGAGAAACCACTCTTCTTCAGATTCCTGGACCTGATTGCTTGGCCCATTTTCTCTACAACTGCCCCAGAGAGATCAACACCGAAATGTTTGAAAATTTTGGTGAGTAGATGGGCATAAGGCAGGGACACATTTAACTTACTCTTGGTGTCCCAAATCTGATCTCTTGCAAACTTCATTCTTTCCATTATCACTGCGGCCATATTTATTTCCTTATTCTGAATGGCCCAGTACATCATGTCCGAATCGGCCTTTGTGCAAGATGAAAACGTTGCACTTCTGGGAACTAGAATTTGACAGACAACAAAATGGAGAAGACGATTGAGGGCTGATAGTTGATTTATGTCGATCTTGCCGTCTCTCAGCTTGAATCCTGGCCCGATAATTCCCAGACCTTTCACTTGGGTCTCCTCAGAGTGAATCCCACTAAATCCGGAGGTCTTTACATTGAACAACATTTTCAGCAACTCAGGGTCTATTCTAATCAAAGTTCCCTTTACTGATGAAACCAGAGACCCATCTTCCTCTGTTCGCATACACACAAAAAAGGCTTTTACCAGGTCTGGATAACTGACCTCTGAAAAGGTGGAAATTTCTGTCCACTGCATCTGATTGATCAACTCTACTAAGCTGCTCATTCCATTTTTCCGCAGATTAGCTACATCTACTTCTTTGTTGCCACAGAGCTTCGTCTTCACAAATGTAAACCTCTCCTGCTCCTCAGGGGTGAGGAACTCGGCGCTGTAGCCACCCAAACTGCCGGCGATGATAGGAGCGGCCATAGATTCAGGTGGGAAAGACAACGGAGGGTGGAGACGGAAGGTGAGAAAAGAGAATCCTCAAGAAATTTTTGCGGGAAGTAGGAGGAAGATTCGAATTTGCAGAGGATTAAGATGGAGTTGTTAGGGCATCGGCTCGAGCAGCAGGCTAAAAGAGGGGAAAGAGGTAGACGATGAGGCACGAATCGTTCTGACATCAATTTTATGAATAAATTAATGCTACGTGGAAAGCGAGGCGCCAAGCGGCGGAGAAAAACGACAAAAGGTTTTGACCGTTCAACTGGACTTCAATGAGAGAGTTTATTGCAGCATTATTTAACTTTTTGCTTATCGCCAAGGAGGGAAAAATTACTTTAATTCTCAACTTTGATATGCCACTTGTGAGCAAACTTTTATCACAAATTACACATGCCTAATTCCCTTCTAAGAGATGTAAATCTCTCTTCAGGTAAGGCTTTTGTGAAAATGTCTGCTAATTGGCCATTTGTATCAATAAAAGATATTTCAATATTTCCATTTGCAACATGATCACGAATAAAATGATATCTGACCTCAATATGTTTGGTCCTTGAGTGCTGAACTGGATTCTTGGTGAGATTAATGGCGCTGGTATTGTCACATAGCAACGGGATCGATTTGATATGTAATCCAAAATCCTCAAGCTGTTGCTTTATCCATAAGAGTTGTGTGCAGCAACTTCCAGCAGCCACATACTCAGCTTCAGCTGTAGAGAGTGCTACTGAATTTTGTTTCTTTGAGGACCAAGATATCAAACACCCTGCAAGGAACTGGCAACAACCACTGGTGCTCTTTCTATCCAATTTACATCCAGCATAGTCAGCATCAGAGTAACCTATTAGGCTAATTTCACATTGTTTTGGATACCATAGACCTAAGTCATGAGATCTTGCTAGATATCTAAATATTCTTTTCACAGAGATTAAATGAGATTCTTTAGGATCTGCCTGATATCGAGCACACATGCATACACTAAATAGAATATCAGGTCTACTAGCTGTTAAATAAAGGAGTGAACCGATCATACCTCTGTAGATCTTTTGATCTACTTTCTTACCATTTTTGTCACTGTCCATTCTTGTTGATGTACTCATTGGTGTTGATAGTGGCTTGGTATTTTCGAATCCGAATTTCTTCAATAGTTCTTTTGTGTACTTAGCTTGACTGATGTGAGTTCCTTCCTTTCCTTGTTTGATTTGTAGTCCAAGGAAATAGTTGAGTTCTCCCATCATACTCATTTCAAATTCTCCCTGCATTAACTTTTCAAAGTACTTGCAAAGAGACTCATCAGTAGAACCAAAAATAATATCATCTACGTAGATTTGAACCAGTAGGATTTGTTTGACTTTTGACTTTATAAAAAGTGTACTATCTACCTGACCTCTGCTGAAACCATTATTTAGAAGGAAAGAGCTAAGCCTTTCATACCAAGCTCTAGGAGCTTGCTTTAAACCATATAATGCCTTGTGAAGTTTGAAAACATGATTAGGAAATTCTGTGTCATCAAAGCCCGGAGGTTGTTCCACATAAACTTCCTCTTTTATGAAACCATTTAAGAAAGCGGATTTAACGTCCATTTGAAATAGTGTCAAGTTCAAAGCAGATGCATATGCAAGTAATATTCTAATGGCCTCAAGTCTAGCTACAGGTGCATAGGTTTCATCGAAATCTATGCCTTCCTCTTGAGAATAGCCTTGAGCTACCAACCTGGCCTTGTTTCTTAAGATTGCACCAGTTTCATCCAGCTTATTTCTGAACACCCATTTGGTGCCAATGACTGGATGGTCTGATGGTCTAGGAACAAGAGTCCATACTTGGTTTCTCTTGAATTGATTTAATTCATCTTGCATGGCTACTATCCAAGATTCATCAGAGAGAGCTTCATTGACTGTCCTGGGTTCTATCTGAGAAACAAAAGCTAAATAATCACAAGGAATAACATTACCTCTTGTTCTTACCCCAATGGATGGATCACCAATGATATTTTCAAGTGGGTGATCTTTTTGTATCTCCACTCCTTTGGAAGGTTTTCATGAGCAACTTCTTCTTGTTGTAATTCTTTCAGAGGTGGATCATCATTGTCCTCAATTGATGCATCCTTTAGTTTCTTGGATAGTTCTTCTGCATCATCATCGTCACTATCTACTTCCTTTCTCAAGGAAGGGTTAGTTTCATCAAAAATAATGTGCACAGATTGTTCAATCAACAAGGTACGTTTATTAAACACTCTATAGCCTTTAGGTTTAGATGTATACCCCATGAAGATGCCTTCATCTGATTTGGCATCCAACTTACCGATATCTCTTTTTCCATTGTTGTGAATGAAGCAAGGGCACCCAAAGGTTCTGAAGTGGCTGATCTGAGGCTTTTTCCCTTTGAATAATTCATATGCAGTTTTCTTCAGGATTGGCCTGATCATTACGCGGTTGATAATATAGCTTGCTGTATTGACTGCTTCAGCCCAAAAGTATCTAGGCAGATCATATTCTGAGAGCATAGTTCTTGCCATGTCCAATAGGGTTCTGTTCTTCCTCTCAGCGATGCCATTCTGTTGAGGTGTCCTTGGTGCTGAGAAATTGTGCTCAATTCCTTGATCATCACAAAATCTAGAAAATTTCTCATTTTGAAATTCACCACCATGATCTGATCTGATAGACACAATACTGAACTTCTGATCTTTCTGAACTTTCTTACTGAAGCTTACAAAGCTTTCAAAAGTATCATCTTTATGCTCTAGGAATGATACCCATGTAAATCTTGAGAAGTCATCAACTATGACAAATCCAAAATTCTTTCCTCCAAGACTGGTAGTCCTCATTGGCCCAAATAGATCCATGTGAAGGAGCTCCAATGGTTTTGAGGTGGTCACCACCGTCTTTGACTTGAAGGAGACCTTGGTGTGCTTACCCTTAGCACAAGGTTTACATACACTTTCCAACTTTGTACTGACCTTAGGTAGACCTTGCACAAGATTCTTCTTTAGTAATTTCCTCATGCCATCTATGCTGCAGTGTCCAAGTCGTCTGTGCCATAATTCTGTGGATTTATTTTTATTTGCTGCCAGGCAAACATTTTGAACTTTGAGTTCTTCCAGATAGAGCACATACAAATTCTGTTCTCTATTAGCTTCGAAGATGACTGTTCCATCCTTCAGTATACTGCACTTTGACTCTTGAAACTTGATCTGATGGCCTCTGTCGCACAGCTGGCTAATGCTGATGAGATTGTGCTTTAATCCCTTTACTAGTAGCACATCTTCTATGACTGTTTTTCCTTTGTTTTCCACAGAGCCACTGCCTATTACAATTCCTTTTCCATTATCTCCATAGGTAACTGTTCCATCTTCAGCTTGGAGACTAGAGAACAACTTCTGGTTTCCTGACATGTGTCTTGAGCACCCACTATCCAAATACCATTTGGATGCTCGAGGGTTATCCTGAAATAAATACATCAAGCTTTAGGTACCCAAATTCTTTTGGGTCCTGATTGGTTAGTATCATTAACTTTGTCTTTTAATATCCATTTTTTGTGTCTTGTTGGGCACGTAGTTTTAATATGTCCTAACTTATTGCAGTGACTACAGCAGGATAACTTAGTCACTTTTTCTATGTATTTAAAATCAGCTTTGTATGCTATATCTTGTTCGGGTACAAATTTTGGTGTTGGATATGTTTTAGGATAGACCTTGGTTTCTTCATTATCTGGGGGTGTATATCCTAATCCATTTTTCTTCTTACCTGATCTCCTCGCACCTTTTAATATTAGAGAGTTTTTACCATTTGTAAATTTTTCTAGTGTGCTTGATAGTTTATCATTTTCTTCATTTAAGTTTTCAATTTCTTTCCTTAATTCACCAGTACTTTCATGTTTTTCTAATTTAGTTATTTGTTTATTTTTAACTTTTAGGTCTTCACATAACAGTTCATTTCTTCGTTTAAGTTCAATTATTTGACTTTCTAATTGTTCATTTTCTGACTTTAGATCTGAGTTTGTATTTTCTATACAGACTATGTTTTTCTTACTTACTTTTAATAGTTTAGTCACTTCTTTATACTTTTCATAAAGTTCATTGAAAGCCTCTTCTAAACTATCGGAGTCTGAACCATTGCATGAATCAAAGGATGAGTCAGAAGTTACCTTTTCTTCAGTGTTTGCCATGAAAGCCAAGTGGGCTTTTTCTTCATCACTGCAGGAGCTCGACTCACTATCTGAGTCGCTACTGTTTTCCCATGCTGCTGCCATTGCTTTCTTTTTGAACTTTCTAAACCTCTTGGAACTGTCCTTCTTTCTGAATTCTGATTTCTTTAACTTAGGACACTCAGTCTTAATGTGTCCTGGCTTCTTACATTCGTAGCAAATGGGTTCTCCTTTCTTCACTTCTTTTCCATCTGGTTTCTTGAAATCCTTATTCCTTTTGAAATACTTTCTACTAGATTGAGACTTCTTCTTTTTCGCCAAGATTCGCTGTAATCTTCTGGATAACATAGCTTCTTCATTTTCGCTGTCTGCATTACTTTCACTTTCAGCTGAGCTTGCTTCTGGTGAATCTTCTTCAGCTTTTAAGGCATTGGAGTGCTTCTTTCTGCTAGATGACTCTCCCAATCTTTCCATATTGATTTCATGGGCCATAAGGGACCCAATGAGTTTTTCTACAGACATTCTCTTCAGATCATTAGCTTCTTCTATTGCTGTGACTTTTGGAGTCCATGAGGACGGTAAGGATCTAAGTATCTTTCTTACCATATCTCCCATTTCATATACTTTCCCCAGGCTAGCCAGTCCATTTGTGATGTCAGTGAACCGACTGAACATTTGGGTTATGGACTCACTTGATTGCATCTGAAATCTTTCATATTGAGTGACAAGAATATCAATTCTTGTTTCCTTCACTTTGTCTGTGCCTTCATAAGTAATCCTGAGCTTTTCCCACATTTCCATTGATGATTTGCAGGCTGAAACTCTGTTGAATTCCTTCTTACTTAGAGCACAGCATAGGATACTCTTTGCTTTGCAATTCAGGGAAATCTTCTTCCTGTCATCATCTGTCCATTGTGCTTTCTCATTTGTGACTAACAGATCACCTTCTTCTACTATGGACCAAATTTGGTAGTCGTGTCCTTGTAAGAAGTATTCCATTCTGGTCTTCCAGTAAGGATAATCTTCACCATCGAAAAGAGGGGGTCGGTTGACTGACTGACCTTCAAAATTACCTTGGGCTGCCATGGATCTTTACTCTTCAGATCGTTGGATCCTTTCTTTGTCGAAGAGACAGGCTCTGATACCACTTGTTGCCCTGTTGACAAGCCCAGAGGGGGGGTGAATGGGTTTTTATAAATTCAATCTAGGAGATACCTGTAACCAAAAACAATCACACAAACAATCTTCGAACAGCGTTAGTTACTTGTTAGTTTAAATAACAATTACGCAATGAAGACAATCACACAACACAAGGATTATCCTGGTTCGGACTTCCTTGACTTAGGAGTCCTACGTCCAGTCCCTGAGCAACAACTCAGGATTGCACTAACTAAGGTACAGTCCCCTTAAGGACGCTACAACACCCAGCTCAGCTGGTCTTCCTTCACACACGAAGGGAACAACACCCTGGATACCACCAGGTCTTCCTTTACAACCAAAGGGAGCAACACCCTGGATACCACCAGGTCTTCCTTCACACCCGAAGGGAACAGCACAGAGAAGAGTAAAAAAAACTTTCACGCCCCTAGATCCAGCTTTTGATAAGAGAGGATCTGAAGCAACTAGAACTGAGAGCGAAGAGATTATGAACTATTCACACCCTCAGAACTGTACATGCTCTCTCAAGATTTTCACAAGAACTAGAGGAGAGCAAGAGAGCAAAAAACGGAGTGAAGGATCTTGGCTCTTGATTTTCTTCAGAAGAATTTAAAAATGGTCTCTCAACCACACTGCTTCTCTTCTTCTGTCTTGTATATATATATATCTTCAATTTGAAAAACTAGTCGTTGAAGAGATCGTTGTCTCTCTCTTGAGTAGCCGTTAGACTGAATGACATCTGGAGTCTTGGAAGCTTCCTGTCACAGTCTTTTGATCACTTGAGCACGTAATGAGATGAGATCTTCACAGGGATCCGTTGGCTTTTATTTGTCTAACGTTGTACCATGAAGCTACATCAAAGGTCTGCACAGATGTCAAGCTCAAACAGCAGACAGATAGGCTGTCTCTGATGTCAGTCAACGTCAGTAGCAATAGTCAAGAAAATAGTAATGCCAACTGGCTTGAGTCTGAAGGACGTTATCAGAATAAGCACGATAAAGGAAGATATAGTCTGCATGCATGCAGAGATACGTGCAGATCTCATAAATGCAGAAGCGTCAGAGAGATGTCTACGTGGAGTTTGACTGGTCAATGCTTTAAGATGAATAAGATATGAAATTGAAGACTATATAACTTATGAAATCGTTATAAGATATAAGTCGTTATGACGATACAGAAATCGTTGTGAATCATGAACACTTATGAAGTCGTTATGAACTCTAAAGAAATCGTTGTGAATCATGAATACTTATGAAGTCGTTATGAACTCTAAAGAAATCGTTGTGAATCATGAACACTTATGAAGTCGTTATGAACTCTAAAGAAATCGTTGTGAATCATGAACACTTATCAAGTCGTTATGAACTCTAAAGAAATCGTTGTGAATCATGAACACTTATGAAGTCGTTATGAACTCTAAAGAAATCGTTGTGAATCATGAACACTTATGAAGTCGTTATGAACTCTAAAGAAATCGTTGTGATAACTTATGAAGTCGTTACAACAAGCAAGTCGTTGCGAGTTCTAAAGAAATCGTTATGATCACTTATGAAGTCGTTACAACAAGCAAGTCGTTGCGAGTTCTAAAGAAATCGTTATGATCACTTATGAAGTCGTTACAACAAGCAAGTCTTTGCGAGTTCTAAAGAAATCGTTATGATAACTTATGAAGTCGTTACAACAAGCAAGTCGTTGCGAGTTCTAAAGAAATCGTTATGATCACTTATGAAGTCGTTACAACAAACAAGTCGTTGCGAGTTCTAAAGAAATCGTTATGATCACTTATGAAGTCGTTACAACAAGCAAGTCTTTGCGAGTTCTAAAGAAATCGTTATGATAACTTCAACAGAAATCGATATGAACTTAGAGAAATCTCATGTTGAAAAGATTAAAGCTTCAGAGCAGTAATGCATACCTTTATTGGCTTGTTTGACTTTGGTGATTTTTCCTGTACTTAAGACTTATGAAATATTCAGCAGATATAATTGATAAATTGTTGTTTGGTTTTGTTAATCATCAAAATATGTATATATATAATTAATTAAAATTGCATGGGGACAGACTGATCATCATCATGGTCCTCAAAGAAACAAAATTCAGTAGCACTGTCTACAGCTGAGGCTGAGTATGTAGCTGCTGGAAGTTGCTGTACACAACTCTTATGGATAAAGCAACAACTTGAAGATTTTGGACTCAAAATCAAGTCAATTCCACTGCTATGCGACAACACCAGTGCTATCAACCTCACCAAAAATCCAATTCAGCATTCCAGGACCAAACACATTGAGGTTAGATATCATTTTATTCGTGATTATGTAGCTAATGGAAATATTGAAATATCCTTTATTGATACAAATAATCAGTTAGCAGACATTTTCACAAAGGCCCTACCTGAAGAGAGATTTACATCTCTTAGAAGGGAGTTAGGCATGTGTATTTTGTGAAAAGATCTTCTTTTAAAACTGATATAAAGAATTTCAGAATTTAAATAAGTTCTCTCTCTCTCTTTTGTAAAGTGAAAAGACTTCGAATACCTCTATTTAAGCGCTCCTTTCATTTAAGCTAAAGTCGTTCGAGGCGGTCAACCTCGTTTGTCGTTTTCTATCGCCTCACCTTTTGGAGCATTTATTTTTTCCTTAAATCGATGCGATAACGATTCCTCTTCTTCGTTCACCTCTTTTCCCTCTTTCGTCCCGTCGTATGAGCCGATGCCCTAGCGACTCTCACCTCCATCCTCTGCAAGTCTGAAGCCTTCTTCCCTTCCCGCGAAATTCTTGAGGGTTCTTTCTCGTCTCCTTCCTCCACAACCCTTCAGAACTTTTCCCACCTGAATCCATGGCCGCACCAGCTATCGTCGGCAGTTTGGGTGGTTACAGCGCCGAATTTCTCACTCCTGAGCAGCAGGAGCATTTCACCTTTGTGAAGACGAAGCTCTGTGGTCATAAAGAAGTAGACATTGCAGATCTGAAGAAGAATGGAATGAGCAGCATAGTCGAAAAGATCAACCAGATCCAGTGGAAGGGCGTTACCACCTACTCAGAGGTTAGTTATCCGGACTTGGTAAAGGCATTCTACGTTTGCTTAAGAACAGAGGCAGATGGGTCCCTTGTCTCTTCGGTAAAGGGCACCCTGATCAAAATAGACCCTGAGCTCCTAAGAATGTTGTTTGAGGTGAAAACATCAGGCTGTAGTGGGGTTTACACTGAGGATGCTCAAGAGAAGGGTTTGGGAATTGTAGGGCCAGGCTTCAAATTAAGGGAAGACAAACTTGATATAAATCAGCTCAATGCCTTCAATCACCTCCTTCACTTCATTGTTTGTCAGATTTTGGTTCCCATAAGTGCAACCTTCTCATCCTGCACTAAGGCCGATTCTGACCTAATGTTCTGGGCCACTCAAAATAAGGAGATCAATGTAGCCGCAGTAATAATGGAAAGAATGAAATTTGCCAGAGAACAAATTTGGGACACCAAGAGCAAGCTGAATGTGTCACTGCCCTATGCCCATTTACTTACCAAGATTTTCAAACACTTCGGTGTTGATCTCTCTAGGGCAGTTGTAGAGAAAATGGGCCAAGCTATCAGGTCCAAAAATTTGAAGAAGAGTGGCTTCTCTGTAGTTAATGGGGTTTGGTCCAAGGCCTCAGTTGCTGAAGGCGAAGTTTACATTGGCGATGCTTCAGGTGCTCACCCTCAGATGGAATCAGCTGTTGAGATGTCAGAATTGCCAATGGAATCTGTTTCTGTTCTAACCTTTGTAGCACAAGAGCAGGCAGGGCCATCTATGGCCGAAAATCAGTCAGAGGTTACAGCAGAAGAAGAAGGAGAAAGGATGTCAGCAGCAGCTCCAGAAATTCCAGAAGTGCCAGCTGGAGTTTTTGCTGAAAGGAGAATTGAGGATATTCTCCCAGAAGATATTATGCCAGTTACAGAGGAGACTGTGGCATCAGGCCACATTGTTGAAGAGGTTCCATTAGAGGAAGAGCACCCAATTCCTCAGGGTGACTCTGTGATGATGGATGTTCCTTGTCAGGGGGAGTCAGTACCAGTTGAAGAAGATGCTCCTATTGAGGGGGAGCAATTACAAGAAAAAGCAGTAGAAGCACCTCCAACCAGTGGTGATCAGGAGGAACTGAACAGAGCTTATCCAAACTTAGATGATAGAGAAGGGGAGACAGCTAGCTCCTCAAGTTCTGATGAAGATGATGATCAACCTCCTCCAGCCAAAGAGAGCAAGAAGAAGGACAAAGCGACTGCACTTGAAGTACCTCTCTTAACTGTCACACCTTTTGAAAGGCAGGTCAAACATAAAATAATCATTAACTTGAAACCTGTGATTGAGAGGCTGGATGTGCAAGGTGAACTGCTATGTACACTCCAATCAGATGTGAATTCTATATTTCTGAGCCAGGCTTCAGCACGCAACGAGTATGTTCAGATTCGCAATGCTATGAAGTGGTTCAATCAAGAGATGGGCACCATGAAGAGCATGATCTCTGAAATTTGTAAAGCAGTTGGAGCTCAAGCTCCTTCTCCACTAGCAGCAGCAACCCCAGCAGCCGCACCAGCAGAAGAATCACCAGCAGCAGAAGAACCAGCAGCAACACCAGCAGCTGCAACCCCAGTAGCAGCACCAGCAGCAGAACCAGCAGCAGCACCTGTAGAAGCAGCAAATGCAGTTCAGGCAGCAGCAGAGGCTGAAGTACCAGGGCTATCAGGACCAGCTGTGATGGAATCAGGGCCATCAGGGCCAGAAGTGTTGGATTCTGTGCAATCTTTGCCTGAAGAAGTCGTCTCAGATCCATTGCCCCTTGCTCCCACTTCTACCCACACTCCTATTCCTCCATCTCCAACCACAGACTCCACAGCTCCACCTGCTCCACCTCCCTTCAAAAGACCTAGATCCAGACCTATTTCTTCCCCCACACCTTTTCCTTCTCCTAATACTTCATCTTCCTCTGCTTCCTCCACTTCTCATCTTCCTTCCTCTCCTATCCTCGAGGCCCCTCCAACATCCTCCGCTGGAGCCTCATCCTCTTCTAGTCCTTCTTCAGTACCAGAAGTAGGCATTTCTACCACTGATGATTTCCTTCACCCTTCTGCACCTCCCTCCTTTATCACTATTATTCCTAGGAATGCTCAAATCAACTCTCCTTTTCTTACAGACATTAAGGATGAGTTTGAAGAAGCTATCCTTAGGTCTGTGCTAAAGGTAGGAGACCACATTTCCAAGACAGACTCCTCCAGTACTGTCTCCAAGAAAAGAAAACTCAATTCCTCCGACACTCCTCTCTACCCTCCTTTGTGGTTTTCTCTTACAGTGACACACAAGCATACATCCCTGTACAAAGAGTATCTACAAAAGGTTGTCTTTGCCACCCTTGTCAGCCTCCCTTTTCTCAACCTCTCTGACCACCTTGAAGTCATTCTTCCTTACACTCCTCTTTCCAAAATCGAAAAATCCAAAATCTTTTCCTCTGCCCATTCCAAGACTGAGGAGCAATGGGCTAGATCTCAAAAAGATCTTTACAATCGCTTTCTTCAGGCTAAGGCAGCCAGATTTCCTCCCAGGGATCACTCTTTGACCCTTTCTGAGTGGTTTAAATTTCATCACCAGAACACCTGGGCTTCTTTCATCCAGAAGGAAATCAAGATGATCAGGCACTTTCAGATGTTCAATAACTATAGGTATCTCAATAGATTACCTGAAGTTCAGCTAAGCCAATTCAAGCGAGCCATCAAAGTCCTCTCCAGCTCTGAGCAATCTGAAGGAGTGAGAGTGGATTTTGCCACACTTCATTTGCCTGAAGAGATCCTCTTGCCTCAGATTCACTTCCTGATCATGGAATCTTCTGTTGGATCCATTATCTTTGAACGTTTTGCAAGGGTCATGGGCAGAATCAAAATTCAGAAAACTCTCCAAGTTGGTTTTCCCAGATTTTTATTCCAGGAATATCATAGAGGGTTTGTGACATCTGAAGTTCTTGCTCCTATCCTCTCAGAATGTGAAAGGCTAAACTCCTCAGAATGGTCCGAATTGTATTCGTTGTCTGCTCAGCAATTAGCTCATCTCAATGCTGCTCAGGCCAGGGAAGGAAAAGCCCCTGTCTCTCCTGCCACCTTCTTGGACATGAACTCCATCCATCTTGTACTTGATCCCTACAAACTATGGGCTGAAAGATACAAGGTGTTTGTAGCTCTACGCCAAGTCCTCAAGGAGAAACAGATTTTCTACCCTGTTACCATGGATCAATTCCTTGCCTGTGCAAGCTTTGGAAAAACCTCCTTCATCCGGTGCTCCATGGATGCTGATGAGTATGCCAACTTTCTCTCCAAGCAGCGCACCATCTACCTGTCTCGGATGGCTTCTACCATGGGACCAACTTTCTTTATTTCTGATGGAGCTTTTAGGCAATTTTTTGATAGGCAGGAAGAGCAGGCTTGGGAAGCCATTTCTCATTTTGCCTCTCTTCTCTCTCCTGCATATTATTTGCCTGTACCTCCTCAAGCTTAATGAAAAGATTGTGTTCCTTCTCCTCATTGTCTCTTATTTTTGTCTCAGTCCTAATTCTTTTTGCTTAATGACAAAAAGGGGGAGAAAATACTTACATATTTATGAAACATCTTTGAAACATATTTTCAGTTTTTTACTTTTATTTCTGCTTACTGTTAAGTATTGTTAAAATATTGATTAAGTTTTGTCATCACCAAAAAGGGGGAGATTGATGAACAGTCCATCCCCTCGTAATTTTAAATCCATTACATACTTATTTTGGTGATAAACAAAACTCTGTCAAAAGTTTTCTAACTACATTTCATTTAGCCTTAAGCACAGGAATTCTTCAAAGAAAATCAAGCACTTATGGTAAGTACATATATGCATTGATTCCAATAAAGATGTAACGACTTCTTTGTAAGTTCTAAAGTTCAAACAAGTCAATGTCATAACGATTTCATAAGTCATCATAATGATTTCTTTAGAAAGCGTAACGACTTGCTAGTCATAACGATTTCATAAGTCATCGTAACGATTTCTTTAGAACTCGTAATGACTTGCTCGTCATAACGATTTCTTTAGAAAGCGTAACGTCTTGCCAGTCATAACGATTTCATAAGTCATCGTAACGATTTCTTTAGAACTCGTAACGAGTTGCTCGTCATAACGATTTCTTTAGAAAGCGTAACGACTTGCCAGTCATAACGATTTCATAAGTCATCGTAATGATTTCTTTAGAACTCGTAACGACTTGCTCGTCATAACGATTTCTTTAGAAAGCGTAACGACTTGCCAGTCATAACGATTTCATAAGTCATCGTAACGATTTCTTTAGAACTCGTAACGACTTGCTCATCATAACGATTTCTTTAGAAAGCGTAACGACTTGCTCGTCATAACGATTTCTTTAGAAAGCGTAACGACTTGCCAGTCATAACGATTTCATAAGTCATCGTAACGATTTCTTTAGAACTCGTAACGACTTGCTCGTCATAACGATTTCTTTAGAAAGCGTAACGACTTGCCAGTCATAACGATTTCATAAGTCATTGTAACGATTTCTTTAGAACTCGTAACAACTTACTCGTCATAACGATTTCTTTAGAAAGTGTAACGACTTGCCTGTCGCAATGAATTTATAAGTTATCGTAACGATTTCCTTAGAAAGCGCAACGACTTGCTTGTGGTAACGATTTCATAAGCTACCGTAACGACTTCTTTAGAACTCACAACGATTTGCTTTCCGTAACGACTTCTTTAGAACTCGCAACGACTTGCCTGTCATAACGATTTCGTAAGTTATCTTAACGACTTCTTCTGAATCTATAACGATGTGTTATGATTCATAACGACTCTCTTAGACTATCATGATCTCATAACGATTTCATAAGACATGTTTTCATCAAATAAATGTTTTCTTTGATTTGAAATACATTGAATAGTCAACGTCGTATCTCACCTGTTTGACTGCTATGCATTTAATGAAGACTGAACGTATCTCTGCATGCACGCAGAACATATCTTCCATTATCATGTATTCTCTGCATGTATCCTTTTAGAACGATAAACTGTCACTACTATATCTGTGTTTACTTGCTCTAACGTTGACTGACATCTGGAGATAGTGTTAGCTGTCTACCATTAAAGCTCAACTTTTGCAGAACCTTGAAGTTGTACCATCTTACAACGTTGGACATAGAAAGAACTACAAGTCACCTCAAAAGATCTCATCACTTTGCGTGCTCTAAAGAACAAAAGACTGTTGACTGGAAGCTTCCATAAATCCTTCAGTCTAACATTCACCAAAGCTGTGAGACAACGGCTATCTCATCGTCTACATTCAAGATGAAGATATATATATATATATATATATATATATATATATATATATATATATATATATATATATATATATATATATACAAGACAGAAGATTTGAAGATACAGAGATATAGCGATCATGAAAGAAAAACAACTTTGCAGTCTTTCAAGTCTTCACAAGAATTCTTTAGAGCCAGCTTTGTCATTCCATTCTGCCTTGGCTCTTAGCTCCCTGTGTTGTGAGAAAATTCAGAAGAGAGCTAGAATAGTTCTGAGAGAGAGCACCTGTGTAGATCTTTAACTCTCAGTGCTTGTAGCTTCAGATCGAGCTCTGTTAAAGCTTGATCTAGGGGCTAGTCAATCCTTCTTTCAGATTCCCTTGTTTGTTTCCCTTCGGGTGTGAAGGAAGACCTGGTGGTACCAGGGTGTTGTGTTTCCCTTCGGGTGTGAAGGAAGACCTGGTGGTACCAGGGTGTTGTGTTCCCTTCAAGTGTGAAGGAAGACCAGCTGAGCTGGGTGGTTGTTTCGTCCATAGGGGGACTATACCCTAGATAGTGGAATCCTGAGGTTTGCTCAGGGACTGGACGTAGGACTCCTAAGGAGAGGAGATCCGAACCAGGATAAATCTGTGTGTTGTGTGATTGTCTTCTTTGTGTGATTGTTCTTTTTACTAACCATTACTAATCTCTTCCAAGAACATTTTTGTGTTTGTTTAAGTTCAGGTTTAAACTAAGTGAATATTTTTAAAGACCCATTCACCCCCCCCTCTGGGTTTGCCAACCGGGCAACACTCCCAGTGTACTACACCAGCAAAGTGCTTCGAGGAGCCGAGCAGCGTTACACCGACCTCGAAAGGGTTGCATACGCTCTCGTAATGGCTGCGAGAAGGCTACGTCCATATTTCCAGGTGCACAAAATCGTCGTCCTCACCGACGTCCCTATCAAGCAGGTCCTCACCTGACCAGAGGTCTCGGGAAGGTTGGCGAAGTGGGCCATAGAGCTCGGGGAGTTCGACATCACTTTCAAACCTCGGGTCGCGATAAAGGCACAGGCTCTAGCGGACTTCATTTCTGAAGGAACGACGAGAAGGCCCGAGGAGTAAGAAGAGGACAACGAGTGCTGGAAAGTGTTTGTTGATGGAGCGTCAAATTCCCAAGGAAGCGGCGCAGGAGTGGTCCTCCACTCTCCTGACGGGCTGACCCTAAGGTATGCAGTTCGTTTCGGCTTTGAAGCTTCTAATAATGTGGCCGAATACGAGGCTGTGATCTCAGGGCTAAAAAGGGCAAAGTCCCTCGGAGTGAAAAGGGTCTCCGTTTTCAGCGACTCTCAATTGGTCGTCAGCCAGGTGGTCCGCGAGTTCGAGGCCAAAGAGGCGAAGCTAGCATCTTACATGGCCAAGGTCAACCGGCTGCTCGCGGGGTTCGATTCAGCCGAGCTGCTAAAAATCCCGCGAGCTGAAAACTCTCAGGCCGACGTGTTGTCCAAATTCGTGTCGTCGTCAGTGGAAGGGCGATCACCTATGCTAATAGAAGAGCTCAGCGAATCATCCATGACGGCCAAAGAAGTAATGTGCACCAGCACCCCAACAACCTGGATGACCCCCTTGATCAAGTTCATCAAAAGCGGCCTACTTCTCGATGACAGAATTGAGGCCGACAAGACCAAAAGGCGAGCATCTAGATTCTTCATCATCAGAGACGATCTGTATAGAAAGGGGTTCAGCTACCCACACCTCCGGTGCATTTCCCCTGGTCTCACCGAGGAAATCATCAGCGAAGTCCATGAAGGAACGTGCGGAAGCCACGCAGGTGCCTGATCTCTCATCAGAATGATCACGCGGCAAGGCTATTGGTGGCCTACCATGTTAAAGGATGCTGAGAGGTATGTTCAAAAGTGCCATCAATGCCAAGTATTCGGAAAGTTCGACCGAAAACCTCCAACCGAGCTCACGCCATTGGTCTCGCCGTGGCCTTTCGCGCAATGGGGTATGGACATCCTCGGTCCCTTCCCGCAGGCGACAGGCCAAAGGAAGTTCATCATAGTGGCTGTGGATTATTTCACCAAGTGGGTGGAGGCTGAGCCGCTTGCTAAAATTACTGACGCCAGTGCCTGGGGTTTTGTGTGGAAGAATGTTATATGCAGGTTCGGCGTCCCCAGAATAATCGTCACCGACAATGGCAGGCAGTTCGATAACGCCCGCTTTCGCAGAAACTGCTCGGCCTTGGGTGTGGATCACCGATTCTCCTCGGTCTCGCACCCTTAGCCAATGGGTTGGCCGAGGTGACGAATCGCACAATCTTAGACGGTCTGAAGAGAAGGCTGGAGGACCACAAGGGTTGATGGGCGGACAAGCTCCTCCATGTCTTATGGGCATACCGCACAACGTCGCGAGAAGCAACACAAGAATCACCATACGCCCTCGCTTTCGGGGTAGAAGCCGTTACACCGGTGGAAATGCTCGCTCCCTCGGGAAGAGTCCTCAGCTTTAGTCAAGAGCTGAACGAACCCGCTCTTCGCGCCGAGTTGGACCTGATCGAAGAAAAATGAGGGAATGCGTCGGCAAGAATGGAGGCATACCGAAGGAGAGTAAAAAGGAGCTTCGACAGAAATGTCAAAGAGAGAAGCTTCAATGCCGGCAGCTTGGTCTTAAGAAAGCTATCGGTTTCAGACCCTAGGTCGGCCGTTGGAAAGCTGTCGGCCGCTTGGGAGGGACCCTACCGCATATCAGAGAACCTCGGCCATGGAGCTTACCGGCTCAAGGACCTCGACGGAGCTACTCTTCCGAGAACATGGAATGCCGAGCACTTGCGAAATTATTACGCCTGACCGCTGTACAAGGTCGCTTTGACACTCTTCTAACGAGGTCGCTTCGGCACTCTACCATTGTACGAGGTTGCTTCAGCACTCTATAATTTCACGAGGTCGCTTTGGCACTCTACCGTTGTACGAGGTCGCTTCGGCACTCTACCGTTGTACGAGGTCGCTTCGGCACTCTATAATTTCACGAGGCTTCGGCACTCTATCATGATACGAGGTCGCTTTCGCACTCTTTTGAATAAAACGAGGTCGTTCCGATTCTCTACAATTGTACGTAATCGCGTCGGCTCTCTTTTAGATAATGAGGTTGTTTCGATAAACGGAAATGATTCTTAAACCATTATGAATAAGCACCTCGGTGCAGTGTTTGACGAAAAGAAAGATGACCCTCAGCCACCACCTTCTCGGCTGCTTCCAATCCCGTCGGCCGCTAAACAAATCCACAACGACAGCGGCTGCCTCCTCCTTAGCATCCTCCTTTGTCGTGCCAACAACCGAGAGATCGAGGTCGGGGAACAGCTCCGCAACACGAGCAAGGCAGTCATTGTAGCCCTCCTGATATAGTCCGGCTATCTCGTCGGCAAGCTCCTCGGAAGAGCGATACTCCAATATCGCCGCATCGCGCTCCTCCGACACAAGATGGGTCGTCTTCTCACGGAAAAGCCTGAACGACTAAACCTCGTCGGCAAGATCTGCTGTCACAGCTTTGAGTGCCTGTTTCTCGGCCTTGAGGGCCTTGTTCGCAGACTCCAGCGATGCCCTAAGCTCGCCCTCAGTCTTCTTCGCCTCCTCGGCGTCTCTCTGTCGGAGGGACTTTTTCGACGCGGCAGCCGCCTCCGCCTCGGCTATGCGCTTGTTTGACGATTCACGCTTCACCTCGGCCCGATGAACGAAGGCGTCGAAGATCGACAACTGCGCCAAAGCCGTGGCGTAGAACTCGCTGACCAGCCTCTTCGGGGACTTCCCCAGAGCTTCCGCTTTCAGCTCCGCGGGGATTAAGGTTTGACCCCAAATGACCGGGTCAAGGTCTATTTTAAGCCGAGCTGGCTCCTGTAGCTTTGCTGATGAAGACAGCGTCGAGGGATGGAGGCACTTCGTTGGCCTCTCTTCGATAGCCAACTGCGAGGCAACAGCCTCTGAGCTGCCCTCCTCCTTCCTGTCGACAACAACAGGAGCCTCAGACCCTTCCAGAGGGCGCTTCCCAGGGCGTTTCTGATCCTTCCGTGCCCGAGCGAGGTCGGCCAGTGAAGGGCTAGGCCTTACCTTGCACGTCGGGGAGGTCATCTCGGTCATCACTGTCAAAAGGGCCAACTGAACTGTCAGAAAACATCAAGGACTTTTAAAAGAAAAAGACAAAGACAAGGCGACGTCGACCTTCTGAGCCTTCGGCAATCAGCTCGAGCAACTCGTCAGATGGTTCGACCAGGTCAGGTTTCTCTGCTTCCCGAAGGTATGAAAAGTCTAGGAGCTCGGCTTTGCTAAGCTTGGGGGGCCCGAACACCTTGCGTCGGACATTAACCTCGGACCACTCGGTCGGGAAGGGCCATCCGGAGGGAGAATACAAGAAAATGAAGTCCCTCTTCCATCCGTGCACAGAGGACGGAAGGCTTTTTAGGAGCTGACGCCCCGCCCGAGCCGAGAAGTAAAGCTAGTCGCCAAATGGCTTTACAGAAAAACAGTAAAAGAAAAGGCGAAGCGTCGGGGACACACCGGTAGATACGCAAAGGGCGAGGAACCCGACGACCGTCCGCCACGAATTGGGCGTTAGTTGAGAAGGAGCAATGCCAAGCTCGAAGAGCAAGGCTATGATGAAGGGGTGGAAAGGGAAACGTAAACCGGTGCGAATCGCCTCGGAATATATGCACACCCCACCCTCCTGGACGTAGTGGGCTCGAAAGCGTTTATGGGCGAAGAACACGATGTCGGTGGAGAGAGAGCGGCTCAAGCGTTTCCTAATCCACTTGAAGGACTCGGAGTTAGTCTCACACCAAGTATCTTCGACATTGTCAGCCTGACGGCGGTCCCCTGAGGTATGAGCAGAAGGAACGTGCGGAACATATCTCCCAGGCTGGACTTTCAAAAGAAAACCCTCCTCTACCGGGCCATAGACAAAGGTGCCAGACTTTGGGTAGTAGGTGGAAGGGGCATCACTATCTGTCCTAGAAGAAGACTCCTTGTGAGAGGGCTGAGACTGCATTAGGCTCATCGCTTACCTCGAAGGAGAGCAAGCAAGGTTGGGCCGACAACACGTTCTAGGGCGACGAGGAAAGGGCGCGACGTCAGAAGAACACTCTACAGTCGCCGAAGAGCACCCTCTGGAAAAGAAACAGGTAACCCCCTCTCTGCGACAATCCGCCTATTTATAGGTACAGCAGCTCAAACGCGATCGAACGATCGAAGGCAGTTCAAAGAAGTCAGACGGGCGAGAAGCTACCACGTGTCAGAAGCCCAACGGGCGAGAACCGTTCACCTAGATCTGTAACGCTTGCCGCCTTTTGGATCGTCATCACTAGCGAAAAGATCGAGGCGATCGCACGTCGATCTCCCTCTCAAATCGTCCATTAAAGCGCGCAATTCTCAGCGCATCCTGTCAGAAAACGTACCCAAAGTCGGCGCTGGCGAATTATGAGATTGACCTCGGCATGCGCATACAACGTGCATCGTCGAGGAAACGAGACAAAAAGGTCGATCTTGCTGGGCTTCTCCTCGGATCTCGTAGCTCCTCCGACGAGAACCCGGGGGGCCAATGATACTGGCAACTGCCGCCGCCGACGCCTTCAGGACTCTATCACCCAATGTGGCCGATGAGAGGGTCCTCGGCCGAAGACCACTTAGTCACCGTGCAAGGTAGGTCCAGCTGGCCTTACCCCCATTAACCGTGGAAGCTTAATAAGGAAGGCCTCAAGGATCTCGGGCCGCAAGACCTTCCTCATTCATAGCTGGCAATCGCCAGTTGTGATCCAGAGGGCACCCGATGATCACACCCCCTGCCTTGAAGCACCCTTCAGCATAACAAGGAAAGAGAAGAGGCAGATTAAGGCAAGGGCCAGCAGCCTGCCTTGCGTGGGCACCCCTATAAAAACAAAGGAGACGCTCCGCACCAAGGTATGTGATGAGTGGCATTGAAATCCTCTCCCCCCTTACCTTTGTCTATCTAACTTGGGCGTCAGAGTGTTTCCCCACCGAGGTGACTCGGTGGTCTCTGCAGACTGGAGCTCTGTCGAATCCCTCCGACGACGACACGCCTTCACCTTGGGGCCCACTCGGTTTGACTCTGGTCAATCCCCATCTTGCCCCTGCAGCAACAGTACCCATAACCCTTAAATGACATGTGTATATGAGATGATGTCCTGCATAGAAGGCATCTTTAAGTGTTCAGAGAAAAAGGTATTCGATGTTATAACATGAAGCAATTAATGTGCAGACAATCAATGTTTAAACATAAGGTAATCAATGTTTAATCAACATGAGGTAATCGATGTGTAGACAACGATGTTTAAACACGAAGCAATCGATGTCTGCCATGTGATAATCGATGTTTGATCGACTACCAAAGAGTCGACTGTCATAACATCGACTGTCATAGAGTTGACTGTCATAATAATAACATGAATATACGAAGCTCATGGCTTCAACTGACCAAGTGTAAAAGTGAACATCCGAAGACACACTGTCAAAATGGTTTTCATCAGTCAAAGTGACTTCGTCATATCCGAAGCTTAGCTTCGTATATGACGAAGTTCCACTTCGTCTGATAAAGAACAAATGAATACATCTGAAGTCACAGTGACAAATGTTTCTTGATCAGTCGAAGTGACTTTGTCATATCTGAAGCTTGCTTCGTATATGACGAAGTTCTACTTCGACTGACAAATAACAAAATAGAACATCCGAAGTTACAGTTAAATATATCATCATCAGTCGAAGTGATTTCATCATATCCGAAGCTTAGCTTCATATATGACGAAGTTCCACTTTGTCATATCCGAAGTCCAACTTCGTATATGATGAAGTTCTGCTTTGACTGACAGAGAACAAAACTATACATCTGATGTCTGTGCTTCGGCTGACTACGACCAAAAGTGAACATCCGATGTTCATTTTAGCAAGATTGCAATGTGGCCAGTCAATCTATGAATTGAAAACATGAATCAAATGATATGTAACATGAAAGCACTTAAGTACATCAATAAACCAATGATATTATGATGACAACATGATTAGCCATGATTATGTCAGCATCAAAACATATCAAATCAATCATCATCAAAACAATAATTATGGTTATTCACATAACCATAACACAACATGTCCTGCTAGTAGCCGTGGTAGTGTGATTTCTTTCTCTTCTTTAGGCTCGGTTAGTTCATGTCTGCGTTCGCAGTTTAGGAAGATGAACACCAGCGAGGGTGGGCGTCACCGACCATAGCAGAAGTGCTAGTTGAGGTTGGCAGAGCAGTCGGTACAACAAGGAGCTGGGTAGGGTAGGTAGGAGGTGACCTGCTACACTTGCAGTTTACCAGGCCACTACAAGAGGGATTGCCCAATGGGGATAGTCCAGTAGCCGCAGCAGCCAGGGCAGTTGCAGTTTACTCAGTAGTTGCCACAGTAGTAGTACCCTCCACAGCAACAGGCACCCCGCCAGCAGCAGCAGCAGCAGCAGCAGCCACAAGGTCAGTACCAACAATCGCAACCGTACCAGCAGCAGCAGCAGGGTTAGTACCAGTAACTGCTGCAGCGGCAGTAGCCCCAACAGGCACCGCAGCATGGGCATGGTCGTGTGATTGTTGGGAGGACAGCACTCTGATCAGCGACAACTCTCTCTCACACTACCCACATGTAGATACCAGAGAGAGATAGGAGGAGGTAGGAAGAAGAACACAGGAACACCAGATTTTACGTGGTTTGGAGGCAAGAAGCCTTCCTACGTCCACGGCCACAACAGCTTTCAATAATTCTTCTGCAAGAAATACACACACTCCAAAGAGGACAAAACCCCCCTTTATATACTAGGAGGAAAGGGCGCCACAATCAAGACACACAAGGGCAAAAGGGTCCTTCCTCTGAATCGCCTCAGAACTGCAAAGTCCTGTCCTGGTAAGAGGGAGTCGAATGATTCAATATTTGACATTCGACTGCATGAGTCGAATCATTCATGTTGACATTCGACTGCATGAGTCGAATCCTTCATGTTGACATTCGACTGCATGAGTCGAATCCTTCATGTTGACATTCGACTGCATGAGTCGAATCATTCACATCTGACATTCGACTGCATGAGTCGAATCATTCAATCGACTGCTTCATTTCTGACTTCGGCTGTGGCAGTCGAACCGCAACCTGACCCCTTATGGAGATCTGCTTCAGAGTTCGGGCTCCACATTCTAACAGTGATGACCCTTACCAGGGAGGAGGCTGAAACTTTGAACCTGGTCATAGGTACTTTGCCTATCCTTGGTACAGTTGCTCGTGTTTTTGTAGATCTCGGTGCTTCACTTTGTTTTGCTTCCGAGGAGTTTCACGAGTCACTCATCTGTCACACCCTTGAGAGGCAGTGTGACGTGTTGGTCGATCTTCCATCTGGTGATTACATGCGTTCTTTTGGCTTCCTTTAGGGTGTCACAGTTGCGGTCTAGGGACACCAATTGCCGGCCAAGTTGTACGCATTGCAGCTTTGTGACTTTGACGTCATCCTTGGCATGGATTGGTTGGAGGCTCACTCAGTTGTGGTTGATTGTCAGTGGAAGATCGTGAAGTTTGAGATACTTGGAGCACCTATTCTCTGCTTATGAGGTATCCAGTCTACATGTCCACCTTTTATTTCTCTTTGTAGGGCTCGACGTTTGATACACGATGGTTGTGTAGCATACCTTGCTTCTGTTTGTTCATCAGAACCTAGCGTGTCATTAGTTCCTGATGTGCCTATTGTGTGTGAGTTTTCTGATGTTTTTTCAGAGGATCTACTTGGGCTACCACGTGAGCGGGATGTAGACTTCTCCATTGAGCTGTTGCCTGGGATGATGCCTTTGTCTAAGGTACCGTACCAGATGGCTCTGGCTGAGTTGCTTGAGTTGAAGTGCCAGTTGCTGGAGTTGCTTGAGCAGGGTTTCATTCGATTGAGCCATTCTCCGTGGAGAGCACCAGCATTGTTCGTGAGGAAGAAGGATGGCAGCTTGCAGTTGTGCATCGATTACAGGCAGTTGAACCAGGTCACAGTGAAGAACAAGTATCCATTGCCTAGAATTGATGATATGTTTGACCAATTGCAGTTGTTCTTGAAGATTGACTTGAGATTAGGATACTACCAACTGAGGATTAGAGAGTCAGATATTGTCATGACAGCTTTTCGTACGAGGTATGATTACTTTGAGTTCATCGTGATGTAGTTTGGGATCATGAACGCACCAACAACTTTCATGGATCTGATGCACAGGGTGTTCAGCGAGTACTTGGACTGGTTTGTGGTCATCTTTGTGGATGACATTTTGGTCTACTCAGCTTTTGAGGAGGAGCATGAGGTGCATTTGAGGATTGTGTTGGAGACGTTGCAGAGTCACCAACTTTATGACAAATTCGACAAGTGCGAATTTTGGCTAAGGGAGGTGCACTTTCTTGGACACGTGATCTCAGGTTCTAGTATGGTAGTGGACCCTACTAAGGTAGAGGCAATGTTATCTTGGGAGCAGCCCACGTTAGTGTCAGAGGTTTGTAGCTTTTGGGCTTGACAGGCTACTACAGGAGGTTTATACAGAATTTTTCTAGGATAGTAGAGCCATTGACTCGACTGATCAGACTTGAGACTAGATTTGTTTGGACAGAGGACTGCAAGCAGAGTTTTCAGGAGCTGAAAGAGAGGTTGACTTCAGCACCAGTGTTAGTCTTACTGTCAGGCAGGGGAGGTTTTGTGGTGTACACAGATGCTTCGAGATAAGGTTTGGGTGCAGTGTTGATGCAGCATGGTAGGGTCATTGCCTATGCTTCTAGGAAGTTGAAGAAGCATATCATAGAGTAGCAGTGCAGAAGCAATTCAAACAATCAATCACATAAATGAACACACATAATTTTATCTTGGTTCGGTACTTATCAAATGGAAGAACTACGTCTAGTCCCCAAGTAAATCTTGGGATTTCACTAACCAGGGTACAATCCCTCCAAGGATATACAAACCCCCTGCTCCCCGTTGGTCCTCTTCCTTTCTGAGTAGTAAGGAAACTCACTTCTGTTACAAGTCAAGAAGCCACCCTCTTGGAACAAACCCCAGTGCGGTTTTGCTAGACTTAAACCTCCAGCTAGGTTCTGCTGACACCAACCCTAGCTAGGTTCTTCCCTTAACCCAAGGGGAACACTGTGTACAGTCCCACAGCCAGATAGAAACTACCAACACCCTACTGACCTTCTCTTCAAATAGGAAGAGGAACACAATCCTATAGCTGGACACAAGTCTTTTCTAGAAAAGAAGGAACTAGCAGAGAGCTATACAAGATGAACACTAAAAACTCTAGCTCTTAGCTCACATACTCTACCCTAGATTTACAATGATGCAAAGAGAGAGTGAAGAGAGAAAAGAAGCTTGAATGCTTGGAGCTTGAAGACTTCATATGATTGCTTGCGTGTACTCTTCTTCTTGGGCTCGAGCTCTTTCTCTCTTGCTTTGAGTGTGTATGGCACTGAGTCTTCTCACTAGATGTACACTCTTTTAGAAATTTTCAGGAAGGCTCCTCCTGTTCTTCAGCCTTACTTCATCCTTTTATGGAGTAGCTTGAACATATCCATTGGAATTTTTCTAGTGGTTGCTCATCTTCTTCTTCATCTACTCTTCTTCTTCTTCTATCTAAAAGACACTTGGTGTAGAGGAAAGTCTAGATCTGTAGGCACAAAACATAAAGTTAGACTAAAAAGATCTTCTAACAGAAGGCCCATACCTTGCCTTACTTCCATGTTTTCTACTGACATCCAGACATGTTAGGTATGACCCTTTTTGTCTAGCAGGAAAGAAGGAGTCCTTATTTTCTGCTGACAACATCTCACCTACCTTGAAGGATAGACATCAAAAAGATCTTTAGTCAGACAGAGAAATAATGAGATAACATGTGAAGTACATTTGAACTTTCATTTGCCACCACAAACATTTTGAAATATTTGAAGTACAGAGGCAAAGGATGTGAAACTTCGACTAAAGAGAAGTTGGAGTGAGACTGTTCAATAGATAACACACTTCGACTTTCCAGGAGTCAAAGTGGGACTTCGTTTGTTCAACAATCGATATCATGCTTCGGCTTTCCAGGAGTCGGAGTCAGTATGAAATATATATATATATATATATATATATATATATATATATATATAAGTTGTGGACTTAGAAAATTTTGAGCATGCAGAAGAACATATGTGCCATCCAAACATAGTGTTTTATAAGATATATTCTTTTGTGATATTATGTGACGGCCCTGGATATTTATGCCCAATAAGGCTCCATATCCAGATCCGCCTCCCGCGAACGGACCGAAGTCTCGTAAGGGATATCTCACACACGTGTCCAGTAAGAGTATAAAAGACAACTACACAGTATAAAACACAAGAAAGTACATGTGCTTATAACTGTTCACAAACTTGTACAACTGTCCTATTACATTAATACATGTTCAATTAAAAAGTACAACTACCTGGGACATACCCCGAGGGAGCACAAGCTCACACAACACTACTACAACACAACTGCTGGTGGTACAAGTCTGTCACAAGACCACTGCGAACCAAACACATGGCAAGCCCTGAAAAGAACTGTAGGGAAGTGAGTCTCAACAAGTCACCGGCTCAGCAGGGGCTACCCAAAACAACACACGAACTAGAAAGAGACAACTAAATAGAAGAGACCTCAACCCTAGAGGGTCTCACTGGCAAGCCAAACCATTTCATGCTCACAACATAATAATAAATAACAACTAAACATAATCATGATAATAAACATAAAGTCCTCGGAAGGAAAGTGGGACTACAGGACTCATATAATATCATTAGTTAGCCCAACCACTAACGTGCCTAAACCACAGTCTCACCGGCACATTGCTATAACAACTGGTTGCCTAAGCTATAAGCCACACAGGCAAATCACTGCCCAGGCTACAAGCTTCACAAGCGAACCACAATCATTTGAGTAACAGGACTGCTAACAAAGAGCTGGTCCTTTATACTCCAAACCACACTACGTCGAGAGCCACACATAAGTGGTAGGACTGGCTACAACTAGCTAGTCCATCACACACTAAAACCATAGTCGGAACCATACCCAAGAAGGGTAAAACTCAACAAGTGGAAGGTCTCACACGGCCTCCACGGAGCACAGCTCTACTAAACCACAATATGCCTAGGCCACAAGCCTCATCGACAAATTACCCACAAAGGTAACATGATGGGCAACTACAAACTGATCCACAATAAATTATAAACAAAGATTTACTTAAAACGGATAGGATACAACAAGTGGCAGGTCAAACCACAAGACCTCCACAACACACAAGTACCCGAAAAGGTTGGTACACAATGTACCACCATAAAACTGCAAAGTAACCCATGAAGAGTATAGGTACCTGCTACTCTGAGGTACCACAACACAAACACCCGAACGAAGGGTACAAGTAGGTGATAAACACCACACTGAACCTCAACTATATTGTGCCCTCACTTAGGCACAACATTACAGGTGAAACCTCAACCGGAAAGTCACACAAGCCACAACCAGAGCAGGCAAAGCACGAATCAAGCCACAGCCAATGGCAAAGCACTAGTCGGAAAGGATGACACCACCACACGGGAACAGACTACTGACTGATCAGGCCAGTATCCAACCCAGACAACACAACACAAGAACAACCTCTCAGCCTCGCAGTCATGGACGAAAGGTCCAACTGCTGCTCCACGAGAACAAGTCAAACAACTGTGGAGACCAACCTACACCACACCTGCAGACACATAGCTGCAGGTCCATGTCTGGCACCTCTAGAGTCTCTGGCCGGAGCACCCTAAAGTGAGGCACTAGAAAACAAGACTAGTTGGGGACCAGTGACGTCTACTGGTGTCCGTACCCCCAACTACGAGCGCGCTACAAGCGACTGCACACCCACAAACACAAGCCGTTGCCCTACTGTCGTCTTTCCCTCAGTGGGACGTACAAATCAAACACAGGAGTGAGGGTGTCCAAGAAGATGACACAGACCTCGACGGTACCACACTGTACCGGGACAAACCCCGAGCACAACAAACACACGTGCCTGGCTCACAAAGAACCTGGGGTACCCGACTAGAGAGGCATTTCGGAATAGGCGCCGGACCACCACACTCGGCTAGCACAAACCACGATACTTACATGTTCCATCTTTATTACAAACCACGGTACATATGTGAGGAATAGCTTGTTCTGGTCACACGTGACTCACAAGCTAACCTACACCATAACACATATAAACCATATTAATAATAACACCACGACCTGTCATCGATCACCTTGTGACAGTGAAGGTCACACTAAACACTGACCACGATAATCACATAATAATCATACTTACACTTTACTAAATTATCCATCGAGGATAACTTATAAAAGATCCTAAAGGATCAAGGCTAGGTTCAGACGTGAACCTCATCGCCACAATACCACGAACTAACCACAATAATTAGTATATAATAAACACGATAATGTACGATGTGCCATGCACATACACAACTACATGCTCGGCACTCAAACCATGTAAACACTACGTGTATAATACACCAACCAGGTGCACCACACGTCATTCATGTAAACAACATGTCCAACACATGGACAGCACGCTCCAAGAGCGCTACAGGTGCTAACGCACCACACATACTACATAATCACCAAACTGGTTACGTACATAATATAGTAATCACGTAACACATGCCCATCTAGTGAGCTATACGCTCCATGAGCGTAATAAGTGCACTGGCTCCACTTATCATTGCCATGCACAAAAAATATCACCAACCGGATATTCAAATTACCAAAAGCCTACAAAATAATAACCTCGGCTGCGATCGCGATAGAGGCTAAGGCCGCCTTCTGATCGCGACGCCACGACATGGCGCGACAAGAAATCCTGTCGCGACAGGTCGGACTGTCGCTACCTGATCGCGACACCCCGACAAACCGCGATAAGAACCTAGGCTGCCATCAGATCGCGACCCATATAACCGTCGCAACAGAAAACCTAACGCGACGAATCGGGCTGTAGTGACAAAGTCGCGACACCCTGGGCCGTCGCCTTCGCAGGCGAAAACCCCAATCCGGAAGGGACTTCATAGATCACCCTTCCCGACCATTCAAACCATGTTTAATTCTCAATTTACATGCTTTAATGGATACCCTAGCATGGTATCTAATGTTCTTTAAGCTTTAAACGAATCGAATTCATAACATGAACGATTCACATAATCAAACGAGGTAGAAACACCCTACCTTTGCGAAGAACGCGAAGACCGGAGTTCCCTCGGTGTTTCCCCCGCTCCACGCGACATCCTTGCGGTGAGAGCATGCCCCACGCATCTCCAAAAACTCGAATCGCCCAGAAATCCCGCAGCAGTTCCCCCCTGGCCAAGCAGAGCTTCCCCTGCTCTGTTTGGCTGGGGTTCTTAAAAACAACACAGCGGTTGGGATCGCGACGTGCACCCCCGTCGCGACATGATCGCGACCGTGGTGACCGTCGCCTTCCCAAGGCCGACGTCAGATGACCGCCCGGCGAGCGACACGCGGCAGCCATGCAGACGAAGACCGCCAACCAGCGACAACGTGAACGTGACCCCCAGGGCTGTCACGTTCATAACGCGACGCCTGACCCCGTCGCGTTCACAGGCACAAGACCTGTGAGCACTTTGTGCCCAACGACCGGCCCACAAAGCCTCATAACGCGCGCAAACACCTGAAACATGTACTAATGGGCCACACACTGGCCACCAAAACCGCTAAACCTGGATCCACGGGGATCCGGAAAACGCGCGACGTTACATATTATTATCGTACATTTGAGGATTATTTATGCAGATGGTTATGCACTTATTTAAGCAATTGTATTAAAGATGTTCTTGAGTTTTAGTTAACATCAAAACATGAGTTTTAGTTATCATCAAAACATGTGATAGAAATAAGAGTGGTTCAACAATCTCCCCTTTTTTGGTGATGACAAAACTCATGTGAATTTTTTGAGCTAAGATGTTTAAAAACAAGCATTTAAGCACATGTGAATTAAACATAAAATTCATAGATAAAATACTATCCTCCATTTTGTCAATAACCAAAAAGGAAGGATCTTACCATTTGCACTCTTCTTACTGTTTGTGTGGAGATCTCTTGAAGAGTTATGCGGAATAACACAATATGGTAATCTAGAAGGGGGGTTGAATAGATTACGGCAATTTCAAATTACTGATGGATTCTTTTTGGTTCTACAGCGATCTTAATGAAACTTGATTAGAATTCGATTGAGTATAAGAAAGCTTGAGTTGATGTAAATGAGAACAGGGTATCAAATGTGCGTATGAACAACGTGCCTATCAATCATCTATCGCAGAACATGAACAAACCACAGGACACGATGATTTAAGGTGGTTCGGAGTACACAACTCGTGTATCCTATATCCACCGTTCACACACACACGCAGAAACGACTGCTTATGAGCGAGTTCAACACAACAACTCACACACACACACGTTGTCTGATGAACCACGATCAGAACAACCACAAACTCGTGAATCAAGCACAAGGGATGCTTGAAACACAGCCACACACACACAATGGAATGGAAATTGTGAAATGGAGAAGAATTTAGAGTTGGGGAACAAATCCAGTTGGAGTTCTTCTCGTGGATCGTCTAGACGCTCTTCAAACTTCGATTAGATGTAGACTGATCGATGTAGAAGGTTGAATTGACGACGATCCGGCTTCAGCTCCGCATAGATGGTGATTCCACGACGATCTGGGCGGAAGATTGAAGCAGAGCAGCAAATTGGGGTTTTCCTCTTGGTCCCTTGGAGGCTCTTGGTTGGGAGGCTGCTCTCTGCGAATTTTGCTCCAAAAGGATGCTTATATAGTGTTAGGTAAAGGTGGGGGTCGTGGAGGAAGGAAACACCCAAATGGGGCCGGAGTTGGAATCTCTAAATCTCATGTTTCCGTCGTCTGTCGACAGGTGCACTTGCATCTGTCGACAGATGCACTCAGGCTGAGAACTGGGTTTCAGAAATATGAATTTTTGAGTGTATCTGTCGACAGGTAATTTGCATCTGTCGACAGGTGCACTCAGGGATACAAAACCTGAGCTCTGTCTTGGGTTGACTGTGTGTATCTGTCGACAGGTAATTTGCATCTGTCGACAGGTGCACTCAGAGATACAAAAACTGAGCTCTGTCTTGGGTTGACTGTGTGTATCTGTCGACACATGCCCTGGGCCTGTCGACAGATACATTGCTTTGACATTTCCTTGGTCTATTTGCTCATCTCTTTGATGCTCCATCTTTCATGCTTGTGCACTTACATGTAAATACATTGTTAGTGATATACATTGTATGATTTAGCAATATTTAACACAATCACTTTCATGGTGTTTTTCATGTTGGTTAGCACATCAATTTTGCATTAAATCAATGTTCAAGGATATTAATGTGATCATCAAAAACATGATATATTGAAAATCCAACAATCTCCCCCTTTTTGATGATGACAAAAACATTCAATTGATGCATAAAATTGATGTTCTCCCCCTTTTTGACAACATACAAAAGATCAAGTCATGCACATATTAGAGACAGATAAACATGAACTGTGAGTTTTCATTGATTGATCATTCAAATTTCACAGTACAAGAGACAATCATTACATGACTCAATAAAATTCAAAGGAAGGGAAATAACATGAACAAGCAAAAAGACAACAGGACTAGTGAGACTAACTCCCAGCTAAGACTCTTGACGACCTCTAAGGACCCTGAGACCCTCTATTCATCGTCATGTCCAGCAGGTGGAGGATGACGGGATCCAGCTCTCTCGGAGTAGAGGTAATCAAGCCGGTCTCGGATATGCACGTGAGACTCATCCAGAGAGTTGAGGCGAGCATCCACTTGATCAAATCTAGAGTTCAATTGAGCAAATCTGGAGGTCATTTGTTGATGCATTTGTGCCAAATAATCACGAAGAGATTGTTCTTGAGGCATAGGGACATCAGCAAATTCTTGAGGTTGATCAGGCATTTGCTCATCCTGAGAGTCTTCATCAGCGCCTTCATTATCGTCATGGTCTTCATTGTCTTCTGCATTGACTTCTTCATCATCTTCTTCATCATCACCTTGTTGTTCTTGCCCTTTGAGATTTCTTGTCACTAAACCGTCTACAAACTTGTAGCCCATTCGGTGAGCGGTAGTGAGGTCAAATGCACTGCGGGATTTTAAGGAGATGAGCTCACTTGAAGGGATAGGAATGCCAATGAAAATGAGAAGAGAGGTGATGGGGCAAGCATATGGCATTGCTCTCTTGGTGTTAGAGAAACACCGACGGATGAGGCTTAGCATGAATTCAGGCAGATTGATTTGTTGACACTTGAGGAAGAATATGAACAAAGACTTATGGACCTCAGTGACTAATTCTCGGCTTCCATCCTTCGGGACGATCAAAGTAGTGAAGATGTGATGTATCATCCGGATCAAAGGAGGAAAGGAGTTTGCATTCAAGCGTGCAATTTTCTTAGTGGAGTCATAAGGTTGCAACGTAAGAAGTTCATAGTACTCAGAAGCGGAAGGAGTATAGTTGAAGATTTCAACTCCTGAGTTTGGGATTTGAAGGGCTGTCGAGACAAGATTTGCGGTGAGGCAAAAACGAGTGCCTTTCACCGAAGAAAAAAGATCGCCCTGATTGGAAAGCCCTAGGTTATTGAAAAACTCTGTGACGGCAGTTGGAGAGTATTGCAAGTGTGAGTAAAGAAAGGATGTCCACCCTTGAGTGTCAAAGTAGGGTAGGAGTGAGGGGAACATCGATCCTAAGGACTCAAAGTCCACATACCGGGATTGGACGAGTTTCTTGAAGGTGCCTTGTACCCGGATGAGATGGAGACCCTGAGGAACAATGAGTTCCGGCAAACGATCTTCGCGATGCTTGCTACGATGTTCTGAAGGAGCCCTGGAACTCTCTCCGGCGTCCGTCGAAGCACGACGACGGCGAGTGAGAATCTTGGTCTTGGGTGCCATCTCAGGAAGGAGGTTGAGAATGGCATTTGGGAAGGGAGAGTGGAGGGATCTCAGACGAGGAGCAGCGAGATCGTCAGAGACGGATCGGATCTTGAGCCCTGGAGGGGAAAGAGAGGAGTTTGGAGAAGAGGAGGAGGAAATGAAAGGGAATGAAAGGGGAAATGGTGGGAAATGGTCGTGAGAGGCCTTTAGAATAGGTTTAGAAGGGTTTTAGAAAGGAGGCCCCACACAAAAGACTTGAACCGGCGCAAGTGTTGGGTGCAAAAATGAATCTGGGTCGCCGGCTGTCGACAGATGACCATCTGTCTGTCGACAGATAACCACTTTTTGGCTGAAACTTGATTTTTTGCAAGATTTTTCAAAGGGTCAAGTGTTCATTTGGCATTTTAGGGTAAAATAGGTGTATGTACAAGATAAAAATGCATATCCATTATGATGAAGACATGACACAATTCTACAATGATTTTGAATTAAAACCGATGAGTTCTTTAATTAGATCATGAAGAACACATTTCACAAAAGCCAGTGAAAATTAAATAACTCTTTTGATTAAGGCCATTGAAGAAAAACATGCATCTAAATAGAGATGATAGTCAGATGACATTTGAATTAGATGGCCACAAGAACATCTTACCCATAAAAAGCACATTGGACTTGACAAATTTTTTTTTTTCCGGAGGCTTCACTCTATTTCTAGTATGATTGTAGGATCTTTAAACAGCGAAGATGGGAAAGAGTGGCAATGAGGAGCAGACATTTGTGATGCCAATACCCTCAGTTACTCAATGTGAGTGTCCATTAAGCCATTGTGTAGAGATAATGAAACAACCTTTTGATGCGAAGACCGACATTGGTGATGCCCATGTCCCCGGTTACTTAGTGATTTTCATCATTGCTCTACCTCCATCCCATAAATGAAAGATAATTTTTTTTTTGATTGAAACGTAGAAATAGGTAGCTTTTCTCCCTTTTATTTTGTTTTTACTTTTCGTCAAGTACATGAGATTTCTTTAGGCAAGTGATAATGTAGAACATTAAATTCAAGGACCTTCTGATTTTTCAAATCATTTGGATTCATGTTTAATGACAAGGGAGTTATTCAAAGGAGATGTTTAAAAATCATTTGGTTTGCTCATTGTGTTCAAAATGATCTAAATAGTCCTCAATCAAGTGTTGTATCAAACATCATTTAGATTTGATTCACGACTTTGACATGAAGTGGATATGAAAGGTTATATTGCACAAAACAATCCAATGTTTACCTTTAAATCAAGTAATGAACACTTTCTTGAAGAGTATGAAGAAGGAATGAGAAAATAGTGAGATTGTGTTTATCTGTCGACACAGGAATCTGTCTGTCGACAGATGCACACAGACTGATGAATTGAAGTTTCAGTCAGAGCAAATCTGAGTGTACCTATCGACAGATGGAATGTGTCTGTCGACAGATATGAACAGAGTGGATTTTTCTGGTTTCAGTTTGAGTGCACATGAAGTTCAAGGAAGTGAGGATTAAACATTGAAGTGAAGGAAGAGTTTCCTCATGAAAATACTCATCTACCCTGAACTTACTCCCCCATAGTGTGTGCACGTGTTGACACAACATTTAAGCAAGGATTCACACAAGCATTTGATACAAGGCAAACATGTTCATTTCAAGAATATCATACACAAGCACATGGTCACAGAAAAAGCATTGTTTCATGGAGTTAACATGATAAAATGTAAGGAAACTAAAAATCCTATGTGAAGTACAGGACCTTTATATGCAATGGGACTATGGATACTTGGCGGAGAATGTTTCCTCACGCATGATGATAGTTTCCAAACAAGCCGAACTTGTTCTTCCACAGTTCACCATTTGATATACCACATAGTCATTCACACATAAAGAACATGTACTCCAATATGGAGAATTAGTTTCATTGCATTTTACACAAACCCAATTCTCTTCTTAAGGATGTGAATCTATCTTCAGACAAGGGTTTGGTGAAAATGTCAGCCAATTGTTTTTCTGTGGGAATGAAATTAAGTTCCAAGGTTTTATTGGCCACTTCATCTCTCAAGAAATGATGACGGATTTCAATGTGTTTAGTCCTTGAGTGTTGGACAGGATTTTTTGAAAGGTTGATAGCACTTGTGTTGTCACATAGTATAGGTGTGCATCCAATTTCAATATTATAATCAGCTAACTGACTTTTGATCCACAACACTTGAGCTGCACAACTTCCTGCAGCGACATATTCTGCCTCTGCAGTGGAGAGTGCAACCGAGTGTTGTTTCTTGGATGCCCACGAAACCATGCAACCGCCAAGGAATTGGCAATATCCACTAGTGCTTTTTCTATCAATTTTACATCCAGCATAATCAGCATCAGAATAGGATATTAAATCAAAACTACTGCCTGCTGGGTACCAAAAACCCAAATTGCATGTACCTGAGAGATATCGGAAAATTCTCTTGACTGCAATTAAATGGCTTTCCTTTGGACTAGATTGATATCTAGCACAAAGGCAAACACTGAATTGTATATCCGGTCTACTTGCAGTAAGATAAAGGAGTGAGCCAATCATACCTCGGAAGTGCTTTGCATCTACCGGTTTACCTTTCTCATCATTTTCCAATTTGATGCTTGTGCTCATTGGGGTGGAGGCTGGTTTAGCTTGCTCAAATTGAAATCGTTTGAGAAGCTCTTTGACATATTTTTCTTGATTTATGAAGAAGCCTTCTTATGTTGTTTCACCTGCAAACCAAGAAAGAATTGAAGCTCCCCCATTAGACTCATCTCAAATTCACTGTGCATGTGTTTAGAAAATTCTTCACACAGTGAAGGGTTAGTAGAACCAAATATAATATCGTCCACATAAACTTGAACAACAATTATGTGATTGCGAACTTTCTTAGTGAAGAGTGTTTGGTCTACTTTACCTCTTGAGTAGTTTTTGCTTACCAGAAAATTGCTTAGTCTATCATACCAAGCTCGAGGTGCCTGTTTCAAACCATAAAGAGCTTTGTGCAATTTATATACATGGTTAGGCATTTCAGAATTTTCAAAACCTGGTGGTTGAGAGACATAGACTTCTTCTTTGATATAGCCATTTAAGAAAGCAGTTTTAACATCCATTTGATAAAGTTTGAACTTATGGGAGCATGCATATGCCAATAAAATTTTGACTGCTTCTAATCTGGCTACAGGAGCAAAGGATTCTTCAAAATCTACACCAAATTCTTGATTATATCCTTTTGCAACGAGTCTAGCTTTATTTCTGACCACTTTTCCTTCTTCATTAAGTTTATTCCTAAACACCCATCTAGTTCCTATGATAGAAATTTCAGGGGTTCTAGGAACTAAACTCCATACATTGTTTCTTTGAAATTGACCAAGTTCCTCATGCATAGCATCAATCCATGAGTTATCTTTTAAGGCTTCTTCAACATTTTTGGGTTCCACTTGAGAGACAAAAGCAAAAAGATCATGTTCAATTATTTGTCTAACTTGAGACCTTGTTTGAACAGAATCATTTAAACTACCTATCACATCATCAAGTGGGTGATCTTTGGAATACCTCACATTTGTGATTGTTGAAGGGCCGGGAGCATCTTGTCCTTGAGGAATTTGATCTTGTGAATGTTTTCTTCAGGAGGTTCACCTTCTAGTGGATTTTCTTCATGTGTTTCATCTTGTTTTCTGAAAGCTTTTTCATCATCTTCATCATAGTCCTTGTGAAGATATCCACCTTTGGTCTTGGAACTTTCTTCAGATTTGTCTTTTGCTTTGACTTGTAGGTCCTCAAGTGATGTTCCTTCATCTTCTTTTTCAGTTCTGTTAACAGTCAAACTGTTAGTTTTGGCATAAGTCTCATCAAAAATAACATGTGGAGTTTCTTCCACAGTGCGTGTTTTATTGTTAAAACCCTATATGCCCTAGAGTGTTCTGAGTAGCCTAGAAAAACACTTGATCACTTTTGGCTTCAAATTTATCTAAATCAGATTTATCATTGTTATGGATAAATACCTTTGAGCCAAATACTCGAAAGTACCCAAGGTTGGGTTTCTTACCTTTCAACAAATGGTAGGGGGTTTTCTTTATCACAGGTCTTACCATGGCTCTGTTTAGAATGTAGCATGAAGTGTTCACTGCTTCTGCCCAAAAGCTTCTCGAGAGTTGGCCTTCAACCAGAAGAGTGCGAGCCATTTCCACCAATGTTCTGTTTTTCCTCTCCACTACTCCATTTTGTTCTGGAGTCCTTGGGGAGGAGAATAGATGATCGATCCCTTGGTGCCTGCAAAAATCAGAAAATGCATTGTTATCAAATTCTCCCCCGTGATCGATGCGGATTGAGCATATTTTATTCACATTGCCATGCTCAATCTTGTTAAAGAATTCTTGGAAGATTGTAAGTGTTTCACTTTTGTGTGCCAAGAATTTGACCCATGTGAACCTAGAAAAATCATCTACAATGACAAAACCAAAACGTTTGCCATTGAGACTTAGAGTTCTAGTTGGTCCAAAAAGGTCCATGTGCAGCAGTTCATATGGTTTAGATGTGCTTACCGGTGCTTTGGATTTGAAAGACTTCCGGGTTTGTTTTCCCTGTGCACATGCATCACAAAAACTTTCATTGTTGTTAAAAGAAATGTCAGGAAGTCCACTTACTAATTTGAGCTTCATGATCTTGTGCAACACGTTGTAGCTCGCATGGCCAAGCCTACGATGCCACAATGTCAATTCATCCTGTCTATTTGCAACAAGACACAAGTTGTCATTTTCTGGATCATCTAAGTCAACTAAGTAAATGTTATTCACTCTTTTTCCAGAAAATTTTACACTTCCTGTTTCTTTATCAACAATTTGACATGAATTTGATTCAAAGATGACGTTGTGACCTTTATCACATAATTGACTTATGCTAAGCAAATTGTGATTAAGGCCATCAACTAACAGTACATTTTCAATTGAATTAGAGGGACACTTACCAACATTACCTGTGCCAATGATTTGGCCTTTGTTGTTACCTCCAAAAATGACTTGTCCTCCGTCTTTCTCCACTAGAAAACAGAGTTTAGCTTTGTCGCCCGTCATGTGCCTCGAACAGCCGCTATCCAAGTACCATTTGTTTTGATGTTGGGATGCTAGGCATTCCTGCATATGTGGATCAGACAAGAGGTTTTGGTACCCAAATTACTTTGGGTCCCAAAATTTCATTCATGCAACAAAGTAAATGCTTAGGAATCCAAACTTGTTTGAATTTCTGTTTCTTTGGATTATTCCAGCACTGTTTTTCATCATGACCAATCTTTTTACACATTGCATGAAGGACTTTTCTTTTCAATTTTTTGTTGCTTGATAGACTGTTTATTAGTTGAAGTTGTTCTTGCCTGTCGACAGGCACCATTCCATCTGTCGACAGGTGCCTTTTTCTTTTGTTTGTTGAGAACATTTTGTTTGGGTTGCAATAGTTTGGTCTGAGATGGACTTGTGTTATGCTTTGTGGGAAGCATGCTTGCTTGTGCTTGGGCTAGGATCAACAAAGGAAGTGATCAATGACTATCCTATTTTCTTTTATTTGACAGGTTGATATCCTAACCCATGCTTGGTTACATGTATTTTAGCACCCAAAACCGCATCTAGATTTTGCTTTCCTTTTACAAATTTCATCAAGTCTTCAGATTTCTCTTTCAATTCAGTTTCAGTTTGTTCCAACTTTTTCCTTGTTTCTAGATGTTCTTCTTGAAGGAATTCAAGAGAATGGCTTAAACAGTCCTTTTCCTTTTGTGTTTCTTGTAATTTCATTTTCAAGCAATCCATCTCTTCACTATGAGTCTTTTCATCAATTTCATCATTTCTATTTCTTTTGTCAGGAATGCAATTCGTTCATCGTGATTTTTATCATGCACAAGGGAGTTGCATTTCTTTTTCAATGCCTTATTTTCAGATCTATATTCACAAATTTTTTCAAATAGAGTAGTGTATGCTTCCTCCCATTCACTTGCAGTATAATTATCAAATGAGAAGTTTACCTCGGTGGAGTCATCACTCCTTGCCATTAAGCATTTAACTTCTTCATCATCGGATGTTTCTTGTGCATCTTCATCTTCATCTTCATCACTCCAGGTTGCCAACATTGCTTTGGCTTTCTTGAAGATGAATTTTTCTTTCTTCAGCTTCTTCTTGAGTTCCGGGCATTCTCCTCTCATGTGCCCTGTTTCTTGCATTCATAACAAACAATGTCAGATTTTTTGTTGGACTCATATTTCTGTGAAAAAATTTTCTTTTGAAAAGGTTTGGAGTTACCTGTGTCTCTCCTTTTGAACTTCAGAAATTTCTTGAATTGTCTAGTGAGCATTGCCATTTCATCATTATCACTCTCACTAGATGCTTCTTGCTCATCACTATCTTGTTGAATGGATTTCTTGGAGCTTGTTGATGTTTTGTTGGATGCTTTTAAAGCAATTGACTTCCTAGGATTTTCTTCCAATTCTTTTCTTTTGATGTTGATTTCATATGTCATTAAGGAGCCAATTAGTTCATCCAATTTCATTTTAGAAAGGTCTTTGGAATCCTCAATGACAGTGGCCTTAGTATTCCAAGATGAAGTGAGAGATCGAAGTATCTTTCTTACTAAGTCACTTTCAGAGTATTCCTTTTTAAGACCTTTTAGCCCGTTAATTATTAGCATGAATCTTGCAAACATGTCTGATATGCTTTCATCAGTTTTCATCTTGAACATTTCATATTCAGACACTAACATGCTAACTTTGGTTTCCCTTACCTCGGACGTACCTTCGTAGATGAGTTCAAGTTTGTCCCACATCTCTTTTGCTGTTGAGCATGTGGAGACTCTTGAGAACTCCTTTGGATGCACCGCACATTGCATCATGTTTAGTGCGCTCCATTGAGAGTTCCTTTAGCTATTTGGTCTTTCGTCCAGGTGTCTTCGTCCTCGGGCAACACATATGGTCCCTTGCTGACTATCTTCCACAGCTCGTAATTTTGAGCTCTCAAAAATACCTGCATACGATTTTTCCAATAAGGATAGTCAGTGCCATCAAAATAGGGTGGCCTGGTTACTGAATGTCCCTCGGCCATATACCCTTTGCTAGAATCCATAAGATCGAAAATCTCCTGATCGCTAGATCAAATTACAAAAAACTGTAAATCGGAGAAACCTCGCTCTGATACCAATTGAAGAGTTATGCGGAATAACACAATATGGTAATCTAGAAGGGGGGTTGAATAGATTACGACAATTTCTAATTACTGATGGATTCTTTTTGGTTCTACAGCGATCTTAATGAAACTTGATTAGAATTCGATTGAGTATAAGAAAGCTTGAGTGATGTAAATGAGAACAGGGTATCAAACGTGCGTATGAACAACGTGCCTACAATCATCTATCGCAGAACGCGAACAAACCACAGGACACGATGATTTAAGGTGGTTCAGAGTACACAACTCGTGTATCCTACATCCACCGTCCACACACACACGCAGAAACGACTGCTTATGAGCGAGTTCAACACAACAACACACACACACACACGTTGTTTGATGAACCACGATCAGAACAACCACAAACTCGTGAATCAAGCACAAGGGATGCTTGAAACACAACCACACACACACAATGGAATGGAAATTGTGAAATGGAGAATAATTTAGAGTTGGGGAACAAATCCTGTTGGAATTCTTCTCGTGGATCGTCCAGACGCTCTTCAAACTTCGATTGGATGTAGACTGATCGATGTAGAAGGTGAATTGACGACGATCCGGCTTCAGCTCCGCATAGATCGTGATTCCACGACGATCTGGGTGAAGATTGAAGCAGAGCAGCAAATTGGGCTTTTCCTCTTGGTCCCTTGGAGGCTCTTGTTGGGAGGCTGCTCTTTGCGAATTTTGCTCCAAAAGGATGCTTATATAGTGTTAGGTAAAGGTGGGGGTCGTGGAGGAAGGAAACACCCAAATGGGGCCGGAGTTGGAATCTCTAAATCTCATGTTTCCGTCGTCTATCGACAGGTGCACTTGCATCTGTCGACAGATGCACTCAGGCTGAAACTGGGTTTCAAGAAATCTAAATTTCTGAGTGTATCTGTCGACAGGTAATTTGCATCTGTCGACAGGTGCACTCAGATACAAAACTGAGCTCTGTCTTGGTTGACTGTGTGTATTGTCGACAGGTAATTTGCTTTGACAGGTGCACTCAGAGATACACTGAGCTTGTCTTGTTACTGTGTGTATTTGTGATTGGGCCTGTCGACAGATACATTGCTTTGACATTTCCTTGGTCTGTTTGCTCATCTCTTTGATGCTCCATCTTTCATGCTTGTGCACCTACATGTAAATACATTGTTAGGATATACATTGTATGATTTAGCAAATTTAACACAATCACTTTCATGGTGTTTTTCATGTTAGTTAGCACATCAATTTTGCATTAAATCAATGTTCAAGGATATTAATGTGATCATCCAAAACATGATATATTGAAAACCCAACATCTCTTACCAGAGGGGTTCAATAATGAGTGTTATGAAATAGTACTCCCCCTTAGTGTATGCTCCCCCTTAATTGATGCTTGTCATATCTTCATGGGTTCTTCTGATCTGTCTACCAATTTGGCTTTATCTGTCCAGGGTGTGTCGACCTGTCCTTCATATGTGTCGACTTATCTTGAATCTGTCGACATCTACTGTTGTATTTCTACTTGTTGTTTGTCAAGTCTTCAAGAGTTTTACCTACATTGATCTTATAAAAAGATACTTGCAAAACCTTATTAGTAGTACTGTAAGATAAATACAAATTTTTGTGACTACTCCATCTTTAGGTATGAGTTGGATGAAGAACTGGCAGTCACCAATGCCTTGAGCATCCTTTGTTCCTGATGCTCTCAAAGCTATCCTACAAATAAACTATTCAGAAGTAGGTACCCAAATCTTTTTGGGTCCTTGATGGTTAGATGCATGAAAATATCCTTTCGGAATCCATACTGAGTGCCTAGTTGTGCAGGTGTTTACTGTGTGGCCTAATTTATTACAATGAGAACAATAATGAATGTAATCTATTTTGCAGTCCTTATTGTCTTTGTGATGTTTGTTTAGAACATGATTTTTAGAAATATTTTTCTTTGAGAGCATTTGTTCATTACAGGGGTCTTTTTCTGAGGCATCTTGTTTCTTTCACAAATTTTGGCAATGGATATTTTTCAGGATACTTAATTGTTTTCCTTTTTAGGTGGTTCGTATCCAAGACCTTGTTATTATTGCCAGATTTTGAGGCTTTAAGCATAGAGCTAGAGAGTTTTACCTTTTGTTAATTTTCTAACTGATTCTTTTAAATAAAGATTTTCTTCAGTTCGAGTTTTTAATTTTTCTTCTAACTCTAATTTTTCATTGTTCTTGCTCTTTAAATCTTCATTCAAAAGATAATTATTATTTTTACTTTCCTTTAATTGTGTTTCCAATTGTACCATTTCTGATTTAAGATCAGAATTAGTGTTTTCTAACCAAGTATAGTATTTTTCAGATTCTTTAATTCTTTTACAACAACTTTATGTTTTTCATAAGTCATTAAAGACATCTTCTAAGTCTTCAGACTCTGACCCTGAATCAATGCAAGAATTAAAAGATGGTCAGAATGCACCTCAGTCTGTCCCCTATGAGGGCTAGACTTATCTTGCTCTTTTTAAAATCTGAGCTTGATAAATTAGAAGTGGAGACTTCTTCATTATCCAAGCAGCTGTCATGATTTTCATTTGAATTTCTTGTACTTATTCTTGGATTTTTCTAGCTGACCAGTCTTCTTGGGTCTTGGACAATCTGGTCTCAGATGTGCAGATGTTTTGCATTCATAGTAGACAAGTTCTTTCTCATTTTTCTCCTCCTTTAGATCCTTCTTGATCCATTCTTCTTCTTCTTAAGGATCTTCTGAAGCTTTGACAGGACATCATCAACATCACCATCTTCAGAACCTACACTTTTTGAACTAGAAGAGGATGAGGTGGAAGGAGCAACTATAACTTTTAAAGCATTAGTGTAAGACTCGACCCTTCTGGGCCCTTTCGCCTTGTCCTCAGGGTCGCGGTAGGCACCCTGGTCGCGACACGGTCATGCCAGGGGAGCTCGTCGCGGCATGGTCATACGGGAGTAGGCATCGCGTTCTCGTCACGACATCTGGTGGCGTCGCGACTGCTTTTCTGACAGACGTGACCGCTATCCCGTTTGTCAGAACAGTCGTGTCGGGTGGTAGGTGCGTGTAGCGTTGACGCAACCTGGCCAGCCGTCGCATTTGATTTTTCCGATCTTCGAGGTTTGACTGCTTTTGAGGTAGTGCCGGGGTGGCCGCCGCGACATGGTTGCGACGCCTAAGGGTGCTGCAACATGGTTGTTGTCACGCTGGGCCGACCCGTCGCGTCTTGGGGGCCATCGATTTAAAATCGAAGGCGGGCCCCATTCTCCCCCTCTCGCCCTCTCACCTCTTCTTATTCCCTTTCTCCCCCTCTCGAGCTCCCTTGCGGTTTCTCGCCCGTTCTTTGTGCTCGTGGTGCTCGTGCTGAGGGGTGTCGTCCCGTTCTTACTGTACCCGTGGCACCAGTGCTAGTTCCCTAGTACGGTCTTATACTAGTCGTCGCCCGGTGCTCGACATTTGAGGGCTTGTCCTATAGAGAGGTTGTTACCGCTGCCTGGGACCCTCGTCCCCGCGCGCCTGTTGAGGGAGTACTCTGGGCGGCGGGCGTGCTCTAGTCACGAACTTAGAAGCGGAGGGGAAAACTGTGGTTAGGACAGCGGCGTTGAGTCATTTGCAGAGCTCTCGTAGTTGGTCTGGGACGCCGAGGTCGTTTTGAGGAGTTCTTCCCGACATAGTCCAGCTAGTCCTTTTCTCACTGCCTCACTCTTTGTGGCCCCTGAACCACTAGAGAGGCCAGGCGTGGGCTGACAAGACGTAGAGGTTTGGACCTGGGTCGAGGAAAGACGTTTGTGGACGCACCTGACCGGTTGACTAATGGTAGAGCTTTTCATACTAGTGTTCCTTGTCTAGGCGGGGTTTCCCCCTGCCTGTGTTTGCTAGCCATGTAGTGGTCACGACGGGTAGTCGTACAGAGTTTCCGACCGTGTTGTACTTCCATACCACTCTAGTTGTAGCTTGCTTCCGCACTTTCGTTCGTAGGTAGAAGATATAACTGCTGTTATTTAATTGATACATATCGTCTCTGCTTGTTAGAGCCATATGAGATTGGTAGTCTCTACTGAGCTTCTGTTGTGAAGCTCATTCCTCCTTTTTTCCAGGTGTGACTTCTCAGCAGCGGCAAGGTGCACACTGGGCGGAGGAGACGGGGAGGTAGTCATGGTCCCCGTAGCTAGCAGTGGTTCCCCCTCTCAGTGTACGTCACCCTCGGGGTATGCCCCTAAGGGATTTGTTATCCTTAGCCTTTACTTGTATTAGTTGTGTGTTGGGATTGTACTTAGAGCGGTACGCAGCGATCTCGCTCTCTTTTTTGTTTCCGTGCGTGCGCTTCTAGCATAGTAGTTGATGTTTACTTCCATTACATATCTTGTTAGATTTGTATTATAGCCCTTCTGGGTCTTCGGATCCGTGGGCGGCGACTGCAAAAATCGGGTTCTCGGCGTGGGCCGAGGGTCGGGTTCTCAGGGTCATTATAGTTGGTATCAGAGCAAGAGTCTGACAGGACTTGTAGAGGATTTAAACTGCAACAGGAAGTCCCAACAGTAGTACAAGTACACTGCTAGTCGCCTGAGTCGGTATCGTTAACCTTGTGGTTGTGTGCCATGCATGATATGGCTCCGCGCAAGCGTAGGCAGGCTAGAGAGCTGATAGAGAAGTAGGATGAGTCGGATATGCCCGTGCAGGGGCAGGTCTAGGAGGAGGTGTCAGCAGAGGAGTCAGTGGCACAGCCTCACGGTGTAGTGGCAGCAGCAGCAGCAGCGGCAGCGGGGCAGCAGCAGCAGGAGTACCAGCCCCAGCCACAGCAGTGCGTAGACTGGTTTCCCTTGGCAGAGCAGTTCTTCAGGAACTTGTACCAGGGATCGTGGCAGCCCGGGCAGGCGGCAGCAGACGGTCAGCCTCTGGTACCTCCCCTAGTGGTATCAGAGCAGCAGGCAGAGCCAGAGGTGGAGCAGCCAGTAGTTCAGTAGGCGTTGGGTACCGGGAGCACCCGGGCCGGTCGGAGGAGGAGGGCTGTCACGGAGGCCAGGACTGCCCTCTTGGAGAGGTTTTTACGTCTATGACCACCGATGTTCTTCGGTGAGTATGATCCAGACAAGGCGAAGAGCTGGACCTACGAGATGGAGCACACGTTCGAGACTATGGAGTGCGCCGAGGAGGACCAGGTCAGACTGGCGATGTACTAGCTCAAGGGAGCAGCCCACAAGTGGTGGAGAGTTCAGCGGCAGACTCACTTCTAGGGGCAGCGGTTGGATCAGATTACTTGGAAGTGGTTTTTGGAGATCTTCCACGGTGAGTACTTCCCCGACTATGCTCGACGTGAGAGACGAGACCAATTCCACGAGTTGGTGCAGGGTGATCTCACAGTCACCCAGTATCACCAAAGGTTTGTCTGGTTGTTGAGGCATGTTCCGCATGTTGCAGGAAGCGAGCAGGCTTGTGCAGAGAGATTCATCGCAGGACTGAGGCCAGATTTGAGGTGGGGTGTGATAGCTCACACGTGTACCACCTTAGGGCAGGCCGTGGCTAAGGCCACCGCCTTGGAGAGAGAGACCTGGTAGCCCCTGTAGCAGCAGTACCAGCAGCAGGGAGAACCCTCTTCCAGGTCCTCACCGTACCAGCGTCCCACAGGGAGTCGCGGTAGCGTGACTTCTTCTTCTTCGGGCTCGGGTAGTTCCGGCAGCTCCGAGATTCGCTCGAAGTTCAGACAGTTGTCTACTCACGGGGGTGGACGGAGCCGGCAGCAGAGGCGTCAGTCGAGGTTTGCGGAGCAGTCAGTCCAGTAGGGAGCTGAGCAAGGCAGACAGGAGGCAATTTGCTATACTTGTGGTTTGCCGGGCCACTTCAAGAGGGATTGCCCGATGGGGCAAGTCTAGCAGCCAGTACAGTACGCGCAGCAGCTACCGCAGTACCAGTACCCTCCCCAGCAGTAGGCACCTCGGTAGCAGCAGCAAGGGTAGTACCATTTGCAGCCTCTGCAGTTTTAGCAGCATCAACAGCCTCAGCAGTTTCAGCAGTACCAGCAACAACAGCAATTTCCCCAGCACCAGCAGCCGCCGCAGCAGCATCAACTCCAGCAGGTGCCGCAGCGTGGGCGTGGTTGCGGTCGTGTGATGGCACTCACTAGGGAGTAGGCTGAGGCTTCAAACCTAGTTATATGTACCCTTCCTATCCTTGGTAGAGTTGCTCATGTTTTGGTTGACCCCAGTGCTTCTCTCTATTTTGCTTCCGAGGAGTTTTATGAGTCTCTGGTTCATCACACACCTGAGAGGCAGTGTGACATGATGGTCTATCTCCTATACGGTGATTATATGCGTTCTTTCAATTACCTGGAGGGCATCACAGTTGAGGTTGGGCCACCAATTTCCGGCCAGGTTGTACGCGTTGCAGCTTCGTGACTTTGATGTCATCCTGGGCATGGACTGGTTTGAGGCTCACTCAGCTGTAGTTGATTGTCAGCGGAAGACCGTTCGGTTTGGGATACCTGGAGCGCCCGTTCTCTACTTCCGAGGTATCTGATCTACCCGTCGACCTTTTATCTCTTTTTGTAGAGCTCATCATTTGATCCGTGATGGATGTGTAGCATACCGTGCTTCTGTTTGTTCCTTGGAGCCTAGCGGATCGTCAATTTTTAATGAGTCAGTTGTTTCTGAGTTCTCTGATGTTTTCCTGGAGAATCTACCTGGTTTGCCGCTTGAGCGGGAGGTAGAGTTCTCCATTGAGCTTTTGCCCGGTACAATGCCCTTGTCTAAGGCACCTTACGAGATGGCTCCGAAGGAGTTGCGCGAGTTGAAGTGCCAGTTGCAGAAGTTGCTTGAGCTGGGGCTTCATTCGTGTGAGTCGTTCGCCGTGGGAAGCACCTATTTTGTCGTGAGAAAGAAAGATGGAGTATGCGTTTGTGCATCAATTATCGGTAGTTGAATCGGGTTACAGTGAAGAACAAGTACCCATTGCCGAGGATTGATGATTTGTTCGACCAGTTGCAGTCAGCCAGGGTGTTCTCGAAGATTGACTTGAGATCCGATTACTATTAGTTGAGGATCAGAGAGTCTGATATTGGCTTGACGGCTTTCCATTTTAGGTACAGTCACTTTGAGTTCATCGTGATGCCGTTTGGGCTGACGAACGCATCTCTAGCATTCATGGATTTGATGCATAGGGTGTTTAGTGAGTACCTAGATCGTTTTGTGGTCATCTTTGTGGATGACATTTTGGTTTACTCAGCTTCTGAGGAGGAGCACGAGGAGCATTTGAGGATCGTGCTAGAGACCCTACGGAGTCACCAACTGTACGCCAAGTTCGACAAGTGCAAATTTTGGCTGAGGGAGGTACACTTTCTCGGGCACGTGATCTCAGGTTCTGGTGTGGCAGTGGACCCTGCCAAGGTCGAGGCAGTGCTGTCGTGGGAGCAGCCCACATCTGTGTCAGAGGTTCGTAGCTTTTTGGGTATGGCAGGTTACTACCGGAGGTTTATCCAAGATTTTGCCAGGATCGCAGAGCTGTTGACCAGGTTGACGAGGCTGGACGTCAGGTTTGTTTGGTCAGAGGACTGTGAGTGGAGTTTCCAGAAGCTAAAGACTAGGTTGACTTCAGCTCCAGTGTTGGTCTTGCCGTCGGGCAGTGGAGGTTTTGTGCCCTACACTGACGCGTCGAGATCAGGTTTGGCAGCCGTGCTGATGCAGCATGGTGGGGTCATTGCCTATGCTTCTCGGCAGCTCAAGAAGCATGAGGAGAACTACCCTACCCATGACTTGGAGTTGGCAGCAGTGGTGTTCGCTCTAAAGTTGTGGAGGCACTATCTGTATGGAGAGGCGTTCGAGATCTTCACCGACCATTAGAGTTTGCATTACATTTTCACTCAGAGGGATTTAAACTTGAGGCAGTGCAGATGAATGGAGTATTTGAAGGACTACGACCTTACCCTCTCCTATCACCCAGGAAGGGCTAACGTCATGGCCGATGCTTTGAGCAGGAAGGTTCGCTTGAGTTCACTGATGGTCAGAGAGTGGAGGCTGTTCGAGGAGCTGTCCCAGGGAGTGTTCTACTCGTCAAGGTGAAGGGATAGAGCAGTGATGACTAGATTGTTAGTTCGTCCGGTAGTGTACAGGCAGGTGTTGTAGACACAGCAGACAGACTCAGAGTTAGCAGATATTTTGCAGATGCCAGATGTTGAGCTAAACTAGAAAAGTAAGGTCAGACTCAGAGGTCGTCTATATGTTCCAGGTGATGTGCGCCAGGCACTTTTGTTAGAGGCTCACAGATCAAAATATGCTGTTCATCCTGGTTACACCAAGATGTACCATTGCTTGAGGAGGTTGTTCTGGTGGCCAGGGATGAAGAGGGGCGTGGCAGAGTTTTTCGCTCGGTGCCTTACCTGTCAGCAGGTGAAGGCTGAGCATCAGCATCCTGGTGGTGAGCTGTAGTCATTGCCCATTCCCGAGTGGAAGTGGTTGGTTTGCCCCACACTCTGCAGAGGCATGATGGCATCTGGGTGATTGTTGATCAGTTGACCAAGTTGGCACATTTTCTTCCAGTCAGAATGCCATGGTCAGTGGACAGGTTAGCCAGGCTGTACGTGGACAAAGTTGTTCTGTTACACAGAACCCCGGTTTCGATCGTCTCTGACAGAGATTCGAGGTTCACATCAGGGTTTTGGCGCAGTCTGCAGAGGGCTCTTGGCACAGAGTTGAGGTTGAGCACAACATATCATCCGCAGTCAGATGGGCAGTCAGAGAGGACAATTCAAACTTTGGAGGATATGCTGAGAGTGTGCTGTTTGGACTGGAGTGGCACCTGGGAGTCGCACCTTCCGATGGTAGAGTTTGCGTATAACAATAGTTATCACTCGAGCATCGGAATGGCACCATACGAGGCTTTGTATGGTCTCCCGTGCGGGACACCACTTCACTGGTTTGAGGTCGGAGAGAGGCAGCTTTTGGGACCAGAGTTGGTGCAACAGTGTGCAGATACGATCAATCTTATCAGGTAGAGGCTTCGGGCAGCACAGAGCAGGTAGAAGAGCTATGCAGATATCTGCAGAAGGTCGTTGCAGTTCAGTTTAGGTGACCTTGTGTTCTTGCGGGTCTCGCTGACCAAGGGTGTTATGAGGTTTGGCAGGAAAGGAAAGCTCAGTCCCCGGTACATTGGGCTTTTCCCTATCACGGAGAGGGTCGGCGAGGTGGCTTACAGGTTGAGTCTTCCGGCAGAGCTGGCAGGTGTGCACAGTGTCTTCCACGTTTCGTAGCTTAGAAGGTACGTCGCAGATCCTTCGCATGTGTTGGACTACTCACAACTTGAGGTAGCACCAGACTTGTTAGTGCCAGAGTACCCAGTCAGAGTTGTCGACTGCAGAGTGCAATAGTTACGTCGGAGGCAGATTCCGCTGGTTAATTACACCACAAGAATTTGCGGGATTACCGACGGATATTTCCGACGGATTATTGTCCGTCGGAATTACCGACTAAAAAAATTCGGTCGGAAATCCGTCAGAATATTCCGACGGAAATTATCCGTCGAAAATATCAGTCGGAACTAAGATAATACCGACGGATATTCCGACGGAAATAATACCGTCGGAATATCCGTCGGTAATACCGCTATTCCAAATCCCGCGAAAACCCCCTTCTTCCCCTCCCCCTGTTTCCCACTCCCGCTCTCTCTCTCTCTCTCTCTCCTCTCTCTCTCTCTCTCTCTCTCCTCTCTCTCTCTCTCTCTCTCCTCTCTCTCTCTCTCTCTCTCGCCGCCTACAGCCGTCGCCGTCGCCCCAAGCTCCGCCACCGCCGCCCCGCCGCCGCAGGTACCCCGTCGCACCTCCTTCCCACCTGGCCCCCCCCCCCTGCGAGATGGCCCCCCCCCCCCCCACCCGGCCCCTCCCCCGCACCCGGCCCCTCCCCTTCCCACCTGGCCCTCCCCCCTGCGGGATGGCCCCCCTCCCCCCCACCCGGCCCCCTCCCCCTGCGGGATGGCCCCCCCCCACCACCCGGCCCCCTCCTCCTGCACCCGGCCCCCTCCCCTTCCCACCTGGCCCCCTCCCCCCTGGGATGGCCCCCCCCCCACCGGCCCCTCCCCTGCACCCCCCCCCCCCCCCCCACCCGGCCCCCCCCTCCCCTGCACACCCCCCTCCCCTTCCACCCACCTGGCCCCTCCGGGATCCCCCCCCCCCCCCTCCCCCCCACCCGGCCCCCTCCCCCCCCCCCCACCCGGCCCCCCTCCCCCCTGCACCCTAATAAATTAATACATGTACACTAAATAAATATAATTAAGAATTAACATGTGACATTAACATAATTAACATGTACTAATCTATTTTAAATAATATCTAAAAAAACTTAATTTAATTAATTACTTTTCACCACCCATTTAACTTTCTATTAGAATGGTCGTCAACTATATAAAATACTATATTTGTTTGTTATAAAGTCTAATCAGATGTAGAGAAAATTTAAAACGAGTTGGGTTAACCCTAACTACTTTTCTTTATTACTTTTTTATTGTACTATGTGCTACCATCTACCATCTTTTTATATTAATTTTTTTATTGTACAGGAACTCACATAGACCATGTTTTGGTAAAAAGAGAATTGTTGTCACAAGTAATTAATCAATGTTAATTTAAATCAATTATGATTTCATTCCTTAATGGTTTGCATGTATTAATATATTTTTACAATTACATGGATCTATTGTTGTTCAAACAGAGGACAAGATTTAAATGAAGCAACATATTCTCATGTTCTGTATGTCATAGGCCGATTGTGACTCTTGTTGTACATTACTACATATTATATGTTGATGATGCTAATTAAATTAAGGAGATTACTTTGTTGCATATATGAAAGATGCAAATTGCTTGTAATAATGAAAGAAGAATTTATTACTTTGCTTATAATTACACATGTTGAATTATATTTAAGGCCGCCTGTGAGACTTAGTTCTTTGTGATATTTTTGTATGAAATGACTACATGAAAGCCATAGACATATAATCTCTTTGCATTTTTGGAGTGATTTGTTAGATTTGGTAACGCATATTGTATTTTAATAATCTCATTAAAATTTTTAAAATGTAAACCATCATTGTTAAGTTTTTGTTCCACAAGAAATACTAAACATATTGTCGTACTTAAAATAAAATAAGAAACAAAGTCGACCCCCTCCCTTTTTTTAAGGTTCTGAAAAATCTTAAAATAAAATAAGAAAACGGGGATAAGAGATGGGAATTAGGGGATGACTTATTCCCCACTTACATCTATTTTTTTTGGATATCTTCAAAATATTTAAATCACCTTTGTCCCCATTTTTTTTACATGCCAAATGTAGAGTTGGCTGACGTGGATCGGCCGCACGGCCGATCCAGCTCAGCTGGGTTACCCAGGGGCCCAAATAACCAGCATTTCTCTATCCATTATGCTTGGTGGGATTTTAAAGGGAGGGGCAGGTTAGTCCGTTTTCAACATCCATTTAATTATCATTGGATAGATCTAGTAAAATAACATTATATATATATAAGGAAATATAGTTAACTATGGGGTGTAGGCGATGAGATAAAAATTTAGGATATATATATAAGAATTAATCGCATTTCATATATATATATATATATATATATATATATAAAGAAAATATCAAAATGAGGATTAAAATTACATACAAGACGCCAGAAGAAGGATAAGAGTACTCTTCAGAAAATGTTATTCTACCAATAATAGAAACTAAACAAAATTACATACAAGACGCCAGAAGAAGGATAAGAGTACAATTCGTCGAGTACAAATGCCCCCCCTCCCCCTCCCCGTCCCAGCACCCCCTTCCCATCCTGGCGCCCTACTCCTTCCCTAAATTAAGTTATTTTTTATTTATCTTGCTCGCTGTTATTTTTTTACTCTTGACATGAAAATAAACAATGCAATGACTTTCTTTGTTAAACATATTGTTTACTTTCACAAATTTCACACTGCAAGTTAATCATTCAACATTCGTATGTTTATTTGTAGCCATTTGAGAGATTTTTTCATATTTACCATATTATGAATTTAATTTCATATTTTAAATTACTCATGAATAAAATGTTATTAATTTTTTTTTGTAATTAGTGGTGAGAGTTGCGATTGGAAATTAGACTCAAAGAAGAACAAATGTCCAACGTATCAAAGTACTTGTTTGTTTGAACGTAAAATATTTCCGCTCGATATTCGAAGATTGCATGATGGTTTACTTTTGGTGAAAGAGAAGATGACGAAAATCATAAAGATTATTCGGAAAGAAGAAAGACAAAGTTTAGAAAATAAAAGTGGATTATCTGTTATTGTTCAAGATGAAAAAGGAGTGCGATATTCTGTAATCTTACGACGTAGTTGGTGTGCTAGTATGTACATGTTTATTGGAAAAGACTGGTGTAAATTTGTGAAAAATAATTGTGTCAAAGAATTTGACATTCTCAAAGTTATGTCTTCCCATTATGTACGAAGAGATGTATTTGGCAAACTATATTTAGGGATATCAGTGGTTAGTTCACTCCCTAGGAAATCTACTGAGAAGCTGGTGAATAAAGAGCCGATCAAGTGGTGGTGGCCTAATATGAAGACATCACGGTTTGTGTTGTTTTTAATGTTCAATACCATTAAGTATTTATATAGTGCTCAAATTTATTTGATATTCATGTATGTTTACTCTTCATTTATTTTTACGTCAACGCTTTATTTCACCCATTAGCTCTGGGACTCTCCATATAACGTATGTATGGTACTTGAATGATGTGAGGGTGTGTTGGATTTTAACTCGGGACATGACATTTAATATGTAGGAAAAATGTCGAAGAATCGGTCATGGATGTACCGTGGAATAGTGAATGGAGTTGTGACCGAGGAGTTTAAAGACGGAGTTGACAGTTTTATTGAGTTTGCATTGAGTAATACATCAGTAGCAGTTGATCCGATGGGTAACATCCGATGTCCGTGTTCGGCTTGTAAGAACAGAAAGTGGATATCGACATGGGATGTGCAGCATCATCTGTATACGAGAGGATTTGTTGGCCATTATGAGTTATGGTCGTGTCATGGTGAGTTGAATATTCAGTCGTCTGCACCAGCTAATTACTTTGCCTCCACAAGTACGTACGTAGACATGGTTGTCGATGCTGCTGGTTCGGAGTTCAATATTCATGAAGATCAAACAAATGAAGAAGTGCCGAATGATACAGCTCAGAGATTTTATCAGTTACTTCGAGATGCTGATGAGCCATTATGGGATGGTTGTGAGAAGCATACACAGTTGTCTGCAGTGTCGCAGCTATTGAATTTGAAATCTGAATTTCATATGAGCGAGAGTTGTTTTGACCAGCTTCTCTTACTGGTCAAGAGCATGCTTCCTCAATCAGAGAGGTTACCTGCTGACTTTTACCGTGCGAAGAAGATGGTGAATGATTTGGGGCTTGGTTTTATGAAAATTGATGCATGTCCGAATCACTGTATGCTGTACTACAAAGAGGATGCAGATAAGACATCATGCTGTATTTGTAAGCATGATAGGTTCAAGCCCAGAGAGGGGACAAGTCAAAGCAGAAGGATGTTCCGTATAAGTCATTGCGGTACTTTCCTATCACACCCAGATTGCAGCGATTGTTCATGTCCTCGAGGACAGCTGACATATGACATGGCATGCGGAAAGAGTCCGTCGCGACGAAGGTGAAATGAGTCATCCTGCCGATGGTGAAGCTTGGGCTCATTTTAGCCGTACTCATCCTTACTTCTCAAGGGATCCACGCAACGTACGGCTTGGTTTATGCACAGATGGTTTCAATCCTTTCGGAGGCTCGGTGGCATCTTACTCATGTTGGCCAGTATTCTTAACACCGTATAACCTTCCGCCAGGCATGTGCATGAAGCGTGAGAATCTGTTCCTTTCATTGCTGATTTCGGGTCCAAAAAGTCCAGGAAAGAATATAGACATATATCTCAGACCGTTGATTGATGAGATGAAATTGTTATGGTCAGATGGTGTAGTCTTATGATGCATCCAGAAAACAGAATTTCAATCTGAAGGCTGCATTAATGTGGACAATAAGTGACTTTCCAGCCTACGGCATGTTATCTGGCTGGAGCACACATGGGAGGTTGGCATGTCCTTATTGCATGGAGGATTCTAAATCATTTGTGTTGAAATCTGGGGGAAAATCTTGTTGGTTCGATTGTCATCGGCGGTTTCTACCCAGTGACCATCCTTTCCGAAAGCAAAAGGATTCTTTTATTAAAAATACAACTGTGATGGAGGAGGTAGATATGGAACGGGTGTCTGGTGGAAACATGGCGAGGCGGGTCCAGAACTTACCGACTGTAACACAACTGGCTGGTAGTACCCGACAAATCCCTGGCTTTGGGAAGGATCACAATTGGGTGAAGCAAAGCATTTTTTGGGAATTGCCTTATTGGTCAACACTTTTGATACGTCATAACCTAGACGTCATGCATATAGAGAAGAATGTTTTTGATAATGTGTTCAACACAGTTATGGACGTCAAAGGTAAAACGAAGGATAACGTCAAGGCACGGGTCGATTTGAAAGTACTTTGCAAACGTCCAGAACTAGAGCTACAGCATGTTCAAGGAAAAGTGGTGCAACCTAAAGCTGCATATGTGCTTGGGGCCAGACAGATTAAGGAAGTGTTGCAATGGTTAAAGCAATTGAGATTTCCGGATGGATATGTCTCGAATATTGCGCGTTGTGTAAATGTCAACGAGGGAAAAATATACGGAATGAAGAGTCATGACTGCCATGTTTTCATGCAAAGACTGATGCCTCTTGCTTTTCGTGAGTTGTTGCCGAAACAAATATGGGGAGCAATGACTGAGCTGAGTCAATTCTTCAGGATTTTATCTGCATCAGAACTCAAAATTCATGACTTGCAAAATATAGAGCAAAATATAATTCAGACAGTCTGCAAATTAGAGAAGATATTTCCTCCAGCATTCTTTGATTCAATGGAGCACCTGATCATCCATTTACCATATGAGGCAAGGGTCGGAGGACCAGTACAATTTCGATGGATGTATCCGTTTGAGAGGTATATTTCTACATCTCAATTTATTGCCATTACGACGATCTTTTATATTACTTATGTATGCATTTGAATTATTGTCGTAGGTGCATGCACGATCTTAAGATGAAAGTCCGTAACAAAGCACAAGTTGAGGGCTCCATTACTCAGGCGTACCTCATTGAGGAGATATCGAACTTCTGTTCGATGTACTTTGACACGGAAATACGAACCCGACGCACTCAACCTCCACGTAATGATGATGGTGGAGATTCGGAGGTGTCAGACCGACTCTCTGTATTCAAGTGTGCCGGACGGGCGTTCGGATCTTCATCTACTCGCGCACTCCAAGACAGAGAGTTGGTAGCTGCGGAGATCTACGTGTTCATGAATTGCGAAGAACTAGACCCTTACATTCAGTAAGCTCTCCACGCTTATTCGTCATCATTTGCGTGCATTACTGCAGAACCTAACGGTTGTGTGACATTTACATTGCAGAGAGTTTGACTCGGTCATATTGCGACGGAATCCACGTCTAACTGACGTGCAGGTTGAAAAGGAACGGGAGAAGTCTTTTCCTACTTGGTTAAGATCTCGAGTATGTGTCTAATTATTTTGAAACATAAGTGTTATGTTTTTATGCAGACTGAGTTGAAGTCATTTATTCAATGTTTGTCTATTTATCTCATAATAGGTTGAACAAGGCTTCATTCCCGATTCAAGAGTACAACAGATTAGTTTTGGCCCCTCAAGATTGTACGTGTCTATCCAGGCTACATTGTGAATGGATACAGATTTCACACGAGAGATTATGGACGGAATAAGTCTACGATGAACAGCGGCGTATGTGTGAAGGGAAGTGCCTATAATGAAAATGAAATTGACTATTATGGCATTCTCGAAGAAGTCATTGAACTGCAATTTTTGGGACAAGACAACAATGTATTTCTGTTCAAGTGTCATTGGTTTGACCCGACATCTATTCGTCATGACACAACATATGGATTAATCGATGTGAAGCATAAGTCCAAATTGAGTACATATGAGCCATTCATCCTGGCGGCACAAGCCCAACAAGTTTATTATTCAAATTATACATCCCTCAAATTAAGAGATTGGTGGGCTGCATGTAGAGTGAAATCAAGACTATTCCCTGAGTATGAGCTTCTCCCGACTGATGATGAGCTCGAAGGTGTTAATGACAACTTTTTCCAATCAGATCGGAGTGACGCACGAGAGTTGGCAGCTTCTACGCAGTACAATGTTCATGATATAAATGAAACAATTTCCTTACATAAGGATAACGAACAAGAAGAAGTTGACCCAAATGTCGCTGAGCGGGAGGTGGAGTCTGATGTGGAGGAAGACTCCCAAGATGATGAGGATGAATTCCAGGATGATGATGAAGATGATGCTGAATTAAACATGTCTTCAGCATCTGATGATGAATATAGATAATATACTGCATATTTTGTAAGAAATTGGTGTTGTTGTTCATTACATGTTCATAATAAATTGCTACTTCAAATTGAGTGCTGATGACTTGCTATATCTTTATTTGTATCAATAGAGATATGGTACGTGGAGGACGCAGTCGGAGGGTTGCCACGTCCGTTGGCAGAGGGACTGCCTCCCCGTCCACGTCTGCCTCCAGGTCCGCGACAGATATATGCATATGTACACAAAAAACCATATGGGTATTATTGTTTATATTGATTTCACGAGAACTAACATACATACAATTTTACAGGGACTGCCTCCCCGTCCACGCCCGTCGTCCCAGCGACATGTAATTTTCTATATTGTTGTTTATTTGAAATTCATAATTTCTAATGTGTATGAAATTTTGCAGGGACTGCCTCCCCGTCCACGCCCGTCATCCCAGCGACAGGTAATTTTCTACATTGTTGTTTATTTGAAATTCATAATTTCTAATGTGTATGAAATTTTGCAGGGACTGCCTCCCCGTCCACGCCCGTCGTCCCAGCGACAGGTAAATTTCTATATTGTTGTTTATTTGAAATTCATAATTTCTAATGTGTATGAAATTTTGCAGGGACTGCCTCCCCGTCCACGCCCGTCGTCCCAGCGACAGGTAATTTTCTACATTGTTGTTTATTTGAAATTCATAATTTCTAATGTGTATGAAATTTTGCAGGGACTGCCTCCCCGTCCACGCCACCTTCGTCTTCTTCCTCACCACAAGGTAAACATATGTTTCAATAGATTAGTATGTTTGGTCTCTTGCAATTTATACAATAAAAGTGTACTAAATTGTTTTCAACAGAGGTGGAGAGCCAGCATCCAGCAGCTGAGGAGGGGCCTCAGCTACCAGGACGACAACCATGCTGGATCTCAGGGTAAAGTTCATCATCTCAGTGTTACTGTATTTGTTATTTAGGATATACATTTCATGTAGAAAATTAATGTGGAATTGCAGGGGGAAGATAGATCCCAGTCCTGCTTCTCACTATATTACGACGTTGGTCCACACATATTCCAGGACCAGTGGATGCATGGAGAGACTTCCCGGTGCCAGTCCGGGATTTATTATTTGACATGTTTACGGTATTTTTATTTTTTAGAAGAGTTGAAGTCATTTATTCAATTATTATTAATTTAGGTTTATTGCAGAACGTTGATTAATTTTATTTCTTTACAGCGGAGGTTCGCGTTCATGAGACCCGAGGATCTCCCTCGGGCTTGAGCCGTCTGGGAGATTACGACCCAGACTAATTTAAGAAAGTCGATGTGGGAGGCACGGGACAAGGCAATGAAGACCACAGGGAATCAGGATCCTATGGCTTGGGTGGATTACAGCCCTGTTTGGCTGCGGACGGACTATTGGGAGTCCCTTTGCGCGCGTTGGGCTGCTGGACCATGGCAGCAGCGGTCACAGGCGGCAATACGCAACAGAGCAACTCAACCGGAGAAGAATGTGCATACTAGTGGATCCGTATCTTATGCGACCCACAGTCAAAAATTGGTAAGTATTTTATTGTTCGATTCATATATACATATGGATTATTATTGTGAAACTAACTAATTTTGTTGAATTCTAAGCATCACGACCTGGAGCGTGCCCCTACTTTCCGCGAGTTATTTGACCGGACTCATAAGCGGAAGGGGACGGATGAATATGTTACCGAGAGTGCCCGCACGATTGCTGTAAGTCAAGCTTTAAATTATGAATTCAATTATGATATTAAAGTAATTTGTTTTCAATAATTTAATTTTAAATTATTTTACAGGAGACGTACGACAGGATGATGGCGGAGCGCTACACAGAGGGCACTCCCCAGCCAGATTTGGATGCGGACGCTTGGGTCGAGGCAGCGGGAGTGCCGAGGAAGGGTCGAGTGTACGGCTTTGGGGACAGCCTGGATACTCATCGAGTGTTGTCCTCATATGCCAGTTCGATCGCTCCTCCGGCACACGCGAGTTCATCTTCTGCGCCGCCCGTCAGTGGTGTAGAGGACATTAGAGGCATCATTCGGGAGGAGCTACGTACAGAGCTACAGACGCAGCGGGAAGAGCTACAGACGCAGCGGGTAGAGCTACAGGCGCAGCGGGTAGAGATAGAGACGCAGCGGGTACAACTACAGATGCAGTTCAGCGATATGGTTCAGCAGTTCATGTCAATAATGCAGAGAGTATGCCCCACACAGTCAGCAGCTCAGGTCAGTATTAGTATTAATTTCATATACTTAGGATTGGGCCGGGCGTCCAACACGACCGGGTGGGTTAAAGTAACGTGTAGAAACTGACGGAATCCAATTTGGATCCCTGGATTGGGTTGGGCATTCAAAGGACCAATCTAAAAACACAGTCAACCATATATAAATGGTTAAAACACGCAACCCGGGGGTCCAAAATCCCAAATAGGGATCGGATCGGCGTGCCGTTTTCTCCGACACGACCAGGTGGGTTAAAGTGACGTGTGGGAATTGACGGAATCCAATTTGGATCTCCAGATTGGGTTGACCATTCAAATGACGTATCTAAAAATACCCAAGTATATATAAAAGGTTAAAACACACAACCTGGGGGTCCAAAATCCCAAATAGGGATCGGATCGACGTGCCGTTTTCTCCGACACGACCGGGTGGGTTAAAGTGACGTGTAGAAACTGACGGAATCCAATTTGGATCCCCGGATTGGGTTGGGCATTCAAAGGACGGATCTAAAAACACGGCCAAGCATATATAAATGGTCAAAACATGCAACCCGGGGGTCCAAAATCCCAAATAGGGATCGGATCGGCGTGCCATTTTCTCCGACACGACCGGGTGGGTTAAAGTGACGTGTGGGAACTGACGGAATCCAATTTGGATCTCCGGATTGGGTCGGACGTTCAATTGACAAATCTAAAAAACACCCAAGTATATATAAAGCGTCAAAACACACAACCCGGGGGTCCAAAATCCCAAATAGGGATCGGATCGACGTGTCGTTTTCTCCGACACGACCGGATGGGTTAAAGTGACGTGTGGGAACTGACGGAATCTAATTTGGATCTCCGGATTGGGTTGGGCATTCAAAGGACGGATCTAAAAACACCCAAGTATATATAAAAGGTTAAAATACGCAACTCGGGGGTCCAAAATCCCAAATAGGGATCGGATCGATGTGCCGTTTTCTCCGACACGACCAGGTGGGTTAAAGTGATGTGTGGGAACTGACGGAATCCAATTTGGATCTCCGGATTGGGTCGGACGTTCAATTGACGGATCTAAAAAACACCCAAGCATATATAAATGGTCAAAACACGCAACCCGGGGGTCCAAAATCCCAAATAGGGATCGGATCGGCGTGCCGTTTTCTCCGACACGACCGGGTGGGTTAAAGTGACGAGTGGGAACTGACGGAATCCAATTTGGATCTCCGGATTGGGTTGGGCATTCAAAGGACGGATCTAAAAACACCCAAGTATATATAAAAGGTTAAAACACACAACCCGGGGGTCCAAAATCCCAAATAGGAATCGGATCGACGTGCCGTTTTCTCCGACACGACCAGGTGGGTTAAAGTGATGTGTGGGAACTGACGGAATCCAATTTGGATCCCCGGATTGGGTTGGGCATTCAAAGGACGGATATAAAAACACGGCCAAGCATATATAAATGGTCAAAACACGCAACCCGGGGGTCCAAAATCCCAAATAGGGATCGGATCGGCGTGCCGTTTTCTCTGACACGACCGGGTGGGTTAAAGTGACGTGTGGGAACTGACGGAATCCAATTTGGATCTCCGGATTGGGTTGGGCATTCAAAGGACGGATCTAAAAATACCCAAGTATATATAAAAGGTTAAAACACACAACCCGGGGGTCCAAAATCCCAAATAGGGATCGGATCGACGTGCCGTTTTCTCCGACACGATCGGGTGGGTTAAAGTGACATGTAGAAACTGACGGAATGCAATTTGGATCCCCGGATTGGGTTGGGCATTCAAAGGACGGATCTAAAAATACGGCCAAGCATATATAAATGGTCAAAACACGCAACCCGGGGGTCCAAAATCCCAAATAGGGATCGGATCGGCATGCCGTTTTCTCCGACACGACCGGGTGGGTTAAAGTGACGTGTGGGAACTGACGGAATCCAATTTGGATCTCCGGATTGGGTTGGACATTCAAAGGACGGATCTAAAAACACCCAAGTATATATAAAGCGTCAAAACACACAACCCGGGGGTCCAAAATCCCAAATAGGGATCGGAACGACGTGCCGTTTTCTCCAACACGACCGGGTGGGTTAAAGTGACGTGTAGAAACTGACGGAATCCAATTTGGATCCCCGGATTGGGTTGGGCATTCAAAGGACGGATCTAAAAACACGGCCAAGCATATATAAATGGTCAAAACACGCAACCCAGAGGTCCAAAATCCCAAATATCGGCGTGCCGTTTTCTCCGACACGACCGGGTGGGTTAAAGTGACGTGTGGGAACTGACGGAATCCAATTTGGATCTCCGGATTGGGTCGGATGTTCAATTGATGGATCTAAAAAACACCCAAGTATATATAAAGCGTCAAAACACAACCCGGGGGTCCAAAATCCCAAATAGGGATCGGATCGACGTGCCGTTTTCTCCGACACGACCGGGTGGGTTAAAGTGACGTGTGGGAACTGACGGAATCCAATTTGGATCTCCGGATTGGGTTGGGCATTCAAAGGATGGATCTAATAACACCCAAGTATATATAAAAGGTTAAAACACACAACCCGGGGGTCCAAAATCCCAAATAGGGATCGGATCGACGTGCCGTTTTCTCCGACACGACCAGGTGGGTTAAAGTGACGTGTAGAAACTGACGGAATCCAATTTGGATCCCCGGATTGGGTTGGGCATTCAAAGGACGGATCTAAAAACACCGAAGAAAATGATGGATCTAAAAATATTATTGTATTAAGTTGAGAAATAATCACATGTTTTAAATTTCATTTTTGAAAATACTGTATTTCTTTTATTTATTATTAATGTTTCTCATTTTAATTTGTTTTAATATAGGATCCAGCTCCAGACGATGACGAGGCAGGGACAGCAGACGATCCAGCAGATCTATGTTGATTTTTGTATTCATTATGCTATATGATTTATATTTATTATATTTTATGATTTTATGTTGATTGTTAGTATTTGTTAAATTTATGAATATTGTAGTAGGTTTGACATTGTAGCAATGTATTTTTATTTGTTTATTTAAAAAAAAATATGTGTATTTTCCGACGGATTTTCCGACGGATAAGTATCCGTCGGAAAGTATAAATTACCGACGGAAAAAAGATCGTCGGTAATACCTTCGGAAAGTCCTGACGGATTGGCCGACAGATGTGTATCCGTCGGAACTTAAATTACCGACGGCTAAATACCATCGGCAATTCCGTCGGAAAATACTGACGGATTGGCCGACGGATAAGTATCCGTCGGAAATGATAAATTACCGACGGTTAAAGACCGTCGACAATTCGATCGGAAAATACTGACGGCTTTACCGACGGATGAAATCTGTTGGAGGTTTCGACCGAATTCCGACGGAATTTTCATCCGTCGGAAAGTTCTGACCAAGTATTTTCGACGGAAAGTTTCCGACGAGCTTTGGACGGAAAGCGGTCGGAAGGCTCATTTTCCGACGGAATACTGACAGATTTCCGACGGATTCAGTCCATCGGAAACATCGTTTTTTCTTGTAGTGTAAGGTCGTTTGGGAAAACTGCGTTGGTGGCGAGGCCACCTGGGAGTGCGAAGATGAGATGCGAGAGCAGTTTCCATATTTGTTTGATTGATTGGTATGTTATTTCTCCCTGTACTGCTTTCCGGTTTGAGACCCAATTTATTTTAATTTCGAGGATGAAATTTCTTAAGGTGGGTGGGATGTAAGACCCGGCCCTCCTGGGCTCTTTGGCTCTGTCCTCAGGGTTACGGCAGGCACCCTATTCGTGACACGGTCATGCCAGGGGAGCCCGTCGTGACATGGTTTTGTGGTGACACACCTGCTCATCACGACATGGTCACGACAGGGGTGGACATCGCATTCTCGTCGCGGCGTCTGGCGACGACACGACTGCTTTTCTGACAGACGTGACCGCTGTCCCATTTGTCAAAATGGTCGTGTCGGGTGGCAGGTGCGTGCAACATTGACGCGACCTGGTCAGCTGTCGTGTTTGCTTTTTCCATTCTTCGAGGTTTGACTACTTTTGGGGTCACACCGGGGGTGGCCACCGGGACATGGTAACGACGCCTAGGGGCACCACGACATGGTTGTTGTCACGCCCGGCCGACCCGTTGCATCTTGGGGGCCGTCGGTTTAAAACTAAAGGTGCGCCCCATTCTCCCCCTCTCTCCCTCTCACTTCTTCTTCTTCCCTTTCTCCCCCTCTCGAGCTCCCTTGTGGTTTCTCACCCGTTCTTCGTGCTCGTGGTGCTCGTGCTGAGGTGGTGTCGTCCTGTTCGTGCAGGGGACGTGTTCATGTTGCATGGAGTGAGGAGGAGGTGGTCATTCCTACGTGAAGGCCCCAACGGGTCGGCTCTACTTGTGAAGGTAGGGACCCCTTGATCCTCTTGCCCCAGCATGCTCCCCTCTCCCTAGAGATGGTGTTTTCCTCGTGGTTTGGGGCATGGGAGTGTGAGGAATCCATGCTCGTGGTTGAGTGAGTTTCTCTATCGAGTGTAGATTCTTGTGAATCCATGTTTGTAGGGTATCAAGGGTGGTTTGCATAGTTTAATAGCTTCCCTACATGTTGAGCATGCTCCCCTCCCCTTGTGGAATGTTTGTACCATGTTTTGGGGTGGTTCCTGGGAGGACTACACCGGAACCCCCCTCGACTGATGACGCGACCACTATAGAGGTCGCGATTTTGTTGCGACGGCCTGGCCGGTCGTGACATGATCGTGATGCTCTTGCGTGTCGCGAAAAGGTCGCGACAACTTGGGCCGCCATGATAGTGTTGCGACAGGGTACGGCGTCGCGACAAGGTCGCGACGGCCCGATGCGTCACAACTACAACAGAGACAGATTATAGTCTTGCGAAGTCCATTTTCTGTGGAGTCTTCACCGTTTCCACTTCTTACTGTACCCATGGCACCAGTGCTAGTTCTCTAGTACGGTCCTGCACTAGTCGTCGCCCGATGCTCGGCACTTGAGGGCTTGTCCCGTAGAGAGGTTGTTACCGTTGCCTGGGACCCCCGTCCCCGCGCGCCTGTTGAGGGAGTACTCCGGGCGGTGGGCATGCTCGAGTTGCAGACTTTGGAGAGGAGGGGAAAATGGTGGTTAGGACAATGGCGTTTAGTCATTTGCAGAGCTCTCGTAGTTGGTCTGGGACGCCGAGGTCGTTTTGAGGAGTTCTTCCCAGCGCAGTCCAGCTACTCCTTTTCTCACTGCCTCACTCTTTGTGGCCCCGGAACCACCTAGAGAGGCCAGGCATGGGACCGTAGTCCGGCCAGACTATGGCGGTTATTGTTGTGTTACTTTGTGTCCTGCCTCACTCTGACGAGATGTGGAGGTTTGAACCTGGGTCGAGGATAAGATGTCGGTGGATGCACCTGACCGGTTGACTAGTGGTAGAGCTTTTTGTAGCTAGTGTTCCTTGTCCAGGCGGGGTTTCCCCCTGCCTGTGTTTGCTAGCCGTGTGGTGGTCACGACGGGTAGTTGTACGGAGTTTCCGACCGTGTTGTACTTCCGTACCGCTCTAGTTGTAGCATGCTTCCGCACTTCCGTTCGTAGGTAGAAGATATAACTGCTGTTATTTAATTGATACATATATTCTTTTGCTTGTTAGAGCTAGTAGGAGATTGGTAGTCCCTACTGAGCTTCTGTTGTAAAGCTCATCCCTCCTTTTTCCCAGGTGAGACTTCTCAGCAGCGGCAGGGCGCGCACCGGGCGGAGGAGACGGGGAGGTAGTCGTGGTCCCCGTAGCTAGCAGTGGTTCCCCCTCTCAGTGTACGTCACCCTCAAGGTATGCCCCTAAGGGATTTGTTATCCCCTGCCTTTACTTGTACTAGTTGTGTGTTGGGACTGTACTTAGAGCAGTATGCAGCGGTCTTGCTCTCTTTTCTGTTTCCACGTGTGCGCTTCTAGCTTAGTAGTTGACGTTTACTTCCGTTACATATCCTGTTAGATTTGTATTATAGACCTTCCGGGTCTCCGGATCCGTGGGCGGCGACCGCGAAAATCGGGTCCTCGGCATGGGCCGAGGGTCGGGTTCTTGGGGTCGTTACAATTAGTAAATTTTTTTTTGGATGAGCTTTCAGATAGTCGCTCCATGTTGATCTCATGTGCCATCAATGATCCTATAAGCTTTTCTAATGACATAGTTGTAAGATCATTAGCTTGTTCGATGGCTGTGACTTTTGGAGTCCATTGGCTTAGTAGAGATCTGATAATTTTTCTTATAATATCTCCCGTGTTGTACATTTTTCCAAGCCCTACAAGACCATTAGTTATGTTAGTAAATCTGCTATACATTTGGGTAATGGTCTCACCTGTTAGCATTTGGAATTTCTCATATTGTGTGACCAAGATGTCAATCCTGGTTTCTTTGACTTTGTTAGTCCCTTTGTATGTGAGCTTTAGCTTGTCCTACATTTCCTTGGCTGATTTGCATGTTGAGATCTTGTTGACTTCACTTCTTGTCTGAGCATAGGAAATGAGGTTCTTGCCTTTACTATTCTATGAGAGCAATTTTTTTTCATTGTCTGTTCACTCCTCTCTTGGGTTGAGAACTATCAGATCTCCTCCTTCAATGATAGTCCATAGTTGATAATCATAGCCCTAGTGGAGGAACTCCATCATTGTCTTCCAGTAGTTGTAATCTTCACCATCAAACAAGGGTGGTCGGTTGACAGATTTCCCTTCAGCAAATCCTTGAGCTGCCATTGATCTTTGCTCTTTAGATCGTTAGATCTTCTACTTTTCTGATGCAACTTGTAAGAGCGGAGGATGTGAAGAGCTTGGCTCTGATACCACTTTTTGGCCCGCGTATGGTAGCAAGGATAAACCTAGAGGGGGGGGGGGGGGGGGTGAATAGGTTATCTTAAGATACAAATGAACACATAGAATTTTATCTTGGTTCAGTACTTCTCAAATGGAAGACCTATGTCTAGTCCTCAAGCAAATCTTGGGATTTCACTAACTAGGGTACAATCCCCCCAGGGATATATAAACCCCCAGCTCCCTGCTGGTCCTCTTCCTTTTCGAGTAGGAGGGAAACTCACTTCTGTTACAGGTCAAGAAGCTACCCTCCTAGAACAAACCTCAGTGCGGTTCTACTAGACTTAAACCCCCAGCTAGGTTCTCCTGACACCAACCCCAGCTAGGTTCTTCCCTTAACCTAAGGGGAACACTATGTACAGTCCCACAGCCAGACAGAAACTACCAGCACCCAACTAGCCTTCTCTTTACACAAGAAGAGGAACACTGTATACAGTCCTACAGCTGGACACAAGTCTTTCCTAGAAAAGAAGGAACAAGCAGAGAGCTATACAAGATGAACACTAAAAAACTCTAGCTCTCAGCTCACATACTCTCCCTAGATTTACAATGACGCAAATAGAGTGAAGAGAGAAAAGAAACTTGAATGCTTGAAGCTTGAAAACTTCAGATGATTGCTTGCGTGTCGAGCTCTTTGTCTCTTACTTTGAATGTGTATGGCATTGAGGCTTCTCACTGGATGTACACTCTTTCAGTCGGAGTTAGTATGATATATATATATATATATATATATATATATATATTGTGGACTTAGAAAATTTTGAGCATGCAGAAGAACATATGTGCCATCCAAACATAGTGTTTTATAAGATATATTCTTCTATGATATTATTATAGCGCATTTGAGGATTATTTATGTAGATGATTATGCACTTATTTAAGCAATTGTATTAATGATGTTCATGAGTTTTAGTTAACATCAAAACATGAGTTTTAGTTTTCATCAAAACATGAGATAGAAATAAGAGTGGTTCAACAGCATGAGGAGAGCTACCCTACACACGACTTAGAGTTGGCAGCAGTGGTGTTCGCTCTGAAGTTGTGGAGGCACTACTTGTACAGTGAGGCGTTTGAGATCTTTATAGATCACCAAAGCTTGTAGTACATATTCACCCAGAAGGATTTGAACTTGAGGCAGGGAAGATGGATGGAGTACTTGAAGGACTACGACCTTACCCTCTCATATCACCTGGGAAGGGCTAACGTCGAGGCGGGCACTTTGAGCAGATGAGTTCGACTGAGTTCATTGATGGTCAAAGAGTGGAGATTGCTTGAGGACCTCACTTAGTGAGTTTTTTGTCCTTCGAGGTGCAGAGATCAGGCGATGATGACCAGTTTGTCAGTGTACCATTAGGTGCTGGAGGCACAGTAGACAGATTCAGAGTTAGTCGACATTTTGCAGATGCCAGAGGTTTAGCTGGACGAGGATAGTGAGGTCAGGTTCAGAGGTAGATTGTACGTTCCTTGTGATGCGTGGCAGACTGTTGGCAGAGGCACATAGATCCAGATATGCTGTTCATCCTAGTTCCACTAAGATGTATCATAACCTGAAAAGGTTTTTTTGGTGGCCTGGGATGAAGAGGAGCATGACAGAGTTCATTGCTCATTACCTTACCTGTCAGCAGGTGAAGGCAGAGCATCAGTGTCCTGGTGGTGAGTTGTAGTCATTACCCATTCCCGAGTGGAAGTGGGATGACATCACCATTGACTTTGTGGTTGGTTTACCCCATTCTCTGTAGAGGCATGATGGTATCTAGGTGATTGTTGATAGGTTGACCAAGGCAGCGCACTTTCTTCCAATAAGGATGTCTTGGTCAGTGGACATGCTTGCCAGGTTGTATGTAGACCAAGTTCCTTTTCATGAAACCTTAATTTCTATTATTTTTGATAGAGATTCAAGGTTCACTTCAAGGTTTTGGCGCAATTTGCAGAGAGCTCTTGGCACAGAGTTGAAGTTGAGTTCAGCGTACCAACCGCAGACAGATGGCCACTCAGGGAGGACCATTCAGATGCTAGAGGATATGTTGAGAGCGTGCTGTTTAGACTGGGGTGGCACATGGGAGTTGCACCTTCCGATGGTGGAGTTTGCATATAACAATAGCTATCACTCTAGCATTGGAATGACACCATATAAGGCTTTGTTTGGTCAGCTGTGCAAAACACCGCTTCATTGGTTTGAGGTGGGTGAGAGGCAGCTCGTAGGGCCAAAGATGGTACAACAATGTGCAGAGATGTTTAGCTTAGTCAGGCAGAGACTGTAGGTAGCACAGAGCAGACATAAGAGTTATGCAGATGTTCGCAGGAGGCTGTTGCAGTTAGAGGTAGGTGACCTAGTGTTCTTATGGGTCTTGCTAACCAAGGGTGTTACTAGGTTTGGTAAAAGGGGAAAGCTCAGGCCGTGGTATATTGGACCTTTCTCCATCTTACAGAGGATCAGTGAGGTCACATACAGATTGTGTCTTCTAGTAGAGCTAGCAATAGTGTACAACGCTTTTCGTAGCTGAGGTGGTACATTGCAGATCCATCTCATGTGTTAGACTACTCATAGATTGAGGTTGCACTAGATTTGTCAATGCTAGAGTACCCAGTCAGAGTTGTGGACCGTAGAGTACAACAGTTGTGCAGGAAACAGATTCAGCTCGTCAAGGTTGTTTGGGAGAACCGCGTTGGTGGCGAGGCCACTTGGGAGCACGAGGACGAGATGAGAGAGTGGTTTCCATACTTGTTTGACTGATTGGTATGTTAAGTATTCCTTTTTCGGAATCGGGCTTCTGTGATTTCGAGGACTAAATCTCTTAAGAGGTGAAGGATGTAAGATCCGGCTCTCTTGGGCCCTTGGTCCCATCCGTAGGGTCGCGACGGACCTAGTGGTCACGACAGGGTCACGACAGCAGAGCCGGTCGTGACATGTTTCTTGTCGCGCCAACCTTAGGCATTGCATTCTTGATGCACCATCTGAAGGCGACGCGATCTTGTTTTCCGACCGTTATGAGATCGTCCTTTCTTGTTAAAACCATCTAGTTTTGTCAGGTGTCAGTGCGCGTATGGATATTGACACAACCTAGTCAGCAGTCGCATTCTGGGTTGCCCTGGGTTGCCCAGTCTCCGAGGTTTGACTCGCTTTTGGGGTCACACTAGGGTTGGCAGACGCGACATGGTGTCATGACCGGCGAGGTCATTGCGACATCCTCCTTGTCACGCCACACCGACCCGTCGCATTTCAGGGCCATTGGTTCAAAACCGAGCCTCTTGTTTCCTCTGATGATCTTTGGGCGTTTTTGGTGTGGAGGTGACGTCTCCTTCATGTAGGCGATGTCCACGTGGTGCTTGGAGCGAGGAGGTGGCGGCCACTGCTACGTGAAGGCCTCAACGGGTCGGCTCTACTCCTTGAGGTAGAGACTTCCTCTTATCCTTCTAGTTCTACCATTCTCCCCTTCCCCTTAAGGTTCTTGTAGTTTTTTGTGCTTGGGTTTGGGGTGAGAGAACCATGCTCCATCGTTGAGAGGTTTTCCTTGAGTGTAGAACTCTTTTAATGCATGATTTGTGGGGTTTGAGGGTGGTTTGTCTATTTACATGCTTTCCTAGATTCTCCCATGCCCCCTCCCCTAAATGGATGCATTTTGGTTGTTTTTGAGGTGATCCTTTGGAGGACTGTATCGGGACCCTCTCTATCTGGTGTCGCAACGGGTCTAAGGGCCGCAATGATGTCGCGATGCATGTGCTGACTGTGACATGCTTGTGATGTCACAGTGGGCAGGGGAGTCTCAACAGCATCGCGATAGCTTAGGGTGTCGCAACTTGGTCGTGACGGGTTTGGGCTTCTCGACAGTGTCGCAACAGCCCTGGGCGTCGCGACAGGGACAGACACATGTGAGTTTCACGTGGAGTCCGTATCTCGTCGAGTCTTCGCCTGTCCTTGGTTTCTTCTGTACTCATGGCACCAGTTCTTGTAATGACCCACTTCCACCCGGTACGGTTATACCAACCCATATCGGATGAGAGTAAGTCGCTACAGGGGAGAAAACCCCAACGACATTCATATGGATTGAGATATACAAAAAATAGAATGGAATGTAGCAGCGAAATTAAACAACTCTTATTCCATCAACATTTTAATCCACATATCACAGTCTATATAGTCCATGAAAGAAATAGCATAAACCATAACATCCACATAGCCAGTTTCCAAGTAAAATAATACCAAAGTTCAAATTACAAATTACATCACATACTAGTAAATGAAATACAAATCTTCAATCTATTCTTCATGTTCCACGTCGGGTCTTGCCAAGTCCTCAACTTCTAAGTCTCCTGAAATGTTTAGCAAGGGTGAGTCTACACAATAGACTCAACAAGTAACTTAAAATCACAAACCATACAGTTATCACACATGCTTTCTAACAATTTAACATTTTACTAACTTACTAGAATTTAACATTTAATCTCATATATGCTCATGCTATAACATAAGGATCATACATGGAATCCTTTAAGTAAAACTATACTAATACATGTAAAACAATGATTCTAAACATCGATACTTGTAACATAGAGATCATTCGTATACTTACATGCTTTCATTTCAAAATTCTAGATAACACTACCACATGACTTCTCTTCAATTTATAACATGATACTAACACATGCTTATCAAGTAAATACTATCTCATGGACATTTTTTTTTTTTACAAAATCCTACACACGGTACTAAATGTAATATCATATTTATCATTTAACATGGATCATATCGACACATGCATTTCCTTTTTTTTTCATGACATGTTCACATGTACCTATTCATCAAACAAGGTGACAAATTCTTGAACCAAATATGTAGAGTAAAACAATTCATGTAGCATGTAGATATCACTTATGAAATAAAGCATTTAAACAAAATCATGTAGTCAATGTTATGTAGCATGTAGTCACGTAGCATATAATCATCTATCATGTAATCATATAGCATGTAGTCATTTATCATGTAGTCATGTAGCATATAATCATTTATCATGTAGTCATGTAACATATAATCTTGTAGTATATAGTCAAGTAGTCATTTATCATGTAGTTGCCAAGACATAGCCCGCACTATTATAGAGATCATATAGCATATAGTCATTCGCTTATCACCTAGGCAAAGCAGTGATGAAGTCATGATTATGGCATAAAATTGGGGAAAGCCCTTCCCACCTTAACCAGTAGAACTTGTCTACCTCCAGGATTTCAATCCGTTGCCCACGGATTCAGTAGGTCATTTCATATAGTTGAACCATTATCATAGGGGCATTCTATGGTGTAGTTCCCTGTAGGAAATCTCTATAATAGCAATGTCTTATTGGTTCATTTATTTCAAAAATGCAATAACATATATATTCATGCAATTATGAACTATTACATGAAATTAACATTTTCATATAACTCTATCATGTTCTTTTGTACATTCATGCATAATTTATCAAGATGACAATACAATATCTCACATCATATTTTCTCAGTTCTGAAATCAAATTCTACTGTGCAACAGGAACCTATCATGGTACAACTTTTATCCAAAAATTCAACATGTATATACATTCTTGTCTATTGATTTCGTTATGCATTTTATCATTTAGAAAATCATAACAGTATGTATAGTGCTCAGAATAATATCAATTGTTAACCACGGGATGGATATGGCAAAAGGAACATATCTGTAATTTTTCAAAATTTTATAAGTAGTAAAACTATTTTTCATATTTAACAGGGTTTACATGAAATTTAACAAGATAATTCATTTAAGCATGGTAGACAGTAAGCCATCAAATCTAACAGTTCTGAAACATGCACACAATAGTCCTACATTCTTGGAAATTTTTTGAGATGATAACGTTCAACATGCACATTTACTTTGAATTTAACTCTATTAAAACATGTGTATTTCCCCCATAATAGAATTTCTATAAATAGCAAATATAATCAGGAAATTATCAAGATTTCATGGTATGATCTACTAAGCATAATAGACAGGACCACAACATCTAAACACATGCATGCATTCACAAGTTTCCCGAAAAAAAAATCACATCACATACAATCACATTGTTCTGGAAAACAATCATGGGAACTTGGCATCTAGGGTCTGGACGCCAACAGGGTAGACGACATGATCCAATGCCGTTTACATAGGATCATGACGGCAACACAGTGGCCGCCAATTTCCTGTCGGCACACAGTGCAGACCGAACTCCATACAAGAGAGAATTTGGGGGTCTAGGACACAATTTTAAAATCCGTAAAATTTATAAAACCCTAGATGACAAGTCCACAGAGTGAAACCTTAAGCTACTTGCCTGAGAATAATTCTAAAATGATCTAGATTCGCCGGTGAAACCCATCTCGTCCAAGCCAAGAAGAGGTCCAAAACTGCCTGAGATCCAGTCTTCCTGTCGACGTAGGTTGATCCTTGGAGTAGGGGATGCCAGTGTAGATTGCCGGAAAACCCCTCTAGTCGCTGGATCCAGTCCTCCAAAGAACATATTTTCTCCACAAAGGGTGTTTGGGTTTCACAAAGGCCAAAAAGGCTTAATCCGGCCAGAATAGGGTGTTTTTATAGACTTGGTGGGTTGGGGTACGCAATAGGGTAGGTCTCCTACGGTTTTAGATGGGTTTCCTAAATTGGAACCGGGAAGAACGCATGCGTTACCAAATCAGAAACTGTCACACTGGGGAGAACATGGCGTCCACCTATTGTGCCGCCAATAGGGTGCTTCGCGTCCATCGATCTGGACGCCAACACCAGGCCATGTAGTTAGCGGCACAGGATGTGGCCGCCAACTATATATCCCGGCCAGAACCCAAATATTCATTAAAATAAATACACAATTACACCACAACAATTTAATGTGTGCAAAATAAATATACATTCATTCACCATATAAACTACATGCATTACACACTATTTATTTAAATATAAATTGCACTAATTTTAGTCAAAGATAATATGCACAAAATGGCATACATATATATACATACACAACATAGTTACATGCATTATGCATGAATATATAAATACAATATGCACATTATTATTTAAGTACCATACACATCATAAACAATTTAACATGCCTAGAATTTGATAGATATCATTTGAGAAAGATTAACATATGCAAGTATACATATACTCATCATAGTTACATACAATATGTATATCAATATTTAGATACTACATACATATTTAAATATATTGCATGCATGGAATTAACCTCATAATTGTTTACAAGATGCATGAGATTTAAATAAGCATAACATGTACATCGATAGCCAGATAATGCATGCATATTCAAATATATACATGTACGAAAAATAACTCATATGCACTTACAAGGTATATGGCAATACTTACCTATCATATGCACAATATTATTTGTGTACAATATATACTATAAACAACTTGATGTGTATATAATTAGATAGATAGATATCACATGCATAAGATGAATATACATATATACATAAGTACAAAGCATAATTACATACAATATCCATGAAATAAGTTGTATAATATATGCACATCCATAGTTAGATAGTATATGCACAGTATTATTAAGATGCAATATGCATAAAGTTAAATAAGAATAATCTATACAATAATAATTAATTTGCATACGCCCTCTTAAATTGACATATATATATATATATATATATATATATATATATATGTCAATTTATATACACATGTACACAACATAGTTAAATATAATATGTACATCAATAATTAGGTACTACGTGCACATTTAATTATATTACATGCATAAAAATAAACTCATATATATATATATATATATATATATATATATATAGCTACAAGAATAACATATATTATACACATGCACATAAGTAAGTAATTATTTATAATATGCATCCATTAAACATTATCAAATGCATAAAATTCGGGGGCCTCACACCCTCTCCCCCTTAAAATGATCTTCGTCCTCGAAGATCGGATCATGTACCTATGGTACCATCATCGGTGTCATCTCCAGTCAACGCATACTCTCTGGCCAGTGCTTCTTGTCTTGCCGCTGGTTTCTTTGTTGTTGTTGCTGGAACATCTCGTGGAACGAACTTCTTTAGCTTCGGACACTCTCTAATCTGATGATCTTTGCTGCCACACTTGGGACATCTTCTCGACCTCATACAACACAAGTCTCTGCCATGACACTTGCCGCAGTGCACATACTCGGGCTTCTCGCTGCCTGAAGAAACTACTAACTTTGCTGGCACTATATCTAGTTGCTGCTCCTTTATGATCTTCCTCATCTTCCTTTTCTACCGCTGATATGGTTTTGGCAACCTCTTCATCCGAGCCTTCTTCTCTTCCATCTTGTCCTGTATATGCTTAAGAACATACTTGACCTCAAATAACCTCACGAACTCTCCCCAAGTCACCTCTAGCTCCACTCCCTCGAACTGCGTGTGAAGAATAGAAGACCACCATACATCTGCTTACTCCTGAAGCATGTACGTCGCCAGAGTGGCTTTGTCATCCTCTGGACACCTGATAGCTCTGAATATCTTCTTGATCTCTCTAAGCCAACTCTCTGCAACCAACGGCTCACTCTCCCCCTTAAAAGAGGGTGGAGCCATTATCTTGAACCTCTCCATGATCGATACTCCTCCTATACCACGGTCCTGCTAAGCCGGTGCCGGAACCTGAGCCTGAAGCTGCGTCTGAAGAGCTTCCTGCGTCTGTGCTTGTGTCTGCATCACTTGTATGAGCCCTTGCATAATCGTGCCGTAGTCGACCAACGGTGGCGGGGGTGGCGCAGGTGATCCTTGAGTTGCCGGAACTCTCTGCTGCTCACTTGTGGTCTTCCTTGGTTCCTCATTTTGGATAGGTACATTCGAACTTGAAGTCCTTCTAGCCATAGTCTACAAAATAAATACCATGTCAAGCTCCATTTATCACTATACATAGCAAATTATCATGCATTCATCTTATCACTTTTCTAGTCCTATTTTATTTATTTCTTGGATTTGGCTATCCACTACAAAGACTTATAGATGTGATTAGTTGATGGCTATCCATGTATAATCTCAACCCTATGGCTCTGATACCATCTCTATAATGACCCACTTCCACCCGGTACGGTTATACCAACCCATATCGGATGAGAGTAAGTCGCTACAGGGGAGAAAACCCCAACGATATTCATATGGATTGAGATATACACAAATAGAATGGAATGTAGCAGCGAAATTAAACAACTCTTATTCCATCTACATTTTAATCCACATACCACAGTCTATATAGTCCATGAAAGAAATAACATAAACTATAACATCCACATAGCCAGTTTCCAAGTACAATAATACCAAAGTTCAAATTACAAATTACATCACATACTAGTGAATGAAATACAAATCTTCAATCTATTCTTCACGTTCCTCGTCGGGTCTTGCCAAGTCCTCAACTTCTAAGTCTCCTGAAATATTTAGCAAGGGTGAGTCTACACAATAGACTCAACAAGAAACTTAAAATCACAAACCATACACTTATCACACATGCTTTCTAACAATTTAACATTTTACTAACTTACTAGAATTTAACATTTAATCTCATATATGCTCATGCTATAACATAAGGATCATACATGGAATCCTTTAAGTAAAACTATACTAATACATGTAAAACAATGATTCTAAACATGTATACTTGTAACATGGAGATCATTTGTATACTTACATGCTTTTATTTCAAAATTCTAGATAACACTACCACATGACTTCTCTTCAATTTATAACATGATACTAACACATGCTTATCAAGTAAATACTATCTCATGGACATTTTTTTTTTTACAAAATCCTACACACAGTACTAAACGTAATATCATATTTATCATTTAACATGGATCATATCGACACATGCATTTCCTTTTTTTTTCATGACATGTTCACATGTACTTATTCATCAAGCAAGGTGACAAATTCTTGATTACCAAATATGTAGAGTAAAACAATTCATGTAGCATGTAGATATCACTTATGAAATAAAGCATTTAAACAAAATCATGTAGCCAATGTTATGTAGCATGTAGTCACATATCATGTAATCATCTATCATGTAATCATATAGCATGTAGTCATTTATCATGTAGTCATGTAGCATATAATCATTTATCATGTAGTCATGTAGCATATAATCTTGTAGTATATAGTCATGTTGTCATTTATCATGTAGTTGCCAAGACATAGCCCGCACTATTATAGAGATCATATAGCATATAGTCATTCGCTTATCACCTAGGCAAAGCAGTGATGAAGTCATGATTATTGCGCAAAACCGGGGAAAGCCCTTCCCACCTTAACCAGTAGAACTTGTCTACCTCCAGGATTTCAATCCGTTGCCTACGGATTCAGTAGGTCATTTCATATAGTTGAACCATTACCATAGGGGCATTCCATGGTGTAGTTCTCTGTAGGAAATCTCTATAATAGTAATGTCTTATTGGTTAATTTATTTCAAAAATGCAATAACATATATATTCATGCAATTATGAACTATTACATGAAATTAACATTTTCATATAACTCTATCATGTTCTTTTGTACATTCATGCATAATTTATCAAGATGACAATACAATATCTCACATCATATTTTCTCAGTTCTGAAATCAAATTCTACTGTGCAACAGGAACCTATTGTCACGCCCCGACGCGGAATATCGGAGAGTGAAGGTAGTTGCAAGAAAAGGTATAGAGCGTATACTAGACATCAGACCATTGCACATTGAATATTACTAAAGCAAATCTTTCTCATTAATAACTTTTCAAATGTCTAGTTACAACCACTACTATCAGAGCCATTCTATAGGGCCCAATTACATTGCAATAAATGGAAATAACTAACTACAACTCTAAAATGACATAGTGACTCGAGGGTACTCCTGGCTTCACTCTTGGTCATTCCCATCCTCGTGAGTGTATGTGTCATCCTCGGTCTCACCTGAGAACACAACATCAAATAACGTAGGGTGAGCGATAACGCCCAGTAGGGCTTAAATCTCAGGCTCAAGTAGGCTTTAAATAATTAACGTATTTAATGGCAGAGTATCTAAAGATAGCAGGTACAAGAGAGTCAAAATATAGCAAGGGATAGCACAACAGGTAACATGATAGCACAATAGCACGAGATCGAGTATAGTTTCCAAAAATAGCACAAGTATCGAATATAGCACGAATAGCAGGATGGCCATAGCATAACTAGCACAAGTATAGTAATAGCACGACGAGTATAGCACTTGTTTGTCATTCTAGACATCGAGAGAGTATAGCACATTTTGTGTTTTGATTGTCATATAGATAGTCGAGATAGATAGCACTTAAGTGTAATGCCAAACACTCTGATCATTTAACTCCCATGGGCACTACCACTTTCGGGCGCACATCCCAGGACCAGATCGGGCCCTTTATATATTGCCAGGCATTGGTTATATTGTTTATCTTTAGACAATCAGTCAATGGCCAATATAGAGTACCAAGAAGTAGATGAGAGCACTAGATGAATAGACGAGATAGTAGAGTGAATGTAAATAGATGAGCGAGTAGAGTACAAATGAGAGCTAGTGGTCAACGCACGTAATGCGACGAGTAAACAGGCGATAGTAACGGTTGCACAACACGCGCACGTCGTATTGGCAGTCAGGTGGAATTCACGATCTTCCCGCTGGCCATGTTATGCACAAGTCCAGAGGTCCGACGTGATTCAAGGTAAGAGCGAACTTCTAATAGCCGTTTGGATCACATCGATCCCTAAAGGTGTAATGGGTATTAGGGTACAACCGGCTCGTCGACCATGTGGGAATCCATGATCAGAGGAGACTTATGGAGGCCTTGTGCAAGGGTTCACTAGTCCGGCGAAAGGAATATCCGACGGAGAGTTCACCACAAGCCAAGTAAAGTGTGTATATAAACAGGTACTCGACGTTCTAGAGGAATTCTAGAACAATGGAGCGTCGATATCGGTATATAAACAACGCTAGAAACGAATACAAGTTCTTTAAAATAGGGCAATTAATATACGCTATTGCAATAATTTACCAGATACATTATGAGATATTTTATGCCAGAATTCAGCCATATATGGATGGTTCATGTGTGTGCATGTGTAAGAGAGATCATAGATAGAAATAAGTCGTGAATATGTATTTTAAAACATTCAATGTAGCTCCATTTTAAAACAAGTTTTTATTGGGGGTATAACTGTAAAAAGGCGTAAGAATTATTTAGAAAGTGACAAAAATAATTTTTATGGGTTTTCATCAAAATCTGGTGAAGGCGACATAGGCCAGTAAGGATTGCGACAGGGGTAGGTAGATCGCGACATGGGTACTGTCGCGACAGCCTTGTGAACGCGACAGAGGCGGGAAAGGGTCGCGACAGGACAGGCACAGGGATAGCGACGGCTTACCTTTCGCTTTCTGAACGCGACGGGTAGGCTGTCGCAATTGGACCCCAGAAGGTGACATATCGGGCCGTCGCTTTCTGGTGGTCTACGCCTGACTCTGACAGGAGTCAGACCAGACATTGGATTGCAGACCAGAACATTCAAATTTGGATACAGGGTCATTTAGAAAATCATAACTAATTATATACATGATGAAAATTCACGAAATTAGTGGCAAATGAAACTAGACATGCGAGAGTACTTCCAGTAAATAGGAATTCGAGAGAGAGAATGGTTTGAATATGGTTTGAGAACAAACAAGAACGAGTAACATAGAACATGATATAGAGAGCAAGATTGATTTAATTCGAGCAACATGCTTGATAAAATTAGGGCTTTTAGGGGCAAAAGTTCCCTAATGATCATCAGTATCTCCCATAAAAATTTCAAGGCAAGAGATTTAGTAATCATGGAGAACAAGAATTATGAAGAGGGTTCGGGGTCAAGAAAGTTGCAAAACTTCAAAATTCAAGAAGAAAATATTGGCTCGATGGAAAATTATGAAACTTGAGGGTTTCGTTCCTGATAGACGAGACATCCTACAGAAAAAGTTTCATGGTTTATGCTTGTGGGAATGCCTACCTTTGACTCGATTTGTCTTCTAGGGCTAGAACTTGAAGAACGAAGAAGAAGCTCCAAGAACTCCTCCTTCCCACGAGATCCTCTCCTCCTTGCCCTCTTCTCCACGTCCAACAACCTTTGGCAACGAGCTAGGGTCGGCCAAGAGGGTTTAGGAGGTGTATTATGTAAACTCAAGTTCCTATTCCTATTTCTACTCTAATTGCTCTTAATTACGAGATTTCCTAACTCCAACCTTCCTTCCTTGCTTTCCAAACTCTATTTAGGCTAGGAAGAGATCCAAATTCGTGCTAAACCATATGGGGTAGGTTTAGGAATCCAATTCCAACTCTAATTGCCACTTTTATTGCTTTAATAACCCCTTTCCAATTATGATATAATTAAACTCCGAATTTAGGATATTTTCTTATTATACTCCCTTTGTAAATTCATATTTTGACCCAATAAATTCTAGATGGTCCATTAAGCAAAGCCCATTACTCTTTTCCATTTAATGGGTTTTATTTAATGCTCCTTTCATTAAATATCTATTTAGCTAGGTTTTAATTCTTTATTTAAATTTTTATTTTTCTTAAAAATGCAGGTTGCTACACCTATCATGGTACTACTTTTATCAAAAAATTCAACATGTATATACATTCTCGTCTATTGATTTCTATATACATTTTATCATTTAGAAAATCATAACACTATGTATAGTGCTCAGAATAATATCAATTGTTAACCACATGATGGATATAGCATAAGGAACATATCTGTAATTTTTCAAAATTTTATAAGTAGTAAAACTATTTTTCATATTTATCAGGGTTTACATGAAATTTAACAAGATAATTCATTTAAGCATGGTAGACAGTAAGCCATCGAATCTAACAGTTCTAAAACATGCACACAGTAGTCCTACATTCTTGGAAATTTTTTGAGATGATAACGTTCAACATGCACATTTACTTTGAATTTAACTCTATTAAAACATGTGTATTTCCCCCATAATAGAATTTCTATAAATAGAAAATATAATTAGGAAATTATCAGGATTTCTTGGTATGATCTACTAAGCATAATAGATAGGACCACAACATCTAAACACATGCATGCATTCACAAGTTTCCCGAAAAAAAAATCACATCACATACAATCACATTGTTCTAGAAAACAATCATGGGAACTTGGCGTCTAGGGTCTGGACGCCAATAGGGTAGACGGCATGATCCAATGCCGTTTACATAGGATCTTGACGGCAACACAGTGGCCGCCAATTTCCTGTCAGCACACAGTGCAGACCGAACTCCATACAAGAGAGAATTTGGGGGTCTAGGACACGATTTTAAAATCTGTAAAATTTATAAAACCCTAGATGACAAGTCCACAGAGTGAAACCTTAAGCTACTTGCCTGAGAATAATTCTAAAATGATCTAGATTCGCCGGTGAAACCCATCTCGTCCAAGCCAAGAAGAGGTCCAAAACTACCTGAGATCCGGTCTTCCTGTCGATGTAGGTCGATCCTTGGAGTTGGGGATGCTTCCTCTACGATTGGGCAATCCTCCAGTCGGTGTGGATTTCCGGAAAACCCCTCTAGTCGTCGGATCCAGTCCTCCAAAGAACATCTTTTCTCCACAAAGGGTGTTAGGGTTTCACAAAGGCCAAAAAGGCTTAATCCGGCCGGAATAGGGTGTTTTTATAGACTTGGTGGGTTGGGGTACGCAATAGGGTAGGTCTCCTACGGTTTTAGATGGGTTTCCTAAATTGGAACCGGGAAGAACACATGCGTTACCAAATCAGAAACTATCACACTGGGGAGAACTTGGCGTCCACCTATTGTGCTGCCAATAGGGTGCTTCGCGTCCATCGATCTGGACGCCAACACCAGGCCATGCAGTCAGCGGCATAGGATGTGGCCACCAACTGTATATCTCGGCCAGAACATAGATATTCATTAAAATAAATACGCAATTACACCACAACAATTTAATGTGCGCAAAATAAATATACATAAATTCACCATATAAACTACATGCATTACACACTATTTATTTAAATATAAATTGCACTAATCTTAGTCAAAGATAATATGCACAAAATAGCATACATATATATACATACACAACATAGTTACATGCATTATGCATGAATATATAAATACAATATGCACATTATTATTTAAGTACCATACACATCATAAACAATTTAATATGCCTAGAATTTGATAGATATCATTTGAGCAAGATTAACATATGCAAGTATACATATACTCATCATAGTTACATACAATATGTATATCAATATTTAGATAGTACATGCATATTTAAATATATTGCATGCATGGAATTAACCTCATAATTGTTTACAAGATGCATGAGATTTAAATAAGCATAACATGTACATCAATAGTCAGATAATGCATGCACATTCAAATATATACATGTACAAAAATAACTCATATACACTTACAAGGTATATGGCAATACTTACCTATCATATGCGCAATATTATTTGTGTACAATATATACTATAAACAACTTGATGTGTATAGAATTAGATAGATAGATATCACATACATAAGATGAACATACATATATACATATGTACAAAGCATAATTACATACAATATCCATGAAATAAGTAGTATAATATATGCACATCTATAGTTAGATAGTATATGCACAATATTATTAAGATGCAATTAAAGTTAAATAAGAATAATCTATACAACAATAATTAATTTGCATACGCCCTCTTAAATTGACATATATATATGAGTTTATTTCTATGCATGTAATATATTTAAATGTGCACGTAGTCCCTAATTATTGATGTACATATTATATTTAACTATGTTGTGTACATGTGTGTGTGTGTGTGTATATATATGTATATATAGCTATAAGAATAACATATATTATACACATGCACATAAGTAAGTAATTATTTATAATATGCACCCATTAAATAGTATCAAATGTACAAAATTTGGGGGCCTCACAGTTCTAGTTCTTAGTATGGTACTACACTAGTCATTCACCCGGTGCTCAGCACTTGAAGGCTTGTCCCGCGAGAGGTTGTTACTGTTTACCTGGGACCCCCATCCCCGTGCGCCCATTGAGGGAGTGCTCTAGGCGATGGGCATGCTCGGGTTGCGGACTCTAGAGCAGAGGGGAAAATGGTGGTGGACAGTGCCATGAGTCGTTTGCAGAGCTCTCGTAGTTGATCTGGGACGTTGAGGCCGTTTTGGAGTCTTTCCGACGCAGGCCAGCTAGTCCTTCTCACTGCCTCACTCTTTGTAGCCCCGGAATCACCTAGAGAGGCCAGGCATGGGACCGTAGTCTGGCCAGACTACGACGGTTACTATGTGGTTACTTTGTGTTCCTCGGCTCCACTCTGACGAAACGTGGAGGCCAGGACTATGGTCGAGTGTAAGATGTCAGTGGACGTACCAAACCGGTTGACTAGTGGTAGTCATTTTCGTAGCTAGTGTCATGTGTCCAGGCAGGGTTCCCTCTATTTGTGTTGTGTTGGGAGGTCTTCAAGTCGATTTTCTACATTGATCACAAATTCTTGCGATAAATTTATTAGTAGCATTTTGAAGAGAAATTAAGAACATAATAAATCTGTGACTGCTCCCCCTTCCAAATGAGGTGGATGAAGAGCTGATAGTCACCAATGCCTTGATCATCCTTTGTTCCTGATGCTCCATAGCTATCCTGCAAACAACTTATTTAGAAGTAGGTACCCAAATCATTTTGGGTCCTTAATGGTTAGATGCATTATTTTTTTTCGGAATCCACATTAGGTGCCTAGTAGTGCAGGAATTTACTCTATGGCCTAATTTATTGCAATGAGAACAACAATGAATATAGTTTGTTTTATAGGTTTGTGTGTTCTTATTTTCCTTTTGAGAACATTTGTTTATTACAGTGGTGTAGCACCCCGGAAATTTCAGTGATTTAATTTTTTTAAAAAAATAGAAAATAGATATTTTCCATATTATTAGAATGGTAGAACATACGTACCACTATCGTATTTGCAAGAACACATCAAAAAATTCCGTAAAAATTATAAATCAACCCCAAACATTATTCCTAAATGTTCCACAATGAAATTCATGCAACAAAAAATCAGATTGGCCAAGTGTACGTCACAATGTGACTAATTATCCAAATTAGGAAACTAAGTCGGAAAATTGTTAACACGGAAATATAACATGATCACAAATTAAATGAACATGTTGGAGAGACTTCCAACATCATGTATTGATGACCCATTATTAGAATTGGGCCAATGGATCACTTTTGGCCTAAGAATAAAATGAAGCAAGAAAAATAACTAGAAATTCATAACCTTAATTGAGCTGAAATTAGAAAGAGGCAATTAGGGTAAAACTTGAGGCAATTACTCACACATAGCAACCAAATTTCCTGCCTAGCCAATCTAGAGACTTTCATAAAGCCTCACACACTCTATTGGGGTGAGAATTCATCAAAATATGGAAGGTGGGTTACCAAAACCGCAACCCTCCCTTCCTACACCCAATTGGACTTCTAACAAACACTAGATGCATATATACTTGTCATGAAACCCTAGGGGACGAATTTACACATTGTTGGGGTCGTGGGAGGCTATTCTTGAGCACCAGAGGTGGAGGAAAATGCCCCAACTTGGAGCCTTCTTCCCTGCTGCGTCTGCATCGACCTGTGCAGAGTGCTCTTCTTAGAGTCGGCCTAGGGTAAGCCAAACCTTAACCAAATCGTACAAGACTACCTCTGCAAAGAGGGTCGAGTCTAGCTCCTAATGGCACTGGTTTGCCTATTTTTCATTTAGTAGATGAAGTGTATTAAGCATTCTCCTCCAAGTGGTCTGAACGAGGGCTTTCTGGAGGACGAGACTTCTTCAACCTAAAAGGTAGGTAATCTCGGGCCAAATCTAAATAAATCCTATACCAATGTGTAGAGCATTGAGTCTACTTTCATGTGAAAGTGATTTCATCGATTTTCATTGAGTATCTTGAGTATTAAGTGTTTTGCCAAAGTCGTGCATGTTAATAACATTTCACGTTCCTGTTAATTTCTCATGCATCCTAAGGCCAAATTTCATGAATCCAAAACCATGGTTCTCTTCTATTTCATATTCCCAACAAGTTTCATGTTTACACTTTTGCCCCATGAGCCCTAGATTAGGCGTTATAGGCATTGCATGCGTCGTGTGTCTATTTTCTGCGTTTTGGGGCAAGAACCCAAAATGCGACGGGACTAGACATCGTGTTCTTGCATGCATGAACACAACGTACTAGTCTGACGCATTCATGTGAAACACGACCATGCCATACATCGTGATTTTGACCGAGACAGTACTGTTTTGACGCCTCAAACTGTGCGCTGCATGGTTTTTTAGAGCATGCATGAACGCGACGTGTACCCCGTCGCGATTCAGCCAAGTTTCCCGCTCATGGTTTCACACGATTTTTATATTATTGTTTTGAGTGCATCTCATGAACGTGACGGGATAAACTTTCACGATTCAAGGATGAAGGCAACAATGTAGTCTATCGCGATTTGAGTCTTTACAGGTTAGTCAAGTTCTGATTGTACACTGCGTTATGAAATGCGTCAAATGTGTCCATTGCGGATTTCAAGACCTACCCGAGACTTATTTTACATGGTATAGAGTTCATGGTTTGCTAGTCTTGGTTCTGGTCAATGCATGAGGTCTGTTCAATGGCTTAAAAGCAGTCAACCCATGAAAAAGCTATAACTACATGAATGTTATTCTAATTGCTCTTTAATGATATGACCTATTCATGCAACTAGTGATTTGTTCATCTTACTGTTCTATCTTGCTAAAATGATAATTGTTATCTTAAAATATTGCAAGCCATGTATAGTTAAATGCACAGTTCATCTCATGCTATCATGTTAATTGTTTTCCTCAATTATGAAACCGATGGATTGTGGATCGAGACACGTGTTCACTACACACTTGCACATTTAGGCAGCCTTTTCTTGGGGGATTGGAAGCTCTTTGTTGGTCATTTCGTACTGGCAGACTAGCAACCTTTCTGCTAAGACCTCTATAATTCTCCGTACTCCGTGGATTCCCTCATGGAGACCGAGTTGGTTGTACCATTGAAGTTCCCTGGAGATAGCGTGCACTTCCTTTCTTCTCTTGTTCTCATGAGAGTGATTTTTAATCTAGACTAAAGCCATTAATGTAAAGAGTGAACTAAAGTATAAACTACGTCGTTATGCTGCCAAAATTATCTCTTGACTATTATTATCATGCAATCATGTTCACATTACTAGCTACTTGTTCTCATCATCATCATGAACATGACATTACAATTACTTACATCTTGAAACTCTTATTGGCCATTAATGACTGTGGGTATCTACATTTAAAAATAGTGAGATGCTGATCGGGCACAGAGAGTGTCCAAGGGGTCCAGTCTAGCCCCAATGATGGAGAGTCATAAATATACTGTTAACCATGGGGTATAATGATTACTGACATTGCATCTACGCTGGGAATACTTGCGTGTTGAATGATAGATACTATAACCACATACACGTGTCCTAGTGTGCATTTCAAGGTGGATCTTTCCTTGGTGTACATTAGTGTCTTCGTGCTTGATTAGTGTTACATGATCGTGCTCGTGCTTGCTTGCATGATATGGCCATCCTGCAATTATTGCAATTCAAAGTGATATCTTGCGTGCTTGTTACATGCCACACTAGTGATAACATCATGCTCATTATATCAATTCTAGATCTTGCTCTATCATGATCACTCTATCTAGCTTGTTCATGTATCATGTTTTAATGAGTTTTATTCGTACATGCATATCTTGACAATCATGCTTACCTAGTTCTAAATTGCTAATCACTTATATCATTGCCCGCACATTGAGATATAAATCCTACTAGCCTAGTTTGCTCATTCCCAACTTTTTACCATTCTAGGTGACTATGAAATTCAAGAAGAGGAGCAAGTCGAGGATGGGAATGCGTCCGAGTGATGAGCGTCCCAACACTTGAGTCTATCTATAGTTAGTTTGTCTGAAATATTAGATTCACGTAGTAGGTAGTGAGGAATAAATGTACTTTTCCTTTTATTGAGTCTTAGTCCTGTTATACAATGTTTAAGAGTTGTATTAGTTCACTATGATACAATGATATGAGATTTGAATACAATTTCAATTGAGTTCATTATTTGGGCCCTATTATGATGTTGCATTGATATACAATTAGTACTTGCTAGCTAGAGACTTATTTGCCGACTGTTCACGTCTCGAAATATCGACTTGAATTATCCAAATAATATCCACTATGTAATTCTCGGGACGTGACAAGTGGCCTTTTGAGGCATCTTAGTTTCTTTCACAAATTTTGGCAATGGATATTTTTCAGGATACTTAATTTGTTTTCCTTTTTTAGGTGCTTCGTATCCAAGAACTTGTTTATTGTTACCAGATTTTAAGCCTTTTAAGCATAGAGATAGAGAGGTTTTACCTTTTGTTAATTTTCTAACTGATTCTTTTAAATAAAGATTTTCTTCAGTTAGAGTTTTCAATTTTCTTCTAACTCTAATTTTTCATTATTCTTGCTCTTTAAATCTTCACATAAAAGATCATTGTTGAGTTTGGTTTCTTTTAATTAATTTTCTAATTATTTCATTTCAGATTTAAGGTCAGAATTAGTGTTTCTAAACAAGTAATGTTACTTTTAATATTCTTTAACTCTTTCATAACAACCTTGTGTTTTTCATAAAGTTCATTAAAAACATCTTCTAAATCTTCAAACTCTGACCCTGAATCAGTGCAAGAATTAAAAGATGGGTCAGAATGTACCTCATCTAGTCCTGCTATATGGGCTAGACTTACCTGCTCTTTTTCTAAATTTGACCTTGATGAATCTGAAGTGGAGACTTCTTCATTGTCCCAAGTAGCTGTCATGGCTTTCTTCTTATATTTCTTGTGCTTCTCTTCTTTTCTTAGCTTCTTCTTGGATTTCTCTGACGGACCAGTGTTCTTGAGTCTTGGACAATCTAGTCTCAGATGTCCAGGCTTTCTGTATTCATAGCAGGCTAGTTCTTTCTCCTTTTTATCTTTCTTTTGGATTCTTTTTGACCCATTCTTCTTCTTCTTAAGGATTCTTTGAAGCTTGGATAGTACATTATCTACATCATTGTCTTCAGAGCCTATATTTTTTGAACTACAAGAAGAGGATGTGGAAGGAGCAGCTATAACATTAAAAGCATTGGTAACACTTTTCTGGATGTGCAAGCAAATAGAGCTCCATGTTGATCTCATATGCCATTAATGATCTATAAGCTTTTCTAATGCCATAGTTGTTAGGTCATTAGCTTCATCGATAGCTATCACTTTAGGTGTCCACTTGTTTGGTAGGGATTTGAAAATTTTTCTTACCATATCCCCAGTGTTGTATATCTTTCCATGCCCTGCAAGACCATTAGTTTTATCAGTAAATCTACTATACATTTAGGTAATGGTTTCATCTGTCAGCATTTGGAACTTCTCATATTGAGTGACCAAGATGTCAATCCTAGTTTCCTTCACTTTTTCGGTTCCCTCATATGTGAGCTTCAGCTTGTCCCACATTTTCTTGGCTGCTTTGCATGCTGAAATCCTGTTGAATTCACTTCTTGCCAGGGCACAACATATGAGGTTCTTGGCTTTGCTATTCTGAGAAAGCATTTGCATCATCTGTCCACTCTTCTCTTGGGTTCAGAACTATCAAATCGCCTTCTTTAATGATAGTCCATAGTTGATAATCATAACCCTGGAGGAAAAACTCCATCATTGTCTTCCAATAGTTGTAATCTTCCATATCAAACAAGGGTGGTCTGTTGACAAATTGGCATTCCACATATCCTTGAGCTGTCATTGATCTTTGCTATAAGATTGTTAGATCTCCTAGAATTTCAAAGACCAGGGCTCTGATATCACTTGTTGGCCCACTTACGATTGGCAATAAGGATAAACCTAGAGGGGGGGGGGGGGTGAATAGGTAGTCATAGAAATCTGAAAACATAGATAAAATTCACCACTTGAAACTTTGGTTAGTGAATGTGATAGTGTGTGATAGAGAGTAGCAGTGCGGAAGCAAATAAAAACAATCACACAATAGAACACAAAAATTTTATCCTAGTTCAGTACTTCTCAAATGGAAGACCTATGTCTAGTACCCAATTAAATTCTAAGATTTCACTAACCAAGGTACAATCTCCTCAAGGATATACAAACCCCCAGCTCCCCGCTGGTCCGCTTCCTTTACGAGTAGGAAGGAAACTCACTTCTGTTACAGGTCAAGAAACCACCCTCCTGGAGCAAACCACAATTTGGTTTTGCTAGACTTAAACCCCCAGCTAGATTCTGTTGACACCAACCCCAGCTAGGGGTGTCAACGGACCGGATTCGGTGTGATCCGAATTGGGATCCGAAATCAAAACACATTTCAGATCAGGATTTGGATCAAGATCCAAAATTGCATTTCGGATTCGGGTCAAGATTCGAATCCGATTTCTCACAGTCGCTGCCGTCATCGTCCTGCTCTTCGCCTCCCTCGCCTGCGTTGGATCGTCGACCTTCAACACTGAGAACCCGATCTGCCCTGATCTCTCCTCCCTCAAGTCCGGCATCCTGCACGCCCTCGGTCGCACACCACCTGATGGACATCCCCGATGAGATGAACAAGGCCTTCAACGCCCCCACCCGCACCTATGTCCGTGACGCCAAGGCCATGGCCGCCATGCCCGCCAACGTCAAGGAGTACCCCGACTCCTACGCCTTCATCGTCGACATGCCGGGGCTCAAGTCCCGGGGAATCAAGGTCCAGGTGGAAGACGGAAATATGCTGGTCATCAGCGGCGAGCGCAAGCGGGAAGATGGCAAAGAGGGCAAATACCTGTGCATAAAGTGGAGGGTGGGCAAGTTCATGAGGAAGTTTTCACTGCTGGACAATGCCAATACAGACGCCATCTCGGCCGTGTACTAGGACGGGGTGCTTACGGTGACGGTGGTGAAGATGCCGCTGCCGAAGCCCAGAATGGATTTTCAGATGCTTCGACCGGGTGAGCCGCTGAAGTCGCCACTGCGTAATCCTTTTTGAGATTTTTGGGAACATCGTTTTCTGCCATACATTCAGTGGAAGAAAAGTTCACCTTTTCTATTGTAAGAAGCATGCCAGCAGCCGACGCTGTGTTTCCCTTTTTAGCTGGAGAGATGAGCTGCTATGGAGATCCCAATAAAACCGGACTGGAAATAGGAAAAATGGAGGAGGGAAATGGAGACAAGAACGGCGACGGAGGAGGGAAATGGAGAACCCTCATCCGCTGCTTCTTCAGATTGGGCCGCCCCGGAAGGAGAACCGGAAATTGAGGACCCACTCAAAGATGAGAACGACGAAGACGAGAACGATGACGGAGGAGGGAAATGGAGAAACCTCATCCTCTGCTTCTTTAGATCAGGGCGCCCTGGAAGGAGAACCGGTGATTGAGGACCCACTCGGAGATGAGAACGGCGATAGAGGTGGGAAATGGAGAACCCTCATCCTCTGCTTCTTCGGATCGGGGCGCCCAGGAAGGAGAACCGATGATTGAGTACTTCGGAGTAGGGAGAAATGCCCCGAAATCCAAAAAAGAGTCTTTTCAGATCAGAATATATGACCCGACTTTGCTTTCTCCGGATTGGATCTTCGGATCTAACAGATCCATTGACACCCCTAACCCCAGCTAGGTTCTTCCTTTAACCCAAGGGGAACACTGAGTACAGTCCCTTAGCTGGATAGAATCTACCAGCACCCTGTTGGCCTTCTCTTAACATAGGAAGTGGAACACTTTATACAGTCCTACAACTAGACACAAGTCTTTCTTAGAAAAGAAAGAATATAATGAGAGCTATACAAGATGATCACTAAGGAACATAAACTCTCAGCTCACAGACTCTCTCCTAGATTTACAATGATGCATAGAGAGAGTAAAGAGAGAAAAAAAGCTTGAATAAGAGGACTTCAGATTGCTACCTATGCGCACACTTCTTCTTGGGCTCAAGCTCTTTCTCTCTTGCTTTGTGTATAGTGTTGAAGCTTCTTACTAGATGGACACTCTTTTAGAAGGATTTTAAGGAAGGCTCTCTTGACTTCTTCTGCTATTGCTTCATCCTTTAAAAGAGCATCTTGAACAAATCCATTGAAGTATAGCTGTTGGAGTTCTTGGATCGTAGAGACTCTTCATCATGTGCTCTTCTTATGCTTCTTTCTAACAGACATTTGGTGTAGAGGGAAGTCTAGATGTTCTTTTTGCTTTACTTCCATGTTTCCTACTGACAACATCTCACCTACCTACTTTTTGCCTTACTTCCATGTTTTCTGCTGACAACGTCTCACCTTCCCTAAAGGATAGACATCAAAAAGATCTTTATTTAGACAGAGAAATAATAAGATAACATGTGAGATACATTTGAAATTTCATTTGCCGCCACAGACATTTGAAATCATGCAAACATCAAATCATTTAAGTGTTCTTCAATCGATGTGAAATATAATATTTGTTCAGAAATCGATGTATGAGATTATGTTTATAACATCAATCGGTAGAAAATAGAGAGGCAATCCTTAAAACAATCGATATAGAAGTGGTCAGCAATTGATAAGTTACTTCGACTGTGGAGAAGTTGTAGTGAGATCAACAATCGATACAACAATTGATAAGAGACTTCGACTGTAGAGAAGTTGTAGTGAGACTTCGACTAATGACTTTCCTTCATCAATCGATTTCTCACTTCAACTTTCTAAAGAGTCGGAGTAGGACCAGTTGTTCAACAATCAGTATCACACTTCGACTTTTCAAGAGTCGGAGTGGGACCAGTTTGTTCAACAATCGGTAGCACACTTCGACTTCTCAAGAGTCAAAGTGGGACCAATTTGTTCAACAATCGGTAGCACACTTCAACTTCTTGGGAGTCGGAATCTGTATGATATATGTATACGATGTGTACTTAGAAACTTTTCATGATTGTTGATAGTTTGTGTCGACAATTAAGCTTAGTGTGTCGACACCAACTGACTAATATAATACATGCATGACGAAGTTGAAACTCTGTAAATCATGAAATGATAATGCAAGAATATATTGTATTCTGTTGAACCTCTATTCAAATATACATTGCACATTCACAGATTCAAACCATAACATATAATAAGTTTTGAAGATGAGAAAATAATCAGATAATTATTGATAAACAAAATATGTCAAATACTTCATTTCTCTCTCTCACATATCATATAATAAAATCTCTAAAGCATACCTCAACATACATGTTATTCCTCACAAAAATCCAAAGTATAACTTCGTTTGCTTAAAGAATATATGAAGTTCACTTTGTCATATACGAAGTCCACTTCGTCATATACGAAGTAAAAACACAAAGACTTCACTTCAACTAATCATGTTGAAATTAGATATAATAAGTACACTTCAAAGTCCACTTCATCATATCCAAAGTTCACTTCATCATATCCAAAGTTCACTTCGTCATATCCAAAGTTCACTTCGTCATATCTGAAGTTCACTTCGTCATTTCACTTCATCATATGCAAAATAAAACATGAAGATTTCATTTCGACTGATCGCGTTGAAATCGTGATATACGAAGTTCACTTTGTCATATCCGAAGTTCTCTTCGTCATAAGAGAAATAAAACTCAAAGATTTCATTTCGACTGATCGCGTTGAAATCGTGATATACGAAGTTCACTTCATTATATCCGAAGTTCACTTCATCATATCTGATATGTCACCTAAACTAATAACATTATGTCTTTATCAGATAAAATGAAGAATGAACCAATTATATGATATCTTTGCATCATTGACATTTTTCACCATAATCATGACATTCTTCACTTATAGAAAAATTAATCCATAATATATGTTTAGTTTAGATATAAATTCCTAATTTCAACTATATTCTGAAATATGACTTTTTAGTGCAAATTGATTAAAATCAATTGTCCTATGTTTCACTCTCATTTTTCAAAAGCTCTCAATTATGTAAAATCATATAGCTTTGTCTCATGAATCTATAAATGTCTGTATCCTGAAACCTTAGTCAATGTCTGCGAAAAAGGTCTTCTGACATCTGTTACAAGAACATCCATATTGTCTCTTGTTAGAACTGCACTACATGATCTCTAGCTACTACATATCCTTGTGCAGAACTTTTTCTACAAAACATTAATTGTGAGTGCACAGAAGATAGCCGTCAATATTTGAAATATCTCACAAGTGCCTATAATCAAATCTATAGCTAACATACTGGACCCAGTCTAGTATATCTTGGAACTTGCCTTATTCAAGATAAAAGACAAAATAGCATCAACACAAGGACTGACTGATCAATGTGAATGCAAAAGACATGCACGTCATCCTTGGAAGAATACATGCACATCGCCCTTAGAAGAAGACTTGCAACGACTACTTCTCCAACGGATAGATTCAAATAGATCAAGCAACGGCTACAAAGATGAAGCCTATAAATACAAAGAAAGTTGAAAGAAGTAAAGTAAACGAGATAAGAGAGAACAAGCCATATATAAGCAAGTAAGAGAGACACAAGCACATACACAAGAAAAGGTGAAAAAGTTTCAAGTGTGCTACATCAAGCTTCCTCTTCGAAGACACTGTATGGGTGACACTTTGAAGCCTTGCCTGTGCATGCAGTAAAGCAGTTGTTCAATCTCACCTTGTAAAGGTTTTCTTCTTAGACTCAGGAAGTGCTTCTTCAGACCATATTTTCTCTATCTTATTCTTTCAGTCTGAAGTCCTTCTAAAGTCTAGTCCTCCACATAATGAGTTTGCCAAAAGCATTTTGCATCCCTTGAGAAAGGGAAGACCTGCTGAGTAGGGTGTGTACCCCTCTAGAAGAGGGAAGACCAAAGTTGTCTTGGCAGCTAGTTCCCCTTTGTAAAGGGAAGACTAGTTGCAGGTAGTGAGTTGTCATTCCCCTTGTGTAGAAGGGAAGACCAGTAAGTGACCGGTGTGTTGTATCTTTTGAACAGATAGTGAAATCCTAAGCTTGACTTAGGGACTGGACGTAGGACTTCCATTAGAAGGAAGGTCTGAATTAGGATAAAACTTCTGTATTCTTTGTGATTTGACTAACACAACTAGCATGTGCTGTTAAGTTTTTGATTAGTTGGCTTTCGCGACGAAAAACACCTATTCACACACCCCCCAGGTGAAAAGCTCTATTGTCACCGATCCAACAAGTGGAATCAAAGCAAGGTTTTCTCAAAAGAAATCTAATGATTTTGAGAGGATGGCAGCTGAGTTTGGACAAGAAGGTCAATCAATCAATCGTCCTCCTCTCTTTGGTGGACAAGATTACAACTATTGGAAGACATGCATGGAATTCTTCATACAAGGTATAAATCTTGATCTTTGGTTAGTTATAGAAGATGCTGATAAAGATCCTAGTGCAGAAGATAAAACTAAATGGACTACTAATGATAAGAAATTAATATCTCAAAATTATCGTGCAAAAAGCATTATATGCTGTGCATTATCTAAAAAGGAATTTAATCGAGTTTCAGCTTGTAAAATTACTAAAGAAATGTGGGACACTCTAAGAGTTACTAATGAAGGAACCGACAAAGTAAACGAAACAAGAATTGATATACTCATCACTAAATATGAACAATTCAAAATGGAAGTAAATGAATTATAACACAAATGTACACTCGATTTACTGATATAACAAATGGGTTGAATGCATTAGGTAATAAACTTAGTCAAAGTGAAACAGTCATGAAAATATTACAATCACTCACCATTAAATGGACCCCTAAAGTAACTGCTATTGAAGAAGCTAACGACCTATCAACACTGCCAATGGAAAAATTGATAGGATCCTTAATGGCCCATGAAATAAATATGGGAAGGTTAAATGAAAGCTCATCTAAGAAAAGAATAACAAATGCTTTGAAAGCAACACCACCCTTGTCTATCTGTGATGACACAGGTTCATCGACCTCTGAGGACACTAATGAAGAAGAAGCATTGCTGTCAAGAAGCTTACAAAGGATTCTCACCAAGAAAAAGAAATATCAACCCAGGCAAGAATACAAAAGGAATAGAGGCAAAAAAAAAAGAACCAGTTTGCTACAAATGCAAACAACCTGGACACTTTAAAATGCATTGTCTAAGACTAAAGAAGAAAGAAGTCAAGAAAAGAAGCTTCAAAAAAAAGACAAAAAGCATAGTCAACAAAAATACAAGAAAACGTCAAAAAAAGCAATGGCTACAGCATGGGAAAATGAAGACTCAAGTTAGTTCCTCAAGCTTTGAATCGGAAACAGAAGAAGCAAATTGTGCCTTTATGGCACATCTTGAAGAAAAGGTAATTATGATACTTCTTATAGTTCTTGTTCAGAAACTGATGATGATGATCTTGAAAGTGCCTTTAATGAACTCTATGATAAATATAAAATAACCTCAAAAGGGTTAAAGAAGATAGGCAAAAGGCTGGAACAATCAGAAGAGAAAATAAGAAATCAAGGAAGAAATGTTAACGAAAACAAAATTATTAAGAACTTGGAGGATAAAGTTGAAGAACTAAATATTAATATAAAAACACTTGAAACAAAAATGAAACATAGAGAGGTAGAACTAAAGGACACAGTCAAACTAAATGAAGACCTGCATGAACACATCATGGACCTGTGAGAAGAAAGCAAAAGTATAAAAGTGCAAAGCAATATAGTTACAAACCCTAAAAGTGAAAACGAATATCTAAAAACATCTCTAAGTAAATTGACTAATGGGAAACATTTTAATGCTATGTCTAAAAGGTGGCAAGAAAGGGAAAGAAAAATATGGTCTTAGATACATACCAAAAAAAAAATCAATAACTGAGAAAGTAAACTACCAAATAACCAAAAGAAAGAAAATTTTAAAACACAAGATATCAACAAATTAGGTCACACTCGTGCTACTTGCACCACTAAGCACATGTTATGGATACCTAAACAATGTTCAACTAACTCATTAGGACCCAAGAGAACTTGGATACCTAAAAGGTTTCAATAATTTTATTTTTTAGGAAAGCTTAGAGCATCTAAATGGATTTTAGATAGTGGATGCTCAAGGCACATGACTAGAGACAAGAAATTATTCTCTTCAATCACATCTGATAAAGGGGAAGTAATTTTCAGAAATAATCAGAAAGGAAAATTAGTTGGTCAAGGAAATATTTCGACTAAATCAAATTTTTTGATTGAAGATGTATTGTGTGTTGAAGGCCTAAAGCACAATCTTTTAAGCATAAGCCATCTATATGACAAAGGACATTAGATACAATTTTTAGAAGATAAATGTGTTATTGCCAAAGGAAGTCAGAAATTTTTTGAAGCTGTCAGACATAAAAACCTATACATATTACACTTAGAAGATCTAAAAGGAGAAGATTAGCTAAAGATTCAGAAGACATTAATATATGGCATCGAAGATTGGGACATGCTAGTATTCTAGTGATAAAGAAACTTCAAAAATATGATCTTGTCAGAGGACTTCCCAACGCAAAGACAAACAACTCAAAGATCTGTCCCACATGCATAAAAGGAAAACAAGTCAAGTCATCATTCCAGCAAAAGAACATAGTGACAACCACCAAGCCCTTGGAATTATTACACATGGATCTCTTTGGACCTATGCGAAATACTACCTTGGTGGAACCTTCAGAATGTGTAGTAGAGACTACAGTTATGTGGGCTAAGTCCAAAAGTGACATTCCCAAAAGCAACAGAGCTTTTGAAAAGCAGAGCATAAAAAAGAAAGAAGTAAGAAGATGGAGAGATTATCACAAAGAGTTTTATAGAAGAAAAAGATACAACAATTTCAGCTCCCCGAACACTCAGAAATGGAGTGGATGAAAGAAATAGATATTACTACACTCATCTCATCATATCATGTATGGTAGACATACTCAAGAAAGCTATAGAACTTAAATAAAAAACCCAGCTTATGTCATAAACCTTTTTTATGCTATACCTGAAAAAAAACATAATGGAAAACTAAGAACGAATAGAGGCATATTAAGGATGACTAAACAGTTTAGAGTTTTAAATAAACAACAAATAAACAAATGTTCATATAATTTTTATGAAACTAACCTCTCCACCGAGGAAGAAAAAGAACATGATAGTGATGCAGAAAAACTAAGCAAGGAACTCAGAGGCACATCCCTGGACGATGACGAAACAAAGCTAGATGATTTACAATAGACAAGAACAAATCCCGATGATCTACCCAAAGAATGGAAATTTCTCAAGGATCATCCTCAACACAATATTTTAGGACGGCCTAACGACAAGGTAAAAACAAGAGGAATGTTAAAATCCTATGAATACAGTGCATTTATTTCTCTAATAGAACCAAAATCAATAAACGAAGCCCTCAATGATGTCTCCTGGTTATGGCCATGTAGGAAGAACTAAACCAGTTCAACTGCAACCAAGTCTGGACTTTGGTTCCTAAACCTCATGATCATCTAGTTATTGGCACCAAATGGGTCTTCAGAAACAATGGATGAGTCTGGAAATATTGTAAGGAACAAAACCCGACTTGTGACTCAAGGCTATTCACAAGAAGAAGGAATTGATTATGATGAAACTTATGCACCTGTAGCTAGACTTGAAGCTATTAGAATACTACATGCTTTTGCTACTTGCCGAAAGATGAAACTTTTTCAAATGGATGTTAAAAGCGCATTTTTAAATGGTTTTATCAAAGAAGACGTTTATGTAAATCAACCTCCTGGTTTTGAAAATACAGAATATCCTAATCATGTCTTTAAATTAAATAAGGCACTATATGGTTTAAAACAAGCTCCACGAGCTTGGTATGAGAGACTAAGTGCCTTCCTTCTATCACATGATTTTGTAAGAGGCAAAATAGACAATACATTATTCACAAAAATTAATATAATCACCATTCAAATATATGCTGATGATATAAAATTTGGTGCTACTAATGAAGTCTTTTGCAAAGATTTTGAAACCTTAATGCAAAGTGAATTTGAAATGAGCATGATGGGTGAACTCACCTACTTTCTTGGACTTCAAGTAAGTCAAACTGAGGATGGAACTCATATTTGTCAAGCCAAATATACAAAAGAATTACTCCAAAAATTTGGCTTTGATAAATGTAAGGCCCTAAGCACACCTAAGCTTATCCACTAAAATGGATAGTGATTCTCTTGGCAAATCCGTTGATCAGAAATCTTTTAGAGGCATGATTGGATTACTATTCTATCTTACTGCTAGTAGACCAGATATTATATTTAGTGTATGCTTCTGTGCTATATATCAAGCAAACCCTAAAGAATCTCATTTACATGCAGTAAAACAGATTTTTTGATATTTATCTGGTACACGTAACCTCAGTATCTGGTTTCCTAAATATTTAAATTTTAACTTAGTTGGTTATAGTGATGCTGACTATGCTGGATGCAAGCTAGATTGAAAAATCACCAATGGAACATGTCAATTTCTTGCAAGATGTTTAATCTCATGGTTCTCCAGAAAATAAAATTCAGTAGCATTATCCACAGTAGAAACTGAATACGTTGCAATAGGAAGCTGTTGTGCACAACTTCTGTGGATACAACATCAACTGAAGGATTACATCCATAGACTAAAAACATTCCTTTGGTGTGTGACAACACAAGTGCCATCAACTTAACAAAAAAATCCTATTCAGCTTCCCGCACTAAACATATTGAGTTCAAACATCACTTCATCTAAGATCATGTGAGTTCTGGAAATATTGTTATTAATTTTGTTGACACTTTACATCAGTTAGCTAATATCTTTACCAAATCATTAACTGAATATATATTTTCAACCATTCATAGAGAAATTGGTATGTGTAATTTATAATTTATATATATATATATAATATATATATATATATTATTATATATATGTAACTCCACACTACCCCTTTCACAACAGTGAAAAACTCTCTCCTGGACAATTGAAGTCAACTCTCTTTATATCATAGCATTGTGCCTATTACTAGCTTCGTCATCTGATAGCCCTTCTTGTCCCAGTCGAAGCCAACAACTTCGTCATTTCAGTTAAGATATCCGATATCTCCTTCTTATGATGGTCAAAGTTCACTTTTTCAGAATATAAAATAGTTTCATTTATATATACCCGAAAAGTCGACGACCCTACCACCTCTTTCTCGCAATCCAGCCATTCCTCTTCCCACGCTTGTCTCTGCTCCACGGTTTGCCCTTTCGAAAGAGGGCATTCCCAAATCTCCGGTAAGCCTTATCAACTTTTTTTTCTTCTCTCAACATTTTTTTCATCTTGGTTTCATCTCCCTATCTCATACTTCTCTCAATCTCTCCTTCGAATTCAGCGATGGCTGGTTCAAAAATTGGTTCTCAGCTGGAGTCCATGAGAACTGAGTTCTTCTCTGAATTGGGCAGCCTACCCACTGCCATGAGCACTCTCACCACTCTGGTTAGGCAGACTCTCTCCTCCTCTACTATAGCAACCCCTCTTGTGCCCAAGCACATTCTAAGAAAAAAATCCACTGCAAGAGACCCCGTCCTACTAGGGAAGCTGGTGAGACTTCCTCCCCCCAACTAGCCACTTATCTACTTCGAGATCCAAAACCTCATACACCCTCCCCACCCCCACCTCCTGAGCCCACACAACCCCCAGCTTCTAAACATTCACCACCTCCCCACCCCCACCTCCTGAGCCCACACAACCCTCGGCTCCTAAACATTCACCACCTCCCTACCCCCACCTCCTGAGCCCACACAACCCCCAACTCCTGAACATTCACCACCTCCCACTCCTCCAAATTCCCCACCCCGAGCTCCTGAGCAATCCTCAACTCCACCTTCAAGCCAGCTTGCTCCATCACCAATTCACTCTCCTCCTCCATCCTCCTAACCAACCCCCAACCCTCAGACTTACCCTGAGGTCAAAATTGAAGATATTGTGTTTGATGCCCCTCTGGGTCCTCAAGCCTCCTCTTCAAGGAAGTCTAAATCCAAGCGTCACAAGCCTGACCCAATGAACCTAAGTACCCCCCATTGACTTACCACTTTATTTACCACCCAGGAGCGGAGATCTACAAAGAGTATGTAACAGCCCACTTCCACCCGGTACGGTTATATCAACCCACATCAGATGAGAGCAAGTTCGCTACAGGGGAGAAAACACCAGCGATAGACACATGGGTTGAGATATACACAAATAGTGTAGTGCCCTAGAAATTTTCTTGAAATTTATATTGCAATTGTATGTTTATTTCTGCATGTATTTGTGTACTATTCTGTGTTGATCTTGGCGTCAACATCTACTGGCATTGACATCTGTTAGCAGCATGATCGTCTGCCGTTTATTCCTTGTTAACGACATCATATAGTGTCGTTGATTATTTTCTAAAATATTGGATTTTTTGGCAAGAATATAGATGGCATAGTGATGGACGTCTACATCATTGCTGACGGCAACTTAAGTTGACGCTAACATGACTTGCCTATTTTGGATGTTACCATTCTAGGGGAGTGAAATCGGCCGTTTCCAAAAGCTTTTAATAGGTAGATCCGAGCGTTTATGATCCAAAGGTCAGGATTAGGGCTTAGCCATTGCGTGGGAGATCTTTATAAGACCAGATTTCGCAATTAGGGGAAGTTTTTGCACTAGTTTGAGAAGAGAGAAAGGAGGGCCGAGAGAAGGATTTGCAGTGCTCATTCGTGAGAATTGAAGGTTTCTGGACCAAGGAGGATTGTCCAACTTCGTGATCAGGAGCTTCTCCAAGCGGAGGAACGGCGTTGAAGGCAGTTTTGGAGCGATTGAAGATGGAGGGGAGGACTGTCTTACTGCCAAGGTGGGCTTTTTCGACTCTTGATTCGTCACTCCAGAAGGAGGAATAGAGGGAAGTTACATGGGGGTTCGGTTTAACCATGAAAATAACCTACGGGAAAGGGTAGAAGTCGTGTCATTTTATGTAGAGTTTTCTATGTTTTCTGGGCATATGAACTTGACGTCCAAATCCCTTGCCATTGAGTTTTTGTAAACGACACTATCGATTGCCGTCTATATCATGTAAACGACATGTGTTTTCCAGCATCTACTATATGTTAACGGCGCTATGTGCCGCCATCTACTGATGCTTAACGACATGATATGTGGACGTCTATTTTAGGTAAACGCCACATATGTTGCCGTTAAGTTTATCAGTAAAGTAAAATTCAGAAATTTGATTTTAATTGCTTATCTGTGATCCATGATTGTAGGAGGTTTCGGCCATGTGATGTTTTGTGTGTTTTATCACTGTTATACTATGGACATGTCATTGTAATGGTGTATAGGCCCCATGTACATATGAATAGTTATTATTGTGATGTTAATAGAATTGATAAAAGAAAAGTAAAATGATTGCAAACATGATTCATGTTGAAATGTTAAATTTTGAGACTGTAATATTGTGAGATGATACTGCATACCTGTTGTATTCAGTTCCTGTATAGAATTACATGATTTTCCTTACTGTTGTACCATGTTAGTTAGCTTGAACTGATGGATTTTAATTATGAAAAATGGTTATAGGGTTCAGAAAATTATGAAATTTTGCAAGTACGTGATGTAATCCGATTCTGATTTACTATCAAAATTTCGAGATTTTTAGACGTCTGTGCATACTGTTATGAATTTTTGATTAGTAAATTGCATATAGAAATTAAAGAAACATGAAAATATGTGCATGAATACATGTGATTTAATTAGTAGCATGATAGGATTCTCTTATACAATAAAGTTGAATTTTAGAACTGAAAGAGACATGTTATATGTTATTGCATTGACATATGATAGAATTGCATGAACATGTAGATTATATGATAGCATACATGTTAATGCATATTTTGAAATGAAATGGCCAATAAAGACATTGCTATTATAGAGATTTCTTACAAGGAACTACACCATAGATGCCCCTATGGTAATGGTTCAACTATATGAAATGATCTATTAAATCCGTGGGCAACGGATTGAAATCCTGGAGGTAGACAAGTTCTACTGGTAAAGGTGGGAAGGGCTTTCCCCGGTATTGCGCAATGGCCATGACTTCATCACTGCTTTGCCTAGGTGATAAGTGAATGCTATATGACTACATGATCTCTATTAATAGTTCGGGCTATGTCTTGGCAACTAAATGATAAATGACTACATGCTACATGACTACATGCTACATGTCTACATGAAAAATGTCTACATGTTACATGCTACATGATCCACATGTCATTTGTTTTACATGCTACATGAATTATATGACACTTGTTATATGAAAGAATTGCTACATGTTTAACTGATTATTTGCTACATGATAACTGTTGCACATTGCATAATGTAGATTAAGACTTTACTTGAAATGATTTACATGTTGCATGACAATAAGCATACACCATGAAAATAAATTGCCAAATGACTCATAACCATGTTAGTAAGAAAAGCTATATGATATCAAAGATGTGAATGATATATGTTACCATGTTTTAAATTTATTATATACATAATATCTTGAACTGTCTTTCATGTGACTTGCTGGGTCTTGTAGACTCATACTTGCTTAACATTTCAGGAGAGACAGAGGATTCTCAGGAGTTAGTGCACACTGACTCGGAGCGTGAGGACGTGGAGGTGTAGTGATTGCTTGAGAGATCTAGAGTGATATTGTATGTGAGGAAAAGTTGTACTTCTTATTTATGCATTTGAGATTATGGAATGTAATAAATTTGGACTATTGTTATCTTTCTTTTATGTTTAGACTTAACATTTGAGTATGATGTTGATTACAAGTATTTGGTTCCATATTCCATTGCATATTATTGAAATTGAATTGTCATTTATGTATGTCTCAATCTGTACCATCTAATGTTGGATATTTTCCACTGTAATACCTCTATTAGATCCAATGTGAGTTGGAATAACTGTACTGGGTCTAAGAGGGGCATTACAAATAGAAAGGAATATTGCAGCGGAAATCAACAACTCTTATTCCATCAACTTTATAATCCACATATCACTATCTATATAGTTCAAGCAAAATAACATAAACCACAACATCCACTAAATATAGCCAGTTTCCAAGTACAAAATAACAAAAGTCCATATTATAATAACATCACATACTAAGAAATAAACTATAAATCTTCAATCTTCTCTTCGCGCTCCACGTTGGATCTCGCTAACTCCTCAGCTTCTAAATCTCCTGAAATATTAGCAAGGTGAAAATTTTGTTTTCCACTTTTTGACGTGAGACAAATCACTTTTTAGATGAGATGGCCTGGTTATTCAGTGGTTCAAGAATTTGCATTGCTCTATTTGTACCTTTCAAGATTATTGTTCATTTTCTTTTAAAGTTCTGTAGGATTATGTTAACTTTGACCAGAAAAGTCATGGCTATGAATGTTGAGAGATTATTCTTAACATGTGGTAAAAATGAAGCGCAAACTTGCACATGTTAAATATTAATGCCACTCATGTGTCTACAAGTGTTTTGCAAATCATTTTAAAGACATTTAGCATTAAGATAGCACAACCTTGATATGAAAGTGACTCTTTGAAATTAAACTAAATGCACAATTAGTTTAGTTTCAATGTCTTTAGTCTCTCATATGAAAATAGCACAAAGATTCAAAAGTTTTGATAATTTGGAGCTCAAGATAGACAATCAGTGACAAGAGAAATGAGTGAAGAATTGACAGTGACTCCGAGCTCCCCCTCACAAGGTGAACATGAAGATTATTGATGAAGGAAGAATTAAGTGAAGTGAAAGTAGAATCATCAAGAGTGTTTTATTGAAAGACAAGACTTGTAATAATACAGTCATTCGGATCTGGGTTTATCGGGTCTATGTGTGGTGCTCTTGATCAAGAGATGGTCAATGGGTTGTGTTTGGGTTTTCTGTGCACAGAGTGAGTAGTGTGGGCTAGATATGCCAGCACAATTACACTGTTGGTTCACTGTTCTGAACCGTGTCAGAGTCAAGCGATTGGATTTGAACGCGTCGGCTTCTTCCTCCGTAATTCAGAGAACCGACTCTGTGACGCGTGTCATGCGGTTGCTTTCTGACGTTGTCTAGGGCGGATGCGTTTAAAGTTGGTAGACGTGGCATCTGTCCGGACGTGATTTGGATAAGTGCTTTAAGTGCATCATTTCGCCTAGATAGAGCAGAAGATGCTCTGTCCGCTTCTCTGGCGAAGATTCTGGCGTTTTCGACTCTGGTTGGATCATGTGGCACAGGAACCATGCGAGGATGGTGTCTGGAGTGTGGGCGTGCCGTCGACGAGGAGGTTTTGGGCATTCTTCGATGTCTTCTTCTGATTGGGAGACTTCCTACCTTTGTTTAATGTCTTTTGGCATGTTTGAAATGGTTTAAGGGGTTTAATGAGGGGTGGAGCATGTGTGGGTGGTTTGTTATGTTGTGGATTTCCTGTTTAAGACTTTGGTTTGGAAATTGGAACCATGCATGTGTGGGTTTTCTTGTGGGGAGGTGGGTTCAGCCCGTGAGCTGAACTCACTATCTTAGTTGAAACGCGTCCGGATAAGCCGACGCGTTCATGTTTGAATGCGTTGCTTTGAGACGACGCATTTCAGTTTTGTCTGTAGCGCAATGGCGGTGTTGGGGTTGCGTTTGCTTGACCCGATGCATTCATGTTGAAACACGTCGGTGTGGATGGACGGGATTATAGGTTGACCGTGATTTTGACCAGTTTGGTCTAAAGGCATCGTGTCAGGCAGACGCGACTTGGTCGCGTCGCTGGACTCTGGCGTGTTAAGGTTTGTAATGGCGTCCGAACAGGTGGACGCGATTTGAATAGCGTCGCCTGTGTTCGACGCATTTTAACTTCCGAGGTTAGTTGTGGTGGCTGGGCAGTGAAGGTCCTATGTGGACCTAGCCCTGGTCTGTTGTTGTTCTTTAAAGATTGTTGTAATGATTAATGTGTTAAGTTGTGTGTGTTGCCATGGAGGTCACGGGTGACCAATGACAGGCAAGGTTATGTTATGTTGTTGTGATTCAAGTAAGTATCGGTGTAGGATGGCTTGAGGGTCACACGGTGACTAGTGCTAAGCTAATCCTAACACTCGTGTGTTGTGGTTTGTGTGCTTACCGAGTTTGGTGGTCCGGCACCTAATCTGGAATACCTCTTCAGTCGGGTACCCCAGGTTCCTAGGAGAGCCAGGCAAGTGCGTTGTGCTCGGGGCGTGTCCCAGTACGGTGTGTACCTTTGAGGTCTTAGTCGTCTTCTTGGACACCCTCACTCTTGTGTTTGAGTTGTACGTCCGGCTGAGGGAAAGATGACTGTGGGCAGAGACTTGTGTTTGTGGGTGTGTAGTCACTTGTAGCGCGCTCGTAGTTGGAGGACGGACACCAGTAGACGTACTAGTCCCCAGCTAGTCCTGTGTTCCAGTGCCTCACTTTAGGGAGCTTGGGATGGAGTCCCTAAAGGTGTCAGGCTTGGACCTGTAGCGGTGTGGTCTACAGGTGTGGTGTTGGTTGGTCTCCACTTTTGGTTGGTTTACTTTGTGTGCTTGTGGAGCTGTAGCTAGACTATGTGGTCCGTGGCTACGAGACTAAGAGGTGGTTCTTGTGCTGTGTTGTCCGAGTTGGATACTGGTGTCATGAAACAGTAGTCTGTTCCTGTGTGGTGGCGTCATTCCGTTCCGACTCGTGGTTGCCACTGGTCGTGGCTTGTATGTTGTGACTCGCCAGTTTCGTGGTGGTACCTTGTGGTAGTAGGTACCTGTACCCTTTGTGGGTAGCTGGTGTTGTGGTACGTTGTGTACCAGCCTCCTCAAGTGTAGAGGTGGACTCGTGTTTGTGGAGGTCAAGTGGTGTGACCTTCCACACGTTGTGTGTTACTCTGTTTAGGGTAAGCTTGTGATTATGGCCTTGATGCATGTGTGGATTGGCAAGTAGATGCTAGTCCTGTACCATACGGGGGTAGGTTGCCTGTGAAGCTAGTAGCCTAGGCAGTGGTCTACCGATGAGGCTTGTAGTTGAGGCGTTCCAATGGTTGGGTGGACTAGGGGTGTCGAGCTAGTCTTGTTGTCTCCTCTTACTTTCCGAGGATTGAATTAACTAGTAGGCTTATGATTATTGTTGTTAATTATGCTTGTGTGAGCATGTCATGGTTTGGCTACCGGTGTTGCCAGTGAGACCCTTTGGGGTTAAGGTCTCTTAGTGTTCTTGTGTTGTTTTTGGGAGGTCCCTACTGAGCCAGTGACGTGTTGAGTCTCACTCCTTACAGCTCTTTTCAGGGGTTAGCCGGTTCCGTGTGGCTCGAGGAGGAGTCGTGGTAGATTTGTACCACCAACAGTAGAGTTAGTAATGTAGTGTGAGCTTGTGCTCCCTTGGGATATGTCCCAGGTAGTTGTACTCTTTTAAATTGGACATGTAATAATGTACTTGGACAGTTGTACTTTGTTGTATATAGATATGATCACATGTACTTTCTTGTGTCTTATACTATAGTTGAGGTCTTTTATATTCTTACTGGACACGTGTACAAGCTATCCATTGCGAGACTTTGGTCCGATTGCGGGAGGCGGACTTGGATATGGAGCCTTATTGGGCATAAATATCTAGGGCCGTTACAAGACTCCCCCTCAACAATTGCATAAAAAGGCTCTTGATACTTGGCAGAGACATATACTCACACTTAGTGAAAGTGTCTAGACAAGCCTTACTTACCTTTCTTCAAATCACTATTTGATATACCAAGAATGCCAATGCAATGTGAGAAGTAAGAATTTATTTGCAAGAACAAGAGGACTTTTATTTGCAAGAACACAAAGATCTTATTTGCAAAAAAGGATGAAAGATGTTAAGGATGTGGAAGTTTGCACAAACCAAGCTCTCTCCTTAAGGATGAAAATCTATTTTCTAAAAGAGGCTTAGTGAAAATATCTGCAAGTTGTTTTTCAGTTTCAATGAAGTGAAGCTCAAATGATTTCATAGAAACCTCATCTCTTAGAAAATGGTGCCTTATTTCTATGTGTTTTGTTCGTGAATGCTGAATTGTGTTTTTAGACAAATTGATTGCACTAGTGTTATCACACAGAATATGAATACAACCCAATTTGTGATTATAATCTAGGAGCTGGTGTTTCACCCAAAGAATTTGAGTGCCACAACAACCAGCCGCAACATATTCAGCCTCTGTAGTGGATAGAGCTATTGAATCTTGCTTTTTAGAAGCCTAAACAATTAGGCATTCATCTAGATATAAACACAAGCCACTAGTACTTTTTCTATCAAGCTTGCAACTAGCATAATCAGCCTCACAATAAGCAATTTAAATCTAATTTGCAACCAACAGGATACCATATTCCAAGCTCACATGTTCCAACAAGATATTTAAAAATATTTTTGGCAGCTAACATATGACTTTCTTTAGGATTGGCTTGAAATCTTGCACACATGCACACAATAAATTGAATATCTAGTCTAGAGGTTGTGAGGTAAAGTAGAAAGCCAATCATACCTCTGTAGGCCTTTGGATCTACTGACTTATCAAATGAATCTTCCTCTAAACTCTAATCTTACATTTATTGCCATTGGTGTGCTTGAGTGCTTGAGGTGCTGAAAGTCAAACTTCTTCAGAAGGTCTTTCACACACTTTGTTTGACTTATGAATATCCCTTCACTAGTTTGATGTACCTGCAATCCCAAAAAGAATTGTAAATCACCCATCAATCTCATTTCAAATTCAGTTTTCATATGATTAGCAAATTCAGTGCCAAGTTCTTTGTTTGTAGACCCAAAATTATGACATCAACATAGATTTGGACAATAATGATCTAATTATTGACAATTCTTGTAAATAAAGTTTGGTCTACATTACCTCTTGTATATCCTTTATTTAGAAAAAATGAGCTCAAACGGTCATACCAAGCTCTTGGAGCTTGCTTAAGATCATAAAGAGCCTTATTAAGTTTGAAAACATGATCATGATATTTTGCATTTTCAAATCTGAGAGGCTGTTCCACAAACACATTTTCTATGTTGTAACCATTTAAGAAAGCACTTTTCACATCCATTTGATAAACTTTAAATTTCAAAGATGATGCAAAAGCAAGAAAGATTCTCACAGCTTCTAGTTTAGCTATAGGGGCATATGATTCTTCAAAGTCAATGCCAAACTCTTGATTGTACCCCTTTGCAACTAGTCTAGCTTTATTCCTAACAACCTATCCATTTTCATTCAATTTATTTCTGAATACCCATCTAGTGCCAATCACAGATTGATCACTAGGTCTAGGTACTAATTCCCAAACTTGATTTCTGTCAAATTGATGAAGTTCATCATGCATTGCATTAATCCAATCTTAACTGGTTAGAGCATCATCAATAGACTTAGGTTCAATCTGGGAAATTAGTGCTAATGGGTCTTCATTTATTACATTCTGAAAAGATGATCTAGTTCTAACTCTATCTTGCAAATTACCAACCACATTCTCAATTGGATGATCTCTTAAGAGTCTGGTTTCAAAAATTACCTCTTGAGTTTCATTCAGTTCTGGAACAACATTACCTGATCCATTTGTGATAGGTGATTGATTGTTCAAATTTTCAAATACATCTTCATGCTCCTCAATGGTTGGTGAAGATTCGACAATGAAGTCATCTTCTTCATCATTTTGTTGAGTCTTGCAAAATGTAGAGTCATCAGATTTATAAGAATTTTCATCAAAGACTACATGTGGAGACTCTTCCACAATTTTGTTCTTAAGAATGTAGACTCTATATGCTCTAGAGATTTCAGAATAACCAAGAAAAATTGCTTCATGACTCTTAGCATCAAAATTTTCAAGTTTTTCTTTATTGCTGTTATGTACAAGATATTTGCAACCAAAAACTTTAAAATAAGATAAAGTGGGTTTTTTGTTTTTCAAAAGTTCTTAGGGGGTTTTTCTAATTTTTAGTCTAACCAATGCTCTGTTCAAAATGTGATTTGTTGCGTTCACAACTTCAACCTAGAAGGATTTGAGCAATTTACTTTCCAAGAGCATAGATCTAGCCATTTCCAATAGAATTCTATTCTTCCTTTCCACAACTCCATTTTGGTCTGGAGTTCTTGGAGAAGAGAATCTGTGGAAGATATTCAATTCAGCACATAAATCAGAAAAAGCCTTGTTCTTAAATTCACCTCCATGATCAGTCAAAATAGACTCTATTTTATTTGAAAAACCCATTAAGGCAGTGTTACAGAATTTCCTGAATTCTTGACAAGTATCACTTTTGTGGGATAGAAAAATAACCCAAGTATATCTAGTAAAATCATCAATAATGACAAATCCATATCGTTTGCCACTAAAACTACAAATTCTTGTTGGCCCAAAAAGGTCCATATGAAGTAATTCTAGTGGCTTTGAAGTAAGTACATCATTAAAAATTTTAAAAAATTTTCTGATTTATTTTCCTTGAGCACATATCCCACAAAGTTGATTCTCAACATTTAGAAAAGATTCAGGAAGTCCTTTAACCAAATTTAGCCTTAAGAGTTTATTTATGGTGTTGAAACTTGCATGACCAAGTCTCTTGTGCCATGTCTATACAATTTCATTTTTATTAGCAACCAAATAGATATTTTCAGCAAAGTTTCTATTAAGATTTATCATGTACACATTGTTCTCTCTTTTTCTAAAGAATTTTATTTTCTCAAATGAAGAATAAATTATTTTGCAGAAATATGATTCAAAAACAACCTTGTGACCCTTTTCACACAATTGCTTATACTCAAAAGATTATAGTCTAAACCATCAACTAACAAAACATTTTAAATTGTTTAAGGAGGATTTACCAACTTTTCCAAATCCAATTATTTTCCCTTTATTTTTACCTCCAAATGTGACAGATCCTCCTTCCTTTTCAATCAGAAATGAAAACTTTGTTCTATCTCCGGTTATGTGTCGTGAACACCCACTATCAAGAAACCATACATTGGAACTGGGTGTATGACCTTTTTGCACAAATCAGATCAGAGGAGAAAAGATTTTGGTACCCAAATATTGTTGGGACCATCAGTTTATTTGAGCAAAAACAATAAGTCTTTTCTAACCCACACTTGAGTTATTTTTTGTTTTTGTTTTATTTCTGAAATGATTTCTCTTTTTGGTATTTTAACATTTTGATTTGGAATGAAAATACCAGTGTTTTTCCTTTCATAAGCAGGAAAATTATACATTTTGACATGATTGTTCATGTATGGAAATCCAGACCAAGAGTTCTGTTGATATCTTGGAAAATTTGTATAAAAAGAATGTGAATTATACCAATGAAGATTGTGGTACCATTGATTCCATAAATTGTTCCAATTGGATTGATATATGGTGTCATGGTTCTCCAATCATTATCATGAAGGTGTATTTTTGTGTTTTTATAATTTTTCATATTTTTGTTTGAATTTTTGTTTATCCTCCTTTTGTTGTTCAGAAGCAGATAGGTCGACCTATGTTGAGCTAGTGTCGACTTATTGGCCACAGGTTTCAACTTATGGTTAACCTGTGTCGACTTTTCTGCATCATGTGTCGACCTATTTTGTTTCTTTTGATTGGACATATTCTTTTTATTCCTTTTTTTAATTGTTTCAGATGTTTTCTTTGACACTTGTTTATTTTTGTTTTCTAAACTATCATTTTTGACAAATTTTATCAAAGGAATTTTTGAAGATTTTTTTTTTTTCAGCAGCTTTTTTTTCATTAATTTTTCTATGGTAAATCCCAGTCCATGTTTTTTAGCATTCATTCTTAGTCTCAATAAAGCATCAAGGTTTTCCTTTTCATTTGTGAATTTTTTTATCACTTTATCCTTTTTAGCTAGCAATTTTTTAAGTTTTTGAATTTTATCAATTGCTTGTTATTTTTCTTTTTGTTGCAGTTCCAATTTCTCAGAGAGCTTTACCAGTTCAATGTTAGCCTTTTGAGATGCAATTTTGAATTCATCTAATTCATTCAGAAATTCTTCTTTTTCATCACTGAATTCAGAAATTTCATTTTCAAGTTCAGATATTCTTCTAAGTTAAAGAGGTATCATGCATGACATTTTCAATTTTCTTTTTTAGTATTTATTTTCTTTTTTTATTTTAGAGTTTTTTTCAACCAAGGTAGCATATGCATCTTCCCAGTCATTAACAGTATATTGTTCAATAGAAGAGCTTACCTTGCCATCATTGTTGTTTTCCATAAAGCATAATTCCTCATTTTCAGAGCTTAAGGAATTCTCTCCTTCATCTTCACTTTGGTCTTCATCCGACCAAGTTGCGAGCATTGCTTTTGGCTTCTTCATTTTGATGTTCTTTTTTATATTTCTTGTGCTTTTCCTTCTTGAGCTCAGGACATTCACCCTTCATATGTCCTGGTTTGTTGCACCTGTAACAAATAATAACCTTCTCAGCCTTTTCATTTCCACTAGCATTAATGTTTAAAGAAAAGCATTCTTTTTGCGAGAAGTGTATTTATTCTTTCCACTGAATTTTCCTCTTCTTGATTTTAAAAATTTTCTGAAATGTCTGGTCATGAGGGCAATCTCATCCTCATCATATTTAGACTCTTTAGAATTAGATTTTTCTTGAATTTTCTCCTTGTGACTTGATGAAGTCTTAAGTGCTATTGGTATAACTTTAAGCATGTGTTCTTCAGTCCTTTTTCAGATTTATTTTTATGTCATTAAAGATCCTATGAGTTCATCTAAAGATATTTTGGATAAATCCTTAGAATCTTCAATCATAGTAGCTTTTGTGTGCCAAATTGATGATAAAGAGTGCAAGATTTTTCTTACCCGATCAACATCATTGTGCTCCTTACCATATGCCTTCAGTCCATTGACAATTATCATAAACCTAGCAAACATTTTAGAAATTGATTCGTCAGTTTTCATCATAAATAGTTCATATTCAGAAACAAGTATGTTTGTTTTAGTTTCCCTAACTTGAGATGTTCCTCCATACATTAATTCAAGTTTATCCCACATTTCTTTAGCGGATTTGCACATAGATATTCTTGAATACTCTTTAGGGTGAACAACACATTGAAGAATACTCATGGCACTATAGTTGAGAGTTTCTTTCCTAATTTGCTCTCTAGTCCTGTTCTCCTCATTCCCATGGTTTTCATAGGAACCCTTATCAACTATCTTACAGATTTTATAATTTTGAGCCTTTAGAAAAACTTGCATGTGATTTTTCCAATAAGAGTAATCAGATCCATCAAAATATGGTGGTCTATTTATAGAGTGGCCCTCAGCTAAAACCTCGAGAATCCATGGATCAAGACAAGAAATGGTAAATGAGCAAGTAGACAATTCAGTAGAAAGAATACACAGATCAAACAGAGGCAATCAAATCATTTTAGAATCTGATATTAACCCGCTCTGATACCAATTGTAGGATCGAATAGATAGAATGAACATATCTAGAAGGGGGGGGGGTTGAATAGATCTAACACAAATCTCAGCAGAAGTTTGAAGAATTTAAAATTCACTTCAAATTATAGATCCATTCAGTCAAACAATCTTATTGATCTAATGAGTGGGAGTGTGTGATATGTGAAGCAATTAGATAAGTAGTGAAAGCAAAATCATATGCAAGCATCTAGCACAGAGAACCAGATCAAACCATTGCATAAGAGATTTTTAGGTTGTTCGAAAATCACACCAGTGATTCCTACATCCACCCCTCACACAGTGAGGCCACACTACTCAGAACTGAGTACAACTTACACACTTGAGCACGACGGCTCAAACACCCTTGAGCTGTGTAACACCCCACTTAGACCAGGTCCAGTTATACCAACTCTTATCGAGTCTAAGAGACGTGCTACAAGGGAAACACACAACATATATCAAATGTAGGTTGATGCATTTCACAAATAAATAATAATGCAGTGGAAATAAAGCACAATTCATCAACTTTAATAATCAAGTCCATGTTCCATCAAAAATCCACAATGCTATAAATAGTTCAATTACAATGTTCATAACATAAGCAAATCCTCACATACAATTATCTCTCAAACACACAATCACAATCAATCATCCCACTCTGAATCCGATCCCGCTATCAAAGCATCGGGATCCGCTGTCTCTCCTGAAATGTTAAGCAAGTATGAGTCTAGAACGAAGACTCAGCAAGCGACCCAAAAATGGATTACCAATCTATCATATATATAATGGTTTCAAAACATGTTATTGCATATAGAATTCAACAACCATACTACTTGCAATATATATACATTTGTCAAACACATCCTAAGTCAAAAGTGAGTACAATTGTTACTAGAATAAAGCATGAGTTTAAGACATGATCTTAACTTCACAATGTTTATCCTTACTAAAGGATTTCAGATCTAATCAAGATGATATGGATTCAACATATAACATGGTACATTTAACAAACATGGTTCCAAGAATTTGCATATTAAGCATGATTACATATCATTCACTTGAATGGAAATAAAATAGGGATTACATGAAATCCTTATAGAGCTGAAAACAAACATTGTTCATAACATATACATATGTACAAATTTTGCCAATACACAGCCCAAACCACCCATTAGAAGTCAGATAGACATATTACATATACTCATCACCTAGGCAATTAGTGATAGAGTCTTGGTTATTGCGCAATACCGGGGGAAGCCCTCCCCACCTTAACCAGTGGTACTTGTCCACCTCCAGGATTTCTTCCTGTGCCCTCGGAAAAAATATAACATATTGAACATTTTCATAGGGGCATTACTATGGTCTTGTTCCAGATTACTTCTACGGTGGCAGTGTCTTATTGGCCATATACACATTCATATACAAATTTCTCCAGTTTCAAATGCAACATAACGTGTTGCCAAATCATATACATATATTCAGATGCTGATAGAGACATATTTCATTATTATCACATGTTGTATTTTCTGAACATTTTTTACAATTCATTTCAAAAGGTCACAATTCTAACAATGATAATCAGAATTAAATAGTTACAGTCATCTAAAAATGATACAATTTTTCCAAAATATGTCTCTGCTATCATAAATCAAATCAGGAACTTTTCATGATTTTTTGGCATATATTCTAATTTCCACAGTAATCAAATCAGTGATATAATAAGAAAAATATCCATTACTATGAAATAGACTGTCAACCTAGTTCAATATTTTTATTGTGTGTGTATCATAACCATACAAACCACTGTTCAAAATCTTGTGATTTTTGGAATCCAGAAACTATTTCTCAAATTAAAATAGTATTGCTGATTTATGTACTTCAGTCATGGAAATTACAGAAAATAGTCAATTCAAGATTTCAGATTTAACACAGTATGAGAATATCCCCGTCATGTATTTCTACATAGAAATCACAATTTTATCACTAGCATGCATCACATATAAAAATTTTCTATTAAATCTAAGCTTAATTCCAAAACTCAAAAATTACTTTAAAATCATGGTGACTACAAAAATTAACCAAATTCATAGTGTGTCAAAAGTTGTTCTACTTAACACTACGCATTTCATAGAAAGTCCATACGAAATCTAAACACCAAAATATAAATCTAGATATAAAAAACACATCAAAATAGTGGACAAAAGAACTTGACGGCAACCCTGTCGCCGCTAATCTTAGTCGACGGCAAGAAGGTTGACGTTAAGTTCATCCTTGATGGCAGTAAAGGTTGACATTAACCTGATAGGAAACCAGAACTCATCTGAGACTCATGTAAACTCCAAATCCGATTGTTTGTAACTTTTTAAAATCCTGTAAAAATTGTAAAAAAGTAAAACATAAGGTTGGGAACCCGATCGCTAGGTTACTCGCCTCTAAAACACCAAGAAAACAACGGATTTAAGCCGATGAAGCCCGCCTTGGTCAACCAAGACAGTTCTCTCTCCAGTTTAAAATCCTTGATCTATAGGTCCCCGATGGTAGGAACACATTGGAGACGCCTTCAGCCTTCAAAAGCACACCTTCTTCAACTCGTAGAAGCTTGGTCTTAGCCTCCACGAAGATCAAAACGCTGGTTTTTCTTCCACCTTCTTAGAGACTTGGAGAAAACTCCCAAAACCGGTTCCAAGAAGCAAACCTATCCTTTTTATAAGGGATTGGCCTCCCTAGACTCTGCCCACGAGGTAAGATACGTAACCCCCATCTGTTTCCTAATTTCTAGCCCCTTACTATAAGTCCACCAGAGCTGGACTGTGAGAATCTCGCTGTCAGTTTCGGAAGAAGTAGACGTCAAGGTTTACTTCCGTTTACACATAGTAGACGTCAATCGATATGGATGCTTATCTGAAGTTGACAACAAGGGATGTTGCCATTAACTTGCTGTTGACGCAGTCGATGTGGCCATCAGAAACACAGGTCAACCTGCATCCAACCCGAGAACAGACTATTCCACACTACAACATATTGAACCACACACATATATGCATAGAAATTTCTAAATACATAGTAAAATAAACGTCAATTGAAATTTAACAACTACAAAGAAAATTTCAGATATCACACTCTCTCCCCTTGAAATAATCTTCGTCCTCAAAGATTGAGTCTAAGAGTACTCACCAAAAAGATGTGGGTATTTCATCTTCATTCCCTCTTCTAACTCCCATGTTGCTTCTTTTTGTGCAAAATTCCTCCACAAAACCTTCAGTAAGGGAATTCTCTTGGACCTCAAATGATGCACTTTACAGTCTAGAATCTTTATAGGCTGCTCCTCAAAGGATAAATCTTGCTGCAAATCCGTCGGCTCATAAGTAAACACATGAGATGGATCTTGAATATACCTTCTTAGCATAGAAATGTGAAACACCAGATGAATGTTTGCCATAGATGGTGGTAATGCCAAATGATAAGCCACATTTCCAACCTTCTTCAAGATCTCAAATTATGGTCCTATAAACCTTGGATTCAACTTTCCATGCAGACCAAATCTAATCACCCCTATAGTTGGAGAGACATTAAGGAATACATGCTCTCCCACCTCAAACTCCAAATCCTTCCTTCTATTATCCGCATAGCTTTTCTACTGGTCTTGAGCTGCCTTTAATCTTTGCTGAATTAGCTGAATCTTACTAGCGGTTTCTTGCACAATCTCAGGTCCAACCAAGTGTTTATCACTAGCCTCTTCCGAACACAAAGGAGATCTACAAGGCCTACCACACAAAGCCTCAAATGAAGCCATACCTATGCTTGCATGGAAACTATTATTATAGGCAAACTCCACAGAGGTAAATGCTTTTCCCAATCCCCCTTCCAATCTAGGGCACATGCTCTCAACATGTCTTCAAGAGTTTGGATTGTCCTTTCGGATTGTCCATCCATCTATGGGTGAAATGCTGAGCTAAGCTTCACTTGAGAACCAAGAGCAACCTGCAAACCTTGCCACAACCTTGAAGTAAATCTTGGGTCTCTATCTGAAATAATGGATTTTGCAACCCCATGAAATCTAACAATATTATCTACATAAAGCTTCACAAACTCTCAACAGATTGCTTCTTCTTTATAGGTAAGAAATGCGCAGTCTTGGAGAATCTATCCACAATTACCCAAATGGAGTCATTGGCCCTAAAAGACTTGGGCAGACCAGAGACAAAATCCATAGTAACCTCTTTCCATTTCCATAATGGAATATCAATCCTCTGCATCAAACCTGATGGCCTCTGCCTTTCTGCCTTCATCTGCTGACATGTCAAACATCTAGCCACAAAATCAGCCACATCTCTTTTCATGCCTTGCCACCAAAAAGTCCTTTTTAGATCTTGATACATTTTGCTACCACTTGGATGTATAGAAAACTTGGACCTGTGAGCCTCTTCTAAAATTTGCTTCCTTACATCAGCAATATCTGGCACACATACTCTATGCTGAAATCGGATAACACCTTCCTCATCACGAGCAATGCCTGCCTTTCCTATCATTTCTTGCAGTCTAGGATCAACCTTCTGACCTTCTACCACACTATCTAGAAGAGAAGACCTGCTAGACAACTGAGCCACAAAAGTTTGGCACAATTGTGACTCACCTTCTACAAAAGCACAAGCTGCATCTTCTATCATCTTCCAATCCTTCAGCATTGCTGTCCTCTTCCTGCTAAGTGCGTCGGCTACCACATTAGCCTTGCATGGGTGATAATGCAACTCAAAATCATAGTCCTTTAAGAACTCAATCCATTTCCTCTGCCTCAGATTTAGCTCCTTTTGCGAGAACAAGTACTTAAGACTTTGGTGATCAATGAATACCTCAAACTTGACACCATATGGATAATGCCGCCAAATCTTCAAAGCATGCACTACTGCTGCCAACTCTAAATCATGGGTCGGGTACTTACGATCATGCTCCTTTAGTTGACGAGAAGCATAGGCAACCACTTTCCCATCCTGCATAAGCACACAACCGAGACCAATGTGAGAAGCATCAGTGTAGATCGTGTAGCCATCCACCCCACTAGGTAGAACTAGCACAGGTGCAGAAGTCAATCTACTTTTCAATTCTCTAAAGCTCTGCTCACATTCTTCTGACCACACAAACTTAACTTCCTTCCTTGTCAGCTTGGTCAATGGTGCTGCAATGGATGCAAAACTCTCTATAAAATGGTGGTAATAGCCAGCTAAACCCAAGAAACTCTGTATCTCAGATGGTGATCTTGGAGTCTCCCATTCTAACACTGCCTTTACCTTAGATGGATCCATAGCTATACCATCTCGTGAAATCACATGCCCTAAGGAATGGACTTCCTTCATCCAGAAATCACACTTACTAAACTTGGCAAACAACTTGTTCTCTCTCAGAACGTCCAGGAAAATCTTCAAATGCTCCATGTGAGATGCTTCATCTGAAGAATAAATCAAAACATCATCTATGAAAACCACTACAAAACTATCCAGATACGGCCTGAAGACCCGATTCATCAAGTCCATAAATGCTGCTGGGGCATTTGTCAAGTCAAAAGGTAGAACCAGAAACTCATAATGACCATACCGCGTCCGAAAAGCCATCTTAGACATGTCATCAGCCTTTATTCGGAGTTGGTGATAACCCGAACAAAGATCTATCTTAGAAAATACTGAAGCTCCCTACAATTGATCAAATAGGTCATCAATACGGGGTAAAGGATACTTGTTCTTGATCGTTACTTGATTAAGCTTCCGATAGTCAATGCAAAGCATCATCGAACCATCCTTCTTCTTAACAAAAAGGACTGGAGCTCCCCATGGTGAAGAACTTGGACGAATGAAACCCTTGTCCAATAAGTTCTGCAATTGCCTCCTGAACTGTGCCAATTCTGCTGGTGCCATATGATAAGGTGCCTTGGAAATAGGAGTTGTACCTGGCATCAACTCCATAGCGAACTCAATATCTCTTTCCGGTGGCAAACCAAAAAGATCCTCGGGAAAGACGTTCACATAATCATGAACAACCTCAATCTCCTCAATGCGTGGTGTATTAGTGTCCTTAGACACAACCACACTAGCCAAATAAGCACTGCAACTACTGCTCAACATCTTGGCTGCCTTCAATGCTGACACCACAAACTTCCCAATCATATTCTTGGGTAAGGGATGTGAAAACTCATCCTCACCAGGAATGTGGAAAATAATCCTCTTCTTCTAACAATCTAGCAAAGCATAATGCTCCTCCAGCCAATCTAGACCTAGAATAGCATTATAGTCCTTCATCTTCAAAAGATAAAAGCATCCTGCCAAATCTTCCTCTTCTATGGATATATAAAGTGAGGGAAAGCACTTCTTAGTAATCATATGCAGCGACCCTCATTATACCGGTACGGTTATACCAACCCACGTCGGTATAGCGAGCGTTGCCACAGTGGGACATTTACCCAACAATGGCATTCAGCTGAGATACACGTGAATATAGAACATAGTAGCGGAAGTAAAAGAACCACTGTCTTAATTCATTCATTCATCATCCACATTTAACAGACATGATTCAATAACATTTAAAGAACTAAAAGTCCACATAATTCAAATAGCTGAAAATTTAATACATAAGTGTCCACACTCATACATTCTTCCATAGTAGTTCTAATACAATGTTGCAATTACATACTATGAAAATCTCAAAATGTCACAAGCACTCCAACTGTCTAATCCCACGCTCGGAGTCGGTCTCCAACACCTCCTCTGCAAGCGTGTCGTCACCAACTACACCTGTACGTCGAAGCAAGTAATGAGTCTAAAAGACTCAGCAAGTATTCTACACATACCGCACATGCACATATCATGGTAGTTTTTTTTTTCATACACATTCATAAGACGCATCAGGTAGCATGCTTGATATTAAACTTTTACAACCTATCATGGTGAATCTACAATTTAACACATGGACTATGCTTAGAGATTTACGGAAATAGAATCACCTATCACATGCTTTCTATTCATTTCTCACATAAAAATCTACCTCCAACCAACTAAGACATGAAAGCCATGAACATACATTTCCGAACATACATGCAAGGAAACACACCTAACATGGAATCTACACATTACTACGCATATACATGACCATTTTTCATACTTTAAGCTTGCTGATTTTACATGCTTAAGTAACTATAATCTAACACATGAGAGCTACAACAACGATTAAATCGCAACATGTGAACAATCGATTATGGAAGTTATTTGTACATGCTTAACAATTAACCCTAGCATGGATTCTAGTCATTTTGCATACATATACATGATCATAACATAGTAAAGCTACTGTTTAAGCATGATTTCAGATTTGTCATAACATGGATTACGCACTCACATCCTCACATTTTGGTTTCACATTTTACACAATTTCAAATTCGCATATTTTACACTTTACACATACACTTTTACACATTATTCACATTCACATTTTTCACATGAACACATACACATTTACACATTCACATTTAGTGCCGTGACACATAGTCCAAACCACCAAAGAAGGACAGAACACATCACATCACATAGACGCCATCTAGGCAATACAATGGCGACTCTTGGACTGCGCAGATCGGGAGAACAAGTCTCCACCCTAACTAGTGGTACTTGTCCACCTCCAGGATTTCCCCCTAATGCCCTTAGGGTCACTACACATTGAACCTTCTCAGGGGGACTTTTCCCTGATACGGTTCCACTGCTCTCTGTGGAAGCAATGTCACACTTGGCACATTTTACACATTACACATTTTTACCGATTTTAACACATAGGTTTACACATGTCATTCTCATTTCATTCACTTTCTCACTCACATGCACACTTCTATGTTTTTCCTAACATGGCACTACAATTACAGAATCTTAGCACTCAGAAAATTTCACTAATCAGGTTGCTATACACAAAATCAAATCATTCTACAACGACATGCATTAGTTTCACAATTTCACATGGGAAATTCATATTGTATCATCTACTGGTCCAAATGACCTGAAATTTTAACCACAAGCTATTTTCGGGTTTAGGATCCCACATGCAAAATTTCAGATTTTTCTGAGCTAAAACAGAATTACATAAAATCTAACATTAATTTCACATGCTATCCGCAATTCGATTTAACATGGAGTTAAACACAAGCACAGTTTTAACCACTCACTGTTTGAACCCTACAAGAATGAAACTACAGAATTTATTATTGAGTTTATTGGCCAACATACAATTTACAGAAGATTTATTGCGACTTACGTATGATTTCTGTTTTCCCCAAAACGGGAAAATTCGATAGATCACATAAGCATGGAAAATTCCAGAAACTCAGGGCATAGACAAGGTTGTACACACATGGTCTAATGAAATTAGGGCAACATAATTTTACCACGGATTATCAGGAAAATGGTAAGCACATACACATGTACATTCTTCCACATGCTTTTAAATATATAAATAAGTTCTACCATCCACAAAATAATTGTACATTCAGATTCCCATCCATCACATTAGCTAGTATACATAGCATATAAGAGATTACATTATATCCTCATCGTGAAACATATCGAAATTATCCACATAGAAGGGCAGAACAGCTTGTTGTTATGCTCAGATGAACTTGGCGGCGGTGTCTGGCCGCTAGTTCAGTGTCAACGGCATAATCGATGGACGCTAAGCATGATCTTAGAGTCAAGGAACATTGCCGTTAATGTCAGGTCTGTGCAGAACACAAACCCGAGCTCCAAAGATGGGGTGAATGTGGGGGTCTAGGACACGAGGGAAAATGTATAAAAATGATAAAACCATCCTAGACACATACATGAACACTATGGGTAGGGTACTTGCCTCTTGTAAAAACTCCAAGGGATCTAAATGGGTCGGAGAAGCTCTCCTTGGGCAATCCCAAGAAGCCTCCAAAAGAGCTCTCCTCTGGGTTCTAGGTCGATGCAAGTACTAAGCTAGTGGTGGGGAAGCCTTCTCCTTGGTTCCCTCTAGCCTCCAGTTGCAGAAGAACGCCGGATGAAGCCTTGGATCGCCGGATCAATGCCTCCAATGCTCAGTCTTTGCACAGCTCCGAACTAGGGTTTTCTCTCCTCTTTGCAAAGAGTCAAGAGGGGTTTTCTGGTTGCAAAGGGGGTTTGTATGTAGAGGAGAGGAGCTCTCCTCTCACACAGGTCAGACAAGAGGGCCATCAGACCGTTGGAGACAGCTCCCCAATGGGTGAGCTAGCTTGCTCCCGGAATTCTGGGCTCTGCAATGCATGCAGGTCAGAGAAGTTGGCGTCCACATCGCTGGACGCTGGACTTAGTGCTGGCGTCCATGGGGTTGACGCCTACTCAACTCAAGCGTCCATGGATATTGACACCGATCTGGCCTTCGGCCAGAACTTCAATACTTGCCGAAACCATGCATATTTTACACCTATATACATGCCATATATATACGTTATCATGTACACATTACTATCATACAATACATACCTTACTTATACCTAATTATACACATGCACACATAGGTATACTAATTAATACATACGTAGATACGTACCTACATACATTCACAACATGAATTATTTACATGCAATATAATAATGTAATAAAATTCGAGGGCCTTACACCCTCTCCCCCTTAAAAGAAACTTCGTCCTCGAAGTTAGAACGATACTACTCAAACAAAAGGGGATACTTCCTCTTCATCGCGTCCTCAAGCTCCCAAGTAGCCTCCTCTCGTGTAAAGTTCCGCTAGAGAACTTTCACCGACGCAATACTCTTGTTCCAGAGATGCTGAACCTTCCGGTTAAGAATAGCTACTGGTTGCTCGACATACGACAGATCTGGCTGAATCTCCACTGGCTCATGACTAATCACATGAGACGGATCTCGGACATACTTCCTGAGCATAGATACGTGGAACACAGGATGAACACTAGCCAAAGCTGGGGGTAAGGCTAGCTCATATGCCACGCTGCCTAAATGTCTGAGAATCTCATATGGGCCAATGAACCTAGGGCTCAACTTACTATGCCTTCCAAATCTGACAACACCTCGAGTAGGCGATATCTTCAAGAAGACATGATCGCCAACCTCGAACTCAAGATCCTTCCTCCTGTTGTTGGCATAGCTCTTCTACCTATCTTGTGCCGCAAAAAGCCTCTTCCTGATAAGCTGGACCTTATCCGAAGTTTCCTAAACTAACTCTAGTCCGATCAACTGCCTATCACCAGTCTCCTCCCAACACAACGGAGATCTGCAGGGCTTACCATACAACGCCTCAAATGGAGCCATACCAATACTCGCATCAAAGCTGTTGTTGTATGCGAACTCCACTAGAGGTAAATGGCGCTCCCAATCATCCTTCCAATCCAGAACACACGCTCTCAACATATCCTCGAGCGTCTGGATAGTCCTTTCGGACTGTCCATCAGTCTGGGGATGAAACGCCGAATTGAGCTTCAGCTCCGAACCTAAAGCATCCTGAAGACCCTTCCAAAACCTCGAAGTAAATCTCGGATCTCGATCCGAAATGATCGACTTCGGCACACCATGCAATCTAATGATACCACTAACATACAATCTAGCTAGACTCTCTACTGACTGCTACTTCTTCATAGGCAAGAAATGAGCAGTCTTAGAGAATCTATCTACAACTACCCAAATCGAGTCATTGCCCCTTCTAGATCGAGGCAAACCTGAAACAAAGTCCATAGTGACAGCTTCCCACTTCCACACTGGGATGTCCATCCTTTGCATATGGCCGGATGGTTGCTGTCGCTCGGCCTTCACTTGCTGGCATACTAAACACCGGGATACATAATCTGCTACATCCCTCTTCATGCCAAACCACCAAAAGGATCTCTTCAAATCCTGGTACATCTTTGTGTTACCCGGATGAATAGAGAATCGCGATCTGTGAGCCTTTGCTAACACATGCTCACAGACATCTACTAAATCGGGGACACAAACATGGTGCTGAAATCTAATCACACCATCCTCATCTCGAGCAATGCCTGCCTTGCCCACTAACTCTAAGAGTCTAGGGTCGGCTCCCTATCGCTTGATCACCTCATCCAAAACCGAGGACCTTAGAGATAACTGAGCTACAAAAGCCTGACATAGCGATGGCTCTAACTCAGTCAACGCGCAAGCCGCATCCTCCAACATCTTCCAGTCTTGCTGGAGAGATGGCCTCTTTCTACTCAGCGCATCCGCTACAACATTCACCTTTCTAGGGTGATACTGAAGGTCGAAGTCATAGTCCTTCAAGAACTCAATCCATCTCCTATGCCTCAGGTTTAATTCCTTTTGGGAGAAAAGATACTTTAAGCTCTTGTGGTCGGTAAACACCTCAAATTTGACACCATAAAGATAGTGCCTCCAGATCTTTAGTGCATGAACCACTGCCGCGAGCTCCAAGTCATGAGTCGGATAGTTCTTCTCATGCTCCTTCTACTGACGAGAAGCATAAGCCACTACCCTTTCCTACTGCATTAGCACACAGCCTAACCCAATCTGAGATGCATCCGTGTAGATAGCAAAACCCTCTACACCGCTCGGTAAGACTAACACCGGGGCTGTCGTGAGCTTAGTCTTCAATAATTGAAAAATACTCTCACACTTCTCAGACCAAATAAACTTCACTCCCTTTTTGGTAAGCTGAGTCAAAGGGGCGGCGATGGATGAAAATCCCTCAATAAATCACCGACAATGAATAGCTAAACCAATAAAACTACGAATCTCTGAAGGGGTCTTGGGAATCTCCCAATCCATAACTGCCTGGACCTTTGCGAGATCAACTGCAACACCAGCGCAGGAGATAACATGCCCGAGGAAATGAACCTCGCGCAACCAAAAATCACACTTGCTGAACTTGGCATACAACTTGTGCTCACGAAGAACCTCTAACACTACCCTCAGATGCTGACGGTGCGTGGCCTCGTCCGGAGAGTAGACCAACACATCATCAATAAACACTACGACAAAGCTATCTAAGTAAGGCCTAAACACCCTGTTCATGAGATCCATGAACGCTGCAGGGGCATTGGTCAATTCGAAAGGAAGGACCAAAAACTCATAATGTCCATAACGGGTTCTAAATGCCGTCTTGGACACATCCTCACTCCGAATCCTCAACTGATGATAACCAGATCGCAAATCAATCTTAGAAAGACTGATGCCTCTCGCAACTGGTCAAACAAATCATCAATACGAGGTAAGGGATACCTGTTCTTCACAGTCACTTGGTTCAACTTCCTATAGTCAATGCATAACCTAAGTGACCCTTCTTTCTTCTTGACGAACAGTACAGGTGCGCCCCAAGGGGAAACACTAGGGCGAATAAATCCCTTATCAAGCAACTCCTACAACTGCCTCCTCAACTCGGCTAACTCCGCATGTGCCATCCGATATGGAGCCTTCGAGATAGGAGAGGTGCCCAGAAGCAACTCTATGGTAAACTCTATCTCTTTATCCGGTGGCAATCCAGACAAGTCATCAGGAAAGACATCTGGAAAATCCTGCACTACCTCGATCTCTGCAAGAGTAGGTGACTCATCAGCCTCTGGCACTAGTACCACGCTGGCAAGAAAAGCGTCACAACCTTTGTTCACCATACGCATCGCCTTCATGGCAGAGATGACTAACTTTCCAGCCAAGTTCCTTGGCAAGGGATGAGAGAACTTGTCCTCACCAGGAATGCGGAAAACAATCCTCTTCCGGCGACAATCCACTAACGCATAGTGCTCCTCTAGCCAATCTAGACCAAGAATAACATCATAGTCCTTCATCTTTAGCAAGAAGAAACACCCATCTAGGATTCTATCCTCAATGCACACAGGTAACGACGGAATGCACTTCCTAGTCGATACCGTACCCGCAGGGGTGTGCACAGACAAAGGGACCTCTAAATCCTCAGACTCTATGCCTGACTCTAGGGCTAATTGCCTAGCGAACCGCTCAGAAATGAACGAGTGAGTAGCACCCGTATCAAACAAAACCCGAGCGTGCACACCTAAAAGCAAAACCGTACCTTCGGTGACATGCTCCGCCTGCTCGGCATCCTCGCGAGCTAAAGCAAACACTCGAGCTGGGGCTCGAGGCCTTCCTGGTCTTCCTGTAGCTGGCGCAGCTGCCACTACCGCTGGGGCTGGCGCTCAGCGTTGGACTCCCTGCTGAAGTCTTGGGCAATCCTTGATCTTGTGGTCGCTGCTTCCACACTTCAAGCACTTGCCCGTAATCATCCAACACTCGGTACCACCATGTGTCTTCCCACAGTGGGGACACTCTTTCTTCACACCAGGGGAACGTACAGAAGGTACCTGAGAACTGTCGACTGCCACGGATCGCTGCGGTGTCTGGTACACCGTTTTCTTCTTGTCTTGCCGTTGGAAAGTTGTCGTTGGCCTCTTCTGCGAAGCTTTCTTTTCTTCCAGGTATTGCTCCATTTCTCCCTCCTGCCTACAAGCAGCACTGAGGGCCTCGTCCAACGTGCGGTGGTCAAATGCCATGAGTCTCTTCTGCAGTGATGGCTTGAGTCCCATCACGAACTTCTTTGTCTTCCTGCGTTCGTTTGCCACGATATGAGGTGCATATTTAGAGAGTTCAGAAAATCTTGCCTCATATTCCAGCACAGTCATGGAGCCTTGAGCCAAAGATAGGAATTCTGCTCCATCCGATCTTGCACATGCTCGGGGACGAACTTGGCCCGAAAGAGCCTCACAAACTCGTCCCAAGAAACGTCGATAGCTCCGTCCTCAAATCGGGTACGCAGCAATGAAGCCCACCATACATCAGCTCTTTCTTGCAATACACCTTCGTAAGCTCCGACTAACAGTTCTAACTAACAAAACATACAATCATACAAAATCAACACATACCTGTAGCATGTAGGTGGCCAATGTAACCTTATCCTCCTCTGCACATCGCTCTCCCCCTGATGGCTCAGAAGATCTTTTCTACATCATAATATCACACATTCAAATAAAACAGATAATAGTTCATTTTATTGGTCTAACCTGAGCCTCCAACTGAGCCTGGAGTGCTGCCTGGGTATGAGCCTACGTCTGCATGGCTTGCACCAGACCTTGCATGAATACTCCATAGTCCACAGGTGGCGGTGGGGGAAGTACAGGACCTGGCAGTGCCGGGGCCTACTGCTCTGCCCGCTCGTGACGCCGCGGCTCGTCCTCATGGGCTGGCGCTCTGTCACGCCTACCTCTCGAAGCCATGGCTGAAATAAATTTCAGCCACCATTAGAGCTAGGTTATTAAGTTTTCTAACCATTTTCTTATCTATCTTTCATTCCTTATTAATCAATTCTACACATGTGGACATACTTAGCATGCAATGAAGATGATGACTAGGCATATTCATGTGCAATCTCAACCGGTTTCTCTGATACCAATCTCTGCAGCGACCCTCATTATACCGGTACGGTTATACCAACCCACGTCGGTATAGCGAGCGTTGCCACAGTGGGACATTTACCCAACAATGACATTCAGTTGAGATACATGTGAATATAGGACAGAGTAGAGGAAGTAAAAGAACCACTGTCTTAATTCATTCATTCATCATCCACATTTAACATACATGATTCAATAACATTTAAAGAACTAAAAGTCCACATAATTCAAATTGCTGAAAATTTAATACATAAGTTTCCACACTCATACATTCTTCCATAGTAATTCTAATACAATGTTGCAATTACTTACTATGAAAATCTCAAAATGTCACAAGCACTCCAACTGTCTAATCCCCACGCTCGGAGTCGGTCTCCAAGGCCTCCTCTGCAAGCGTGTCGTCACCAACTACACCTGTACGCCGAAGCAAGTAATGAGTCTAAAAGACTCAGCAAGTATTCTACACATACCGCACATGCACATATCATGGTAGTTTTTTTTTTTCATACACATTCATAAGACGCATCATGTAGCATGCTTGATATTAAACTTTTACAACCTATCATGGTGAATCTACAATTTAACACATGGACTATGCTTTCAGATTTACGGAAATAGAATCACCTATCACATGCTTTCTATTCATTTCTCACATAAAAATCTACCTCCAACCAACTAAGACATGAAAGCCATGAACATACATTTCCGAACATGCATGGAAGGAAACACACCTAACATGGAATCTACACATTACTACGCATATACATGACAATTTTTCATACTTTAAGCTTGCTGATTTTACATGCTTAAGTAACTATAATCTAACACATGAGAGCTACAACAACGATTAAATCGCAACATGTGAACAATCGATTATGGAAGTTGTTTGTACATGCTTAACAATTAACCCTAGCATGGATTCTAGTCATTTTGCATACATAAACATGATCATAACATAGTAAATCTACTGTTTAAGCATGATTTCAGATTTGTCATAACATGGATTACACACTCACATCCTCACATTTTGGTTTCACATTTTACACAATTTCAAATTCGCATATTTTACACTTTACACATACACTTTTACACATTATTCACATTCACATTTTTCACATTAACACATACACATTTACACATTCACATTTACACATTCACATTTAGTGTCGTGACACATAGTCCAAACCACCAAAGAAGGACAGAACACATCACATCACATCACATAGACGCCATCTAGGCAATACAATGGCGACTCTTGGACTGCGCAGACCGGGAGAACAAGTCTCCACCCTAACTAGTGGTACTTGTCCACCTCCAGGATTTCCCCCTAATGCCCTTACAGTCACTACACATTGAACCTTCTCAGGGGGACTTTTCCCTGATACAGTTCCACTGCCCTCTGTGGAAGCAATGTCACACGTGGCACAATTTACACATTACACATTACACATTTTTACCGATTTTAACACATAGGTTTACACATGTCATTCTCATTTCATTCACTTTCTCACTCACATGCACACTTCTATGTTTTTCCTAACATGGCACTATAATTACAGAATCTTAGCACTCAAAAAATTTCGCTAATCAGGTTGCTATATACAAAATCAAATCATTCTACAACGACATGCATTAGTTTCACAATTTCACATGGGAAATTCATATTGTATCATCTACTGGTCTAAATGACCTGAAATTTTAACCACTAGCTATTTTCGGGTTTAGGATCCCACATGCAAAATTTCAGATTTTTCTGAGCTAAAACGGAATTACTGAAAATCTAACATTAATTTCACATGCTATCCGCAATTCGATTTAACATGAGTTAAACACAAGCACAGTTTTAACCACTCACTGTCTGAACCCTATAGGCATGGAACTACAGAATTTATTCTTGAGTTTATTGGCTAACATACAATTTACAGAAGATTTATTGCGACTTACGCATGATTTCTGTTTTCCCTAAAACGGGAAAATTCGATAGATCACATAAGCATGGAAAATTCTAGAAACTCAGGGCATAGACAAGGTTGTACACACATGGTCTAATGAAATTAGGGCAACATGATTTTACCACGGATTATCAGGAAAATGGTAAGCACATACACATGTACATTCTTCCACATGCTTTTAAATATATAAATAAGTTCTACCATCCACAAAATAAATGTACATTCACATTCCCATCCTTCACATTAGCTAGTATACATAGCATATAAGAGATTACATTATATCCTCATCGTGAAACATATCGAAATTATCCACATAGAAGGGCAGAACAGCTTGCTGTTCTGCTCAGATGAACTTGGCGGCGGTCTCTGGCCGCTAGTTCAGTGTCAACGGCATAATCGATGGACGCTAAGCATGATCTTAGCGTCAAGGAACATTGCCGTTAATGTCAGGTCTGTGCAGAACACAGACCCGAGCTCCAAAGATGGGGTGAATGTGGGGGTCTAGGACACGAGGGAAAATGTATAAAAATGGTAAAACCATCCTAGACACATACATGAACACTATGGGTAGGGTACTTGCCTATTGTAAAAACTCCAAGGGATCTAAATGGGTCGGAGAAGCTCTCCTTAGGCAGTCCCAAGAAGCCTCCAAAAGAGCTCTCCTCCGGGTTCTAGGTCGATGCAGGTGCTAAGCTAGTGGTGGGGAAGCCTTCTCCTTGGTTCCCTCTAGCCTCCAGTTGCAGAAGAACGCCGGATGAAGCCTTGGATCGCCGGATCAATGCCTCCAAAGCTCAGTCTTTGCACGGCTCCGAACTAGGGTTTTCTCTCCTCTTTGCAAAGAGTCAAGAGGGGTTTTCTGGTTGCAAAGGGGGTTTGTATGTAGAGGAGAGGAGCTCTCCTCTCACACAGGTCGGACAAGAGGGCCATCAGACCGTTGGAGACAGCTCCCCAATGGGTGAGCTAGCTTGCTCCCAGAATTCTGGGCTCTGCAACGCACGCAGGTCAGAGAAGTTGGCGTCCACATCGCTGGACGCTGGACTTAGTGCTGGCGTCCATGGGGTTGACGCCTACTCAACTCAAGCGTCCATGGATATTGACGCCGATCTGGCCTTCGGCCAGAACTTCAAAACTTGCCGAAACCATGCATATTTTACACCTATATACATGCCATATATATACGTTATCATGTTCACATTACTATCATACAATACATACCTTACTTATACCTAATTATACACATGCACACATAGGTATACTAATTAATACATACGTAGATACGTACCTACATACATTCACAACATGAATTATTTACATGCAATACAATAATGTAACAAAATTCGAGGGCCTTACATCATAGCACCTTTTGGGGTATGCACAGACAATGAAATCTCCAAATCCACAACTTTTGCATCAGACTCCTTAAGCAACATCTTAGCAAACCTCTCAGACACAAATGTGTGTGCAGCACCAGTGTCAAAAAGAACTCTAGCATGAATACCCATAATTGGAACTGTACCTTCAGTCACATGTTCTGCCTACTCTGCATCTTCCTTAGCCAATGCATACACTCGGGCTTGGCCCCGGGGTCTTCCCGCTGGTTTTGCTACTGCTGGTGCCACTGCTGCTATTGTCTGTTGTGCCATCCTTGGGCAATCCTTGATCTTGTGGTCCTTGTCTCCACAACGAAGACATCTCCCTGCACTCAACCAACATACCTGTCCTCGATGCCTTTTGCCGTAATGAGTTCACAAAGTCTTGTCTTCCTGCTGGAATCTCCCTTGCTGAGGTGCCCTCTTTCCATAATCTGGTACCTACTGAGGTACATAAACAACCTTCTTCTTCTTGTCCTGTCTTAAAAATGGCGATGCTGGCCTCTTGGAAGTAGCTTTCTTCTCTTCAAAATATTGCTCCATCTCACTTTCTTGCCTGCAAGCCGCACTAAATGCTTCCTCCATGGTATAATGATCAAATTGCTCAAGCCTGGTACGCAGTGATGGTCTGAGCCCCATCACAAACTTCTTCACCTTTCTCCTCTCATCAGCTACAATATGAGGTGCATACTTTGATAGCTCTGCAAATCTGGCTTCATACTCCAGTACACTCACAGCTCCTTTGATCAAAGAAAGGAACTCCTGGTCCATCTTATCCTACACATGGAATGAACTTAGCCTTGAATAGGTGAGTAAATTCATCCCAAGTCACCTCCTGGAGTCCATCCTCAAACCTGGTACACAATGTGGAAGTCCACCACACATCAACCCTCTCCTGCAAAGAGTACATCTACATTAGGCATAACCAACCACACTAATATGCTTCATACATAGATATTGCTTTATAATTACCTGTAATATGTAAGTCCCCAAACTGACTTTATCCTCCTCAGCACAATGAATAGCTCTAAAGATCTTCTCAATCTCCCTGAGCCAACTCTCAGCCAACAGTGGTTGACTCTCCCCCTTAAAAGAGGGTGGAGCCATCCTGCTAAACCTCTCCATCACCGAAGGGCCTCTATGCTCCAAATGCACAACAGGTGGAGCCTGAGCCTGAAATAAAAAGAATCAGCATAGGATAGATACGCTAAAGAGAACCAAAGCCAACCATTAACTACACCTAACCTGACCTTGCACTTGGGCCGACAATGCTGCCTGAGTTTGGGCCTGGGTCTGCATAGCCTGAACCAACCCTTGCATGAAAGTTCCATAATCTATCAAGGGTGGAGGAGGTGCCATATGTGGTCCCTGAGGTGCTGGAACATGCTGCCCTGAATTAGCATTCTCTCTATACTCCTCCCCACGAGCCGGGGCATTAGCATGACGTCGACGACTAGCCATGGCCTGGCAAAATAGTAAGCTAGTTAATATCTATAACTCTATTTATCTAATACTTTATTTTAGACTTAGCTACATGGATCACTTAAGTTGATGTTTACTCATGAATATCCTCAACCTACAAAGTCTCAAATACCATCTCTGTAACACACCACTTAAATCAAGTCTAGTTATACCAACTCTCATTAAGTCTAAGAGATGTGCTACATGGGAAACACACCCCAACATATATCAAATATAGATTGATGCATTCACAAATAAATAATAATGCAACAGAAATATAACACAATTCATCAACTTTAATAATCAAGTCCATGGTCCATCAAATAAGTCCACAATGCTATAAATAGTTCAATTACAATGTTCATAACATAAGCAAATCCTCACATACAATTATCTCTCAAACACACAATCACAATCAATCCTCTCGCTCCGAATCCGATCTCGCTATCAAAGCCTCGAGATCCACTGTCTCACCTGAAATGTTGAGCAAGTATGAGTCTACAACGAAGACTCAGCATGTGACGGGCCTAGATATTTATGCCCATTAAGGCACCATATCCAGATCCGCCTCCCGCGAACGGACTGAAGTCTCGCAAGGGATAGCTTACACACATATCGAGTAAGAATATAAAAGAAAACCACAACAGTATAAGACACAAGAAAGTACATGTGCTCATATCTGAAAACCACATTGTACAACTGTCGCAATACATTATTACATGTCCAATTAAAGGTACAACTACTTGGGGCATACCTCAAGGGAGCACAAGCTCACTCAACACGACTACAACTCAACTGCTGGTGGTACAAGTCTGCCACAATGTCTCCACATGCCATACAAATGGCAAGCCCTGAAAAGAACTATAGGGGAGTGAGCCTCAACAAGTCACAGGCTCAGTAGGGGACCACCCAAAAACCAAACACAACACAGAAGAACCTCAACCCCAGCGGGTCTCACTGGCAACATTAAAATCCAAACCATGTCATGTTCACATCATTTATAATAAATAACAGCTTAAAATAATAATTCATAAACAAATACATATTCCTCGGAAAGAAAGAGAAACCACAGGACTAGCACAGCACTACTAGTCTGCTCAACAACTGAAAAGCCTAGGCCACAGGCCTCACAGGCACACTACTTCAATAACTGGTCGCCTAAGCTACAAGCTTCACAGGCAAACCTCAACACATGGGTAATCGGACTGCTAACCAAGTGTTAGTCCTTTATACCCCTAAACCACGTTGTATCGAATGTCACATTAAGTAACAGGACTGGCTATCACGATGCCAATCCATCACACAATATAACCTTATTCGGAAGTTTACCCAAGGAAGGGTAAAACACAACAAGTGGAAGGTCCCACCACACGATCTCCACGGAGCACAGCTCCACCACAACACCTGAAAAGATGGGTACACAATGTACCACGAGAAACAAGTACCCACACAGGGTACAGGTACCTACCACCATGAGGTACCACCACGGAAACCACAACCGAACTAGTGCCATCACAAGGCATTCCACTAGGGGCAAAACCTTAACACAACTGTGCCAACGACGGGGCACACTACATGTAAGGCCCTCGAATTTCCGTCGCATTATTTGTATTTGTGTGTGTATATTTGTGCTTGTGTATGTATATACATATTTACATACGCGTTAATTAGTACAATTACGTGTGCATGTGTTTATACTAGATGTAAATAATGCATGTATTGAATGGTGATAGTATGAATACACTACCATATACATATTGCATGTATATATGCATGGCATGCATAGTTTTCTGCATGTTTTAAACTTCTGGCCAAAGGCCCTATTGGCGTCAATAGCAGGACGTCGATGAGGTGTCAGCATCCACCCATGGACGCCAACACTAATCCCAGCATCTAACGATGTGGACGCCAACTTCTCTGGCCTGCATGCGCAGCAAAGCCGGAAATTCCAGAAACAAGGTAGCTCACCCATTGGGGAGCTGTCCCCAACGGCTCTGAGAGCCATCTTGTCACCCTGTGAGTGGGAGAGAAGCCTCTCCCATATATCCAAACCCGAATCTGCTCCCCAACCCTTCTCTTTGCCTCTTTACAAGAGAGAAAGAAGAAGAAGACCCCAGTTCGGAGCTGTGTAAGGACTGGTTTTTGAAGGCTCCAAACCGGCGATCCAAGGCTCCATCCGGCGTTCTACTGCAACTGGAGGCTAGAGGGAACCAAGGAGGAGGCTTCCCCACCACTGGCTCAGCACCTGCATCGACCAAGAACCCGGAGTAAAGCGTTTCTAAAGGCTTCTTGGGACAGCCCAAGGAGAGCTTCACTGAGCCCTAGATTCGTCTGGTGAATTTTCTAAAGGCAAGTACCCCATTCATAACGTCCCCGTATGTGTCTAAGTTGGTTTTACTATTTTTGTACATTTTCCCTCGTGTCCTAGACCCTCACATTCACCCTATCTTGAGAGCTCGGGTCTCTGTTCTGCATAGACCTGCATTGACGGCAAAGTCCCTGGTCGCTAAGATCATGCTTAGCGTCCATCGACTATGACGTTGACCTTGAATCAGCGGCCAGAGACCCCCGCCAAGTTCATCTGGACAGAACAACAACCTGTTCTGCCCTCCTATACGATTATTTTCGATATGTTTTACGATGAGGATATACTGTAAATCATTTATATGTATGTATAATGTTGAGGTGATGAATGTGGTGTGTGGATGGATGAGTGTGCATGGTGGTGAATGATAGAAGTTATTTTGTTCCATGAAATTACAAGCATGATTAGTTGTTAATCTTGTCAATCTACTGTTACATGATTTAGGACTAGCCTGTATGCCCAAGTGTGAGGATCATGCATGTATGGATCAGCCCTATTCTGAAATTTGAGATTTTGCCATGCTTGTGTAAATTATTGAAAGTATTGTTTGGGGAAATAGGAATTTTGCATAAGTTATGATAAATCCTTGGTAAACCAGGCATCGCCCCATAAATTGAGGAATAAATTCTGTAGCTCTATACATGTAGGGTTCAGACAGTAGCTTGCTAAAATTGTGACTTGTGTATAATTCCATATCGACTTGAATTACGAATAGCATGAAAAATGGATGTTTGATTTTCTGTAAATTCATTTTAACTTAGAAAATTCTGAAAAATTGCATGAAGGGTCCTAAACCCGAAATCAGTTTGTGGTTAAAATTTCAGGTCATTTGGACTAGAGCACGATGCCTTAAGAAAATTTCCATGAAAAATGTGAAATTGATGTATGCCATTGTAAAATGAGTTGATTCTTGTTTAATTCAACTTGATTAGTGGAATTACCTGCTTGTTAATGTCTGAAATCTGTAGTGTCATGTTAGAAAAACAGAGGCATGTGCATGTGAGTGAGAAAGTGAATAAAGTAAGAGTGACATGTGTCAAACCATGTGTAAAATCGGTAAAAATGTGTAATTGTGCCAATGTGACACTGCTTCCGTAGAGGGCAGTGGAACCGTATCAGGGAAAAGTCCCCCTGAGAAAGTTCAATGTGTAAGTGACCCTAAGGGCATTAGGGGGAAATCCTGGAGGTGGACAAGTACCAGTGGTTAGGGTGGAGACTTGTTCTCCCGGTCTGCGCAGTCCAAGAGTTGCCATTGTATTGCCTAGATGGCGTCTATGTGATGTGATGTGTTTGTGTCCTTCTTTGGTGGTTTGGACTATGTGTCACGGCACCTAAATTGTGAATGTGTAAATGTGTATGTGTTCATGTGTTAATGTGTAAGTGAACAATGTGTAATGTGTATGTGTAAAGTGCAATTTAAGTGAATTGGAAATTTGTGTAAAGAAAATGCGAAACCAAAAATATGAAGATATGATATTGTAAATCCATGTTGTGACAAATCTGAAACCATGCTAAATCAGTAGTTTCCTTATGTTATGATCTTGTTTACATGTACAAGCGTCTAGAACCCATGCTAGGGACAAATAAATGAGTATGTGTACACAATTCCATGTTCGGTTGTTCACATGTTGTATCTTAAATAACATGGTAGCTCTCATGTGTAGGTTATGGTTACTAAAGTATGTGAAAACCAGCAAGCTTAAGCATGTGAAAATGGTTATGTATATGTATAAGAACATGTAGATTCCATGCTAGTTGTGTTCCCTCTCATGTACACGCGGAATTCATGTTAATGGCTTTCATGTTTTGGTTAAAATGCAAAGTAGAATTTCATGAGTAGGAATGATTAGAGAGCATGTGTTAGGAAATTCATTTCATTAAGGAAATCTGAAAGCATGTATCATGTGTTTACTGATAGAACTATCGTGATAGATTGTTCATTTCAAGGTTTAAGCATGCTACATGTTGAGTTTTTTGCAATTGTGTGTGTAGAGACACTATGACATGTACATGTAAGATATGAGTGGTGTTACTTGCTGAGTCTTTTAGACTCACTACTTGCTTCGGCGTACAGGTGTAGTTGGTGACGTGGCACCGTTGGAGGAGACGGTGGAGACGGACTCCGAGCGCGGAGATTAGACTGTTGGAGCAGTTGTACCCTTTTGTGTTTTCATAGTATGTAAAAGTGACATTGTACTAAGAACTATCATGAGAAAATTGTATAAGTGTGGACATTGTGTATTTAATTTTCAGCAATTTAAATTATGTGAACTTTTAAGTTCTTTAATGTTATTGCAACTTCATGTATGTTAAATGTGGATGATGAATGAATGAAGACAGTAGTTCTTTTACTTCTGCTACTCTGTTCGTATATTCACGTGTATCTCAGCTGAATGTATCGTTGGGTAAATGTCCCACTGTGATGACACTTGCTATACCGACGTGGGTTGGTATAACCGTACCAGTATAACGAGGGCCGTCACACTACAAGAGTCAAACCACAACCAGTGAGTCTCCGCTCACCAACCACAACTACAACCGTGCCAACACCAGGGCACACCTCAACGAGTAAAACCACAGCCCGAGAGTCACACACAAGCCACCACCAGTGGCAAAGTACGAGTTGGAAAGCACGACGCCACCACACGGGAACGAACTACTGGTTCATGACGCCAGTATCCAACCCAGACAACACAACACAAGAACTACCTCTCAGCCCCATAGATACGGACGACTCAATCCAGCTACAGCTCCACAAGCACACAAAGTAAGCCAACTAACTGTGGAGACCAACCAACACCACACCTTTAGGTCACACACCCTGCAGCCCCATGCCTGGCACCTTTAGGGACTCTTTCCTAAGCTCCCTAAAGTGAGGCACTGGAAAACAGGACTAGCTGGGGACCAGTGTCGACTACTGGTGTCCGTACCCCCAACTACGAGTGCGCTACAAGCGACCAAACACAAACTCTCACAAGTCGTTGTCCCACTATCATCTTTCCCTCAGCCAGACGTACAACTCAAACATAGGAGTAAGGGTGTCCAGGACAGACGACATAGACCTCGATAGTACAACACAAGTACCGGGAGAAACCCCGAGCACAACAAACAGATGTGCCTAGATCACACAGAACCTGGGGTACCCGACTGCAGAGGTATTCCGAAACAGGCGCTGGACCACCAAACTCGGAAACGCACATACCACAATATTTAATATATAATCTTTATTACAAACCATGGTATACAAATAGGAAGTAGCTTGTTCCGGTCACCCTGTGACCTACAAGCTAGCCTACACAGGCACTTACATAAATCACACAAATCGATAATAGCTTGGCTTGTAATTGGTCACAAAGTGACCTCCATTGCCACATTAAACTCAATACATGATAACCATTTAATAACCATAATCATACTTTACTAATTAACCATCTTAATTAGCCTATAACAGACTTTAGAAAGCCAGGGCTAGGTTCACGTGGAAACCTCACCGCCCAGCTACCACAAACCAACATTTATAACACTATTCAAACCATGCAAACCATGCACACTATACATTAACCACGTAAACCACACATTCACAATACAAATAGCACACCACAAGCGAGCTTAAAGAGCGTTACAAGTGCCAATGCACCACTCACGCTAGCCATGCCCGTAAAATATCGATAATCGGATAATTGCACCGTTTAAACCATGCACATAGGACCTCTCGGCTGAGATCGCGACATGGGGTAATGTCGCCTTCAGAACGTGACACCCCGATATATCGCGTTTACCACTAGAACACGACACCCTTGCATGTCGCATTCAAAACCAGAACGCGACGGGTCAGCCTATCGCGACCTTGTTGCGACAGGGTGTTCCGTCACCTTCCCAGGTAGGAACCCTAATCCAGGATCCTCTCCCCAGATTACCCCTACAAGCCCTACAAAACATGTTTAATTCTGAATTTTCATGCTTTAATGAATGCCCTAGCATGATATCTATGGTTTATAAGATGAAAAACACATCAAACACACCACAGACACGATCAATGCATCAAAATGAGGTGGGATCTCCCAACCTCCGTGAAGAACGTGAAAACCACGCATGGCACGGCGTCTCCCCCGCTCCACGTGACGTCCTCGCAGCGAGAGCGTGCCAAAAACTCCTCCAGAAGTCTGAATCGCCTGAGGGAGCTCCGCCGCAGCCCCTCCTAGTCGAGCAGAGCTTGCCCCAGCTCTGTCCGGCCAAACTTCTTTAAAAACGCACAGCGGTTGGGAACGCGACGCAGCCCTGCGTTGCGACCTGAACGTGACGTAGGAGGCCGTTGCCTTCCCAAGGCCGACGTCAGCTGACTGCCCAGCGCGCGACATGCAGCAGCCATGCAGACGAGGACCGCCAAACAGCGATAACAAGAACGCGACCACCAAGGCCGTCGCGTTCGGAACGCGACGCATACCCCTGTCGCGTTCATAGGCAGAGAACCTGTGAGCACTTTGGGCCCAATCCGCCGCCCACAAAGCCTCACAACCCACGCGGACACTTGAAACATGAACTAATGGGCCACACATTGGCCACCAAACCCACTAAACAAGGATCCACGAGGATCGGAAAAATGCGCGACATTACATTACTATCATCTAAGAAAGAATGTCGTCCTCGACATTCAAAACAAATCATAATAAACCGGACTATCATCTAAGAAGAATTTAAACCTTATACATAGCAAGTAGGATACTCTTCATCTGCTCTTGCTTCTCAAATCATTTGCACTGACTGAATCTGCTAATTCACAAGTCTACTTTGCCCTTTCTTTATCTTTCAACTGTAAGCGAGTCTACCCTGCCGATGGCGCTTTATCTCCTTGGACTTGACCTACTTCCACATTTTCTGGGCTGTGTTTGCAACATTTCTTTCCGGGCCATTTTTCGTGCTCCAATCCTTTCACTTTATTCCACTACCTTTGGATATTCTGTTGTGCTAAACCTTGCTTAAATTCTCGAATTCCTCAGTGCCATTCCATTATCCACTTGTCACTGTTAGCTGTTACTCTACTTTATCTACATTCACATACTTAACTGTCTGACCTGTGGGTTATGGACCCACCACGCTTCCGCTGCGCTACTCTGATTATACCGAACACTGGGCAAAACCATAATTCTGACCTTAATTTCACTTTACTGGCTTCCCAAATCATCTTGCTTATTCATTTACCACTGGAAGAAAAAAACTAATGTTTCCGGTCAGCTTTTTCTTATTCTGATCGAACCACCAGCTTAAATTCTGACGCTGCAGCACTTTTCTTATCACATAATTACATTGCTTAACTGACCCTGCTCAAATTCTATTTTTAACTACTTCTGTGCCACACTAAATTCTGAATTTTACCATATCACTACTAACATACTTTACCTTCTCACTTCAGACAATATTTTCTGACTAACTCAGCAAACCAAACCCATATCTTTTTACAATTTCTATTCTCACTGTTGTAACACTGTTATCAAGACAAAACTTACTCAATGTCATCTTATTTCGAATTCCTTGCTGCTAAACTGATCATGCCTTTCCTTATCCTTTCTGTTTTGCTTTGCCACCTCTTAATCTGCTCACTATTCTTTAACTATTCAGCTGCGACCTTCACATTAAACTTTGGAGACATTTTTATATGAAACCCATTCGTTCATCTGGATCACTTTGCTGCTTATTATTTACACAAATTCCTGCTGCACATTCCTTGATTCATCTGATTATCGCTGCTCTATATTCTACCACATTCTCTCTTCCTTTCATCTGATCGGTAATACTGAACTTTAGCTTTACTGCCAACATCATCGTATCCTTTCTGCAAAACATTTCTTTTAACTATTCTGCTAACTGCCTAATCTCATTGTACCATTTAGACTGCAATCCTTCTTATTAAAATACTGACATAGCCATAAACTAAAACTATTTCCTTCAAACACAATATCTGATTCTGCCTGGCCCCTCTATTCCATATTACTAATTCACAACCGAATACAAACAATTTCACTATTGCAGCTTACTCACAAATGCCCATTTACAATTTATCTTGCCTTGATCTTAATCTACCTTTGACACAAACTTTACTTTCTTGTCCCCACAAATTGCACATAAATGCTTGACATTACTGCTCTTATCTTTAACACTGTAATCCTGTATAAATCTTTCTACGAAATCCTTACCCACTGCCACTTACTAAGTGAACATCTTCTTTATGAAATTCTCAGAAAAATCTGATTACATGCTCTTCTTTCTTTATTCTTTCTTTACCCAGTTGGTCATCTCTGTACATACTTAGACAAATCTCTATTTCCAATTTTCCATTACCATTAGTATTCATAACAACACTATTCTGTAACTCTTTACTGCACCCATTTCTAACCATAAATACACTTAATCTAACTGCCACACATTACTGTTCCACTGTTTGTTTATACCACATCTTAAGCTGAACTATCTCACTTAATCATTTCAAAGTTGACACATTACTTAATCTCGCCACTTCTTAATATCTATCAACACAAATCTCAAATATATTCACTACTCCTACTAAAGTTCTAAGCCACAATTCATGCATTTAACAATCCTGATCACATTGCACTATTCCTCACCATAACATTGTTCCCTCTGCCATTCCATCACATCATTACCCTATACCTGTCTCTACCAACTCTGGTCCTCATTAAATCACTTTCACTAATTTCCATAACTGAATTCACCAATCTCTTTAATTTCTATAACTGAGAACCTTTTAAACAATTATATTTTAATCATAAACTGACATTCTAATATGACCACACTCACTATACCATTAACCATGCCATTTTTCTGCCATTTCTAACAACTACCAGTTTAACAAACAAAAACACGAAATTCTCATACCAAAAGCTCTCGTGAAAACTACATAAAAACTACACAAAACTGCAGACTTACTATCAGCAGTGGACATTAAACCATGTCTTGGGACATTGTACCCTCAATGTCTTTTCATATTCTAATTGGACCATCCTCTGATACCAACTGTGACAACCCTAGATATTTATGCTCATTAATGCTCCATATCCAGATCTGCCTTCCGTGAATGGACCAAAGTTTCGCAAGGGATAGCTTACACACGTGTCCAGTAAGAATATAAAAGACAACCACAACAATATAAGACACAAGAAAGTACATGTGCTCATATCTATAAACCACATTGTACAACTATCCCAATACATTATTACAGGTCCAATTAAAAGTACAACTACTTGGAGCATACCCCGAGAGAGCACAAGCTCACTCAACACGACTACAACTCAACTGCTGGTGGTACAAGTCTGCCACAACATCTCCACAAGCCACACAAATGGCAAGCCCTGAAAAGAACTATAGGGGAGTAAGCCTCAACAAGTCACAGGCTCAGTAGGGGACCACCCAAAAACCACACACAACACAGAAGAACCTCAACCCCAGCGGGTCTCACTGGCAACACTAAAAGCCAAACCATGTTATGCTCACATCATTTATAATAAATAAAAGCTTAAACAGTAATTCATAAACAAATACATATTCTTCAGAAAGAAAGAGGAACCACACGACTAGAACAGCACTACTAGTCCGCTCAATAACTGAAAAGCCTAGGCCACAGGCCTCACAAGCACACTACTTCAATAACTGGTCACCTAAGCTACAAGCTTCACAGGAGAACCTCAACACGTAGGTAACCGGACTGCTAACCAAGAGTTAGTCCTTTATACCCCTAAACCACGTTGTATCGAATGTCACACTTAAGTAACAGGACTGGCTATCACGATGCCAATCCATCACACAATATAACCTTATTCGGAAGTTTACCCAAGGAAGGGTAAAACACAACAAGTGGAAGGTCCCACCACACGATCTCCACAAAGCACAGCTCCACCACAACACCTAAAAAGACTGGTACACAACGTACCATGAGAAACAAGTACCCACATAGGGTACAGGTACCTACCACCACGAGGTGCCACCACGGAAACCACAACTGAACTAGTGCCATCACGAGGCACCTCACTAGGGGCAAAACCTTAACACAACTGTGCCAACGATGGGGCACACTACAAGAGTCAAACCACAACCAGTGAGTCTCTGCTCACTAACCACAACTACAACCGTGCCAACACTAGGGCACACCTCAACAGGTAAAACCACAACCCGAGAGTCACACACAACACTACCAGTGGAAAAGCACGAGTTTGAAAGCACGATGCCACCACACGGGAATGGACTACTGGTTCATGACACTAGTATCCAACCCGGACAACACAACACAAGAACTACCTTTCAGCCTCGTAGCTACAGACCACTCAGTTCAGCTACAGCTACACAAGCACACAAAGTAAGCCAACCAACTGTGGAGACCAACCAACACCACACTTGCAGGTCACACACCCTGCATGCCCATGCCTGTATATATATTGCAAGTAGTATGGTTCCTGAATTATATATGCAATAACATGTTTTGAAACCATTATATACATGATAGATTGGTAATCCATTTTTTGGTCACTTGTTGTATAACGTCGCGCGTTTTTCGGATCCTCGTGGATCCTTATTTAGTGAGTTTGGTGGTCAATGTGTGGCCCATTAGTTCGTGTTTCAGGTGTCTGCATGGGTTGTGAGGCTTTGTGGGCCGGCAGATTGGGCCCAAAGCGCTCACAGGTTCTCTGCCTGTGAATGCGACAGGGGTATGTGTCGTGTTTTTAACGCGACTACCCTGGTGGTCGCGTTCTTATTACCGCTGTTTGGCGGTCCTCATCTGCATGGCTGCCGCGTGTCGCGTGCTGGGCAGTCAGCTGACGTCGGCCTTGGGAAGGCAACGACCTTCTACATCGTGCTCAGGTCGCGACGTAGGGCTGCGTCGCGTTCCCAACAGTTGTGCATTTTTAATGAAAATTGGCCGGACAGAGCTGGGGCAAGCTCTACTCGGCCAGGAGGGGCTGCTGTGGAGCTCCCTCAGGCGATTCGGACTTCTGGAGGAGTTTTTGGCGTGCTCTCGCCGCAAGGACGTCGCGTGGAGTCGGGGAGACACCATGCCATGAGTGGTTTTTGCATTCTTCGTAGAGGTAGGGAGATCCCACCTCGTTTTGATGCATGAATCACGTCTGTGGTGTGTTTGATGCATTTTTCATCTTATAAACCATAGATATCATGCTAGGGCATTCATTAAAGCATGAAAAATGAGAATTAAGTGTGTTTTGTAGGGCTTGTGGGGGTAATCCGGGGAGAGGATCTCGGATTAGGGTTCCTACCTGGGAAGGCGACAGAACCCCCTATAGCGACAAGGTCGCGATAGGCCGACCCATCACGTTCTAGTTTTGAACGCGACATGCAAGGATGTCACGTTCTAGTGGTGAATGCGACATATCGGGGTGTCGTGTTCTGAAGGTGACGTTACCCCATGTTGCGACCTCAGCCGAGAGGTCCTGTATGCATGGTTTAAATGGTGCAATTATCCGATTATCGATATTTTACGGGCATGGCTAGCGTGAGTGGTGCATTGGCACTTGTAATGCTCTTTAAGCTCGCTTGTGGCATGCTATTTGTATTGTGAATGTGTGGTTTACGTGGTTAGTGTATAGTGTGCATGGATTGAATAGTGTTATAAAGGTTGGTTTGTGGTAGCCGGGCGGTGAGGTTTCCACGTGAACCTAGCCCTGGCTTTCTAATGTCTGTTATAGGCTAAGTAAGGTGGTTAATTAGTAAAGTATGAGTATGGTTATTAAATGGTTATCACGTATTGAGTTTAATGTGGCGATGGAGGTCACTTTGTGACCAATGACAAGCCAAGCTATTATCGATTGGTGTGATTTATGTAAGTGCCTGTGTAGGCTAGCTTGTAGGTCACAGGGTGACCGGAACAAGCTACTTCTTGTTTGTGTACCGTGCTTTGTAATAAAGATTATATATTAAATATTCTGGCCTAAGCTCCCTAAAGTGAGGCACTAGAAAACAGGACTAGCTGGGGACCAGTGTCGACTACTTGTGTCCGTACCCCCAACTACGAGCGCGCTACAAGTGACCAAACACAAACTCTCACAAGTCACTGTCCTACTGTCGTCTTTCCCTCAGCCAGATGTACAACTCAAACACATGAGTGAGGGTGTCCAGGACAGACGAAAAAGACCTCGATGGTACAACACAAGTACTGGGACAAATCTCGAGCACAAAAAACACGTGCCTGGCTCACACAGAACCTGGGGTACCCGACTGCAGAGGTATTCCGAAACAGGCGCCGTACCACCAATGTCACGCCCCAACGCGGAATATCAGAGCGCGAAGGCAGTTGCAAGAAAAAGGTATAGAGGGAGTACTAGACATCAAACCATTGTACAATGAATAATACTAAAGTGAATTCATTTCATTAATACTTTTCAATGTCTAGTTACAACCACTAATATCAGAGCCATTCTATAGGGCCCAATTACATTGCAATAGGAGGAGATAACTAACTACAACTCTATGATAACATAATGACTCGAGGGTACTTTGGGCTTCACTCTTGGTCATTCCCTTCCTCGTGAGTGTATTTGTCATCCTCGGTCTCACCTGAGAACACAACATCAAATAACGTACGGTGAGCGATAACACCCAGTAGGACTTAAATCTCAGGCTCAAGCAGGTTTTAAATAATTAACGCATTTATTGGCAGAGTATCTAAGATAGCAGGTACAAGAGAGTCAAAATATAGCAAGAGATAGCACAACAGGTAACAGGATAGCACAATTGCACGAGATCGAGTATAATTTCCAAAAATAGCACAAGTATTGAGTATAGCATGAATAGCAGGATGGCCATAGCACAACTAGCACAAGTATAATAATAGCACGACGAGTATAGCACTTGTTTGTCATTCTAGACATCGAGAGAGTATAGCACGTTTTGTGTTTTGATTGTCATATAGATAGTCGAGATAGATAGCACTTGAGTGTAATGCCAAACACTCTGATCATTTAACTCCCATGGGCACTAGCACTTTCAGGCGCACATCCCAAGACCAGATCGGGCCCTTTATATATTGCCAGGCATTGGTTATATTGTATCTTTAGACAATCAGTCAATGGCCAATATAGAGTACCAAGAATAGTTGAGAGCACTAGATGAATAGATGAGATAGTAGAGAGAATGTGAATAGACGAGCGAGTAGAGTATAGATGAGAGCTAAGGGTACTTCACGTAAAATGACGAGAAAACAGGCAATAGTAACAGTTGCACAACACGCGCACGTCGTATTGGTAGTCAGGTGGAATTCACGATCATCTCGCTGGCCATGTTATGCACAAGTCCAGAGGTCTGACGTGATTCAAGGTAAGAGCGAACTTTTAATAGCCGTTTGGATCATATCGATCCCTAAAGGTGTAATGGGTGTTAGGGTACAACCGGCTCGTCGACCATGTGGGACTCCATGATCAGAGGAGACTTAGATGAGATAGTAGAGAGAATGTGAATAGACGTTGAGAGCACTAGATGAATAGATGAGATAGTAGAGAGAATGTGAATAGACGAGCGAGTAGAGTATAGATGAGAGCTAAGGGTACTTCACGTAAAATGACGAGAAAACAGGCAATAGTAACAGTTGCACAACACGCGCACGTCGTATTGGTAGTCAGGTGGAATTCATGATCTTCTCGCTGGCCATGTTATGCACAAGTCCAGAGGTCTGACGTGATTCAAGGTAAGAGCGAACTTTTAATAGTCGTTTGGATCATATCGATCCCTAAAGGTGTAATGGGTGTTAGGGTACAACCGGCTCGTCGACCATGTGGGACTCCATGATCAGAGGAGACTTACGGAGACCTTGTGCAAGGGTTCACTAGTCCGGCGAAAGGAATATCCGACGGAGAGTTCACCACAAGCCAAGTAAAGTGTGTATATAAAGACATGTGCTCGACGTTCTAGAGGAATTATAGAACAGTAGAGCGTCGATATCGGTATATAAACAACGCAAGAAATGAATACAAGTCCTTTAAAATAGGGCAATTAATATACTTTATTGCAATAAATTACCAGATACATTAAGAGATATTTTATGCCAGATTTCAGCCATATATGGATGGTTCATGTGTGTGCATGTGTAAGAGAAATCATAGATAGAAAAGAAGTCATGAATATGTATTTTAAAGCATTCAATAAAGCTCCATTTTAAAACAGGTGTTTTTACTGCGTGTATGCCTGTTAAAAAGGCGTTTTCATCAAAAATTCTGTGAACGCGACATAGGCCAGTAAGGGTTGCGACAGGGTCAGGGCAGATCGCGACAGGGCCTGAAAAGGGTCGCGACAGGGCTGCGAGGACAGAAGGCCCGAACGCGACGTAGGGTACTGTCACGTTCAGAAAGCGACAAGGGAAGGGTCACGACAGGCTTGAGAATGTGACCTGTCGGGCCGTCGCGTTCTCATGTCCGTGGCCTGACTCTGACAGAGTTCTGCTTTGTCTTGGATTGCGGTCCAAAAATATCAGATTTTGATAGAGGGTCGTTCAGATAATCATAACTAATTGTATACACGATGAAAAATCATAAAACTAGTGGCAAATGAAACTAGACATGCGAGAGTACTTCCAATGAATAGGAATTAGAGAGAGAGCATGGTTTGAACATGGTTTGAGCATGAACAATAATGAGTAACATAGAACATGATACAACGAGCAAGATTTATTTAATTCGAGCAACATGCTCAACAAAAATTAAGGCTTTCAGGGGCAAAAGATCCCTAACAACATGAAGTGTCTACAGTAAAACTTTCATAGCATGGGATCAAGTGTACATGGAGATATGATTCAAACATGATGACTCGGAGTTATCATGTTTGCAGAACTTCTAAAATCAAGAACAAAAGATTGGCTCGATGAAAAATTATGAAACAAGAGGGCTTTTGTTCATGGTGATTGGAACTACCTATAGATGGATTTGATTTAGTTTTGCTTGTGAGAATGCCTACCTTTGACTCGATTTATCTTCTAGGGCTTAGAACTCGAAGAACGAAGGAAGAAGCTTGATGGATCTTCCTCTCCTCGATTTCTCCTCCCCCTTGGCCTCTTCTCCACGTCCAAGAACCCCTTTGCACGAGCTAGGGCCGGCCATGAGGGCTTAAGAGGTGTATTTGTATAAATAAAAGTTCCTATTCCTACTACTACTCAAATTCCTCTTAATTACAAGATTTCCTAACTCCACCTTTCCTCTCTTTCTTTCCAATCTCTAATTGGGTTAGGATAGTATCTAAATTCGTGCTAGACTATATGGAGTAGGTTTAGGAATCCAATTCCAACTCTAATTGCCACTTTTATTGCTTTAATAACCCCTTTCCAATTAGGAGATAATTAAACTCTGAATTTAGGGTATTTTCTTATTATTCTCCCTTTGTAAATTCATATTTTTGACCCAATAAGTTCTAGAGGATCCATTAAGCAAAGCCCATAACTCTCTTCCATGTAATGGGTTTTATTTAATACTCTTTTTATTGAATATCCCTTTAGCTGAGTTTTTAATTTATTATTTAATTTTTTTTTTCTCAAAGATTCAGGTTGCTACAACCAAACTCGGCAATGCATAAGTCAAAAGTGAGTACAATTGTTACTAGAATAAAACATGAGTTTAAGACATGATCTTAACTTCACAATGTTTATTCTTGTCGCTTTCACCCATTTCTATGGGGAAGGCAATAGTCTCATCGCTGAAACTGGGGCCCTTTGTGATGGTCTCCGTCTTGCAGCTCATTTAAGTGTTCACCTTGTTGTTATTTATTCAGATTCCCTTACTCTGGATAACTCCTTAAGGAAGAGCAGCTGCACCTCTTGGCGTACATACAAATGGTGGCGTTTGGCTTCTGACCTGCTAAAATGAAATGCTTTCTTCATTTCGCATATATATAGAGAATCTAATCAGGTAGCTGACCGGCTGGCTAGCCATGCAGTGTCTTCTATGTGCAACAATGTTTTCTGGGGGGTGGATAATCTTCCTTTCTCTTGTAAGGGGCCGATGGTCTTAGACAAATCAGGTGTCATGAATGTAAGGTTGGTTTGACGGGGGTATGCCCCTCAGAAGTTGTACCTCTTCTCTTATTTATAATTTTTTGGCCCAGGTTCTTATCTGGTGGAGTGGGAACATTCTCCCCCTCTGGGGGAGGGTGCACTCTCCTAGTCTTAGACCTTGAGGACCGCTTTTATTAAAAAAAAAAAAAAACTAAAAGATTTCAGATCTGATCAAGAGGATATGGATTCAAGATATAACATGGTACATTTAACATACATGGTTCCAAGAATTTGCATATTAATCATGATTACATATCATTCAATCGAATGGAAATAAAATAAGGATTACATGAAATCTTTATAGAGTTGAAAACAAACTTTGTTCATAACATATACATATGTACAAATTTTGCCAAGAAATAGCCCAAACCACCCATTAGAAGTCAGATAGACATATGACATATACTCATCACCTAGGCAATTAGTGATAGAGTCTTGGTCATTACGCAATATCGGAGGAAGCCCTCCCCACCTTAACCAGTGGTACTTGTCCACCTCCAGAATTTCTTCCCGTGCCCTCAGGAACATATAACATATTGAACATTTCAATAGGGGCATTACTATGGTCTTGTTCCAGATTACTTCTATGGTGGCAGTGTCTTATTGGCCATATACACATTCATATACAAATTTCTCCAGTTTCAAATGCAACATAACGTGCTGCCAAATCATATACATATATTCAGATGCTGACAGAGACATATTTCAGATTTATCACATGCTGTATTTTCTGAACATTTTCCACAATTCATTTCAAAAGGACACAATTCTCACAATGATAATCAGATTTAAATAGTTACAGTCATCTAAAAATAATAAATTTTTTCCAAAACGTGTCTCTACTATCGTAAATCAAATCAGGAACTTTTCATGGTTTTTTGGCATATATTCTAATTTCCACTGTAATCAAATCAGTGATATAATTAGAGAAATATTCATTACTATGAAATAAACTGTCGACCTCATTCAATATTTTTACTGTGTGTGTATCATAACCATACAAACCACTGTTCAAAATCTCTTTATTTTTGGAATCCATAAACTACTTCTCAAATTAAAACAGTACTTCTGATTTATGTACTTCACTCATGGAAATTACATAAAACAGTCAATTCTGGATTTCAGATTTAACACAGTATGAGAATATCCTTGTCATGTACTTCTACATAGAAATCACAATTTTATCACGAGCATGCATCACATATAAATTTTTTCTATTAAATCTAAGCTTAACTCCAAAACTCAGAAAATTACCTTAAAATCATGGTGACTATAGAAATTAACCCAATTCATAGTGTGCCAAAAGTTGTTCTACTTAACACTACACATTTCACGTAAAGTCCATACAAAATCTAAACACCAAAATATAAATCTAGATATAAAAAAGGTCAAAATAGTGGACAGAAGAACTTGAAGGCAACCATGTCGCCGGTAATCTCAGTCGACGGCAAGAAGGTTGACGTTAAGTTTATCCTTGACGGCAATCAAGGTTGACGTTAACCTGACAAGAAACCAGAACTCATCCGAGACTCATGTAAACCCCAAATCCGACTGTTTGTAACTTTTTAAAATCTTGTAAAAATTGTAAAAAAAGTAAAACATAAGGTTGGGAACCCGATCCCTAGGTTACTTGCCTCTAAAACACCAAGGAAACAACAGATTTAAGCCAATGAAGCCCGCCTTGGTCAACCAAGACAGATCTCTCTCCAGTTTAAAATCCTTGATCGTAGGTCCCCGATGGTAAGAACACTTTGGAGACGCCTTCAGCCTTCAAAATCACACCTTCTTCAACTCGTAGAAGCTTGGTCTTATCCTCCACGAAGATCAAAACGCCAGTTTTTCTTCCACCTTCTTAGAGACTTGGAGAACACTCCCAAAACCGGTTCCAAGAAGCAAACCTATCCTTTTTATAAGGGATTGGCCTCCCTAGACTCTACCCACAAGGTAAGATATGTAACCCCCATCCGTTTCCAAATTTCCAACCCCTTACCATAAGTCCAACAGAGCTAGACTGCGAAAATCTCGCTGTCAGTTCCGGAAGAAGTAGACGTCAAGGTTTACTGTCGTTTACACAGAGTAGACGTCAATCGATATGGACATTTATCTAAAGTTGACAGCAAGGGATGTTGTCGTTAACCTGTTGTTGACGGCAATCGATGTTGCTGTCAGAAACATAGGTCAACCTGCATCCAACCCGAGAATAGACTATTCCACACTACAACATATTAAACCACACACATATATGCACAAAAATATCTAAATACACAGTAAAATAAACATCAATTGAAATTTAAAAACTACAAAGAAAATTTCAGGATATAACAAGCTCGACGGCTCAAACAACAAACATGAGCACGATGGCTCAACCACACACAAAAAGATCTCGACGGCTCAGACCACACACATGAGCACGACGGCTTAAACCACACTAGTTAGATCAAATCCACATGAAATAAGATCCTCTAGCACTGATCTGATTCAGAGCCTTAAATGCACACAGAAATCTGCACAGAACGCATGTACAGATCTCACGAGCACTCAAATACAAATTGAGAAGAACACTCCAATAAAAATGAATGAAGGAGATGTGAATTGGATGTTCCTCGATGAAGAAGATTTGCAGAAGCTTGAATTGAAGACACTTGAAGGAATTCAGTGGAGATCTTCTTCAATTCACGATTCTTTGCTTCAGTGGCTTCTGAATTGCCAGTCCTTCTTCTTCCTTTGCTGCTCTTCTTCCCGATCTACTTCTCTTTTAGAACTTCACTGCTTGGCCTTGATCCCCATGTCCCCTTGGATGGAATCATTGGATGGCTGGAGGGCATACTGCTTCAGAAGAGATAGGACCTTTTTTATAGCCTCTGTGCAGTCCCTTTTACGTGAAAGAGATGTACACAAAAATCTAGGATGCACCCCAGGCTGCCACGTGTCCAAAAGTTCCTTTTCTCATTGCCACTTGGATGAAAGGGCATCTTGGTAAATATAGAATCTCCCAAAAAGATCTCAGAAAGAAATCACAGCCATTGGATATCATGCTCTGCACGTTTCTAAGTTTTCATAAAAAGTGAGTCGACACTACTGACAAAATAACAGTTGGTCAACCTGACGGACAACTAGTGTCGACCTGATCAACAGGTAGAGTGAACCTGATCAACAGCTAGAGTTGACCTCCTATGTATTCCTCCAAACAAGGTTCAATGGAAGGATACTAGTGTTGGATCGAGATGACACTATAGATGTCCTAGAGGGGGGTGAATAGGACTTCTTTTGCACCTTAAAAAATTTTATTTAAAAGATAAACAACACTAAATGACTTTGTTAGTAATTAGTGTGATGTGTGTGAAGCAAGTGAAAAGACTTGGTGGAATCAATCACACAAAAGGCACAAGAAATTTATCCTGGTTCGGCACTTCCTATATGGAAGTACTACATCCAGTCCTCAAGAAACCACTTGGGATTTTCACTAAACTACCAAGAACACTTGGCCTTCTCTCAACCCTGAGAGGAATTACAGACCCACTTGCTACCAGCAAGTCTTCCCTTAAACAAGGGGTACAAAGACCATCTACACTTGTAGATTATCCCTTCACAAGAGGTGTAAGGCCCTCAAATTTCGTCGCATAAATTGTGTTTGTGTGTGTGTATGTTGTGCTTGTGTATGTATATACATATTTACGTACGTATTGATTAGTATAATTACGTGTGCATATGTTTATATTAAATATAAATAATGTATGTATTGCATTGTGATAGTATGGGCATAATACCGTATACATATTGCATGTATATATGCACGGTATGCATGGTTTTCTGCATAATTCAGAGTTCTGGCAGAAGGCCATCTTGGCATCAACCCCAGGCCGTTTAGCTGGTGTCAGCGTCCAGACATGGACGCCAACACTCATCCTGGCATCCAGCGATATTGACGCCAATTTCTCTGGCCTGCATGCGCAACAGAGCTGCAAGCTTCTGAAACAAGAAAGCCCAGCCATTGGGGGTTTTCCCCAACGACTCTGAGGGCTGTCATATCACCCAAGGAGTGTGAGAGGGGTCTCTCCTTAAGTCTAAAACCGGAGCTCCCTTCCCCCAGCCTCTTTTCACCCTTGCAAGAGGAGAAAAAGAGAAAGAAAAACCCTAGAGAGAAAACTGTGAGAAAACCCCCACTTAGCACCCAAAAATCTGACCCCCTGGAGCTTGATCCGGTGTTCCACTGCTTCAAGGAGGTTGCTGGACCGACGAGGAAGGCTTCCCCGACCTCGGCTTGCTGTGGATCTCCCTCAAGAACACGGAGGAAGAAGATCTAGGAGGGAGTTCTGCACTTCTTGGGACAGCCCAAGGAGAGCTTCACCAAGCCCTAGATCCTTTGGAGGAATTTTTAAAAGACAAGTGACCTATCCATGATATTCCCGTATGAGTCTAGGTCGGTTTTACTATTTTTATGAATTTTCCCTCGAGTCCTAGACCCTCCCATTCACCAAATCTTGAGAGGTCGGGTCTATGTTTCTGCACAGACCTGCATCGACGGCAAGGTCCCTGGACGCCGATATTATTCTTGGCGTCCATCGGCCATGCCGCTGACCCTGAGTCAGCGGCTAGAGACTGCCGCCAAGTTCCTCTGGACAGAACAGTGAACTGTTCTGCCCTTCCTTTACATTAATTTCGGTATGGTTTCCATGATGAGGATATATGGTAATCCTATACTCTATGTATATAGTCAATTGTGGTGTGTGGATGAATATGGTGTGTGATGGTGAATGTAGGAAATATTGTATCCCTTAAACTTGTGAGCATGACTTGTTGAAAATCTTGCAAATCCATGTTTCATGATTAGGATTAGTATGAATGCCTTGGTTTTGTCTGATCATGAAGATTAGTGGGTCAGTATATGTGTATGCAATTTTGATAAATAATCCATGCTTGTATAAATTGCCAATAAATCCGGTTCGGTAAGTAAAAAGACATACAAGAAAGATTGTGATGATTAATCTATAGATGTATGATTTAGGGAAATCTTGTATTCTCAAATCATGCGTATGTCAGTAGCCTCTGTTTAAACAGTAAGTGGCAAATTACAAGATGTGTTAAACTCCATGTTAACTTAAGTTGTGAATGACATGTAAAAAAATAGGTATTTGATTTTCTGTAAATTATATTTAGCTCAGAAAAATCTGAAAAATTGAGTGTATGATCTTGAACCCGAAAACAGCATGTGGTTAAAATTTCAAGTCATTTGGATCAGTAAATAAGAAGTTATGTATTTTTAAGTGAAATGTGATAATCTACGTATATTATTGTAATGCGATTAGTTATTGTCTAAAACCAAGTTGATTGGTGAAATTACTGTGTGCTAAGCTCTTGAAATTCTGTAGTACCATGTTAGGAAAAATAGAGATATTCATGTGAGTGAGAAAGTGAATGAGATGAAAAGTGTGAAGTGTAAAACCTAAATGTGTAAATGTGTAACTGTGCTAATGTGACACTGCTTCCGTAGAGGGCAGTGGAGCTGTATCAGGGAAAAGTCCCCCTGAGAAAGTTCAATGTGTAAGTAACCCTAAGGGCATTAGGGGGAAATTCTGGAGGTGGACAAGTACCACTGGTTATGGTGGAAACTTGTTCTCCCGGTCTGCGCAGTCCAAGAGTCGCCATTGAAATGCCTAGATGGCGTCTATGTGTAATGTGATGTGTATATATCCTTCTTTGGTGGTTTGGACTATGTGTCACGGCACCTAAAATGTGTAATGTGAAATGTGTAATGTGTATGTGTCCATGTGTAAATGTGTAAGTGACAATGTGAATGTGTATGTGTAAAGTGAACCATGTGAAAGAGGAAACTTGTGTAATGAAAATGTGAAACTAAAGATGTGAAAATATGTTATTGAAAACCATGTGAGACAAATCTGAAATCATGTGAAATCAGTGAATTTATGTTATTATCATCATGTTATTATGTGCAAAGATGTCTAGAATCCATGTTAGGGATAATTGGTGAAAACGGGTACAAGATAGCATGATTGTTTGATCACATGATATGTTTTATGCAATATTGTAGCTTTCATGTATAGGTTTACAGCTGTTAAACCATGTGAAATCAGCAACCTAAAGCATGTGAAAAGGGTTATGTATGTACTTAAGGACATGTGAAATCCATGCTAGTTGTGTTCCCCTTTCATGCATGCACAATGTTCATGTTGGTAGCTCTCATGTTTAGGTTCTTTAAAGACAAAATTTCATAAGTAAATGGAATAGAGAGCATGTGATAGGTAAATTTTATCCTTAGAAATCTGAAAGCATGATCCATGTATAAAGTTGTAAAACTTTCATGATAGGTTGAAACTTAAATTGACTAGCATGCCATGTGTTGCAAATTATAAATGTGCATGTAGAAACCACTAGGACTTGTACGTGTATATCATGAGTAGTGTTGCTTGCTGAGTCCTTGGACTCACTCCTTGCTTCGGCGTACATGTATAGTTGGTGACACGACACTGTTGGAGGAGACGGTGCAGACGGACTCCGAGCGCGGAGACTAGCTTTGGAGTTTCTTGAGATTTGTGTATTTCATAAGTATGTAATTTGAACATTGTATTAGAGTATTATGAAAAGGATGTATAAATGTGGACAATTTGTGGTTCTATTTCAGCAATTTAAATTATGTGGACCTTTAGTTCTGTTATGTTAATTGCAAATTGCATGTATGTTTAATGTGGATGATGAATGAATGGAGACAGTTGTCTTTTACTTCCGCTACTCTGTTGTATATTCGCGTGTATCTCAGCTGTATGTATCGTTTGGGTAAATGTCCCACTGTGAGGACTCTTGCTATACCGACGTGGGTTGGTATAACCGTACCGGTATAATGAGGGCCGTCACAGAGATTGGTATCAGAGCAACCGGTTGAGATTGCACATGAATATACCTAAGTCATCATCCCCATTAGATGCTAAATGTGTCCACATGTGTAGAAAACACTAATGAGAAGTGAAAGATAGATAAGAAAATAGTTAGAGAACTTAGTAACCTAGCTCTAATGGTGGCTGAAATTTTTATTACAACCATGGCTTCCTATGGATGACGTGGAGGTGTGCCAGCTCGCGACGACGAGCAAAGGCGTGAGGAGCGGGTGGAGCAGCAGGCCCCGGCCCCACAGGGTCCTGTGCTTCCCCCACCACCGCCAGTGGACTACGGAGTATTCATGCAAGGTCTGGTGCAAGCCATGCAGACGCAGGCTCATACCCAGGCAGCACTCCAGGCCTAGTTGGAGGCCCAGGTAGAATAATGAAACAACCTAGTAGTTTGCTATTTAAATTGTATGATATTGTGTTTATTGTATATTGTTATTGTTTAATGTAGCAGGCTCAGGCCCCAGCTCAGGACCATGGTGGACCTTCCATCATGGAGCGATTCAAGAGGATGACCCCACCCTCTTTTAAGAGGGAGAGTGATCCTCTAATGGCGGAAAGCTGGATGAGGGAGACGGAGAAAATCTTTCGAGCTATCAAGTGTCCTGATGAGGACAAGGTGGCATTAGCCACCTACATGCTACAGGTATGCTTTAGTTTATGCTTGTATGTTGGTTGTCAAGTTAGAATTTGTTAGTTGGTGCTTATGAAGGTGTATTGCAGGAGAGAGCTGATGTATGGTGGTCCTCCCTACTACGTACACGCTTCGAGGACGGAGCAGTAGACGTGGCGTGGGACGCGTTCGTGAGGCTATTTCGAGCCAAGTTCGTCCCAGAGCATATCCAGGACAAGATGGAGCAAGAATTCCTTTCCCTGATGCAAGGATCAATGACCGTCCTGGAATACGAGGCAAGGTTTTCTGAACTTTCTAAATATGCACCGCATATCGTAGAGGATGAGCGCAGGAAGACGAAGAAATTCGTGATGGGGCTCAAACCATCACTGAGGATGAGACTCATGGTGTTTGACCACTGCACGCTAGACGAGGCCCTCAGTGCTGCCTGCAGACAGGAGGGAGAAATGGAGCAATATCTGGAGGAAAAGAAGGCTTCGCAGAAGAGGCCGGCAGCGATTTTTTAGCGGCAGGATAAGAAGAAAACGGTGTACCAGACACCGCAGAAAGCAGTGGCAGTCAGCAACTCTCAGGTACCTTCTGTACGTTCCCCTGGTGTGAAGAAGGAGTGTCCCCATTGCGGTAAGACCCATGGAGGTTCCGAGTGTTGGTTGGTAGCGGGTAGATGCTTGAAGTGTGGGAGCAGCGACCACAAGATCAAAGATTGCCCAAGACTTCAGCAAGGAGCTCAGCGTGGAGTGCCAGTACCAGTAGTAGCGGCAGCCGCGCCAGCTACAGGAAGACCAGGAAGGCCTCGAGCCCCAGCTCGAGTGTTTGCTTTAGCTCTCGAGGACGCCGAGTAGGCGGAGCATGTCACTGAAGGTACGGTTTTACTTTTCGGTGTGCACGCTCGGGTTTTGTTTGATATGGGTGCTACTCACTCGTTCATTTCCGAGCGGTTCGCTAGGCAGTTAGCCCTAGAGTCAGTCATAGAGTCTGAGGAGTTAGAGGTCCCTTTGTCTGTGCACACCCCTGCGGGTACGGTATCGATTAGGAAGTGCATTCCGTCGTTACCCGTGTGCATTGAGGATAGATTCCTAGATGGGTGTTTCTTCTTGCTAAAGATGAAGGACTATGATTGTATTCTTGGTCTGGATTGGCTAGAGGAGCACTATGCGTTAGTGGATTGTCGTAGGAAGAAGATTGTTTTCCGCATTCCTGGTGAGGACGAGTTCTCTCATCCCTTGCCAAAGAACTTAGCGGGAAAGTTAGTTATCTCTGCCATGAAGGCGATGCGCATGGTAAACAAGGGCTATGATGCATTTCTTGCCAGCATTATGATAGTACCCGATGCTAGTTCGTCACTGACTCTTGCAGAGATCGATGTGGTGCAGGAATTTCCAGATGTCTTTTCCGATAACTTGTCTGGATTGCCACCGGATAGGGAGATAGAGTTCACTATAGAGTTGCTTCCAGGAACCTCTCCTATCTCGAAGGCCCCAAATCGGATGGCTCCTGCAGAGTTAGCCGAGTTGAGGAAGAAATTGCAAGAATTGCTCGATAAGGGATTTATTCGCCATAGTGTTTCCCCTTGGGGCGCACCTATATTATTCGTCAAGAAGAAAGATGGGTCACTTCGGTTGTGTATTGATTATAGGAAGTTGAACCAAGTGACTGTGAAGAATAGGTATCCCTTACCTTGGATTGATGATCTGTTTGACCAGTTCCGAGAGGCATCAGTCTTTTCCAAGATTGACTTGCGATCTGGTTATCATCAGTTGAGAATTCGGAGTGAGGATGTGTCCAAGATGGCATTTAGATCCCGTTATGGACATTATGAGTTTTTGGTTCTTCCTTTCGGATTGACCAACGCCCCTGCAGCGTTCATGGATCTCATGAACCGGGTGTTTAGTCCGTATTTAGATAGCTTTGTTGTTGTGTTTATTGATGACGTGTTGGTCTATTCTCCGGATGAGGCCACACATCGTCAGCATTTGAGGTTAGTCTTAGAGGTTCTCCGTGAGCACAAGCTGTATGCGAAGTACAGCAAGTGCGAGTTCTGGTTGCGCGAGGTTCACTTTCTCGGGCATGTTATCTCCGGCGCTGGTGTTGCAGTTGATCCAGCAAAAGTCCAGGCAGTTATGGATTGGGAGATTCCCCAGACTCCTTCGGAGATTCGTAGTTTCCTTGGGTTAGCTGGTTACTATCGGCGATTCATTGAGGGTTTCTCATCCATCGCCGCCCCTTTGACAAAGCTGACCAGAAAGGGTGAGAAGTTCGTATGGTCTGAGGCATGTGAGCGTAGCTTTCAGCTATTGAAGGCTAAGCTTACTTCTGCTCCAGTATTGGTATTGCCTAGGGGTCTAGAGGGCTTTGCCATTTATACAGATGCATCTCAGATTGGTTTAGGCTGTGTACTCATGCAGCGAGAGAGGGTAGTGGCTTATGCTTCTCGTCAGTTGAAGGAGCATGAGAGGAACTATCCGACTCATGACTTGGAGCTCGCAGCAGTGGTTCATGCACTAAAGATCTGGAGGCACTATCTTTATGGTGTCAGATTTGAGGTGTTTACCGACCACAAGAGCTTGAAGTATCTTTTCTCCCAAAAGGAATTAACCCTGAGGCAGAGAAGATGGATTGAGTTCTTGAAGGACTATGACTTCGACCTTCAGTATCATCCTGGAAAGGCGAACGTCGTAGCAGATGCTCTTAGTAGAAGGAGGTCTTCGCTCCAGCAGGATTGGAAGATGTTAGAGGATGCAGCGTGCTCTATGACCGAGTTAGAGCCATCGTTGTGTCAGGCTTTTGTAGCTCAGCTATCCCTTAGATCCACAGTTTTGGATGAGGTGATTGAGCAGCAGAAAGCCGATCCTAGATTGTTAGAATTAGTGGGTAAGGCGGGCATTGCTCGTGATGAGGACGGTGTGATTAGATTTCAGCACCGTGTTTGTGTCCCCGACGTGGTAGATGTCCGTGAGCATGTGTTAGCGGAGGCTCATAGGTCGCGATTCTCTATTCATCCGGGTAACACTAAGATGTATCAAGACCTGAAGAGATCATTTTGGTGGTCCGGCATGAAGAAGGATGTTGCGGATTATGTGTCTAGATGTCTAGTATGTCAGCAAGTGAAAGCCGAGCGGCAGCGACCATCCGGCCTTATGCAGAGGATGGATATCCCCGTATGGAAGTGGGAAGCTGTCACTATGGATTTTGTATCGGGTTTGCCTCGATCTAGAAGGGGCAATGACTCGATTTGGGTAGTTGTAGATAGATTCTCGAAGACTGCTCATTTCTTGCCTATGAAGAAGAAGCAGTCAGTAGAGAGTTTAGCTAGATTGTATGTTAGCGGTATCATTAGATTGCATGGTGTGCCGAAGTCGATCATTTCGGATCGAGATCCGAGATTTACTTCGAGATTGTGGAAGGGTCTTCAGGATGCGTTAGGTTCGGAGCTTAGGCTCAGCTCGGCGTTTCATCCCCAGACCGATGGACAGTCCGAGAGGACTATCCAGACGCTCGAGGATATGTTGAGAGCGTGTGTTCTGGATTGGAAGGATGATTGTGAGCGTCATTTACCTCTTGTGGAGTTCGCATACAACAACAACTTTCATGCTAGTATTAGTATGGCTCCATTCGAGGCGTTGTATGGTAGGCCCTGCAGATCTCCTTTATGTTGGGAGGAGACTGGTGATAGGCAGTTGATCGGACCGGAGTTAGTTCAGAAACTTCGGATAAGATTCAGCTTATCAGGAAAAGGCTTGTTGCGGCACAGGATAGGCAGAAGAGTTATGCCGACAACAGAAGAAAGGATTTGGAGTTCGAGGTTGGCGATCATGTCTTCTTGAAGATATCGCCTACTCGAGGTGTTGTCAGATTTGGCAGGCATAGCAAGCTAAGCCCTAGATTCATTGGCCCATATGAGATTCTCAGACGTTTGGGCAACATGGCGTACGAGCTAGCTTTACCCCCAGCTTTGGCTAGCGTTCACCCTGTATTCCACGTATCTATGCTCAGGAAGTATGTCCGAGATCCGTCTCATGTGATTAGTCATGAGCCAGTGGAGATCCAGCCAGATCTTTCGTATGTCGAGCAACCAGTAGCCATTCTTGACCGGAAGGTTCAGCATCTCCGGAACAAGAGTATCGCGTCGGTGAAAGTTCTATGGCGGAACTTCTCACGTGAGGAGGCTACGTGGGAGCTTGAGGATGCGATGAAGAAGAAGTATCCCCTTTTGTTTGAGTAGTGTCGTTCTAACTTCGAGGACGAAGTTTCTTTAAGGGGGAGAGGGTGTAAGGCCCTTGAATTTCGTCGTATAAATTGTGTTTGTGTGTGTGTATGTTGTGCTTGTGTATTTATATACATATTTACGTACGTATTGATTAGTATAATTACGTGTGCATATGTTTATATTAAATATAAATAATGTATGTATTGCATGTTGATAGTATGGGCATAATACCGTATACATATTGCATGTATATATGCACGGTATGCATGGTTTTCTGCATATTTCAGAGTTCTGGAAGAAGGCCATCTTGGCCTCAACCCCAGGCCGTTTAGTTGGTGTCAGCGTCCAGACATGGACGCCAACACTCATCCTGGCATCCAGCGATATTGACGCCAATTTCTCTGGCCTGCATGCGCAACAGAGCTGCAAGCTTCTGAAACAAGAATGCCCAGCCATTGGGGGTTCTCCCCAACGGCTCTGAGGGCTGTCATATCACCCATGGAGTGTGAGAGGGGTCTCTCCTTAAGTCTAAAACCGGAGCTCCCTTCCCCCAGCCTCTTTTCACCCTTGCAAGAGGAGAAAAAGAGAAAGAAAAACCCTAGAGAGAAAACTGTGAGAAAACCCCCACTTAGCACCCAAAAATCCGACCCCCTAGAGCTTGATCCGGCGTTCCACTGCTTCAAGGAGGTTGCTGGACCGACGAGGAAGGCTTCCCCGACCTCGGCTTGCTGTGGATCTCGCTTAAGAACCCGGAGGAAGAAGATCTAGGAGGGAGTTCTGCACTTCTTGGGACAGCCCAGCTTCACCGAGCCCTAGATCTTTGGAGGAATTTTAAAAGGCAAGTGACCTATCCATGAGCCCGTATGAGTTTGGAGGAATTTTTAAAAGGCAAGTGACCTATCCATGATGTTCCCGTATGAGTCTAGGTTGGTTTTACTATTTTTATGAATTTTCCCTCGAGTCCTAGACCCTCCCATTCACCAAATCTTGAGAGGTCGGGTCTGTGTTTCTGCACAGACCTGCATCGACGGCAAGGTCCCTGGACGCCGATATTATTCTTGGCGTCCATCGGCCATGCCGCTGACCCTGAGTCAGCAGCCAGAGACTGCCGCCAAGTTCCTCTGGGCAGAACAGTGAACTGTTCTACCCTTCCTTTACATTAATTTCGGTATGGTTTCCGTGATGAGGATATATGGTAATCCTATACTCTATGTATATAGTCAATTGTGGTGTGTGGATGAATATGGTGTGTGATGGTGAATGTAGGAAATATTGTATCCCTTAAACTTGTGAGCATGACTTGTTGAAAATCTTGCAAATCCATGTTTCATGATTAGGATTAGTATGAATGCCTTGGTTTTGTCTGATCATGAAGATTAGTGGGTCAGTATATGTGTATGCAATTTTGATAAATAATCCATGCTTGTATAAATTGCCAATAAATCCGGTTCGGTAAGTAAAAAGACATACAAGAAAGATTGTGATGATTAATCTATAGATGTATGATTTAGGGAAATCTTGTATTCTCAAGTCATGCGTATGTTAGTAGCCTCTGTTTAAACAGTAAGTGGCAAATTGCAAGATGTGTTAAACTCCATGTTAACTTAAGTTGTGAATGACATGCAAAAAAATAGGTATTTGATTTTCTGTAAATTATATTTAGCTCAGAAAAATCTGAAAAATTGAGTGTATGATCTTGAACCCGAAAACAACTTGTATTTTGGATCAGTAAATAAGAAGTTATGTATTTTTATGTGAAATGTGATAATCTACGTATATTATTGTAATGTGATTAGTTATTGTCTAAAACCAACTTGATTGGTGAAATTAGTGTGTGCTAAGCTCTTGAAATTCTGTAGTACCATGTTAGGAAAAACAGAGATATTCATGTGAGTGAGAAAGTGAATGAGATGAAAAGTGTGAAGTGTAAAACCATGTGTAAAACGTAAATGTGTAAATGTGTAACTGTGCCAATGTGACACTGCTTCCGTAGAGGGCAGTGGAGCTGTATCAGGGAAAAGTCCCCTTGAGAAAGTTCAATGTGTAAGTGACCCTAAGGGCATTAGGGGGAAATCCTGGAGGTGGACAAGTACCACTGGTTAGGGTGGAGACTTGTTCTCCTGGTCTGCGCAGTCCAAGAGTCGCCATTGAAATGCCTAGATGGCGTCTATGTGTAATGTGATGTGTATATGTCCTTCTTTGGTGGTTTGGACTATGTGTCACGGCACCTAAAATGTGTAATGTGAAATGTGTAATGTGTATGTGTCCATGTGTAAGTGACAATGTGAATGTGTATGTGTAAAGTGAACCATGTGAAAGAGGAAACTTGTGTGAAAAAAATGTGAAACTAAAGATGTGAAAATATGTTATTGAAAACCATGTGAGACAAATCTGAAATCATGTGAAATCAGTGAATTTATGTTATTATCATCATGTTATTATGTGCAAAGATGTCTAGAATCCATGTTAGGGATAATTGGTGAAAACGGGTACAAGATAGCATGATTGTTTGATCACATGATATGTTTTATGCAATATTGTAGCTTTCATGTATAGGTTTACAGCTGTTAAACCATGTGAAATCAGCAACCTAAAGCATGTGAAAAGGGTTATGTATGTACTTAAGGACATGTGAAATCCATGCTAGTTGTGTTCCCCTTTCATGCATGCACAATGTTCATGTTGGTAGCTCTCATGTTTAGGTTCTTTAAAGACAAAATTTCATAAGTAAATAGAATAGAGAGCATGTGATAGGTAAATTTTATCCTTACAAATCTGAAAGCATGATCCATGTATAATGTTGTAAAACTTTCATGATTGGTTGAAACTTAAATTGACTAGCATGCCATGTGTTGCAAATTGTAAATGTGCATGTAGAAACCACTAGGACTTGTACGTGTATATCATGAGTAGTGTTGCTTGCTGAGTCCTTGGACTCACTCCTTGCTTCGGCGTACAGGTATAGTTGGTGACACGGCACCGTTGGAGGAGACGGTGGAGACGGACTCCGAGCGCGGAGACTAGCTTTGGAGTTTCTTGAGATTTGTGTATTTCATAAGTATGTAATTTGAACATTGTATTAGAGTATTATGAAAATGATGTATAAATGTGGACAATTTGTGGTTCTATTTCAGCAATTTAAATTATGTGGACCTTTAGTTCTGTTATGTTAATTGCAAATTGCATGTATGTTTAATGTGGATGATGAATGAATGGAGACAGTTGTCTTTTACTTCTGCTACTCTGTTGTATATTCGCGTGTATCTCAGCTGTATGTATCGTTTGGGTAAATGTCCCACTGTGAGGACTCTTGCTATATGGACGTGGGTTGGTATAACCGTACCGGTATAATGAGGGCCGTCACAAGAGGGGTACAATAGGATACAAACCTCCTGCAGGTTACCTTACACAAAAATGTGAATGCTTGTGCGTTGGCTCAACAATAATGAGCAAACACAGAAATTCAAAAAGAAGAATAGACAAGAGTGAGACTCAAATTCTTTCTGAAAACACAGAGGTGGACGGAAGAGGATCTGAATTGCAGTAGTCCACTAAATGAAGAAGACTTTGAATTGCAGAAGGAGAGCAGAAGTCTTGAGACTGAAGCGTGGCTCTCTTTTTCTTGATTTGCTTTTCTAGCTTTCAAATGGGAGAGAAGTGTTGGCCGTTGAGTCTTCTATTTCATCTATGTGTTATATGTCTTTTATCTTCGATCTTCAGCTTCTTATATAGGCTTCAAACTTTTTGCCCATTTGAATTTGGCCGTTTGAAGCTAGCGTTTGAAGGAGATAGCCGTTTGAGAGGAGGCTTTGATCTTCTTAGGTTTGTCCATCAAATCCTTAGCTTCATGAGTCCAACGTCTCTTGGCTATATGTTGTAGTTGCATGCTTGAAAGACTTGTATCATGATTGTTCTGCAATTTCCATGCTTTGTGCAGAGATTTAGCCATTCCTTATTAAATGTTCTGCAAACCTGAAAGGACAGGATAAGAGAAAAATGCCTCCATGCATGCTTTCGGAGGTAGGTGAGATAAAGAATAAGATATACAGAAGTTCAGAACATTTAAGAATGAACAGACAGTTGCACACATTTTTCTTTTTAAAAGACATGGTATTTCTGACAGTAGTAGGTAGGTTCTGACAGATAGCCCATCAAACTTATCAATCATTTAAATTTTTATCATCCGTCAAACATAGATCAACTTATCTTCCTGTTAGAAAAAGAGAGCAAATATATCATATATATTATACAGATCCTAAAGGAGATACTACTCAGAAGATATTTTGAATAAACTATTTTTCCCACCAAAAAGAATAATTGAGTTTTTAAGAAGACTTTCTCAAAGTAAGATATACTTTAATGGAAAGTTCATGTAATGATGTATGTTAACTAGTACTGCAAATAGAGATGTGATTTTTAACTAAGTACAGATATGTAACAAACAACAAGAAATACTTCGACTTCTAAGAAGTCGGAGTATGACTAATAGAAACAGTAAACTTCGACTTTATTAAAGTCGGAGTGAGAAGGCAATGACTTCGACTTCCTTGGGAAGTCGGAGTATCAACAAATGGACATCGGACTTCGACTTATAGGAAGTCGGAGTAAGCCCAGTCTTCGACTTTTAAGAAGTCGAAGTTCCTTCACACTTCGACTTTCAAGGAGTCGGAGTAAGGCTGGACTTTGATAGGAGTCAGAGTTCTGCTAGACTTTGATTTTTAGGAGTCGGAGTGTTGCCATACTTCGACTTTCAAGAAGTCGGATTGTCAAGAGTCGGAGTTACTATGATATACAGTATATGCTGTGGACTTAGAAAATTTTTCGGACTTAGAGTGTTTTATGACAAAAGTTATACAATAACTGTTTGATTTCCATAATTTTGTAAGGGTGAGAATATATTAAAAGGTTTTGTCATAACAAAAAATATTGTGATAGATATTTTAGTAAATGAAGAGTTGCTCAATAATTCTCCCCCTTTTTGTTAATGACAAAAACTTTTTATAATGTCAGTGAAAACAATTTTGGTATAGAGATAAAATATAGAGATAAAATAAGTTAAGTCTAGTTTAGTTTTCACTTTTTTTACTCTTCTCCCCCTTTGTGACATTAACAGAGAGGTAAAAAGGAGACAATAAGGAGAGAAATATACTTGTATTCATTGCTTGAAATAATTACATCATGCAGTAAAGGTAGAGCTAGGGAGATACAGAGAGGCTGGTATGCGTTTGAGAAAGGTTGGAGAAGATCCCAGAGTTTCTTCTCATTTTCAGGGAAGAAATTCTCAAAAAGACTGCCATCTATCTTATAAGAGGGGCCTATGGAAGGAAGTTTCCTATAGGACTTGATATGCCGGCGATGATACCAGCTAAGTCTCCTATGGTATTTGTCAACAGACAAGGAAAAGCGGAGGGGAACGAATTTCTTCTTGGCAGCTAAGGACAGGAAGTCATGAATAGTGACATTCCAGTGAAGTCCTTGGGAATAAGATGCATCCTTGGCCCGATAATAGATGATGTAGTGTTGGATCCATTTATCATAGAAAGACTTCCTAAGGTTGTCATAGCCTTTTAAGGAGGAAGACAACAGGGGATAGCTTAAGCCTTCTACATTCTGCACTAAGGACTGGATAAGTTGCAGCCCATTCTTCTTCATTCAGTCTCTCTGATTCTGCAAAGCAGTGCTGAAATTCTAGCATGTGTTGAGAGCTCTTGGGACCATACATTACTTCAATTCTATGAAAGGATAGCTTGATGTTGTACTTGACCTTGAATCTTGCTGCTATCCTAATGTGCATGTTAAGAACTAGGTTGGCAAACTGCTTCCTAGCAGAAATGGCACCTACTAAGCTTGGATGCAAGCCAGAGGGCAAACCAATAGTCATGGAGAGATTAATTGGTCTGTTACCTTGAAGGATCATCCTCCACTGCCCTTTATTGACATCTAACAGGCCGAGATTAAATCTCTCTTTATTGAAGGTCCTCATCCTAGTGTAGTCTCTCTGGAGATCTCTCAGGAGAGTACCAAACAGGTCAAAGAATCTAAGATTGAGGTGTTGGTGGATAGTTAGAAGAGGATTTATAGATTTGGCTGAAATGAATTGTTCGATTTTAGAGGGGTAGGTGTCTAGAAATGCAGAGGGGGAAAGACTTTGGCTTTTCTATGTAATCAATTTTACATCAGCCATATGGACTTCAGAAGTTTTGATGAGGAGAGGGAGCTAGTCTTCAAATTTATAGTCTAGCATCCCATGAACTTCAAGAAAAACTTTTATTGTAAAAAAATCTCTGAACAATTTCATGTAATGTTCAGAGTGATGGGTGATGGCTTACCAGAATGGTGTAAGAAGGGATCCATGGTTGCGAGAGCTTACACCGGATGAAAGACCTGGTGTAGAGCTAAGTGAGGATACAATAGAAGGTGGAGGAAGAGAAGCAAAGAAATGTGGTGGTTGGGTGTGAAGGTTTAGAACATTTTCCTCAAAAGTTTTGAAATGATACTTGAGAGGAAATGATGAAATGGATGTAGTTATTGGAGGGTCAATGGTTGGTTGTGAAGTGGAGAGGGAAGGTGAGGGAATAGAAATGGAAAGAGTAGGTTGAGTAGGAGGTGGAGGAGGTAGTTCAGAAATTGGAGGTAGAAGGGGAGCAAGATCAACAGTTGGAGGAGGAGAAGTAGTAGGATCAGAAACAGTAGGAGGTTCTTGAGTAGTGGAGGGAGAGGGAATAGGAGAGGATAGGGAAGGGAAGACGGGTTGACCTGACTTCATCAACTTCCTCCTAACCCTTCTCTTGAAGGTCTAGACTTGAGGGTCTCCCTCCTGATCACTCTTTTCTAACTGCTGCTCAGAGGACAGGACTTCAGGAACCTACGGTTGCTGTTCTGATTCTGCTGCTAGATCTTTTACTGGCTGAGCCAAACTGCCTTCAGGCTGAACATCTGCTGCTTGTTGCTGGTGGTGCTCCTTACCTGGAGAAGGGGGAACTTGAGAACTAGTTGTGCCTTGCTGGCACACTAACTAAAGCAAGAGATCGTTTACTTGATGGACCTCTTCAGACATGGAGTCAAACATTACATCAAGCTGCTGAATCTGTGATTGCAGCACTGATAACATCTCCTACTGCTTCAAAATTAGCTGGACCACATCATCCAAATTCTTACTAGACTCCCCTGAGACCTAGGCTGGGTCTCAATGAGGGGTGGAGACACATGATGAAATTCCTCAAAAGAGGATTCTACTAGCGTGGTCTGGGGAGCCTCTTCTTCCTGAGCTACTCCTTTTCCTCTTAGATCCCTTAGCACCTTAGCAATAGAATCTTCAGGAGCGTCTTGTGCTTGAGGAGGGACAGGAGGTTGGACTTGCTCTTGAATTTTTGGGACTGCTTCTTCTTCGGTAGCTGCTTCCTGAGAGGGAAAGGAGCTCTGTGCCTCATCTAGAAATATCTCGTGAGAGCACTGGGGTACAGAGTCCTTAACCCAAATGTTTTATGCCTTATTTTCCAAAATATAGTGGCTTCTCCTCAGAGTGGAGAGCCCTATCTTTTCCTTGACGGTTGTGGACACTTTCTCTGCTAAGTCCACGGAGAACCTTCTGAACACAAGAGTTAGCAGGGGCCCATAGGGAAGGGACTCCTGCAGATTTCTGGAGCATGCCATCCTCTCCAAAATGATGGACAGCATGTTCACTTTGTGTCGCTGAACTGCCTAAAAAAGTAATCTTCCATCTCGGACTATAATAGATGAGTGCGTACCTGCTCTGGGAGTGATGATGTTGGTAATGATCAAATGAAGTAGTCTCTTTTCTGCAGAGAGCTCGTTGACAAGGAGCCCTTTCTTCGAAATGGAGCCTAGATTTCGAATGACTCCCAAATGCTGCTTCTCCAAGGGACGATTTCGCTGATCTTATGTCTAGTGCCCAGACAATCCAAGATTTCCACAAGAAGCTCTTTGGAGATGGTGACAGATTTACCTTTCACAACACCTAAAACTAAACCATCTACTAAGACTTGGAGAGACAAAAAGAAAGTCTTCATAGCGCCTTCGAAGGAGGGTTCAGAAATCTGACATAGCTTCTCCCATCCCATCGCAGCAAGGGTTTCTACAACCCAACTAAGTCTGCCAGAGAGGTGGCTGAAATGTACTATCTTTCCTGGACATACGGAGGGTTTGGTCAAAGACAGTCATTGGAACTGCTCTAGGGAGAACAGGGAACCTTCAGAAGCCCTAGACGAAGCCATCTAGACATACGAGGAATGGAGGTCTAAGAAGGATGCTAGAAAAGATGTAGAAATCATCTAGAAAGACTTAATTAAGATCCTACCTTTCTTCCAAGAAGAGGTGAAATCTGCAGAGACTTTGAGCTTGGTTCTGCAGTGATGAAGAACAAACGCAGGAACAGGTAGAAAGACGACAGAGGAGTCGAAGAGATTTCAAATGGGTAAGTTTCGAAGGACGGGAAAAAGGGGTTTTAATAAAGGTGGAGGAATGTGAAACAAACCGTCGATGAGAGAACAAAGGGTCGAGATTTAATGAGCGAGCAGTTACATTTTATTGCCAAATTTAAAAAAAAAAAAATTAATATAACCTTTTTTTTAATATAGACTTCGACTTTACAAACTCCGACTATTGGAGAGTCGAAGTTCCAAACTCTGACTGTTGGAGGGTCGAAGTCTCAGGACCTAGAGAAATTTTTAATGATGCGGAGAATCATGCAGTGCAGAGAATTTTAATCAGGATTGCACATACCAATTTCTCGTCTGATAGATGTAAATCTATCTTCAGGTAGAGGTTTGGTGTATATGTCAGCCAATTGATTATCTGTAAAAACAAATTCAAGTAGAATATCTCCGTTACTTACATGGTCCCTAATGAAATGATGTCTGACCTCAATGTGCTTGGTTCTTGAGTGCTGGATAGAATTTTTGGTTAAGTTGATTGCACTTGTATTGTTGGAAAGCATTGGAATTCCATGCAGATTATGACCATAGTCTTCCAGTTGATGCTTGATCCATAGCAGTTGAGTACAACAACTTCCAGCTGCAATATATTCTGCTTCTATTGTGGACAAGGCTACTGAGTTTTATTTTCTAGATGACCAAGACATCAAACATCCTGCAAGAATTTGACAAGTACCACTGGTGCTTTTTCTATCTATCTTGCATCCAGCATAACCAGCATCACTATATCCAAGCAATTTAAATTCAGAGCATCTGGGATACCATAGACCTAATTTACTTGTATTTATAAGATATCTAAAAATTCTTTTAACATCATTTACATGCGATTCTTTAGGATCAGCTTGGAATCTAGCACACAAACATACACTAAACATTATGTCTGGTCTACTGCCAGTAAGATAGAGCAGTGATCCAATCATGCCCCTATAGATCTTTTGATCTATCTTTTTTCCAAGTGGGTCACTATCTAACTTGATACCTGAGCTCATGGGTGTTCCTAAGGGTTTACACTTATCAAAACAAAATTTAGATAGAAGATCTGAAATGTACTTGGTTTGACAAATGTGAGTACCTTCCTTGGTCTACTTGATTTGCAACCCAAGGAAGTAATTAAGCTCACCCATCATGCTCATTTCAAATTCACTTTGCATAAGCTTTTCAAAGAGTTTGCAGAGTGATTCATTAGTAGAACCAAAGATAATATCATCAACATATATTTGAACAATTAAGATTCCTTCTGAAAATTTCTTAATACATAGTGTGCTATCTACTTTACCTCTTGAAAAATCATGTGATATAAGATAAGCACTTAGTCTTTCATACCAAGCTCTTAAAGCTTGTTTTAGACCATATAATGTTTTCTTTGAACGGAAAACATGATTTGGGTACTTAGTATCTTCAAAGCCTGGTGGTTGCTCAACATAGACTTCTTCTTTTTATAAAACCATTCAGAAATACACTTTTGACATCCATATGAAATAAGTTGATATTAAGAGAGCATGCATAAGCTAGTAAGATTCTAATTGCTTCTAATCTAGCAACTGGGGCATATGTTTCATCGAAATCAATACCTTCCTCTTGGGAATATCCTTGTGCTACCAGTCTAGCTTTATTCCTTATGATCACTCTTGATTCATCCATTTTGTTTCTGAAGACCCATCTAGTCCCAATAACTAGATGGTCAGAAGGTCTGGGAACAAGTGTCCAAACTTGGTTGCGTTGGAACTGGTTAAGTTGCTCTTGCATAGCTAGGATCCAAGATTCATCTGCCAGTGCATCATCGATTGTCATGGGCTCTATTTCAGAAACAAAAGCAGTAAAGTCATAGGGAATGGTCATACATGTTGTCCTTACCTTGTCTTGAGGATCACCTATTATATTTTCTTTAGGATGATCTTTGTGATACCTCAATTTCTTAGGTAGTCCTTCATGTATATCTTCTTGTTCTTGGAGTTCCTCAAGTGGAGGATCTTCTTTAGTTTCTTCTTTTTCTTCAAGTGAAGTTTGTTCTAGATCCCTACACAATTTTTCAACAACATCTTCTTCTTATATTTTCTTAATAGAAGGATTAGTTTCATCAAATAAAGTGTGCACAGATTGTTTTATAGTTAGAGTTCTTCTATTAAATACTTTATAACCTCTAGGTTTTGAAGTATATCTTAATAAGAATCCTTCATCACTTTTAGCATCTAATTTTCCTAGATTATCTTTACCATTATTTAAAATAAAACACTTACAACCAAAAGGTCGGAGATGACTGATGTTTGGCTTCTTTTCCTTGTAGAGTTCATAGGGTGTCTTCTTCAAGATAGGTCTGATCATACATCGGTTGATAATGTAGCAGGCTATGTTGACTGCTTCTTCCCAGAAGTACTTTGGTAGATTGTATTCTGTAAGTATTGTCCTGGCCATGTCCAGCAGTGTTCTGTTCTTTCTTTCTGCTACTCCATTTTGTTGTGGTGTTCTTGGTGCAGAGAAGTTGTGTTCAATGCCATTTTCTTTACAGAACTTGACAAATTCTTTATTCTTGAATTCTCCACCATGATCAGATCGAATACTAACTATTTGAAATTTCTGATTCTTTTGTACTAATTTACTGAACTTTAGAAAAGCTGAGAATGTTTCTGATTTGGCTTCTAAAAATGATACCCAAGTGTACCTTGAGTAATTATCCACAATTACATAGCCATAAATCTTTCCTCCAAGACTAATTGTTCTCAGTGGTCCAAATAAGTCCATATGAATGAGTTCCAAGGGTTTGGAAGTTGTTACCACTATTTTGGACTGAAATGAAGTCTTGATCTGCTTTCCTTTTGCACAAGCTGTACAGATTCCAGATTTCTTTATCTTTATTTTCGGAAGACCTTCCACCAGATCCTGCTTAATTAGCTTCTTGATTATTGAAGTACTAGCATGACCTAACCTTCCGTGCCATAGATCAGTTTCCTCACTCTTTGTGGTTGCAAGATAAAGATTAACTTCTTTTAATTCTGCTAACTGTAGAGTGTAAAATTTTTTTACTCTGAGAGCTTCGAACACTGTTCTTCCATCCTTTTCTATTATACACTTATCATTCTGAAACTTAACTAAGTGACCTTTGTCACAAAGTTGACTGATGCTAATCAGATTGTGTTTTAGACCTTCTACATACATGACATCTTCAATCAGATCTTTATCTTTTGATCCTATGGTTCCACAACCTAGAACCTTTCCTTTTTTATTATGTCCATATGTAACTTGACCAATTTCATCTCTAAATCTTGTAAATAGTTTTCTGTCACCTGTCATATGCCTTGAGCACCCACTATCCCAAATACCATTTGGATGCTCTTAGGCGACCCTGCAAATAGAATTAAGCTTTAATTTTTGGTACCCAAATTTTCTTGGGTCCTTGATGGTTAGTTTTCGGAATCCAGTGCAAGTGTCTGGTTGTTCGAGCTCCTTTTAATTTTACAACTAATGATGTTTTACAACTAGTGAGTTTTTCTATAGTTATTTTTAGATAAATATTTTCTTCTCTTAATTTTTCTTCATCTTGTAGTTCTTTTAGATTAGCTTCAAGTTCCATAATTCTTTTGTTTTTTATTTTTAAATCTTCGCACAGTAATTCATTAGGTCTTTTGGTTTCAGTCAGATTTTGTCCTAACTTTTCTACTTCAGTTTTTAGAAAAGTGTTGGATTTTTCTTGATTTAGTAGATTTAGCTTGACTATTTTCATTAGTTTAACTACTATTTTATATTTATCATAAAGTTCATTGAATGCATCTTCTAGATTATCTGAATCAGATTTTGAACATGAATTAAAAGAGATTTCAGAATTTACTTGTTCTAGTCCTGTCATAAGGGCTAGATTGGCTTCTTCTTCTTCTTCAGATTCTGAACTTGAGGAGTCTGAAGTTGTAGCTTATTCATTATCCCAAGTAGCAGCCATAGCCTTCTTTTTGAATTTTTTTTAATCTTCTTTCTTTTCCTTTCTTCTTATCAAATTTCTAAGCTGGTTCCTTCTTTTTTAGTTTTGGACATTCTGACTTGTAGTGTCCATGTTGATTGCATTCAAAGCATGTTGGCTCCTTCTTCTTTTCTTTTCTGAAGTGTTTCCTTGACCCGAATTTCTTCTTCTTTGCAAGAATTCGTTGAAGCTTTCTTGATAGCATGGCTTCATCTTCACTGTCATCTGATTTTTCTTTTGATTCTTTAGAGGAGGAAGAGTCTGTAACTTTCAAAGCATTTGGCATTTTCTTTTTCGAAGTGCTTTCAGAAAATCTTTCCATAACTATTTCATGATCCATTAGTGAACTAATTAATTTATCAATGGGAAGTTTTGTTAAATCATGAGCTTCCTCTATAGCAGTGACCTTCGGGGTCCATGAAAGAGTTAAGGATCTAAGTATTTTCCTGACAGTTTCTTCATCAGTGAGAGTTTTACTGAGAGAGCTTAGACCAACTACTATATTTGAAAAGTCTGTTATATATTTGAGTAATATTTTCATTTGGAAGCATTTTAAATTGTTCATATTGTGAAACAAGAATATCTATTCTAGTTTGCTTAACTTTGTTTGTCCCTTCATAAGTTACTTGTAACTTATCCCACATTTCTTTTGCTGATTTGCATGTTAATAATCTATTAAATTCTCATTTTGATAATGCACATCATAGGTAATTTCTAGCTTTAAAATTCAGAGATAATTTAACCTTATCAGCTGCTGTAATTGCAGTAGTACCTTCAGCAGAAATAATGACATAATCACCTGTTTCTATTACCTGCCACAGATCAAAGTTTGTGCCTCGAATGAAGCATTCCATCCGCATCTTCCAGTATTGGTAGTCCTCACCATCAAAGAATGGTGGCCTGGTAACTGACTGACCTTCATAGTTGTCAGCTTCAGCTGCCATCTCTTCTCAAATCTTTCGATTCTTCTAAGAAGACCTCACTCTGATACCACTTGTTGGATCGAGATGGCATAATAGTGTCCTAAAGGTAGGTGAATAGGACTTCTTTTGCATCTTAAAAAATTTTATCTAAAAGATAAACAACACTAAATGACTTTGTTAGTAATTAGTGTGATGTGTGTGAAGCAAGTTAAAAGACTTGCCAGAATCAATCACACAAAAGGCATAAGAAATTTATCCTGGTTCTGCCCTTCCTATATGGAAGTCCTACGTCCAGTCCCCAAGAAACCACTTGGGATTTTCACTAAACTACCAAGAACACTTGGCCTTCTCTCAACCTTGAGAGGAATTACAGACCCACTTGCTCCCATCAAGTCTTCCCTTAAACAAGGGGTACAAAGACCATCTACACTTGTAGATCTTCCCTCCACAAGAGGGGTACAACAGAATACAAACCTCCCGCAGGTTACCTTACACAGAAATGTGAAAGCTTGTGCGTTGGCTCAACAATAATGAGCAATTACAGAAATTCAGAAAGAAGAATAGACAAGAGTGAGACTCAAATTCTTTCTGAAAACACAGAGGTGGACTGAAGAGGATATGAATTGCAGTAGTCCACCAAATGAAGAAGATTGCAGAAGGAGAGCAGAAGTCTTGAGACTGAGGCGTGGCTCTCTTTTTCTTGATTTGCTTTTCTAGCTTTCAGATGGGAGAGAAGTGTTGGCTGTTGAGTCTTGTATTTCATTTATGTGTTATATGTCTTTTATCTTCGATCTTCAGCTTCTTATATAGGCTTCAAACTTTTTGCCAGTTTGAATTTGGCCGTTGGAAGCTAGTCGTTTGAAGGAGATAGCCGTTTGAGAGGAGACTTTGATCTTCTTAGGTTTGTCCATCAAATCCTTAGCTTCGTGAATCCAACATCTCTTGGCTATATGTTGTAGCTGCATGCTTGAAGGACTTGTATCATGATTGTTTTGCAGTTTCCATGCTTTGTGCAGAGATTTAGCCATTCCTTATTAAATGTTCTGCAAACCTGAAAGGACAGGATAAGAGAAAAATGCCTCCATGCATGCTTTCGGAGGTAGGTGAGAAAAAGAATAAGATATACAGAAGTTCAGAACATTTAAGAATGAACAGACAGTTGCACACATTTTTCTTTTTAAAAGACATGGTATTTCTGACAGTAGTAGGTAGGTTTTGACAGATAGCCCATAAGACTTATCAAACATTTAATTTTGGACCATCGGTCAAACATAGATCAACTTATCTTCCTGTCAGAAAAAAGAGAGCAAATATATCATATATATTTTACAGATCCCAAAGGAGATACTACTCAGAAGATATTTTGAATAAAATATTTTTCCCACCAAAAAGAATAATTGAGTTTTTAAGAAGACTTTCTCAAAGTAAGATATACTTTAATGCAAAGTTCATGTAATGATGTATGTTAACTGGTACTGCAAATAGAGATGTAATTTTTAGCTAAGTATAGATATGTAACAAACAACAAGAAATACTTTGACTTCTTAGAAGTCAAAGTATGACTAATAGAAACAGTAAACTTTGACTTTATTGAAGTCGGAGTGAGAAGGCAATGACTTCGACTTCCTTGGGAAGTTAGAGCATCAACAAACAGACATCGGACTTCGACTTATAGGAAGTTGGAGTAAGCCCAGTCTTCGACGTTTAAGAAGTCGGAGCTCCTTCAAACTTCGACCTTCCAGGAGTCAGAGTAAGGCTGGACTTTGACAGGAGTCAGAGTTCTGTCAGACTTTGATTTTTCAAGAGTCGGAGTGTTGCCATATTTCGACTTTCAAGAAGTCGGAGTGTCAAGAGTCGGAGTTATTGTGATATACAGTATACACTATGGACTTCGAAATTTTTTTTGGACTTAGAGTGTTAGAGACAGTAGTTATATAATAACTTTTTGATTTCTATAATTTTGTAAGGGAGAGAATATATTAAAAGGTTTTGTCATAACACAAAATATTATGATAGATATTTTAGTAAACGAAGAGTTGCTCAACAACTAGTGTCGACCTTATCTTCAACGAGAGTCGACACTACTGTCATTTATTCTTCAGAAGCTTGCTGGGTAGACTTTCAGAGTCGACCTGTCTATCAACTACAGTCGACACTATTGAAGCTTTTTCTTTAGAAGCTTGCTGGGCAGACTTTGAGAGTCGATCTGTCTGTCAACTAGAGTCGACACTACTTTTACAAAAACTTTGTAAACTTGTATATATGAAGAGTAGACCATCAAAACATGTCATTATCAGTAAGATGTGAAATATTAAGTATGAAAAACATGTTGTTTATTCACTGTTGAAATATGTACAATATGTGCAATATGTCATCATCAAAATCAAAGTATGAGTGATGTCGATTGGTCATCATTAAAAATTATCATTAAGAAATTCAAATACACACTAAACACAACAGCGACAACTTGACAAGTCATACTGACATGCTTGCAACTCTGACAAATGTCAGATGACCAAAGCCACGGAAGACTGTCGCGTCCCGTTGACCAAGTGTAACAGGAAAGCCGGGAGCGACAAGAACTCGATGCACAAGCAGAGCACGACAAGGATGATTGTTGTGTCAGACACCCCCGATGCGGCACTAACGTGTCACCCAGACGAGATGCGTTAGGAGCCATTCATCCAAGACATTAGATTAGAAAGCCAGAATGTGGGGATGCTACACTTTCCTTCAAAAGGGGCATACACCACTTGCTCCTAAGCAAGTCTTCCCTTCACTGAGGGGCATACAAACCTCTTACTTTCAGTAGGCCCTCCCTTCTACAAAAGGGGAATGCAGTTAACAAACCCCCTGCTGGTTACAAGCACTAATGTTTATACAAGGTGTTACTCAGAGAATGAGCAAGCACAAACAAAAAGAGAGATACAAAGATGAAGGATTGGATGCACTCTTCTCTTTCTGGCTATCAGTGGACATGATGAATATTCTAAGATGTTTGTCCACATAGTTGAAGACTAGTCAAAGGTTTGAACAAATGAGCTTATTCTTCAGTGCTTGCATGTATGTTTTTCATGCATGGTATCTTTTTTATTCTTCAAGGCTTCAACTGCTTTATATAGAGTGTTCAATTTTCAAAGTTTTCAGCTATCCACTTGAATTTGATCATTTGAAATATGAACATTTAGACTGGGAAGAAACCTCTTGAGAGTAACATCTTCAAGTCTTACGTCTAACAATCATCTTTGTTGTTGTTCTGGGATAGCCTTCGTGCTTCTGTAGATAGCTGCACTTATTACCTGCATATACCAAACCCATGCAAAGTCTTTCTCTTTTCTGGGGTTAGAATGGTTGCAGATAATATATTGGAGAATAGGAATAAAAGATAAGACTTCTTAAATACTTCTTTTTGTCCCAGAGAGAAAGTACATGTCCTAAAGTATGCAAGAGTAGGTAGATATTAAAGTGAAATGGACATCTACTCGGAGAGCAATCGAACTACAAAGTATTTTTCCCTAAAACATGGAAATCTCTGTCAATTTGAAAGACATTGGCAGATATCTTTTAAATCGAACAACTATCAAAGAACATTTAGAATAAAACAACTCAATATATGTTCTCTTTAAAATAATAAACTGAAATGTAGAGAACATGAGTACAAGATGAAAATATAATAATAATAATAACCTAAACTTCGACTCTTAAGAACTTGAAGGAGTCGAAGTGTAACTTCGACTATAAAAACAAAGGAGTCGATAAGGCACTTTGACGGGTCAAGAGTCAAACTGGAAATAACAGTAATCAAAACACTTATAAAGTAATCAGAATGATAAGTCAATGATTGTTCAGTAATTGGAAGATAATTATATAATTTTTCTTTTTTTTATTGAGTCTTAATCCTATAGTTCAAACTTGAAGTTGGCTATGTACTAGTTTCGATTATCGAAAGGAAATAAAAAGTTTTGAGATTATGGAATGTGTAAATTATTTGTGTTATATGTGATTGTTAGCTAGAGACTTATTTACCGACTGTTCACGTCTCAATTTTTCTTCCGCTGCTATGTTTAGGACGTGACAAATGATTTGTTGAAAGACATGGGAACATGTTGGGGACATAGAGAGGGACCTATGGACGAATTTAATTAGAGTTTAGTCAGAAACTACCTTTTGGTCATTTTCTTAAGTAGATGGTGAAGATGACGAGTTTACATGAAGAACACCTAAACTTCTGGTTGTTCCTTGCCTCCTCCTGCTCCTAGTCTTGCTTCCCATGTCCAACAATGTTTAAAGAGGTCTGGGGAAGCCAAGGAGGGTCATATAAAGTATTTATAAAGCTAGGTCTTGCATAAACAAGTTGTAGTTATCTAATCTTGTGGGTAGGAGTCCTACCATGTTTTGGACTTCTTCCTATGGTTATTATGTACTAATTACACTGTTTCTCAAGGTTTAAACTTATTACATGGCCCATTTGACATGCTGTTATACTTAGTTAACCCACTTAAATGATGGTTAATGGGTTAGTATGAATTTTAAATAATAACTTCTCATATTTGACCTCCATTGGGCCCAATAAAATTATTTCACATTAGTTACTTTCATGTGATAATGAGTTTATGATGTTATCGCCTTAAGTCGTAGTTTATGATTTCACTAACCCAAACATATTTGTTTGACCCTAACTTCTTTACTATTATTTGCATCCTATTATTTTGTTTCTCATCTTGAATTTTCATGTGATTGGTTTTACATATGTGATAATGGGTTTTACACATTATCGGGTATTACCGTCTTAAGTATTGTTTAGGGTTCCACTAGCCCTTTTGTGTTCTAATTGGTCTAGTTTCTTTATTCATCATTATATTGCATTATTTAATTCCCAATTATAAATTTTCATCTCATTCTATATCACTTTCGTGCATATGATAATAAGGTTTTTTTCATTGTTAGCTTATTTATCTTTAAATTTGATATTGAATCCTTACTTAATTATTTGTAAAATTTGATTTCCTCCTATTTTTTCTATTTACTTATGATTTAAAATTTGGGTTGTTACATAAAAAATCTGACAGGGTATTTATGCATGTTTTTCTCTTAAAATATGTATTAAAAGATAAAATGCCCTTCCACGTTGGATTAAATCTTTCCTTATTTTTAGAAAAGAAAACAGAAACAAATTCTAACCCTTTTTTTTTGCTCTCAAATGTGTTCAGTATGCCATGTGTATCTCTCCCCTATCCTCCTCCCCTCTTTATAGTCGGCTTCTCCTCTTTACCTCTCCATGTTTACCAATTGCTTTTTCTCTCCATATTTTGACAGAACCAAGCTGACCTACCTTTCAACAGATCAATCAAATCAGAGCGGGCTAACAAGATGTATGAAACCAAAGTATTTTAAGATAATGATAAGTTTGCCCAAACCTTAAGGGTTATTGTATGAGAATCTCAAAATTTAGGACAAGAATTTTAGTAATATTTTTAGGTTTGAAATTATTTTAAAAGAAAAAGTACCCAAACACTGCACGTTTTTCCTTTCTTAGAGTTATTCAAAGCAATAACAGATGTTTATTTAACCTTGAATTTATGGAACATTTAACTATAATCATGGGATTGCTTATGAAAATATGTATCAAGATCACCACCAATGGGAGCTAAATGTTATTCTACAATACATATCAGAGTTCAAGGAGAGTATAATGTTCGCTATCTCCATTCATTGTCTTAATCTATACTCATGTTTTATCTTTTATCACCTCTTAATGTGAATCTGTGAAGTTATTTCTGATACCTCTACCAAACTTTTGGTACAGGATTGGGATGTGGGAGGAGGATAATTTAACAAAACTGAGTTAGCGTCAACTTCTCCCATTAATCTGTGGTGAGAAAATTTTACTGCACTTCTATAAGTGCAATAACACCACATCTAATTACATTTCAGGATGTCCATTTGTTCACCTCATGCAGTTCATTGTCCCACACTACGCCACTTTTCTTTTTTTAGATTTTGAAGTTTAAATTTTTATTTTAGAGTCTAACTTTTTATTTTAGTACCCAAATTCCTATTTTTGTATGTCAAAATAAAACTAAGATGTCAAAACTAAAGAGATAGACTCTAAAATAAAACATTGAGCCTCAAAATCTCAAAAAGATGCTGAACCACTCTTATATTTTATCATTTTCTTTTGTTGATAACAAAACACATGTTTAACTTAAAATATCATTAATATATTTTATATCATGTTTCTTCAATGAATATGTTGGATCGGTGACAATAGAACTTTTCACCTATAGGGGGGAGGGGGGGGGGGTGAATAGGTGTTTTTCGTCGCGAAACCTAATTAATAAAAAACTTAACAACACATGCTAGTTGTGTTAGTCAAACCACAAAGAACACAGAAGTTTTATCCTGGTTCGGATCTTCCTTCCAATGGAAGTCCTACATCCAGTCCCTAAGTCAAGCTCAGGATTTCACTATCTTTTCAAAAGATACAACACACTGGTCACTTACCGGTCTTCCCTTCTACACAAGGGGAATGACAACTCACTAGCTGTAACTAGTCTTCCCTTTAGAAAGGGAAACTAACTGCCAATACAACTTTGGCCTTCCCTCTTCGAGAGGGGTACACACCCTGCTCAATAGGTCTTCCCTTTCTCAAGGGGTGCAAAATGTTTTTGGCAAACTCCTTATGTGGAGGACTAGACTTTAGAAGGACTTCAGACTAAAAGAATAAGATAGAGAAAATATGGTCTGAAGAAGCACTTCCTGAGTCTAAGAAGAGAACCTTTACAAGGTAAGATTGAACAGCCGCTTTACTGCATGCATAGGCAAATCTTCAATGCGGCAGCCATACAGTGTCTTCAGAGAGGAAGCTTGATGTAGCACACTTGAAACTTTGTCTCCTTTTCTCGTGTATGTGCTTGTGTCTCTCTTACTTGCTTGTATATGGCTTGTTCTCTCTTTTCTTGTTTACTTTATTTCTTTCAACTTTCTTTGTATTTATAGTCTTCATCGTTGTAGCCGTTGCTTGATCTATTTGAATCTATCCGTTGGAGAAGTAGTCGTTGCATGTCTTCTTCTGAGGCCAACATGCATGTATTCTTCCAAGGGCGATGTGCTTGTCTTTTGCATTCACATTGATCAGTCAGTCCTTGTGTTGATGCTATTTTGTCTTTCATCCTGAACAAGGCAAGTTCCAAGATATACTAGAATGGGTCCAGTATGTTAGCAACAGATTTGATTATAGGCACTTGTGAGATATTTCAAATATTGACGGCTATCTTCTGTGCACTCACAATTAATGTTTTGTGGAAAAAGTTCTGCACAAAAATATGTAGTAGCTAGAGATCATGTAGTGCAGTTCTAACAAGAGACAATATGGATGTTCTTGTAACAGATGTCAGAAGACCTTTTTCGTAGACTTTGACTAAGATTTCAAGATACAGATATTTTTAGGTTCATGAGACAAAGCTATATGATTTTACATAATTAAAAGCTTTTGAAAAATGAGAGTGAAATACATGATAATTGATTTTAATCAATTTGCACTAAAAACTCGTATTTCAAAATAAAGTTGAAATCAAGAATTTATATTTGAACTAAACATATAATTATGAATTAATTTTTCTATAAGCGAAGAATGTCATGAATGTGATGAAAAATGTCAATGATGCAAAGATATCATATAATTAGTTCATTCTTCATTTTATCTGATAAAGATATAATGTTATTAGTTGAGGTGACTTATCAGATATGACGAAGTGAATTTCGGATATGACGAAGTGAACTTCGTATATCATGATTTCAACACGATTAGTCGAAATGAAATTTTCGTGTTTTATTTCACTTATGACGAAGTAAAATGACGAAGTGCACTTCATATATCACGATTTCAACGCGATCAGTCGAAATGAAATCTTCATGTTTTATTTCACATATGACGAAGTGAAATGACGAAGTGAACTTCGGAGTGTACTTAGTATATCTGATTTCAACATGATTAGTCGAAATGAAGTCTTTGTGTTTTTATTTCGTATATGATGAAGTGGACTTCGTATATGATGAAGTGAACTTCATATATTCTTTAAGCAAATGAAGTTATACTTAGGATTTTTTAGAGGAATAATTTGTATGTCGAGGTATGCTTTAGATATTTTATTATATGATATGCAAGAGAGAGAATGAAGTATTTGACTTATTTTGTTTATCAATAATTACCTAATTATTTTGTCATCTTCAAAACTTATTATATGTTATGGTTTGAATCTATGAATGTGCAATGTATATTTGAATAGAGATTCAACAAACTCTCCCTTTTTGTTGATGACAAAATACAGATATAAGGTAAATGCAATAATCAAAGCAAACTATGTTCTCATATAAAAGGTATGATGTAAATTCACATATGATGTTAACTCCCCATTTCATTTATAATTTGTCTCCCCCTTTATAGAACAGGGTTGCATTACATCTCTCCCCCTTTTTGTCATGTCAACAAAAAGGGAGGGACAACTCATCATCAGTCAAGTACAAAGTAAAGAGAAATGCCTCATAGTAGGGAAGGAGAAATCTGTGAAGATTTGGTTCAGTACTCTACATACATCTATTAAAAAGAGAAAAGTCCATGGTGGGCAGTTGGACCTAAAGAGCGTTTATGGAACGCAAAATGCCTTTGATAAAGAGTGTGGATAGTGGTTGGAGTTGGCAGTTTGAGATGAAATTGGATGAAGATTAATTCTTGTTGTTTGGACTGAATGAAGAAGAAAGTGGATGTCATACCCCATAAGTAGCATTCTTCCTAGGCATCATGCTTGGCTTTATAGTAGAGATTAAATCTGTCAGTCTAAAGTGGAGTGGAATGTCCCCCTAGGGTGGCATATTTGTGAGCAAAATAGTCATCAATGTCCCCCTCAAAAGAGGTGTACTCAGCAGAAAGAGTAGGATAGCATTGATGCCAGTCATAGAGGGAGAGTCTTTCCGTTTGAGCCAAAATGAGCTGAATGGATTGAGTAAGAGAGGAGTATTTTCTAGCAATTAGAAAGAGACATTCAAATAGGGAGAGAGAGAATTGGCATTTGACTAGTTTCCTGCATTGAGTTCTGATGGCCATTGTGAGAATCTATGAAGAGTTGGGACTAACAACAATGGTTCCTATTAGAGAAAGATATTTGTCAACAATAGGAATATGACAAGTGGATGGATTAGGATGAGCTCTGAAGGTATGAAGTCGTTCAAACTGATAATAAGAAATGTGAGGAAGGTTAAGAGTTATCATTTGTTTGTTGAAGTTGATCAGGCGCTCATTGAAACTGGCCAGCCATTCCAGAGTATCATTGTGTTTAATGTGGACTTGTTGCTAAAACCATTCATCCAAGCTGATGGTTGATCTGCCTGTTCTGGCTCTGTGAGCATTGGTTGTAGCACCCCGAAAATTTTAATTACATAAAAATTCAAATAAATAGAAATAAATAATTTCCATAATATGAGAGTATTTAAAACATACGTACCATTATCGTGTGTGCTAAAACAGATCGGAAAATTTCGTAAAAATTATAAATCAACCCTAAATATTACTACTAAATGTTTCACAAAGAAATTTGTGCCAAGAAAAATCAGATTAGCCAAGTTTAAAGTGTTTCACGACTTATTATCGTAATTCATGAATAAGTCGTAAAACCATTATCACACGTACTCGGATGAGTCAGAAAATTAAATAAAAATCATATATGGACTTCAAATATTATCCTCTAATGACCCATCAAGAAATTTGATTCAATAAAAATCATTTGGGCTAAGTTCAAGAGCTATTGCGATCGATTATCTAAATAAGGAAACAAGTCGGAAAACCGTTAACACAAAAATACGACGCAATCAAAAATTTAATAAAAATGTTGGAGAGACTTCCAACATTATATATTGATGACCCACTATCATAATTGGGCCAATGGACCACATATGACCCAAAAATCAAATAAAGCTAGAAAATACATAGAAATTCGTAACCATAAATAAGCTGAAATTAAAAAGAGGCAATTAGAGTTGGATTGGGATGCAATCATGCATTCATGGCAACCCAAATTCGTGCCTAACTATGAGGGGAGGTTTCCTAAGGCCTCACACACTCAAAGGGAGGAGGAAATCATCAAAAATAGGAAACCAAACATGCCCATCCCGAAACCCTCCTTTCCTAGTTATAATAGGACTCCTAAACACCATGGTTACTTAAATACTCTTCACCCAAACCCTAGGAACGAATTTAGAACTTGCTAGGGTCGTGTGGAGGAGCTCTTGGTGGCTGAGGAGCTGTGGAACGACCACAAGAAGCTATTCTTCTTCCCCTTCTCATCTGCTGCGACCTGCACAAACCACTCTTTTGAAGTCGACCAAAGGTGAGTCAAACCTAAAACAAACCTTTCAAGGCCTATACCCCTGGAAAGAGGGTCAAGTCTACATTCTAACCCAAGTGAAATTCCCAAATTCCATGCAGTATACACGGAGTAGTAAGTGTTTTCCTCCAAGTGGTCTGAACACAGGTTTTCTGGAATAACGGGACTTCTTCAACCCAAAAGGTAGGTTTTCTCTAGCCAAACCTTAACATATCCTATACAAATGTGTAGAGCATCAAGTTAACTTTCATTTCCCACTGGTTTCATCGAATTCCATTTAGTAGATCTTGATTTATAAGCATTTTGCCAAAGTCGCGCACTGTTAGAGCTTTCCCCGTTCTTAATATGTTGCACGTGTTTGAAGACCGAATTAGAGAAATCTCATAACATGAAAGTTATTCTACTAGATGTTCTCATCAGTTTTCATGTTGAACGTTTTGTCTAAATCTCTTTAGTTAGAGAGTTATAAGCGTGGTAATAGGGTTGCTGCATAAAAACTACGTCTTCAGGTTACCCTTGGTCTGACCTTGTGTTCTCCGTGATCAAAGACTATCGAAACCATCTTTATTGTTCAATTCCGATTTACTGGAAGTACCCTTGTATGTCTAGGTTGTTTTAAAACTAGTTTCGTTATTTTTCATACATTGTACAATTTATTCTCTATTTCGGAAGCACCTTGTGTCAATACATGGCACTCCTGGACCGCAATCCAAGAACATGTCCTTGCTCTGGCAGGATCTGGCACAGACCCTGTGAATGCGATGGCTCGATATGTCGCTTTCAGAGGGCTTGTTGCGACAGCCCTGTTGTCGCCTTCTGAAATGCGACATGTACTATGTCGCTATATGGCTGCCTGATCTGACAGACATGTCGCCTTCTTCACAACCCCCTGTCGCCTTCTAGCCATCTCTTCGCGGCCCTTCTCCTGTCGCAATCTGACGCCCTATTGCCTTCCTTATAGGGATATGTCGCGATCTCAGAACTTTACCTGAAACCACGTGTTTTCATGCATAGTTTTTCGCATATACCCAAGATCTGTTTAAATATGATATTTACTGTGTAAGTTGCATGTCTTGGGTCTGATCATTACATGATTGTTATTTAATGACTTAAAAAGTGTTAAACCCATTTAAAAGCTTTAATTACATGAATGCTATTCTAAGTGCTCCTTAAATGTTATGATCCATTCACGTTTCTTGTGATTTAATCTTCCTACTGTTCTACCACGTTTAAATGATAATGGTTATCATAAAATCTTGCAAACCATGATTAGTTAAAGTGCATAGTTTTATTCCATGTTATCTTGTCAAGTGCTTCCTGCGAGTTTGAGACCGATGGTTTGTGAATTGAGACACGCGTACCACACTACACACTAGCACTATTAGACAGCCTTTCTTGGGAAATTGGAAACTCTCTACCGGTCATTCCGAATCGGTAGACTAGCGACCTTTTCACCAAGGCCTCCGTAAATCTCCTCTGACCATGGATTCCCACATGGCCGACGAGTTGGTTGTACCATTGAAGTTCCTTGGAGATAGCGTGCACTTCCTTTCTCTTCTTGTTCTCGTGAGTGAGACTTACAAACTGGATTAAGCCATTAATGTAAAGATTGAACGAAAGTATAAATCGTACCGTTGTGCTGCCAAATTTATCTCTTGACCATTGTACTCGTGAAATCATGTTCCATTACTTATTACTTCTTCCCATCATCATCATGAACATGACATTACACCTGCTTACTTATTGAAACTCTCATTGGCCATTATTAATGACTGTGGGTATCTACATTTAAAATTTTCATGAGATGGCTGGCAGGGCACGACGTGTGTCCAAGGGCTCCAGTCTAGCCCCAATGACGGAGAGTCATAAATATACTGTTAACCATGGGGTATAATGATTACTGGCGTTGCATCTGTGCTGGGAGTACTTTCTTGCTTGTTGAATGTTAGATACATAACCACATACACGTGTCCTGGTGTACATTCTTGATGGATCTTTTCTTGGTGTACATTGGTGTCTACGTGCCTGATTAGTGTTACTTGATCGTGCTTGTGAAATCTTGCTTGCGTGATATGGTCATCCTGCATTTAATGCAATTAATGATATTTTGCATTTCTTGACATCAATTGAAATCTTGCTTGCTTGAGCAAAGTGATCTATTGCTAGTTCTATCTCGTTCACCAATCTTGTTCTATCGTAATCACTCTCTCTAGCCTGTTTTATATATCATGTTTTAACGAGTTTTATTCGTACTTGCATATCATTCATCGTACTTGCCTAGTTCTAAAATGTTAATCACTTATATCATTGCCCGCACATTGAGATATAAATCCTACTGGGCTAGTTTGCTCATTCCCTACTTTTACCCCATCTAGGTGACAATGAAGTTCAAGAGGAAGAGCAAGTCGAAGATGGGAATGCGTCCGAGTGATGAGCGTTCCAACTATGAGTCTAGTTATAGTAATTTGTTTTGAGAGTTAGAACATGTAGTAGGAAGTGAGAAGTATTATGTACTTTCCTTTCATTGAGTCTTAGTCCTATAATAGTTTCTATTTGAAATACAATGAGTTGAGATTTGAATACAATTTATATTGAGTTCAACATATGGGCCCTATTATGATGTTGTGTTGATACACATTTAGTGCGTGCTAGCTAGAGGCTTATTTGCCGACTGTCCACGTCTCGAAATATCGACTCGAATTAATTAATACTATCTGCTGCGTAATTCTCGGGACGTGACATTGGTCTTGAGAAAGGATCTGGCATCATCTGGATGTTGCTGAAGCCATTGGTCCTGTGTCAGATGCTTAGTGGTATCCAGAATGTGTTGCAATTTGGGTTCATTCAGTTGTTTCAAATCCACTATTATGAAAAGCCAGTCTTTGAGGTCCAGTGCTAGGAGTCCAACAGCCAGGTGATACCTCCAATTTTGAGATACTCTATAAGGCTCAGCAAGTTTCTACAGGTTTGCACTTTCAAAAATTCGTTTGGTCGGTGCTTGGGACCCCGGACGACATGTTTCGGCTGAATCAGGGATTTTCTGCAAGGCGGCTCTTGACGTCAAGTATGTGTGACATCAAGATGTAGTTGACGTCAACATGCCTTGACGTCAATCTGCTACTTGTTCTGACGGCAATTTCGATTGCCGTCTATTTTGTGTTGAGGTCAACATGTTTTGACGTCAAATTTTCTTGGAATCTTGACATCAAGATTTCTGTTGACGGCGACGAAGTTTGACGTCAAGTTCTGCATGTCCCAGTCTGAGTTTTTCTCTGAAACTTGTGGTTTTCTTTGGATAGGTTTGAATGAATAGAGTCGTGTTAAGGCAAGGATCTTACCTCAATCACGACCCTTGGCTCTCTATATATAGAGAGGGATCGTTTGGGGGAGAGAACTTTTGCTCTCTTGCTTGGGTTTGGGGTTGTGAGAGATGAGAGAGAGAGAGAGAGGGCAATCCCAAGGGTAGATCGGCCATGTTGCTGCTTGTTTGAGGTTGATGTTGTGAAGAGAAAGCTTCCACGACTTGAGAGGAAGGCTCTGGATGAGGAGATTGTGGCTAGATTGTGCTCAAGACGAAGGATTTGATCATGCTTGGAGGATACCTCTTTTGGGTGCAAAAGAGGGCTTCATCGGCTAAATTCTCTTGTTGTAGAATTTTCTTGAGGCAAGTAACTTAGGGTTTCTCTCCATGGACTTGTCCCTTAGGGTTTTTTTATTTTTCTAGATTTTTAGAAAATTATTTCGTCACTGTTTGCCATGTTTTCTTGCCCTCGATCTGCACTTTGTGCAGTCTGGGAACTTAATGGCAACAAGTGTGTCGTTAACCTGAACTTAACGACAACATATGTTAATGTCAAGTTCATCTTGTTCAAAAATTTATAGTTTTGCCATTTATGATGGTTTTGTGAGATTTTGTGATGATTTTTTAGTTCTTTTTATTCTGTCTTGACCTATTAATCATCATGATGAGTTTGGGTAACCCTAGATTAATTTTTATTAATTATCGTAACTATTTAAATTTTTTTATACGAAAAAACATGTGAATACTTGATAATTTTAATTTCCATGATGTATACATGTTATAAAAATCATTATATGCTATACTTCAGTTTGTTAGGCTATTGTAAGCATGATTTAGGGCTTGTTAATCTCGTTTTATTTCTGTTCATGAATAATTAGTACTTTTGTGAATAATAACTTGATTTCTGACTTTAATTATGAAAAATAGTGGTACTCCTCCAAAACTTATGAAACATTTCTGGTGTGGTCTTTCAAGTATATATACCCCATGGTTAAAATTTGAGTATGTTCTAATCACTGTACAATTAGTTATGAATTTTTGAAGCTTTTAGTATCATGTTTTAATAAGAAGTCTCAAATATATTTAAAAATATGATTAGCATCATGATTAGGTTCTGTTAATTACTGTTCATGATTAATATGAGTATCTAGAAATGATTAATATATGTTTCATGTTATATGTGTGCATGTGCATGGAAAGAGATAGAATATGTGATATGTGTGTGTGAAATATGTGTTAATGTGAAAAGATAAAAGTTGTGCCAATGAGACATTGCCACCATAGATTGCATGGAGCCGTACTGTAGCAGTGCCCCTACGGGAAGGCTCAATTATGTTACGTGACACTCGGGACAATAGGTTGTGTGAAATCCTGGAGGTGGACAAGTTCCACTTGTAATGGTGGGGAGGGCTTCTCCTAGTTCTGCGCAGTAACCAAGACTTGATCGCTTTGCCTGGTGATTAAGTATGTGTATGTGATTGTGTGATCTTTCTAGTGGTGGTTTGGGCTGTGTCTCAACTTTTGTAAAAAAATGAATATGTGAATAATATGTAAAATGATATATGAACGTGGCACGTGGTATGTGCAAGTGATGTGACATGTGATCGTGATCGTGAAAAGTGAAAACTATGTGAAAGCTACATGAAATCAAGTATAAGTGAATGAGAATGTGATAAATGTGAGAGTAAGTGCATGTGAAAGTAAATGTAAAAGTGCATGTGAATATGCCATGAGAAAATAATGCATGTGTTAATGTGATTTATGTTAAATGATAATTGTGATTTCATGTTAGTACCATGTGTAGAAGTATGTTAATTATGTCCATGAGTTAGTAAGTACTTGATGAGCATGTTATAAGTTTTAATATAAGTCATGTGTTAGTGTTATGTGAAAGTAAGAATTGCATGTATGTGATTATATGCATGTCTCATGTTAGTGACACCATGTTATAAGTGACCATGTTTAGAATTCTTGTTATACATGAGTTAGTAAGGCTTTGTTTAATAGATTCCATGTTTACATTATCCAAGTTATACCATGAGCATGCGCTAGTTTAATTGTTAATTGCTAATAAACTAATGATATTGTGATAGTTAGCAATGAGTGTAAACGGTTAGAAAGCATGTGTGGTAAGTGCGTGGTTTGTAATTCTAAGTTACTTGCTGACTCTGTATAAGATAATGAAAGTTAAACCACTGAGTAATCAGGAGGAATTGCATCTGGTAAATGTGATCTCTTACACTGAAAAGTGAGATTTAACTAATTTATTCTTGTATTTATTTCCCAGTAAAAATGAAAGAATATTCAAATAGGCAGGACAAAAAAGCTCAAGACTTGAATAAAATTCATATATACTGAATTTAGACCTATTGTTCTGCACTGTGTTAAATCTAAAGCTCACAACCTACTTGTTAAATACTTCTGCTCACTCATATAGGTCCCACTGACTCACATTTACATCATTATTTTAACTACATTTAGACCATTATGTCTTGCTATACTTTGTGTTGAGTGTGTCCTTGTACTTAAACTTTGATGCACAATCACAAAACACAATAATCTCTCTCATATGTAAATATCACTTTGCCTCACTTATTTTGATCATTCTTGAACATTCCTTTTCACCACTTTATTTTTTGAACTCCTACCATCTATATTTTCATGTCTATCTTTTTTATGTTGTCAAAAAGGGGGAGAAATTGCAGGGATGTGAGGGAGAAATTGCAGGGATGAGGGAGATATTGCAAACAAGGGGAGAATGAGCTTTTGGGAGAAAACGTATGAAGAGAAAAAGAGATCGAGCATTTATTTTGTCATCATCATAAAGGGGGAGAATGTTGTGTTTAGTGTGTATTTGAATTCTTAATGATGACCAATCGACATCACTCATACTTTGATTTTGATGATGACATATTGCACATATTATACATATTTCAACAGTGAATAAACAACATGTTTTTGATACTTAATATTTCATATCTGACTGATAATGACATGTTTTGATGGTCTACTCTTCATATATATAGGTTTACAAAGTTTTTTTAAAAGTAGTGTCGATTTTAGTTGACAGACAGGTCGACTTTCAAAGTCTACCCAGAAAGCTTCTGAAGAAAAAGTTTCAGTAGTGTCGACTCTAGTTGAAGATAAGGTCGACACTAGTATCCTTCCAGTGAACCTTATTTGGAGGAATACACAGGAGGTCGACTCTAGCTGTTGATCAGGTCGACTCTATCTGTTGATCAGGTCGACACTAGTTGTCTATTAGGTCGACACTAGTGTTCTGCCAGTAAGCTGGAACTGTTATTTTGTCAGTAGTGTTGACTCACTTGGAAACTATAGTCGACTTGCTTTATGTGAAAACCCAGAAACGTGCAGAGCATGATATCCAATAGCTGTGATTTCTTTCTGAGATCTTTTTGGGAGATTCTATATTTACCAAAATGCCCTTTCATCCAAGTGGCAATGAGAAAATGAACTTTTGGACATATGGTAGCCTGGGGTGCATCCTAGATTTCTGTGTACATCTCTTTCATGTAAAAGGGACTACACAGAGGCTATAAAAAAGGTCCTATCTCTTCTAAAGCAACAAGCCCTCCAGCCATCCAACGATTCCATCCAAGGGGATATGGGGATCAAGGCCAAGCAGTGAACTTATGAAAGAGAAGTAGATCGGGAAGAAGAGCAGCAAAGGAAGAAGAAGGACTGACAATTCAGAAGCCACTGAAGCAGAGCATCGTGAGTTGAAGAATATCTCCACTGAATTCCTTCAAGTGTCTTCAATTCAAGCTTCTGCAAATCTTCTTCATCGAGGAACATCCAATTCACATCTCGTTCATTCATTTTTATTAGAGTGTTCTTCTCAATTTGTATTTGAGTGCCCGTGAGATATGTACATGTGTTTTGTGCAGATTTCTATGTTCGTTTAAGGCTCTAAATCAAATCAATGCTAGATGATCTGATTTCTTGTGGATTCGATCTAGCTAGTGTGGTTTGAGCCGTCATGCTCATGTGTGTGGTCTGAGCCGTCGAGCTCTGTTTGTGTGTGGTTGAGCCATCGTGCTCAGATGTGTTGTTTGAGCCATCGAGCTCAAGGGTGTTTGAGTCGTCATGCTCAAGTGTGTAAGTTGTACTCGGTTCTGAGTAATGTGGCCTCACTATGTGAGGGGTGAATGTAGGAATCATTGGTGTGATTTCCGAACCACCTAAAAATCTCCTGTGCAATGGTTTGATTTGGTTCTCTACGCTAGATGCTTGCATAGGATTTCGCTTTCACTACTTGTCTAATTGCTTCACATATAACATACACACACCCACTCATCAGATCAGTAGGATTGTTTGACTGAATGGATCTATAATTTGAAGTGAATTTTAAATTCTTCAAGCTTCCGCTGAGATTTGTGTTAGATCTATTCAACTCCCCCTTCTAGATCTATTCATTCTACCTATTCGATCCTACAGTCACGGCGTCCTTATGGGGTGTTGAACCACTTTATGATGATTTCAATTAGTATATCTTTGTTGATTAAATGTTATTGAATATTTTGTTTCATCTGTGTCGCATCAATCTCATAACAAAATGCTAAGTCTCTCATTGGTGCAATATGGCGCACTAAAATGATAAAATCGATGTTTAATCAATATACATCGATTTCAGTTTAAGTGCCAAATTAATAAGCGCTACATCGATTTGGTTTTAATTGATTTTATAAGCGCTATAACGATGTATTTAGAAGCCATAATGATTCTTTAAGTAAATGCAACAATGTGCCAAGAAATCGGTCTCATAACAATTTCTAAGTGACCGCAATGATTTGATAAGAAATCGGTCTCATAACGGTTTGATAAGTGAGTGCAACGATTTGCCCTCACATCGATTTGCCTTCACAATGATTTGATAAGAAATTGATCTCATAACTATTTCATAAGTGATCACATCGATTTCTTTATTAATCACAACGATTTCTTCAGGAGATCATAACGATTTGCTTGCATAACGATTTCATAAATGATCACATTGATTTGTTCAATGATTTGTTTACAAATGAGCAACGACTCTTCACATAACGATTTCATAAGTCATGCTCATAACGATTTCTTCATGGATTCTATTCAAACACAGATTGCCTTTATATTTCAAATATGCTTGGAGCTTAAATGAAAAGTCAAATATCTTCTGACAAAAAGCTGCATGCATATTTCAGAGTCTTGTCAAATAGATATGAACTACTATTTTCAGAATGTTAGCAGAAACATAGTAGCATACACTGATATCTTATAAACACTCTCTTATGCTAACACTCTCTTCTATGCTGACAGATCTCGAAGACCACCAGAGTCTGATTAAGACAAATGAAGAGAAAGATCAGCAACGACTAGAAGAGCTCCAACGGATCTCTTCAACGAATCTATTCTAAAGCTGCTCATATAAAAGATGGAGCATTGCTGAAGAACAAAAAAATAAAGCCTTCCTGAAAATCCTTCAAGGAGTGTACAACTGTGAGAAGAACCTTCACGCCACAAACACTCAGAGAAAGAGAGAAGAGCTCGAGCCAAAATCTACAGAAGCTTTCAAGCAGAAGTCTTCATCGCCTTCAAGCCTTCTTCTCTTCCATTCTCCCTATGCTCATTGTAATCATGGGGGAGAGTCTGTGACTGTGAGCCAAGTCTTGAGTGTTCATCTTGTAATAGCTCTAAGTCAGATCTTTCTTTTCTAAGAAAGATTTTTGTCTAGCTGTAGGACTGTATACAGTGTGTAACCTAGCTAGAGGTTAGTGTCTAGCAGAACCTTGTTGGGGTTTGTACCAACAGGACCTAGCTGGGGGTTTAACTCTAGCAGAACCGCACTGGGGTTTGTTCCAGGAGGTTTACTTCTGAACCTGTAAAAGAAGTAGGTTTGCTTCTCAGCTTAGAAAAGAAGTGGGCTGCCTTCTTGCCTGGGAAAGAGAAGAAGACCAGCTGGGGTGCTGGGTGTTGTAGTGTCTTTGAGGGGGACTGTACCCTTGGTTAGTAAAATCCCAAGAGGTTGCTTGGGGACTGGACGTAGGAGTTCCATGTGGGAAGGGCTGAATCAGGATAAATTCCTTGTGTCCTTTGTGTGATTGTTTATTTGCTTCCGCACTACTACTCTTTATCATACTAAACTCACCAAATCTTCAAGTGTTAATTTCTGTGTTTAAGTTTCTATTTCAGATTTCAAAAAGAAAACCTATTCACCACCTTCTAGGCTAGCTTGCTGCCATACTGAAAGGGCCAACATGGGGCGCATTGGTGTTGCGGTCGGTTGACCTATCGCGTTAAGGTTCTTAATGCGACGCGTCACATTGTCGCGACTTGGGTGCTGAAGGCTTATAGCCTTGGTCAGCACTGTTCCTCTTCTTCTCCCCCTTTCTTCCCCTCCAATGAGAGCTCCGCATCCCTCTCTTCTCTTTGTGTGTTTCAGGTGATGAGGAGGGTCGTGCGGGGTGCCATGGCATTGTGGAACTTGCGTGGGGCGAGGAGGATGTGACCAATCCGACGTGAAGGGCCCCAACTAGTTTGTTTCTTCATTTATGATTGGGATTGCTTGTGTCCTTCTCGATCCAGGTGGATTGGGAGCCCCTCGTACTTTCTAGATAGTTTAAATAGCTTCTCCATGCTCCCCTCCCCCATGTGGTGTGTTTGTGGCTCATGGGTGGCCCCAAGATGGAGCATTTCGTAGGTCTGGCTTCCTTTTGGTGTCGCAACTGCGGTACGCATCGGAACACTAGATGAGGTGTTCGCTCAGTTGGGCGTGATTGTGTCCCGATGCATCGGCCCGACTCCATGGCATCGCGGTTCGATGGTCGGACGCAATCATGTTGTGACGTGTTTTCCCATCGTGATAGGGTTGTCACAACGCACTTCCCCGTCACGACAGGGTTGTTGTCGCAGTGCTTCTACCCATCGCTATGGTATCACGACAGTCGAGAAGGATGCGACAGTGCTTGTGTTGCCTCGGGTGTTTTCGTGGTTCCGGTTAGGGTGTCAGTGTGTGCCCTAGGGCTGGCTTGCCCTTAGGACCTTCAGGTGGGGAACGCGACAAGTTGCCTCACTGCATTCAGTGACTGAAGGTGACACTTTCGTGGCCGTGTCCTGTCAGTGGTGCTAGGAGGTCGCATCTGTCTAATAATCGATTGACCGGTGATTAATCGATTATTAGCAGAGTGACAGGCTTTCCGTACCAACTGGTGGTATTCCGAGGTTCTCGCTTGCTTGTGTGTGCTTGATTGGCCAACAGACCTCTCGAGGGTCTGTGCATGCCTCATGCTTGCTGGGCTTGTTGTGGGTTACAAGCCAGCGGTTCAGTGTGGTTTTTGTTGTGCTTGCCCCGCCTGTTCGCTCGATGCTTGGCACTTGAGGGCTTGTCCCATTTAGAGGTTGTATCCATTTTATGGGACCCCCATCCTCGTAGGCCTGTTGAGGGAGGTGTCCGGGCTGCGGGCGTGCTCGAGTCTATGGCCTAGTTGGCAGACTTCAGTAGCAGAGGGTAAAATGAGGTCCGGACAGTGACGTAGAGTCGTTTGTAGAGCTCTCTTGCCTGTGGTAGGACGCCGAGGTCATCAAGGTGTTTTCTTCCCGATGCGGCCCAGACAGTCCTTTTTCTTACTGCCTCTCTCTGCATTGGTTTTGGAGCCACGTAGTGGTGCTAGGAGTGGGCCCACAACTTGGCCAGGCTGTGGTGGTGCATACGTTCTTGTGATGTTCAGTGGCGGCTCTGTCTCGCTCTTCCGGGGAGGTTAGAGGCAAGATCCAGCTGGCGAGCAGAGGGAGTGGCCGATGTGTCCTCCTCTTAGCTATCAGTGGCAGTGGCTTGGTTGTTGTTGTTGTGACAGTGTTTCCTCGTAGTGTTTCCATGTGCGACTCGTTGCCCTAGCTTGCACAGTGGTTGTAGCCTGGCCGTGTCTAGCTTCCGTGGGCATTGGCCTTGTCGGCTCGTACTTCTGGTGGTTTCCGCTTTGGTGTTCTCTCGGTTCCATAGTCCCATTCTTTGGTCCCAGTCCATGCTGGCATCGGCGTGTGTGGTTTCCTGACCTCGTGGTGTGTCCAGGGTCTGAGGTGGTTCTGCTTGTAGGCCTTGACCTTGTGGAGGTCTGAGGTGGCTGTGCTTGTGGTGAGACGTCTTTCTCACATGGTTGCTCTGTGGTCTCCATGAGACCTCTATTTTGGTGGGCATGCCGAGACTTGTTTCCGTGTTGTGCCTGACTCCGTTGGTTTTTACGGGAGTCGTGTGTGTGTCACGACCTTGGTTGGTGGTTGTAGCATTGCATTGTTATGTTCTGCTTCTTTGTAGTACCATGTTGTAGGTGTTCCTTGCTTTACAAATTTCTAGTCTAGTTCCATATTTTTAGAGTTCCTGCAGCTTTGGCCAATAAGGGACTAGTAATCCCTACTAGGTCTTGTTCGCGAAGCTCACCCCCTACTTTCTTCAGCTAGGGGATCGTTGTCGTGGGAGCTCAGTGTCGGACAGTATGCGGAGGTGGTTGTGGCGCTATGTGCTATCAACAGCAGTAAGAGCGAGTGTTGTGAGCTGTCGTACCTGAATGGGTTGAGAGTTGTGCTTTGCAAGTTCTCAGGGTATGCCCCTTAAGGACTGCATCTTTCTTCTTGTACTTATGCTTTTACTTGGCACACGTTGTACATTTGTATATCCTATTATAGTTATTTAAATTTAATACATATCTTACTAGACTATTCTTCTAACCATTTTGGGTCTTCGGATCCGTGGGTGGCGACGCAAACTTCGGGGTCCCTGGCGGGGGCCCGGGAGGTCAGTGTAGACACCGCCGAGGGGTGAATGTTCGATGACACGTACAAAGAGGGATATGTGTTAGGTGAGAAGAGAGGATCGTGATCGCCAGGTGCACGTGGGCACTGAATGGAGAATGCACGGCAAAGGGTGCGAATGGAAGAAGTGATCGCGAGTGCACCTTTTTGGCGGGGAGATTGTGCGGGGATGATGTGGGCCCTTTCTTCCTCTACCAACATGGCCAGCCGCGGTAGAGGGTGTTTTCCATTTTATTACCCTGACAAGAAAGACAAAGAAAAGTAAAGAAGGGGATTAGCCATGTGTAGTATACAGTTCGTAAAAATAAAGAATGAATGAAATTAAAAGCATAGAAGGAAACTTACTGCTTGGTGGCTTTTAAACCCCTGGGATATAAGTGTGTGTGTGTATGCATGCATGTGTGCGTGTAAAAAAAAGAGTATAGAAGAGCCACGTGGTGCCCGGAGGGAGTAAATTGAAATGACAAAGAGGGAAGGGGGAGGGGTGCTTCCCCAAAAGTGGATGGCATGGCGGCGTTGCCGGAATAGACGGAGGAAGTGGAGGAAGATCGTGTTCCTCCCGCCTCACTCTGATGCGTGGACTGGTAGACGGTGCTTCGAATTCCGAGGGTGTCGAGTCGCCGGTCCGGAAGGGTTCCACTGTGGGGAAGTCGCGGGAAGAATCCGGCAGGGCTCTGCCAGGGTGGAGGGGATATATATTTTTTGAAGTGGTTACCCTCGGGGGTCTATTTATAGGCATCAGATTCTAAAATCGTGTCCACACAGGAAGCCATGATTATGAATTGAATCGCGTCCGTGCGGCATGCCGTGATTAAGAAAGTCAAACCGATGTGACAGGCGCATCATGACCATAGCTGTAGCTACACTTTGGAATCGCGTCGAGCTAGGCCGCCATGATTTGAATCGCGTCCGCCTTGTCTGCCGCGATTAAGACTTGCATGGTTTTGAGGCAATCGGCTCATGAATGTGCTGTCTACTGACGTGGGATTTCAGATTTGACCTTCTAAATCACGTCGACTGACAAGGATGCGATTCAGGGACTTTGTCATGATTACACGGCGTGGCACCCTTAGGTGCAACGACTTTGGGGGCATAGCCTTTTTGACATTAAATCGCGTCCAACGAAGTGGACGCCATTTCAAACACGTGCTTATAAACACGTCCTCCATGCACGACGCCTTCATGCCAAAAGTATGGTCGCGTCCTGCATGGCCGACGCGACAAGGTCGCGCCCCTTGGAGCCGTCGCAACAAGGTTCCTGAATCGCGTCCACCAGTCCAGACGCCTTTCAATGAAGTTGCTCATATGCGAGGGAACCACAAAGGGAGGCACCGAGAAAGAATGGGTGAGATCTAGAAATATTGGAAAAACACTCTTGCGAGGCAAAAAGAGGGCCATTTGTAGCATTATGGCGCAATATGAAATTTGCCCGCGGTGGAGCCAAATTTGCGTGTCTATAGTTGGGTCATCACAGTGGTATCAGAGCATGGGTCTACTGAGATTTGTAATGAGTTAATAACTATAGATGTCCCAAAGAAAGCTACTAGTACGTTGTGAACACCATCCATCTAGTGTTAGGCTTGTGCTTTCAATTGTTTTGCAGGTGTGCAGCTTCCCTGCAAGGTCTGTATGCATGCTGCAGGAGGGTTGCAGCTATTGCTATGTCGCATGCATGGAAAGTGTGGTTGCTCGGTGTTTGTGTCGTGGTGATCTGGTTGGCTATAGACTCACTGGTGGTGGTCTTCTTCGTGTGGAGGACGGTTACAAGCAAGTCGAAGCGCGGTGCTCCTGGTCGTCAACACATTTGGGTGTGTGTGTATCGCGAAGGCTGAGAGAGCCTACGTATGGTGTGGCCTTCACCGATGCAGGGTTGTTGTCTGTGGAACCAGTCGAAGGTGTCCATGTCTTGTTGGTTGTCCCCCTGTTGTTGGGGTATGTGTTGTGTTGGTTGTGTGTATGGTCTCTCTTGTCTATGCGCCGTTGTGCATTATGCTCTACTCAATCGACGTCGTTGCTCAAGCTAAGCAGATGTTCTGTATACCATGTTGCATTGCTGGTTGAGTGTTGTGACACTTGGTTGTGCTTATTTGTTGGCCTTGTGCTGCCTGGTTGTAAGCTCTGGTGAGGTGCTCCCAGAGTTCTTCTCTATTGGTTCTGGCAAAAGTGAGGCTTCCCCAGGGCTATGTTGTGCTCGTTTCTGGTTACTATTGCATTGCCCTCTTGGGTTAAGGTGCATTGCTTGGTTGCTATGTGTTCTGGTGAGGTTTCCCAGAACCATTTGTTGTTGTCTTGGTGAGGGTTTCTCTCAGGACTATTTCATGCTTGTTTCTATATGTTGTTGTGCTACCTCAGGGTCTGAGGCATGTTGTTGATTTGGCTGGTGCATTCTGGTGGGTTTTCTCAGAACTGTGCCTTCGTGGTTCTGGTGGAGGTTCTCCCAAGACTGGCTTTCATTGCTTCTATTTGTTGTGGTGTTCTCTCTGAAGGTCTATGTTGTTTGGTTATTAGGGTTGTGCATTCTGGTGAAGATTCTTCCCAGGATCGCCCTTTGTCGTTTCTTGCAGAGGTTCTTCCTAAGATTGTTCTGTGTTCCTTTTGGGCCACAATTGTGTTTCCCCTGTGGTTTGAAGTGTGTCGTTGGTTTGGTTGTCTATTCTGGTGAAGTTCTCCTAGGACAACTTTCTGTCGTTCCTAGTGGGGGTCCTTCCCAGTGCTGCTTCGTGATGTTTTGGTTGTCGCTGCTCTCTCTTTCTGTAGAGATGAGTTGTCATTGTTGCCAGTGGGACTGTCTGCCTTACAGCCTGCTTGGGTGTTTTTGGTCAAGGTGTGGTGCCTTTATCCGTGTGTCTGGCTACTGCATTGGCCAGCTCACCTTGTTGTTCGTTACCATGTTTCTCGGTTGTGCTGGTGGGACTGTGTGTTCTCATGGTTCGGGTGGTTTTCTTCATTTCTCACGTCCAACGTGCTCTTGCAGATGGTGGTCTAGTGTGTGCAGACAGTGTCTGGCTAGCTGTGCTTCTTGTGGAAGTTTCAGTCTTGTGTTGTGGTTTTATCTCTCTCGTGTATGGAAGAGACTCATTGCGTGTCTCCTTCCTCTACTTTTCGTTGGTTGCTCGGGGTGGTGATGCTCCACTGTGGTGTTGTGTCACCAGGGTGTGCATCGTTGTGACCTTCTGGTGGAGTTATCTTCCCTTGAGTTGTTTTTGGGTTGAGCTAGTTGTTCCCCTCGTGCTGTCGTTTCCTTGTGGCACCGTGGATTGGTAGACCTGTTCGTGTCTTTTGTTATTGAGATTGTTTCATGTTGCCTACCTAGACAATTTGGGGCATTGGGTCCCTGTTGGTTTGGTGCGAGGTAGTATCTTGTTCTTGTTGGGTTGCTTGCATGAGTGTTGTTCCACTGTGCATTGGTTTTTCTTGTTGGCCTTGCTCATGCAAGTGTTATTCCGGTGTGTGCTCAATTGTGCCTTGGAAACTTTTTGTGTCGTTATTTTGGTGTTTGGCCTCTCTATCGGACGTGATGGAGGTGGTGTTTCTTGCTCTTGCGCGCCAAGAAGTTGTTGTTGTCTTTTGCTCCCTCATACGGTGGAGTCGATGCTCTGTGTTTTGTGCGTTTTTTGGAGCCAACGTGGTTATTGCACTCTTGAAGATTGTTGGCTTTCTGTGCGCTTCTCTTGTGGGTCTCTGGTGGTGAGTCCCTTTTGGTGGGCCTTGTGTCGTATCGAGCTGTTGGTGCAGTTGTGTGTACTGCACCTTGAGCATTTTTCGATGCTTCATGTTTTTGTGCCTCAAGGGCTGGGGCTGGTCTATTATGCTCTTTAAGGTTCACGGTCCTTTGCATGTGGCTTTTTGGCAAGTCTCTAGTGAAGAGTCCTTCCTGTTAGCCCGTGTTGTTTTGGCCACTGGTGGACCTTTGTTGCACTTTGCTTAGTTATGTTGCTTGTGGTAGCACCGCTCATGCTCGAGTGTTTCTGTTTTGTGCCATTTGGGGCCTTGGTGCATTTTGTTGCACCTTGGGTGGCACTTGGTGCTGAGTTTAGTGACAGGTATTGTGTCATGTGCCCTGATCGTGATCTTCATGTGTCGTTTCACGAGTTGGCTTGGTGTTGGAGGCGTTGAGCTTTCTGCCTCTGGGGCACTTTGTGCTGGCCTGTGCCTTGTGGTTGTACCATTACCGCTGTGGGGTGGCTTTTTTGCCTTGTCTAGGTAGCCCTATTGGTGGTACGCCAGGATTTGGTCGTGGCATGTGTCTGAGTTTTCCCTCTCGCTTTGGGAGCAAGTGTGTTTGGTTGTAGTACCTTGCTTCGGTCTGGGTCCCTCTGAGGTTGACGTATTGTCCTTGACTTCTGCTATTGTTTCGGTTACTATATGGTTGTGTGCCTTTTTGGTGGTTGGCATGTTGGTACCCGTGCTGAGCCCTGTGTGCACGTGGCGGGTGTACTGCCAACTCTTCGTTTGTTCTTTAGTTGGGCATGGTGTTGGTGAGTCTGGAAGCCGATGGTGGAGTCTCTTGTTAGTTTGCCTGGTGACAGTGAGGTCTATTGGCTTGCTAGTACTTGACCATGTGGTTTGTCGATGTTGTGAGGTGTCCAGTTTCGACTTAACCTTAGACGTCTTCTGTGCTTCTGTCATAATGTGTGGCATTGTGGAGTGTGTAGTTTCTCAGTTTTGTGGCTCCACATGCATTTGGTGTCTTTGTCAGATCACGAGGAAGGTCTAGATGAGATCTAGTGGTGGCTGTGGATGTCGTTCTGTGTGTTGAGGATTGTGTTGTACATATGTGGGAGATTGTGTTGCCCAGCTAGCAAGCCCAGAGGGGGAGTGAATGGGATTCTTAAAACTTCGTTTTAGAAGAAACCTATCAACAAAAATGCTTAACACACAATCACACAACATAGGAAATTTTATCCTGGTTCGGACCTCCTATCCCAAGGAGTCCTACGTGTTAAAATGTGGAGCCCGAGCTCTCTAGTAGATCTGCATAAGGGGGTCAAGGGGGCAGCGCCCCTTGCGGGGGTCTTCGGGGGCAGCGCCCCCGGAAGCTAAATTTTGGCTTACAGAAGTCAGCATTCGAATGCATCAGTCGAATGCATCAGTTGAAGTCATCAGTCGAATGCATCAGTTGAAGTCTGCAGTCGAATGTAGCATTCGACTTATGCAGTGGGAGCCTGTCTGCAGTCGAATGTAGCATTCGACTTCTCCTTTCCCAGGTCAGACGACTTTGCAGTTCTGAGGCGGTTCTGAGTTAGGGGCTTTTTTGTCCATGTGAATCTCGATTATGGCGCCCTAACCTCCCAGTATATAAAGGGGGGTATATTGTCTTTGTATGTGTGTTCTGGTTATAGTAAAGAGAAAGCTGCTATGGCTGTGGACGTAGGAAGGCTCTCGCCTCCGAACCACGTAAAATCTGGTGTCTGTGTGTTCTTCTTCTCCCTTCTTCCATCTCTTCTCCAAACTCTACGTGTGAGAGAGGGCTGCCGATCGAGGGGACGATTCCCCAACAAGTGGTATCAGAGCACTGGTTCGTGGGAAACAGTGGGAGCGATGGCAGCGGATGAAGGAAAGGTGAGGATCGAGAAGTTTGATGGCAAGGACTTCGGTTTCTGGAAGATGCAGATCGAAGACTACTTGTATCAAAAGAAGTTGTACCAGCCACTTCTTGGAACAATGCCAGATGGTATGAAGAAAGAAGACTGGAATCTTCTGGATAGACAAGCTCTCGGTGTTGTTCGTCTAACGTTGGCCAGAAACGTCGCGTTCAACATCATGAACGAGAAGACCACAGCAGGTCTGATGAAGGCGTTATCAAACATGTACGAGAAACCATCTGCTTCCAATAAGGTACACTTGATGCATCGTTTGTTTAATCTGAAGATGGCTGAAGGTTCCTCGGTCACAGATCATATTAATGAATTCAACGTGATTAAAACCCAGTTGAGTTCTATGGAAATAGACTTTGATGATGAGATCAAAGCATTGATTCTTCTGTCCTCCTGACCAGAAAGTTGGGGTGCTACTGTGACGGCTGTTAGTAGTTCTTCAGGCTCAAGCAAACTGAAACTTACAGAGATTCGAGATTTGATTCTTAGCGAGGATGTTCGCAGAAGGGAATCTGGTGAAGCTTCAGATTCTTCCTTAAACACTGAAGGCAGGGGAAGAACAAATCAGTGTGGACAGAATCGGAACATATCCAAGTCCAAGAAAAGAAATCAGTCCAAACCCCGTGGTGATGGTTGCTAGAACTGTGGTAAGAAGGGTCACTTTAAGAAGGATTGTAGGCTTCCAAAGAAAAAGGATCAGAGACAGAAACAAGAAGAAGACTCTGCTAATGTCATGGCAGAGGGAGTCCAAGATGCTCTGATTTTGAGTGTTAACAGTCCCATTGAATCATGGATTCTAGACTCTGGAGCATCCTTTCACTCTACCTCATGTAAAGAAACCTTACAAAATTATGTTGCTGGTAATTTTGGGAAGGTTTATCTTGCTGATGATGAACCCCTAGATATTGTGGGGAAGGGTGATGTTCACTTGAAAACAGCAAACGGGGCTGTATGGAAGCTGAGGAATGTTAGACATGTTCCTGGCTTGAAGAGAAATCTGATCTCTATTGGTCAGCTTGATGATGAAGGATATGTCACTACCTTTGTCAATGGGTGCTGGAAGATAACCAAGGGTGCCATGGTTATAGCACGAGGCAGCAAGATGGGGACTCTCTGTATGATTGCAAATGACAAAGACTTAGTGGCAGTGGCAAATTCATAAGAGGATTCCAAGATTTGGCACTGCAGACTTGGGCACATGAGTGAAAAAGGAATGAAAATGATGGCTTCAAAAGGGAAGTTAGGTGATGTAAAGTCCATAGACATTGGACTGTGTGAAGACTGCATTCTATGAAAGCAGAAAAGGGTCACCTTCTCTAAAGCCGGAAGAAGTTCTAAGCTAGAAAAGTTAGAACTTGTGCACACTGATGTGTGGGGACCAGCCCCTGTTCGATCCCTTGGAGGCTCACTCTATTATGACACCTTTATTGATGACTCCACTCGGAAGGTATGGGTTTATTTTCTCAAAAATAAATCTGATGTGTTCTCTACTTTTGTGAAGTGGAAGGCTGAAGTGGAAAATCAAACTGGTGCAAAGATCAAGTGTTTGAGATCAGATAATGGAGGAGAATATAGCAGCAAGGAATTTAAAGACTTCTATGCACTACATGGTATTCGTATGGAGAAAACAATTCCAAATACTCCACAACAGAATGGGGTTGCTGAACGCATGAACAGAACCCTGAATGAGAGAGCTAGAAGCATGAGGCTACATGCAGGCCTACCGAAGTTCTTTTGGGCAGATGCTATTAACATAGCAGCTTATCTGATTAATAGAGGACCCAGTGTTCCTCTAAATGGTGAGCTACCAGAAGAGGCTTGGAGAGGTAAGGAGGTAACTCTTTCACACTTGAGAGTATTTGGTTGTGTTTTATATGTGCATGTTGATTCCAATGACAGAGACAAGCTAGATCCCAAGTCAAGGAAATGTTTTTTCATTGGATATGGTTCTGATGATTTTGGATACCGCTTCTGGGATGATGAAGGTAGGAAAATCATTAGACAAAGGAATGTTATATTCAATGAAAGATTGCTTTATAAGCATAGATCTGATGTGGAATCTAAAGATGCAGGTGAAAAAAATCAAGAAAGTGCACAGGTTGAACTGGAGGAAATTTTAGAAGAGGATGTGTTGAGAAGATCTCAAGAAGATCCTGAGAACACTATAGTGCAACCAGAGGTTCAACTAAGAAGATCAAGCAGAGTGCGTAAGCCAGTTGAATGGTTTTCTTCTGCAATGTATTACTTGTTGTTGACTGATGTAGATGAACCTGAGAGTGTTGATGAAGCCATGTAGGTGGAGGATTCAGTCAAGTGGGAGTTGGAAATGAAAGATGAAATGAATTCCCTACACAAGAATGAAACTTGGGTGCTGACTGAACTACCACCCGGCAAGAGGGCACTTATGAAATCGTTATAAGAGTCAAATTGTTGTTTTCACTTACGAAATCGATATGACAATCAAATCGTTGTTTTCTCTTATGAAATCGATATGAGAGTCAAATCGTTGTTTTCACTTATGAAATCGATATGAAACCGAAATTGATGTTACACTTACGAAATCGTTGTGAGACCGAAATCGATGTGAAACCGAAATCGTTGTTTCACATACGAAATCGTTGAGCGATAGAATCGTTCATGCTCACTTATCAAATCATTATAAGATGAAATCGTTGTAGCGATAGAATCGTTCTTTGACTTATGAAATCGTTATGCTATAAGGGAAATCGTTGTTCTACAAAGAAAATCGATGTGTACTTAGAAGAAATGCATGCTCTGAACTTTAAAAGATATAGTGTAAGAATTACTTACAGATTTGGCTCGATTTATTTCCTCTGGATGAACTTCATAAAAGATTGTTAAAAAAATGTTTGTCAAAGTTTTGTTAATCACCAAAATGGTTATATAATAAATAAAATTATATGGGGATGGACTGATCATCAGATTGTTGTGTTGTATATTTGGATGATGACATATTATACACATCTTCAATTGTACATATAATGATCATGACAACATTCACAATGTTTTGATATTCAATTTTAAGTGCTTTCATGTTGCATATCATTTGATTCATGTTTGCAATTCATAAATTGACTGGACACATTGAAATCATGCTTAAATGAACATCAGATGTTCACTTTTGGTCAAAGTAAGTCGAAGCACAAACATCGGATGTACAGTTTTGTTCTCTGTCGATCGAAGTCAAATTTCGTCATATACGAAGTTGGACTTCAGATATGGCGAAGTGGAACTTCGTCAAATACGAAGCAAAGCTTCGGATATGACGAAGTCACTTCGACTGATCATGATATATTTAACACTGTAACTTTGGATGTTCTATTTTGTTATTTGTCAGTCGAAGCAAAACTTCGTCACATACGAAGTTAGACTTCAGATATGATGAAGTGGAACTTTGTCATATACAAAGCTAAGCTTCGGATATGACGAAGTCACTTCGACTGATCAAGACACATGTTTCACTGTGACTTCGGATGTACTCATTTGTTCTTTATCAAATGAAGTGTAACTTCGTTGTATACGAAGTTAGACTTTAGATATGACGAAGTGGAACGTCAACATATACTGTAGCGGCCCTCATTATACCGGTACGGTTATACCAACCCACGTCGGTATAGCGAGCGTTGCCACAGTGGGACATTTACCCAACAATACATTCAGCTGAGATACACGTGAATATAAGAACAAGGTAGCGGAAGTAAAAAGAACTACTGTCTTCATTCATTCATCATCCACATTTAGCATACATGAAATTGCAATAACATTAAAGAACTTAAAAGTTCACATAATTTAAATTGCTAAAAATTTAATACATAGATGTCCACCATTATACATTCTTTCCATGATAACTCTAATACAACGTTCAATTTACATACTATGAAACGCAAAAGTCACAAAGTACTCCAAAGACTAATCTCCGCGCTCGGAGTCGTCTCCACCGTCTCCTCCAACGGTGCCACGTCACCAACTACACCTGTACGCCGAAGCAAGTAGTGAGTCTAAAGACTCAGCAAGTAACACCACTCATACCATACACGTACATGTCATAGTAGGCTCTACACACACCATTGCAAAAACTCAACATGTATCATGCTTAACGTTTGAAATGCATAACCAACCATGATAATTCTATAAGTAAACACATGATGCATGCTTTCAGATTTCCTTATCAAGATAAATTCCTAACACGTGTTCTCTAATCATTCCTACTCATGAAATTCTACTTTGCATTTTAACTAAAACATGAAAGCACTTAGCATGATTATCCTACGTACATGAAACAAAACACACCTAGCATGGAATCTACACATTCTTGTGCATGTACACGAACATTTTACATACTTTAACTTGCTGGTTTTCACATGATTTAGCAACCATAACCCTACACATGAGAGCTACAATGTTATTTAAAATACAACATGTGAACAACCAAACATGGAATTTTGTGCACATACTTGTTAATTGTCCCTAGCATGGATTCTAGGCATTTTACACATATAACATGATCCTAACATAATGAAGCTACTGATTTAACATGGTTTCAGATTTGTCACAACATGGATTACAATATCATATCCTCACATTTTGGTCTCACATTTTCTTTACACAAATTTCCAATTCACATAAATTGCACTTTACACATACACATTACACATTGTTCACTTTCACATTAACACATGAACACATGCACATTTACACATTCACATTTACACTTTCACATTTAGTGCCGTGACACATAGTCCAAACCACCAAAGAAGGACACAACACATCACATCACATAGACGCCATCTAGGCAATACAATGGCGACTCTTGGACTGCGCAGACCGGGAGAACAAGTCTCCACCCTAACCAGTGGTACTTGTCCACCTCCAGGATTTCCCCCTAATGCCCTTAGGGTCACTTACACATTGAACCTTCTCAGGGGGACTTTTCCCTGATACGGTTCCACTGCCCTCTACGGAAGCAGTGTCACATTTGGCACAATTTTCACATTACACATTTTTACCGATTTTACACATGGGTTTACACATGTCACTCTCATTCTATTCACTTTCTCTCTCACATTCACATTTCTCTGTTTTTCCTAACATGACACTACAGATTTCAAAATCTACATTCAGGTAAATATCACCGATCAGGTCGGATTACACCTAAATCGAATTGTTTCACATTGGCATGCATAAATTCACATTTACATGGAAAATTCATATTACATTAAATACTGGTCCAAATGACCTGAAACTTTAACCACATGTTAATTTAGGGTTTAGGATTCCTCATGCAAATTTTCAGATTTTTCTGAACTAAAAGAAAATTTCAGAAATTCAAACATCCATTTCTCATGCCACCTACCATTCAGCTTCACATGGAATTCTACACAAATCACCATCTTAGCAGCTTACTGTCTAAAACCTAGCATGCATGGAAATATGGAATTCATTCCCGAATTTATTGGACAATCCATTAATTTATGGAAGATTTATCATGACCGGGCATGATCTCTATTTTTCCTAAAAAAAATTTGCAATAATTCACACAAGCATGGGAATAATCTCAGAAATTTAGAACAGGGACTGAACCTCACATGCATAATCCTCACAAATTAGGGCATTTAGACTTGTCCTAAATCATGCAAACATGGTTTAACAAGATTAAAACTCATCACACATGTATCTTCATGAAATAATTAAGTCCTATCATTCGTGATAATCCATCCACACACCACATCCATCACATCAACAATATACATAGCATATAAATGATTTACAGTATATCCTCATCGTGAAACATATCGAAAATAGTCGTATAGAAGGGCAGAACAGCTTGTTGTTCTGCTCAGATGAACTTGGCGGCAAGCTATGGCCGTTAATTTCATGTTAGCGGCATCATCGATGGACGCTAAGCATGATCTTAGCGGCAATGGGTATTGCCGTTAATGTCAGATCTGTGCAGAACACAGACCCGAGCTCCAAAGATGGGGTGAATTTGGGGGTCTAGGACACGAGGGAAAATACATAAAATTTGTAAAACCAACGTAGACACATACAGGGACGTTATGGGTAGGGTACTTGCCTTTTAGGTACACTCCAAAGGGATCAAAAGCTTGGTGAAGCTCTCCTTGGGCTGTCCCAAGAAGCCTCCAAAACGCCACTCCTCCGGGTTCTTGGTCGATGCAGGTGCTCAGCCAGTGGTGGGGAAGCCTTCTCCTTGGTTCCCTCTAGCCTCCAGTTGCAGTAGAACGCTGGATGAAGCCTTGGATCGCCGGATTGGAGCCTCCAAAGTCCAGTCTTTGCACAGCTCCCAGCTAGGGATTTCTCTCCTCTTCCTCTCTTGTAAAAAGGCAAGGAGAAGGGTTGGGGGAGCAAATTTCGGGTTTAGATATATGGGAGAGGCTTCTCCTGACCCGAAATGCTGATGTGAACACCATTCAGGCCGTTGGAGACAGCTCCCCAATGGTTGGGGTAGCTTGTTCCCGGAATTCTGGCTCTGCAACGCATGCAGGTCAGAGAAGTTGGCGTCCACATCGTTGGACGCTGGGATTAGTGTTGGCGTCCATAGGGTGGACGCTGACACCACATCGACGTCATGCTATTGACGCCAATATGGCCTTCGGCCAGAAGTCTAAAACATGCAGAAACCCATGCACATCATGTATATTTACATGTAATATCTATATAGTTTTGTGCACACACTACCATCAAGCATTACATACATTATTTATACCTAAGCTATACACATACACACATAAGTATACCACTAATACATACGTAGATACATACATACGTACATATACGACACGAATTATTTACATGCAATAATGCAGCAAAATTCGAGGGCCTTACACCCTCTCCCCCATAAAAGAAACTTCGTCCTCGAAGTTAGAACAACACTACTCAAACAAAAGGGGATACTTCTTCTTCATCGCATCCTCAAGCTCCCAAGTAGCCTCCTCTCGTGAGAAGTTCCGCCATAGGACCTTCACCGACGTAATACTCTTGTTCCGGAGATGCTGAACCTTCCGGTCAAGAATAGCTACTGGTTGCTCGACATACGAAAGATCTGGCTAGATCTCCACTGGCAAATGACTAATCACATGAGACGGATCTCGGACATACGTCCTGAGCATAGATATGTGGAATACAGGGTGAACGCTAGCCAAAGCTGGGGTAATGCTAGCTCATATGCCACGCTGCCCAAACGTCTGAGAATCTCATATGGGCCAATGAACCTAGGGCTCAACTTACTATGCCGGCCAAATCTGACGACACCACGAGTAGGCGATATCTTCAAGAAGACATGATCGCCAACCTCGAACTTCAAATCCTTTCTCCTGTTGTCGGCATAACTCTTCTGCCTATTCTGTGCCGCAACAAGCCTCTTTCTGATAAGATGGATCTTATCCGATGTTTCCTGAACTAACTCCGGTCCGATCAACTGCCTATCACCAGTCTCCTCCCAACACAAAGGAGATCTGCAGGGCCTACCATACAACGCCTCGAATGGAGCCATACCAATACTCGCATGAAAGCTGTTGTTGTATGCGAACTCCACAAGAGGTAAATGACGCTCCCAATCATCCTTCCAATCCAGAACACAAGCTCTCAACATATCCTCGAGCGTCTGGATAGTCCTCTCGGACTGTCCATCGGTCTGGGGATGAAACGCCAAACTGAGCTTCAGTTCCGAACCTAACGCATCCTGAAGACCCTTCCACAGCCTCGAAGTGAATCTCGGATCTCGATCCGAAATGATCGACTTCGGCACACCATGCAATCTAATGACACTACTAACATACAATCTAGCTAAACTCTCTACTGACTGCTTCTTCTTCATAGGCAAGAAATGAGCAGTCTTCGAGAATCTATCTACAACTACCCAAATCGAGTCATTGCCCCTTCTAGATCGAGGCAAACCCGAAACGAAGTCCATAGTGACAGCTTCCCACTTCCACACTGGGATATCCATCCTCTGCATAAGGCCGGATGGTCGCTGTCGCTCGGCCTTCACTTGCTGACACACTAGACATCTAGACACATAATCCGCAACATCCTTCTTCATGCCGGACCACCAAAATGATCTCTTCAGGTCTTGATACATCTTAGTGTTACCCGGATGAATAGAGAATCGCAATCTATGAGCCTCCGCTAACACATGCTCACGGACATCTACGATGGCAGGGACACAAACACGGTGCTGAAATCTAATCACACCGTCCTCATCACGAGCAATGCCCGCCTTACCCACTAATTCTAACAATCTAGGGTCGGCTCCCTGTCGCTCGATCACCTCATCCAAAACCGAGGACCTAAGAGATAATTGAGCTACAAAAGCCTGACATAGCGATGGCTCTAACTCAGTCAACGCGCAAGCCGCATCTTCCAACATCTTCCAATCCTGCTGAAGAGATGGCCTCTTTCTACTCAGAGCATCCGCCACAACATTCGCCTTCCCAGGGTGATACTGAAGGTCGAAGTCATAGTCCTTCAAGAACTCGATCCATCTCCTCTGCCTCAGGTTTAATTCCTTTTGGGAGAAAAGATACTTCAAGCTCTTGTGGTCAGTAAACACCTCGAATCTGACACCATAAAGATAGTGCCTCCAGATCTTTAGTGCATGAACCACTGCTGCAAGCTCTAAGTCATGAGTCGGATAGTTCCTCTCATGCTCCTTCAACTGACGAGAAGCATAAGCCACTACCCTTTCTTGCTGCATTAGCACACAGCCTAAACCAATCTGAGATGCATCCGTATAAATGGCAAAGCCTTCTGGACCACTAGGCAATACCAATACCGGAGCAGAAGTAAGCTTAGCCTTTAATAGCTGAAAGCTCCGCTCACATGCCTCAGACCATGCGAACTTCTCCGCCTTTCTGGTCAGCCTTGTCAAAGGGGCGGCAATGGATGAAAATCCCTCAATAAATCTCCGATAATAACCAGCTAAACCAATAAAACTACGAATCTCCGAAGGGGTCTTGGGAATCTTCCAATCCATAACTGCCTGGACCTTCGCTGGATCAACTGCAACACCAGCGCCGGAGATAACATGCCCGAGGAAATGAACCTCGCGCAACCAAAAATCGCACTTGCTGAACTTAGCATACAGCTCGTGCTCACGAAGAACCTCTAACACTACCCTCAAATGCTGACGGTGGGTGGCCTCATCCGGAGAGTAAACCAACACATCGTCAATAAACACTACGACAAAGCTATCTAAATAAGGCCTAAACACCCTGTTCATGAGGTCCATGAACGCTGCAGGGGCATTGGTCAATCCGAAAGGAAGGACCAAAAACTCATAATGTCCATAACGGGTTCTAAACGCCATCTTGGACACATCCTCACTCCGAATCCTCAGCTGATGATAACCAGATCGCAGATCAATCTTAGAAAAGACTGATGCATCTCGCAACTGGTCAAACAAATCATCAATGCGAGGTAGGGGATACCTGTTCTTCACAGTCACCTGGTTCAGCTTTCTGTAGTCAATGCATAACCTAAGTGACCCGTCCTTCTTCTTGACGAATAATACAGGCGCGCCCCAAGGGGAAACACTAGGGCGAATAAATCCCTTATCAAGCAACTCTTGCAACTGCCTCCTCAACTCGGCTAACTCCACAGGTGCCATCCGATATGGAGCCTTCGAGATAGGAGAGGTGCCCGGAAGCAACTCTATGGTAAACTCTATCTCTCTATCCGGTGGCAATCCAGACAAGTCATCAGGAAAGACATTTGGAAAATCCTGCACTACCTCAATCTCTGCAAGAGTAGGTGACTCATCAGCCTCTGGCACTAACACCACGCTGGCAAGAAAAGCGTCACAACCCTTGTTCACCATGCGCATCGCCTTCATGGCAGAAATGACCATCTTTCCCGCCCAGTTCCTTGGCAAGGGGTGAGAGAACTCATCCTCACCAGGAATGCGGAAAACGATCCTCTTCCGACGACAATCCACTAACGCATAGTGCTCCTCTAGCCAATCCAGACCAAGAATAGCATCATAGTCCTTCATCTTTAGCAAGAAGAAACACCCATCCAGGATTCTATCCTCAATGCACACAGGTAACGACGGAATGCACTTCCTAGTCGATACCGTACCCGCCGGGGTGTGCACAGACAAAGGGACCTCTAAATCCTCATACTCTATACCTGACTCTAGGGCTAACTGCCTAGCGAACCGCTCAGAAATGAACGAGTGAGTAGCACCCGTATCAAACAAAACCCGAGCGTGCACACCTAAAAACAAAACCATACCTTCGGTGACATGCTCCGCCTGCTCGGCGTCCTCGCGAGCTAAAGCAAACACTCGAGCTGGGGCTCGAGGCCTTCCTGGTCTTCCCGTAGCTGGCGCGGCTGCCGCTACTGCTGGGGCTGGCGCTCTGTGCTGAACTCCTTGCTGAAGTCTTGGGCAATCTTTGATCTTGTGGTCGCTGCTCCCGCACTTCAAGCACTTGCCCGTAATCATCCAACACTTGGTACCACCATGTGTCTTCCCACAGTGGGGACACTCTTTCTTCACACCAGGGGAACGTACAGAAGGTACCTGAGAACTGCCGACTGTTACGGATCGTTGCAGTGTCTGGTACACCGTTTTCTTCTTGTCTTGCCGCTGGAATGTCGCTGCTGGCCTCTTCTGCGAAGCCTTCTTTTCCTCCAGATATTGCTCCATCTCTTCCTCCTGCCTACACGCAGCACTGAGGGCCTCGTCCACCGTGCGGTGGTCAAACGCCACGAGTCTCGTCCGCAGTGATGGCTTGAGTCCCATCACGAACTTCTTTGTCTTCCTTCGCTCGTCTGCCACGATATGAGGTGCATATTTAGAAAGTTCAGAAAATCTTGCCTCATATTCCAACACAGTCATGGAGCCTTGAGCCAAAGATAGGAATTCTTGCTCCATCCGATCTTGCACATGCTCAAGGACGAACTCGGCCCGAAAGAGCCTCACGAACTCGTCCCAAGCAACCTCTACCGCGCCATCCTCAAATCGGGTACGCAGCAATGAAGCCCACCATACATCAGCTCTTTCCTGCAATACACCTTTGTAAGCTCCAACTAACAGTTCTACCTAAACAAAACATACAATCATAGAAAATCAACACATACCTGTAGCATGTAGGTGGCCAATGTAACCTTATCCGCCTCTGCACACCTGATGGCTCGGAAGATCTTTTCTATCTCCCTCATCCAGCTTTCAACCAACAACGGATCGCTCTCCCCCTTGAAAGAGGGTGGCAGCATCCTCTTGAATCTCTCCATGGTAGAAGGTCCACCATGGTCCTGAGCTGGTACTTGAGCCTGCTACATTACACATCAAGCAATACACAATCAATATAATATCACACGTTCAAATAAAATAGATAATAGTTCATTTTATTGGTCTAACCTGAGCCTCCAACTGAGCCTGGAGTGCTGCCTGGGTATGAGCCTGCGTCTGCATGGCTTGCACCAGACCTTGCATGAATACTCCATAATCCACAGGGGGAAGTACAGGACCTGGCGGTGTCGGGGCCTGCTGCTCCACCCGCTCGTCACGTCGCGGCTCGTCCTCACGGGCCGATGCTCCACCACGCCTACCTCTCGAAGCCATGGCTGTAATAAATTTCAGCCACCATTAGAGCTAGGTTACTAAGTCTTCTAACCATTTTCTTATCTATTTTTCACATCTTATTAGTGTTTTCTACACATGTGGACATACTTAGCATGCAATGAAGATGATGACTTATGTATATTCATGTGCAATCTCAACCGGTCGCTCTGATACCAATCTCTGTAGCGGCCCTCATTATACCGGTACGGTTATACCAACCCACGTCGGTATAGCGAGCGTTGCCACAGTGGGACATTTACCCAACAATACATTCAGCTGAGATACACGTGAATATAAGAACAGAGTAGCGGAAGTAAAAAGAACTACTGTCTTCATTCATTCATCATCCACATTTAGCATACATGAAATTGCAATAACATTAAAGAACTTAAAAGTTCACATAATTTAAATTGCTGAAAATTTAATACATAGATGTCCACCATTATACATTCTTTCCATGATAACGCTAATACAACGTTCAATTTACATACTATGAAACGCAAAAGTCACAAAGTACTCCAAAGACTAATCTCCGCGCTCGGAGTCCGTCTCCACCGTCTCCTCCAACGGTGCCACGTCACCAACTACACCTGTACGCCGAAGCAAGTAGTGAGTCTAAAGACTCAGCAAGTAACACCACTCATACCATACACGTACATGTCATAGTAGGCTCTACACACACCATTGCAAAAACTCAACATGTATCATGCTTAACGTTTGAAATGAATAACCAACCATGATAATTCTATAAGTAAACACATGATGCATGCTTTCAGATTTCCTTATCAAGATAAATTCCTAACACGTGTTCTCTAATCATTCCTACTCATGAAATTCTACTTTGCATTTTAACTAAAACATGAAAGCACTTAGCATGATTATCCTACGTACATGAAACAAAACACACCTAGCATGGAATCTACACATTCTTGTGCATGTACACGAACATTTTACATACTTTAACTTGCTGGTTTTCACATGATTTAGCAACCATAACCCTACACATGAGAGCTACAATGTTATTTAAAATACAACATGTGAACAACCAAACATGGAATTTTGTGCACAACTTGTTAATTGTCCCTAGCATGGATTCTAGGCATTTTACACATATAACATGATCCTAACATAATGAAGCTACTGATTTAACATGGTTTCAGATTTGTCACAACATGGATTACAATATCATATCCTCACATTTTGGTCTCACATTTTCTTTACACAAATTTCCAATTCACATAAATTGCACTTTACACATACACATTACACATTGTTCACTTTCACATTAACACATGAACACATGCACATTTACACATTCACATTTACACTTTCACATTTAGTGCCGTGACACATAGTCCAAACCACCAAAGAAGGACACAACACATCACATCACATAGACGCCATCTAGGCAATACAATGGCGACTCTTGGACTGCGCAGACCGGGAGAACAAGTCTCCACCCTAACCAGTGGTACTTGTCCACCTCCAGGATTTCCCCCTAATGCCCTTAGGGTCATTTACACATTGAACCTTCTCAGGGGGACTATTCCCTGATACGGTTCCACTGTCCTCTACGGAAGCAGTGTCACATTTGGCACAATTTTCACATTACACATTTTTACCGATTTTACACATGGGTTTACACATGTCACTCTCATTCTATTCACTTTCTCTCTCACATTCACATTTCTCTATTTTTCCTAACATGACACTACAGATTTGTAAATCTACATTCAGGTAAATATCACCGATCAGGTCGGATTACACCTAAATCGAATTGTTTCACATTGGCATGCATAAATTCACATTTACATGGAAAATTCATATTACATTAAATACTGGTCCAAATGACCTGAAACTTTAACCACATGTTAATTTCGGGTTTAGGATTCCTCATGCAAATTTTCAGATTTTTCTGAACTAAAACGAAATTTCAGAAATTCAATCATCCATTTCTCATGCCATCTACCATTCAACTTAACATGGAATTGTACACAAATCACCATCTTAGCAGCTTACTGTCTAAACCCTAGCATGCATGGAAATACGGAATTCATTCCTGAAATTATTGGACAATCCATTAATTTATGGAAGATTTATCATGACCTAGCATGATCTCTATTTTTCCTAAACAAATTTTGCAATAATTCACACAAGCATGGGAATAATCTCAGAAATTTAGAACAGGGACTGAACCTCACATGCATAATCCTCACAAATTAGGGCATTTAGACTTGTCCTAAATCATGCAAACATGGTTTAACAAGATTAAAACTCATCACACATGTATCTTCATGAAATAATTAAGTCCTATCATTCGTGATAATCCATCCACACACCACATCCATCACATCAACAATATACATAGCATATAAATGATTTACAGTATATCCTCATCGTGAAACATATCGAAAATAGTCGTATAGAAGGGCAGAACAGCTTGCTGTTCTGCTCAGATGAACTTGGCGGCAAGCTATGGCCGTTAATTTCATGTTAGCGGCATCATCGATGGACGCTAAGCATGATCTTAGCGGCAATGGGTATTGCCGTTAATGTCAGATCTGTGCAGAACACAGACCTGAGCTCTAAAGATGGGGTGAATTTGGGGGTCTAGGACACGAGGGAAAATACATAAAATTTGTAAAACCAACGTAGACACATACAGGGACGTTATGGGTACGGTACTTGCCTTTTAGGTACACTCCAAAGGGATCAAAAGCTTGGTGAAGCTCTCCTTGGGCTGTCCCAAGAAGCCTCCAAAACGCCACTCCTCCGGGTTCTTGGTCGATGCAGGTGCTCAGCCAATGGTGGGGAAGCCTTCTCCTTGGTTCCCTTTAGCCTCCAGTTGCAGCAGAACGCCGGACGAAGCCTTGGATTGCTGGATTGGAGCCTCCAAAGTCCAGTCTTTGCACAGCTCCCAGCTAGGGTTTTCTCTCCTCTTCCTCTCTTGTAAAAAGGCAAGGAGAAGGGTTCGGGGAGCAAATTTCAGGTTTAGATATATGGAAGTTGGCGTCCACATCGTTGGACGCTGGGATTAGTGTTGGCGTCCATAGGGTGGACGCTGACACCACATCGACGTCATGCTATTGACGCCAATACGGCCTTCGGCCAGAAGTCTAAAACATGCAGAAACCCATGCACATCATGTATATTTACATGTAATATCTATATAGTTTTGTGCACACACTACCATCAAGCATTACATTCATTATTTATACCTAAGCTATACACATACACAAATAAGTATACCACTAATACATACGTAGATACATACATACGTACATATACGACATGAATTATTTACATGCAATAATGCAGCAAAATTCGAGGGCCTTACATATACAAAGCTAAGCTTTGGATATGACGAAGTCACTTCGACCGATGAAGACCATTTTGATGTTGTGACTTCGGAGGTTCACTTTTACACTTGGTCAGTCGAAGCTTGGCACTTTTTATATTCACGTTGTATTTCTGCCATCTGAAGCACCTTGACTTCGGATGTTACGATTTACACTTGGTTAGTCTAAGTGTTGAGCTTCGTATACTTATGTTATAATTATGACAGTCGACTCTAAGATAGTCGATGTTATGACAGTCGACTCTTTCATAGTGAATCAAACATCGATTACTTCAAGTTAAAACATCGACTGTCTATAACATCGATTACTTCACGTTTAAACATTGATTGTCTGCTCATTGATTGCTTCATGTTCTAACATCAATTACTTCATGTTTAAACATCAGTTGTCATAACATGGATTGCGAATCACTTAAACATTGATTACCTCATGTTTAAGATAGATTGTCATAATATGGACTACCAATCACTTAAACATCGATTACCTCAAGTAAGATGGATTGTCATAACATGGATTGTCAATCACTTAAACATCGATTGCCTCATGTTTAAGATAGTTTGTCATTACATAGATTGATTTCTTAATCAATTTAACATCGATTGTCTTTTTCTGCTGAATAACTAAAGATGCCATATGTGCAAGATGTCATGTGACTAACACGTGTCATACTTGGGGTACACGAAACCCTAAGTACAAGGTTTGGACATTTGGGTATCAATAGGCCCTTGTTCTTTATGAAAGGTGTGTGGCTAAAAAGGAGAAGCATCCAGCAGGTGCGGCCAGAAAAAGGGAAGTACCCTAAAAGTGAGAGCCCAGAAAGAGGCAAGAGAGCGTCGCCAGGAGAAAAGGAGCAGAGCATAAGAAGAAGAGAAGAAGAAGAAGATGGAGCAGATGATATCACAGTGAAGGAAGGAGTAGTAGAAGAAGAAGAAGAATAGCAGAAGCAATTTGAGGCAGAGGAAGCTCCAGATCTACATTCTTCAAGAAGAGTTTGGAAGATGGATCAATTCCAGGAGAATTTATCGATCCTTATTATCTACACATCTTATTCTTCTGATCCATTTATCGTGTGTGGATGTGTTATCGTGTAGGTCACAATATTTCTGTGTTTGTGTGAATTCTTCACACAACTGTACTGAACCGTTTCTGGTGTGTGTTGGAGCCGTCATGCTCAAGTGTGTGTGTGGTTTGAGTCGCCGTGCTCAAGTGTGTGTGTGGTTTGAGCCGTCGTGCTCAAGTGTGTGTGTTGTACTCAAGCTTTGAGTAGTGTGGTCTTACTGTGTGAGGGGTGGATATAAGACTCACTGAAGGTGATCTCTAAACCACCTAAAAAACTGTGGTTTGCTTGTGTGAGTGTGATACTGATCGCATAAATGATTGCATAGGGATTTAGTTTACACACTACTTTTTAATCTATTCACACATACATTGTTTGATTAAATGTTTCACACACTTTAATCATACATAGTACATCAGATCTGTGGGGTTTAATTGGATAGACCTCTTAATTTTGAAGTAATTTTTAATTACTTAAGTTTCCGCTGCAAATCTATTCAACCCCCCCCCCCTCTAGATTATGCCATCACCGAATGTTTGATCCTACAATTGGCATCAGAGCGGGTTAATTGATTGAATTGATCACCAATTCTATGCTCACTAGTTGATCTAATGATCAGGAGTGATCCTACAGTTGGTATCAGAGACTAGTACTATGTTCATTGGTTGTGATTTGGCAGATATATTTTAGCTTCATTGTTAAATCTTGTTGTGTGATTAATTGCTCTAATCCTAAACTTGGATTCAGAGCAGGTTGATCTCTGACTCTGATTTGATTTGATTGCTTCTTTTTTACTCTTGTGATTTGATTTGATTTGACAATCATAAGTTATCCTTTAATTGACATCAGAGTTAATGCTCTCTACACCAAATTTGCTTTTGCAGATCTAGTGCATCTTATGCTTCTAATCATATTGTGTGATTAATTGTTCTGATCCAACGATTTGGAATCAGAATAGGTACACTATACATTTTTGTTGGTGTTGTTGGATCTCTGATTTTGATGATAGTCAAATGTGATTCATTAATACTTTGAAACCATGCTTATCATGCTTACATTTTTATCTCACAATGTTTCCTTTAGTTTCCTTCACATTTACAGCTCAAAAGTACTCAGTGGTGTCAACACAACCTGGTTGTGTGTCGACACTAGTGCACTGTCCCAGCACAAAGACATCAGCAATTACCCAGTGGTGTCGACACAACTCAACTGTGTGTCGACACTAGTGCATTGTCCCAGAACAAGTCATCTGTAATTACCCAGTGGTGTCGACACAACCTAGTTGTGTGTCGACACTAGTTCAAGATTCCAGGGGACAGTTTTGTGATAACTGGGACAGGGTGTCAACACATAGGTAAGGTGTGTCGACACAGTCTGTCTAATTTTTCTTCTTCTTTTTGATGCGATTAACAGGGACACGTGGAAGCTTTTGGGAAAGGCCTTTTTGGGCGGGAACTTCTATGCTCACATATCCCAAGATATTTTGTGGACCCATGGGCTAAAAATACCCCTTATCCACTTGGCCTTAAAAAAAAAAGTCGAGCCATATTTTTCTGTTCGCCCAAGACTCCAGGGAATTCCGATCAAATTCTAAAGAAGACTTCAACCTGGAGATTTGCTCCCAGATCTGAAGGAACAAGAGGTCTACATGCCTTGGACGATCCATTTGAAGGAGAATTTCGATTCATCTAAGTCTTCTTCATGGAGCTGAAGTAGAGAAGCTGATCCCCATTTCTGAAGCAGAAATAGGGATCTTCGAACCAGTCCTCTTCAATTTGGAATTCACTGTTTCGACTGGTTTCTCATTTCAATTTCATTCTATATTGTGTGTTTCTTTGAAAGTGGTGCAATCCTTGTGCCCAATTTCACTTGTGTGTGATTGAATCTGAGATTTCGGTATCTCAGAGTGTGTGCTTCTTTGTGCCTTTTCTGAACTGGCAAGATAAGCCACAATTGTGTGTGTGTGTAGATGGTGGATGTAGGATATACTGTTGTGTAATCCGAACCACCCTAAATCTTTGTGTCATTGTGGTTTGCTTGTCTTTTGCACTAGATGCTTGATAGGCTCATCGATATCTCACCATCTAGCTTGCATAACTTGTTCAGAATTGCCATTAACACTTAGATTTCACACTCAATTAAGTTTCTCTAAGTTTCTGTTGAAGTGATTTTTAAAATTTTTAGAAATCTATTCAACCCCCCCCCCCCTTCTAGATTTCTGATAGCAGTTCTTTCCACAACATTTCATTTGGTATCAGACTAGGTTCTCATTACACTTTAAGTGTTTGATCTAATGATCAAGATTTTATTGCTATGGAGAATGTTAGGGGATTTATTACTGAAGGTCATTCAATCTCTATACCTCCTTTTTTCGATGGATCTGACTATGCCTATTGGAAAAACATGATGCAAGTATTCCTTAGAGCACAGAATTATGAGCTCTGGAAGATTGTTGACAAGGGACCAGATGAACTTCCTGAGGATTAAAGCTTATGGACCAAGGACCAGATTAACAAGTCCACACTCAGATGGAGTGTCATGAATATGATGCAATGTGCCATCTATCCCAAGGAGTATTCCAGAGTATCCTCATGTAAGACTGCCAAGGAGATGTGGGATAAACTCCAACTTATTTATGAGGGAACTTCTGAGGTAAGGGAGACCAAGGCAAGTATTCTAGTCTCAGAATATGAAATGTTTAGAATGAAGAGTGATGAAACTATTTCTGAGATGTTTACTAGATTCATGCTTTTAGTAAATGGTCTTAGAGGTCTAGGAAAGGAATATTCAAATAGTGACCTTGTTAGGAAAGTCCTTAAATCACTTCCACCAGCTTGGCATACAAAGGCTGGTGTAATTGAGGACTCCAAAAATCTGTCAACCATGCAATTGGATGAGTTAATAGGTTCTCTAATGACATATAAAATCAACTTGAAAAGAAATGCATCTTTGAACACATCTAAGAAACCTATTGCTCTAAAAGCTTCATCTAGCTTAAAAATTGTTGCTGATCAATCTGATGAAAATGATGATTCTTCTGATGAAGAGAATAATGAAGAACTAGCCTTATTGACAAGGCATTTCAAAAAGTTTTTGAGAAAGAAAGGAAAATGTAAGCTCAAGCCCTTCATCAGAAAGGATGTTTCAAGGAAAAATGATTTCAATAAAAAATTGGAAACTACTAAACTGACTGACATTATTTGTTATGAATGCAGGAAATCAGGACACATGAGAGGAGAGTGTCCTGATTTAAAGAAGAAGCTGAAAAATCAGATATTCAAGAAGACAAGAGCAATGCTAGCTACATGGAGTGATGAGGATGAAGAAGACCAAGAAGAAGGTAGTTCAGATGAGGAAGAGGTGACATGTCTTATGGCAAGGCATGAAGAAGATACTGAGGTAAGTCATTCCTTAGAGGATTTTACAACTGATGATTAGGAAGAAACCTATGTTGTGTTATTTGAAAAATTGTGTGAATTAAAATATGAAAATAAGGCATTGAAAAGAAAAATGAACAGCATGGTGCAAACTCCTGAAGAATCTGAGCAATTCCAAGTGTTGACTGATGAAATCAATAATCTAAAAAAGGAGAAAGAATGTATGGATAAACAAATTGATGAAATCAAGGAGAGATGTCAATCAATTGAAAAAGAAAAATAGATTTTGATGAATGAAAATGAAAAACTCATATATGAAAGAGAGGTGTTACAAGAGGAACTAAAAACTATTAAAGAAGAACTGGATGACAAGAAAGAGACCTTGTTAAAACTTGTCAAAGGCAAGCAAAACCTAGATGCTATCTTAGGAATTCAAAAGAACAACATCAAACATGGTCTAGGTTATCAGCCTGAAAACAAAGAAAAAATTGGACAAACCTTGATAACTTCATTTGTTCAAGGTAGTACCTCTTATAGCAACTTTGAAGAGAACATCAAAGAAAGACCACAAACAAATCTAAAATCCAAAAACAAAACCCAAGTAAGACAAGAAAGAGTTCAAAGCAAAAATCAACAAAAATGGAAATCAAATGATAGATCAGATTTGTGTCCAAAGAACAACAAAAGTTTCTCAGTTGGATATAATTTTCATACCAAGAGGAATAATAATTTCACACCATAAAGAGTCGTGATGTGCAAATATGCAAGAAATCTGGTCATACTGATGAAAAATGCAGATCAAGAAAAAATTTGAAGAAAATAAAATAAATTTGGATTCCAAAACATCTTGCTGTTGAGCTGAAACAACTGATGGGACCTAAAGCAATTTGGGTACCAAAATTGTTTTTCTAAATCTATTTTGCAGGAATGTCTTACAGCCCACAAGAAGGATAAGTGGTACCTTGATAGTGGCTGTTCAAGACATATGACTGGAGATAAAGGAAAATTTTCTACATTGACTGAAATAGATGGTGGACAAGTAATTTTTGGAGGTAAGAACACAGGTAAAATCATTGGAACAGGAAACATTGGTAAGACTCCTTCAAGCTCCATTGAGAATGTTTTACTTGTTGAAGGTCTTGATCATAATCTCTTGAGCATAAGTCAACTATGTGACAAAGACCTTAAGGTAATTTTCAATTCTGAATCATGTGAAATTGTTGAAAAAGATAATGGAAAAATAAAATTTCTTGGCCAAAGAATAAGCAATGTTTACTTGGTTGATTTGGATAGTCATCGACATGAAAATTTGTGTCTTGTTGCCAATCAGCATGATCTATTTCAACTGTGGCATGGAAGGTTAGGTCATGCTAGTGAAAATGCTCTGAATAAGTTGTTAAGAAATTCTCTTGTGAATGGTTTGCCAAAAATGAAGAAAAAAGAAAAATGCAATGATATGTGCTTCATGTGCCCAAGGCAAACAAACCAATAAATCTTTCAAATCAATTGCACCCTTAATCACATCCAAACCCTTTGAATTGTTGTATATGGACTTATTTGGTCCAACTAGGACACTCAGTCTTAGTGGACATATATTTGGATTTGTGATTGTGGATGATTTTTCTAGATTCACATGGGTGTACTTTCTATCTCACAAGAGTGACACATTAGAAAACTTCAAAGAATTTGTTGATAAAATTGAAAATGCAAAAATAAATAAAATCCATTCTATCCTTACTGATCATGGTGGAGAATTTGATAATAATTCATTTTTTGATTTTTGCAGGAATAAAGAAATTGAGCATAAGTTTGCTTCTCCAAGGACTCCTGAACAGAACAGAATAGTAGAAAGGAAGAATAGGACTCTAGTTCAAATGGCAAGAACCTTGTTAATTGAAAGCAAGCTTCCAAGAAAATTCTGGGCAGAAGCTGTCAATACATCATGCTATATCCTCAACAGGGTAATGGTAAGACCAGTCCTTAAGAAAACTTCCTATGAACTTCTGAAAGGTAAGAAACCTCACATTGCATATTTTAGAGTCTTTGGATGTAAAGTTTTCATTCACAATAATGACAAATATGATCTTGATAAATTTGAAAAGAAAAGTGAAGTAGGCATCTTTCTTAGATATTCTGAAAATTCAAGGTCATATAGAGTGTTTAACAATGAATCAAAAATTGTAGAGGAAACTCCTTATGTCATTTTTGATGAGAATATTGAAAAATCTACTAACCTTACCTTGTTCAGGAATCAAGAAGAAGATGCTGACATTCTTACGAGAGAAAAAGATCAAATTGTGGAAAATGAAGAAGTTGTTGAACCTGAAAGTGTGTCGACACCACTGGACACTGAGTCGACACCAGAGTAGGTAAGTACAGCAACAAGAGGTAACTTCAAATACTCTAAAGACCATCCTGTTGAGAATGTTGTTGGAAATGTTCATGACAGAGTTCATACAAGATCTCATTTTAGAAATATCATTGAACAAGATCATATGGCTTTTATTTCTCAAATAGAACCCAAAAACATTGAAGAAGCACTAAAAGATGATTCTTGGATAGAAGCCATGCATGATGAACTGAACCAATTCAAAAGAAATAAAGTCTGGAGTCTAGTTCGTAAAAATCCTGAAAACTCAATAATTAGAACTAGATGGGTGTTTAGGAATAAATTGAATGAGGATGGAAAAGTTGTCAGAAATAAAGCAAGACTGGTTGCTAAAGGATATAACCAAGAATTTGGAATTGATTTTGAGGAATCCTTTGCACCAGTAGCTAGATTAGAAGCAGTGAGAATTCTCTTGGCATATGCATGTTCCAAAAACTTCAAATTGTTTCAAATGGATGTGAAAATTGCCTTTTTAAATGGTTATATTAAAGAAGAAGTTTTTGTTGCTCAACCTCCTGGATTTGAAGATCTTGATAAACCTAACCATGTTTACAAATTGCATAAAGCTCTTTATGGTTTAAAACAGGCTCCGAGAGCATGGTATGATAGATTGAGCAATTTTCTGGTTAGTAAGAATTACTCCAGAGGTAAGGTGGATCAAACTCTTTTCACAAGATCAATTATAATCATATCATTGTAGTTCAAGTGTATGTAGATGATATCATTTTTGGATCCACTAACCCTTCACTGTGTGAAGAATTTTCTAATCTAATGCACAGTGAATTTGAAATGAGCCTAATGGGAGAACTACAATTCTTTCTTGGCTTGCAGGTCAAACAACATCAGGATGGATTATTTATTAATCATGCCAAATATGTCAAAGAGTTGCTCAAGAAATATCACTTTCAACAAGCTAAACCAGCAACTACTCCCATGAGTACAAGCATCAAATTGGAAAAAGATGAAAAAGGTAAACTGGTTGATGTAAAGCAATACAGAGGTGTGATTGGATCTCTTTTGTATCTTACTACAAGTAGACCAGATATTCAATTCAGTGTGTGTCTTTGTGCTAGATTTCAGTCTAGTCCAAAAGAGAGTCATTTGCTTACAGTTAAGAGGATTTTTAGATATCTCTGTGGAACTTGTGATTTGGGTCTATGGTTTCCAATTGGATGTCATGCTAATCTAATTTCATATTCTGATGCTGATTATGCTGGGTGTAAACTTGACAGGAAGAGTACTAGTGGATATTGTCAATTCTTAGGAAATTGCATGATAACATGGGCATCCAAGAAGCAACACTCAGTTGCACTATCTACTGCAGAAGCAGAATATGTTGATGCAGGAAGTTGTGCAACTCAAGTGTTGTGGATTAAAAGTCAATTGCTTGACTAGAACATTGATATTGGAAGTTGATCTATCATGTGTGACAATACTAGTGCAATCAATGTTTCCAAAAACCCAATTCAACACTCTAGAATAAAGCATATTGAAATCAGGCATCATTTTCTAGGAGATGAAGTTGCAAATAAAAACATTGAATTAGAATTCATCCCTACTGAAAAACAAATTGCAGATATTTTCACAAAACCTTTGGCTGAAGATAGATTCACTTCCTTAAGAAGAGAACTTGGAATATGCAACCTGGAATAAAAATAAAAATTTGATAAGAACTCTGTGGTTCGTTATGCTAAGATTATGAGGTATATCAAATGGTGATTAGTGGAAGAACAAGTTATGCTTGTTTGAAAGCTATCATTATGTGTGAGGAAAATCCTCCGCCTAGTACCCATGATCTAAAATGTGTAAGAATCATTCTGTTCTTTCTTTTGTATTGTGATTGATCATGTTTGTGTTCTTGATGAATTTGTCTGCCAAAATCTGAATGTTGAATGGCTCATTAGTTCACACATTGAGGGGGAGCTTGCTGCTTGAGAAACAAAGGAAAATGTCTGAAAATTTGAATTCAGAATCATAATTGTTTATGATGACAATTAGATGAGATCAATAACTCAGGGGGAGCTAAAGAATTCAGTACCATTCTTCTATCATTAAACCAGAGTTAATTCAGTGTGCTGATGAATATCCTTACATGAAATGTTCATTCAGTCTTCTGAAGAACATAAGGGATGATTTCATAAATGCTATAACATGTTCTTTCTGTTAATACTCCTTTTTACTTTGAATTCCTCAAGTAATTTGATTTCTTTCATGGATTTTTGCTCAATCATGTATTGATTTTAAACACTTACTTCAAGACTGATGAAAGGGTAAAGCTGTGTCAAAATCTCAATTTCATTAAAAAAAAAGGGGGTTTTACAGAGTAATGGCATAACACTGAGAAACTGCACACCTTCACAAACAGTGAAGTGCCATGTATGTCATGAAGTGCTGTGTTATCTCTGTTCTAAGGGGTAAATTTAAAAAAAAAAATCCAATGTTAACTGAGTAACTGGAAATATTGGCGTCTGATAAACGTATATTTCCATGTAAAAATGTTTTCATTCACCCCTTGAGGCAGGATAATTAGTAAATCTCTAGTAACCAGGGATTCTGGTGTGTAAACAACATGTTTACTTAAGTGAAAAAGATTTACTATATTTGACTGCTCATTACTTCAAAGTGACAAATAAAAAAACAATCAAAGAAAAATGAACAGCTTAACCCTGCATTGATTCTTATAAAAGTGTTCAATCTCTATATGTGTTGTCTAAATCCTAAAGCAATCAGCTCACTTCTGGTTAAGAAAAGTGGAAAAGGCTAACACTGACTTTATATAATAGTTTATATCACTCAAGCAATCACTCTAATTCCTCAGAATTTCTTGGTGATTAATTTCTTGTCAGATATCTTTCAACCCGCTAATTACTAAATGGGATAATGTTGAAAAAGGATATGATTTCTTTATCATATTAAAAATCCCTGAATAATTGATTTCAGATTTGACTCATCATACCCTACCACTTCTGCTTGATATCTTTTTGGATGATGTCAAATGGGGAGAAGGATTCATGTTGATTACTTTTTAGGCTTTTTAGGCATACATCTCTGGCAAATACATTTCTTTTTGATGTGAATGCTAGCACATTTATTGCAAGCACATTTCTTGCATTGTTGAATGTTTGTATGACTGATTTGTCTCAAGTGAATGATATGGTTGTTTGCCAAGAAATGAAAATGTTTGGATGATGTTAATTGAAAAATTGTGGATGTACTTATCATGTCTATGACTTGCTTTGAAATTGGTCATATCTGTGAAAAAATTAAAGTCACTTAATGAATCATAGTTGCCATCATCAAAAAGGGGGAGATTGTTGGATCTCTGATTTTGATGATAGCCAAATGTGAATCATTAAAACTTTGAAACCATGCTTATCATGCTTACATTTTTATCTCACAATGTTTCCTTCAGTTTCCTTCACATTTACAGCTCAAAAGTACTCAGTGGTGTCGACACAACCTGGTTGTGTGTCGACACTAGTGCACTATCCCACCACAAAGACATCAGTAATTACCCAGTGGTGTCGACACAACTCAACTGTGTGTCGACACTAGTGCACTGTCCCAGAACAAGTCATCTGTAATTACCCAGTGGTGTCGACACAACCTAGTTGTATGTCGACACTAGTTCAAGATTCCAGGGGACAGTTTTGTGATAACTGGGACAGGGTGTCGACACATAGGTAAGGTGTGTCGACACAGTCTGTCTGATTTTTCTTCTTCTTTTTGATGTGATTAACAAGGACAAGTGGAAGCTTTTAGGAAAGGCCTTTTTGGGCGGGAACTTCTATGCTCACATATCCCAAGATTTTTTATGGACCCATGGGCTATAAATACTCCTTATCCACTTGGCCTTAAAAAAAAAAAGTCGAGCCATATTTTTCTATTCGCCCAAGACTCTAGGGAATTCCGATCAAATTCTGAAGAAGACTTCAACCTGGCGAATTGCTCCCAGATCTGAAGGAACAAGAGGTCTACATGCCTTGGACGATCCATTTGAAGGAGAACTTCGATTCATCTAAGTCTTCTTCATGGAGCTGAAGTAGAGAAGCTGATCCCCATTTCTGAAGCAGAAATAGGGATCTTCGAACCAGTCCTCTTCAATTTGGAATTCACTGTTTCGACTGGTTTCTCATTTCAATTTCATTCTATATTGTGTGTTTCTATGAAAGTGGTGCAATCCTTGTGCCCAATTTCACTTGTGTGTGATTGAATTTGAGATTTCGGTAACTCAAAGTGTGTGTGCTTCTTTGTGTCTTTTCTGAACTGGCAAGATAAGCCACAATTGTGTGTGTGTGTGTGTGTGGATGGTGGATGTAAGATACACTGTTGTGTAATCCGAACCACCTTAAATCTTTGTGTTATTGTGGTTTGCTTGTCTTTTGCGCTAGATGCTTGATAGGCTCATCGAAATCTCACCATCTATCTTGCATAACTTGTTCAGAATTGCCATTAACACTTAGATTTCACACTTAATTAAGTTTCTCTAAGTTTCTGTTGAAGTGATTTTTAAAATTTGTAGAAATCTATTCAACCCCCCCCCCCCTTCTAGATTTCTGATAGCAGTTCTTTCCACAACATTTCAGGTGTGACAGATCTGAGATTTGGTAATTTTAAGTTTTTGGATCTCTAATTTGATTTTATGAAACATCATCTGATCTGCTTGAACTCTTTGATTGCTTGAATTGATCTCAAATTACGTGCTCACTTGTTGATCTAATGATCAAGAGGGTTACTACAATTGATATCAGACCAAGTGCTCTGAAATCAAATCTAATTTTTGTTTAATCTGATTTACTGGTTTTAGAGAATTGTTTATAATGAGCAGATCTGCTGAAATTGCTAGATATTTCAACTTGCATGAATTTCCTGCTACAATTTCGAAGAAGTTCACAAGTTAACAAGTGTAATCTAATTTACAGGACTCCTTCATGAAGGCTGGAAGAAAAGAAAAGACAAATTCATACAAGTGCTTAATAGCTTAGAAAAGCTCCTCTGGCATAGAAAGTTAAAGAGACATTAAAAGTGAAAAAACTTGCTTAAATTTATTTGATTGCTCAAAGTCTAATTCTGATTCAGAGGAAGAAATGTCATATAATGAATTGTTTGTATTTTGTCAACATGTATGCAAGAAAAACAAGAGAAAGAAGTTTGAAAATAAAAATTAAAAAAAAAAACTTGAATTGCTTTGATCTTTCAAAGAAACTGAAAGATGAAATCACAATAAAGATCTAAAGTCATTCTGGAAAATGAAAATGAAATATTGATTGATCTTAATGAGAGCTTCAAGTTGAGAATGATCAATTAAATAAACAGATTTCCAATATGGCTCATGATCATCAAATAAATGAGAAATGCAGATAACTTACTGAAGAAAATCATCATCTGAAAAAGAAGATTGAATGCATGTTGTATGACAATCCATTAACCAATGATTGTAGAAATTTAAGTAATAAAATTATTGATTTGGAAAAATAAATTGCACAATTTGAAAATGAAAAGAACAAAATGAAGAATGGACTAGATGTCATGCTGAACAAATTTTGAATTTCAGAAAAGAAGTTGTGGCATTAAAATCTGAAAAATTGAAGCTTCAAAATAAACCTAAGACTGCTACAAACACAAGTCTTGCTTCTGTGAAAACAAAAATGAAAAAAAAATAACATTTGTTAAAGATGCTGCGAACAAGAACTTCATTATCCATAATGAAAATCCAATTAAAGTTCTTGTTTAGAAAAATGCTCAGAAACAAAATGAGAACAATAAGAAAAATGCTCCTATCAAGAAGAATCTTGTCTCTATGAAAAACAAGAAAAATTGAAATAAGAAAACAAAGGACTTTGCACAGGATTTCTCCATCTTCTCCACAGACAAGGAAAGCTCCAAGACAAGTGCCAACTCCACATCATGTTAAGAGCTACCAATAGGTAAAGCCTCCTCAAAGGAAAAGGGGGTTCCAGCAAACATACCCACGCCAAGGTAAGCACCAGGTAAGAGACATTCCCATTTGCTTTAACTGCAATAAACCTAGTCATTTAGCTAGAGTTTGCTGAATAAAAATCAACATTTCCATGAACATGCTAAACCAGTTCAGTGCTTCACATGTCATAAGCATGATCATATTTCTAGGGATTGTTGGCATAGAATTGATCATTTTGTGCATCCTCCAAAGTTCCATTCTAATGCATATATTCAAATACATAGGAATAAACATCATGTTCATAGTAAAAGAGTTCAAAAATTCAATGTGTATATGAATAGAAATGCTGCACAAAATAATTCTATTGTTGTTTATAATAAAAGTCTAAAAAAATAGAAAATTTCATGAAAACATAGATGCATTGAGCAAGACTAAGAAAAAGTCTTAAACTAATGCTGCTCTTAGTTCCATCAACAATGTAAATGCATCTATATCAAAAATAAAATCATTTTAGATTCAGAAATCATTGTTACATTCTAACATTGATTTCATTACAGGACCCAAACAGGTATGGTCCTAAAACTAGCTTGATCAGCAAGCTAAGGAGCCTTGTAGCCATACATGTCTATCTGAAATCAAGACAATGGCTATACAAGGCAAGAAAAATCGAAGACCACATGTAAAATTTTTGAAAATAAGATAAAGACTGTTCAGGTAAACTCTCCTATCTTTTCACAACTATGTTGATTGTATTAGAGAAAATTCTTAGAGTTTTATCTGAGAAATAAATAACTTTTTTTGTCATGTTTGCTAAGTTACTACCCCTAATGACTATTTGTATTAACAATTGGAATCATGTTGTGTCATCATGCTTGCATAACTATGCCCATGAATCCTGTGCATAATCATGTTTGAATTGCTTACAAACTTTTTCATATCATGCACATGCTAAGGGAGAGCAATGTTTAAAAGGGTAAAATCATCTTTGAAAAAGGTTGCTAATAAAAGCCAAAACTTGTTGGAATTGACAAACTTAGAAAAAATGATTTTGATCATCATTAGGTCGACACACATCTTCTCATGTGTCGACACCAGTGCTCTTCTGTTGCCTTCTATTTGAGAATTCATGTTCTTGTATTAACACACTGAGAATTCTGTGTCGACACACCATCATCTAATTTTTGAAAAACTTCATATTTTCAGAAGGGCTTATCAGTTGACCTCTTCATGTGTCATGAATACATTCAAGGTTCCATTGATATTTTTATATAAGAAATAAAATTATGTCTGAAATATTTGTGCTCTTGGATTAACTATGAAGATGAAAAATAAGATCTAGAGTCATGTATCTATCTTTATCCTCAAATGTTATTTTAGACTTTTATTGCAAAACACTTTAATTAGACACATTAGTAGTCTGAGTTTTATATCACAAAAGATACTGAAGTTTTACTTTTAACAAATGCTAAGAATAAAATTTTAACAACTCAAGATCATGATCTATTAAAGTAAAATGCTACCTGACACTCAATAGAAATAATTGAAAAAAAAAATAAAAAAAAAAATTTAGGAAAAAGAAAAATTGCAGAGCAATGATTAGTACACTGAGTAACTAGGTTATTCCACCTGAGACGTAGTTGTACTTGAGTCAAAAGGTGTTGTTAAGTTATCTCTGTTCAAAAAGAAGCAAACAAATGATTAACATGCTCAGTAGTCAGGCACTCCTACATTGGGTAAGTGTGTGTGCTTGCACAGAAAAGTATGAATTAAATCTTCTTTGATAAATTTTTTAAAATTTCTCAAATGAAAAAAATGGAAAGAAAAAGACAAAGGTGGCAAAAGTGGAGCTAACCTAAAATAGAATTCATATTGTTCAAGAATGTTAAATTGTTATTATACATTGTGTTAAGATCAAAACTTTGATTTTCTAATGATATACACTCTTGACAACTCAATTTAGGTCACAAAAATTCTGTCACATGTGTAAATAAAATTTTTGAAGTGATTTTTGATGATAAAGAATTGATATAAGAACTCAATAAAAAATCATCTTTATTTTTAACCCTTGCTGCACATTATGAAAGATACAATTATATTCTCTCTCATATACTAAAATCATTTTGTATCTTGATACCTTCATGAACCCTTCAAAATCAAATTATTTGTGCTCCCTGCAACATAATCTCATATTCAGGGGGAGCAACCTTATTGTTGATCTCTAATTTCATGCCCCAATCAATTGATTTCATCACTCATATTAGTTTCACATCATTTATTATGGTCCCCATTCAATTGGTGGTGGACAACTCCGATAATGTCAAAAAGGGGAGAGTTGTTTCACTTAGGGGGAGACTTCAGTAAATTTGTGTGTTTTGTGAGACCTCTATTCATACTCTTGATTTTGGGGGAGTTTGTTTTTAAGGGGAGAAATTTATAGTACCTTGCATGTTCATCTCACTCTTTTTGATATTGTCAAAAAGGATGAGAAATTAAGTGAAAGAATGTTGTCATATTTTGTCATCATCAAAAAGGGGAAGATTGTTGAGTTGTGTGTTTTGATGATGACATATTGTACACAATCTAATGATGTCATATTCTACATATGTGGGAGATTGTTGTGTTGTGTATTTGGATGATGACATATTATACACATCTTCATCTATACATATAATGATCATGACAACATTCATAATGTTTTGATGTTCAATCTTAAGTGCTTTCATGTTGCATATCATTTGATTCATGTTTGTAATTCATAGATTGACTGGAAAATTGAAATCATGCTTAAATGAACATCAGATGTTCACTTTTGGTCGTAGTCAGCCGAAGCACAGATATCGGATGTACAGTTCTGTTCTTTGTCGGTAGAAGTCAAACTTTGTCATATATGAAGCTGGACTTCGGATATGACGAAGTGGAATTTCATCATATATGAAGCTAAGCTTCGGATATGACAAAGTCACTTCGACTGATCATGATATATTTAACACTATAACTTCGGATGTTCTATTTTGTTCTTTGTCAGTCAAAGCAGAACTTCATCATATACAAAACTAAGCTTCGGGTATGACGAAGTCACTTCGACTGATCAAGACACATTTATCTCTGTAACTTCGGATGTACTCATTTGTTCTTTATCAGACAAAGTGTAACTTCATCATATACAAAGCTAGACTTCGGATATGATGAAGTGGAACTTCATCATATACAAAGCTAAGCTTCGGATATGACGAAGTCACTTCAACCGATGAAGACAATTTTGACGTTGTGTCTTCGGATGTTCACTTTTACACTTGATCAGTCGAAGCTTGGCACTTTGTATATTCACGTTGTATTTCTGCCATCCGAAGCACCTTGACTTCGGATGTTACGATTTACACTTGGTCAGTCAAAGTGTTGAGCTTTGTATATTCATGTTATAATTATGACAGTCGACTCTATGATAGTCGACTCTTTGACAGTCGATCAAACATCAATTACTTCATGTTAAAACATCGACTGTCTAGAACATCAATTACTTCATGTTTAAACATCGACTTCATGTTTAAACATTGATTGTCATAACATGGATTGCCAATCACTTAAACATCGATTACCTCATGTTTAAGATGGATTGTCATAAAATGGATTTCCAATCACTTAAACATATATTACCTCATGTTTAAGATAGATTGTCATAACATAGATTGATTTCTTAATCAACTTAACAACAGCTGCCTTTTTCTCCTCAATAACTAAATATGTCATATGTGCAGGATGTCATGTGACTGGCACGTGTCTTACTTGGGGTACACGAAACCCTAAATACGAGGTTTGACCATTTGGGTATAAATAGGCCCTTGTCCTTTGTCAAAGGTGCGCGGCTAAAATGGAGAAGCATCTAGCAAGTGCGACCAGAAAAAGGGAAGTACCCTAAAAGTGAGAGCCCAGAAAGAGGCAAGAGAGCACTGCCAGGAGAAAAGGAGCAGAGCAAAGGAAGAGGAAGAAGAAGAAGAAGAAGAGCAGAAGCAGTTCAAGGTAGAAGAAGCTCCAGATCTGCGATCTTCAAGAACAGTCTTGAAGACGGATCAATTCTAGGAGAATTGATCCATCCTTATTATCTACACATCTTATTCTTCTAATCAATTTGTCGTGTGTGGATGTGTGATCGTGTAGGTCATAGTATTTCTGTGTTTGTGTGAATTCTTCACACAATTGTACTGAACTGTTTCTGGTGTGTGTTGGAGCCGTCATGCTCTAGTGTGTGTGTGGTTTGAGTCGTCGTTCTCAAGTGTGTGTGTGGTTTGAGCCGTCATGCTCAAGTGCATGTGTTGTACTCAAGTTTTGAGTAGTGTGGCCTCATATCTGAGGGGTGGACGTAGGAGTCACTGAAGGTGATCTCCAAACCATCTAAAAAATCCCTTGTGCACTATGGTTTTCTTGTGTGAGTGTGATATTGATCACATAGATGATTGCATAGGGATTTAGTTTACACACTACTTGTTAATCTGTTCACAAATACACTATTTGATTAAATGTTTCACACACTTTAATCACACATAGTACATCAGATCTGTGAGATTTAATTGGTTAGAACTCTTAATTTTGAAGTAATTTTTAATTACTTAAGTTTCCGCTGCAAATCTATTCAACCCCCCTTCTAGATTTTTGCCATCACCGAATATCTGATCCTACAAGGTGTGCCCTAAATTTTGAGGATGAAATGTTGTTAACGGGGGAAGGATGTAGCATCCCAGCATTCCAGCTTTTCGATCTGGCGTCTTGGATGGCTGGCTTCTGATGCATCTGGTCTGGGCGATGCATTAGTGTCACATCGAGGGTGTCCGACGCGACAATCATCCTTATCACGTCTTGCTTGTGCTTTGCGTTCTTGTCACGCACAGCTTTCCTGACGCGCCCGGTCAACGGGACGCGACAGTCTTTCGTGACTTTGGTTGTCTAACATCTGTTAGGGTGGCAGACGTGTAAGTACGATTTGTCAAGTTGTTGCGGCATCCCTGTGGGATGCATTGTGTCGCGGTCAGTTGACCTGTCACGTTAAGGTTCTTAACGTGACGCGTCGCCCTGTCCCGACGTGGGTGCCGAAGGCTTATAGCCTTGGTCGGCACTGTTCCTCTTCTTATTCCCCTTTCCTCCCCTCCGGTGGGAGCTCCGGATCGCTCTCTTCTCTTTGTGTGTTATAGGTGAGGAGGAGGGTCGTGGGTGGTGCCATGGCGTTGTGGAGCTTGCATGGGGCGTGGAGGATGTGGCCAATCCGACGTGAAGGGACCCAAACGATCTGTTTCTTCATTTAAGGTTGGGATGGCTTGTGCCCTTCTCGATCTGGGTGGTTTGGGAGCCCCTCGTGCTTTCTAGATAGTTTAAATATCTTCTCCATGCTCCCCTCCCCCGTGTGGTATTTTTCTGGCTCGTGGGTGGCCCCGGGATGGAGCATCCTGCGGGTCTGCCTTCTTTCTAGTGTCGCGGCCGTGGTGCACGTCACGACACCAGAGGAGGCGTCCGCTCGGTCGGGCACGATTGTGTCATGAAGCACCAACCTGACGCTATGGTGTCGTGGTCCGGCAGTCGGATGTGATCATGTCGCGACGCATTTTCCCGTCGCAATAGGGTTGTTGTCGCGATGCACTTCCCCATCGCAATAAGGTTGTTGTCACGGTGCCTCTACCCGTCGCTATGGTATTGCAACGGCCGAGGAGGACGCGACAATGTTTGTGTTGCCTCAAGTGTTTCCTTTATTCTGGTTGGGGTGTCAGTGTGTGCCCCAGGGCTGGCTTGCCCTTAGGACCTTCAGGTGGGGAACGCGATAGGTTTCCTCACCACGTTCAGTGACTGAAGGTGACACCTTCGTGGCCGTGTCATAGTGGCGGTGCCCGGAGGGTCATGTCTGTCTAATAATCAATGATTGGCAGTCAATCGATTATTAGTAGAGCGACGGACTTTCAGTATTGACTGGTGGTGTTCCGAGGTTCTGGCTTGCTCGTGTGTGCCTTGATTGGCCGACGACCCTCTCAAGGGTCCATGCTTGCCTCTTTCTTGCTGGGCTTGCCGTGGGTTACAAGCCAGCGGTTCAGCGTGGTTTTTGTTGTGCTTGCCCCACCTGTTCTCCCAGTGCTTGGCACTTGAGGGCTTGTCCCGTTCAGAGGTTGTCTCTGTTTCTTGGGACCCCATCCTCGTAGGCCTATTAAGGTAGGTGTTCGGGCTGCGGGTGTGCTTAAGTCTACAGCCTAATTAGAGAACTCTGGTAGCGGAGGGGAAAACGAGGTTTGGACAGCGGCGTCGAGTTGTTTGTAGAGCTCTCTTGCTTGGGGCGGGATGCTGAGGTCGTCAAGGTGTTTTCTTCCCAGCGTAGTCCAGACAGTCCTTTTTCTCACTGCCTCTCTCTGCATTGGTTCCGGAGTGACGTAGTGGTTCTATGCATGGGGCCGCAACTTAGCCAGGCTGCAGTGGGGCATGTGTTCTTGTGGTGTTATGCGGCGACTCTGTCTCGCTCTTCCAGGGAGGTTAGACGTAGGAGCCAGAAGGCAAGCAGAGGGAGTGGCCGGTGTGTCCTCCTCTTAACTGCCAATGGCGGTGGCTTGGTTGCTGTTGTTGTGACGACATTTTGTCAATGTGTTTCCAAGTGCAACTCGTTGCCCTAGCCTGCACGATGGTTGTATCCTAGCCGTGTCTAGCTTCCGTGAGCACTGTTAGTTTGGCCTTGTCGGCCGGTATTTCTGGTGGTTTTCTGCTTCGGTGTTCTCTCGGTTCCATAGTCCTGTTCTTTGGTGCTAGTCTGTGGTGGCACCGGCATGTGTGGTTTCCCAACCTTGTGGTGTGTCTAAGGTCTAGGGGGCTCGGCTTGTGGGCCCTCAACCTTGAGGAGGTCTGAGGTAGCCGTTCTTGTGGTGAGACGTCTTTCTCACATGGTTGCTTTGTAGTCTCTGTGAGGCCCCTATCTCGATGGACGTGCAGAGGCTTGTTTCCATGTTGTGCCTACCTCCGTTGGTTTCCGCGAGGCTTACCCCACTACTCTCTTCAGCTAGGAGCTTGTCGTCATGAGAGCTCAATGTTAGACAGTATGCGGAGACGGCTGTGGCGTCATGTGCCGTTAGCAGCAGTGGGAGCGAGTGTTGTGAGTTGTTATACCTGAGTGAGTTGAGAGTTGTGCTTTTCAAATTCTCGAGGTATGCCCCTTAAGAACTGCACATTTCTTCTTGTACCTGTGCTTTTATTTGGGACACGTTGTACATCTATATATCTTGTTATAGTTATTTAAATTCAATACATATCTCATTAGACTATTCTTTTAACCCTTTCAGGTCTTCAGATCCGTGGGTGACGGTGCAAACTTCGGGATCCCTAGTGGTGGCCTGGGAGGTCGGGTCATCACAAAAAAACCAAGGTTGCTTGATGGTTAGCGGAAAATCTCAAGAGTTGATTAGGGATTGGACGTGAAACTCCTATTTAAAAGAAAATTCGAACCAAGATATAAATCAATTGTCTTTTATGTGTGATTGCTTCTGCTTACTCTTATCTTTATTTCACACACAACAAGAAACTACGGATTTAGCAGCAGACACATTCCGTTGCTAAATATACTTTGCAACAGATTAGCGACAAATTAGAGACGGAATGCTTTCATCCCAAAAACTCTCCACTAATTTTGTACAGTCACAAAACATCACTAATCCACCGGTATTTAGAGATGGATTAACGATGGAATTGCATCCGTCACGCATTAGCAACATATTGTTTCCAATTTGTCTCATTTTTTTATATTTCAATAAACTTGTATACCGAAAAACCTAAATACAATTTGCAACTAATTAACAACAAAATTGATTCGTCGAGTTCTTTCAGATGAATTTTTTATTTTCAAATCTGTTGCTAATTAAGAGCAAAAATAGTCCATCATAAATCCATCGTAATTTTTATGTTTTTTAAAATCTGTCATAATTATTTGTATTAATCTACACACTAATAACGACCACACACACAAGCATATATTAAAAAATTTACAGTGCTAAATTATATGTTCAATGACATATGTAATAAAAAGTTCAATCAAATTTACACATATACAAATAAAATATTCAATCAAATACAATATTTTAATATAATTTAATACATAAAAAATATCATGCTAAATTCATCCAACCCTCATCCTCGTCCCTCGTCGTCGTGTGATGCAACAAGATCCTACATTAGACATGTAAAATAAAACAACATTAGACATATATATGCATATGAAATAAAATTTAAAATATTAAAATTTGCCCAGACATAAGTTCCACAATTGGGGTATATATACAAGACAATAAAATTCGAATTAATGTGCTCTTTATCATAACTACAGAAACTATATCATTTCCTAAACAAAATGAGTAATGCATTACTTCAAGAAGAATTAATGTTAAGTCCCGTACCTACAGAAAATGAAATATTAATCTGTTAAATGCTAAACAAGGCAACAGAAGAGAGAAAAAATCTAGTTGATAGTAATGCAAATTTTTTACTATATGTCAATGTAAAATGTCATGGCATGTTATGACAAAATCTAATTGATACTATTTGCACACCGGTTCTACATGCTATCAAGTCATAGGCATCCCTCCCAACAGGAAAGAAGTCCCAAGCTAACATTTGATGAGAATTCAAATTTTACACTTTCAGGAAGGGAAAAAAGACAGTAGTGAATGGTTGAATCATGCTCCCATGTTTTCTTAACCATATTCGACATGTTTGAATAAACATTCTAAAGTCGAGTCAAAATCTTTACCTTTAATCCATCCTCATGAAACCCATATCTTGCAAGAGAAGAATTATCATAAGTTACCTTGTGAAATGTTTTTTTAGGATAAAAAAAAAATCAATGGAAACTAAAGCATTCATTTCTTTAGTGTGTGTAAAACAATGCAGAGGTAAACCACAAATTTTCCAATTAGCTTAGGCACATACAAAGAATTCCACATATGGTCAATCTAATCTCTTGTTATCATCCTCTAAATGCCTCTAACAGATACATTCAAAATCAATTAATTCTAACTCCACACATACTGAACTTTGGCTTCAAGGAGACATGTAAATCAGCATCATGTGTTTAATCCAGTCAACCATGCATGCATCTACATTTAACCAGTCAAGAAGAACCTATTTTGAATCCACTGAGGCCATCAATCTACAAGCATCTACATTTAACCAGTCACAATATTCAAAGAGTAACTTAAAATCCATAGAATGCATCAAGTTAAATTCTAGGTTAGAAGTAAAAATATAGTAATAAAACTTTCAATTAATATAAATAAAATTCATAAAGTTGGATGGATTTCAGGCTATGAACTCTAATAAAAAAAAAATTCTTGTGAACAAAAAATTGTGCCTAGAAGAACTTCGAACTTGATAGAAACATGCCATAACATATATGTTCTTCATGAGTCCCTTCTTAATGGAGCTCCCTGGGAAACTAAATGGAAGGCATCAGTTCTTAAATAAAAATGAAATGCACTTGTCGTTGTTTGCCTGGGCTCAAGAACTCAATCCATCTTCTCTGCCTCAGGTTTAATTCCTTTTGGGAGAAAAGATACGTCAAGCTCTTGTGGTCGGTAAACACCTCAAATCTGACACCATAAAGATAGTGCCTCCAGATCTTTAGTGCATGAACCACTGCTACGAGCTCCAAATCATGAGTCGGATAGTTCATCTCATGCTCCTTCAACTGACGAGAAGCATAAGCCACTACCCTTCCTTGCTGCATTAGCACACAGCCTAAACCAATCCGAGATGCATCCGTGTAGATAACAAAACCCTCTACACCGCTCGGTAAGACTAACACCGGAGCTGACATGAGCTTAGTCTTCAACAATTGAAAACTACTCTCACATTTCTCGGACCATACAAACTTCACTCCCTTTCTGGTGAGCTGAGTCAATGGAGCGGCGATTGATGAAAATCCCTCAATGAATCGCCGATAGTAACCAGCCAAACCCAGAAAACTACGAATCTCCGAAGGGGTCTTGGGAATCTCCCAATCCATAACTGCCTGGACCTTTGCTGGATCAACTGCAACACCAGCACTGGAGATAACATGCCCGAGGACATGAACCTCGCACAACCAAAAATCGCACTTGCTAAACTTAGCATACAGCTTGTGCTCACGGAGAACATCTAATACTACCATCAAATGCTGACGGTGTGTGGCCTCGTCCGAAGAGTAGACCAACACATCATCAATAAACACCACAACAAAGCTATCTAGATACGGCCTAAACACCCTGTTCATGAGATCCATGAACGCTGCAGGGGCGTTGGTCAATCCGAAAGGAAGAACCAAAAACTCATAATGTCCATAATGGGATCTGAATGTCGTCTTAGACACATCCTCACTTCGAATCCTCAACTGATGATAACCAGATCGTAAATCAATCTTAGAAAAGACTGATGCATCTTGCAACTGGTCAAACAAATCATCAATACGAGGTAAGGGATACATGTTCTTCACAGTCACTTGGTTCAGCTTTCTGTAGTCAATGCATAACCTAAGTGACCCGTCTTTCTTCTTGACGAATAATACAGGTGCGCCCCAAGGGGAAACGCTAGGGCGAATAAATCCCTTATCTAGCAACTCTTGCAACTTCCTCCTTAACTCGGCTAACTCCGCAGGTGCCATCCGATATGGAGCCTTCGAGATAGGAGAGGTGCCCGGAAGCAACTCTATGGTAAACTCTATCTCTCTATCCGGTGGCAAACCAGACAAATCATCAGAAAAGACATCTGGAAAATCCTGCACTACCTCAATCTCTGCAAGAGTAGGTGACTCATCAGCCTCTGGTACTAATACCACGCTGGCAAGAAAAGCGTCACAACCCTTGTTTACCATGCGCATCGCCTTCATGGCAGAGATGACCATCTTTCCCGCCAAGTTCCTTGGCAAGGGATGAGAGAACTCATCCTCACCAGGAATGCGGAAAACAATCCTCTTCCCACGACAATCCACTAACGCATAGTGCTCCTCTAGCCAGTCCAGACCAAGAATAGCATCATAGTCCTTCATCTTTAGCAAGAAGAAACACCCATCTAGGACTATATCCTCAATGCACACAGGTAACGACGGAATGCACTTCCTAGTCGATACTATACCCGCAGGGGTGTGCACAGACAAAGGGACCTCTAAATCCTCAGACTCTATGCCTGACTCTAGGGCTAACTGCCTAGCGAACAGCTCAGAAATGAACGAGTGAGTAGCACCCGTATCAAACAAAACCCGAGCGTGCACACCTAGAAGTAAAACCATACCTTCGATGACATGCTCCGCCTGCTCGACGTCCTCGCGCGCTAAATAAAACACTCGAGCTGGGGCTCGAGGCCTTCCTAGTATTTCTGTAGCTGGCGCTGCTTCCGCTACCGCTGCTGGGGCTGGCGCTCCACGCTGAGCTCCCTACTGAAGTCTTGGGCAATCCTTGATCTTGTGGTCGCTACTTCCGCACTTCAAGCACTTTCCCACAATCATCCAACATTCGGAACCACCATGTGTCTTCCCACAGTAGGGACACTCTTTCTTCACACTAGGGGAACGCACAGAGGGTACCTGAGCATTGCCGACTGCTACTGATCGCTGTTGTGCCTAGTACACCGCTTTCTTCTTATCTTGCTGCTGGAACGCAGCTGCAGGACTCTTCTGCGAAGCCTTCTTCTCTTCAAGGTATTGCTCCATCTCACCCTCCTATCTGCAAGCAGCACTAAGTGCCTCGTCCAAGGTGCGATGGTCAAACGCCACTAGCGTCATCCTCAGTGATGGCTTGAGTCCCATCACAAACTTCTTTGCTTTCATGCGCTCATCTGCTACAATATGAGGTGCATACTTAGATAGTTCTGCAAACCTTGCCTCATACTCTAGCACGGTCATGGAGCCTTGAGCCAAAGAGAGGAACTCCTGCTCCATCCGATCTTGAATATGCTCGGGGACGAACTTGGCCCTAAAGAGCCTCATGAACTCGTCCCAAGCAACATCAACCGCGCCGTCTTCAAACCGGGTATGCAGCAATGAAGCCCACCATACATCAGCTCTTTCCTGCAGTACACCGTTCATAAGCACCATCTAAACAAATCTAACTTAACAGAACACACAAGCATATAAACTAAAGCATGGAAACGTTTAGGTTGCTGTTATGACACAAGTTTGGGTTGCTGTTATAGGTTGCTGTTATACACTATTCTCATAACTGTTATACATTAGGCATGAATAACATTAGGCATGAATTAGGTTGCTGTTATACACTATTCTCATAACTACGATTAGGTTGTTGTTATGACACAAGTTTAATATTAACATATCATGGATCACTATTTCATCATCTAATACATTAGTTTCACATGGTTGCACAATTTCCTCATTCACATAGTTCACTTTTCACACATTTCACATTTACACATATTCACACTATACAATTTACACATGATCACATTCACATTTCACATTTTCACATTTTACACTTTAGTGCCGTGACACATAGTCCAAACCACCATAAGAAGGACACATACACATCACACACACATAGACGCCACCTAGGCATTACAGTGACGACTCTTGGACTGCGCAGACAGGGAGAACAAGTCTCCACCCTAACCAGTGGTACTTGTCCACCTCCAACATTTCATCCTAATGCCCTTAGGATCTTTAACACATTGAACCTTCCCATGGGGACTTTTCTATGGTACGGTTCCACGGCCCTCTATGGAAGCAGTATCACACTTGGCACAATCTTACACATTACACATACCGATTTTTACACACATTTTTACACATGGCGCACACACACCTTTACATTCTCTCATTCACACACATGGCTCTGTTTTCCTAGTATGATACTACAGATGACAGAGATTACACATTCAGTAAGTTGTTTAAATCAGGTTGCACGCGCACTTCAAATCATTTTCACAATAGCATGCATTATTCACATATTTTCGCATGGAAGTTTCATATTGCATTCTACAGTTGTCTAAACAGCCTGAAAATTTAACCACATGCTGATATCAGGTTTATGACCACACATGCAAATTTCCAGATTTTTCTGAGTCATATTGCATTTACAGAAATTAAAATATTCAGTTGCATGCCATTCATAATTCAATTTGTCATGGGACATAACATGAATCTCAGATTTGACATTTCACAGATCTGAATCTATCATACATGTTGTTATAGAAATTTTTCTCCGTATTTATTTCACAACATACAATTTACTGTGGATTTTTGAATAACCTATTCATGCTTTCTATTTTTGTTGCAGAAATTACAGTAAATCATATGAACATGAAAAAATTCTCAAATTTGCAGGGTAGGAACTGACACATATACACATGGGATATAAAAATCTAGGGCATTTAATTCCTCAGAAATCATGTAGATAGTAGGTAATCATGCATAATCCATTTTTCCCAACATGTATTTCAATAAATCCAATAATTTATGCCATCAACAGAAAATCACAAAAGTTCCCACACACATCACATTATCTATTTTACATAACATATAATAATTTCACTATATCCTCATGGGTCAAAGTCCGGAAAATAATTACTTAAGGCAGAACAGTTCACTGTTCTGCACTGAAGAACTTGGCGGCAGTGTCTGGCCGTTCAAGGATTTGGACGCCGAGATCCCTGGATGCAGACTGGAGATCTCGACGGCAAGGGTATTGACGCCAAATTCCTGTCTGTGCAGGAACACAGACCGAGCTCTAAATAACAGGGGAATGTGAGGATCCAGGACACGAGGAAAATCTGTAAAAATAATAAAACCCTACTAGACATCTACATGGACGATGTGTGTAGGTTACTTGCCTCTAAAAAATACTCCAAAGGGATCTAGGGTTCGTAGAAGCTCTCCTTGGGCAGTCCCAAGAAGTCTCCAAAACTTCATTCCTCCTGGTTCTCAATCGATCTCCACAGTAAGTTGGGGTCGTGGAGCTCTTCCTCGATGCTCCAGGTACCTCCTTGTTGCAGTAGAACACCGGGAACACCTTCACACTGATGGATCTGAGCTTGCAAAGTCCAACTTTTCTCATAGACCAGAACTTGATTTTTCTTCTTCTCCTCTTTGCAAAGAGCCAAAGAGAGCTTTGGGGTTTGCAAGGAGAGGTTGGTTTAAAAGAGAGGGGTCTCTCCTTTCCCGCAGCGGTGATGTGAGGCCTTCATAGCCGTTGGGGACAGCTCCCCAATGGTTGGGGTTGCTTGCCCCCGAAAATTCGGGCTCTGCATGCATGCATGTCAGAGATCTTAACGTCCATATTCATGGACGTTGGCTTAAGTATTGGCGTCCATCGATGTGGACGCTGGATCATCATGGCCGTCCATCCATGTGGACACCAATAGGGTCCTTCGGCCAAAACTCAAAATATGCAGAAACCATACTTAACTCATACCTATATACACGTCATACATATGTATTATCATGTACACACTATCACCATGCAATTCATACACTATTTACAACTAATTATACACATGCACACATAAGTATAACTAGTTAACACATACGTAGATATGTACATCTATGTATACACACATGAATTATTTACACGAAATAAAATAATACAACAATATAAGATTATGTTAAATGGACTAAATCAGTAGACTACCAACGACCCGGATTAGTCATTTTCAGAGCTCGAGCAGGAAAAGAACTCTAAAGTTAAGCGTGCTCAGTTGGGAGTAGTCCCAGGTTGGGTGACCTTCCTGGGAAGTCTACCAACTGGCACGGTTGTTGGGCCAGTTTGTTGGTTGGGTCGTCACACTGGTGCTCTCTTCACACAAGAAGAGGAACACCCTTACTCTTCTTAAGAAAAAGAATGAGCATGTTGTGGAGATCAAATTTTGAAACAAAGAACTTAACTTAATCTCCAACAACAACTTGAGAGCTGAGAGGATTACAAGATAAACACAAGGAAGCTTAAACCCTCAGCTCATAGAATCTCCCCCAAATTTACAATGATGCACACACAGAGAGAAGAGAGAAAATGGCTTGAATGTTTGAAGATTTCAGATGGCTGCTTGTGTGCATACTTCTTATTGGGCTCGAGCTCTTTCTCTCTTTTCTTTAAGTGTATGGCGCTTAGGCACCTCGTTGGTTGTACACTCTTTGAAAGATTCTCATGTTCGCTATGTTCTTGTTCTTCATAACCTCCATCCTTTTATGGAGCAGCTAAATATATCCGTTGAAGAGATCCGTTGGAGCTCTTCTAGCTGATGCTCATCTTCTTCTTCTTCTACAGCTACTACTATCTTTCTCTTTGAATCTAACAGATTCTTGGTATAGAGAGAAATCTAGATATCTGTAGGCACAAAGCATAGTGTTAGACTAAAATGGCCTATACATCTTTTTCCATTTGTCCATGTTTCCTTCTAACAACCTGTTGTAAGACCTTTCTGTATGTTAGAGAAATAATAAGATAAAAGTTAGAAAGTTATTTGAAATTGCATAGCCTGCCAAGATAATCAATCAGTATGAATCATAATAGAAATCTATATATTATTGAATCTTCTATTCAGTAATCGATATGAACCATTACTTATAACATCAATCGATTGAGAGGTTAAAGACAGTCGACATGTTAAAAGACAATCAATATGTTGAAAGGCAATTAATATGTTTAAAGGCAATCGATATGCGATAAAGACAATAGATATGTTGAAAGGCAATCAATATACTTAAGATAATTGATATGTGATAAAGACAATCAATATGGACATGCTTAGCAATCGTTAGACTTGAAACAGTAATCGATACAATAAGTACAATCGACATGATGAAAGACAATCGATATGCTTAAAGACAATCAATAGACTTAAAGTCAATCGATATGCTTAAAGGCAATCAATATGGACATGCTTAGCAATCGATAGAGCACTTGAACATCAATCATTATAAAACCTAACAGCAATTGATAGAGCACTTGAACAACAATCAATATAGAACTTCGACTGCTACTTATACAGTAATTGATTGGAACTTTGATTGCTACTTACGCAGTAATCGATTGGAACTTCGGTTGCTACTTATACAATAGTCGATTGGAACTTGAGTGCAATTTTTTTTATAGAGATAGTAATTAATTTTATTTTTGGACATAAATAATTATGAAAAATATTATTAAATATAGTTTTTAATCTCTATGATATTTATGAGCTTTTGTTATCACAAAAACATAGAGATAAAAATATGTGAGTGGTTCAACAATCTCTCCCTTTTTGGTGATGATAAAACTCATACGAATTTTCTAAATTTAAGATATTCAAAACAAACATTGAACAGAAAATTCACAAATGAAATACTCTCCCCTTTTTTTCAATAGCCAAAAAGGAATGTTCTTACCATTTTAGTATTCTCCCCTTTTAGTTGTAGAAACCTTTTACCATTACTTGCTGTGAGTTTGAAGGAGAAGGGTTCAACAATACTTGTTATGAATATGTAACTCCCCCTTGATGTGAGGATCCTCCTTAGTTGATGCTCCTCTTGTTGGGTTTGATCTTGTGGTTTACTTAACACATCAATTTGTTATTTGTCAAGTCTTCAAGGGTTTCCTATGTTCATCTAAACAAAAGAAATCTTGCAAGAAATTTGGTTTAAAAAAATTGTAAGCTAAACAACAAAATGAAATTTAAAGATGACTACTTCCTCTCCTGCTTGGAGTAAAGTGAAGAGTTGGTAGTCACCAATGGATGCTTTCGAACATCCCTAACCATATCCATTTGAATGCTTTTTTGTGTTGGCTATTAAGATCAAATTGACATTCTCTTCTTCTTCTTTGATGCTTGAGCTATCTGAGGAGTCATCCTAAGTAACTGTGAAAGTCTTCCTTTTATATTTCTTATATTTCTCCTCTTTTATTTTCTTCCTTTTTGGTTTTTCAAATCTTCGAAGGTTTGGACAGTCTAGCCTTAGATGTCCAAGTTTCTTATACTCATAGCACATTGGTTCCTTCTTCTTTTTCTCTTTCCTCTTGGATAAGATTTTTCAGATAACTTCTTCTTCACTATCAATATCATTGCTCTCAGTCTCACTGGTGGTGGCTTCATCCAAAGTGCTTTCTTCAACCTTGAACGCATTGTTTATCTTTCTTTTGGATGAGCTTTCTCCTAACATTTACATTATCTCATGGGCCATTAATGACCTAATGAGCCTTTTACATGACATAGTGGAGAGGTCATTTGCTTCTTCTATGGCAGTGATCTTTGGAGTCCACTACTCTAGGAGAAATCTTAGGATTTTCTTGACCATGTATCCCTTGCTGTACTTCTTTCCTAAACCTGCAAGTCCATTGATAATTTCAATGAAATCATTGTACATCTGAGTAATGGACTCACCTGGTTCGATTTGGAACTTCTCATATTTTGTGACAAGGATGTCAATCCTAGTCTCTTTTACTTTCTCTGTTCCTTCATGAGTGAGTTTCAACTTGTCCCACATGTCTTCTGTTATTTTGCACGCTGAGATCCTATTAAATTCTTGTCTTGTCAGTGTGCAACACATGAAGCTCTTAGCTTTACTATTCAAGGACATCTTCTTTCTATCGTCATTGGTCCATTCTTCCTTGGGCTTTGATATTAGGAGGTCACCATCTTCAACGATGCTCCATAGTTGATAGTCATAGCCTTGCAAAAAGAATTTTATTCTTGTTTTCCAATTTTGATAATCTTCTCCATCAAATAGCGGAGGTCATGTGATGGATTGTCCTTCAGTAAATCCTTGAGCTGCCATAGATCTTTGCTCCTAGATCGTTAGATCGTCTTTGAATCTCAGAGACCACGACTCTAATACCACTTGTTGGTATCAGAAGATTGGAAGAGCTTGGCTTTGATACCACTTGTTGGCCCACTTAGTTGGCAGCAAGGTTTACCTAGGAGGGGGGGGGGGGGGGGGGAGGGGGGGTGAATAGAATAAACATAAATTTGGAAGACAAAATCATCACTTGAAACTTTGGTTAGTGTAAATAAAGTGTGTGCAATGGAAATTAAAGGCACAGAAGCAATCACATATAAGAACACATAAATTTATCCTAGTTCGGCCCTTCCCACATGAAGTCCTACATCCAATCCCCAAGCACACTTTTGGGATTTCACTAATGGGGGTACAATCCCCCCAAGGATATACAATACCCAGCCCCTATTGGTCTTCTTCTCTTTCTATGCAAGAAGGCAGCCCACTTCTATTACAGGTCAAGAAGTTAACCTATTGGTACAAATTCTAGTGCGGTCCTACTAGAACAAATCCCAATTGGATTCTTCCCTTAACAGAACGGGAACACAGAGTACAGACCCTCTGTTGGTCACTACCCCCAGCAAATGTGTTGGTCCTCTCTTCATACAGGAAGAGGAACACCCTTGCTCTTCTTAAGAAAAAGAATGAGCAGGCTGTAGAGAACAAGTTCTTAAATAAGGAACTTAGCTTGCTTGATCTCCAACAACAATCTGAGAGTTAAGAGGATTACAAGATAAACACAAGGAAGCTTAAACCCTCAGCTCATAAACTCTCCCCTAGATTTACAATGATGCACAGAGAGAGAGAGGAGAGAAAATGACTTTGAATGCTTGAAGACTTTAGATGGCTGCTTGTGTGCACACTTATTATTGGGCTCGAGCTCTTTCTCTCTTTTCTTTGAGTGTATGGCATTTAGGGTCCTCACTGGTTGTACACTCTTTGCAAGATTTTTAGGTTCTCTATGTTCTTGTTCTTCATAGCCTCCATCCTTTTATGGAGTAGTTGAAGATATCTGTTGAAGAGATTCGCTGGAGCTCTTGTAGCCATTGCTCATCATCTTCTTCTTCTACAACTACTGCTCTCTTTGTCTTTGAATCTAATGGATTCTTGGTGTAGGGAGAAGTCTAGATATCTGTAGGCACAGAGGACAATGTTAGATTAAAAAGATCTTCTAACAGATGGCCCATACCTCTTTTGCCTTTTGTCCATGTTTCTTGCTGACAACCTGTTGTAAGAGCTTTTTGTCTGTCAGAGAAATAATAAGATAAAAGTCAAAAAGTCATTTGAAATTTTATAGCCCGCCAAGATAGTCAATCAGTATGAATCATAACATCAATCGATATATTATTGAATCTTCTATTCTGCAATGGATATGAACCATTACTTATAACCCCAATCGATATGAGAGGTTAAAGACAGTCGATATGTTAAAAGGCAATCGATATGTTGAAAGGCAATCGATATGCTTAAAGGTAATCGATATACGATAAAGACAATCGATATGTTGAAAGACAATTGATATGCTTAAAGTCAATCGATATGCGATAATGACAATCGATATGGATATGCATAGCAATCATTAGAGTTGAAATAGTAATCAATATGATAAGTACAATCGATATGATGAAAGTCAATCGATAGACTTAAAGGCAATTGATAAGCTTAAAGGCAATCGGTAAGCAATAAAGGCTATCTGTCACGCCCCTCCAATTTAGCAGCATAATAAATCGGGGGAAACGTGAACCATGTACATAGTAGAGAAAAATGTATGAACAGTTGAGTAATTCAGAGTATCTAATGAACAATAATTGAAATAAACTCTTTATTTCATTGAAATTCCACTAAGACTATTACAACCACTAATTCAGAGCCAATATATAAGGCTCAATGACATCACTACATTGGAAAGGAAATCTAAAGCGATAACTACTAGACTCCATTGTATTAGGGCAACTTCATCAACTGACTCTAGGTCGCTCATCACTCGGGTCTCGTCCCATTGGTGTGTGTGACGTCATTGTCTGACTTACCTGAGACACAATAACAAATAACGAAGGGTGAGCAATAACGCCCAGTAGGACTTAAATCTCAATAGTTAAGCAGACTTTAAATGATTAATGTTTTAAAAGGCAGAGTAACCAATGATAGAGAGAGTCATGTACAGTCTAGAGAGTAATAGCACAAGTAACATGGTTCAAATAGCAGATGAATCAAGTATAGCACGATGATTAAAGTCAAGTCACGATAGAAATGATAACAACAATAGCAAGTAATGTCATTGTCAAGAAATAGCAAGTGACATGTATAGCAAGGAGAGAGATAGTAGTCGGCCATATAGAGAGTAAATTGCACTTTGATTGATTTTCATCAATCGAGATAGTATAGCACTTTTGATTAACTTTCGTCAATCGAAATAGTATTGCACTTTGGTTATCCGTAGATAGCCGAGAGAGAACATTGCACTTTGTTGTCAAAGGACAACGAGAGAAAGTAGTTGAACAATAGCAGTGCAACGAGAGAGTACGACAAAAATCGCCCAATAACAAGACAGTAGCATTTCAGTAACAATCAGTGGTAGCACAGTAATAGTGTAGTACGTTTGAACTAATAGACTAACAAACACAGTATAAAAGTCATATGTCTAGCTAATTCAGAACAGTCAGTCAGAACCGGTGCAAATGTAGACACCGTCATTAGTCCATGCAGGTATTTTCGGGTGGCTCTCCGCCCCCAGGACTATATTAGAGCCCCTTGGACACTCTCCATGCACTCAGCAGTATGCATTCAAGTCCAGTAGAGTCACAAGACCCATTATAGCGCTAGACAGTCAAGAACAGTAGGAGCCACAACAGCTCAAAGGGTGCCAAGAGAGTACTAGATGAATAGTCGAGATAGACGAGATAGTAGAGTGAACTTGAATAGAAGAGAATATAGAGACAGTAGACGAGACAGGGACATATTCGTAAGACAACGTTAAACAAGCGATAATAACAGTTGCACAACACACGTGATCGGTGTAGGCAATCAGGTGGAATTCACTCCCCTTCTACTGGTCATGTTATGCACAGGTCCAGAGGTCCGGCATGATTCAATATAAGAGCGAACTTCTAATAGCCGTTTGGATCATGTTGATCCCTAAAGGGTACCATATGTGTTAGGGTACAACCAGCTTGTCGACCATGTGGAAAATCCATAGACAGAGGAGACTTACAGAGGCCTTGAATAAAGACTCACTAGTCTGGCAGAAGGAGTATCCGATAGAGAGTTCGTCCAAGTCAAGAGAAAAGTGTGTAGAGAAACAAGTGCCCGACATTCTAGAGGAATTCTAGAACAGTGGAACGTCGGTAACGGTATTCCCAAAACATCGCAAGAAAACGTAAACAAGTATATTTAAAATAGGGCAATTAATATATATTATTGAAATAAATTACTAGATACATTATGAAATATTTTCATGCCAAATTAAGCCATATTGGATGGTTCAAGTGTGTGTATGTGTAAGAGAAATCATGGATAGAAAAAGATCATGTGCATGTATTTAAATCACTTGATATACATTCAATTTATAACAGGTCAATTTACTGCGTGTATGATTGTTAACAAAGGGTATGAAGACTGTAGAAAGTGATAGCATCAAAATTTATGGGTTTTTAAGCAAAAGTCCCAGGTCGCGACGTACCCCAGTAAGGGTTGCGACGGGGTCAGGTTAGAACGCAACAGGGGCTTGCACTGGTCGCGACGGGTAGTTCAGGGCAGGGTGTCAAAACAAGATAGTGCTTGTCTCGTTCAGAATGTGACGGCAGGTCTGTCACGATCTTCCTGAGAAAGCGACCTATCGGGCCGTCGCGTTCTCAGGTTCTGCGCCTGAGTCCTAGTGGGAAAAGGGTAGAGCATTGGATTGCGGGCCAATTTTTCTAAAATTTGATATGGGGTGATCATAACTAAATGTATAGTCGATGAAAGATTGCGAAATCACTTGCAAACTGATCTAGACATGCGAGAGTACTTATAGTAAATAGGAATCTGTAAACATACATGGTTTCGATAAGCTTTATTCATGAGTATTGAAGAAGAACATGGAACAGTGAACAATCAAGGTCAAGAATAAATTCACGAAGTAGGGTGGATGAAAATTAGGGCTTTCAGGGATGAAAGATTCCTAACAATCATCAGTATCTCCAATAAAAATTTCGAGGCATGGGATAGAGCATTCCAGGAGATATAAATTAAACATGAAGGTTCGGGGTTATGGGGTTTGCAGAGATTCAAAATTCGAGATCAGAAGATTAAGTGAATGAAAAATTATGAAATGAAAGGGGTTTTATTCCTGATGCATGGAACAATCTACAGACGAATTTGATTAGATTTTGCTCGTGAGAATGTCTACCTTGACTCGATTTCCTCTTCTAGGGCTAGAACTTGAAGAACACGGGTTGAGAGCTTGAGCAGCCTTCTCCCCTCGATTTCTCCTCCTCCTTGGCCTCCTCTCCACGTCCAGCAAGCCTCAACAACGTGCTAGGGCCGGCCATAGAGGATTTAAGAAGTATTTATGCTTCTTTGCTTTCCCTTTCCTAGTTTAACTCTAATTCCCCTTTAATTACAAGGTTTTCTATTTTCTCTCCTCCTTCCAAGCTTGCCAACTCTTAATTGGGTTAGGATGAGAGTTAAATTCGTGGCCAAGCCATTAGGGTAAGTTTAGGAATCCAATTCCAACATAAACTACTTATTTTAATACTTTAATATCCCTTTTCTATTTAGGTAATATTTAAGTTACGAATTTAGGATATTTTCCTATTATTCTTCTTTTAAAAATCTCTATTTCGGCCCAATAAATTTTATATGGTCCATTTAACAAGCTGATTATTTATTGGAATTTATCTGATGAGATTTCCCTTTTTAATTAGGGAATAATAGAGTTACGGATTTTTATTACAATTCTTACTTGAATTTATTCATGGGGTATGAGAGGTCCATTGGTCCAAATTCTTATGATGGACTACCAATACGTATCGTTGGAGTCTACCAATAATTTTATTTTAATATTTAATTCACTTTGGTTCATAAAAGAACGGGTTTTTTGACTTATTCCTTAATTACCATAATAAGTCATATAAATTCTAAAACTTGGTCCAAATGATTTTTCTATACCCAAATTCCTTAATGGGTCATTAGAGAATATAGTTTAAAGTATAACTACTATTTTTATGAAATTTATATATGGGTTTATATGCATGCAATAGTGATGCGTACCCTTTTAACTAGTTTTGAATTTATTAATTGATAAAATTACAATTTATCTATATTTTCATATTAATGAATTTTTTGGGGTACTATACATCCTCCCCCACTTAAATGAATTTGGTCCTCAAATTCATAGGATATGATACGACTTCCAATTTACTCAGAATATTTCATTCCGTCATCTCCCCCACTTGGGCCTTTACTATCGTGAAATTAATTAAGGGTTTAGTGATGATACCTTGTCCACCTTCATTGACATGATTTATATCCACAAGGGCTTGTAATCGTCCTTGGCGTGTAGTTTGGTTCTTCTTTGTTGGACAATCGATGACTCGATGTTGTTGACTTCCACATCGCAAGCATCTGCCGAATCTCTTCAAACAGTTATCAACCTGATGCCCTGACTTTTCACAAAATTCACAGACTTCCTTCCGCTTCACTTCCCCTTTTATTCTCTTGCTATCTACTGTATTTCTTCCTTTATTATCATTGGAATGAGTAGCACGTTCCCTTTTCAACACCTTCTTCTTATGGATGTTTTTAAGAAGTTCCATGGTATCCTCTACTAATTGAGCTCTCAATACCATGACTGAATATACTTCAATGGCTAGTGGAGCCAACTTTTCCCAGTACACAGGTCTCAACCCTTATAAGAATCTCTTTGCCTTCATCTTTTCCGTACTCACCAAATGTGGTGCATACTGTGCTAGTCTTTCAAATTGCGCTTCATATTCTGCTACAGACATCATTCGTTGTTTTAAATTGGCGAATTCATTTGCCTTCTTCTCACAAATCCTCTCAAAAAATATTTGGTGTTGAAGAGTTCTAAAAATTTATCTCACTCTATATTGATGTTGGGTAATTGTCGATTGGCAGCTTCCCACCAAGCTCTAGCATCGCAGTCCAACTGGAAAGTTGCCAGAATGACTTTCTCCTGCTCTGAACATTGCATAACTCTAAAGATTCATTCCATCGCCTTCACCTAATTTTCAGCTTCATCGGGATCCGAAGTTCCATTAAACCTAGGGGGATTTATTCATTGAAAGTTCCCATATAAGTCTCCTGCCCCATTTCTTGCTTCCGCTTGAATCACATTGTTAAGGGCTTGAGTTAACCCCTGTACGGTCTGTTGTAATTCGTGCATTTGTGCATGCTCGCTAGCCATCTCCTCTAGTTCCTACGAGCAATAATACTTATTGATTACTTCATAAACTTAGGGTGCTTATACATATAGTTAAACTCCTAGCATAACCCCAAGCTTTACCCAATCTCTCACATAGGTATGGTGGTTGACTTAGACACGGTCATGGCAGTTCACCTAGAACATCCTTAGACTTAAAATATCCTAATAAGGACATCCTAGGCTCTGATACCAACTGTCACGCCCCTCCAATTTAGCAGGGGAATAAATTAGGGGAAACGTGAACCAAGTACATAGTAGAGAAAAATGTACGAACAGTTGAGTAATTCAGAGTATCTAATGAACAATAATTGAAATAAACTCTTTATTTCATTGAAATTCCACTAGGACTATTACAACCACTAATTCGGAGCCAATACATAGGGCTCAATGACATCACTACATTGGAAAGGAAATCTAAAGCGATAACTACTAGACTCCATTGTACTAGGGCAACTTCATCAACTGACTCCAGGTCGCTCATCACTCGGGTCTCACCCCATTGGTGTATGTGATGTCATTGTCTGACTTACCTGAGACACAATAATAAATAACGAAGGGTAAGCGATAATGCCCAGTAGGACTTAAATCTCAATAGTCAAGCAGGCTTTAAATGATTAATTCTTTAAAAGGGAGAGTAACTAATGATAGAGAGAGTCATGTACAGTCTAGAGAGTAATAGCACAAGTAACATGGTTCAAATAGCAGATGAATCAAGTATAGCATGCTGATTAAAGTCAAGTCACGATAGAAATGATAACAACAATAGCAAGTAACGTCATTGTCAAGAAATAGCAAGCGACATGTATAGCAAGGAGAGAGATAGTAGTCGGCCATATAGAGAGTAAATTGCACTTTGATTGATTTTCATCAATCGAGATAGTATAGCACTTTTGATTAACTTTCGTCAATCGAAATAGTATTGCACTTTGGTTATCCGTAGATAGTCGAGAGAGAACATAGCACTTTGTTGTCAAAGGACAACGAGAGAATGTAGTTGAACAATAGCAGTGCAACGAGAGAGTACGACAGTAGTCGCTCAATAATAGGACAGTAGCATTTCAGTAACAATCAGTGGTAGCACAGTAATTGTGCAGTACGTCTGAACTAATAGACTAATAGTAACAGTATAACAGTCAGATGTCTAGCGAATTCAGAACAGTCTTTCAGAACTGGTGCAAATGCAGACACCGTAATTAGCCCCTGCAGATATTTTCGGGTGGCTTTCCGGCCCCAGGACTAGATTGGAGTCCCTCGGACACTCTCCGTGCCCTCAGTAGTATGCATTCAAGTCCAGTAGAGTCATAAGACCCATTATAGTGCTAGACAGTCAAGAACAGTACAAAACAGTAGGAGCCACAACAGCTCAAAGGGTGCCAAGAGAGTACTAGATGAATAGACAAGATAGTAGAGTGAACTTGAATATAAGAGAGTATAGAGACAGTAGACGAGACAGGGACATATTCGTAAGACAACGTTAAACAAGTGATAATAACAGTTGCACAACACGCGTGATCGGTGTAGACAATCAGGTGAAATTTACTCCCCTTCCACTGGCCATGTTATGCACAGGTCCAGAGGTCCGACATGATTCAAGATAAGAGTGAACTTCTAATAGCCGTTTGGATCATGTTGATCCCTAATGGGTACCATAGGTGTTAGGGTACAACCAGCTCGTCGACCATGTGAGAAATTCATGGACAGAGGAGACTTACGGAGGCCTTGAACAAAGACTCACTAGTCCGGCAGAAGGAGTATCCGACAGAGAGTTCATCCAAGTCAAGAAAAAAGTGTGTAGAGAAACAAGTTCCAGACGGTCTAGAGGAATTCTAGAACAGTGGAGTGTCGACAACAATATTCCCAAAACATCGCGAGAAAACGTAGACAAGTATATTTAAAATAGGGAAATTAATATATATTATTGAAATAAATTACCAGATACATTATGAAATATTTCCATGCCAAATTAAGCCATATTGGATGGTTCAAGTGTGTGTATGTGTAAGAGAAATCATGGATAGAAAAAGATCATGTGCATGTATTTAAATCACTTGATATACATTAAATTTATAACAGGTGAATTTACTGTTTGTATGATTGTTAACAAAGGGTATGAAGACTGTAGAAAGTGATAGCATCAAAATTTATGGGTTTTCAAGAAAAAGTCCCAGGTCATGACATACCCCAATAAGGGTTGCGACAGGGTGAGGTCAGAACGCGACAGGGGCTTGCACTGGTCACGATGGGTTATTCAGGGCAGGGTGTCAAAACGAGACAGTGCTTGTCGCGTTCAGAATGTGACGACAGGTCTGTCGTGATCTTCCTGAGAAAGCGACCTATCGGGCCGTCGCGTTCTCAAGTTCTGCGCCTGAGTCCGAGCGGGAAAAGGGCAGAGCATTGGATTGCAGGCTAGTTTTTCTAAAATTTGATATGGGGTGATTCAAAAATTCATAACTAAATGTATAGTCGATGAAAAATTGTGAAATCACTTGCAAACTGATCTAGACATGCGAGAGTACTTATAGTAAATAGGAATTTGTAAACATACATGGTTTCGATAAGCTTTATTCATGAGTATTGAAGAAGAACATGGAACAGTGAACAGTCAAGGTCAAGAATAAATTCACGAAGTAGGGTGGATGAAAATTAGGGCTTTCAGGGGTGAAAGATTCCTAACAATCATCAGTATCTCCAATAAAAATTTCAAGGCATGGGATAGAGCATTCCAGGAGATATAAATTAAACATGAAGGTTCGGGGTTATGGGGTTTGCAGAGATTCAAAATTCGAGATCAAAAGATTAAGTGAATGAAAAATTATGAAATGAAAGGGGTTTTATTCCTGATGCATGGAACAATCTACAGACGAATTTGATTAGATTTTGCTCATGAGAATGTCTACCTTGACTCGATTTCCTCTTCTAGGGCTAGAACTTGAAGAACACGGGTTGAGAGCTTGAGCAGCCTTATCCCCTCGATTTCTCCTCCTCCCTGGCCTCCTCTCCACGTCCAGCAGGCCTCAGCAACGTGCTAGGGCCGGCCATAGAGGATTTAAGGAGTATTTATGCTTCTTTGCTTTCCCTTTCCTTGTTTAACTCTAATTCCCCTTTAATTATGAGGTTTCGTATTTTCTCTCCTCCTTCCAATCCTGCCAACTCCTAATTGGGTTAGGATGAGAGTTAAATTTGTGGCCAAGCCATTAGGGTAAGTTTAGGAATCCAATTCCAACACAAACTACTTATTTTAATACTTTAATACCCCTTTTCTATTTAGGTAATATTTAAGTTTCGAAGTTAGGGTATTTTCCTATTATTCTTTTTTTTAAATCTCTATTTTGGCCCAATAAATTTTATATTGTCCATTTAATAAGCCCATTATTTATTGGAATTTATCTTATGAGATTTCTCTTTTTAATTAGGGAATAATAGAGTTACGAATTTTTATTACATTTCTTACTTGAATTTATTCATCGGCTATAAGAGGTCCATTGGTCCAAATTCTTATGATGGACTACCAATACGTATCGTTGGAGTCTACCCATAATTTTATTTTAATATTTAATTCACTTTGGTTCATAAAATAATGGGTTTTCTGACTTATTCCTTAATTACCATAATAAGTCATATAAATTCGAAAACTTGGTCCAAATAATTTTCTATGCCCAAATTCCTCAATGGGTCATTAGAGAATATCGTTTAAAGTATAACTACTATTTTTATAAAATTTTTATATGGGTTTATACGCATGCAATAGTGATGCGTACCCTTTTAACTAGTTTTGAATTTATTAATTGATAAATTAAAATTTATCTATATTTTCATATTAATGAATTTTTCGGAGTACTACACTATCGATATGGACATGCTTAGCAATCGATAGAGCACTTGAACATCAATCGTTATAAAACTTAACAACAATCGATAGAGCACTCGAACAACAATTGATATGGAACTTCGACTGTTACTTTTACAATAATCGATTGGAACTTCGACTGCTAATTACATAGTAATCGATTGGAACTTCGACTGCCACTTATGCAGTAATCGATTGGAACTTCGACTGCCACTTATATAGTAATCGATTGGAATTTGAATGCATTTCTTTTTACAAAGATAGCAATTAATTTATTTTTAGATATAAATAATTGTAAAAAATATTATTAATATAGTTTTTAATCTTCATGATATTTATGAGTTTTTCTTATCACCAAAACATAGAGATAAAAATATGTGAGTGGTTCAACAAGCATCGGGGAGGAGGGAGGGAGGGAGGGAGAGAGAGAGAGAGAGAGAGAGAGAGAGAGCACCTCTGGTAGAGAAGCCAATAGTAGTAGGTGCGACGGCAAGCGGTGGCAAGTGCAACGGCTAGCGGCGGCACCCCTATGGCCGACAATGAGCACAGGAGGGAGGAATTCGCCAGAAGGGGTGGGGGATAAGGGATTTTGGGTTTCTGTGGGGTGGGGAGAGAGATGCCCAAAGGGTGGGAGGTCACGTGCCATTTTTTCAGCATTAATCACCATAATATATATATATATATATACTTTATAATTAATATAATAATTTTTAAAAATAAAATTTTAATGTGTTATTAAAAAATAACAACATGTCGTAGGTGTATTAAATAACCCTCATAGGTGTAATATACTTATTTTTATATAATGAGATTTTTCATATTTTTGTTGTACAACATGTTTTTTTTACTCTAGATAGATAGACTAAGACATTATGTTTATAAATAAGTAGTTTATACGGTAGGAATATCTTTTCAATTTGTCCTGCTTGCAATCCCTCAATTTTTTTTGGTACATTAAATTTTTATCTGTAACGAAAGATAAACAATCGTTGTTACATTTTTTAAATAATAAATTTTGATATTATAAATTTTAATAATATTAGTTTATAAGTAATATAATAATCAACAAAATATAATTAAATTTATTATTAAATATTATTTAATATCTATTATAAAATAACAAAAATGCCATTTTCTAAAATTTCTACATGTATTATGTCATATATGTGATTTTAAAATATTAAATGAATAAAACCAGCAAAAACACACAATAGTCGTTCAAAATATTTTTTATTGATTTTCCAAGAAATTTTTTGTAAGTATTATAATAATAACTATTATAGACATAAAATGTATATTAAAATTTAGTACTGTAAACAAATAAAAATGACAATCTCGCACTCTTTGGACTTCTGGATCAAAAGATTTTTGTTGATTTTCAATGAAACATTTTTCTTACTTATTATATTGTAATCCATTATCTAATCATAATATAGATTGAGAATTGACATCAAAAATTGCTCTCGATCTATATCGGATCTATATTGGATTTAAAATCTGACTGTTGGATTTGATCTCGATCTAAAAACCAATTGTTGGATTCGCTCTTGATCTACATGCATCTGATATGGATCTTATCATTGGATCTTCTTTCAATATAAAACAATTTGATTAAGATCCATCCATTGATTTTTAATCTATTATCAATTGAAATCAGATTGTTAGATGTCATTCTGATCTAAAGTTTGACCTTTGGATTTGCTCTAGATCATTAAGTTCTGACCGTTGGATTTGCTCATATCTAAATCCTAACTATTACATTTAAGTTTCATCAAGATATGATCGTTAGATTTGCTCTCGATCTATATCTGATGAAGATATGATCGTTCAATCTATTATCGGTAGGAATCCAGCCATTTAATTTCATCTCAATCTAAAATCCTATTGTTGGATTCACTATCTATCTATATACATCTGATAAATAGGATTTGCTATCAAACTATAACAATTTGATCAATATCTACATATTGGATTTCCTACGGATCTAAATCCTAACCATTGGATTTAAGTTTAATGAAGCTTTGACAGTTGGATTCACTCCCGATTTACATTTGATCAACATCCAACTATTAGGTTTGCTCCGGATCTAAATTCTAACTGTTTGAATTTAAGTTTGACCAAGATCTGACTGTTAGATTCACTCTTGATGTATATCTAATTAAGATAAGACTGTTCAATCTATTGTAAAACAAAATCTGATCTTTGGATTTCATCTCGATCTAAAATCCGACTGTTGGATTCTCTCTCGATCTAACCAAGGGAAAGGGGGGTGTTGCCGAAATGTTATTGGAATTTTCATTTATTTAAAAACTTAAGTGTTTATGTCATAAGCTTAATCAAATAAGTAAATGATAACAAATGAATGACAATGACTCCAACAAATGTGGCCTCCTCGGCACGATCGAGTGGTAGGCCCGAACGATTTTGGTGCATGCCGTGCAAACCAAGGACCCGTACTATGGCTCCAAATCGGCAATGGAGACAACATTCTCATGAGTTCTTGCATCAAATAAATAAACAAAAGGCAAAACGTCAAAGTTTTCTGTGAGGATCGGTCGACCAAAAGTTAGCGTTCGGTCTACCGATTCCCAAAAAAAAATTTCAAAAGGCGATCACTCTAGGAAATTTGGTCGATCGAAAATCAAATTTTTGTTGATTGATTCCTAGAAGTCTTAAAGTAATCTCTTTGGGAAATTCAGTCGACCGAAACTCATTGTTCGGTCTACTGATTCCTCTGCAAGACCACAATTCAATAAATCTCATATCGACAATATAAATCCCACGATTATTTATGATAACTTATGTTTTGATTTATCAAATGTCTCCTATTTTTCATAAGATCCTTGTGTTTGGTGATTAATCAAGGGTTTTCTCCCTCAAAAGAGATATGTAATTAATGTTGTTGCGATTAGACTTGAAGTTTCACAGATGCAGATTCATAAAAAATATCCATACTGATATATATATATATATATATATATATATATATATATATATATATATATATATATGCATATGGTAAACTAAAAGATTCCCACAAAGCTTCTGCAATGTATGACTATCAATGTCCTTCTTCGATCTTCTATGTAAGAATAGGGGTGTACAACTAACAATAATATTTATGACGAACTAAAATTCATCTGCTAGATTTGCTCTCGATCTACATGCTTTTGATACAGATTTTATCGTTATATTTTCTCCCAATCTAAAATAATTTGATTAAGATCTATTCATTGATTTTGAATCTACTATTAATCAGAATTTGACTGTTGAATTTCATTCCGATCTAAAATCCGATCTATGAATTCACTTCAGATCTAAATATCTAACTAGTGGATTTAAGTTTGATGAAGATTTGATGGTTAGATTTACTCTTTGTAATAACCCAAGTTGGTTTAAATATGCATGGGATACACACATACACAAGTGCTTTATAAGCATAACAACAATTGATGTTGCTTAAAGACAATCGATATTATAGAGACAATCGATGTGTAAGACAATCGATATGCATAACAACAATCGATATTTGATAATCAATCGATATTGGTCAGCAATCGATGTTTAATGACCAATTGATTTTGGTCAGCAATCAATGTTTAATGACCAATCGATATTGGTTAGCAATCGATGTTTAATGACCAATTGATGTTGGTTAGAAATCGATGTGTAAGACAATTGATATGCATAACAACAATCGATGTTTAATGACCAATCGATGTTGGTCAACAATTGATGTGTAAGATAATGGATATACATAATAGCAATCGATGTTTAATGACCAATCAATGTTGGTTAGCAATCGATGTGTAAGACAATCGATATGCATTGTTGTACTCTATAGATTTTAATGATCATAAAAACACTAAGTTTAACTCATGTTTAAAAAATCACATAACATTGAATATAATTCATGTTCATGGCCAAGCATTTGATTATATTTATTTAATTTGAGGGTCTAATTTGTGTGTTAAGTGTGCAGTAATTTTGTCCAACAGTCGCATTTGAAGTGGTTAATATTGAGCCCAAGACTTGGACAAAACAAAAAGACATGACTGGAAGACGAAACCACAGAACGGACAATCAGACGACTGATTTGGTACTTTCGGTCAACTGACCTAGCCAGAAGGTTTGGCACTGGGATAGTTAAAAAGTCGGACAACTGACTTGAAGAAATCGATCGACCGATCCACCATTCGAAGCAAGGTATTTTAAATGTTCACGTTATAACTCCACCAGCCGAAGCGCCAGTCGAAGTTGTGACAAAAGTCGGTCGAACGAATGTCCAGAACCGGTCGATCGAACAATCGGTTGATTATCTAGTCAAAGTCTTAGTCGATGTGAGTTCAAAATCGGATGACCGATCTTGGTAAGTCGGTCGATCGACTTCAGAAATGTAGTTTCTAGTTTGAATAGGTCTTTCCAAGTTTGGGTTTGGCTGAGATTTCCTTGTGATCCACGACCAAGATCAAGTCTTTGGCAAGTGGGTATATAAAGGGAGGCCTTTCCGAGTGTGTAGATGAAAAGTAGCGGAAAATAGCTATGAAGAAATCTAGGGGGGATGACTAGATTTCTGCCCAATTAAAAATTAAACACTTATCAGATTAGAAACTTATGAGAATTTCAAAATTCTGAGATATGCACAGATTCAAATTAGTACAGATAGAGCAAGTGAAGTGTGAATCTACAAATTATTAGATGATATCATATTAAATAGCAAACATGCCTATCAATCATCTAACATTAAAATAGATTAAACCACAGTGACACAGAGAATTAGGGTTGTACGGATTACACAATTTTGTATCCTACATCCACCATCCACACACACACAAATCTGCTTATGTAGCAAGTTCAAACAAAACACACAACACACAACACACACACAATCTGAGATGATCGAAATCTCAAATTAGAACACACACATGAAATTGAGCAGAAGAATAGCTCCAATTTCACACTACACATAGAATGATTTGAAGTTGAGATGTAGAACTAGTTGAATGACAAGAAATTGTAGAACAAATGAGACTGGTTCGAATTTCCCCCTTTGTGCTTCCAACTGAAACTTCTGAATTCCAGCTTCAGCTTGATGATGTAGACTCCTGAATCTGAGAATTCAACTTGACTTTGATCACTCAGAGCAATTGGATCTCCAATTCTTCAGATCTGGAGCAGCAACAACCTTCAGATGAACCCTCTCTCTAGCCACTGCTTTCTACTTCTGGGAGATGAAGAACTAGTGTGTGTTGCCCCAAAAGTGTGAGGATCATGGGCATTTATAGTCCCATGTATCCATGTGGTACCTTAGAGTTCAGGGGCACAAAATTCCTGCTCAAAAGTTCTTGGATCAAAATCTGACACGTGTCCAAGAATTCAGATTCTGAATCATCATTCGAAGTGTGTCAACATAATCAAGTTATGTGTCGACACATGATCTTGGCTTACTGCTCTGTCAATTTTGGAAGTTAACCTGTGTCGACACATACCTGACTTGTGTTGACACACCTGACTGTCTTCCAAAAATATGGTTTTTTGGGAAGCCTCCCGTGTCGACACTGTAACGCCCCGAAAACATTAATTGTTAGAAAAATATGAATAATGTGGTTATTACACATTATTATTATTATCATTAATGTGAAATAATTGATATTTGGGAATGATTAGCATTAATAAACAATACCCCAGTGTTGTACTCGGACGTGCGCACTCCCACAGGGCGAGACTGAAAAACTGTAACGAAATAAAAATTCTAGAACACCATAATTTTCAGAAAAATGTGGAGATATCAAAAATGTAAATATTCGGATTTCGAGGTTAAGCTGACGTAACTATTTTCCGGGTGATTTTTCACCCAGTGTAAAATAAAATCTAAAATTAAATAAAAATCACCATATATTGTAAAACCATCATATTAGTCTATGGTTGAAATTTTAAGACAAATGGATACCATTTGAACATATTTACATCAAGTTTAATGGGTCAGCTGAATTTTAGGCCAATTACAGTGGCCATTTTTCTGGGAATTCCTGGTTCCTTATGTGTGAAGCTTGGGGAAAGCCAACACACCTACAGGGGAAGGTAACACGTTTGTTACCTGTGTGTAACCACGGAATAGCTTGCATGGGCTACGTGTCGAGGTAAAAACCAAATAGTTTTTACCATGACACATTGGCAACCAACGTGCCATTGTGCATGGAAAGACCATTGGGTTATAAATAACCCCATCATGCTGCGTACCCATCTTTCCAACTCTTTCCCCTACTGTGCTGCAACTGTGTCTGCAAGGCCTCATACTGGGAAAGTAGTTGGTGAGTGATAGTTCTACTTTTGTGCACCTTGGGTACTTGTTCGAGTTTTTGCTGGAGCTGCTGCAAGGTGTGGCTGTGAAGCAGACTTTGGAGGTGGTTGCAGCAACGACAACAAGCTTCACCTATTTCTTTCCCTGCTTGTGGCTACTTCTTCATCTGCTACACGTTGTGTTCTTGGGGGATTTCAACGCCAGGAAGGGATTCGTACTAATCAAACTAGGTAGGATTCACTTCCTATTCCTTTCTCCTTCCTCCTGCGTCTGGATTAGTAGGTTGAAGTGATCCTTCACCATGTGTATGCTATTTTCTAGATTTGGAAAGTAGTTCCATGATAAGAATTGAACCTTCCATCATGTTTAAATTAGTGTTTGGTTATGGGAGGCCATATATATATTCCTTCTCTTCCATCTCAACTTATTTAAATCTGAAAGCATATTGATATCACTGTGTAGTGTAGACTGAACTATGACGGTTCTTTCTCCTTATTAGAGTTGATTCATTGAGATACCTTGAAAGTCTCAAGTGAGTGTATCTTGATAAATGAGTGATGGAAGAAGAGAAGAGAGTTTTAGGAGAATTGCTCTTCCAGTAATTTTCCCTTGAGTTTGTCTTCTCTTTTGGTCATTCATGTGTACAATGTTTCATGTTCTTTCTTTCACTTCCTTGTAACGATGGCTTGATTCTTGAGGCTGAGATCATACTTGTGTAAAGTATTATTCATGTTAGGAGTTATAGAAGAGCTTGATAGCACAATTTTTAGATGGTTTTAATCATTTTTTGAAAGTCCATACAGCACCTGTCGACAAACCATGCTTTTAGCTGTCGATAGGGCCATGTTTCCAGAACCCAGGAGGGGTTACCTGACAGTGGCTGTCGACAGGCACCCCCTGGCTGTTGACAGGCACTGTCAGAATTGCATTTTTGCTTCGGGGAAAGCCGTACCTGTCGATAGGAACATCCTGGCTGTCGACAGGCACTGCCAGGACCTTGTTTCCAGCACTTACCTTGTTCCAATCTTTTCTGAAACAACACTCAATAAATCTAATCTTTTGCCTACCTATTCTTTGTTGTTTATATTACCTAAACACCTACTAAAACCACTCAAGTTTCTGCTATCTTTGCCCAAAATCATCTCTTAGAAGTTCCAAGTCAATTGATGTTAATGAAGTTATCAACTTCTGTAATCAGAGAAATTACAAAGTTTCCAAGTTCTTGTGCGTAAGATGTGATTAAATACCTATAAATCGTTGATCCAGTGTAAGAGTGAGTGTGTTACGATGACAAGCTGTGAGTCTTTGGGCTCATTTGAGAATTATGCCTGTGCAAATGGGGCTGGTTCAGTTCTGGGAGGAGCACCCGAATTTGTCAGTGGCCGCGCGGGGGCAATGAGGACACGTGGATGTGGCATACATCAGTTCGTGCTTAATTAGTCATCATCTCATACATGTGTGTGTGTGAATACGTGACTGATACTGAACTTAAGTATCATCTTGAGTTATCGATCATGATCTATACTATTCTTGTTCTACATGTGTTACTGAATTGACTTATTCATTCATTGTCTTAAGCACTCAGTGTTAGTGATGTACTTGTTCTTATTCTTGAGATTATACATGTGAATCCTATATATTTCAAGGAATTGAATTCTACTGGGCTTGTAGCACCCCGGAAATTTTAATTTCATAAAAATTCAAAATCAATAGAAATAAATAATTTCCATAAATACCAGAGTATTTAAACTTACGTATCATTATCGTATGTGCTAAAATATATCAGAGAATTCTGTAAAAATTATAAATCAACCCCAAAAATTATTACTAAATGTTCCACAAAGAAATTTGTGGCAAGAAAAATCATTTGGGCTAGGTTTAAGAGTTATCGTGACCGATTATCCAAATAAGGAAACAAGCCGGAAAACTGTTAACACGAAAATACGACGCAACCAAAAATTTAATAAAAATGTTGGAGAGAGTTTCAACATTATATATTAATGACCCAATATCATAATTGGGCCAATGGTTCACATATGGCCCAAAAATCAAATGAAGCAAGAAAATGCATGGAAATTCGTAACCATAAATAAGTTCAAATTAGAAAGAGGTAATTAGGGTTTGATTGGGATGCAATCTTGTATTCTTGGCAACCCATATTCGTGCCTACCCACCCATGGAGTTTGCTTGATGGCCAAGGCTCCCTAATGGAGGGAGAGATCTTCAAATTATGGAAAGACATAAGTCAATCCCGCAACCCTTCTTTCCTTGTTGCATTAGGACATCTAAAACCCATAGATGCTTAAATACTCTTCACCCAAACCCTAGGGACGAGTTTAGAACTTGCTGGGGTCATGTGGAGGAGCTCTTGGTGGCTGGGGAGCTGTGGATCAACCACAAGAAGCTCATCTTCTTCCCCCGTTCGTCTGCTACGACCTACACAAACCATCCACTTGAAGTCGATCAAAGGTAGGCCAAACCTAAACCAAACCTTGCAAGTCTTATACCCCTGGAAAGAGGGTCAAGTCTACGTTCTAACCCAAGTGGAATGCCCAAATTCCATGCAGTATACATGGAGCAGTAAGCGTTCTCCTCCAAGTGGTCTGAACACGGGTTTTCTGGAAAAATGAGACTTCTTCAACCCAGAAGGTAGGTTTTCTCGGGCCAAAACATAACTTATCCTATACCAATGCGTAGAGCATCAAGTTAAATTTAGTTTCCCACTAGTTTCATCAAATTTTCATTGAGTAGATTTTGAACTATAAGCGTTTTGCCAAAGTCGCGCACTGTTAGGGATTTTCCCGTTCTTTATATGTTTCATGTGATTCAAGACCGAATTAGAGCAAACCCACAACATGAAAGTTTTTATACTAGGTTTCCTCGTCATGTCTCGTGTTGAACGTTGTGTCTAAATGTCATTAGTTAGAGAGTTATAAGCATGGAAAGAGGGTTGCTGCATGAAACTACATTTTCAGGTTGCACTTGGTTTTACATTTGTGTTTGACTTGATTAAAGCCTGTCGAAACCATCATTGTTTTCTAATTCTGATTTACTGGAAGCACCCTTGCATGTATAGGTTGGTTTAAAACTAGTTTCGTTATTTTTCATGCACCGTACAATTTGTTCTCTATTTTTGAAGCACCCTATATCAATATAAGGTAGTTCTGGACCGCAATCCAAGAACATGTCCTTTCTCTGTCGGAGTCAGGCGCAAACCCTGTGAACGCGACGGCCTGATAGGCCGTGTACTGAGTCTCATCGTGACAGCACACCCGTTGCTTTCTGAAAGCGATGAGCACACCGTCGCTATCTCACTGCCTGATCTGACTGCCACGTCGCGTTTTGGTCCCGATACGTCGCGACCCTTACGGGGCACCGTCGCAACCTGACCTCCGGGTTTGACCGCCCTGTCGCCTTCTTCACAAGCACCCGTCGCGATCTGCCTGCCTGATCTGACAATCCTGTCGCGATCCTTACAAGGCATTGTCGCTTTCTGATCTGACCCCGTCGCGACCCTTACTGGTGTCCATCGTAATCTTAGGATTTTTACATGAAACCACATGTTTTCTTTCAAATCCTACCACATATACCCGAGGTCTGTTTAACATGATATTTATCGTGTAAGTTTCATGTCTTGGGTCTGATCATTACATGATGTCTACTTAATGGCTTAAAAGTGTTAAACCCATTTAAAAAGCTTTAAGTACACGAACATTATTCTAATTGCTTTCTTAACGACCTGACTATTCATGTGACTGTTGATTAACTCTTTGAACTGTTCGAGCTTCTTAAAATGATGTATTGTTATCTTAAAATCCTGCAATCCATGTTTCGTTAAGTGCATAGTTTCATTGCATGCTATCATGTTAAGTGTTTTTCCGCTAGTTTGAGACCGATGGATTGTGAATTGACACGCGTACCTCACTACACACTTGCACATCTAGGCAGCCCTTTCTTGGGAAATTGGGAACTCTCTACCGGTCATTACGAATCAGTAGAGTAGCGACCTTTTCTCCAAGGCCTCCATAAATCTCCTCTGACTATGGATTCCCACATGGCCGACGAGTTGGTTGTACCATTGAAGTTCCCTGGAGATAGCGTGCACTTCCTCTCTCGTATTGTTCTCGTGAGTGTGATTTACAATCTAGACTAAAGCCATTAATGTAAAGATTGAACTAAAATATAAATCGTACCGTTATGCTACCGAATTTATCTCTTGACCATTGTTATCATGAAATCATGTTCAATTACTTATTACATGTTCCCATCATCATCATGAACATGACATTACACATGCTTACTTAGTGAAACTCTCATGTTGGCCATTATTAATGACTGTGGGTATCTACATTTAAAATTTTACATGAGATGCTGATAGGGCACGACGTGTGTCCAAGGGCTCCAGTCTAGCCCCAATGACGGAGTCATAAATATACTGTTAACCATGGGGTATAATGATTACTGGCGCTGCATCTGCGCTGGGAGTCTTGCTTGTTTGTTGAATCATAGATACAATAACCACATACACGTGTCCTAGTGTGCATTCTTGGTGGATCATTCCTTGGTGTACATTAGTGTCTACGTGCCTGATTAGTGTTACTTGATCGTGCTCGTACATTCTTTCTTGCTTGCTTGCGTGATATGGCCATCCTGCAATTTATTGCAATTTACATGATATCTTGCTTGCTTGTTACAAACCTCACTCTTGACAATATATTGCTCGTTATATTCTTACTCTATCATGATCACTCTCTCTCTAACTTGTTTCATGTATCATGTTTTAATGAGTTTTATTCGTACATGCATAATATGACATTCATTGTGCTTACCTAGTTCTAAATTACTAATCACTTATATCATTGCCTGCACATTGAGATATAAATCTTACTGGACTAGTTTGCTCATCCCCTACTTTTACCCAATCTAGGTGACTATGAAGTTCAGGAGGAAGAACAAGACGAGGATGGGAATGCATCCGAGTGAAGAGCGTTCCAATTATGAGTCTATCTATAGTTAGTTTATTTTGAGTGTTAGAACAATGTAGTAGGAAGTGAGGTATTATGTACTTTTGCTTTTATTGAGTCTTAGTTCTGTATTAGTTTATCTGAGACAAATATGAGATTTGAATACAATTTCCATTAACATCAAATTTGGGCCCTATGATGATGTATGCTGTTGTACATTTAGTGCGTGCTAGCTAGAGGCTTATTTGCCGACTGTTCACGTCTCGAATTATCAACTCGAATTCTTCGAATTAATAATATCCACTGTGTAATGCTCGGGACGTGATAGTTTAATGGTATCGAAGCCTAGGAAAATCCAAATAGGATATATGTCTCAGGATTAGGAGATACCTATGGAACCTAGGTCATGGAAATTAAATATATTACCTGGTGAGAATGGGTAGAGACTGGGAATATGTTAGAAAGAATAAAACACTCCTACCCATTAACTCTTATAATGTATCTAGAGACATTAATTGGTTTCCATCCTTTTCTTAGGAACCCTCATAACTCTCGCACTCAACTGCAATGGCCCGCAACCAGTGGCAAGCTATGCAAGACACTGTGGCTGGTCTGACCCAAGCATTACAAAATGTAGTACAGGCTGGAAATCAGGCTGCCGCTGCAAGGAATGGAGCCGGTGATATGCATCGAAATTTTAGGAGTTTAGACCCTCCTCGTTTCTCTGGATCCCCTGACCCAGATGAAGCAGAAAATTGGCAGGAAGAAATAGAAAGGATCTTCCAAGTAATGCAATTCACCAATAGGGAGAAAGTGATACTGGCCACTTTTCAATTTACCAGGGATGCCCGAGCATGGTGGAAGGCCACATCGGCCCATCTGCCTAATATAGCTGAATTAGAGTGGGCTGGATTCCTGAAGATATTCCGGGGAAAATATTTCTCTGAAAGAGTGAAGGAGAGGAAAGCAGCAGAATTTGCCGCACTGAAGCAGAAGGGAATGTCTGTGGCTGAGTATGAGGCTCAGTTCGCGCGTCTTGCTGTGTACGCCCCACACCTGGTGGGAATTGAAAGACTGAAGGCAAATCGGTTCATGGATGGGCTCAGGCCCACGTTCATCAAGAGGCTCAGACCTCACAACATTCAAACTTACACCGAGATGGTCCAAAGAGCTCAACTAGTAGAAGACACCATGGCCAAAGTGGAAGGCATGAGGGGCAAGGACAACTCCAAGCCGGTCTTCGTCAAGAAGGGAGCACCTAATGTTGCTCCAACGTTTCGTAACAACAACGTCAACAATAACAATAAGAGGCCGAATGGTGGAAGAGATGTTGCTGGAGACAAGAGAGTCAAAGTGGAAGGCAGGCAGTTGACTGAAAATTGTAAATTTTGTGATAAACTGGGGCATCGAGCTGAAGAATGCTGGAAGAAGCTCGGGGCATGCTTGAGATGTGGTGGTCGTGACCACCGTATTTTTGACTGTCCAATGATGAAGGACCAGCCAGGCAAAGCCCAGAATGTACCACGACGTCAAGGACGCCTTAATGCTGTCGTAGAAGTTGACCTACCCGAGGAAGGGGGTATGGTGGAAGGTACCATTTCCATACACTCGCAACCTGCATTTGTGCTTATTGATACTGGAGCTGCTTATTCATTTATTTCCACCACATTTGCTGCAACTCTACTTGTCAAACCTGTACCCTTGAAATCCAAGATCACTGTAGCTTCTCCACTGGGCTCAGAATGTAAACTTACCCATTACTTGCCAAAATGTGAAACTATAATTGAAGGACACAATCTCCATACAGACCCTATCTGTTTAGATATGAAGGGTTATGATGCCATTTTGGGTGTCCATTGGCTAATCAAATATGATGCAGATGTAAACTGACGCCATAGGAGGGTCACTTTCAAAAGACCAAACCTCCCAACTCTATCACTACTTAGCACCCGTTATCACAAACACCCTATCTTGATATCCTCCTTAAAGGCTTCTAAGCTGATCAACCAGGGTTGTGATGCTTTCCTAGTTTCAGTCATGACAACTGAAAAGAAGAAACCATTCCTAAAAGACATTTCAATAGCCAGAGACTATCCTGATGTATTCCCAGAGGAATTACCTGGTATACCACCTGAGCGGGAGGTAAACTTCACCATTGAGTTACTCCCTGGGGCAGCCCCTGTTTCAAAAGCTCTGTATCGCATGTCCCCTGTTGAATTGAAAGAGTTGAAAAGACAGATCCAAGAATTGCTAGATCAGGGTTTTATCAGGCCTAGCACATCCCCGTGGGGAGCGCCAGTGCTATTTGTCAGAAAGAAGGACGGGACAATGAGACTATGCATAGATTACCGTCAGTTAAATCAGTTGACAATAAAGAATAAGTATCTTGAATCGACGAGCTGTTTGACCAGATCTCCGGTGCACAATATTTCTCCAAGATAGATCTAAGATCAGGCTACCATCAACTAAGAATAAAGGAGGAGGATATTCACAAGTCTGCATTCTGGAGTAGATATGGTCACTATGAGTTCGTGGTCATGCCATTTGGTTTAACAAATGCTCCAGCGGCTTTCATGCAACTTATGAACAATATTTATAGTCCATACTTGGACCAGTTTATAGTGGTGTTCATTGATGACATCCTTATTTACTCCAAATCTAAAGAAGAACATGAGGAACACTTGAAGGTTACTTTGCAAGTGCTCAGAGATAATCAACTCTATGCTAAACTTAGTAAGTGTGAATTCTGGATGGAGGAGGTGTCTTTCCTTGGTCACATCATATCCAAGAAGGGAATCTCTGTGGATCCATCTAAGGTGGAGGCGGTAAAGAACTGGGAAAGGCCGACAACTATGTTAGAGATTAGGATCTTTCTGGGTTTAGCCGGTTATTATCGTCGCTTCATTAAAGATTTCTCAAAGATAGCCGTACCATTGACCAGGCTTACCAGGAAGGAGAATCCATTTGCATGGACTGATGAATGTAAAGAAAGTTTCAGGGCATTGAAAAAGCACCTTACCTCAACACCCATACTGACACTGCCAGTTGCTGAGAGTAGTTTTGAAGTATACACCGATGCATCCGGGATCGGCCTAGGCTGTGTGCTGATGCAAAATGGGAAAGTTATATGCTACGCGTCCAGACAATTGAAGAAGCACGAGGACAATTATCGTGTACATGATCTGGAGCTAGCTACTGTAGTCTTCGCCTTGAAGATATTGCGTCAATATCTATATGGTGAGAAGTTCATTGTGTTTTCTGACCATAAAAGCTTGAAGTATCTGTTTTCTCAGCATTGAATATGAGACAACGGAGGTGGTTGGAGTATCTCAAAGACTTTGACTTCACGATCCAATATCATCTAGGAAAAGCAAATGTTGTGGCAGATGCTCTAAGTAGAAAGCCAATGATCACATTGTCAAGTTTAATGGTGGACGAATGGAAGTTATTAGAAGACTTCGCCCAGTTAAATATTGATGCTGACATCAAAGAGAAGGGATGCCTTGTTGCTAGTGTTAGAGCACAACCTACACTATTGGAGAACATCACAACACTCCAAGATAATGACCCTGTACTTGTGGAGATTAAGGCTAATCTAGACCAGAGGCCGGATATCTCGTTAACTGAAGATGGAAGACTATTGTTCCGGGATCGAGTCTGTGTACCCGACCATGCGGAGACAAAGAAAATGATCATAGATGAGGCTCACAAGACCAGGTATACCATTCATCCTGGAACTACCAAAATGTATCAGGATCTGAAGAGAAGTTTTTGGTGGCTAAATATGAAGAGGGAGGTGGCAGAATATGTCGCTCGATGCTTAACGTGTCAAAAGGTTAAGGCGGAACACTTGCGACCCGCGGGTAAACTCAAACCCCTAGAAATCCCTGCATGGAAATGGGAAGGTATAGGAATGGACTTTATTTTCAGACTACCCAAATCTAGAGGTGGATTCGATGGTATCTGGGTTATAGTCGACCGCTTAACTAAGTCAGCTTACTTCTTGCCAGTGAAGAATAAGTGGTCAGTAGATGTTCTGGCTGCATTGTATGTGAAAGAAATAGTCAGATTACATGGAGTACCGGTGTCTATCGTGTCTGATAGAGACCCTAGGTTTACATCCCACTTTTGGAAAGGACTGCACTACTCCTTGGAATCTAAACTAAACTTTAGCACGGCTTTCCATCCACAGACAGATGGTTAGAAGGAGAGAACCAACCAGGTGATTGAAGATATGCTTAGAGCATGTGTCCTAGATTTTGGAGGTAGTTGGCATGAGCACTTACCTCTTGTGGAGTTCGCCTACAACAATAGCTATCAAGCCAGCATTCAAATGGCACCATTTGAAGCACTCTATGGCAGGAGTTGCCGATCTCCAATATGCTGGTATGAAGTTGGCGAGAAACAAATACTAGGACCAGAGATGATAAGTGGAACCACAGAGAAGGTAAAGCTTATTAAAGAAATAATGGCGGTGGCACAGCAAAGACAAAAGGCATATGCAGATAATAGAAGAAGAGACCTGGAGTTTCTGGTTGGTGAACATGTATTCTTGAAAGTGTCTCCAGGCCGTGGGATCAGACGTTTTGGTATTAAATGCAAGTTTTCACCAAGGTTCGTCGGACCTTTCGAAATTCTGGAAAGAGTCGGAGAGGTGGCTTATCGTCTCGCTTTACCACCTCAAATGGATGGAATACACAATGTGTTCCACATATCCATGATGAAAAAGTATGTAAGAGACCCGCGGCATGTCATAGAATATGAGCTCTTGGAATTCAACAAAGACGGAACATATCAAGAGAAGCCAATCAAGATTGTGGACCGTGAACTGCGCCAATTAAGGAACAAGGTCATCCAATTAGTAAGGGTTAGATGGAATCAACGCATGGATGAAGATGGCACGTGGGAAATCGAGGAAGCAATGCGCAAAAGATACCCGGAGCTATTCACAAGTAAGTACACCTCACTTGTATAATAACTTTCTATACATGAATTTGGGGACCAAATTCTCTTAAGTGGGGGAGGGTGTAGCACCCCGGAAATTTTAATTTCATAAAAATTCAAAATAAATGGAAATAAATAATTTCCATAAATACCAGAGTATTTAAACTTACGTATTATTATCGTATGTGCTAAAATATATCAAAAAATTCCATAAAAAATATAAATCAACCCCAAACATTATTACTAAATGTTCCACAAAGAAATTTGTGGCAAGAAAAGTCATTTAGGCTAGGTTTAAGAGTTATCGTGACCGATTATCCAAATAAGGAAACAAGTCGGAAAACCGTTAACACAAAAATACGACGCAACCAAAAATTTAATAAAAATGTTGGAGAGACTTTCAACATTATATATTAATGACCAAATATCATAATTGGGCCAATGGACCACATATGGCCCAAAAATCAAATGAAGCAAGAAAATGCATGGAAATTCGTAACCATAAAAAAGCTGAAATTAGAAAGAGGTAATTAGGGTTTGATTAGGATGCAATCATGCATTCTTGGCAACCCAAATTCGTGCCTACCCACCCATGGAGGTTGCTTGATGGCCTAGGCTCTCTAATGGAGGGAGAGATCTTCAAATTATGGAAAGACACAAGTCAATCCCGCAACCCTTCTTTCCTTGTTGCATTAGGACTCCTAAAACCCATAGATGCTTAAATACTCTTCACCCAAACCCTAGGGACGAGTTTAGAACTTGCTAGGGTCGTGTGGAGGAGCTATTGGTAGCTGGGGAGCTGTGGATCAACCACAAGAAGCTCATCTTCTTCCCCCGTTCGTCTGCTACAACCTGCACAAACCGTCCACTTGAAGTCGATCAAAGGTAGGCCAAACCTAAACCAAACCTTGCAAGGCTTATAACCCTGGAAAGAGGGTCAAGTCTACGTTCTAACCCAAGTGGAATGCCCAAATTCCATGCAGTATACATGGAGCAGTAAGCGTTCTCCTCCAAGTGGTATGAACATGGGTTTTCTAGAACAATGAGAATTCTTCAACCCAAAAGGTAGGTTTTCTCGGGCCAAACCTTAACTTATCCTATACTAATGCATAGAGCATCAAGTTAAATTTAGTTTCCCACTGGTTTCATCAAATTTCATTGAGTAGATTTTGAACTATAAGCGTTTTGCCAAAGTCGCGCACTGTTAGGGGTTTTCTCGTTCCTTATATGTTGCACGTGATTCAAGACCGAATTGGAGCAAACCCACAACATGAAAGTTTTTTTAATAGTTGTCCTCGTCATGTCTTGTGTTGAACATTTTGTCTAAATGTCATTAGTTAGAGAGTTATAAGCATGGTAAGAGGGTTGGTACATGAAACTATGTTTTCAAGTTGCACTTGGTTTTACGTTTGTGTTTGACTTGATTAAAGCCTGTCGAAACCATCATTGTTTTCTAATTCCAATTTACTAAAAGCACCCTTGCATGTCTAGGTTGGTTTAAAACTGGTTTCGTTATTGTTCATGCACCGTACAATTTGTTCTCTATTTTTGAAGCATCCTGTGTCAATATAAGGCAGTTCTAGACCGCAATCCAAGAACATGTCCTTTCTCTATCGGAGTCAGGCGCAGACCCTGTGAACGCGACGGCCCGATAGGCTGCATTCTAAGTCTCATCACGACAGCACACCCGTCGCCTTCTGAAAGCGACGAGCACACCGTCGCTATCTCGCTGCCTGATCTGACTACCACATCACGTTCTTCACATCCAGTTGTCGTGTTCTGGTCCCGACACGTCGCGACCCTTACTTGGGACCGTCGCAACCTGACCTCCGGGTCTGACCGCCCTATCACCTTCTTCATAAGCACCCATCGCGATCTGCCTGCCTGATCTGACATGCCTGTCGCGACCCTTACTGGTGTCCATCGCGATCTCAGGATTTTTACATGAAACCACATGTTTTCTTACAAATCTTACCGCATATACCCGAGGTCTGTTTAACATGATATTTATCGTGTAAGTTGCATGTCTTGGGTCTGATCATTACATGATGTCTACTTAATGGCTTAAAAGTGTTTAACCCATCTAAAAAGCTTTAAGTACACGAACATTATTCTAATTACTTTCTTAATGACGTGACAATTCATGTGACTGTTGATTAACTCTTTGAACTGTTCAAGCTTCTTAAAATGATGAATTGTTATCTTAAAATCCTGCAATCCATGTTTCGTTAAGTGCATAGTTTCATTGCATGCTATCATGTTAGGTGTTTTTCCGCGAGTTTGAGACCAATGGATTGTGAATTGACACGCATACCTCACTACACACTTGCACATCTAGGCAGCCCTTTCTTGGGAAATTGGGAACTCTCTACCGGTCATTCCGAATCCGTAGACTAGCGACCTTTTCTCCAAGGCCTACGTAAATCTCCTCTGACCATGGATTCCCACATGGCCGACGAGTTGGTTGTACCATTGAAGTTCCCTGGAGATAGCGTGCACTTCCACTCTCGTCTTGTTCTCGTGAGTGTGATTTACAATCTAGACTAAAGCCATTAATGTAAAGATTGAACTAAAATATAAATCGTTCCATTATGCTGCCGAATTTATCTCTTGACCATTGTTATCATGATATCATGTTCAATTACTTATTACTTGTTCCCATCATCATCATGAACATGACATTACACATGCTTACTTATTGAAACTCTCATTGGCCATTATTAATGACTATGGATATCTACATTTAAAATTTTACATGAGATGCTGACAGGGCACGGTGTGTGTCCAAGGGCTTCAGTCTAGCCCCAATGACGGAGAGTCATAAATATACTGTTAACCATGGGGTATAATGATTACTGGCGCTGCATCTACGCTGGGAGTCTTGCTTGCTTGTTGAATGATAGATACAATAACCACATACACGTGTCCTAGTGTGCATTCTTAGTGGATCTTTCCTTGGTGTACATTAGTGTCTACATGCCTGATTAGTGTTACTTGATCGTGCTCGTACATTCTTGCTTGCTTGCTTGCGTGATATGGCCATCCTGCAATTTATTGCAATTTACATGATATCTTGCTTGCCTGTTACAAACCTCACTGTTGACAACATATTGCTCGTTATATTCTTACTCTATCATGATCACTCTCTCTCTAACTTGTTTCATGTATCATGTTTTAATGAGTTTTATTCGTACATGCATAATATGACATTCATTGTGCTTACCTAGTTTTAAATTGCTAATCACTTATATCATTGCCTGCACATTGAGATATAAATCCTACTGGGCTAGTTTGCTCATCCCCTACTTTTACCCAATCTAGGTGACTATGAAGTTCAGGAGGAAGAACAAGACGAGGATGGGAATGTGTCCGAGTGAAGAGCGTTCCAATTATGAGTCTATCTATAGTTAGTTTATTTTGAGTGTTAGAACAATGTAGTAGGAAGTGACGTATTATGTACTTTTGCTTTTATTGAGTCTTAGTCCTGTATTAGTTTATCTGAGACAAATATGATATTTGAATACAATTTCCATTAACTTCAAATTTGAGCCCTATGATGATGTATGTTGTTATACATTTAGTGCGTGCTAGCTAGATGCTTATTTGCCGACTGTTGACGTCTCGAATTATCGACTCGAATTCTTCGAATTAATAATATCCACTGCTTAACGCTCGAGACGTGACAGGGCTAGTTAGCTCATTCAAATTACCATTTTCAGGTGGACAAGATGGAAATGAAGCTTAAGGGGGATTTTTGTGTTGAGTGGATCACACTACGTCAAACAATTCTATCATCTTTTGTTTTATTTAAGTGGGAATGTAATAAAGCTACAGTTTACTTTTGTCTGCTCCTTAGTTAGACAGTAATGAGGGGTATTGTGTAATAAGCTTCTGCCAAACTAGTTATTTAATAAATAAATGTTTACGTTAGTTCTCGTATTTAATATCTGTCATATTCGGGAAATGGAATTTTACTAAGACGTGACAGACACCTTGACAGAAGTGTGTCGACACCACTGACTTCTTTTCTTCTGTCTACTTTCTGAGAACAAAGGATGTGTCGACACATGAGGGACCTGTGTCGACACAACTGGCTTTACTTCTTGAATTTCTTCACTAGAACTGCTCTTTGTGTCGACACTGTAATAAGGTTGTGTCGACACCACTGTCCTCATAACACATTTTTTCTTTGAGTTAAACATAAAATATTATGTTAGATATGACTGAAGCAAGGTATTAAAAAATTGTATGGATCGTAGTTAAACATCATCAAAACAAGAGATCCAACAATCTCCCCCTTTTTGATGATGACAACTATGATTCATTGAACATTTTAGTATTGATGAACAAGGTGTTGAAATCAGTCAATCACATCATTTCATGTCATATTTAAGAAACAATCACAATCACAAAGTCACATCATTCATTGAGAAAATCACAAGGTCACATCATTCATTGAGAATTAAACTATAGGAGTATTACATTCATATGAAAATCATAAAATTCAAAAACAAATGAGTCTCAAATTCATTTGACATAAAGTTCTGAACCAAAACTAAAATATTCACACATAAACATGTCTCTCTTCCTTTGACATCATCAAAAAGATAGCACTACTGAGGTGGAGCTGGGGGAGGGGGAAAGAGCTTGTGATCAATGTCTTTTATTTTATCTTCCAAAGATCCCAAATTGTTCCTGAGTAAGAGTTGAATTGCTGTCAATCGTGTATGAAAAGTTTCTTCCATTTTCTTCACATTCTCAGAGATATGAACTGTCATGCGATCATTGCCATGGGGCATAGGAGGAATAGCTGTAGAAGAAGTAGCATGACGACTATCTCCAGTGCTAATGTCATGAAAATTTGAGTCACAGCTTCTTGTCCATTATGAATGCCTTGTTGTGTATTATCAAGAACTGTAGAAAGCAAGTCTTGAAGCCCAGATTGTAGAAATGATAACTGAGTTGTAGCATCACCATGTGTGCCAACCAACCTATTAAATTTTCTTGAGGCATGTTTAGCAAGTTCCTATTGCCTCAAAAAATGACTTGTGACTGTGTTTTCCAATCTCTGTATTCTGAACTCAAAATTGCTTGACATTTCTCTTATAGAGGAATTCAAATTGTTGAACTGAACTTGAATAAAATGATAGAGTTCAAGAGGAACAGAACATCCACCAGTAGATGTGGAAGTTGATCCCTGATGTTGAAATGAGGAGGATGGAACAAGCAAACTTGGATGAGGCACACTGTCATCTGGAATCTCTTGTGGAATGGACTGTTTAGGCACATCTAGGGGTAATTCCTACTCCAATGGTGGTTGTTCCACTTGTTGTTCTTAAGGAGGGTCTTCACTAGGAGCTGGTTGTTCTAAATTTTGGTCTGATTATAGTTCCAATACTAGACCCCTAGTGACCTGATCTCCTTGAATTTTGAACCTCATATATCTTTTCACATTGTTCAATTAGTATATGTTATACTGAGGAATTTTTTGAACTTTCTCATTTAAAAAGGAGATGCCAAAGTGCTCAAAGATAGTAGTCAAGTGTGCAACATAAGGAAGAGATGTATGAAGATCCTTCCTTATTGTTTCAGATATAATTTGAAACATGATCTCAGTTAGATCCACCTTAATATTTTTCAACATGCAAAATAGTAAAAAATTTTGAGTATCTGTGAGTCTATTTCTTCCACCACCCTAAGGTGTAAGAATAGTGGTGAGTATGTGATGCACTAACCGATGTAGTGGAGGAAAAGTATTTGAAAGATGTGTGGAATTATACAATATGGTAATCTAGAAGGGGGGTTGAATAGATTACTATCAATTAAAAATATAACGACCTTCTTTTTAATGGAAACACATACTTCCGATACTTCAAACAGAGGTTAAACCAAACTGAGATGTGTGTTACTTGTAAGTAGATAGAATAGCAATTTATCTAGCGTGTGAAAGATCAATGTGCCTACCAAACATCTAGCATGAAACGTTCAAACCACAGACACGATGATTTAAGGTGGTTCGGAGTACACAACTTGTGTATCCTACGTCCATCGTCCACACACACACGCAGAAAGACTGCTTATGAGCAAGTTCACTCACTACAACACACACACACTCACGTAGTCTGTTGTAAACCATGATCAGAACAACGTGACAAACGCGAATCAAGCACAAGGACGCTTGACTCAATAACACACACACACAAATATGAAAAACAGAGATAAAGAAGAGTTCAGAGTTAAGATTTCAAATCCTGATGTAGAACTCTTCAGATGATTGTCCTGATGTACTTCAAGCTTCGTCTTGACAAGTATTAGTTGATGGAGAAGCTTGAGAGATGGACAATCTGGCTTGAATCCCGTTCAGAAGATGTTTCTTTGGTTGCCTAGACGAACGGTTGAAGCAGAGCAGCAGAAAGATCTTCTCTCTTGAGACTTGGCTTAGGGTTTGAGTTATGGCTGCTTCTGTACGAAAATAACTCCAAAGAGTTCCTTTTATATGGGTGTTCAAGTATGGAGAGTCGTGGTAAAAGGAAACACCCAAGTCAGAAACATACGGAGATCTTGTATTGAGATTTTCTCTTCGTCTGTTGACAGCAAGAAGTTCATCCGTCGACAGATGTAGACAGAATTGAAAAAAGGCAGAAGACTGGCTTTCTGGGAGACAGTTCCCTGTGTGGATCTGTCGACAAGCAATTTGAGTCTGTCGACAGGCACACCTTGCCAGGAGCCTGTGTGTTCTATCTGTGCAGATCTGTCGACAGACATCAGTGGGGCTGTCGACATGTACACTTTGCTAGTACCCTATGAGATCTGTCTATGTAGAGCTGTCAACAGGCATCTTGGGTGCTGTCGACAGGTACTTGTCTTTTTATGCTTTTCTTGATCTTTTTGCTTTTGTTTTGGTACATTATGTTGCATGCAATCTCACCTACATTTAAGAACATTGTTAGTGAGATAATGTGAACATTTAGATAATCAAATTAAACATGTGATTCTTGACTAGCATTTGCTTGACTTGTCATTCTTATCATGTTCCACACATACATATCACATGAAATTGTATTGTGCATGAAATGCTCACTGATTGCTCATCATAAAAAACAAACATCTCAATTATGAATCCATGTAAACCCAACATTCTCCCCCTTTTTGATGATGACAAAATTTAAATTAATGCACATTGTTGTTTCTCCCCCTTTTGACAACATCCAAAAAGACACATCATGCACACATGAAGAGAGCAAATCACTGTGATTCTCAATGAAGTTGCAAGCATTACACACAGTTACAAGATGTAGTGACAACGTGACAAAAAGAAATGTAAGGAAGAATAACATGACCAAGAAAGCAAACTAGGACATCAAGAACAAGACTATGACCATAACTATGACCCAAACACAGTAGACACCTAAACTCACTAAGAAGCATCATTGGCAGGCAGTGCAGATGCCTGACGAATCTCCTGAATCTCTATGGAGAGTCTTATAAGTCGGAGCTGAAGCTGGACTTGAGTATCAGCTATTGCTTCAATGCTCGTATCAATAGTGTCCAATCGAGCATTTACGTGCTCAAAGCCTGTGGTCATCTGATGTTGCATCTGTGCCATTTGAGCAGTGATGAAATCTCAAAGAGATAGCTCAGCAGGTGCTTGGTCATCAACAGTATCTTCATCTTCATCTCCCGGAGCATCTATTGGCTCGGACTGGGAGTCTTCATTATCATCCTCACCGGCCTCAGCAACGTCGTCTTCTTCATCATCCTCAGCAATTGCCGGTCCCTTACCCTTGAGTTCTCTAGACACAACCCCATCAACCATTTTGTAGCCCATTCGGTGAGCAGCAGTAAGGTCAAAGGAGCTACGAGATTTGAGGTTGGTCATCTCTTCTTTGGAGATTTGGATGCCAAGGAACAAGAGAAGAGAAGTGATTGGACATGCATAAGGCATAGACCTATTGGAATTGCGAAGACATACCCGGATGTGAGAGAGTAAAAGGAGTGGTAGGTTGACTTGTTCACATTTAAGGAATGCGTGAAAGAGGGATTTGTGAATGGCTGTCACAAGTTCCCGACTACCATCCTTGGGGACGATGATGGTGGTAAAGATATGATGGATGAGATGATGAAGAGGAGAGAAGGAGTTGGCATTCAGTTGCACACGATTTTTAGATGAATCGTATGGCTGCCCAGTGATGAGTGTATAGTACTCAGATGTCAATGGGTGATGTTGCATGATATCAAGGCCAGTATTTGGAATTTGAAGTGCAACAGAGAAAAGATTAGGAGTTAGCAGAAACGGGGTGCCTTTCACTTTGGTGTAAAGATCACCTTGAGCGGTTTCCCAGAGATTGTTGTAGAACTCCGTCACAGCGGTGGGAGAGTACCGCCTGTGAGAATAGCAGAAGGGAGACCACCCCTAGGTATCAAAAAGAGGCAGCAACCTGGGAAACATGTCATCCAGAGACCTGAAATCAACATATCTGGGCTGCACGAACTTGGTGAAGGTGCCATGAACATTGAGAAGTTGCATATTCGGAGGAATGACAAGTTCTGGTAGCCGATCATCCCGATGCTTCATCCGGCACTCGGTGTGAGCTATGGAACCCTCGCCTGCTTAGGGAGAATAAGGACAACAACAGGAGACAAGCTTCTTGCTCTTGGGAGCCATCAGAAAGAGGGATCTCGGAGTAGAGAGGGATGTGAAAGGTGGAAGGAAGCACGAGCAGGAGGCAACACCCGAAGAGGGAGACTTTGCTCTGCGCCCTGGAGAAAGAGGGTTTGTGTGAAGATGGAAGGAGGAGGAGGTTTTTGGAAGTGGAAAAGGGAGGAAGGGGTTGTGGGGTCCTTTTAAAGAAAGTGGGAAGGGATTTGAAAGGACTGGGACCCACGAACTCCGCCCTAGATGGCCACCCGTTGGGCTTCCAAAATAGGTTCTGCCGCCGGCTGTCGACAGGTGAACAGTGCCCTGTCGACAGGCACTTGCAGAAAGTGTGCCAGTAATGTATTTTGACAGGATTTTTCAAGGCAATGAGTGTCCAATGTGTATATAAGATGAAAATAGGTAAATACACATTATAAAATGTCATACCCACTTATAATTAGGACATGCCAAGTATCGACAATGTTGAAGTTATAATATACTGGGAATCTTGAGGTGTGGCATTTAGAAAACACTGGTCAAGAAGATATGAACATAAAATAACCCCTTTGGATAAAACCGTTGTAGAAAAACATGTTCCTTTGTGGATGATGATTAGATGGTACTTGAAAGTAATGTCTACATGAGCGATTAACAATAAACAACACATTGCCTTTAATGTAAAAACATGGAGGCTACACTATATTTCTGGCATTGAATTTTGTCTGTGTCAAGTTAATGTGGGAAAAGTAGTAATTAGGATCACTGTCACCTTTTGACGTGAAGGTAGACATTTGGGATGCCCGTACCCCCAGTTACTCAGTGTGAGTGACCATCATACTATTGTGCAGAGATAATGAGAGGACTTTTTGACGCGAAGACAGACAATTGTAATGCCCATGTCCCCGGTTACTCAGTGATGCTCATCATTGCTCTGCCTTTGTCCCATGTCAAATAGTTTTATGAACTTTTGAGTGTTTGAAATAGGTAGCTTTTCTCCCTTTTGTTCCTTTTTTTTTATATTTTTTAACAATCAAGGTCAATGATTATTTAAGGTCAATGGTTAATGTAAAACATTAAGTTCAAAAACCTTCTTACTTATCAAACCATTTTAGAAACATGATAATCCACAAGGGACTTATTCAAGTGAGTTAGGTTAAAATCATTAGATTTGATCAATGTTGTCTAGATGACACAACCTATACTCAAGCACAAAATACTATATCAAAATCATTGTGATGTGGACAATGTCATTGAAATTATGTGGATGTGAAAGATTATAACATAAGTAAGCACAAATTTACACCTTAGATACATCAGTGAAGCAAGGTCATGAAGAATGTTGAGACAGGACAAGCAAAGCTCAGCAAGAGGTGCATATGTCGACAGCCCTTTGGTGCCTGTCGACAGATTCAGACAGTATGAATGAACTGAGTTCAGGTGAAGGGAATCTGTCGACAAGTACAGAAGGATCTGTCGACAGATGTGAACAGACTGATGAATGATGAGTTTCGGAACTGTGCCTGGCTGTCGACAGCAGAAGAGGTGGCTGTCGACAGATGCACACAGGGTGCATTTTCTGGGTTCTGTGAAGGTATATCTGTCGACAGGCTGTTTGGGGCTGTCGATAGGGGCTTTGAAACTTCAGATTTAAGGTTTTGAATTGTGAGTGATGTGAACCAGAAGATTGAGGGATAAATACACATTGAATATGAAGGGTATCCCTTATGAATTTCACTCACCTAGCCTTAACTTACTCCCCCATAGTGTGTGCATGTGAAGACTCAACAAACAAGCAACTGAAGACACATTTGCACGAGTGTAGCAAGCAATTGCAGACTAGTTCATGAATAAGGATAGACCATCAAACAAAAATCCATTTGTGTGCAAAAGTGAATAGGCAAATTGAAAAGAATCCACATACCTAATTCAAAGTAGATGACCCTGATTTGCATCTTGACTATGGATACGTGGCGGAGAATATTTTCTCACGCATAATGAGAGTTTCCAAACAATCATAACTTGTTCTTCCACAGATCACCATTTGATATACCTCATAGTCGTTGCACACAAAGAGCATATACTTTAAAGTTTGGTATGGGCTTCACTGCATTTTGCACAATCCTAATTATCTTCTCAATGTTGTGAATCTATCCTCAGCCAATGGTTTTGTGAAGATATCAGCTAATTGCTTATCAGTGGGTATGAAGCTAAGCTCCAAGGATTTGTTGGCTACTTCATCTCTCAAGAAGTGATGACGAATCTCAATGTGTTTTGTCCTAGAGTGTTGGACTGGGTTCTTGGAAAGATTGATGGAACTAGTGTTGTCACAAAAGATAGGTGTGCATCCAATGTCAATATTGTAGTCAGACAATTGACTTTTTATCCACAACACTTGAGCCGCACAGCTCCCCGCAGCAACATACTCTGCCTCTGCAGTGGAGAGTGCAACCGAGTGTTGCTTCATGGATGCCCACGAAACCATGCAATCACCAAGTAATTAGCAGTACCCACTAGTGCTTTTCCTGTCTATCTTACATCCAGCATAATCAGCATCAGAATATGATATCAAGTCAAAACTACTTCCTGCTGGATACCAAAGACCCAAATCATACGTACCTGAGAGATATCTGAATATTCTCTTAACTGCAACCAAATGGCTTTACTTTGGACTAGATTGATATCTAGCGCAAAAGCAAACACTGAATTGTATATTCGGTCTACTTGCAGTAAGATAGAGGAGTGAGCCAATCATACCTCGGAATTGCTTTGCATCTACTGGTTTACCTTTCTCATCATTTTCCAATTTTATGCTTGTGCTCATGGGTGTTGAAGCAGGTTTGGCTTGCTCAAACTGAAAATGTTTTAGAAGCTCCTTAACATATTTCTCTTGATTAATGAAGAAGCCATCTTCATATTGCTTCACCTGCAAACCAAGAAAGAATTGAAGCTCCCCCATTAGACTCATCTCAAATTCACTGTGCATATGTTTGGATAACTCCTCACATAGTGATGGGTTAGTGGAACCAAAGATAATGTCATCCATATAAACTTGAACAACAATTATGTGATTGCGAACTTTCTTAGTAAATAGAGTTTGATCCACTGTACCCAGAAAGTTGCTCAGTCTGTCGTACGAAGCTCGAGGTGCCTGTTTCAAACCATAGAGAGCCTTGTGCAGTTTATAAACATGGTTGGGTATTTCAGTATTTTCAAAACCGGGTGGTTGAGAGACATATACTTCCTCTTTAATGTAGCCATTCAAGAAAGCAGTTTTAACGTCCATTTGAAAAAGTTTGAACTTATGTGAGCATGCATCTGCCAATAAGATTCTTACTGCTTCGAGTCTAGCGACAGGGGCAAAGGATTCCTTAAAGTCCACTCCAAATTCTTGATTGTATCATTTTGCTACCAGTCTAGCCTTATTTCTCACCACTTTACCCTCTTCATTTAGTTTATTCCTAAAGACCCATCTTGTTCCTATGACAGAAATTTCAGGGGTTTTGGGAACTAAACTCCAGACATTGTTTCTTTGAAATTGACCAAGTTCCTCATGCATAGCATCAATCCATGAATTTTCTTTTAGAGCCTCTTCAACATTTTTGGGTTCCACTTGAGAGACAAAAGCCAAATGATCTTGTTCAACTATTTGTCTAACCTCAGACCTAGTTTGAACTTTATCATTTATGTTCCCTAACACATTCTCAAGTGGGTGATCTTTGGAATACCTCAAATTAGTGATTGTTGAAGGACCGGGTTGATCTTGGACTTGTGGAAGTTGATCTTGTGGAGGTTGTGCTGGAGGAGGGTGTGCTTGAGGAATTTCATCTTGAGGCTCTTCCTCTTGTAGATCTTCTCCAGATTCAACATATTGTTTTCTAAACAGATTTTCCTCATCGTCATCGTTGTACCTGCGAAGATATCCACTTTTATTTTTAGAAACTACTTTAGAATTTGTTTTTGCCTTTGCTTGTAGTTCCTCGAGAGTTGTTTCTGCATCTCCATCTTGAGTCCAGTGAAGGTTTTCAGTGTCAGTTTTTGCATAATACTCATAAAAAACAACATGTGGAGTTTCTTCCACAGTTTTATTCTTAACGTTAAACACCCTATATGCTCTAGAGTGTTCTGAGTATCCAAGAAAAATACCTTGATCACTTTTGGCTTCAAATTTGTCTAGATCAGCTTTATCATTGTCATGAATAAACACTTTTGAGCCAAATACTCTGAAATACCCAATACTGGGTTTCTTACCTTTTAGCAATTCGTAGGGGGTTTTCTTCATCACGGGTCTTACCATGGCTCTGTTAAGAATGTAGCACGAGGTGTTTACCGCTTCTGCCCAAAAACTCCTTGGGAGTTGACTTTCGAGCAGAAGAGTACGAGCCATTTCCACCAGGGTTCTGTTCTTTGTCTCCAGTACACCATTTTGCTCTGGAGTCCTTGGAGAGGAAAACATGTGTTCTATTCCTTGGTGCCTGCAAAAATCAGAAAAAGAGTTGTTATCAAACTCTCCCCCGTGATCAGTGCGGATGGAGCATAGCTTATTGACATTTCCATGCTCAATCCTATTAAAGAATTCTTCAAAGACTTTTAGTGCTTCATTTTTGTGAGCCAGAAACTTTACCCAAGTGAACCTAGAAAAATCGTCTACAATGACAAAACTAAAGTGTTTGCCATTGAGACTCAGTGTTCTAGTAGGTCCAAAAAGGTCCATGTGCAACAATTCATAAGGTTTAGAAGTACTTACCGGTGCTTTTGATTTGAAGGATTTTCGGGTTTGTTTTCCCTGTGCACATGCATCACAAAAGTTTTCATTCTTATTGAAGGAAATTTCAGGAACTCCATTTACCAGTTTCAGCCTCATGATCTTGTGCAAGACATTGTAACTTGCATGCCCAAGCCTACGATGCCACATGGTAAGCTCATTCTGTTTACTTGCAACATGACACAAAATTTCATTTTCTAGATCATCTAGATCAACCAAATAAATGTTGTTACTTCTTTTTCCAGAGAATTTAAGACTTCCTGTTTCCTTATCAATAATTTGACATGAATTTGATTCAAAGACAACTTTATTACCGTTATCGCACAGTTGGCTTAGGCTAAGCAAGTTATGGTGAAGACCATCAACTAACAGTACATTGTCTATTGAGTTGGAGGCATACTTACCAATCTTACCTGAACCAATGATCTGGCCTTGATTGTTACCTCCAAAAACAACTTGACCTGCGTCTTTTTCCACCAGCAAGCAGAATTTGTCTTTGTCGCCCGTCATGTGCCTCGAGCAGCCACTATCCATGTACCATTTGTTTTGATTTTAGGATGCTAGGCATTCCTGCATATGTGGATCAGACAAGAGGTTTTGGTACCCAAATTACTTTGGGTCCCAATGTATCATTCATGCCAAAAAGTAAATGCTTCAGAATCCAAACTTGTTTAAGGTTCAGTTTATTTGGATTGTTCTAGCATTGTTTTTCATTGTGCCCAAGTTTCTTACAGAAATTGCATGATGAAGATATTTCCAAAATAGTGGGTTTGTTATTCTGAGGAACATGCATGGGCATTTTACCCTTTTGTTGTCTGGTTAGCTTTTCTTTGGAAGCATGTTTCCAGACCTGTCGACAACCCTTCTTGGGGCTATTGACAGACTTCTTAGTTGTGTTAACAACTGAATTATTTTTCTTGGGTTCCTGTTTCTTACCCTTGGCTTGACCTTCCTGATTCTTGGAAGGGACTTGATTTTTCTGATTCTTGGAAAGGATTTGATTTTTCTGATTCTTGGAAGGGACTTGATAGCTTGTGCTTGGGCTAGAATCAACAAAAGAAGTTATCAAAGTCTCTCCCATTTTCTTTTGTTTTACTGGTTGATATCCAATTCCATGTTTTGCAACAAAGATATTTGATCCTAGAATGGCAACAAGATTTTGCTTTCCCTTTACAAACCTTGTTAAATCTTCAGATTTTCCTTTAAGGTCTTTTTCAGCTTGTTCCAACTTATTCTTAGTTTCTTTACGTTCATTTTGAAGATATTCAAGAGAGTTAGATAGACTTTCCTTTTCCTTTTGAATTTCTTGAAATTTTGTTTTCAAACAGTCCATTTCTTCAATGTGGACTTCCTCATCAATTTTCATCATTTCAATTTCTTTAGTTAAGGCAACTACTTGTTCATCATTGTGTGTGTTATGAACAAGTGAATTGATTTTCGTTTTCAATGCCTTGTTTTCAGATTTAAATTCACAAAATTTTTCAAATAGGACAGTGTATGCTTCTTCCCATTCATCAACAGTATAAGTTTCAAAGGAAGAGTTTACCTCATTGGAGTCGTCGCTTCTAGCCATTAGACACTGAATTTCTTCATCTCTAGAGCCTTCTTGTGCGTCCTCATCTTCATATTCATCACTCCAAGTTGCCAACATTGCCTTGGCTTTCTTGAAGGTGAATTTCTCTTTCTTTAGCTTTTTCTTGAGTTCGGGGCATTCTCCTCTCATATGCCATTATTTCTTGCACTCATAGCATACAATGTCAGATCTTTTGTTAGACTCAAATTTATTTAAGAAATCTTTCTTTTGGAAGGATTTGGAATTACTTGAGCCTTTCCTTTTGAATTTGAGGAATTTTTTGAATTGTCTAGTGAGCATGGCCATTTCATCATTTTCACTATCACTAGACGTTTCAGGTTCATCACTTTCCTGTTGAGCATCCTTTTTGGATCTAGAGGAGCTTTGCTTGAAGCTTTTAAGGCAATTGACCTTTTTGGGTTTTCTTCAATTTCTTTCCTTTTCACATTTATTTCATATGTCATCAGGGAGCCAATTAGTTCATCCAATTTCATCTTTGAAAGATCTTTTGAATCCTCAATGACAGTGGCCTTAGTGTTCCATGAGGATGGAAGAGACCGAAGTATCTTCCTCACTAAGTCACTTTCTGAGTATTCTTTCTTAAGACCTTTCAATCCATTTATTATTAGCATGAATCTTGCAAACATATATGAGATAGTTTCATCATTATTCATCTTAAACATTTCATACTCAGAAATTAGCATGCTTGCTTTGGTTTCCCTTACCTTAGACATACCTTCGTAGATAAGTTCAAGTTTGTCCCACATTTCTTTCGCTGAAGTGCATGTGGAGACTCTTGAGTATTCTTTGGGATGAACAACGCACTGCATCATGTTCAGGGAACTCCAGTTGAGAGTTCCCTTTGCAATCTGGTCCTTCGTCCAGGTATCTTCATCCTCGGGAAGGGTGTATGCTCCTTTGCTGATAATTTTCCATAGCTCGAAATTTTGAGCTCTCAGAAACACATGCATGCGGTTTTTCCAATAAGGATAGTCAGTGCCATCAAAGAAGGGTGGCCTAGTCACTGAATTTCCCTCGGCCATATACCCCTTGTCAGATTCCATGAGGTTGAGAATCTCCTGATCTTGAGATCAACCAATTAAGACAGTAAAACGGAGAAACCTCGCTCTGATACCAATGGAAAGATGTGCGGAATTATACAATATGATAATCTAGAAGGGGGGTTGAATAGATTACTATCAATTAAAAATATAACAACCTTCTTTTTAATGGAATCACAGACTTCCGATACTTTAAACAGAGGTTAAACCAAACTGAGATGTGTGTTACTTGTAAGTAGATAGAATAGCAATTTATCTTGCGTGTGAAAGATCAACATGCCTACCAAACATCTAGCGTGAAACGTTCAAACCACAGACACGATGATTTAAGGTGGTTCGGAGTACACAACTTGTGTATCCTACGTCCATCGTCCACACACACACACAGAAAGACTGTTTATGAGCAAGTTCACTCGCTACAACACACACACACTCACATAGTCTGATGTAAACCACGATCAGAACAACATGACAAATGTGAATCAAGCACAAGGATGCTTGACTCAACAACACACACACACACAGATATGAAAAACAGAGATAAAGAAGAGTTCAGAGTTGAGATTTCAAATCCTGATGTAGAACTCTTCAGATGATTGTCCTGATGTACTTCAAGCTTCGTCTTGACAAGTATCAGTTGATGGAGAAGCTTGAGAGATGGACAATCTGGCTTCAATCCCGTTCAGAAGATGTCTCTTTGGTTGCCTGGACGAACGGTTGAAGCAGAGCAGCAGAAAGATCTTCTCTCTTGAGACTTGGCTTAGGGTTTGAGTTGTGGCTGCTTCTATATGAAAATAACTCCAAAGAGTTCCTTTTATATGGGTGTTCAAGTATGGAGAGTCGTGGTAAAAGGAAACACCCAAGTCGAAAACATATGGAGATCTCGTATTGAGATTTTCTCTTCATTTGTCGACAGCAAGAAGTTCATCTATCGACAGATGTAGACAGAATTGAAAAAAGGCAGAAGACTGGCTTTTCGGGAGACAGTTCCCTATGTGGATCTGTCGACAGGCAATTTGAGTCTGTCGACAGGCACACCTTGCCAGGAGCCTGTGTGTTCTGTCTGTGCAGATCTGTCGACAGGCATCAGTGGGGCTGTCGACAGGTACACCTTGCTAGTACCCTATAAGATCTGTCTGTGTAGAGCTGTCGATAGGCATCTTGGGTGCTGTCAACAGGTACTTGTCTTTTGTGCTTTTCTTGATCTTTTTGCTTTTGTTTTGGTACATTGTCTTGCATGCAATCTCACCTACATTTAAGAACATTGTTAGTGAGATAAAGTGAACATTTAGATAATCAAATTAAACATGTGATTCTTGACTAACATTTGCTTGACTTGTCATTCTTATCATGTTTCACACATACATATCACATGAAATTGTATTGTGCATGAAATGCTCACTGATTGCTCAGCATCAAAAACAAACATCTCAATTATGAATCCATGTAAACGCAACAGTATTAACATTCAAGCTTGTGACAAGTTTTAGTTTTGCATCTTTCTTATCAAAAGGTAACCCAGTAAGTAAAGAATAGGCTTCATGAAGATGAAACTGGTAAGTATAAATATCTTCACCAGAATTAAGGATATCGAAAAGTTGATGTGCCAAATCTTGAGTAAAAATGATTTTCACACCTTTTACTTCAGATTTAAAACCCTCTTCTGTATCCACAAGATTTATGTAGAATTCTTGAACCGATCATGGATAAAAATTTCTGTACTCACTGATGAATCTTAACCAGCCTTAAAATTCAAATAAGGGAAGAAGGTCTGGAAAGGCATATGATAAATCTATGTCATGAATATCCACTGACCTTGGCTTCAAAAGCATATGCACTTCAAACTATATAGATCTCAAAGGTGTTTCTGTTGGAGACTGAGTGGCTTCGGATGAAGAAATTTCTGGTGTTTCTGTGTTAGGGTTTGAAGTGGGTGTACCTTCGGCTGATAAGGAATTGGTTTCCTTAGAACAACTAGAATCCCTCAGAATCCTTCATTTAGGGTATCTTGGTGGCACAACAGATTTTCCTTTGCCTTGGGGTGTAGATTTGCCCCATTTGGAAAAAGTACCAGAAGGAGTAGAATCTCTTTTCCTCTTCTAAGGATCATTGCCGAACTTGGACCTTCGTTCCACTAGTTGATCTTGAATAACCACCGCTTTGACTGCTGCTTTGGCCTTTGCCCCACACCTTGGTGTTTGCTTAGGTGCCATGGATTCTAGAGTTGAAGGAAGAAGAGACAATATGGAAGAACTAGAAGTTCCAGAATCTCGTTCCTCTAAAGTTGGATGAGAGGAGGGAAGTTTAAAAGATGGAAAGTTGAAGGTGTAGGGTCGACCCAGGGTTAAGGTCCTTAAAAAAAGAATCGACACCCAAAGAAAGATGGTAAGTGGGTGAAAGTGTGTCGACACAATGACTGGGTAATAGTGTGTTGACACAAGAGTAGAGTGTGTTGACCTAAGACTATGGACGATTCGTTCCCCTCTTGGCACCTCGGTGATTGTCGGGGATGTCCTCCGGAGGCTGACAAACGTAGCCGATCCCTCGGTGGCGATGAAGGAATGAAGGTTGAATTCGTTGACCCCTTTTTGTTGACTGAGTTGACTAGGGAGAGAACAAAGAAAACCAGCAAAGAAAGTGGAGAGATGTGATCGCCAGGGCCTTACCTGTGCCCAAGGAAGTATGATGGTCGCGTCGGTGAAGATGCCTCGCGTAGCGGATGGAGATTGGGGGCCTCGACTTCTCGTCCTTCGGCCGGCCAACAAAAGAGAGCTCCACGGTCTTCTTCACAGTGTTCCTGCCACATACAAAGCTCTATCAAACTCAAATGCAGTGTAGTAAATGTTCAAAACGAAAAGAGAAAATCCCAAAAGGCGAGTCCCGTACCGGTTGCGGACTTGAGAAGAGGGGTGGCCAAGTGTTAGGACCACCCTTCTTCCCTCCGTTTTTGGTTGGGAAATCCCTTTCTAGGTGTATAGGAAGGTGTGTGTGGCATGCAAATAACTAAAGAGCAAATAAGGAAAGAGAGAGGGAGGGAGGTGTAGATCCTCGTTTGATGGTGTTGCAGCTCCTTGCAGGGCTCCTCTAGCTCGGGAAGAAACCTCCTAGACGTCCCAATGTGTGAGAGGAAGAAGAGTTGGAGTTGTGGAGGGTTGAGTGCAATTTCTCTCTCCTCTCTCAAAGCTTCAGCATGTGGACGTCCAACATCTCTCCCTTGGCTCAGAGGGCTCAAGGCCATGTTATATAGACAGTGGAGCTCGAGGTTAGAATGCCTAGGATGCTAAGTGTGAAGAAACACACTTGTACACATGGCAATCCAAGTATAAAGGCTCCAACCAATGGGGAGAGGCCAAGTAGGCTTTTTACTGAGTCAAGGGGGTGCTAAGGTGGCCCATATTCCCGTTGGGAACGACCCCATGCGGTGCATGGGCGAGAGAAAGACGCAAGTGGGCTATATTCTCGGGGTAGTTGCACAGACCATGTAAACCAGGTTAACGTCCAGTGATCCTGCCGCCAACCGCATGCAGACGTCCATGGATGTGGACGTCTATATGGGTAAACGTCAATACCGCTTGCCGTCAACCAGTAGTCGGCGGCCATCGATGCTGCCGTCTACATGGCATCCGAGGCAAGTCAACAAATGGTCAAACGAGGCTTAATATGCCAAAGAACCACGCGGGGATGGGCCAAATCTCACGTCTACAATTGCCCCTCCGAGACATCCAGTCTTGCAAGGGAGTAGAGCGGACTGAAAGGTTGGTGTCTCGGTAAACAAAGGACATGGAGATTTGATGAAAGGCCATCTCCGAGGATAGGAATTCTAGCGAGCCAAACAAATGAGTTAGGTCAGAAACAGATGATGTATCGTCTGAGAGACAAATGTGGGTAAGAAGAGGAGTGATCTACCCGTGTAACTACAACTGCAACCCAACGGTAGGGTCCCTGGCGTGGCCGTGTCGGACTTTGACTAGTTTCTGACGTGTCTGAGTTAAAGGAGTTGTAATATGACGGTTGAATTAAGAGGGTCTCATAACCGGAGCTCGTGGGCTCGCTGGCCTAATTAGGACGTCGGTCCCGAATTTAGGAGGTCACGGAGACAAGGAGTTGGTTTTTTTTTTTGGTAAAAGAGGACAACAGGGTCAGCGACCAGTTGGGTGCATTTCCCTCCAGTGGAGGGAAATGTGCTCACCCCCCCAGGCGATCAACCTGTTGCCTAAGATTTTATTAATAAAAAGAGGTAAATAACATACAAAGGGTGCCCGCCCCCTGGGCCTAGGACAGCCGAATGTTCATGAGGCCAGTCTTATCAATGAGGAGCGGTCCTCGACAAGCATAAGGCAAATGATTAAAACCCCAAAAGACCTCATTACACATAGAAAAAATAGCATGATTGGCAAGGCGATCAGCAACTTGATTTGTTTCCCTGAAGACATGAGAAAGGATGGAGACGTTTCCTTGGAGCAGATCCCTAGTAGAGCGCCACCAGCGATAAGTATGCCATCTTGGACATTTACCCTGTTGCACGGAGTGAACAAGCGTAGAAGAATCCGAGTAGATTGCGGATAGTCGAACTCCAACAAAATGGGCTATCTGCAGGAATTCACATAAATCTCTTGTCTCTGCAATAAGACTATTCCCAACACCATAAAAATTAGAGAAAGCCAGAAGGATAGTGCCATGTTTATCACGGATGCAGCCCCCACCACCACAAAGTCCAGGATTGCCTAACAAGGAGTTGGTTGATCTCTCAAAGGATTATCAAAAAATTCTAACTGGAATCAATGTTCGGAAAGCCGGGATACCGGAATTAAGCTCGCGACTGGCGAAGGCTCAAATGAACTCAATAAGGCTGGAATGATTATTTGTGATATGCACAGTGGGACAAGTGGGGAAAAGGGGCAACAAAGACCCTGACGTTAACTTGGATAGTCATGAAGGGTGGACCCGGTAAGCTACCTAAGCTAGGGGAGCCATGGAGCAATCAGATGATCGAGGAAAATCACCATTTTTTTTTGGGTGTTAGTAAGCGAAAGTTAGCAGTGAAGATGCATGCCGGTGTGGGTTGCCTATCTAAAAATGCAAGTTAACACCAGAGGAAAATGCTAAAGGCCATACGAATAACTGAGAGATCGCAAACCCATCATGGTTTTTGTTAAAGGGGAACTCAGGGTTCACGGTCGCCAAATTATTCGCCTCTGGTGGGGTCCTATGTTAGACATACCTATAAAGCTCAAGGTCGAGTGAGCGTTCCGATCTTTGAAGCGCAACTTGTGCTTGGATATCTGCAAAACAACTTGAAGCACAAGATAAAGGATAATGGCCATTATGAAACACAAGACATTGAAATTTCCAGGGGTAAATGTCAACATCGATGGCCGTCGGCTCCCAATTAACAGCAACAAATATTGCCGTTAACCAGACACTAACGTCAACCGATCTGGACGCCTACCTAACAGTGGATCAGGCCGAAAATATAGGTGATAGGAGTCCATGGGGACTCTATCATCTCCTACCTCCGTCTCTCCCTGCTCCTTCTGCGAACTAGAGAGCTGAGAGACGAAGAAACACAGCAAGATAGATTCCTCTTCGACTGGACGATCCACAGGCATGAACCCGGGTATTCTGAGGGAAGATCCGGGCCATCTGAGCACTCGACTGGCCAACGGGGAGGTAAGCAATGATCACTTTTGCTTCTACCTGGGCTAAAAACGCCCCAAACAATGTTCTCACAATACCGCTTCTCTCATGCAGGAAGTGCCAGCATTTCCGAGCCAAGGCCAGGTACGGGCCTTTTCTTGGCTCGTGAATCTGGTAAACGCCATTACGCTCGACATGCGGAGCTACATCGGCATTTGGAATCTGAATTTCATGGTGGTTTTGGCGAAAAATATGAAGGACATGAGATACTGTGGACGATCCGTTCCCCTCTCGGCACCCCGGTGACTGTCGGGGATGTTCTCCGGAGGCGGACGAACGTAGCCGATCCCTCGGTGGCGATGAAGGAATGATGGTTGACTTCGTTGACCCCTTTTTGTTGACTGAGTTGACTAGGGAGAGAACAAAGAAAACCAGTAATGAAAGTGGAGAGATGTGATCGCCAGGGCCATACCTGTGCCCAAGGAAGTATGATGGTCGCATCGGTGAAGCTGCCTCGCGTAGCGGATGGAGATTGGGGGCCTCGACTTCTCGTCCTTCGGCCGGCCAAAAGAAGAGAGCTCCACGGTCTTCTTCACAGTGTTCCTGCCACATACAAAGCTCTATTAGACTCAAATGCAGTGTAGTAAATGTTCAAAACGAAAAGAGAAAAGCCCAAAAGGCGACTCCCGTACCGGTTGCGGACTTTAGAAGAGGGGTGGCCAAGTGTTATGACCACCCTTCTTCCCTCTGTTTTTTGGTTGGGAAACCACTTTCTAGGTGTATAGGAAGGTGCCCTACGTGCCTAGAGTGAATGGGAAGGTGTGTGTGGCATGCAAAGAACTAAAGAGCAAATAAGGAAAGAGAGAGGGAGGGAGGTGTAGATCCTCGTTTGATGGCGTTGCAGCTTCTTGCTGGGCTCCTCCAGCTCGGGAAGAAACCTCCTAGATGTCCCAATGTGTGAGAGGAAGAAGAGTTGGAGTGGTGGAGTGTTGAGTGTAATTTCTCTCTCCTCTCTCAAAGTATCAGCATGTGGACGTCCAGCCTCTCTCCCGTGGCTCAGAGGGCTCAAGGACACGTTATATAGATAGTGGAGCTCGGGGTTAGAATGCCTAGGATGCTAAGTGTGAAGAAACACACTTGTACACATGGCAATCCAAGTATAAAGGCTCCAACCAATGGGGAGAGGCCAAGTAGGATTTTTACTGAGTCAAGGGGGTGCCAAGGTGGCCCATATGCCCGTTGGGAACGGCCCCATGCGGTGCATGGGCGAGAGAAAGACGCAAGTGGGCTATATTCTCGGGGTAGTTGCGCAGACCAGGTAAACCAGGTTAACGTCCAGCGATCCTGCCGCCAACCGCATGCAGACGTCCATGAATGTGGACGTCTAGATGGGTCAATGTCAATGAGGCTTGCCGTCAACAAGTAGTCGGCGGTCATTGATGATGCCGTCTACATGGCATCCGAGGCAAGTCAACAAACAGTCAAACGAGGCTTAATGGGGCAAAGAGCCTTGCGGGAGATGGGCCAAATCTCGCATCTATAAATACCCCTCCAAGACATCCGGTCTTGCAAGGGAGCAGAGCAGACTGAAAGGTTGGTGTCTCGGTAAACAAAGGACGCAGAGATTTGATGAAAGGCCATCTCTGAGGATAGGAATTCTAGCGAGCCAAACAAATGAGTTAGGTCAGAAACAGATGACATATTGTCTGAGAGACAAATGTGGGTAAGAAGAGGAGTGATCTACCCGTGTAACTACAACTGCAACCCAACGGTAGGGTCCCTGGCGTGGCCCTGTCGGACTTTGACTAGTTTCCGACGTGTTTGAGTCAAAGGAGTTGTAATATGACAGTTGAATCAAGAGGGTCTCATAATTGGAGCTCGTGGGCTCGCTGGCCTAATCAGGACGTCGGTCCCGAATTTAGGAGATCACGGAGACAAGGAGTTGGTTGATCTCTCAAAGGATTATCAAAATATTCTAACTGGAATCAATGTTCGGAAAGCCTAGATTCCGGAATTAAGCTCGCGACTGGCGAAGGCTCAAATGAACTCAATAAGGCTGGAATGATTATTTGTGATATGCACGGTGGGACAAGTGGAGAAGGGGGGAAACAAAGACCCTGATGTTAACTTGGATAGTCATGAAGGGTGGACCCGGTAAGCTACCTAAGCTAGGGGAGCCATGGAGCAATCAGATGATCGAGGAAAATCACCATTTTTTTTTGGGTGTTAGTAAGCGAAAGTTAGCAGTGAAGATGCATGCCGGTGTGGGTTGCCTATCTAAAAATGCAAGTTAGCACCAGAAGAAAATTCTAAAGGCCATACGAATAATTGAGAGATCGCAAACCCATCATGGTTTTTGGTAAAGGGGAACTCAGGGTACACGGTCGCCAAATTATTCGCCTCCGGTGGGGTCCTATGTTAGACATACCTGTAACGCTCAAGGTCGCGTGAGCGTTCCGATCTTTGAAGCACAACTTGTGCTTGGATATCTGCAAAACAACTTGAAGCACAAGATAAAGGATAATGGCCATTATGAAACACAAGACATTGAAATTTCCAGGGGGTAAATGTCCACATCGATGGCCGTCGGCTCCCAGTTAACAACAACAGATATTGCCGTTAACCAGACACTAACGTCAACCGATCTGGACGCCTACCTGACAGCAGATCAGGCCAAAAATATAGGTGATAGGAGTCCATGGGGACTCTATCATCTCCTACCTCCGTCTCTCCCTACTCCTTCTGCGAACTAGAGAACTGAGAGACGAAGAAACACAGCAAGATGGATTCCTCTTCGACTGGACGATCCACAGGCATGAACCCGGTTATTCTAAGAGAGGTTCCGGGCCATCTGAGCACTCGACTGGCCAACGGGGAGGTAAGCAATGATCACTTCTGCTTCTACCTGGGCTAAAAACACCCCAAACAATGTTCTCACAATACCCCTTCTCTCATGGAGGAAGTGCCAGCATTTCCGAGCCAAGGCCAGTTACGGGCCTTTTCTTGGCTCGTGAATCTGGTAAACGCCATTACGCTCAACATGTGGGGCTACATCGGCATGTGGAATCTGAATTTCATGGTGGTTTTGGCGAAAAATATGAAGGACATGAGATATTGTGGACGATCCGTTCCCCTCTCGGCACCCCGGTGACTGTCGGGGATGTTCTCCGGAGGCTGAAGAACGTAGCCGATCCCTCGGTGGCGATGAAGGAATGAAGGTTGACTTCGTTGACCCCTTTTTGTTGACTGAGTTGACTAGGGAGAGAACAAAGAAAACCAGTAAAGAAAGTGGAGAGATGTGATCGCCAGGGCCATACCTGTGCCCAAGGAAGTATGATGGTCACATCAGTGAAGCTGTCTCGCGTAGCGGATGGAGATTGGGGGCCTCGACTTCTCGTCCTTCGGCCGGCCAAAAGAAGAGAGCTCCACGGTCTTCTTCACAGTGTTCCTGCCACATACAAAGATCTATTAGACTCAAATGCAGTGTAGTAAATGTTCAAAACGAAAAGAGAAAAGCCCAAAAGGCGAGTCCCGTACCGGTTGCGGACTTGAGAAGAGGGGTGGCCAAGTGTTATGACCACCCTTCTTCCCTCCGTTTTTTGGTTGGGAAACCACTTTCTAGGTGTATAGGAAGGTGCCCTACGTGCCTAGAGTGAATGGGAAGGTGTGTGTGGCATGCAAATAACTAAAGAGCAAATAAGGAAAGAGAGAGGGAGGGAGGTGTAGATCCTCGTTTGATGGCGTTTCAGCTTCTTGCAGGGCTCCTCCAGCTCGGGAAGAAACCTCCTAGATGTCCCAACGTGTGAGTGGAAGAAGAGTTGGAGATGTGGAGGGTTGAGTGTAATTTCTCTCTCCTCTCTCAATGCATCAGCATGTGGACGTCCAGCCTCTCTCCCTTGGCTCAGAGGGCTCAAGGCCACGTTATATAGATAGTGGAGCTCGGGGTTAGAATGCCTAGGATGCTAAGTGTGAAGATACACACTTGTACACATGGCAATCCAAGTATAAAGGCTCCAACCAATGGGGAGAGGCCAAGTAGGATTTTTACTGAGTCAAGGGGGTGCCAAGGTGGCCCATATGCCCGTTGGGAACGGCCCCATGCGGTGCATGGGCGAGAGAAAGACGCAAGTGGGCTATATTCTCGGGGTAGTTGCGCAGACCAGGTAAACCAGGTTAACGTCCAGCGATCCTGCCGCCTACCGCATGCAGACGTCCATGAATGTGGACGTCTAGATGGGTCAACGTTAATGAGGCTTGCCGTCAACAAGTAGTCGGCGGCCATTGATGATGTCGTCTACATGGCATCCGAGGCAAGTCAACAAACAGTCAAACGAGGCTTAATGGGCCAAAGAGCCTTGCGGGAGATGGGCCAAATCTCGCGTCTATAAATACCCCTCCGAGACATCCGGTCTTGCAAGGGAGCAGAGCAGACTGAAAGGTTGGTGTCTCGATAAACAAAGGACGCGGAGATTTGATGAAAGGCCATCTCTGAGGATAGGAATTCTAGCGAGCCAAACAAATGAGTTAGGTCAGAAACATATGACGTATTGTCTGAGAGACAATTGTGGGTAAGAAGAGGAGTGATCTACCCGTGTAACTACAACTGCAACCCAACGGTAGGGTCCCTGGCATGGCCGTGTCGGACTTTGACTAGTTTCCGGCGTGTCTGAGTCAAAGGAGTTGTAATATGACAGTTGAATCAAGAGGGTCTCATAATCGGAGCTCGTGAGCTCGCTGGCCTAATCAGGACGTCGGTCCCGAATTTAGGAGGTCATGGAGACAAGAAGTTGGTTTATCTCTCAAAGGATTATCAAAAGATTCTAACTGGAATCAATGTTCGGAAAGCCTAGATTTCGTAATTAAGCTCGCGACTGGCGAAGGCTCAAATGAACTCAATAAGGCTGGAATGATTATTTGTGATATGCACGGTGGGACAAGTGGAGAAGGGGGGCAACAAAGACCTTGATGTTAACTTGGATAGTCATGAAGGGTGGACCCGGTAAGCTACCTAAGCTAGGGGAACCATGGCGCAATCAGATGATCGAAGAAAATCACCATTTTTTTTTGGGTGTTAGTAAGAGAAAGTTAGCAGTGAAGATGCATGCCGGTGTGGGTTGCCTATCTAAAAATGCAAGTTAGCACTAGAAGAAAATTTTAAAGGCCATACAAATAACTGAGAGATCGCAAACCCATCATGGCTTTGGGTAAAGGGGAACTCAGGGTTCACGGTCGCCAAATTATTCGCCTCTGGTGGGGTCCTATGTTAGACATACCTGTAACGCTCAAGGTCGCGTGAGCGTTCCGATCTTTGAAGCGCAACTTGTGCTTGGATATCTGCAAAACAGCTTGAAGCACAAGATAAAGGATAATGTCCATTATGAAATACAAGACATTGAAATTTCTAGGGCGTAAATGTCCACATCGGTGGCCGTCGGCTCCCAGTTAACAGCAACAGATATTGTCGTTTACCAGACACTAACGTCAACCGATCTGGACGCCTACCTGACAGTGGATCAGGCCGAAAATATAGGTGATAGGAGTCCATGGGGACTCTATCATCTCCTACCTCCATCTCTCCTTGCTCCTGCTGCGAACCGGTGAGGTGAGAGACGAAGAAACACAGCAAGATGGCCTCCTCTTCGACCGGATGATCCACAGGCATGAACCCGGGTATTCTGAGCGATGTTCCGGGCCATCTGAGCACTCGACTGGCCAACGGGGAGGTAAGCAATGATCACTTCTGCTTCTACCTGGGCTAAAAATGCCCCAAACAATGTTCTCACAACACCCCTTCCCTCATGCAAGAAGTGCAAGCATTTCTGAGCCAAGGCCAGGTATGGGCCTTTTCTTGGCTCGTGAATCTGGTAAACGCCATTACGCTCGACATGTGGGGCTACATCGGCATGTGGAATCTGAATTTCATGGTGGTGTTGGCGAAAAATATGAAGGACATGAGAGAATATGGACGATCCGTTCCCCTCTCGGCACCCCGATGACTGTCGGGGATGTCCTCTGGAGGCTGACGAACGTAGCCGATCCCTTGGTGGCGATGAAGGAATGAAGGTTGACTTCATTGACCCCTTTTTGTTAACTGAGTTGACTAGGGAGAGAACAAAGAAAACCAGCAAAGAAAGTTGAGAGATGTGATCGCCAGGGCCTTACCTGTGCCTAAGGAAGTATGATGGTCTCGTCGGTGAAGCTGCCTCACGTAGTAGATGGAGATTGGGGGCCTCGACTTCTCGTCCTTCGGTCGGCCAAAAGAAGAGAGCTCCCACGGTCTTCTTCACAGTGTTCCTGCCATATACAAAGCTCTATTAGACTCAAATGCAGTGTAGTAAATATTCAAAACGAAAAGAGAAAAGCCCAAAAGGCGAGTCCCGTACCAGTTGCGGACTTGAGAAGAGGGGTGGCCAAGTGTTATGACCACCCGTCTTCCCTCCATTTTTGGTTGGGAAACCCCTTTCTAAGTGTATAGGAAGGTGCCCTATGTGCCTAGAGTGAATGGGAAGGTGTGTGTGGCATGCAAATAACTAAAGAGCAAATAAGGAAAGAGAGAGGGAGGGAGGTGTAGATCCTCGGTTGATGGCGTTGCAGCTCCTTGCAGGGCTCCTTCAGCTCGGCAAGAAACCTCCTAGATGTCCCAATGTGTGAGAGGAAGAAGAGTTGGAGTTGTGGAGGGTTCAGTGTAATTTCTCTCTCCTCTCACAAAGCTTCAGTATGTGGACGGCCAGCCTCTCTCCCTTGGCTCAGAGGGCTCAAGGCCATGTTATATAGACAGTGGAGCTCGGGGTTAGAATGCCTAGGATGCTATGTGTGAAGAAACACACTTGTACACATGGCAATCCAAGTATAAAGGCTCCAACCAATGGGGAGAGGCAAAGTAGGCTTTTTACTGAGTCAAGGGGGTGCCAAGGTGGCCCATATGCCCGTTGGGAATGGCCCTATGCGGTGCATGGGTGAGAGAAAGACGCAAGTGGGCTATATTCTCGGGGTAGTTGCGCAGACCAGGTAAACCAGGTTAACGTCCAGCGATCCTGCCGCCAACCGCATGTAGACGTCCATGGATGTGGACGTCTATATGGGTCAACGTCAATACCGCTTGCCGTCAACCAGTAGTCGGTGGCCATCAATGCTGTCGTCTACATGGTATCCGAGGCAAGTCAACAAACGGTCAAATGAGTCTTAATGGGCCAAAGAACCATGCGGGGATGGGCCAAATCACGCGCCTAGAAATGCCCCTCCGAGACATCCTGTCTTGCAAGGGAGTAGAGCGGACTAAAAGGTTGGTGTCTCGGTAAAGAAAGGACGCAGAGATTTGATGAAAGGCCATCTCCGAGGATAGGAATTATAGCGAGCCAAACAAATGAGTTAGGTCAAAAACAGATGACGTATCGTCTGAGAGACAAATGTGGGTAAGAAGATGAGTGATCTACCCGTGTAACTACAACTGCAACCCAACGGTAGGGTCCCTGGCGTGGCTGTGTCGGACTTTGACTAGTTTCCGGCATGTCTGAGTCAAAGGAGTTGTAATATTACGGTTGAATCAAGAGGGTCTCATAACCGGAGCTCGTGGGCTCACTGGCCTAATCAGGACGTCGGTCCCGAATTTAGGAGGTCACAGAGACAAGGAGTTGGTTGATCTCTCAAAGGATTATCAAAAGATTCTAACTGGATTCAATGTTCGGAAAGCCTGGATTCCATATTTAAGCTCGCGCCTGGAGAAGGCTCAAATGAACTCAATAAGGCTGGAATGATTATTTGTGATATGCACGGTGGGACAAGTGGAGAAGTGGGGCAACAAAGACCCTGACGTTAACTTGTATAGTCATGAAGGGTGGACCCGGTAAGCTACCTAAGCTAGGGGAGCCATGGAGCAATCAGATGATCATGGAAAATCACCATTTTTTTTGGGTGTTAGTAACAAAATGTTAGCAGTGAAGATGCATGCCGGTGTGGGTTGCCTATCTAAAAATGCAAGTTAGCACCAGAGGAAAATTCTAAAGGCCATACGAATAACTTAGAGATCGTAAACCCATCATGGTTTTTGGTAAAGGGGAACTTAGGGTTCACAGTCGCCAAATTATTCGCCTCTGGTGGGGTCCTATGTTAGACATACCTGTAACGCACATGGTCGCGTAAGCGTTCCGATCTTTGAAGCGCAACTTGTGCTTGGATATCTGCAAAACAACTTGAAGCACAAGATAAAGGATAATGGCCATTATGAAACACAAGACTTTGAAATTTCCAGGGGGTAAACATCCACATCGATGGATGTCGGCTCCCAGTTAACGGTAATAGATATTGCCGTTAACCAGACACTAACGTCAACCGATCTGGACGCTTACCTGACAGCGGATCAGGCCAAAAATATAGGTGATAGGAGTCCATGGGGACTCTATCATCTCCTACCTCCGTCTCTCCCTGCTCCTGCTGTGAACCAGAGAGCTGAGAGACGAAGAAACAGAGCAAGATGGCCTCCTCTTCGACCGGACGATGCATAGGCATGAACCCGGGTATTCTGAGCAAAGTTCCGGGCCATCTGAGCACTCGACTGGCCAACGGGGAGGTAAGCAATGATCACTTCTGCTTCTACCTGGGCTAAAAACGCCCCAAACAATGTTCTCACAATAACCCTTCCCTCATGCAGGAAGTGCCAGCATTTCCAAGCCAAGGCCAGGTACGAGCCTTTTCTTGGCTCGTGAATCTGGTAAACGCCATTACGCTCGACATGCGGGGCTACATCGGCATGTGGAATCTGAATTTCATGGTGGTGTTGGCGATAAATATGAAGGACATGTGGTGGGGATTCGATGCACTGGGGGCACTGGTAGAGAGATGGCACCCGCACACGCACACCTTCGTGTTCCAGGCATTTGAGGCGTGCGTGCTATTGGAGGAGGTGGAGCTTTTCCTGGGATGGAGGCAGTGCTTGGAGTACGACACGATGACTCCTCTCCTTCCATGGGAGGAGATTCTCGCGGACATCGTACGGGACCAGAAGGATGTTTTGAGGATGACGAACAAGCATTGAATCTTCCTAGACCAACTGGCCTAGTGGCTGATCCAGCATGCGAAGGAAATATGTGGAGAGAGTGCGACACGAGGACTGACACTTTGCTTAGCTGGAGTTTTTTTGTTCCCCACTAGCGGTGACTTCCTCCTTTACGAGCATGTGGGAGTTCTTTCTCTACTGTGGCGTGCATAGTCACTTGCCCCTGCAGTGCTGGCCCACCTGTACAGTTCGCTCACCACAATAAGCCTAGGCGGACGCACATGCGGGAGCTTATTCCTGCTTCAGGTATGGATGGAAGTTCACTTGAAGTTTGATTTTGTTGAAGCTCAACCTACTCCCTCCAGAGTCTTCCTTCGGAGCTCAGTATACTGTAGCAGGGCGTGGTATGAGCCAGAGAATGAGATCAAGTGCGTGACAACGCATTTGAAGGGCAGAGATGCCTGGAGAGATCACTTGGCATACTTAGTAATGGAGGACTTCACTGTGAGGCCAATTTTTATGAGGAGTATTGAATTCAAAGTTTGAACCAGGGAAGACAAATATTTGTGGTTGATTGGGGCTGATAGGATGGTGGTTTACCAGCCACATCGGTGCCATTGTCAGCTTGGAATCCCACGGGGAATTCCTGCATCATCCAACTACACGGATACGATTGTCTCCGGGAAGAATGAGAAGATGACGAAGAAGGCAAGAAAGACTTGGTCAAGGTACACAATGAGCAAGAAGGTGGGACTGGCGGTTCAGGAGAAATGGGAAGACGTCTGGAGATATGAAGAATTCAATGACACCATTCGTCCCATTTCTTGTGATTTTTATATGGCCCGCAGGGAAAAATGATGTGTTTTTCAATTCAAAAAGTGTAACAGAAAATTAGGTGAATAAAAAGTTGTTTGCATTTGTGTTTGATGGCTTGAATTGTTTGAATTGTGTGATGAATGGAGTGAATTGGTCTCAAGGATGTTCAAAGGAGTGTGCTGTGAGGACTGAGTGCGAAAGTATCGGTGTCCACATCGATGGACGCTAATCCAGGGTAGACGTCTAGAGTAGGGTCGCCAACCAGGAGACAGAGGAGTAAACGTCCACAAACCTGGCCGTCTCATTCAAACTTGACGTCTAGACATGGCCGTTGATCATACTCTGAGGTCTGACAGTGAAGAGACATTGGCGTCCACACATGGGCCGTTAAGGGTATGTCCGCGGCCAAGGCTTGACGTCAGGAAAAGGTAAACGGCCACACCTTGACGTCAAACCAGAAAACTACCTTTTTTTTTTTAACCGATGCCTTCCCCCGGCGCCATTCACCTTCCCAAGCGCCGGGAGAGACGAAACCCCCCTTTTCTACCGAAACCTTCAACCAACCCTCCACATTCTCCAACCCACTCAAATCTTTAAGCCTTCAATTTCCTACTCACTTTCTAACCTTTGCTCGGGATTTTGACATTTGACCTCCCCCTTTGATGAGGACGAGAGGGAAACGGAGTGTTCTCCGGAGTCGCCGTCAACCGGAGGAGGAAGAGGAGGAGATGGAAATGAGCGTGGCGGAGGAAGAGGAGGAGCTGGCAGCGGGTGATGCCCCGGAGGCGGAGGATACCGCCGGAGATGACGGAGGAGGGGATGAGATGGAAGTGGAAGCTCCCCGACGGCCCAAGGTAGGCCCCTAGACCCCTCAAAACTCTGTGGAATGAGTGTTTGTAGAACGTGGAGAGGGGGGAAAACAGGGGAGGTTCCGTCGGGTTTCACAGGAACTTGACGTCCACATCGGTGGACGTCGATTTCCTGTCGATGTCCATCCCCTTGCCGTTCAAATGAACTTGACGGCAATGGGTTGGACGCTGACATAGGAACTAGACGGCCACACACTGACGCTGCCTATGTTTAGACGGCAGACCCCTTGCTGCCAACTTGAGATTAACGGCAATCGATGCTGACGTCAAGTTTTCTGTGTTTTTTGTAGGGTAAAGGCCGAATGAGGAGCAGGGTCACCTGGGACCTATGTTGGGCATGGTACAGGGCGTTGCCGGAGGCCTAGCAGACCAGGATAGCTAGTATGGGGTTCGGGCATCTGCTGTCGGTGCGTCCATTCCACGTGGACGTACCATACCTCGAGGCGTTGAGGGAGCGATAGGAGGAGGACTACAAGGCATTCATCATGCCTTGGGGTCACATGATACCTACGTTGGACGACGTAGCGTATCTGACTGGACTACCGGTTCAGGGAGAGCCGGTAGTGGGACAGGAGCGGAGTGATTATTATGATGAGATTGTTGAGTTGCTGGGCTCGGAGTTTGTGGCGGGCAGGAGGAGACCGATCCGGAGCATCCAGCTCGGATCATTGTCGGAGGCGGTGGGATTGAGAGGCAGGAGGAGAGGGCCTCTGGAGAGTTTGGAGGAGTTCTGCACCGGAGTGCGAGGGGCACTAAACTTAGGGGACCGGAGCGAGGAGCACTCGGTCCGGATCTTTGTTGCCTACCTCTTCGGGCAGCTCTTGTTTGTGACGCAGTCATCGCAGATGAACTGCAAGTTTGTGTTGTTGCTTCGAGACTTGGCGCAGGCAGGAAGATATGCATGGGGAGCTGCAATGCTGGGGCATCTCTTCTCTCTTCTCCCCAGCAGTTCGCGGCGTTCTCAGAGCACCGGGGGCTTCACCCCCTTTCTTCAGGTATGCAAATTTCCTTTAATGCTCATCATTGATTCAATTGATTAAATTGCCTGACTGACATTCTTTTGGTTGCCTTGTAGATCTGGGGGTACACCCGCTTCCCCATGGGGCGCGGTGTACAGAGGGAGGGGAGTCTAGTCCCCCTCATGGCCTGGTGGGAGGTGACGCCTGACCCGTGGGTGACAGACCGGCGCACAGAGGATCTGCGTCGCCTTGGACCAATACCTGCACGATCAGGTATGAAACTCTCAATTAGCTCTCTCTTTTAGCTTTCAATATGAATTTCAACATGACTGACCAATGTTCTCTTCTTACAGGTTGTTTGGACTCCCTATGTGGGGGAGGAGGACAGTTCTCACCCAGCGGTGGTGGCGGGCCGACCGCTGTTTGACTGCCACCTCCTCCTCCTCTGCCTGGGGACCTGCGAGGTGCTGTATGTGGAGTTGGTGGTGCGGACCCTGGGCTGGCACCAGCCGGCCGTCGAGGTGCCTTCCCTCGGGAGAGAGGGGCACTCCCGCCAACGGTTCTTCGCCGAGGACCAAGACTGGGGAGCAGACCATGGCAGTACCGTCGCCTACTGGCGAGAGGGAGGAGAGCAGATCTTCCAGCAGACAGCCCTCCAGGACAGCGCGGCGTACCTGGAGAGCTACCGAGCACGCTACGCTGGACGACTCCGACTAGATCGGCGGGTGGTAAGTGAATTTCTAGCTTTAAAACTCTGTCACTTGATTTGATTTTGAATTTGATTCAATTTGATTCTAACCTTGAAGCGTAAGTGACAGTTTCCGGAGTCGCAGGTGATCCGCCTCCTGGAGGGGCAGTTAGCAGAGCAGGAGGTGGAGTTAGAGAGACTCCGCGCGGAGGTGCGGACACTGGTAAGTAACATTTCTCAGTTTGAATTTGATCTGAATTGGAATTGATTTGATTTGATTACTGACCAAAATATGTGAATGTAGAGGGCAGAACAATTGAGGGTGTGGGCCAGCCGCGATGCGGGGGCGAGCTCATTCGCCCAGCCAGCCGGAGGGGACCTGGCGGTCCGCCTGCAGGAGGCCCTGGATAGGGCGAATGAGCGGATCCAGGAGCTCGAGGCCGAGGTAAGACACTGAACCGAACCTGAACACTTGTGATTTGATTTGATGTGTTTGCTTTTTTTGTGTGCAGCGACAGGCAGGAGGAGTAGCGACCCTCCAGGCGCAAGTGGAGGCCCTGCGGCTAGATCTATCGAGGATGGAGGGTCGCATGACCGTATTTCGGGACAACGCGAGGGATGCGGAGGCAGAGAAGATATGGGCCATCGAGGCCCGGGTGCAGGCTGTTGTAGATCTGGAATTCTTGAAGAACCGGGTGCTGAAGAAGCGTCGGGAGCAGCAGCGATAGACTCAGCAGGAGGCGGCCGGGAGGATGGGGTCCGTGTTCGGGTCTCTTTATGACATCGTGTCATTGGGAGACCCATCTGTCGGACAAGGAGCGGGAGCACGACCAGAGACCTCCACTGCAACGAGACCTTGTAGCACCCCATATATGAATATGTTAAATGGACTAAATCAGCAAACTACCAACAACCCAGACTAGTCATTTTCAGAGCTCGAGTAGGAAAAGAACTCTGAAGTTAAGCGTGCTCAGTTGGGAGTAGTCTCAGGATGGGTGACCTTCTTGGGAAGTCTACCAATTGGCACGGTTGTTGGGCCAGTTTGCTGGTTGGGTCGTCACAAATGGTATCAGAGACTTGCCCAGCCGGAAGTGCAGGAACTAAGTGCCACACAGGGCAAAGTGCTATGCTATGGGAGCCACCTCTTGAGGCCACAATGGCGCAAAGTGCTACATAGTTGGAGCCACCTCTTGAGCCTATGGGGGCCACCTCTAAAATCCTACCTGCCTGAGGTTTGATTGTGTGCTATATGTGAGCAGCGACGAGGACCTCGCTTATATAAGAGGGGTAGATTGTAACACCCCATATAAGAATATGTTAAATGGACTAAATCAGCAGACTACCAACAACCCGGACTAGTCATTTTCAGAGCTCGAGTAGGAAAAGAACTCTGAAGTTAAGCGTGCTCAGTTGGGAGTAGTCCCAGGATGGGTGACCTTCCTTTGAAGTCTACCAACTGGCACGGTTGTTGGGCCAATTTGCTGGTTGGGTCGTCACAGACCTCCCGTCCCAGACAGGCGTCGGGAGAGGGAGGAGAAGGAGGTTAGTAGCTCGCGTAGGCCGAGGCCTAGTGAGGGTGAGAGGAGAGACGAGTGACCATTTGTACCACCAGAGGTATGCCCCTGTCATGACATGTATAGAACTTGATCATTATAGTGCAATTTGTGGACTTTTGTCATTTGTGCACTTGAATGGTTTGCTTGTGTTCTTTGATTCCTGCATCTACAACACTTAGAAGAAAAGGGTTAGTGTAGATCTGTCTTTAGCCCCTTGGCTAAAAATATGTACCTTTCTTGAGATCTGGTCAAGGGGCTAATTTCTAATCAAGGATAAAACATAAGGAAAAATAAACAAAGGGAAATATGTACATGCATTTTTTTTGTTGTTTTTCGCATTTTCTTGATTTTTGGGTTGTTTTTGATAAGAAAATAAGGAGAATGTTAGTATATATACATGTTACTACTAATTTTTTTGGATTTTGAATTTTCTGATTTTTTGGCATTTTTGAAAATATGTAAAAATAAGAGTAAGAAATATGTACATGGTGAAAATATATACATCCAGAGACTCTTTTTTTTTCTTTTTATTCTTTTTTCCCTTTTTTCCCCTTGTTTTTGTTTTTTTTTGTTTTTGTTTTTTTTTTGACTCCAAAATACATACTCATCACATGTCAAAGCATAGGGTCTGTGTGATCTGCTTAACCACAAAGGTCATGAATAAGGAGGATTGTGCATGAATCCCTTAATGTTGGAAATTGCCCCTAGCCTTCTTGATGTTTTCCACTACGGAAGGTCTTATACAGTCAAATTTGCCCCTAGAGGGAGGAATTTGGAAGAAATAAGTAGGAAGCCATGCAAAGATTTGGTTCAGACTACTTTCTGTTCCCAAACCAACATCTCATACTAAAGACTTGGTCAACAATTATTTGCAGGGAAATTTTCTTCTTATTTGATTTCAGGGGTGGAGGCACGTACTTTTTGCTACCTCCTTAACTTGGTCAGCCTTTTTCTGGGTACGTACTTTTTGCTACCCTTTTTTGACCTTTTTGGCTTTTCTTTTCCCCTTTTAGGCTGGATTTGATTCTGCCCCTTTTACTTTTCTTGATTGCCCCTATTTATGGTGACCTTGCCTTTTAGATGGGAGTGGATGGTCCCCTACTCGTAGATTGCTCTGCTTCCAAACATGACCGAGTGGGAGAAGAATAGGGGAAAACATACTAACTGGATTAGACTATCCGAGTGTACTTGTGATTTTCCAGCTAGAAGGTAATATCTTGACATCGTGTGGTGTGTGAATAAACCCTTACTTACTAATGACCAATTGGAAAAGTAGGGATTTAGACCCACACCTTAACAAGTGATGAATGATCGACTTGACGGACTGACTGACTGACTATGGGTGGAATTTCTTGAGGTAGACTGCGTTCCATGGATATGACAACTCCACTCCCTCGGCATCTACCAACCTATAAGCATTCCCTGAATATACTTCTTTGACAACGAACGGACCTTCCCAATTTTCTTGCAATTTGCTCCTGAGACCTGGTGCCTTTATGATTTTGCGCTTTAGGACCATTTCGCCCACTTCAAATTTCCTCTCAAGAACTCTTTTAGCGTAAAAACGTGCAATTCTATGATGGTAGACTTGAGCATGATCAGCCGCTATCATTCGTCTTTCATCTAAAAGTTCAAGTTGTGCCAACAAGGCCTCCTGACGTTGATCGGGGTCAAGTTCGGCGTCTAATTGAACTCTTAGTGAAGGGACGAATATCTCATATGGGAGTATCGCATCCGATCCGTATGTCAAAGCATAGGGGGTTTGCCCCGTAGGAGTTCGGACCGAGGTGTGATAAGCCCAAAGAGCTTCAACTAAGCGGTATGGCCTGTCAGCATTGTTGTGAGATTTGCATGTTTTCTTTATAATTTTGATGAGAGTTTTATTAGTAGCTTCCGCTTGTCCATTACCTTGTGGATAATATGGGGATGAATGATGCAAGTTAATGCCATATTTACCACACATGTCGCGAAGCTCCTGTGAAGTGAATTGAGGTCCATTGTCGGTGACGATGTCCCGAGGCACGCCGAACCTTGCAAGGATGTTGCGCTTGATGAATTTGACCACTGTTGAAGCTTTGACCTCAATGAATGCTTCTGCTTCAGCCCACTTTCTGAAGTATTCCGTGGCGGTCAGGATGAAGGACTTCTTACGGATTTCTCCGATTCTGTCCGTGAGAGGACCGACCACGTCGAACGCCCACATGGCGAAAGGCCATGGAGTGATGAGAGGGTGAAGATAAGAAGAAGGAGCATGAATTTTGTTACCATGTAATTGGCACTTAGCACAGTGACGGACAAAATGGCGACAATCTTCTTCCATGTTAGGCCAATAATAGTGTCTTAGCAATTTTTGGGCAATTGCTCTACCATTAACATGGCCACCACATTCACTAGAGTGAGCAGCTTCAACAACATTTTGAGACTCGAATTCATCGAGGCAATGAAGATAGACTCCACTAAGAGATTTCTTGTATAGAATGCCACCTATGATCTAGTAACGCTCCGAGATGCGGCGAATGGCCCATCTATCGGCAGAGGTGGCATAATCGGGGAAGGATCGATCTTTGAGAAAGTTCTCGATGTCAAAATACCAAGGATGGCCATCTTCGAGGTCAATTTCTGGCTCTTTTGAGAGCGCATGAACCCGAAGGGATGGAGAAGGAGACGTGAGTTGAGAAAACCAAGGATCTGCATGGGAAGGGATTCTCAACCTTTGGACAGAGACGGTTTCAGAAGTTCTTCCCAAAGGAATAGGAATGGAAGAAGCTAGGGAAGCAAGCGAATCTGCTAGAATGTTTTGAGCCCTAGGTGTGTGCACTAGTGTGAGCTTCCTAAACTGCCGGACTACTTTTCCTACCAACTCTTGGTATGGTTTCAACTTGGGGTCCCGAGTCTGGTACTTGCTGAGGGATTGCCGGAGTATCAACTGTGAGTCACCAATTATCCTTAATTCCTTAACTCCAAGCAACAACGCCATTTTCAGCCCAACTAAGAGCGCCTCATACTCGGCCACATTGTTCGTGGCTCGGAAGGTTAATTGGTAGGCGTGCAGAATGACTACCCCTTTCGGTGAGAGGAGGACTGCCGCTATTCAACACCCTTTGGAATTGACGGCCCCATCGAAGTAAAGAACCTACGAAGGTTCACCATCAATAATGGCTCCTAACTCTTCATCGGGAAAGCTTTCATCGACGGGAGAGCATGAGGGTAAGGGGTGGTGGGCCAAATGCTCAGCTATAGCATGCCCCTTGATTGACTTTTGGTTGACGTGGGTGATATCAAATTGATTGAGGAAGCTTTGCCACCTCATCAACTGATCAGTTAGGATGGGTTTCTCAAGCAAGTACCGAATTGGGTCCATACGCGCCAGAAGTTTCACTTCATGAGCAAGGAAATAGTGCTTTAACTTCTGGGCAACCCAGACAACGGCCGCACACGTTCTTTTCATAGCGGTATACTTCTTTTCAGCTTCATTAAATAACTTGGATAAAGAGTACACCGCTCTCTCCTTCTTCTCGTCGTCGTATTGGGCCAAAACTGCTCCAGTTGAATCTTCAGTGGTTGACACATAGAGCAATAAAGGCCGACCCGGGACCGGAGGAGCGAGAATAGGGGGATTGAATAGATAACTCTTCAACTCATTAAAGGCCTTTTGACACTTATCGTTCCAATCAAATTTAGCCTCGCCCTTAAGAATCTCATAGAAGGGCTTCCAACGGATTGAATGCTGGGAGATAAATCTCCTAATGAACTGAAGTCTACCAATTAACCCTCTGACTTCTCTGATATTCCTAGGAGGAGGCATGTCGATTATTGCTTTGGCCTTGTTAGGATCAATTTCAATTCCCCGCTTTCTGACTATGAACCCAAGCAATTTCCCTGAAGAGACACCAAAGACACACTTCTTGCGGTTCATTTTGAGATTGTGCTCTCTAGACCGCTGGAGAACTGCCTGGAGAACCTCAGCATGACCATGTCGAGTCTTTAATTTAACCAAGACATCATCCACGTAGACCTCCATGTGCACATGCATCATGTCATGAAAAATTGCCATCATAGCCCTTTGATAAGTTGCTCCCGCATTCTTTAATCCAAAGGGCATGACGACATAACAGTAAGTCCCCCAAGGCATTGTGAAAGAAGTTTTCTCCTAGTCTTCCTCCGCCAGACGGATCTGGTTATACCCAGAAAAACCATCCATAAATGACAATAATTCAAAACTGGCAGTGTTGTCCACTAGGACATCTATGTGTGGGAGAGGGAAATCGTCCTTTGGACAAGCACGATTAAGGTCACAGAAATCTATACAGATCCTAACCTTACCGTCCTTCTTCATCACAGAGACGATATTAGCGACCCATTGTGGATATAGCACAACCCTAATGAATTTGGTTTTATGCAACTTGTCAATCTCCTCTTTGATCTTGAGTGCAAGCTTAGGATGTAGCCATCTCAATTTTTGTTTGACGACTTGCGCGTCGGCTTTTATGACTAACCGGTGTTCGACCAAAGAGGTGTTGAGTCCCGGCATATCTTCGTAGGACCAAGCAAAGCCATCGGAGAATTCTTTAAGAATAGCTACCAGAGCTTCTTCTTCTTCAACACTCAAGTTGGCACTAATTAACACTCTCTTTGGGGATTCTTCAGTGCCAAGATTGACCTCTTTGGTGGGCTCATCGGCAGCCATGGTTGGCTCGTCGAACCTCTTTGTGCCATCCACATAGGAGCTCGCTGGGTCCTCTTCTTCCAACCCAGGATCTCTCAGCTCACCCTTCTCATCAAAATCTAGCAAATAAACTCCTAAACCATCGTGTAAAGAGTCACCTTCTTCAAAATTTGACTCAACAAGGGCTGGCTCCTCAAGAAACTCTGGGACAAGACTTAACTTGGCACACCTCTCAGCCAAGGCCATGACATAATGGGCAGGAACATGCCTACCCTTCTCTTTATGTGCACATGGCTAAGAAGGATCGAACTCCTCTAATCCTAAACCTGACTCTAGACTAGACCCTAGACCCGACTCTAATCCAAAATCTAGACCACTATTTACAAGACTGCTATGTACAAAACTATGTACCGGGGAGGTGCCCCTAGAAGGGCGAGAAAAGCAGTTTAGGCCGAAAAGCGTCGGCTCCTGGCCGAGCGAAAGAGGTTCCACAGAGGAAGGGTGCTCATCGGAGACCTCGTATTTCCAATTTTCAAAATTGGCATTTTTTTTGGGAATCAAGGCCAAGAACCATGAGTTGCTGACTCAAGGTAGCCTCGACCGGCCAGGTGAGGAATGGAGAGAGGACTGGAGGGGAAGTAAGGGGATTAGAGATGGATGGAAGAACTGAATTGTGTGGTAGGCACACAGAAATAGAAGGAGATGGAAATGAGGGTGGTTGAGATGATGGAGAGGGGATATTGGACCCGAAGAGTGAAAGGAGGCCAAAGTCTTCAGAAAGGTCCTCTATTTGGGCATCCTCTTCTTCTTCTTCTTCATCCTCACTCTCAGAGCAAGACAGTTCTTCTATTAATGGCTCCCTGGTTCCTAGCTTGGTTGGCCCTTGAACAAAGTGCTCCTTCAGAGTCCAGGTAAGAGGTTGATAGGGTATGAATGGATTTGGATGGACAGGGTCTGGGCGGAAACCTAGACCGGCCTTGGCTAACAACCTCCTAATTGCCTGGACACTATGGATCTCTCCTTGCTTGTCCTTTCCTAACCCAAGGCCATGAACATAGCCGATATTAGCCATCACTTCCCAAACCTTTCCTGGGGGACATGAGACATGGGGTTCTTCAACTGACTGGGGGGGTTGGCTAAGGTCACAGGGTAAGGGGAAGTCAAAGAGATACATGACTGGTTTCTTCCCCTTATCTGGAATGAAGAGGTGCGACATCTGCTCTATGGCGATAGCATTAAGGGTCTCCAAGGTGGGAATGCTCTTGATTTTGATGACCCGCCCATTGAAAGGGAATTTGAAGCATTGGTGGGCGGTGGAAGGGATCCCTAGAGTCTGCTCTAGCCAGGGACGACCAAGGATGGCCTTGTAGGCCAGATCGACATCAAGTACTAGAAACTCAGTGGACATGATGACGGGTCCGATTCCCAGCTTGAGAGAAATTTTGCCTTTGGCAACCCTCTTGGAGTTGACATAGGCAGCGATGGTGGAGCAGTTCTTTTCCAGATCCCCCTCCCCTAAACCCAACTGCTTAAGGGTCTTCATCGGACAGACATTAATAGATGCTCCGGTGTCGATGAGGGTGGAGTCTACCGAAACCCCGTTGAGATTAACGGTGAGACAGAGAGGAAGCGAACGACACTCGGGGGTGGCAAGATCTTTGTTCGAGAAAGAGATTGAGGGCCCTTGGGTGAGGGAGAGAATGGGGTTGGTGACCCCGCTAGGAGGGAGGTCATCATTGACCATGATCTTTTGGAGAAACTGGAGGAGGGTGGATTGATGAGACGGCGACCTCCGAATCAATTCTAAAATAGACACCCTCGCGGGTGTCTTATCCAGATGCTGCAGAATATCATATTCGGAGCCGGCCGATGGTGGAGGTCCATTATCCTCCTCATCTTGGGATGGCCGCGGAGGTGGAGGAACAATTCGGTTCTTGAGCGTGACATGAACGGCCTCCTGGGACTTAGGGAGGATGAGCTGGAGGGGTTTGGCAGATGACTCACAGGCAGAGGGAGTGAGGATAGTGGGGTAGGCATCCTGAGGAGGTCGGATGAGCACTAACGATTTCTCCTCTAGAATGGTATCTACTGACGTGGAGGGCTCCTGAGACTCTGCAACGGGGCATGGGTACCATTCCTCAAAGCCTTCTACCCCCCACTGTTGCTCTCTCCTCACAACCCGGGGCCCTAAATGTATCATGGTATGCACATTCTCTCGGGTTTTGGAGGAGGAGGGATTGCTGCTTTGGCGGTTGGGGAGAGGATTAGTGAAAATACCAAGGTCCTTTTTGGTGTACCTAGACTTGGCTATGGCCACCTTAACATCATCCCAGTTGACCCTACCTTGGTCGTTCATGTCATAGACCCAGTCACGAAAGGTAAACCAATTGGTGATGTCGTGACCATGGTTCCAATGATAAGGACAATATCTGGAAGTATCGACCCTCGGATTGGTGTTTTCCCTTTGCGGGGGAAGCTGGATGGCATCACATGACATGAAGGCAAAGAAGATGTCCTCAAGGGTCTCAGGGAGAGGAGGATAATGGGACATCTTAGGACCAGGCCGGATGTAGCTAGCAGGATGGGGAACTGCAGAGTAGGTTTTGGAAGGGTGTGACGGGAACTGATGGGGGTTGGAAGGAGTGGACAGAGGATTAGAGGGCTTGTTCGGAGGCCTCAAAGGCTGACTGCAAGCGCTGACGGATTCGTTGACAGTCACCCCCTCAGTGGTAGGTGCCGCGGGAGCCTTACGTCCCTTGGGCTTCCCTTCGAAGAAATGTGGGAGTGAGGAGTCCTTGATTTGATTCTGAACCACCCTTGCCCGATTGTAAAGATGTGTGAAGGAAGGGAACTTGCTGAGCATAAGGATAGATCGAAGCAAAGGGGTGGTATTGGTAACTAACATGGTTATAGCTTGGGACTCCGGGATGGGTATATCGGCTCTTGAAGCCATAGATCTCCATCGGTTAGCATAAGTAACAAAATCTTCATCCGGATTCATCTTCTCTGCCACCATGTCGGGGAGTGTAGGGACTTGAGTCGTCATGTATGAGAAATGCAAGATGAATCGCTCGGAGACAATGTCAAAGTTAACGAGATCTGATGCGGGTAAGGAGGTGAACCACCTCAAAGCTTCCCCTTCTAATGACTGTTGGAAGAGGTGAACTAAGAGGACCCGATCGTATAGCCACCGATGGGAATCCATGGTAAAGCCAGCAAGGTGGAATTGAGGGTCAGAGGTCCCGTCATACTTGCGGTATTTTGGAGCCTTGAAACCCGGAGGAAAGTAAGCATTAGGGAGCTTGCACTAGCTCTGGAGGGAATGAGGATTGGGGAGGGATAGAGACTCAGCTAAGAGTCTTTTAACAAGACCTTCCACCTCAGACCGAGGGATGGATTCATATTGAGTGAGAGGAGTAGTTTGAACATGGGATGGGTGGATGGATGGAGGAGTTGAGGTAGAAATAGGTAAAGGAGTGGGAGGAATAGGAGCGGAGATAGGGATAGGGGTGACAAGAATTGGGGAAGGGGTGAGAGGCCTAGGAGCGGGCCTAGATGAGGAAGCATAGAAAGGAGAAGGGGATGGAGGGGAAGGGGAGGTTTCTGATAGGGATAGGGGAGACAGGAATCAGGGAAGGGGTGAGAGGCCTAGAAGTCGGCCTAGATGAGGAAGCATGGAAAGGAGATGGGGATGGAGGGGAAGGGGAGGTTGCTGCCCTGATGGTATGCTTAGAAAGCATAGAAATGATATCCTCTGGCGAATAACGGGAGAGGAGTTTGGAGAATTTGGGGTCTTCTTGAGTATTTTGGGCATAGGTGGGGTTGGCCCTCAAACTCACACTATCCTCGTTGTCAGCTTGAGAAGAAGATTGAGTCGACTCTTCAGGCTGAATATCGGTGTTAATCATACCGACAATTTCGTCATTGATGTTATCATCATATTCAAATGCCGGTTTATTGGACATGTTGACAGGGTCCAACCAAGAGTCCATTAGCAAACAGAACCTACTGATTTTAAAGTGGTTTAGCTGATCAATTACACTATTATGAGGAGAAAGTGGATTTCCACCAAGCAATGTTATCAAACAACGTCCCCAAAGTTTTAAAGATTAAGGTTGTGTGTTAACTTGACTGGACTTGTCCGGTTCTCTCAAATCTTACTCAAACCCGGATGAGTAGGTGAACTAAACAGGAAGGTGTAAGGTCCTCCTGCCCCGTACCGTGAGGGAATCCACGGAATTTAGGGACTTATAGAGTTTTCTTTGGAACCAACCCGATTTACGCGAGAGGGAATCCCCGAGTAAAAGGTTGTAGACCAAAGAAGGGCTGTCCTAAAATGTGAGGGGAGGCTAGAACAGATGAGAGGAAGGAATCCCCCATGACTGAGGACTGTTAGAAATAAACAGAAAGCAAAAAGAAAGCAAAATCAGATCAAAACAACGAAAACATAAGTTTCTGTGAAGTAAACGACATGAAGATGGACGCTTAGTTCATCAGAAACAGATGGACGGCATGATCGACGAATGCTAAGAAATGTAAACGACTAGCTATGTGGACGCTGAAAGGAACTAAACGGCAGGAAATATGGACGCTTACCTGGGTCGACGGCAGAATCAAGTGCCGTTACCTGGATGAAGAGTAAAACCGTGGCAGCACTGTTGTCCCACCGTGATCGCCAGAAGAGAGACTGTGGACGATTTGTTCCCCTCTCGGCACCTCGGTGACTGTCGAGGATGTCCTCTGGAGGCTGACGAACGTAGCTGATCCCTCGGTGGTGATGAAGGAAGAAGGTTGACTTCGTTGACCACTTTTTGTTGACTGAGTTAACTAGGGAGAGAACAAAGAAAACCAGCAAAGAAAGTGGAGAGATGTGATCGCCAGGGCCTTACCTGTGCCTAAGGAAGTATGATGGTCGCGTCGGTGAAGCTGCCTTCTGTAGCGGATGGAGATTGGGCACCTCGACTTCTCGTCCTTCGGCCGGCCAAAAGAAGAGAGCTCCACGGTCTTCTTCACAGTGTTCCTGCCACATACAAAGCTCTATTAGACTCAAATGCAGTGTAGTAAATGCTCAAAACGAAAAGAGAAAATCCCAAAAGGCGAGTCCCGTACCGGTTGCGGACTTGAGAAGAGAGGTGGCCAAGTGTTATGACCACCCTTCTTCCCTTCGTTTTTGGTTGGGAAACCCCTTTCTAGGTGTATAGGAAGGTGCCCTACGTGCCTAGAGTGAATGGGAAGGTGTGTGTGGCATGCAAATAACTAAAGAGCAAATAAGGAAAGAGAGAGGGAGGGAGGTGTAGATCCTCGTTTGATGGTGTTGCAGCTCCTTGCAGGGCTCCTCCAGCTTGGGAAGAAACCTCCTAGACGTCCCAATGTGTGAGAGGAAGAAGAGTTGGAGTTGTGGAGGGTTGAGTGCAATTTCTCTCTCCTCTATCAAAGCTTCAGCATATGGACGTCCAGCCTCTCTCCTCTGGCTCAGAGGGCTTAAGGCCATGTTATATAGACAGTGGAGCTTGGGGTTAGAATGCCTAGGATGCTAAGTGTGAAGAAACACACTTGTACACATGGAAATCCAAGTATAAAGGCTCCAACCAATGAGAAGAGTCCAAGTAGGCTTTTTACTGAGTCAAGGGGGTGCCAAGGTGGCCCATATGCCCGTTAGGAATGGCCCCATGCGGTGCATGGGCGAGAGAAAGATGCAAGTGGGCTATATTCTCGGGGTAGTTGCGCAGACCATGTAAACTAGGTTAACGTCCAGTGATCCTGCCGCCAACCGCATGCAGACGTCCATGGATGTGGACGTTTAGATGGGTCAATGTCAATGAGGCTTGCCGTCAACAGGTAGTCGGCGGCCATCGATGATGCCGTCTACATGGCATCCGAGGCAAGTCAACAAACGGTCAAACGAGGCTTAATGGGCCAAAGAGCCTTGCAGGAGATGGGCCAAATCTCGCGTCTACAGAGACAAGACTGTGTCAACACAAGAAGAGAGTGTGTCAACTTGTGAAAGCAAAAATTCAAGATTTTGTGAAAGGATGAGAAGGAGAGTCTTTAATATGATGAGAAAGACTTGAAAATCAATTGTTTAGGGATTTTTAATATGTTAAAGATGTCACTATCAAATTCTTATCATCATTCCTTTTGCAAATTTAATGGTTTGAGGAGCAGTAGACAATGTTTGACCATCAGACAAATCTGAAGAACCTGGATTACAATTTAATAGAATTAAAATATTCTATTCAGAACAAATCATTCTTTCAAGCCTTACTCAGCTAATGTAAGATGATTTATCTAGGATAAATTCCAATCATTATTGAAGTTAAACATTTTTAAAAGATCTGAGTTGGATAAGTTGTTCACCATTTTGATTATTGTATTTTCCTTGAAGCAAAAATAATTAGTCAGATATAGTGCATCTTGTTCACTCAAGTACGCATACTTTTTACACACCTGAGTCCCTGGTTACTTAAGATTACTAATCATTCTGCCTCAAGGGGTTAATGAAAACTTTTTGACATGGAAATATACGTTTATCACATGCCAATATTCCTAGTTACAAAGTCAACATTAATTTTGAATATTTTGATTGAACCCCTTAGAGCAGAGATAGCATGACACTTCATGACATACATGGCTCATCACTTTTTGTGAAGGTGTACAGTTTCTCAATATGAAAGACATTGCTCTGCCAAAAGAGAATTAATATTTGATAGATAACAAAAATTGGGCAAAGACTTAGCCTTTGTCAAATCTTAAAGAATTGTGTAAAAATAATACTGATTTAGACATTATACAACTAAAGAAATCAAATTGCTTTTGAATTTCAGTGAATAAAAGAATGTTGACTTGAAGAATATGTTGAGACTATTAAATATGCATTCCTGGTTATTTTCAGAAGTTGTAATGGTCAGGTTTTGAATTACATAAAGATCAAACCACTAAATTATTTTCGGTCTGATGTAAGAAAAAACAGTGAATTCTTTAGCTCCCCCTGAATTATTGACTTGATCAAGATTCATCACAAATAAAGATTGTCCTTCTTCAGCATGACAGAAAATTAAATGAGAATGTCTTGAAGCAATTTGAAGAATTTAATGTCAAGCAATGAAGGGATGCGTCAACACAGAAATTGTTGTGTGTCGACACATAATGTGAGTAATGATCACTCTCAGTTAGAGAATAATAGACTGGTGTCGATACAACACTGATTGAGTGTCGACCTGATTCTGAATCAGAACTTTCACTGACAGTGCTCAACAAATCTATAGATTGTTCTCAACCAACTTATGTACAAGCACTGTTGCCTCCTTTTCAAAAACAATTACTCTTCTCAAAACATGTGCTCCCCCTCAAAATGTGCATGAGTAGAATATGCGATATGCAAATGATACATAATAAAATTTGCACTCATGTTTACATTCAGTCAAGCAAAATCAACATGAAAAGTATGAATATGAACAAACAATCACAGTACAGACACATGCATTTCATTCAAAAAAGTAATGACCCTTAAATAAGAGAGATTATTGGCACTTAGTGGAGGATTTTCCACACACATAATGATAGCTTCTAGACAAGCTTGACTTGTCCTTTCACAGTTCACCATTTGTTATACCAAATAATCTTTGCATAAGAGGCCAAATTATTGCCAGTTTTCAAGAAAGGTTTAGTGCATGTTGCAAATTCCAAGCTCTCTTATTAAGGATGTGAATCTGTCATCTACCAAAGGTTTTGTAAAAATATCAGCCACTTGATTTTCCATAGGTATGAATTTCAATTCAATGTTTTTATTTGCAACCTCATATCTCTGAAAATGATGTCTAATTTCAATGTGTTTAGTTCTTGAATGTTGAATTGGGCTTTTAGAAAGATTGGTAGCACTAGTATTGTCACACATAATAGGTGTGCATCCAATGTCAATGTTGTAATTAAGCAACTGACTTTTGATCCACAACACTTGAGCTGCACAGGTCCCTACAGCAACATATTCTACTTCTGCAGTTGAGAGTGCAACTGAGTGTTGCTTCTTGGATGCCCACGATACCATGCAGCCACCTAGGAATTGACAAAAACCACTAGTGCTTTTCCTATCAAGTTTGCATCCAGCATCGTCAGTATTAGAATATGAAATCAAATCAATATGGCAACCAGCCGGGTACCATAAACCCAAATCACATGTACCAGAGAGATATCTAAAACTTCTGTTAACACCAAGCAAATGACTCTCTTTGGGACTAGATTGAAATCTAGCATAAAGATAAACAATGAATTGTATGTCAGGTCTATTTACAGTAAGATATAAGAGAGAGCCAATCATACTGTTGTACTGTTTTGCATCAACCAATTTACCTTTCTCATCACTGTCCAGTTTTATACTTGTGCTCATAGGAGTAGATGCTGCCTTGACTTGTTCAAACTGAAATCTCTTTAGTAGCTCTTTGACATATTTTTCTTGATTAACAAAAAATTCATCTTCAAATTGTTTAACCTTCAAACCAAGGAAAAATTGTAACTCTCCCATAAGACTCATTTCAAACTCACTATGCATGTGTTTTGAAAATTCTTCACACAGTGAAGGGTTAGTAGAACAAAAAATGATGTCATCCACACATACTTGAACTACAATTATATGATTGTGGATAGATTTCGTGAAAAGAGTTTGGTCCACCTTACCTCTAGAGTAGTTTTTACTAACCAGAAAGTTGCTCAATCTGTCATACTATGCTCTTGGTGCCTGTTTCAATCCATAAAGAGCTTTGTGCGATTTGTAAACATGGTTAGGTTTATCAGGAATTTCAAATCCAGGTGGTTGTGCAACAAAAACTTCTTGTTTGATGTAACCATTTAGAAAGACAGTTTTGACATCCATTTGAAACAGTTTGAAGTTGTTGGAACATGCATATGCTAACAAAATTCTCACTGCCTCTAGCCTAGCTACTGTTGCAAAGGACTCTTCAAAATCTACCTTAAATTCTTGATTGTATCATTTTGCAACCAATCTAGTTTTATTCCTAACCACTTTCCCTTCTTTATTTAATTTATTCCTAATCACCCACCTAATTCTAATTATTGAATTTTTGGGTTTCTAGGAACTAGGCTCCAAGCATTATTCCTCTAGAATTGATTTAATTCTTCAAGCATTGTCTCTACTCAAGAATTGTCATTTAAGGCTTCATCAATATTCTTAGGTTCCACTTGAGATATGAAGGCCATTTGATCTTGTTCAATGATATTTTTGAAATGTGATCTAGTTTGAACATTGTCATTCACATTTCCTACAACATTTTCAAGAGGATGATCTTTAGAATACCTGAAATTGACTCCTGTCAATGTGCTAACATTTTCTGTTGCCCTATTCTTGTCTGGTGTCGACCTATTGTTGTGATGTGTCGACACATCTTCATTTTCAGGTACTTCTTCTGTTTCTAATGACTGATCTGATTCTTTCACAAGGATGTCTACATCATCTTCTTAGTTTCTGCAAGAATTAGAGTCATTAGTATTTTCATAATGCTTATCAAAGATGACATGTGGAGTTTCCTCCATAGTTCTTGATTCATTATTGAAGACTCTATATGACCTTGATTGTTCAGAATATCCTAGAAAGATACCTATATCACTTTTCTTTTCAAATTTATCTAAATCTTGCTTATCATTGTTGTGAATGAAGACTTTACTCCCAAAGACTCTAAAATAATCAAGGTGAGGTTTTTTACATTTCAAAAGCTCATAGGAAGTTTTCTTTAGGACTGGTTTTACCATAACCTTGTTAAGAATGTAACATGAGGTGTTTACAGCTTCTGCCCAAAAACTTCATGGAAGATGAGTTTCAATTAGCAAAGTGCGGGTCATTTCAACCAATGTCCTATTTTTCCTTTAATCACTCCATTCTGTTCTGGAGTTCTTGGTGAGGGAAATTTATGCAATTCCTTTACTCCTGCAAAAATAAAAAAATAAGTTGTTGTTAAATTCTCCTCGATGATCAGTGAGTATGGAGCAAATTTTATTTGTGTTTCATTGTTCAATCTTATTGAAGAAATTCTGAAAATTCTCAAAAGTATCACTCTTATGAGATAGAAAGAACACCCAAGAAAAACTAGAGAAATCATCAACAATCACAAATCAAAACTGATGTCCACTAAGACTGAGTGTCCTAGTAGGACCAAAAAGATCCATATGCAACAACTCAAAAGGTTTAGAAGTTATAACAGGTGCGACATATTTGAATGATTTTCTAGTTTGTTTACCTTGAGCACATACAGAACAAACAATTCCAATTTTATTTTTCTTTATTTTAGGAGGTCCATTCACAAGAGTATATCTAATCAACTTTTTCAAAACATTTTCACTGGCATGACCTAGCCTTCGATGCCAAAGTTGAAACATATCATGCTGATTTGCAACTGTTACAGTAGGTGTAACATAGATTAGCTCAGGACGAGGTGACCGCTGAGGTGCTTCTCGCCAAAGAGTTAGTCGAGACGACCAAGCTGATGAATTCTGTCTGAGGCGCGCTTGGCCAACGTATGATGCTTGTTCCGAGCTCCCGACCTGACATGCAAAGCCCACCGAGAGACCTCAGCGGGGAGGCACTCCGATGATCTTATTAGTTGCTAGTCGAGTAGAATGGCCTATCTTCGGGGTAGAATAGTGTACCTGCGCCCATGGAGTGTTTGACTCTTATATAGTGTTAGGACCCCTATGTAACAACTGGACGAACCCGCCAATCGCGTTGGGGGTTTCCGTGATTGATGTCGGATTGGAAGTAGCCACTGTCCTGCCAGGTCATCATGACCGTGGTCTTAATATCCATAGTTATTGGTCCCGTGATCATTAGACCTTACCTTATTTGCCTCGTCAGTCACATGAGGACCGCTTCAGGGCACGCGTGAGCACGCCGGGCACTAGGTCGGTTCCGTCCGAGCAGAGAGATCATCCTTTGCTGAGCTGCGAAAGACGGCCCGAGGTGCAAAGAGGATTCATTATTCCGACCTTACACGTCGGTTAGCTAATGTTTTACCAGTGATAAAGGTCGTCGGCCTATGCCTTCAATGAGGTCGGCTGACGCCGGGAATACAGCCAACCTGCTGGGATATCGCCGTATCATTGGCCCCCCAGGTTCACGTCGGAACATGAACTGGGCCGAGTTGAAGCTGAATCTACTCGCCGAGGGCACGTGTCTAGCCACATGGCTACGTTTGCCCATGTGAACCTCTCTGTGCCACGTCTTCTCGCTATCAGACACCGTCCTGCCATGAAGACGCATCATAATACTGTCAGAGCCACCCTACACTGAACGTTGCCTCGACTACTATCTGGCGCGCCAGCAGTCATGTCGCCTCCTCGACTCCCGCATGCGATCATGGCAATCCTCGTCGACCGAGCTTGTCAGAATCCAAGGAGATGCTTGTCAGCCAATCTTGTTGCACCACGTGCGCGGATCATAACTACCGCTTTGGAAGATGGATGTCCACCATTGGATTCGATCGCCCCCCTGACCCTATAAATATGATGGTCTGTAGTCGAAAAACTTCCCTTGCTCTTGTGCGTGAGCCTGCCTCAGATGACCAGCCGACGAGCTGACAGACCGACAACCTTCGAGCCGACGTCTGAGCACTCATTCCTTCTATGCTTCTTCCCTTCAGAGGTAAGACATGAGCTCTACCTCGTACAGTCCTTCCGTTTCTTCATTGTATGGAGGTTCTCCTTTTGAGTGCTTCACCTCTTCGGATCTATCCGGAGTGGATTTCCCCCGTCCTAGGAAAAGGATGGATTTGGAGGTCAGTCCTGGTGACTATGTTCCTAGAAAGCCTTCCACTCGCACCTCAGGATCTCGTCGGCAAGCTGACACGGTTGTTGACGCTCAGTGCGAGATCGATGAAGAGACCTTACAATGGATGAAAAGTCATCCAGGTCTCGTCTTCTCTGAGGACTTCGCTGTCTACTCTTCCAAATAGCTCCGTGCCCATTATTCCATGTCGAGGGGAGTTTGTATCTACTCCGAGGCTGTTTGAGCAGGCTACCGCCTGCCCCTCCATCCCTTCATTATTCTTCTTCTCGTCAAGCTGGGAGTCGCTGTTGGGGAATCGCCCCCCCGATCGGCAACCTCTATCACACAACTCATACGTAGAGTTTGGAGAAGAGGTGGAAGAAGGGAGAAGAAGAACACACAGACACCAGATTTTACGTGGTTCGGAGGCGAGAGCCTTCCTACATCCACGGCCACAACAGCTTTTCAATAATACAACCAGAACACACATACAAAGAGAATATACCCCCCTTTATATACTGGGAGGTTAGGGCGCCACAATCGAGATTCACATGGACAAAAAAGCCCCTAACTCCGAACCGCCTTAGAACTGCAAAGTCGTCTGACCTGGGAAAGGAGAAGTCGAATGCCTTGACAAATTCGACTGCTGCAGGCTCCCACTGCATAAGTCGAATGCTACATTCGACTGCTAACTTCAACTGATGCATTCGACTGATGCATTCGACTGCTGACTTCAACTGATGCATTCGGCTGCTGCAGTCGAATGCTTCACTTCTGACTGCGACTACATAAGTCGAATGCAGTGTTCAACTACTTCACTTCAAACCACGACCTGACCCCTTGTGCAGATCTGCTAGAGAGTTCGGGCTCCACATTCTAACAGTCGCTCCATCACAGCTGACCCCGAACTCCTAGAGGTCGGTTGTCGGCTTCTTGGCTATTTGTGCCATGGTCGAGGTCCTTCCGACCCCGCGTCTATTCTTTCACTGTTTCTCCATAAAATCCTTCAGAGATTGGTTGTACTTTGCAGCCCGGTCAGGTCGGAAAATTCTTGGTCGAATGCCTTCCTTTGTCCACAACTAGAAGAGTAGCTTCATTTTTGTTCATTCTCAGACCGAGTGGCCCTTCTCGACCACTTGGTTGGCTATAAACATCTGGGACAAAAACTTCCACCCACCAAATCTCATTGCTTTCGAGATCTCAGAGTTTGAGTCTCTACAGGCGGTGGAGCCTCCCGACCTATTCGAGCCTTCCGAGAAGCTGTTCAAGCTCATAGCTGAGGCTAGCCGAGGTCTGATTTTATTTCCGACGTTCTTTCTCTAGTCGTCATCTAATTCTTTCTATTTAATTGATCGATCTTCCCTTTTACTGATGGCCGACAAGGGTAAGTCGTCAGCACCACCAGCGAAGGCGAGGAACAACGTTCCACTCCCCAAGATGGCCACGCACGAGCTTCTGTCAAGAAGCAAGAAAAGTTTTAGCCGAGGTGCAAATCGTGGCTGATCGGCTGAGACCGCTATCCCCGCTGCTGCCTTGTCGCACCCGGCCCACATTCATCAGATAAGGGGCACCATCCAAACATCCTTTGCCTGCCCCAGCATCGACCGAGGTCACCACCTTAGGTTCCTCTCTCCTGATGTCGCCCAATCGGTCGAAGGAACTCAGCGCCACAGAGTGGGGCCGACAAGTGGTCCCAACTGGAGTTAAAGCCCAATCGTTGGCCCAGAAATCTAACGAGGTCATCGAAGACTTCTACAGGGCTACTCAAGAGCAACTGGTGTCGCTCGGGACGCTTCTCCTCTGAGTCGATTCCTCCCGAGCATCCGCCAAGGCACGTGTAGCCGAGACCGAGGCCAAGCTCGAGGTCGAGAAGAAGCTGAGAGCCGAGGAGGCCGAGAGGGTGAACAGGATGCTCCAGGAGGAGAAGAAGGCCCTCAAGGTAGAGCAGGAGGCCCATGAGAAGACAAAAGTTGAGACCATGCGGCTGGTGGCTGAGGAGCAAAACAACGCAATCGATGATGCTATTTCTGACTATCGGGAATCTGACGAACTTAAAGCCGAGGTCGTTAAGCTCTTCAAGCAAGGGTACAATTTTTGCCTCAAGCGTGTTCAGCAACACTTTCCAAACATTGACCTTTCTAAGGTTGTACTTGATGAGGAGGCTGAAGAAGAGGCAGGTGTTGATAAAAGAGATGAGAGCATTGCTGCTGTTGTTGACGACACACTGGCCACTGTTGCCGAGGGCACCTTGGAGGTGGCTGCCGATGACGTCATAGCAGATCAGTCAGCAGTGCCTGACAACGAGGAGACTCAGGTCGCCACTGATGACGTCATCATAGACTGGTGCACCGGACAGTAGTCTAGGTGACGTTCGGTGCAGGATGGCTCTGACAGCATTATTATGCGTCTTCGTGGTAGGGCGGCGTCTGATAGCAAGATGATGTGGCACAGAGAGATTCACGTGGGCAAACATAGCCACGTGGATAGACATGTGCCCTCGGCGAGTAGATTCAGCTTCACCTCGGCCCAGTTCTTGTTCCAATGTGAACTTTGGGGGGCCAATGATACGGGGATATCCCAGTAGATCGGCTATGTTCCCGGCGTCACCGATGTAAGACCCGGCCCCCTTGGGCCCTTTGGCCCTGTCCTCAGGGTCGCGCTAGAGCGGTCTGCCGTGACAGCGTTGGGTCGCGCCCCACCCGACCGCCGCGTTCTTGTCACGATGGGGGTTGCCGTCGCGTCCTTGTTTCGACGTCTGACAGGGTCACGACTGCTTTTCTGACAGACGTGACTGGTGTCCTTTCTTTCAGAACGGCTTTGTCAGGTGTCAGACGCGTGCAGCATTGACGCGTCCTGTTTGGTCGTCGCGACTGCTTTTTCGATCTTCGAGGTTTGACCGCATTTTTGGGGTCGCGCTGGGGGCGACCGTCGCGACATGGTCGCGACGTCTAGGAGCGTCGCGACAAGCTAGTTGTCGCGATGGGTCGGCCCGCCGTGTTCTGGGGGCCGTCGTCTTAATAATCGAAGGTGCGCCCATTCTCCCCATCTCGCCCTCTCAGCTCTCTTTTCCCCCTCTCCTTTCCCTCTCGAGTTTCACTTGCGGTTTCTTGGGGGATCGTGGTGCTTGCGTCGTCCGTGCTGAGGTGGTGTCGTCCCGCTCGTGCAGGGGACGTGTTCGTGCTGTTTGGAGCGAGGAGGAGGCATTCATTCCTACGAGAAGGCCCTAACAGGTTCGTTCTTCGTGTGGAGGTAGGGACTCTTGATCCTCTCACCCTAAGCATGCTCCCTTTCCCCTCTAAAGCGTGGTTTCTCTGTGGTTTGGGGCTTGGGAGTATGAGAAGTTCATGCTCGAGGTTGAGTGAATTTTTCCCTCCGAGTGTAGATCCTTGTTAAATCCATGTGTGTGGGGTTGTATGGGTGGTTTGCATGATTTACAGTTTTTCTTAAATGTTAAGCATGCTCCCCTCCCCTTGTGGAATGCTTGTTTGGTGTTTTTGGGGCGATCTCCGGAAGAAGCACTGCGGAACCCCCCTCTGCTCTTGAGCATCGCGACCTTGTCGTGATGGCTACGGCCGCCCGACAGCGTCGTGATAGGGTAGGGTGTCGTGACTTTCTCGCGACGGCCCGATGCGTCGCGACGCCAGCCGTGAGACAGGTTTTGGTCTTCATCGTTTCCGCTTCTTTTTACTGTACCCATGGCACCTGTGTTAGTTTCCTAGTGTGGTCTACGCTAGTCTTTCGCCCAGTGCTCGACACTTGAGGGCTTGTCCCGTGTGAGAGGTTGTTATTGTTGCCTAGAACCCCCATCCTTGGGTGCCTTCGAGGGAGGTATCAGGGCGACGAGTGTGCTCGAGTCGGCAGCCCAGCAGGAGGACTCCAGAGCTCAGGGGAAAACGGTGGTATGGATGGCGACGTTGAGTCGTTTGCAGAGCTCTCTTGGCTAGGCCTAGGACACTGAGGACAACTGGAGTTCTAGCTGGTGCAGGTTAGCCAATCCTTTTCTCACTGCCTCACTCTTTGTGGCCCCAGAACCGCTTAGAGAGGCCAGGCATGGGACCGTAGTCCGGCAAGACTACGTCAATTACTGTTGTGTTATTTGTGTCCTACCTCTCTCTGATGAGACGTGAGGGTCAGGACCCAGGTCGAGGATAAGACATCGGTGGACGCACCTGACCTTGACTAGTGGTATTGTTTCCGTAGCTAGTGTTCCTTGTCCAAGCGGAGTTCCCTCTGTCTGTGTTTACTAGCCGTGTGGTGGTCACGACGAGCAGTCGTATGGAGTTTCCGACCGTGTGTACTTTCCATACCGTGCTAGTTGTAGTTTCGCTTCTGCACTTCCGTTTGTAGGTAGAAGATATAAACTGCTATCATTTTTTTATATTCATATTCTCCTGCCTATTTAGAGCCAGTAGGAGATTGGTAGTCCCTACTAAGCTTATGTTGTGAAGCTCATCCCTCCTTTTCCCAGGTGACACTTCTCAACAGCGGCATGGCGCGCGCCAGGCGTAGAAGATGGGGCGGTAGTCGGAGTCCCCGTAGCTAGCAGTGGTTCCCCTTTTTCAGTGTACGTCACCCTCGGGGTATGCCCCTAAGGGACTTGTTCTTCCCCTGCCTTTTACTTGTACTAGCGTGCGTGCGTGCGTTGGGACTGTACTTAGAGTGGTATGTTGTGGTCTCACTCTCTTTTCTGTTTCCGCACGTACACTTCTAGATTAGCAGTTGACGTTTACTTTCGTTACATATCCTGTTAGACGTAGATTATAGCCCTTCCGGGTCCCCGGATCTGTGGGCGACGACCGCAAAATTGGGTCCTCGGTGTGGGTTGAGGGTCGGGTTCTTGGGTCGTTACAGCTGGTATCAGAGCGAGAGTCTGACAGGACTTGTAATGGATTTAAACTGCAACAGAAAGTCCCAATGACAGTACAAGTACACTGCTAGCCACCTGAGTGGTTTTGTTAACTTTTGTTGGTTGTGTTGCCATGCAGTGACATGGCTCTGCGTAGGCGCAGTTAGGCTAGACAGTTGGTTGAGCAACAGGATGAGTCTGCGATGCCCGCACAGGGGCAGGTCTAGGAGGAGGTGTCGGTAGACGAGTCAGTGGCACAGCCTCAAGCTCTAGCAGCAGCAGCAGGAGTACCAGCCTCAGCCACAGCAGTACGCAGACTGGTTTCCCTTAGCAGAGCAGTTCTTTAGGAACTTGTACTAGGGAGCGTACCAGCCGAGGCAGGCAGCAGTAGGTGTTCAGTTTCCGGTACCTCCTCCAGTGGTGCCGGAGCAGCAGATAGAGCCAGAGGTGGAGCAGCCAGAGCGTCAGCAGCAGTCGGGCATTGGGAGTACCCGGGCCGGGCGACGGAGGATGGCAGTTACGAAGGACAGGACCGCTCTCCTCGAGAGGTTCCTGCACCTTCGGCCACCGATGTTCCACGGTGAGTATGATCCAGACAAGGCAGAGAGTTGGACCCATGAGTTAGAGCGCATCTTCGAGACCATGGAGTGCACTGAGGAGGACCAGGTTCGACTGGCAGTGTACCAGCTCAAGGGAGCAGCCCATGAGTGGTGGATAGTTCAAAGGCAGATGCCTTTCTAGGGGCAGAGGTTGGACCACATCTCTTAGCAGTGGTTTTCGGAGGTCTTCCACGACGAGTACTTCCCCGACTACGCTTGACATAAGAACGGGACCAGTTTCACACGTTAGTTCAGGGCGACCTCACAGTTTCGCAGTACCACCAGAGGTTTGTCCGGTTGTTGAGGCATGTGCCTCATGTCGCAGGCAGCGATCAGGCGTGTGCAGAAAGGTTCATAGTACGACTGGGACCAGACCTGAGGTGGGGTGTGACGGCACACATGTGTACCACCTTGGGAGAGGCCGTGGCGAAGGCCACCACCTTGGACAGAGAGGCCTGGCAGCCTCAGCAGCAGCAGCAGCAACAGCAACAGGGAGGAGCCTCTTCCAGGTCCTCGCCTTACCAGCGTCCAGCGGGTAGTCGCGGCAGCGCGACTTCTTCATCATCGGGCTCAGGCAGTTCTGGTAGTTCCAAATTGCGCTCAAAGTTCAAGCAGATGAGCACCCGTGGTGGTGGCAGAGGGAAGCAACAGAAGTGCCATTCCAGGTTTGCAGAGCAGTTAGTTGTCCAGAGAGCTGAGCAGGGTAGTCAGGAGGCAGTTTGCTACACATGTGGCTTACCGGGCCACTTCAAGAGGGATTGCCTTGTAGAAGCAGCAACTAGTGCAGTATGCTCAGCAGCTGCCTCAGTACCAGTACCCTCCTCAGTAGTAGGCACCACGTCAGCAGCAGCGAGGGCAGTACCAGCAGCAGGCTCAACAGTTTCCGTAGCCGCAGCAGTACCAACCGTACCAGCAACAACAGTAGTACCCCCAGCAGTAGCAGTAGTACCCCCAGCAGGTGCCGCAGCGTGGGCGTGGTCGTGGTCACGTGATGACGCTCACCCGAGAGTAGGCAGAGGCGTCAAACCTTGTTATAGGTACTCTACCTATCCTTGGCAGAGCTGCTCATGTTTTGGTCGACCCCGGTGCTTCTTTGTGTTTTGCATCCGAGGAATTCTGTGAGTCCCTTGCGTGTCACGCTTCTGAGAGGCAGTGTGACGTGATGGTGGATCTCTCGTCTGGTGACTATATGCGTTCTTTTGGTTACCTGGAGGGTGTGGCAGTCTAGGTTAAGGGGCACCAATTGCCGGCCAGGTTGTACGCACTGCAGCTTTACGACTTTGACGTCATCCTGGGCATGGACTGGTTGGAGGCTCACTCAGCCGTGGTTGATTGCCAGTAGAAGACCGTTCGGTTTAGGATACCTGGAGAGCCCGTCCACTGCTTCCGAGGTATCCGGTCTACCTGTCAGCCATTTATTTCCTTGTGTAGAGCTCGCCATTTGATCCGCGATGGTTGTGTGGCGTACCTTGCTTCGGTTTGTTCTTTGGAGCCTAGCGGATCTTCAGTTTTTGGACGTGCCGGTTGTTTCCGAGTTCTCCGACGTCTTCTCGGAGGACCTACCTTGTTTGCCGCCTGAGCGGGAGGTATAGTTCTTCATTGAGTTTTTGCCCGGTACGATGCCTTTGTCCAAGGCACCCTACCGGATGGCCCCGGTGGAGCTGCGTGAGTTGAAGCACCAGTTGCAGGAGCTTCTTGAGCTGGGCTTCATTCGCCCGAGTCGCAGTTGAACCAGGTTGCTGTGAAGAACAGGTACCCATTGCCGAGGATCGATTATTTGTTTGATCAGTTGCAGTCAGCCCTAGTTTTCTTGAAGATTGACTTGAGATCTGGTTACTATCATATGCGGATCAAAGAGTCAGATGTCGGTTTGACGGATTTCCATTCCAGGTATGGTCACTTTGAGTTCGTCGTGATGCCTTTTGGGTTGACGAACGCACCCGCAACATTCATGGATCTGATGCATAGGGTGTTCAGTGAGTACCTAGACCGCTTTGTGGTTGTTTTTGTTGATGATATTTTGGTCTACTCGGCTTCTGAGGAGGAGCACGAGGAGCACCTGAGGATCGTGCTGGAGACTCTGTGAAGTCACTGCCTTTATGCCAAGTTCGACAAGTGCGAATTTTGGCTGAGGGAGGTGCACTTTCTCGGGCACGTGATCTCGAGTTCTGTTGTGGCAGTGGACCCTGCCAAGGTGGAGGCCGTGTTGTCGTGGGAGTAGCCCACATCGGTGTCAGAGGTCTACAGTTTTCTGGGTCTGGCAGGTTACTACCGGAGGTTTATTCAGGATTTTGCCAAGATTGCTGTGCCATTGACCAGGTTGACTAGGCAGGACGTCAGGTTTGTTTGGTCAGAGGACTATGAGCAGAGTTTTCGAGAGCTGAAGATGAGGTTGACTTCAGTGCCAGTGTTAGTCTTGCCGTCGGGCAGCGGTGGTTTCATGGTCTATACCGATGCGTTGAGGTGAGGTTTGGGTGCCGTGCTGATGCAGCACGGTGGGGTCGTTGCCTATGCTTCTCGGCAGCTCAAGAAGCACGAGGACAACTACCCCACCCACGACTTGGAGCTGGCAGCAGTGGTGTTCGCTCTCAAGTTGTGGAGGCACTACCTGTATGGCGAGGCTTTTCAGATCTTCACCGATCACCAGAGCTTGCAATATATCTTCACCTAGAGGATCTGAACTTGAGGCAGCTCCGATGGATGGAGGATTTGAAGGACTACAACCTAACCCTTTCCTATCACCTAGGAAGGGCTAATGTCGTAGCCGATGCTTTGAGCAGGTGCGTGCGCTTGAGTTCGCTGATGGTCAGAGAGTAGAGGCTGTTCGAGGAGCTGTCCCAGGGAGTGTTCGTTCCATCGAGGACCAGAGACCGTGCGGTAGCGAGCAGTTTGTCAGTTCGGCCATCAGTACTCAGGTAGGTGTTGCAGGAACAGTAGGCAGACCCTCAGTTGGCAGACATTTTATAGATGCCAGATGTTGAGCTTGACGAGGATAGTGAGGTCAGATTCAGAGGCCGCTTGTACGTTCCTGAGGAGGTGCGCCAGGCAGTTTTGTCAGAGGCTCACAGATCAAGGTAAGCTATTCATCCGGGCTTCACCAAGATGTACCATTGCTTGAGGAGGTTTTTCTGGTGGCCAGGGATGAAGAGGGGCATGGCAGAGTTCGTCGCTCGGTGCCTTACCTATCAGCAGGTGAAGGCCGAGCATCAGTGTCCTGGTGGTGAGCTGCAGCCGTTGCCCATTCCCGTCTGGAAGTGGGACGACATCACCATGGACTTTGTGGTTGGTTTGCCTCGCACCCCGCAGAGAGCACTGTGTATAGAGTTGAGGTTCAGCACAATGTATCACCCTCAGAAAGATGGACAGTCAGAGCAGACCATTCAGACACTGGAGGACATGCTGAGAGCATGTTGTTTGGACTGGAGCGGTACGTGGGAGTCGCACCTTCCCATGGTAGAGTTTGCGTATAACAACAGTTATCACTCAAGCATCGGAATGGCACCATACGAGGCTTTGTATGGTCGCCCGTGCAAGACACCTCTTCACTGGTTCGAGGTTGGAGAGAGACAGCTTTTGGGACCAGAGTTAGTGTAGCAGTGTGTAGATACAGTCAGTCTGATCAGGCAGAGGCTTCGGGCAGCACAGAGCAGACAGAAGAGTTACGCAGACGTCTGCAGAAGACCGTTGCAGTTTAGTGTTGGTGACCTTGTTTTCTTGCGGGTCTCGCTGACCAAGGGCGTCATGAGGTTTGGCAGAAAGGGAAAGATCATTTCGAGGTACGTCGGGCCTTTCCCTATCACCGAGAGGGTCAACGAGGTTGCTTACAGGTTGAGTCTTCCGGTAGAGCTAGCTGTTGTGCACAGTGTGTTTCACGTTTTGCAGCTCAGGAGGTACATTGCAGATCCTTCGCACGTATTGGACTACTTGCAGCTTGAGGTGGCGCCAGACTTGTCAATGCTAGAGTGCCCGGTCAGAGTTATCGACCGCAGAGTTCAGCAATTGCGCCGGAAGCAGATTCCACTGGTGAAGGTCGTTTGGCAGAACCGCATTGGTGGCGAGGCCACCTGGGAGCATGAGGATGAGATGCTGGAGCAGTTTCCCTATTTGTTTGATTGATTGGTATGTTACTTGTCCTCGTACTGCTTTCTGGTTTGAGACCAAGTTGTTTTCATTTCGAGGACAAAATGTCTTAAGGTGGGTGGGATGTAAGACCCGTCCCCCTTGGGCCCTTTGGCCCCATCCTCAGGGTCGCGCCAGGTGCCCTGGCCGCGACGTGGTTGCGCCAGAGCGGTTTGCCGCGACAGCGTTGGGTCGCGCCGCACCCGGTCGCCGTATTCTTGTCGCGACGGGGGTTGCCGTCAGGTCCTTGTTGCGACGTCTGACAGGGTCACGACTGCTTTTCTGACAGACGTGACTGGTGTCCTTTCTGTTAGAATGACTTTATCAGGTGTCAGACACGTGCAGCGTTGACGCGGCCTGTCTGGTCGTCGTGACTGCTTTTTCGGTCTTCGAGGTTTGACAGCTTTTTTTGGGGTCGCGCCGGGGGCGACCGTCGCGACATGGTCCCGACGTCGAGGAGCGTCGCGACAAGTTAGTTGTCGCGACGGGTCCGTCCATCGCGTTCTGGGGTCCGTCGGCTTAAAAACCAAAGGTGCGCCAATTCTCCCCCTCTCGCCCTCTCAGCTCTCTTTTCCCCCCTCTCCTTCCCCTCTCGAGTTTCTCTTGCGGTTTCTTGGCGGATCGTAGTGCTTGAGGTGTCTGTGCTGAGGTGGTGTCGTCCCGCTTGTGCAGGGGACGTGTTCATGCCGTTTGGGGCGAGGAGGAGGCGTTCATTCCTACGAGAAGGCCCTAACGGGTTCGTTCTTCATGTGTAGGTACGGAATCTTGATCCTCTCGCCCTAAGCATGCTCCCTTCCCCCTATAAAGTGTGGTTTCTCTGTGGTTTTGCCAAGTCCCGAGAATTACGTAGCAGATATTAGTTCGAAGAATTCGAGACGTGAACAGTCGGCAAATAAGCCTCTAGCTAGCACGCACTAAATGTATAACAACATACATCATCATAGGGCCCAAATTTGAACTTAATGGAAATTGTATTCAAATCTCATATTTGTCTCAGATAAACTAATACAGGACTAAGACTCAATAAAAGCAAAAGTACATAATACCTCACTTCCTACTACATTGTTCTAACACTCAAAATAAACTAACTATAGATAGACTCATAATTGGAACGCTCTTCACTCAGACGCATTCCCATCCTCGTCTTGCTCTTCCTCTTGAACTTCATAGTCACCTAGATTGGGTAAAAGTAGGGGATGAGCAAACTAGTTCAGTAGGATTTATATCTCAATGTGCGGGAAATGATATAAGTGATTAACAATTTAGAACTAGGTAAGCATGATGAATGTCATGATATGCATGTGCGAATAAAACTCGTTAAAACATGAAACAAACTAGATAGAGTGATCATGATAGAACGAGATCTAGAACAAGATGACAAGATAGAACTAGTAATAGATCACTTTGCACAAGCACGCAAGATTTCACTTGATGTCAAGAACACAAGATATCACTAATTGCAATAAATGCAGGATGGCCATATCACATAAGCAAGCAAGCACGCACGAGCACGATCATGTAACACTAATCAGGCGCGTAAACACTAATGTACACCAAGAAAAGATCCATCAAGAATGTACAACAGGACACGTGTATGTGGTTATTGTATCTATCATTCAACACGACACGCACGACTCCCAGCGCAGATGCAACGCTAGTAATCATTATATCCCATGGTTAACAGTATATTTAAGACTCTCCGTCATTGGGGCTAGACTGGAGCCCTTGGACACTCGCCGTGCCCGGTCAACATCTCACTTAAATTTTAAATGTAGATACCCACAGTCATTTATAATGGCCAATGAGTGTTTCAATAGGTAAGTATGTGTAAAGTCATGTTCATGATGATGATGAGAACTAGTAATACGTAATTGAACATGATTTTATGATAACAATGGTCAAGAGATAAATTTGGCAGCATAACGGTATGATTTGTAATTTAGTTCAATCTTTACATTAACGGCTTTAGTGTAGATTGTAATTCACACTCACGAGAACAAGACGAGAGAGGAAGTGCATGCTATCTCCAGGGAACTTCAATGGTACAACCAACTCGTCGGCCATGTGGGAATCCATGGTCAGAGGAGATTTATAGAGGCCTTAGAAAAAAAGTCACTAGTCTACCGATTCGGAATGACCGGTAGAGAGCTTCCAAATCCCCAAGAAAGGGCTGCCTAGATGTGCAAGTGTGTAGTGATGTACGCCTCTCAATCCACAAACAATCGGTTTTAAACTTGCAGAAAACACTTAACATGCTGGCATGAATTGTACAATGCATTTAACTACACATGGGTTTGCAAGATTTTTAGACTAATAATTATCATTTAAAACATGGTCGAATAATGGGAAGATTTAATCACAAGTTTGCATGGATGGATCATAACATTTAAAGAGCAATTAGAATAACCTTCATGTAATTAAAACTTTTAAATGGGTTAACCACTTTTAAGCCATTAAATGAACATCACGTAATGATCAGACCCAAGACTTGTAATTTACACAATAAATATCATGTTAAATAGACCTCGGGTTTATGCGGTAAGATGTGCAAGAAAACATGTGGTTTCATGTAAAAATCCTGAGATCGCGACGGACACCAATAAGGGTCGCGACGCGGTCAGATCAGAACACGACAGTGCCTTGTAAGGATCGCGACAGGCTTGTCAGATTAGGCAGGCAGATCGCGACAGGTGCTTATGAAGAAGGTGATAGGGCGGTCAGACCTGGAGGTCAGGTCACGACGGTCCCCAGTAAGGGTCGCGACGTGTCGGGACCAGAACACGACAATGGGATGTGAAGAACGCGATGGGGAAGTCAGATCAGGCAGCGAGATAGAGACAGTGTGCTCGTCGCCTTCAAAAAGTGACGGGTGTACTGTCGTGTTGAGACTCTGAACGCGGCCTATCGGGCTGTTGCATTCACAGGGTCTGCGCCTGACTCCGACAGAGAAAGGAAATGTTCTTGGATTGCGGTCCAGAACTGCCTTATATTGACACAGGGTGATTCAAAAATAGAGAACAAACTGTACAGTGCATGAAAAGTAATGAAACTAGTTTTAAACCAACCTAGACATGCAAGGGTGCTTCCAGTAAATCGGAATTAGAAAACAAGGATGGTTTCGATCGCCTTTAATCAAGTCAAACACAAATGTAAAACCAAGTGCAACCTGAAAACATAGTTTCATGCAGCAACCCTCTTACCACGCTTATGACTCTCTAACAATTGACATCTAGACAAAATGTTCAACACAAGACATGACGAGGACAACTAGTAGAAAAACTTTCATGTTGTGGGTTTGCTCCAATTCGGTCTTGAATCACATGAAACATATAAAGAATGGGAAAAGATCTAACAGTGCGCTACTTTGGAAAAATGCTTATAGTTCAAAATCTACTCATTGAAATTCGATGAAACCAGTGGGAAACAAAAGTTAACTTGATTCTCTACACATTAGTATAGGGTATGTTAAGATTTGGCCTGAGAAAACCTACCATCTGGGTTGAAGAAGTCTCATTTTTCTAGAAAACACGTGTTCAGACCACTTGGAGGAGAATGCTTAATACTCCGTGTATACTACATGGAATTTGGGCATTCCACTTGGGTTAGAACGTAGACTCAATCCTCTTTCCAGGGATGTAAGCCTTGCAAGGTTTGGTTTAGGTTTGGCCTACCTTTGATCGACTTCAAGTGGAAAGTTTGTGCAGGTCGTAGCAGACGAACGGGGGAAGAAGATGAGCTTCTTGTGGTTAATCCACAGCTCCCCAGCCACCAAGAGCTCCTCCACACGACCCCAGCAAGTTCTAAACTCGCCCCTAGGGTTTGGGTGAATAGTATTTAAGCATGTATGGGTTTTAGGAGTCCTAATGCAACAAGGAAAGAAGGGTTGCGGGAATGACTTGTGTCTTTCCATAATTTGAAGATCTCTCCCTCCATTAAAGAGCCTTGGCCATCAAGTAACCTCCATGGGTGGGTAGGCACGAATTTGGGTTGCCAAGAATGCATGATTGCATCCGAATCAAACCCTAATTACCTCTTTCTAATTTCAGCTTATTTATGGTTACTAATTTCCATGCATTTTCTTGCTTCATTTGATTTTTGGGCCATATGTGGTCGATTGGACCAATTATGATATTGGGTCATTAATATATAATGTTGAAAGTCTCTCCAACATTTTTATTAAATTTTTGGTTGCGTCGTATTTTCGTGTTAACGGTTTTCTAACTTGTTTTCTTATTTGGATAATCGGTCACGATAACTCTTAAACCTAGCGCAAATGATTTTTCATGGCGCAAATTTCTTTGTGGAACATTTAGTAATAATGTTTGGGGTTGATTTATAATTTTACGGATTTTTCCGATATGTTTTAGCTCATACGATAATGATACGTATATTTAAATACTCTGATATTATGGAAATTATTTATTTCCATTTATTTTGAAATTTTACGTAATTAAAATTTTCAGGGTGCTACACCCTCCCCCACTTAAGAGAATTTGGTCCCCATATTCATGTATAGAAAGGTATTATACAACTGAGGTGTACTTACTTGTGAATAGCTCCGGGTATCTTTTACGCATTGCTTCCTCGTTTTCCCACGTGTCATCTTCATCCATGCGCTGATTCCATCTAACCCTTACTAATGGGATGACCTTGTTCCTTAATTGGCGTAGTTCACGGTCCACGATCTTAATTGGCTTCTCTTGATATGTTCCGTCTTTGTTGAATTCCAGAAGCTCATACTCTATGACATGCCACGGGTCTCTTACATACTTTTTCAACATGGATATGAGGAACACATTTTGTATTCCATCTGTTTGAGGTGGTAAAGCGAGACGATAAGCCACCTCACCGACTCTTTCTAGAATTTCGAAAGGTCCGACGAACCTTGGTGACAACTTGCCTTTAATACCAAAATGTCTGATCCCACGGCCTGGAGACACTTTCAAGAATACATATTCACCAACCAGAAACTCCAGGTCTCTTCTTCTATTATCTGCATATGCCTTTGTCTTTGCTGCGCCACTGCCATTCATTCTTTAATAAGCTTTACCTTCTCTGTGGTTTCCCTTATCATCTCTGGTCCTAGTATTTGTTTCTCGCCAACTTTATACCAGCATATTGTGTTGGCCCTTTTGGTGTGGCAGCAAGGTAACCTAGAGGGGGGGTGAATAGGTTTTTTTGAAATCTGAAATCAAAACGTGAACATCTAAAAGTTTTGTTAGTGTTAGTGTGATGAAGAGTGGCAGTGCGGAAGCAAAAGAACAATCACACAAAGGACACAGGAGATTTATCCTGGTTCGGCCCTTCCCACATGGAAATCCTACGTCCAGTCCCCAAGCAACCTCTTGGGATTTCACTAACCAAGGATACAGTCCCCCTCAAGGACACTACAACACCCAACACCCCAGCTGGTCTTCTTCTCTTTCCCAGGCAAGAAGGCAGCCAACTTCTTTTCTAGGCTCAGAAGCAAACCTACTGGTACAAACCCCAGTGTGGTTCTGCTAGACACAAACCCCAAGCTGGGTTACACACTGTATACAGTCCTACAGCTGGACATTAATCTTTCTTTAGAAAAGAAAGATCAGACTGACAGCTATTACAAGATGAACACTCAGGACTTAGCTCACAGTCACAGACTCTCCCCCATGATTACAATGAGCACAGGGAGAAAGAAAGAGAAGAAGGCTTGAAGGCGATGAAGACTTCTGCTTGAAAGCTTCTGTAGATTTTGGCTCGAGCTCTTCTCTCTTTCTCTGAGTGTTTGTGGCATGAAGGTTCTTCTCACAGGTTGTACACTCCTTCAAAGATATTCAGGAAAGCTCTCCCACCTCTTCTTCAGCTTATGCTTCATCTTTTATAAGAGCAGCTTTTGAATGGATCCGTTGAAGAGATCCGTTGGAGTTCTAGCCGTTGCTCATCTCTTATCTTGATCACTCTTTGTGGTCTTTTGAGGTCTGTGAGCATGAAAGAAAGTGTTAGCATAAAAGAGTGTTTACATGAAAACTGTGCATGCTATTGTGTTTCTCTTAACATGCTAAAACTGATAAGTCATATCTTTTTTTCTGACAGAACTGAGAAATTACGCATGCAACTTTTGGTCAGAAGATATTTGACTTTTCATTTAGGCACCAAGAAACACTTTAAAACCTAAGAGAAATCGATGTGAATGTGACTTATACAATCGTTGTTCATTTATAAGTAAATCGTTGCACATTTATGAACAAATCGATGTAGAGAACAAGTCGTTGTTTCTCTCTAAATAAATCGTTGTTATTTATGAAGAAATCAATGTGAAATCTTAAGGAGTAGATGTGGTCACTTATCGAATCGTTATGAGCCAGCAAATCGTTGTTCTTTCAAAAGAAATCAATGTGATCACTTATGAAATCGTTATGAGATCAATTTCTTAACAAGTCATTATGAATTCTTAAGGAGTCGATGTGGTCACTTATCGAATCGATATGACTACTTAAGAAGTCGATGTGAGTCCCAATCGTTATGAGATCGAAATTAATATGAGCCTTAGTGAATCGTTATGAGGGGCAAATCGATGTGAGAACAAGACGTTGCGCTCACTTATCAAATCGTTATGGCCCTAAATGAATCGTCATGGCGCTTATAAAATCAATTAAAACTAAATCATTGTAGCGCTTATAAAATCGATCAAAATGAATCGTTGTAGCGCTTATTAATTTGGCACTTGAACTGTAATCGATGTATATGGATTAAACATCGATTTTATCAATTTAGTGTGCCATATTGCATCAATGTGAGACTTAGCATTTTGCTATGAGATTGATGCGACACAGATGAACCAAGATATTCAATGAGACTTATCATCTATAAATGGGATTGATGCAACACAGATGAAACAAAATATTTATGAACACCTATATTTTGTTATCTTCGCAATACCAAGATAATATATTTTGCTATCACCTAAATGCATCATATATTTTGTTATCACCAAAATGCCAAGATCACAGATAACCATAGAGTGGTTCAACATATTGGAGATCGGCAACTCCTACCATAGAGTGCTTCACATGGTGCCATTTGAATGCTGGCTTGATAGCTATTGTTGTAGGCGAACTCCACAAGAGGTAAGTGCTCATGCCAGCTACCTCCAAAATCTAGGACACATGCTCTAAGCATATCTTCAATCACCTGGTTGGTTCTCTTCGTCTGACCATTTGTCTGTGGATGGAAAGCCGTGCTAAAGTTTAGTTTAGATCCCAAGGAGTAGTGCAGTCCTTTCCAAAAGTGGGATGTAAACCTAGGGTCTCTATCAAACAAGATAGACACCGGTGCTCCATGTAATCTGACTATTTCCTTCACATACAATGCAGCCAAAACATCTACTGACCACTTATTCTTCACCAGCAAGAAGTGTGCTGACTTAGTTAAGTGGTCGACTATAACCCAGATACCATCGAATCCACCTCTAGATTTGGGTAGTCCGAAAATAAAGTCCATCCCTATACATTCCCATTTCCATGCCGGGATTTCTAGGGGTTTGAGTTTACCCACGGGTCGCAAGTGTTCCGCCTTAACCTTTTGACACGTTAAGCATCGAGCGACATATTCTGCCACCTCCCTTTTCATATTTAGCCACCAAAAGCTTCTCTTTCAGATCCTGATACATTTTGGTAGTTCCAGGATGAATGGTATACCTAGTCTTGTGAGCATCATCCATAATCATTTTCCTTGTCTCCGCCTGGTCAATGGTACGACTATCTTTGAGAAATCTTTAATTAAGTGATGATAATAACCGGCTAAACCCAGAAAGCTCCTAATCTTTGACACAGTTGTCGGCCTTTCCCAGTTTTTTACCGCCTCCACCTTAGATGGATCCACAGAGATTCCCTCCTTGGATATGATGTGACCAAGGAAAGACACTTCCTCCATCCAGAATTCACACTTACTAAGTTTAACATAGAGTTGATTATCTCTGAGCACTTGCAGAGCAACCTTCAAGTGTTCCTCATGTTCTTCTTTAGATTTGGAGTAAATAAGGATGTCATCAATGAACACCACTATAAACTGGTCCAAGTATGGCCTATAATTATTGTTCATAAGTTGCATGAAAACCGCTGGAGCATTTGTTAAACCAAACGGCATGACCACGAACTCATAGTGACCATATCTACTCTGGAATGCAGACTTGCGAATATCCTCCTCCTTTATTCTTAGTTGATGGTAGCCTGATCTTAGATCTATCTTGGAGAAATATTGTGCACCGGAGATCTGGTCAAACAGCTCGTCGATGCGGGGCAATGGATACTTATTCTTTATTGTCAACTGATTTAACTGACGGTAATCTCTGCATAGTCTCATTGTCCCGTCCTTCTTTCTGACAAATAGCACTGGCGCTCCCCACGGGGATGTGCTAGGCCTCATAAAACCCTGATCTAGCAAATCTTGGATCTGTCTTTTCAACTCCTACAATTCAACAGGGGACATGTGATACGAAGCTTTTGAAAGAGGGGCTGCCCCAGGGAGTAACTCAATGGTGAAGTTTACCTCCCGCTCAGGTGGTATACCAGGTAATTCCTCTGAAAATACATCAGGATAGTCCCTGGCTATTGGAATGTCTTCTAGGGATGGTTTCTTCTTTTCAGTTGCCAAGACTAAAACTAGGAAAGCATCACAACCCTAGTTAATCAGCTTAGAAGCCTTTAAGGAGGATATCAAGATAGGGTGTTTATGATAACGGGTGCCAAGTAGTGATAGAGTTGGGAGGTTTGGTCTTTTGAAAGTGACCCTCCTATGGCAACAATTTACATCTACATCATATTTGATTAGCCAATCGACACCCAAAATGGCATCATAACCCTTCATATGTAAACAGATAAGGTCTGCAGGGAGATGGTATCCTCCAATTATAGTTTCACATTTTGGCAAGTAGTGGGTAAGTTTAGATTCTAAGCCCAGTGGAGAAGCTACAGTGATCTTGGATTTCAAGGGTACAGGTTTGACAGGTAGAGTTGCAGAAAATGTTGTGGAAATAAATGAATATGCAGCTCCAGTATCAATAAGCACAAATGCAGGTTGCGAGTGTATGGAAATGGTACCTTCCACCATACCCCCTTCCTCGGGTAGGTCAGCTTTTATGACAACATTAAGGCGTCCCTGATGCCGTGGTACATTCTGAGCTCTGCCTGGCTGGTCCTTCAGCATTGGACAATCAGGAATACGCTAGTCACGACCTCCGCATTTCAAGCACACCCCGAGTTTCTTCCAGCATTCTTCAGCTCGGTGTCCCGGTTTATCACAGAATTTGCAGTTTTCAGCCAGCTGCCTACCTTCCACTTTGACTCTCTTGTCTCCAGCAATGTATCTTCCGGCATTCGGCTTCTTGTTGTTGTTTTTGACATTGTTGTTACGAAAAGTTGGAGCAATATTAGGTGCCCTCTTCTTGACGAAGACCGGCTTGGAGTTATCCTTGCCCCTCATGCCCTCTACTTTGGCCATGGTGTCTTCGACTAGCTGAGCTCTTTGGACCATCTCAGTGTTAGTTTGAATGTTGTGTGGTCCAAGTCTTTCAATGAACATGGGCTTGAGCCCATCCATGAACCGATTTGCCTTAAGTCTTTCAGTTCCCACCAAGTGTGGGGCATACACAGCAAGACGCGCGAACTGAGCCTCATACTCAGCCACGGACATCCCTTTCTGTTTTAGTGCAGCAAACTCCGCTGCCTTCTTCTCCTTGACTCTCTCAGAGAAATACTTTCCTCGGAATATCTCCAGGAATCCGGCCCACTCCAGTTCGCCAACAATAGGCAGGTGGGCCGATGTGGCCTTCCACCATGCTCGGGCATCCTTAGTGAATTGGAAAGTGGCCAGTACCACCTTCTCCCTGTTAGTGCATTGCATGACTTGGAAGATCCTTTCTATCTCCTCCTGCCAGTTCTCTGCTTCGTCCGGATCAGGGGATCTAGAGAAACAAGGAGGGTTTAAACTCCTAAAATTCTGGTGCAGATCACCTGTTCCATTTCTTGCAGCTCCAGCCTGATTTCCAGCCTGAACTACATTTTGTAATGCCTGGGTCAATCCAGCCACAGTTTCTTGCATAGCTTGCCACTGATTACGAGCCTTTGCAGTTGAGTGCAAGAGTTATGAGGGTTCCTGAGAAAAGAATGGAAACCAATTAATGTCTCTAGATACATTATAAAAGTCAATGGGTAGGAGTGTTTAATTCTTTCTAACATATTCCCAATCTCTACCCATTCTCACCAAGTACTATATTTAATTTCAATGACCTCGGTTCCATAGGTATCTCTTATTCCTGAGACATATATCCTATTTGGTTTTCCTAGGCTCTGATACCATTAAATTGTCACGTCCCGAGAATTACGCAGTGGATATTAGTTCGAAGAATTCGAGTCGATAATTCGAGACGTGAACAGTCGGAAAATAATTCTCTAGCTAGCACGCACTAAATGTATAACAACATATATCATCATAGGGCCCAAATTTGAACTTAATGGAAATTGTATTCAAATCTCATATTTGTCTCAGATAAACTAATACATGACTAAGACTCAATAAAAGCAAAAGTACATAATACCTCACTTCCTACTACATTGTTCTAACACTCAAAATAAACTAACTATAGATAGACTCATAATTGGAACGCTCTTCACTCGGACGCATTCCCATCCTCGTCTTGCTCTTCCTCTTGAACTTCATAGTCACCTAGATAGGGTAAAAGTAGGGGATGAGCAAACTAGCCTAGTAGGATTTATATCTCAATGTGCGGGCAATGATATAAGTGATTAACAATTTAGAACTAGGTAAGCACGATGAATGTCATGATATGCATGTGCGAATAAAACTCGTTAAATCATGAAACAAGCTAGATAGAGTGATCATGATATAACGAGATCTAGAACAAGATGACAAGATAGAACTAGCAATAGATAACTTTGTACAAGCACGTAAGATTTCACTTGATGTCAAGAACGCAAGATATCACTAATTGCAATAAATGCAGGATGGCCATATCACGCAAGCAAGCAAGTACGCATGAGCACGATCATCTAACACTAATCAGGCACGTAAACACTAATGTACACCAAGAAAAGATCCATCAAGAATGTACACCAGGACATGTGTATGTGGTTATTGTATCTATCATTCAACATGACACGCACGACTCCTAGCGCAGATGCAACGCCAGTAATCATTATACCCCATGGTTAACAATATTTTTATGACTCTCTGTCATTGGGGCTAGACTGGAGCCCTTGGACACTCGCCGTGCCCGGTCAGCATCTCACTTAAATTTTAAATGTAGATACCCACAGTCATTTATAATGGCTAATGAGAGTTTCAATAATTAAGCATGTGTAAAGTTATGTTCATGATGATGATGAGAACTAGTAATACGTAATTGAACATGATTTTATGATAACAATGATCAAGAGATAAATTTGGCAGCATAACGGTATGATTTGTAATTTAGTTCAATCTTTACATTAACGGCTTTAGTGTAGATTGTAATTCACACTCACGAGAACAAGACGAGAGAGGAAGTGCACGCTATCTCTAGGGAACTTCAATGGTACAACCAACTCATCGGCCATGTGGGAATCCATGGTCATAGGAGATTTACGGAGGCCTTAGAGAAAAGGTCACTAGTCCACCGATTCGGAATGACCGGTAGAGAGCTTGTAAATCCCCAAGAAAGGGTTGCCTAGAAGTGCAAGTGTGTAGTGATGTACGCCTCTCAATCCACAAATAATCGGTTTTTAACTTGCAGAAAACACTTAACATGCTGCATGAATTTAACAATGCATTTAACTACAAATGGGTTTGCAAGATTTTCAGTCTAATAATTATCATTTAAAATATGGTAGAATAATGGGAAGATTTAATCACAAGTTTGCATGAATGGATCATAACATTTAAAGAGCAATTAGAATAACCTTCATGTAATTAAAACTTTTAAATGGGTTAACCACTTTTAAGCCATTAAATGAACATCACGTAATGATCAGACCCAAGACATGCAATTCACAGAATAAATATCACGTTAAACAGACCTCGTGTATATGCGGTAAGATTTGCACGAAAACATGTGGTTTCATGTAAAAATCCTGAGATCGCGACGGACACCAGTAAGGGTCGCGATGGGGTCAGATCAGAACGCGACAGTGCCTTGTAAGGATCGCGACAGGCTTGTCAGATCAGGCAGGCAGATCGCGACGGGTGCTTATGAAGAAGGCGACAGGGTGGTCAGACTCGGAGGTTAGGTCGCGACGGTCCTCAGTAAGGGTCGCGACGTGTCAGGACCAGAATGCGACAATGGGATGTGAAGAACGTGACGAGGAAGTCAGATCAGGCAGCGAGATAGCGACGGTGCGCTCGTCGCTTTCAGAAAGCGACGGGTGTACTATCGCGATGAGACTCAGAACGTGACCTATCGGGCCGTCGTGTTCACAGGGTCTGCTCCTAACTCCGACAGAGAAAGGACATGTTCTTGGATTGCGGTCCAGAACTGCCTTATATTGACACAGGGTGCTTCAAAAATAGAGAACAAATTGCACGGTGCATGAAAAATAATGAAACTAGTTTTAAACCAACCTAGACATGTAGGGGTTCTTCCATTAAATTGGAATTAGAAAACAAGGATGGTTTCGATAGGCTTTAATCAAGTCAAACACAAACGTAAAACCAAGTGCAACCTGAAAACATAGTTTCATGCAGCAACCCTCTTACCATGCTTATGACTCTCTAATTATTGACATTTAGAAAAAATGTTCAACACAAGACATGACGAGGACAACTAGTAGAAAAACTTTCATGTTGTGGGTTTGCTCCAATTCGGTCTTAAATCATGTGCAACATATAAAGAACGGGAAAATCCCTAACAGTGCGCGACTTTGGCAAAACACTTATAGTTCAAAATCTACTCAATGAAATTTGATGAAAATGGTGGGAAACGAAAGTTAACTTGATGCTCTACACATTGGTATAGGATATGATAAGATTTGGCCTGCGAAAACCTACCTTCTGGTTTGAAGAAGTCTCGTTTTTCCAGATAACCCGTGTTCAGACCACTTGGAGGAGAACACTTAATACTCTGTGTATACTGCATGGAATTTGGGCATTCCACTTGGGTTAGAATGTAGACTCAATCCTCTTTCCAGGTATGTAAGCCTTGCAGGGTTTGGTTTAGGTTTGGCCTACCTTTGATCGACTTCAAGTGGACGGTTTGTGCAGGTCGTAGCAGACGAATAGGGGAAGAAGATGAGCTTCTTGTGGTTGATCCCCAGCCACCAAGAGTTCCTCCATATGACCGCAGCAAGTTCTAAACTCCTCCGTAGGGTTTGTGTGAAGAGTATTTAAGCATGTATGGGTTTTAGGAGTCCTAATACAACAAGGAAAGAAGGGTTGCGGGATTGACTTGTGTCTTTCCATAATTTGAAGATCTCTCCCTCCATTAGAGAGCCTTGGCCATCAAGCAACCTCCATGGGTGGGTAGGCACGAATTTGAGTTGCCAAGAATGCATGATTGCATCCCAATCAAACTCTAATTACCTCTTTCTAATTTCAGCTTATTTATGGTTACGAATTTCCATGTATTTTCTTGGTTCATTTGATTTTTGGGCCATATGTGGTCCATTGGCTCAATTATGATATTGGGTCATTAATATATAATGTTGAAAGTCTCTCCAACATTTTTATTAAATTTTTGGTTGCGTCGTATTTTCGTGTTAACTGTTTTCCGACTTGTTTCCTTATTTGGATAATCGATCACGATAACTCTTAATCCTAGCCCAAATTATTTTTATTAGCACAAATTTCTTTGTGGAACATTTAGTAATAATGTTTGGGGTTGATTTATAATTTTTACAGATTTTTCCGATATGTTTTAGCTCATACAATAATGATACGTATATTTAAATTCTCCGATATTATGGAAATTATTTATTTCCATTTATTTTGAATTTTTACGTAATTAAAATTTTCGGGGTGCTACAGGTTTAGGGCTTGGGAGTGTGAGAAATTCATGCTCGAGGTTGAGTGAGTTTTTCCTTCCGAGCGTAGATCCTTGTTAAATCCATGTGTGTGGGGTTGTATGGGTGGTTTGCTTGATTTTCAACTTTTCTTAAATGTTAAGCATGCTCCCCTCCCCCTGTCGAATGCTTGTTTGGTGTTTTTGGGGCGGTCTTCCGAAGAAGCGCACCAGAAGCCCCCTCTGCTGAAGATGCGACCATTTTGGAGGTCGCGACCTTGTCACGATGGCTACGGCCGCCGTGACAGCGTCGCGACAGGGTAGGGCGTTGTGACTTTGTCACGACGGCCCGATGCGTCGCGACGCCAACTGTGAGGTAGGTTTTGGTCTTCATCATTTATGCTTCTTTTTACTGTACCCGTGGCACCTGTGCTAGTTCCCTAGTGCGGTCTACGCTAGTCTTTTGCCCGGTGCTCGGCACTTGAGGGCTTGTCCCGTGTGAGAGGTTGTTACCGTTGCCTGGGACCCCCATCCTCGGGCGCCTTCGAGGGAGGTATCGGAGCGACGAGTGTGCTCGAGTCGGTAGCCCAGCAGGCGGACTCCGGAGCTCAGGGGTAAACGGTGGTTTGGACGGCGACGTTGAGTCGTTTGCAGAGCTCTCTTGGCTAGGCTTGGGACACCGAGGGCGACTGGAGTTCACCTGGTTGCATCTGAAATCCTTCATACTGTGTTACAAGAATATCAATCCTTGTCTCTTTCACTTTGTTTGTCCCTTCATACGTGATTCTGAGCTTTTCCCACAACTCCATTGCGGATTTACAGGCTGAAACTCTGTTGAATTCCTTCTTACTGAGAGCACAACACAGAATGCTCTTAGCTTTACAGTTGAGGGAGATCTTCTTCCTATCATCGTCTGTCCAGTTCTGCCCTAAGTTCAGGATAACGAGATCTCCTTCTTCTCTAATTGACCAGATCTGATAGTCGAATCCTTGTAGAAAATACTCCATTCTTGTCTTCCAGTAAGTGTAGTCTTCACCATAGAAGAGAGGGGGTCGGTTGACAAACTGACCTTCAATGTTTCCTTGGGCTGCCATAGATCTTTACTCTTCAGATCGTTGGATCTTCTTCTTTGTCGAAGAGACTCGCTTTGATACCACTTGCCTAGTTAGGTAGCCCAGATGGGGGGGGGGGGGGGGTGAATGGGTCTTTAAATTTTATCAGCTAATACCTATTCACTAAAAATGTTCACAGAGAAATACACTTTGAAGATTGTTAGTGTTAGTAAAGAGAAACAACAATCACACGAAGACAATCACACAACAAAAGATGTATCTTGGTTCGGATCTCCTCTCCACAGTAGTCCTACGTCCAGTCCCTGAGCAACAACTCAGAATTTCACTAACTAGGGTACAGTCCCCCTATGGACACTACAACACCCAGCCCAGCTGGTCTTCTCTTCACAGCCCGAAGAGGAACAACACCCTGGATACCCCACCAGGTCTTCCTTCTCAACAGAGGGGAACACACACAGAAACAAGTAAGCAGGAGATTAAGCCCCTAGATCAAGCTTTGATAAGCCAAGATCTATAAACAAAAGCTCACTCTCAGAACCAAACAAGCTCTCTCGAAAATCTACAAACAATGCAGAGTGCAAAGAGCTAATCTAATGGAATGAGGCTTGGTTGTTTCTTGAGAACTCGCAGAAGACTTGATGATCAGAGAGTTTTCTATGACTGTCATTCTCTGTCTAGGTGTGTATATGTTTCTGGAGCTCCTTTCTTCAATATATATATATATCTTCAATTTGAAATCTAAATATTGAAGTATCTGTTGCCTCTAGATTTTGGTAGACGTTAGACTGAGTGGCACTTGGAAGCTTCCAGTCAACAGTCCTTTATCCATGTGTGCACGCAAAGAGATAGGATCTTCTGAAGTGTCCTTTGGCTTCTACAAGGTCCAATTGTTGTGAGATGAATAGCTAACCAGGACCTGCACACAAAGCAAGCTAGAATGATAGACAGCTGAACTGTCTCTTGTTGTCAGTCAACATTAGTGTGAATATTCATCAAAATAGCAATGCTATTCTGCTATTCTAAAAGATGCATCAAGAATAGACATGATAATGGACGATATCATCTGCATGCATGCAGATATACGTTCAGTCTTCATTAAATCCACAGCTGATAGAAGAATATGTGCGAAGACTTTGACTATTCAACCCGTTGAAAGGATAAGTCATATGTCAAGTTGATTGATATGAAATTGATGCATTTATGACTTATGAAATCGTTATGCAACCAAACAGCAAATCGTTGTGAGATATGAAAGAATTGTTGTGATCATTAAGGAAATCATTATGATTACTTAAGAAGTCGGTGAGCAAAGCAAATCGTTATGAGAACCAAAGAAATCGATGTGATTACTTAAACAGTCGATGCGCAAAGCAAATCATTATAATATCTGAAGCAATCGTTGCAATAAGAAAACCGTGACGACGTTTGAAGAAATTTTTGTGATAAGCAAATCGTTACGACGTCTGAAGAAATCGTTACGATAACTAAAGGAATAGTTACGATAGCAAATCGTTATGATGTCTGAAGAAATCATTGCGATAAGTAAATCGTTACGATGTCTGAAGAAATCATTGCGATAAGCAAATCGTTACGATAACTAAAGGAATCATTACGATAGCAAATCGTTGCGATAACTAAAGGAATCGTTACGATAGAAATCATTGCGATAACTAAAGGAATCGTTACAATAGCAAATCATTGCGACGTCTGAAGAAATCGTTGCGATATGAAAATCGTTACGATAACTAAAGGAATCGTTACGATAGCAAATCATTGCGATAACTAAAGGAATCGTTACGATAGCAAATCGTTGCGACGTCTGAAGAAATCGTTGCGATAAGCAAATCTTTACGATAACTAAAGGAATCGTTACGATAGCAAATCGTTGCGATAACTAAAGGAATTGTTACAATAGAAAATCGTTGTGAGAATGATTTCTTTTGAATTCAAACGATGTTTAATTCTATGAAGAAATCGATAAGGCACTTATGAAATCGTTATGAGGAAATTATTATAGTTCTACTATAGTCGTCATAATTTATAAAAGAAACCGATGTGTACTCTGAGAAATATCATACTTGATCTTAATGTTGCTTCAGTAAGAATAATACTTACCAATTTGGCTTGATTTTCTTTGTTATATTTCCTGTGCTCAAGACTTATAGAAAATAGGTTAGTGACCTTAATCAAGGGTTTGATAATTATCAACATAACATGGTTTTGTTAATCTCCAAAATAGAAATGTGATTAAATTAAATTACATGAGGATAGACTGTTCATCAATCTCCCCCTTTTGGTGATGACAAAACTTCAATAAACTTCAGTAAATAGCACAGATAAGATTACATTTAAATTCTGAAATTGTTTGCAATAGCTCACTATATGTATTTTAGAGCTTGCAATAGTTCTCCCCCTTTTTGTCATTAAGCAAAAAAATAGGACTGAGACAAAGAAGAGGAACAAGAAAAAGTAAAAAGCACACAAAGAGTGTATTTTATTAATTTTGAGAAGGTACAGGGAGATAATGAGTAGGGGACAAGAGAGAGGCATAATGAGAAATTATTCCCAGGCCTGCTCTTCTTGCTTCTCAAAAAATGGCTTGAAAACCCCAAGAGATACAGAATAGGTTGGTCCCATAGAGGGAGTCATCCTACGGAGATGAAGGGCCAACTGCTTCTCAAGGAAATCTGCATAGGAATCACGATCCAAATCCATTTTAAAGAAGCTGACTTTCGCAAAATTGGCACAAGCAAGAAACTAATCTAGAGTGACAGGGTAGAATATCTTCTTATGCTTCATATCCTGGCGCATGGCTACATAAACCTTGTACCTTTCAACCCAAGTGACATAGGGATCATTGACAAGGTATATGGAGTTCATATCCAGGAAAGTAGCTTCTGAGATGAGAGGTTCACCAACCCTGGCACGAGATTCATTCAGATCAGAAAGTTAATGTGCGGAGAGAGGATAGAATCTGATCCAATCTTTAGGGTTCAATCTTTCACATTCTGAAAGGGCAGGAGCAAGAACTTCAGCACTGACATGGCCCTGGTGATACTCTCGAAACAGGAATCTGTGGAAATCCACCAGATACCCCTTCTGGACCTTAATTCTACCCATGACTCTAGCAAAACGCTCAAAAATGATTGAGCCTACATAGGAATCCATTATTAGAGACTAGAGAGGGGGAAGGAAGGTAGCCTCAGGTAATTGAAGAGTGGCAAAGTCTACTTGGATAGCTTCAGTGCCACAAGAGGAGCCAAGACTTTGGATGGCCTGCCGGAATTGACCCAACTGGACTTCAGGCAAACGATGATGATATCGATAATCATTAAACATCTTGAAGTGCCTGATCAGCTTTATCTCCTTCTGAATCAACGGGGCCCTGGAGTCCTTGTGGTGGATCAGGAACCATTCAGACAAGGTTAGGGTATGGTCCCTAGGAGGGAATCTGGCAGATTTGGCAAGTAAAAACTTATTGTAGAGAGCTTTATTTGAGCGACCCCATTTTTCTTCAGTTTGGGATTCGGCTAAAGAAAAGATTTTAGTTTTGAGGAATTTGGAAAGAGAAGTGTAAGGTAAGATGGTGCTTAGATAGTCTGTGAGATTCTGATGAGGAAGATTGAAGATAGAAGCAAAAACCAACTTAGAGAGGAATTCCCTGTAAAGAGGTCTATTCTTGGTGACCTCTGTCAGTAAAAACCATAGAGGAGGATACAAAACTGAAGAGGAGTTAGAAGAAGAGGAGGTTTTTCGTTTCTTATGGACAGGACTAGAAGAGTCTGTCCCATGAATATGTTCTCCAACCTTGAGGACAGATCGGAGAATGGCTGCCTCAAACTCATCCTTGATGGCCCTAAGGTAGGGACCGTCAATCTGAGCTCCCTCTGGAATGATTGTAATGAAGGAGGGAGGAGGATTAGGATGAAGTAGAGAATGTGGGTTGGAAGAGGTAGGTTCAGAGGGTCCAAAGAATGAGGGACCAGAGGAGGAGGAGGCTCCAGCTGAAGATGCTGGAGGAACCTCACTAAGAGGAGGAGGAGGAGAAATGTGAGAGACAGGTGGTGAAGAGGAATGTGTGGGAAATGGGGTAGGAGAGGAGATGGTTCTGGGTTGAGGTTGCTTGAAGGGTTGAGGAGCAGGTGGAGCAGTGGAGGCCGAAGGTGGAGAGGAAGGAGCAGGTGTCTGAGTAGGTGAAGGAGCTGGGGGCTCTATAGCAACTGCTGCTTTTTCTGCCAAAATTTGCTCAGACCCAACTGGCCCTGATCCTTGATCTGACGGCTCTGAAGGCCCAGACTCCACGGCTGCTGCTGGAGAAACAATTTCCGGCCCTGATGGCCCAGACTCTATAACTGCTGCCTGAGAAACAATTTCTGGCCCTGAAGGCCCAGACTCTTGATCTGATGGCCCTGATGGCCTGGCAACCTCTTCTTCATTTCCTTTAGAAGGCTGAGCTGGAGAGGGAGGAGGAGCTTGAGCTCCAACTACCTTGAAAATCTCAGAGAGCATGGACTTCATGCTTCCCATTTCCTTGTTGAACCATTTCATAGCATTTCGTACTTGGGATAGCTCTTTGGTGGCTGATGCCTGGCTCATGAATATGGAGTTTACATCAGATTGTGATGAGCATAAGATTTCTCCTTGAGCATCCAACCTCTCTATTACAGGCTTCAAATGTATTACAATTTTCTGACTCCGGGACCTCTGATATGGAGTATCCGCAAGGAGTGGAACTTCCTTTCCTTTCTCCCTTGCTTGGTCCACAGGTGCCTGAAGATCACCATCATCATCTTCAGAGTCCGAGGAGCTTGCAGTTTCTCCTTCTCTGAACTGATTTTCTGGGGGTTTTCATTTCCCTCCCCCTAAGTCTCACTGCCCTTTTGAACACCAACTTCTTTTTCTTCAGCCGCAATCTCCATAGGAACATTGGGTTGAGCTGCTACTGCTGCTTCTAATTGGACTGGGAGGTCTTCTGAAGGAACTTCAGTGTGGCCTGATGCCACAACACTTTCTCTCTGAATATTCTCTGCTACTGAATGCTCCCCCTCAATGGGAGCATCTTCCATTACTACATCTACTTGAACTGATACGTGCTCCTGCTGGCTTGGAGCTTCTTCTATGACCATTTCTTCATTGTGGCCTTCTGCCACAGATTCTGCTACAAGAGATTCACTTGCAACTTCCTCCTCCTGAGAAATGGAGTCCAGTGCATTCCTAAGTAGAGTGGCTACTTGGGAAGATGGAAGAGGATCCTCTAGAGATTGCCTAAAGGGCTCAATGAAGTCAGAAGGAATGTCCTCAATCCTTCTGCTGCCTTCTTCCTCTACTGCTGCTGGAACAACTTGATCAATGGCTGCTTCTTCTGACTCAACCACTGCCGCTGCTTCTGCTACTGGTTCTAGGTCCTCTTGGGCTTCACCAATGATGGCTTCACCCTCAACCGCACCAGTCTTTGACCATACACTATTCACGACTGAAAATCCACTCTTTCTCAAATGTCTGGACCTGATAGCTTGGCCCATTTTCTCAGAAACATCACCAACTACGCTAATGACAAAATGCTGGAAAATTCTTGTCAAGAGATGGGCATAAGGTAGTGAGATATTCAACTTACTCTTGGTGTCCCACACCTGAGAACTGGCAAACTTCATCCTCTTAATTATTAATTTTGCAGTGTTAATTTCCTGGTTCTGGATGGCCCAGAACATCAGGTCAGAATCTGCCCTAGCGTAGGTAGAGAAAGATGCACTCCTAGGAACAATAATCTGAAAAATAATGAAGTGCAATAACCGATTAAACTCACTAAGCTGGTTGATATCCAGCTTCCCATCCTTCAGCCTGAAATCTAGACCAATAATCCCTAGCCCCTTGACTTGAGTGTCCACAGAGTGGACTCCACTATGACCAGTGGTGGAGACTTCAAACAGAGAGCCTAACAAATCCCTGGTGATCCAGATCTGGGTACCCTTGACCATGGATGTCAAGGTCCCATCCGCCTCAGTCTTCAAACAAACATAAAAGGCTTTCAAAAGATACAGATAACTTACTTCAGACAGGGTTGCAATCTTCATCCATTTTAACTTCTGCAGAGCTTCAACTAAACTGCCCATGCCATTCTTCTCCAGGTCTGCCAAATCTACTGCTTTGTGACCACAAAGCTTAGCCTTGACTGAAGCGAACCTAGCTTGCTGATTTGCGGTGAGGAACACAGCTTCGTAGCCCCCAACAGTGCCGGAAATGGTTGTAGAGGCCATGGAATCTAGCAGGGAAAGGTTCTGAAGGACTGGAAGGGTGATTGAGGAAAAACCCCTCAAGAAATTTCTGGCGGGAGAGGTTGAAGGCTTCAAATTTAAGGAAAGTCGATGCCGGGGTCGATAGTGTATCGCCTTAGGCAAGAGGACGAAGGAGATAAAGAGGGGAGAGGAATCGTTCCCACACAGATTCTGGGATTTGTGAAATAAAGAATAAAAGCTTTTTTGAAATGGGATGTACCTTTATGGCGGAAAACGACGAAGCTCCAATTTGAAAGAAATAAAGAGTTACATATAACGAACCGACATGAGTATTTACGCCAGATAGAATAAATGAGAGATAATAGAGATATTTTGCTCACTTTCAAGGAGAATAATTAATTTAAGCTCTGAAAATTAATATCTCAGGTTTAGCAAATAAATCTTTCACAATTTGCACATGCCCAATTCCCTTCTGAGAGAAGTAAACCTCTCTTCTGGTAAGGCTTTTGTGAAGATGTCTGCTAACTGATTATTTGTATCAATGAAAGAAATTTCTATATTACCATTAGCTACATGATCACGAATAAAATGATATCTAACCTCAATGTGTTTGGTCCTTGAGTGTTGTACTTGATTCTTGGTTAAGTTTATAGCACTTGTGTTGTCACATAGAAGTGGGATTGACTTGATGTGTAGCCCATAGTCCTCAAGTTGTTGCTTTATCCATAGAAGTTGTGTACAACAACTTCCAGCAGCAACATACTCAGCTTCAGCTGTCTATAGTGCTACTGAATTCTGCTTCTTGGAGGACCAGGATATCAGACATCCTGCAGGTAATTGACAACAACCACTGGTACTTTTTCTATCTATTTTGCATCTAGCATAGTCAGCATCAGAATATCCTACTAAATTGACTTCACATGATTTTGGATACTATATACCTAGATCATGAGTTCTGGATAAGTATCTAAAGATTCTTTTAACTGAAATTATATGAGATTCTTTAGGATCTGTTTGATATCTAGCACACATACATACACTAAATAAAATATCAGGTTTGCTAGCTCTTAAGTAAAGTAAAGAACCTATCATACCTCTGTAGATCTTTTGATCTACTTTCTTACCATCCTTGTCACTGTCCATCCTTGTTGATGTACTCATAGGTGTTCACAGTGGCTTGGCATTTTCGAATCCAAACTTCTTTAAGAGCTCCTTGGTGTATTTGGATTGACAGATGTGGGTGCCATCTTTTCCTTACTTAATTTGTAGTCCAAGGAAATAGTTGAGCTCCCCCATCGTGTTCATTTCGAATTCTCCCTGCATTAACTTTTCAAAATACTTGCAAAGAGATTCATCAGTAGATCCAAAAATTATATCATCTACATAAATTTGCACAAGTAATATGTGTTTAACTTTGGATTTGATGAACAATGTACTATCTACTTGACCTCTAGTGAAACCATGGTTCAGTAAAAATGAGCTAAGCCTTTCATACCAGGCCCTAGGTGCTTCTTTCAAACTATATAAAGCTTTATGTAATCTAAAGACATGATTAGGAAATTTTGTGTCATCAAAACCCAGAGGTTGTTCCACATAAACTTCCTCTTTAATAAACCATTTAAAAATACGGATTTGACATCCATTTGAAATAATTTTAAATCTAGAGCAGATGCATATGCAAGTAAGATTCTAATAGCCTCAAATCTAGCTACATGTGCATAGGTTTCATTGAAATCTATGCCTTCCTCTTGGCAATAGCCTTGAGCTACCAACCTGGCCTTATTTCTTAAGATCACACCAGCTTCATCCAATTTATTTCTGAACACCCATTTAGTGCCAATAACTGGATGATCTGATGGTCTAGGAACAAGTGACCATACATGGTTTCTCTTGAACTGATTCAGTTCATCTTGCATGGCTAAAATCCAAGATTCATCAGTTAGAGCTTTATTGACTGTCCTCTATTTGAGAAACAAAAGCTAGGTAATCACAAGGAATTACATTACCTCTTGTTCTTACCCCTACAGTTGGATCACCAATGATGTTTTCAGCTGGGTGATCTTTCTTGTATCTCCATTCCTTTGGAAGATTTTCATGTTCAATGTGTATTTGTTGCAGGTCTTCCAGAGGTGGATCTTCCTTGTACTCAATTGATGTGTTCTTTAACTTCTTGGACAAATCATCTGCATCATCAATGTCACTATCTTCTTCCTTACTCAAGGAATGGTTAGTTTCATCAAAGATAATGTGCACAGATTGCTCTATCAATAGTGTACGCTTATTAAATACTCTATAACCTTTGGGTTTAGAAGCATACCCCATGAAGATGCCTTCATCTGATTTGGCATCCAACTTACCAATGCCTCTTTTGTCGTTGTTGTGAATGAAGCATGGACATCCAAAAGTTCTGAAGTGATTGATCTTTGGCTTCTTTCCCTTGTACAGCTCATAGGCAGTCTTCTTTAGGATTGGCCTGATCATCACCCTGTTGATGATATAGCTTGTTGTATTCACTGCTTCGGCCCAAAAATATCTTGGCAAATCATATTCTGACAGCATTTTTCTTGCCATGTACAATAATGTTCTGTTCTTTCTTTCAGCAACTCCGTTCTGCTGTGGTGTCCTTGGTGCTGAGAAGTTGTGCTCAATCCCTTTGTCATCATAGAATTTTACAAATTTGTCATTTTGGAATTCTCCTCCATGATCTGACCGGATTCCAACAATGTAGTACTTCTTGTCTCTTTTCACCTTTCTACTGAAACATACCCATGTGAATCTGGAGTAATCATCCACTATTACGAAACCGAAACTCTTTCCTCCAAGACTTGTGGTCCTCATTGGCCCAAACAAATCCATGTGAAGGAGTTTAGCTGCCACGTCTCGAGAATTACGCAGCGGATATTTAATGCAAAATAATTCGAGATGATATCTCGAGACATGAACAGTCGGAAAATAAGTCTCTAGCTAGCACGCACTAAATGTATAACAATATACATCATTATAGGGCCCAAATATTGAACTCAACTAATCTTTTATTGAAATCTCAACTCATTATATTCCAAATGGAAACTATTACAAGACTAAGACTCAATAAAAGAAAAAGTACATAATACCTCACTTCCTACTACATTGTTCTAACACTCAAAATAAACTAACTATAGATAGACTCATAATTGGAACGCTCATCACTCGGACGCATTCCCATCCTCGACTTGATCTTCCTCTTGAACTTCATAGTCACCTAGATTGAGCAAACTAGCCCAGTAGGATTTATATCTCAATGTGCGGTCAATGATATATGTGATTAACATTTTAGAACTAGATAAGCACGATGAATGTCATGATATGCATGTGCGAATAAAACTCATTAAAACATGATACATAGACAAGCTAGATAGAGTGATCACGATAGAACATGATTTTTGAACAAGATGAAAAGATAGAACTAGCAATAGATCACTCTGTATGAGCACACAAGATTTCACTTGATGTCAATAGCTTTCAAGAACGCAAGATATCACTAATTGCAATAAATGCAGGATGGCCATATCACGCAAGCAAGCAAGCACGAACGAGTACGATCATGTAACACTAATCAGGCACGTAGAGACTAATGTACACCAAGAAAAGATCTATCAAGAATGTACACTAGGACACGTGTATGTGGTTATTGTATCTATCATTCAACACGCACGCACGACTCCCAGCGCAGATGCAATGCCAGTAATCATTATACCTAATGGTTAACTGTATATTTATGACTCTTCGTCATTGGGGCTAGACTGGAGCCCTTGGACACTCGCCGTGCCCGGTCAGCATCTCACTTAAATTTTAAATGTAGATACCCACAGTCATTAATAATTGCCAATGAGAGTTTCAATAAGTAAGCATGTGTAATGTCATGTTCATGATGATGATGAGAATTAGTAATAAGTAATTGAACATGATTCCATGATAACAATGGTCAAGAGATAAATTTGGCAGCATAACGGTATGATTTATACTTTAGTTCAATCATTACATTAATGACTTTAGTCTAGATTGTCAATCACACTCACGAGAACAAGAAGAGAAAGGAAGTGCATGCTATCTCCTGGGAACTTCAATGGTACAACCAACTCGTCAGCCATGGGGGAATCCATGGTCAGAGGAGATTTACGGAGGCCTTAGAGAAAAGGTCACTAGTCTACCGATTCGGAATGACCGGTAGAGAGCTTCCAAATCCCCAAGAAAGGGCTACCTAGAAGTGCAAGTGTGTAGCGATGTACGCGTGTCAATTCACAATCCATCGGTCTCAAACTCACGGAAAACACTTAACATGATGGCATGCAATGAACAATGCATTTAACTACACATGAGTTTGCAAGATTTTAAGATAATAATTATCATTTTAATCAAGCTAGAATAGTAACAAGAGCAAATCATAAGTTTTATTGATGATCATATCATTAAGAAAGCAATTCGAATAATCTTCATGTAATTAAGGCTTTTTAAATGTGTTAAACATTTTTAAGCCATTAAGTAGACATCATGTAATGATCAGACCTAAGATATGTGAATTACAAGCTAAAATATCATATTTAAACAGACCTCAGGTATAATGGTAAGATTTGCAAGAAAAATAAGTGGGGTTTTAGGCAAAATATTGAGGTCGCGACGCACCCCAGTAAGGGTCGCGACGGGGTTGGGACAGAACGCGACAAGAGGATGTGAAGAACGCGACAAGGCAGTCAGAACAGGCAGAGAGATAGCGACAGGGCACTCGTCGCGTTCAGAACGCGACGGATTTGCTGTCGCGACAAGATCTCAGAACGCGGCCTATCGGGCCATCGCGTTCACAGGGTCTGCGCCTGAATCCGACAGAGAAAGGACAGTGCTTTGGATTGCGGACCAGACTTTCCCTGTTTTGACACAGGGTTGTTCTAAAATTAAGAACAAATTGTACAGTGCATGAAAAATCACGAAACCAATTTTAAACCAACCTAGACATGCAATGGTGCTTCTCGTAAATCGGAATTAGAAAACAAGGATGGTTTCGATAGGCTTGAATCAAGTCAAACACAAACGTAGAACCAAGTGCAACCTGAAAATGTAGTATCATGCAGCGACCCTCTTACCATACTTATAACTCTCTAAGTATTGACATTTAGACAAAATGTTCAACACAGGACATGACCAGGACAACCATTATAAAAAGTTTCATGTTGTGTGTTTGCTCTAATTAGGTCTTGAATCACATGCAACATATAAAGAACGGGAAAAGCCCTAACAGTGCGCGACTTTGGAAAAACACTTATAATTCAAAATCTACTCATTGAAATTCGATGAAACCAGTGGGAAACGAAAGTTAACTTGATGATCTACACATTGGTATAGGATATGTTAAGGTTTGGCCCGAGAAATCCTACTTTCTGGTTGAAGAAATCCCATTTTTCCATAAAACCCATGTTCAGACCACTTAGAGGAAAACGCTTAATACTCCGTGTATACTGCATGGAATTTGGCCATTCCTCTTGGGTTAGAACGTAGACTTGACCCTATTTCCAGGGGTATAGTACTTACAAGGTTTGGTTATGGTTTGACTCACCTTTGGTCGACTTCAAGTGGATGGTTTGTGCAGGTCGCAGCAGACGAGAAGGGGAAGAAGATGAGCTTCTTGTGGTCGTTCCACAGCTCCTCAGCCACCAAGAGCTCCTCCACACGACCCTAGAAAGTTCTAAAACTCATCCCTAAGGTTTGGTGAAGAGTATTTAAGCAACCATGGTGTTTAGGAGTCCTATTATGACTAGGAAAGCCAAGTTGCGGTTTTGACATGTTAGTTTCCTATTTTTGAGGATTTCTTCCTCCCTTTGAGTGTGTGAGGCTTTAGGAAACCTCCCACCATAGTTAATCATGAATTTGGGTTGCCAAGAATGCATGATTGCATCCCAATTCAACTCAAATTGTCTATTTCTAATTTCAGCCTATTTAGAGTTACGAATTTCCATGCATTTTCTAGCTTCATTTGATTTTTGGGTCATATGTGGTTCATTGGCCCAATTAAGATATTGGGTAATTAATATATAATGTTGGAAGTCTCTCCAACACTTTTATTTAATTTTTGATTGCGTCATATTTCCGTGTTAACGGTTTTCCGACTTGTTTCCTAATTTGGATAATCAGTCACAATAACTCTTAAACCAAGCCCAAATGATTTTTATTGACTAAAATTTCTTGATGGGTCATTAGAGGATATTATTTGAAGTCCATATATAATTTTTATTTAATTTTCTGACTCATCCAAGTGTGTGTCATAATGATTTTCCGACTTATTCATAAATTACGATAATAAGTCGTGAAACACTTTAAACTTGGCTAATCCAATTTTTCTTGGCACAAATTTCTTTGTGCAACTTTTAGTAATAATGTTTTGGGTTGATTGATAATTTTTACAGATTTTTCCAATGTATTTTAGCACATACGATAATGATACGTATGTTTTAAATACTCCGATATTATGGAAATTATTTATTTCCATTTATTTTGAATTTCTATGTAATTAAAATTTTCGGGGTGCTACACCCCCCCCACTTAAGAGAATTTGGTCCCCAAATTCATAGATCATTAAGTGGCTTTTGATAGTTATGATCCTTGAGGTCCTTTTGGATTTAATCACTCTAACTTGTTTAAACATCGTGGATGCTAGTCCAACATCGACAACTATGGACACTGTATTATCCATTTGATTCCTTCCACTCCTGTTTTTCTTCCACGGTTGTTATAACTCTATCTTAATCTTCCAGACAAACTACGGTATAATTACTAGATTATTCCTTTCTAATTTCTCCTTAATGATCTCCCCCACTTAAATATGTACTAATAAGAAAGCATCATAAGATCAATCTAGGGGTTTAATAATCATACCTCCTTCCAGAAGCTCCGCTTGCGTTATAGCATTCACACGTCCTTGACGCTTTACCACTCCCTGGTTCTTTCCAAGTTGGTCTTTTAGCATGGGACAGTTCGGTATAAGATGTTCCTGACTCCCACATCGCAGGCAAGCCCCGGCCTTCTTCCAGCACTTGTCCGATTGGTGCCCAGGCTTGTTGCAAAATTTACAATGTTCCACCATCGTTGTTTCTTCTACTTTGATTTTTTTCTCCATGCCATAGTCCTTCCCAGTGGTTGGCCTTTTGTTGTTGTTGTAGTTGTTGTTAGTGGGGAAAGTTCCAGTTGTATCTACTGCTCCCCTTTTTATAAAGGTCGATTTTGAGATGTCTTTCCCCTTATGCCTTCCACCATGCTCGGGCATCCTTAGTGAATTGAAAAGTGGCCAGTAACACCTTCTCCCAATTAGTGCATTGCATGACCCGAAAGATCCTTTCTATTTCCTCCTGCCAGTTCTCTGCTTCGTCCAAGTCAGGGGATCCAGAGAAGAGAGGGGGGTTTAAACTCCTAAAGTTGCGGTGTAAATCACCCGCTCCATTCTTGCAGCTGCAGCGTGAACTACATTTTGTAATGCCTGGGTCAGACCAGCCATAGTGTCTTGCATAGCTTGCCATTGGTTGCGAGCCATTGCGGTTGAGTGAGAGAGTTATGAGGGTTCCTGATAAAAGGAAGAAAACCAATTAATGTCTCTAGATGCATTATAAGAGTTAATGGGTAGGAGTGTTTAATTTTTTTCTAACATATTCCCAGTCTCTACCCATTCTCGCCAGGTAATATATTAATTTTCCATGACCTAGGTTCCATAGGTATCTCCTATTCCTGAGATATATCCTATTTGGGTTTCCTAGGCTCTGATACAACTAAACTGTCACGTCCTGAGAATTAAGCAGCATATATTTAATGCGGAATAATTCGAGATGATATCTCGAGACGTGAACATTCAGCAAATAAGCCTCTAGCTAGCACGCACTAAATGTATAACAACATACATCATCATAGGGCGCAAATATTGAACTCAACTAATCTTTTATTCAAATCTCAACTCATTATATTCCAAATGGAAACTATTACAGGACTAAGACTCAATAAAAGAAAAAGTACATAATACCTCACTTCCTATTACATTGTTCTAACACTCAAAATAAACTAACTATAGATAGACTCATAATTGGAACGCTCATCACTCAGACGCATTCCCATCCCCGACTTGATCTTCCTCTTGAACTTCATAGTCACCTAGATTGGGTAAAAGTAGGGGATGAGCAAACTAGCCCAGTAGGATTTATATCTCAATGTGCGGTCAATGATATAAGTGATTAACATTTTAGAAGTAGGTAAGCACGATGAATGTCATGATATGCATGTGCGAATAAAACTCATTAAAACATGATACATGGACAAGCTAGATAGAGTGATCACGATAGAACAAGATTTTTGAACAAGATGACAAGATAGAACTAGCAATAGATCACTTTGTATGAGCACGCAAGATTTCACTTGATGTCAATAGCTTTCAAGAACGCAAGATATCACTAATTGTAATAAATGAAGGATGGCCATGTCATGCAAGTAAGCATGCACGCACGAGCACGATCATGTAACACTAATCAGGCACGTAGACACTAATGTACACCAAGAAAAGATCCATCAAAAAATGTACACTAGGACACGTGTATGTGGTTATTGTATCTATCATTCAACACGCACGCACGACCCCCAGTGCAGATGCAATGCCAGTAATCATTATACCCCATGGTTAACAATATATTTATGACTCTCCGTCATTGGGGCTAGACTGGAGCCCTTGGACACTCGCCATGCCCGGTCAGCATCTCACTTAAATTTTAATTGTAGATACCCACAGTCATTAATAATGGCCAATGAGAGTTTCAATAAGTAAGCATGTGTAATGTCATGTTCATGATGATGATGAGAACTAGTAATAAGTAATTGAACACACTTAACATGATGGCATGCAATGAACAATGCATTTAACTACACAGGAGTTTGCAAGATTTTAAGATAATAATTATCATTTTAATCAAGCTAGAATAGTAACAAGAGCAAATCATAAGTTTCATGAATGATCATATCATTAAGAAAGAAATTTGAATAATCTTCATGTAATTAAGACTTTTTAAATGTGTTAAACACTTTTAAGCCATTAAGTAGACATCATGTAATGATCAGACCTAAGATATGTGAATTACACGCTAAAATATCATATTTAAATAGACCTCAGGTTTAGCGGTAAGATTTGCATGAAAAATAAGTGTGGTTTCAGGAAAAATACTGAGGTCGCGACGCACCCCAGTAAGGGTCGTGACGGGGTCGGGACAGAACGCCACAAGAGGATGTCAAGAATGCGACAAGGCAGTCAGAACATGCAGAGAGATAGAGACGGGGCGCTCGTCGCGTTCAGAACGTGACGGGTTTGCTGTCACGACAAGACCTTAGAACGCGGCCTATTGGGCCGTCGCGTTCACAGGGTCTGCGCCTGAATCCGACAGAGAAAGGACAGTGCTTTGGATTGCGGACCAGACTTTTCCTATTTTGACATGGTTTTTCTAAAATTAAGAACAAATTGTACAGTGCATGAAAAATCACGAAACCAATTTTAAACCAACCTAGACATGCAAGGGTGCTTCCAATAATTGGAATTAGAAAACAAGGATGGTTTCGATAGGCTTGAATCAAGTCAAACACAAATGTAGAACCAAGTACAACCTGAAAACATAGTATCATGCAACGACCCTCTTTCCATGCTTATAACTCTCTAACTGTTGACATTTAGATAAAATGTTCAACACAAGACATGACCAAGACAACTAGTAGAAAAACTTGCATGTTGTGGGTTTTCTCTAATTCGGTCTTAAATCACATGCAACACATAAAGAACGGGAAAAGCCCTAATAGTGTGCGACTTTGGCAAAACGCTTATAATTCAAAATCTACTCATTGAAATTCGATGAAACCAGTGGGAAACGAAATTTAACTTGATGATCTACACATTGGTATAGGATATGTTAATGTTTGGCCCGATAAAACCAACCTTCTGGGTTGAAGAAGTCCCATTTTTCCAGAAAACCCGTGTTCAGACCACTTGGAGGAAAACGCGTAATACTCTATGTATACTGCATGGAATTTGGGCATTCCACTTGGGTTAGAACATAGGCTTGATCCTCTTTCCAGGGGTATAGGCCATGCAAGGTTTGGTTATGGTTTGACTCACCTTTGGTCGGCATCAAGTGGATAGTTTGTGCAGGTCGCAGCAGACGAGAAGGGGAAGAAGATGAGCTTCTTGTGGTCGTTCCACAGCTCCTCAACCACCAAGAGCTCCTCCACATGACCCTAGAAAGTTCTAAAACTCGTCCCTAAGGTTTTGTGAAGAGTATTTAAGCAACCATGGTGTTTAGGAGTCCTATTATGACTAGGAAAGCCAAGTTGCGGTTTTGACATGTTAGTTTCCTATTTTTGAGGATTTCTTCCTCCCTTTGAGTATGTGAGGCTTTAGGAAACCTCCCACTATAGTTAAGCACGAATTTGGGTTGCCAAGAATGCATGATTGCATCCCAATTCAATTCAAATTGTCTCTTTCTAATTTCAGCCTATTTAGAGTTACGAATTTCCATGCATTTTCTAGCTTCATTTGATTTTTGGTTCATATGTGGTCTATTGGCTCAATTAAGATATTGGGTAATTAATATATAATGTTGGAAGTCTCTCCAACACTTTTATTTAATTTTTGATTGCGTCGTATTTCCGTATTAACGGTTTTCCGACTTGTTTCCTAATTTGGATAATCGGTCAAAATAACTCTTAAACCTAGCCCAAATGATTTTTATTGACCAAAATTTCTTGATGGGTCATTAGAGGATATTATTTGAAGTCTATATATGATATTTATTTAATTTAATGACTCATCCAAGTGTGTGTGATAATGATTTTCCGACTTATTCATGAATTACGATAATAAGTCGTTAAACACTTTAAACATGGCTAATCTGATTTTTCTTGGCACAAAGTTCTTTGTGCAACTTTTAGTAATAATGTTTGGGGTTGATTTATAATTTTTACAGATTTTTATGATGTATTTTAGCACATACGATAATGATACGTATGTTTTAAATACTCTGATATTATGGAAATTATTTATTTCCATTTATTTTGAATTTCTATGTAATTAAATTTTTTGGGGTGTTACATCTAAGGGTTTAGAGGTGGTTACCACAGTCTTTGATTTGAAGGAACTCTTAGTGTGGTTCCCTTTTGCACACGGTCTGCAGATATCATCCATTTTAGTGCTGACCTTTGGCAGACCTTCCACAAGACTTCTCTTTCTGAGCTTGTTCATGCCATCCAAACTGCAGTGGCCTAATCTTCTGTGCCATAGCTCAGTTGACTGCTCTTTGCTGGCTGCTAAACAAACGTCTTGATCTTTGAGTTCTTCAAGGTATAGTACATATAGATTCTTTTCTCTGTTAGCTTCAAAGATAACTGCTCCATCCTTCATAATGCTGCACTTGGATTCTTGAAATTTGATTTGGTGTCCCTTGTCACATAGTTGGCTGATACTTATAAGGTTATGCTTTAGACCTTTGACACATAGAACATCTTCAATAATAGTTTTGCTATTGCTGCCAACAGATCCACTCCCAATAACAGTCCCTTTCCCATTGTCTCCATAGGTGACTGTTCCTTCTTCAGCTTCTAGATGGGAGAATAATCTTTTATTTCCTGACATGTGCCTTAAGCACCCACTATCTAAATACCATTTGGATGCTCGAAGGTTACCCTGAAATGAAAACATTAAGTTTTAGGTACCCAAATTCTTTTTGGGTCCTTGTTGGTTAGTGTCATCAATTATTCCTTTTATTACCCATTTCTTGTTCTTAGTTAGACATGTTATTTTTGTGTGTCCTAATTTGTTGCAGTGGCTGCAACATGTTACTCTTGTTACTTTTTCATATGAAGCGTATTTAAAGTTAGATTTATATGATGTCTCTTGTTCAGTTACAAATTTATGGGTTGGATATATTTTCGGATAAATAATGGTTTCTTCATTGTCTAGAGAGGTGTATCCTATTCCTTGTTTATTCTTCCCTGATCGTCTAGCACCTTTTAATACTAAGGAATTTTTACCATTAGTAAATTTCTCCAGCGTCTTTGATAGTTTGTCATTTTCTTCACTTAAGGCTTTGATTTTTATTCTTAGTTCATCTAATTTCTCCTGTTTTTCTAATATGATTATTAGTTTATTCTTATCTTTTAGATCGTCACATAATAGATCATTTCTTATTTTCAGTTCAGATACTTGTTTTTTCTAATTAATTCATTTTCTGATTTTAAATCTGAGTTTGTGTTTTCTAGACAGGCAATACTCTTCTTACTAGCTTTTAGTAACTTAGATACATTTCTATATTTATCATATAGTTTATTAAATGCTTCTTCTAAATTGTCTGAATCAGAATCATTGCAAGAATCAAAAAAGGAGTCAGAGGTTACCTTTTCGTTTGTATTGGCCATGAAAGCCAAGTTGGCTTCTTCTTCTCCCTCATTGCTCTGGGTTGACTCACTGTCAGAGTCACTGTTGTTCTCTCACGCAGCTGCCATTGCTTTCTTTTTGTACTTTCTAAATTTTCTGAAGTTGTCCTTCTTCTTGTATTCACCTTTCTTGAGCTTTGGACATTCTGCCTTGATATGTCCGGGCTTCTTACACTCATAACATATCGGCTCGGTCTTCTTCTGATATTTTCCTTCTGATTTCTTGAACTTCTTGTGTTTCTTGAAGTGTCTTCTACCAGATTGGAACTTCTTCTTCTTTGCTAGGATGCGTTGTAATCTCCTGGACAACATTGCTTCTTCATCTTCACTGTCCTTGCTGCTTTCATTGTTGTCTGAGAGTTCATCTGATGAGTCTTCTTCAGCTTTAAGGGCATTTGAGTGCTTCCTTCTGCTCGAGGACTCTCCCAACCTTACCTTGTTAATCTCATGGGCCATAAGGGACCCAGTGAGCTTCTCCAACGACATTTTTTTCAAGTCGTTGGCTTCCTTAATGGCTGTTACCTTTGGGGTCCATGAGGGTTGTAGGGATCTGAGAATCTTCCTAACCATATCTCCAATTTCATATGTCTTCCCAAGTCCAGCTAAGCCGTTTGTAATGTCTGTAAATCTACTGAACATCTGAGTTATGGATTCACCTGGTTGCATCTGAAATCTTTCATACTGTATTACAAGAATGTCAATCCTTGTCTCTTTCACTTTGTATGTCCCTTCATACGTGATTCTAAGCTTTTCCCACATCTCCATTGTGGATTTGCAGGCTGAAACTCTGCTGAATTCCTTCTTACTGAGAGCACAACACAGGATGCTCTTAGCTTTACAGTTGAGGGAGATCTTCTTCCTATCATCGTCTGTCCAGTTCTGCCTTGAGTTCAGGATAACAAGATCTCCTTCTTCTGTAATTAACCAGATCTGATAGTCCAATCCTTGCAGAAAATACTCCATTCTGGTCTTCCAGTAAGTGTAGTCTTCACCATCGAAGAGAGGGGGGCAGTTGACAAACTGACCTTCAATGTTTCCTTGGGCTGCCATGCATCTTTACTCTTCAGATTGTTGGATCTTCTTCTTTGTCGAAGAGACTAGCTCTGATACCACTTGTTACCCAGTTAGGTAGCCCAGAGGGGGGGTGAATGGGTCTTTAAAGTTTATCAGCTAATACCTGTTCACTAAAAATGTTCACAGAGAAATACACTTTGAAGATTGTTAGTGTTAGTAAAGAGAAACAACAATCACACGAAGACAATCACACAACACAAGATGTATCCTGGTTCGGATCTCCTCTCCACAGGAGTCCTACATCTAGTCCCTGAGCAACAACTCAGGATTTCACTAACTAGGGTACAGTCCCCCTATGGACACTACAACACCCAGCCCAGCTGGTCTTCTCTTCACAGCCTGAAGAGGAACAACACCCTGGATACCCCACCAGGTCTTCCTTCTCAACAGAGGGGAACACACACAGAAACAAGTAAGCAAGAGATTAAGCCCCTAGATCAAGATTTGATAAGCCAAGATCTGAAGCAAGGGACTGAGAGCAATGAGATCTATAAACAAAAGCTCACTCTCAGAACCAAACAAGCTCTCTCGAAAATCTACAAACAATGCAGAGTGCAAAGAGCTAATCTAATGGAATGAGGCTTGGCTATTTCTTGAGAACTCGTAGAGGACTTGATGATCAGAGAGTTTTCTATGACTGTCGTTCTCTATCTAGGTGTGTATATGTTTCTGGAGCTCCTTTCTTCAATATATATATCTTCAATTTGAAATCTAAATGTTGAAGTATCCGTTGCCTCTAGCTTTAAGTGGAAGTTAGACTGAGTGGCAGTTGAAAGGTTTGCGGAATCCCAATATGGTAATCTAGAAGGGGGGTTGAATAGATTACTACCAATTAAAGTATGAAAACAACCCTTTTTCAATCACAACAAAGTCTTTTGAATTTTCTGTAGAAACAATGTGAGACTTAAATGTGTTGACGATGCGTAGGTGAGTTAGCAATCTATCTAGTGTGTGAATACAACGTGCCTATCAAGCATCTAACGTGAAAATCGTTCAAACCACAAGACACGAAGATTTACGTGGTTCGGAGTACATAAATCGTGTATCCTACGTCCACGGCACACACACACACACAGTTAAAACTACTTATCAGCGAGTTTGGTGACTACAACTCACACACACACGTGTTTTCTGATGTGCACCCACGATCAGAACAACACACACACTTGATCTCAAGCACAAGGATTGCTTGAATCACCACAACACACACACAGATGGTAGAAATATTAAAACAGAGAGAGTTCTGAATGAGAGAATGAATCCTGGTGAAGAACTCTTCTGAGAACGCCTGGAGGAAGTTCAATCTTCGATTTGAATGCTTTGAGTCGATGGAAAAGGTTGAATCCTCGACGTTCTTCTTTCAGGAACTACTGGATCGACGGATCTTTAGGGCTCTGTGCAGCAGTCTGAAGCAGGGCAGCAGCAACTCTTGTGAAACTTGGAGTAGCTCTAGGGTTTTTGGTTGTGGCTGCTTCTCTGCGAAATTTCCTTCAAAGAGGTGTTTAAATATAGGAGTACTCACATGGAGAAACGTGAGAGTTGGAAACACCTCCTAGGAAAACTTAGAAACTTTCCGTAGTTTGAATTGTACTCCGTCTGTCGACAGGTCTTGGCCATCTGTCGACAGGCGACAGTAAGACAGAAGTATGGATCTTTAGCTCTATGAGATATGTCGACAGTCGAAGACCATCTGTCGACAGATGTGCTCTTTTGTGTAAACGACAGAAGTCTGGATATCTGGACTGTGAGATCTATCGACAGCTGATCTGTCATCTGTCGACAGATGAAGAATTTCTGAACTATGGGTCTTCTGGCAGACCACACCTGTGAGATCTGTCAATCGGTCTTTTGTGTCTGTCGACGGGTAACCTTGTTTTTGCTTTTTGTTATCTTTTTCACTTGCTTGGAGAGATCTTGACTTTGTGCATTTGTACCTACATGATGAAACATGTAAAACTAAGTATTTTGAATACACAAATAATCAAGTATTGCATTGGTTTCTATTTCATGTGTTACATGTATCAAACCTCAATTGAAGTTATTCATCATCGAAAAACATGTTTCTATAAATGTTAGAATGAAAACCCAACATTCTCCCCCTTTTTGATGATGACAAAATTTATCAATTAATGCACATTGAGGTTTCTCCCCCTTTTGACAACATCTAAAAGCATTAATCAGACAAACATATAGACAACTATGGAACATGGCACTGTGAATTCATTGATTTGAAGGAGGCATACACAGTACAAAAAGTTGTTTAACTGAGAGTAAACATGAAAGAGAAAGAAGATACATGACCACAAAGTGAAATAAAAAGACCATAAGACTCAGACAAGACAAGACATAGACACTACGTGAAGACCCATTCCTAGACATAAAGCCTATCTAGGCAGCATCATCAGCAGGCAGAGTTGGAGCCTGACGAGTGTTATGCATCTCTGTCTAAAGCCTTGTCATACGGAGCTAGAGCTAGACTTGAGTGTCCGCAAGTGATTCCGGACTCGAATCCACTGTGTCCAATCTTGTGTTCAGGTTCTCAAATCCAGTGGTCATCTGTAGCTGTAACTGTGCAAGCAAATCTCGAATGGATGGTTGAGCTGGAGCATCAATAACAATCTCTACGCCCGGCATACCATGTGATCCAGACTGGGAGCCTTCATCCTCGCCATCTTCAGCATCTTCAGAAAGATTCTCAACTTCGTCTTCAACATTCTCCTCTACGTCATCAGCAGGTGCTTTACCCTTAAGTTCCTGGGTAACAATTCCATCAACAAGTTTGTATCCCATGCGATGTGCTGTAGTGAGATCAACGCTGTTGTGAGAATTTAGCTCTATGCACTCGCTGTCTGGAATGTCAATGCCGATGAACCTCATGAGGGAGGTAAGTGGACAGGCAAAGGGCATCGACCTCCGGGGTTGGTAGAATGTTTTTTTGATAAGACTTAACATCAGAAGCGGGAGATTAATGGGTTCACAAATGAGGAAGAAGGTGAAGAGAGATTTGTGAACATCGGTGACCAACTCCCGACTGCCATGTTTAGGCGCAATCATGGTAGTGAATATGTGATGGATCATCCTGATCAATGGAGGAAATGAGTTTGCATTCAGTTTAGAGATTTTCTTGGTACCATCATAATCCTTAAGTGTGAGGAGAGGGTAGTAGACAGAGGCATCCGGTTTGTGGCTTAGGATATCAACTCTAGAATTGGGGATTTGAAGGGTTGTGCAAAGAAGATTTTCAGTGAGTTGAAAAATGGTGCCCTTGACGGTGGTAAAGAAACGATTATCTGGAGTGAAGCCAAGGTGGTTGTAGAAGTCACGAACGGCAAAAGGAGAATACCGCATGTGACGGTAGAGAAACGGAGTCTAGCCCTGATTGTCGAATAGGGGATGGAGATTAGGAAACATGACGGCCAAGGACTCAAACTCTACATACTGTTGCTGGACAAACTAGGTATGCGTTCCCTTTGAGTGGGTGAGGTGAAGACGGGGAGGCACCACAAGCTCGGGAAGACGATCGTCCCGATGCTTTGTCCTGCGCTCAGCCTCAGCCCCCTTCGGCCCGAGAAGAGGAGGGACGACAGCGAGAAGCCAATTTCTTGGACAGCCTGGAAGACATGAGGAAGGCTAGAAGAAGAAGGATGAGCATGAGAGAGAGACGTGGGTGAGGGCTCGGATGAGAGGAAGGAAGATCGGAGGAAGGTAGGGTTTTCTCGTCCAGAACAGGGGATGGAGATATGGAGAGGAGGTGAAGAGGGGTTTTGGTGGTAGGATGAGAAGGGTTCCTATGGATGCCTTTTTATAGAAAGAGGAGGGGATTTTAAAAGGCAGGCCCTACCAAAAAAGCCCCAAACGGCGTGCCCGTTGGACTTCCCAAACTGGGTCTGCCGCCGGCTGTCGACAGATAATAGGGGATCTGTCGACAGATCCTGCAGAGTTTCTGCCAGTGATATTTGATGTGGATTTTGAAGAAAGAAATGGGAGCATTGGTTACATGAGTCATATTTGTAAGGTGTAAGATGGGTAAACACATATTGTAACCTATCATTGTCATGGACATTAAGGCTCTCCCACTTACCTAAATGGTTTAAACATAATACCCAAGGGACTTAAAGTTAAAGCATGAAGAGAACATTTTTCCATTCGTTGAGAAAAGACACCATTACCCTTGGTTGATTAAGGACATTGTAGATCAACACTATCCCAAGTTTATGATGATCAAATGATGATTGAAATAAATGTCTAAACCTCTGGATAGCCATAGACAATACATGACCTTTTGATTTGAGACACTTTGGAGGCTTCACACTATTTCATTCAAATATATATTTTTATAAGACAAGAATGCAATGGGAAAAGTGATATTCAAGATAACTTCACACCTTTTGACATGAGGATAAACATGACAAGTGCCCGTACCCCCAGTTACTCAGTCGAAGTTTCCATTATACCGTTGTATAGAGATAATGAGTTTGGTTTTTGACGCGAGGGCAGACATTTGTGATGCCCGTCTCCCCGGTTACTCAGCAAGACCCATCATAGCTCTACCTTTATCCCAAATTTTGTTTTTTTTTTTTAAATGACGTTATATATACTTTTCGGAAAGAGGTAGCTTTTCTCCATGTTAGCTGAATCTTAAGATCAAGGAGATGTATATGATGATCCTTCAGTTCAAGACATAAAGTTCAATAACCATGAGATTTTTCAATTGTATTGAGAATGGTGTGAGCCTACAAGGAAATTATTCAATGGAGTTTAGGTGTTAATCCTCTAAGATAGTTCAATGTTTTCAAAATGATGTAACATAACCCCAAGCATGAGTAGTATGTCCAAATCATGGTGGTTTAGGGGATAGCATCAGTATCATGTATATATGATGAAGTTAAACATGTATATCCACCCAATAAACACCTTAGTGAAAGTTCATGAACCTACTGAACAAGTAGGATGTGAAAATAGGCATGAATTACTTGAAGAGTTGGTGTCTGTCGACAGCTAGAGAAGTGTCTGTCGACAGATCACACAGACAGAAGAAAGGCCAGTTCGGACAGAGCAGAACCTATGAGATCTGTCGACAAATAAGTTGTTGTCTGTCGACAGATTGCACAGACATAAGAATTAGAGTTCTGTGAGGCCTGATCTGTCGACAGATGGAGTGGGAGCTGTCGACAGATGCCTGTGCAAAGCTGGTTTAAGTTTAGAATGAAGAGTGAGATGATCATGACAAGTGAGGGAATTGAAAATACACATTGAATGAGTGATTCTCCTCTCATGAAGGACATCGAACCTAGACTTGCTCCCCCATAGTGTGTGCTCATGTGAAAAAAAGCAATTTAGTAATCAAGACACACTATTACAACTGGACTAATCATGTGAGCACACCAAGCTTTCAGGAAGACAGATTGTTAAGATTGTCAATGTTTCACTAAAGTGGAGAATGGGCAAATTGTAAAGAAACTCATCCTTATATAAAGTACATACCCCTTACATGCATGTCAACTATGGATACTTGGCGGAGGATCTTTCCTCTACGCATAATGAGAGTTTCCAAACAAGCTTTACTTGTTCTTCCACAAACACTATTTAATATACCTCATAGTTGGTGCACACAAGAGACATATGCTCAGTATATGGATAAGTTTCACTGCAATTTACACAATCCCAATTCTCTTCTCAAAGTTGTGAATCTATCTTCAGCTAGAGGTTTGGTAAAGATGTCAGCCAATTGTTTTTCTGTGGGTATGAAACTGATTTCTAAGTTTTTGTTGGCTACCTCATCTCTCAAGAAATGGTGACGGATTTCTATATGTTTTGTCCTAGAGTGTTGAATGGGATTCTTTGATAAGTTGATTGCACTGGTGTTGTCACATATGATAGGTGTGCATCCAATATCAATGTTATAGTCACACAACTGACTTTTTATCCACAACACTTGTGCCGCACAACTCCCTGCAGCAACATATTCTGCCTCTGCAGTGGATAGTGCAACCGAGTGTTGCTTCTTGGATGCCCACGAAACCATGCAACTGCCAAGGATTTGGCAATAGCCACTAGTGCTTTTCCTATCAATTTTACATCCAGCATAGTCAGCATCAGAATATGAAACCAACTCAAAGCTACTAACTATTGGATACCAAAGACCCAAATCAAACGTACCTGAGAGATATCTGAAAATTCTCTTAACGGAAATTAAGTGGCTTTCCTTTGGACTAGATTGGTATCTAGCACAAAGGCAAACACTGAACTGGATGTCTGGTCTACTTGCAGTAAGATAAAGGAGTGAGCCAATCATACCTCGAAATTGTTTGGCATCTAGCGATTTACCTTTCGCATCACTTTCTAGCTTAATGCTTGTGCTCATATGTGTTGAGGCATGTTTAGCTTCTTCAAACTGAAACTTTTTCAGTAGCTCTTTGACATATTTTTCTTGGTTGATGAAGAATCTGTGTTCCAATTGTTTGACCTGCAAACCAATTTTTTGAATTGTCTAGTGAGCATAGCCATTTCTTCATTCTCACTCTCACTAGACGATTCAGACTCATTATTTTCCTGACTTATCTCCTTTTTGGAAGCTGAAGAACTCTTCCTGGATGCCTTCAAGGCAAGTGACTTCCTAGGATTTTCTTCAGTTTCCTTTCTTTTGACATTCAGTTCATAAGTCATCAGAGAGCCAATCAGTTCATCTACTTTCATTTTTGAGAGGTCTTTGGAATCCTCAATGACTGTGGCTTTGGTGTTCCATGAGGATGGAAGAGACCGAAGTATCTTCCTCACCAAGTCACTATCTGAGTATTCCTTTTTAAGACCTTTCAATCCATTTATTATTATCATGAATCTAGTAATCATGTCAGAGATGGTTTCATTATTATTCATTTTGAACATTTCATATTCTGAAACCAACATGCTTACCTTTGATTCTCTTACCTCAGACGTACCTTCATAGATCAGCTCAAGCTTGTCCCACATCTCCTTTGCTGAGGTGCATGTGGAGACTCTCGAGTATTCCTTCGGATGGACCGCGCACTGCATCATGTTGAGGGCGCTCCAGTTGAGTGTCCCCTTGGCGATCTGGTCCTTAGTCCAGGTATCCTCGTCATGAGGCAATTCACATGCTCCTTTTCTGACTATTTTCCAAAGTTCGAAATTTTATACTCGTAGAAACACCTACATTAGATTTTTCCAATACGGATAGTCAGTGCCATCAAAGAAGGGTGGCCTGGTCACTGAGTGTCCCTCGGCCATATAACCCTTGTTAGATTCCATTTGACCGTGAATCTCCTGATCGTTAGATCAACCAGATAAAGCATTAAATCGGAGAAACTCGGCTCTGATACCAATTGAATGGTTTGCGGAATCCCAATATGGTAATCTAGAAGGGGGGTTGAATAGATTACTACCAATTAAAAGTATGAAAACAACCCTTTTTCAATCACAACAAAGTCTTTTGAATTTTTTGTAGAAACAACGTGAGACTTAGACGTGTTGACGATGTGTAAGTGAGTTAGCAATCTATCTAGTGTGTGAATACAACGTGCCTATCAAGCATCTAACGTGAAAATCGTTCAAACCACAAGACACGAAGATTTACGTGGTTCGGAGTACACAAATCCTATATCCTATGTTCACGGCACACACACACACACTGATAAAACTGCTTATCAGCGAGTTCGGTGACTACAACTCACACACACACGTGTTTTCTGATGTGCACCCATGATCAGAACAACACACACACGTGATTTCAAGCCCAAGGATTGCTTGAATCACCACAACACACACGCAGATGGTAGAAATATGAAAGCAGAGAGAGTTCTGAATGAGAGAATAAATCCTGGTGAAGAACTCTTCTGAGAATGCCTGGAGGAAGTTCAATCTTCGATTTGAATACTTTGAGTCGATGGAGAAGGTTGAATCCTCGACGTTCTTCTTTTAGGAACTGCTGGATGGACGGATCTTTAGGGCTCTGTGCAGCAGTCTGAAGCAGGGCAGCAACAACTCTTGTGAAACTTGGAGTAGCTCTAGGGTTTTTGGTTGTGGCTGCTTCTCTGCGAAATTTCCTTCAAAGAGGTGTTTAAATATAGGAGTTCTCACATGGAGAAACGTGAGAGTTGGAAACACCTCCTAGGAAAACTTAGAAACTTTCCGTAGTTTGAATTGTACTCCGTCTGAAGACAGGTCTTGGCCATCTGTCGACAGGCGACAGTAAGACAGAAGTATGGATCTTCAGCTCTGTGAGATCTGTCGACAGTCGAAGACCATCTGTCGACAGATGTGCTCTTTTATGTAAACGACAGAAGTCTGGATATCTGGACTGTGAGATCTGTCGATAGCCGATTTGTCATCTGTCAACAGATGAAGAATTTCTGAACTATGGGTCTTCTGGCAGACCACACCTGTGAGATCTGTTGACAGGTCTTTTGTGTCTGTCGACAGGTAACCTTGTTTTTGCTTTTTGTGATCTTTTTCACTTGCTTGGAGAGAGCTTGACTTTGTGCATTTGTACCTACATGATGAAACATGTAAAACTAAGTATTTTGAATACACAAATAATCAAGTATTGCATTGGTTTCTATTTCATGTGTTACATGTATCAAACCTCAGTTGAAGTTATTCATCATCGAAAAACATGTTGCTATAAATGTTAGAATGAAAAACCAACAGCACTTGGAAGCTTCCAGTCAACAGTCCTTTATCCATTTGTGCACTCAAAGAGATAGGATCTTCTGAAGTGTCCTTTGGCTTCTGCAAGGTCCAATTGTTGTGAGATGAATAGCTGACCAAGACCTGCACACAAAGCAAGCTAGAATGATAGACAGCTGAACTGCCTCTTGTTGTCAGTCAACGTTAGTGTGAATATTCATCAAAATAGTAATGCTATTCTGCTGTTCTAAAAGATGCATAAAGAATAGACATGATAATGGACGATATTGTCTGCATGCATGCAGAGATACGTTCAGTCTTCATTAAATGCACATCTGACAGAAGAATATGTGCGAAGACTTTGACTATTCAACCCGTAAAAAGGATAAGTCATATGTCAAGTTGATTGATATGAAATTGATGCATTTATGACTTATGAAATCGTTATGCAACCAAACAACAAATCGTTGTGAGATATGAAAGAATCATTGTGATCATTAAGGAAATCATTATGATTACTTAAGAAGTCGATGCGCAAAGCAAATCATTATGAGAACCAAAGAAATCGATGTGATTACTTAAGCAGTCGATGCGCAAAGCAAGTCGTTATAATATCTGAACCAATCGTTGCGATAAGAAAATCGTTACGACGTCTGAAGAAATCATTGCGATAAGCAAATCGTTACGACGTCTGAAGAAATCGTTGCGATAAGCAAATCGTTACAATAACTAAAGGAATCATTACGATAGCAAATCGTTGCGATGTCTGAAGAAATCGTTGCGATAAGCAAATCGTTACGATGTCTGAAGAAATCGTTGTGATAAGCAAATCATTACGATAACTAAAGGAATCTTTACGATAGAAAATCGTTGCGATAACTAAAGGAATCGTTCTGATAGCAAATCCTTGTGATAACTAAAGGAATCGTTACGATAGCAAATCGTTGCGACGTCTGAAGAAATCGTTGCGATAAGCAAATCATTACGATAACTAAAGGAATCGTTACGATAGCAAATCGTTGCGATAACTAAAGGAATCGTTACGATAGAAAATCGTTTCGACGTCAGAAGAAATCATTGCGATAAACAAATCATTAGGATAACTAAAGGAATCGTTACGATAGCAAAACGTTGCGATAACTAAAGGAATCGTTATGATAGCAAATCGTTGTGAGAACGATTTCTTTTGAATTCAAACGATGTTTCATTCTATGAAGAAATCGATAAGGCACTTATGAAACTGTTATGAGGAAATCATTACACTTCTACTGTAGTCGTCATAATTTATAAAAGAAACTGATGTGTACTAAGAGAAATATCATACTTGATCTTAATGTTTCTTCAGTAAGAATAATACTTACCAATTTGGCTTGATTTTCCTTGTTATATTTCTTGTGCTCAAGACTTATAGAAAATAGGTTAGTGACCTTAATCAAGGGTTTGATAATTATCAACATAACATGGTTTTGTTAATCACCAAAATAGAAATGTGATTAAATTAAATTACATGGGGATAGGCTGTTCATTATGTTCTTCCCCTGCCTTTTACTTGTACTAGCGTGCGTGCGTTGGGACTGTACTTAGAGTGGTACTCGGTGGTCTCACTCTATTTTCTGTTTCCGCACGTACACTTCTAGATTAGCAGTTGACGTTTACTTTCGTTACATATCCTGTTAGACGTAGATTATAGCCCTTCCGGGTCCCCGGATCCGTGGGCGGCGACCGTAAAAATCGGGTCCTTGGCGTGGGCCGAGGGTCGGGTTCTTGGGTCATTATAGTCAACCTCATTGAAGGCATAGGCCGAAGACCTTTATCACAGGCAAAACATTAGCTAACCAATGTGTAAGGTCAGAATAATGAATCCTCTTTGCACCTTGGGCTGTCTTTCGCAGCTCGGCAAAGGACGATCTCTCTGCTCGGACGGAGCCAACCTGGTGCTCGGCGTGCTCGCGTGTGCCCCGAAGCGGTCCTCACGTAACTGACGTGGCAAATAAGGTAAGGTCCGATGATCATGGGACCAATAACTGGGGCTATTAAGACCACGGTCGCGATGACTTGGCAGGACGGTGGCTACTTCCAATCCAACATCAATCACGGAAACCCCCAACGAGATTGGCGGGGTCGTCCAGCTGTTACATAGGGGTCCTAACACTATATAAGAGGCAGACACTCCACAGGCACAGGTACGCTATTCTACCCCATAGTTAGGCCATTCTGCTCGGCTAGCAACTGACAAGATTGTCGGAGTGCCTCCCCGCCAAGGTCTCTCGGCGGGCTTTGCAGGTTAGGTCAGGAGCTCGAAACCCGCGTCACAAGTCGGACAAGCACGCCTTAGACGAAATTCATCAGCTTGGTCGTCTTGGCTCACTCTTTGGCGAGAAGCACCTCAACGGTCACCTCGTTCTGAGCCGATCTATGTTACACCTATTTGATAGCCCACGAATGCGTCGTTAAACACGTGACTAACAATCTCAAATAATCGGCCTACACTAAATATTTAAACGGTAGTTAAGTGGTGAGACCGAGTCGAATCCACGGAGAACTAGATTTTAGAGTTGAAAACGTTGGGCTTTTAGTTAGGAAAATAGTGTGGTGATATTTAAACTAAGTTGTGTTAATTAAATATAAACTATTTAAACTAGGTAAATAAAGAGAGAGAAGGAAGGAATGAGAGAACATGAGACATGATTCAACTTTACGATCTACTAAACAGTAAAAATGTTTAACAAAGAAATAACTTATTCCAGTCCCACAAACGTCAACAATTACACCAAAGAAATAGATAAAAGAAAAGAGAGAATAAGAGAGACGAGAGGAGAGAGGAGAGAGAAGAGAGAAGAGAGAAGAGAGAGAGGAGAGAGAGCGCAGGGAGAGAGGAGAGAAGCGAGAGAGAGGAGAGAGGAGAGAGAAGAGAGAGAGGAGAGAGAGACAAAACAAAGAGGAAAGAGAAGAGAGAGTGAGAAAAGAGAAAGCGGAGAGAGAAAAGAGAGGCGAGAGAGAGGAGAGAGAAGAGCGTCGAGAGGAGAGAGGGGGCGCGGCGCGACCGGCGCTAGTAGGTGCGCGCAGGGCGTGGCAGCGCGCAGGCGGGCTCACGGGCGGGCTAGTGCGGGCAGGTGGTGCGGCCGGGCGCGCAGGGGGGCAGCGGGCTGGCGGGGCCCTGGCGTGCTCGGGCGCGGGGAAGCAGAAGCAGAGGCGGGGCCGGGTGCGCAGGCGGTGCAGCGGGTTGGCTGGCGCCTGGGCGCGAGGCTGCTGCTGCTTGCTGCTTGCTGCTGTCTGGAGCCGGGAGAAACCGAGAGAGAGAGGAAGAAGAGAAGAAGAAAAGGAGAGGAAGAAGAAGAGAAAGAAGAAGAGGAGATTGGAGGAGAGAGGGGGGAGAGAGAAAGTGAGAGGGGGAAGAATAGTTGTGTGCGGGTGAGAGAGGAGGTTTTTTAAATAGATGAGAGGAGAGAGATTTTAAAATAGGGAGAGAATCTTGAGGAAAATGGAAGGAAGAGAGAGAAAGAAAAAGCAAGCGGCTAGGGTTTTTGCAACAATATGAAAATGTCAGATTTGCCCCTGTTGGACTGCTTGGTCCATTGGCCCAATACGAACTTCATTCAATGGCCCATTAACCTGCAAATACATCATGTAATTGCATTTAATCAATTATCGTCTGTGACAATAGAAATCTTATGGATTAATCACATATCAATCAATAAAATGACATGATTTATTTGTGATAAATGTGATATTATCACATCCCCCAACTTACTCATTGCTAGTCCCTTAGCAATGCACTCAGGTGAATAATTAGGACTAACCGGAACTTCAAACATCATTTTTCATGTCAAGAAAGCAGAGATAAGATTGATCAATAATAAGTATTTCCAGTTCTAGTAGCATATGTCAAAGACAATCATGCAGTTCATGTTATTAGACAGTTCCTTAAGATACAGTTAAAATTATCATTTCCTTCATGAATGCACTTATGATCAATAAGCATTACTTAAGACAATGTATGAGTTTTTGACCCATTACTTAGAGATGTTATCGACTCTACACTCCTACAATAAAATCCTCGAATTACAAGTAGCTTTCACTCTGCCTTTTTATTTTCATCCTTCAGGATCATTTTTTTTTTGGATATCCGTTCACTGTTTGACGCGAACTTTAACACTTCATGAGGTGCTGAAGCCCGGTTACTAAGCTAGGGATTTCCTTCTTCATTTTATCATCATTTTTTTTTTATAACTTGCAGGCAGGTAGCTTTTTCCCCACGATTAGTTTTCAATAAGAGTATAGAATATCAATCTTCATCATGAGTATTAGGTAAAACTCTCATCACCCTCTTGAATGACACTTATTCATCATCTAATACATGTGTGAAGGTTTCATCAAATTTCAAATGTAGTTTGAGGAAAATGCTAAGAACATAACCGCAAACTTCATCCTTTAGCGTGCCACTAGCACACGTATATACTTAGAGTAAAAATCATTCTAGACTGTGGTTTTTTTTTTTTTCCATGAGAAATGATATGTGAAGTTAATGAGCACAGAATAATGCATGGGATGTTTCAGCAGGATTTAAAGATTTGAAAGACTTCCCTCCCCCAACTTGAATGACATTGTCCTCAATGGCATAAAAGTAATGAACATAGAATACAGCCAAAGTAAGGTAAGAAAGGAGAGATGCAACCTGATGATCACATGAGAGTGGTGGCAAACTGGCTTCATTAATGGTGATGAGTTGCCCACTAGCCTTCCAAATACCTAGAACAAAATAGATATTAAAAATAAGTTAAATTTCCTAAAAAATATTGGGTTGCCTCCCAATAAGCGCTAAGTTTAATGTCTTCAGCCAGACACATGGAGGGAACAAGCTCACGTAACACCCCTAATCAATTGACGCCAAATTCTTGCTTTGTAAGGCATCATCGGCCATGGTGGGTCAAGTGGTCCAAATGTACCCTGCAGATTAGTAAATGATAGAGAAATTGAGGCATTCATGATTATATCTTCAATTGAAAAATATTCATTTGTACACTTAAGATCTTTATATGTGTTGAGCACTTCAATTTGGACTTTATTATTTTCACCATTTTCACCCACAACTTCCATTTTCAGATCCTCTTTCATGATATTCAGGTCAGATTGAGTTGAATGCTCAGAGGATTGTTTAAACTCCACAGGCTGCATTGTGTCAAAAATAGTAGCATGATCTGGAATGAAATGAATATGACTTTCAACACAAGGATGCTTAAAAGCTTCAAGTGTAGTTGACCAATCAACTAGTGATAGCATGTCCATGAACATGTTGGATTTGCCAAGGTTAGAGTGAGGTAGGAATTCTATGTCTTTCTCAACATCAAGAGAGACCCAGTCAATGTGGACTTTAGGTAGAATTGCTAATTCATCTCTTACCCAATAAGAATGATTGATGATTACACCCAGCTCTTTCTCCACACTCACTTCTTCTTTGTCACCCACTTGAAAAAATGTCACATCAAACTTAGGCCCAACATCTAGATGACATTCTTTTTCGTCTCCCCCCAACTTGAGTTCAGCTAACTCACTAGAACTTTCCTCAAGTATGACATTATGGATGAAGTCTTCTTGATGATCAGTTTCAAGTTGGGCCAAGAGTATGGATTGATTTTTAGTGGCACCCATCTCCTCTTGATTTGACTCATTAATATTATCTCTTATTTTCCAAGTGGGCATGTCCACAATCATATTGGACTGAGAAGTTTCGAATGGAATTTGAGAATCAAGTTGTTAGTCACAATCAAGATAATGATGTTCATGATTGTCAATGGGTTGACATGGTGATTGGCCATCTTTCCTCCTTTTGATTTCTATGAGTTGAGCAATCAGGAGGTCAGTTTTGACAAATGATTGCTCTAATTCTTGTTGTTTATGGACGAATGTTTGCTCAAAGACTTGTTGGTTATCATGGAATTTTTGCATAAATTGCCCAAATTGATCATCAAATAGGCCTGATTGTGGGGGAGAAGTATAAGTGGACTGTGGATATACATGCCCCTCATGATGGCTTTTGTCATGAATGTCAATGTGGCATTGGGCCCAATGTTGAAAGTTGTGGATAGGTGGACTTTGGGCATGGGCCAGAATAGGTTGATCTCTAAGTGTTAAATGAGGCATTACTTCTCCAAGTGGTTGGAAGGGTGTGCCTTCAGGAGCATTTGTTAAGCACACCGGTAGATCAATGTCAAAAAAATTTGATCGAACCATGATATGATTTCGGCACCTAGAAAGGGTCCTTGAATTTCCCCTTGAGGATCTTGATAGAGTAAACTCAATTTTTCAGGGGAGACACCCTGGTCAACTTTTGAGTAAGGAGTGGGTGTGGATAACACTTGAAAGGTTTGGGTCTGTTCATGGGTTGAGGGAGGTGATGAGATGTAACATGGGTCAACATATTTCATCCACCCTGAATCATACATGTGATCTTTAATTGGGTGACCATGAATCAGATGGGCTTGAGTCCATTTAGAGCCATTGGACTGGTAAGTAGAGGTTGATGGATAAAGTGGGTTAGGTTGAGAGTGAATACCATAATGGGTTGATCCAATTTGTCCAAATGATGTGCCCATTTCATAACCATGATTGTCAACCCACATAAATCCTCTTTTTTTTATTTATTTTTTATTGTTTTTGTTGTTTTGAAATATTTGATTTTTTTTATAAATATTTTCACACAAGTTAGCAAACAATTAATCCTATGACACCTATGGTTCCCTAAAATATAAACATTTGATTTCTCACTAATCAACTGAGGCCTAACTCAAATCCACTCTCAAGCTCGTTAACTGGCCAGGTAAGAGGTGAGAAAGTGGGAGGTTCCACTTGCTCTCACAGGGACCTAATTAAGTAACCACTTGTCCACTTAGGCGTTTGCCAATAAACCTCTAGCCTTAGACACCAGTCTCCAAACTTGATAGTGGGCCCAAGTGGGCCTAAGTCTCAAAGCGAACCCTAGGTCAAGTTTCTACTTTCTTTTATTGGGCTTGGGAATGCAAAAGATGCAGGATGTTGTGGTTTGTGAGCTAAGGAAGGGTGATCAAATCCCCACCTTATCTTGTTAAGGAAACTGCCCTTAAAATATTTTAGAAATGATGTGCACACCACAAAATCAAGCAAGGGGTTCTATGCAAGCATGTCAATGCATGATCATGATTTTAAGAAAGTTGAGATTCTCACCTTGCCTCCCACAATCTTCGACAAGAAAGGAAACTTTTCAAAAGGAAAATTACCTAAAGATGGAAATCTAACTGATGCATGTCCTAAAGATGGAAAGTTTCTAATCTTGACATGACATCTTTTATTGAATTCAAGTGATTGATTTTTTGATTATTTTTTTATTAATTGTCTAAACATGGCAACTATGAAAAGGAAACTCAATCAAGAGAGTTTTAATGGTACTTACCTTCAATGCAATCCCTCGTTCTTTTGGAAATGAAAACAAATGGAACGAGTGAGAGAATGAAACTCACCTCACTTACCCATTTTTTTTCATTCAATTTTTGGATTTTTTTCACTTTTTATTTGATACCTACAAAAAGAAAGAAAATGTTAGCCTGAATATATACAAAAAACACCAAAATTATCAAAACTAAAAATCTAATTCCCCGGAAACGGCGCCAAAAATTGATAGCCCACGAATGCGTCGTTAAACACGTGACTAACAATCTCAAATAATCGGCCTACACTAAATATTTAAACGGTAGTTAAGTGGTGAGACCGAGTCGAATCCACAAGAACTAGATTTTATAGTTGAAAACGTTGGGCTTTTAGTGAGGAAAATAGTGTGGTGATATTTAAACTAAGTTGTGTTAATTAAATCTAAACTATTTAAACTAGGTAAATAAAGAGAGAGCAGGAAGGAATGAGAGAACATGAGACATGATTCAACTTTACGATCTACTAAACAGTAAAAATGTTTAACAAAGAAATAACTTATTCCAGTCCCACAAACGTCAATAATTACACCAAAGAAATAGATAAAAGAAAAGAGAGAATAAGAGAGTCGAGAGGAGAGAGGAGAGAGTAGAGAGAGAGGAGAGAGAGCGCAGGGAGAGAGGAGGGAGGCGAGAGAGAGGAGAGAGGAGAGAGAAGAGAGAGAGGAGAGAGAGAAGAAATAGAGAGGAGAGAGAAGAGAGTGGGAGAAAAGAGAGAGCGGAGAGAGAAAAGAGAGAGCGGAGAGAGAGGAGAGAGAAGAGCGTCGAGAGGAGAGAGGGGGCGCGGCGCGACAGGCGCTAGCAGGTGCGCGCAGGGCGTGGCAGCGTGCAGGCGGGCTCACGGGCGGGCCAGTCCGGGCAGGTGGTGCGTCTGGGCGCACAGGGGGGCAGCGGGCTGGCGGGGCCCTGGCGCGCTCGGGCGTGGGGAAGCAAACGCGCAGGCGGGGCCGGGTGCGCAGGCGGGGCAACGGGCTGGCTGGCGCCTGGGCGCGGGGCTGCTGCTGCTTGCTGCTGTCCGGAGCCGGGAGAAACCGGGGGAGAGAGGAAGAAGAGAAGAAGAAAAGGAGAGGAAGAAGAAGAGAAAGAAGAAGAGGAGATCGGAGGAGAGATGGGGGAGAGAGAAATTGATAGGGGGAAGAATAGTTGTGTGCGGGTGAGAGAGGAGGTTTTTTAAATAGATGAGAGGAGAGAGATTTTAAAATAGGGAGAGAATCTTGAGGAAAATGAAAGGAAGAGAGAGAAAGAAAAAGCAGGCGGCTAGGGTTTTTGCAACAATATGAAAATGTCAGATTTGCCCCTTTTGGACTACTTGGTTCATTGGCCCAATACGAACTTCATTCAATGGCCCATTAACCTGCAAATACAACATGTAATTGAATTTAATCAATTATCGTCCGTGACAATAGAAATCTTATGGATTAATCACATATCAATCAATAAAATGACATGATTTATTTGTGATAAATGTGATATTATCACTATTGTAACAGCAACCAAACAAACATTTTCATTTTGTTGTTCATTCAAGTCAACTAGATAGACATTATTGATTCTTTGACCAAGAAATTTGAATTTTCCAGATTGTTTATCAATAATTTCACATTAATCAAAATCGAATATTACCTTAAGGCCCCTATCACACCACTGACTAATACTTAACAAATTTGATCAAGGCCTTTAACCAATAACACATTTTCAATAGAGTACGAGAAATTCTTACCAACATTTTCTATGCCAATGATTTGACCTTTATTTTTACTTCCAAAAATTACTTGACCTCATCCTTCTCAACCAATCAATAGAATTTTTCTTTGTCTCCAGTTATATGCCTTGAATGGCCACTGTCGAGATACTATTTGTCTTGCCTGTGGGCTGTAAGAGATTCCTGCAATGGAATTTAGAAGGAAGATTTTGGTACCCAAATTGCTTTGGGTCCCATTCGTTTTTTCAATTCGCTAACAATATGTCTTGGATTCCAAACCTGCTTGACTCTACATGCATTCATGTTAAATCTGCAATTTGAATTAGAATGCCCAAATGTTTTACAAATTTTGCATGACATGAATTTATGAGATGTGAAATTTTTGTTAGTTTTCTGATGAGAAATAGATCTGACAACTTGCTTCATGTTCTGTTGATCATTGAAATGAACTCTTCCGTGCTTAATATGTGTTCTTTGAATTCAAAGATTGTTTCTCTTGAGTATTTATTTCAGATTGATGTTAAGATGATGTTTCTTTAACAAAAGATGTTATCAATGTTTGCCCAAATTTCTTTTTGCTTTCAGATTGAAAACTTAATCCATGCTTTGTAGTGTTCATTCGAGACCCCTAAGATTGCATCTAGATTTTGTTTTCCTTTGACAAATTTTGACAGGATGTCATTCTTATCATGCAATTCCTTTTGTGTGTTTTTTAATGCTTCTTGAAGTAATCCTTTTTCTTTCTTGAGCTTTTTAGTCTCATCAATTAGAATCTGTTTTTCTTTTTCAGCATTTTGACACATTTCCTTTACTTTATCAAGTTGCTCATTAAGAATTTCTTTTTCATTTTTCAAATTGAAAATTTCATCATTCAGAAGATTGATTTGTTCAGTATTTAGAGAGTCATGCAAGATACTGTTAACTTTCTTTTTCAATAGCTTATTTTCAGATTTATACTCACATAACTTCTCAAACAAGGTAGCATCAGCTTCTTCCCAGTCATCAATAGAAAAATCTTCAAATGAAGAATTTACCTCTGTGTTTTCTTCATTTCTTACCACGAGACAAGTAATTTCTTCATTATCAGATTCACCATCTTCTTGTTTTTCCTCATTCCTCATCACTGCAGGTAGCTAACATAGCTCTGGTCTTCTTGAACATTTGGTTTTTCAATTTTCTTTTCAAGTCAAGGCATTCTCCTCTCATATGCCCTTTTTTTCTACATTCATAACAAATAATGTCAGTCTTTTTATTTAACTCAATTTTCTTATTGAACTCTGGTTTCTTAGAGAAATCTTTCTTAGTAAAGGGCTTGAATTTACCTTTCCCTTTCTTTCTTAGAAATTTCTTGAATTGCCTTGTCAGTAAGGCCATTTCACTGTCATTTTGCTTCATCAGAGGATTCATCACTATCATCACAGCTTTCAACAACATTTTTGGAGCTAGATGTTGCTTTCAAAGCTATAGGTTTCTTTGAATTCATTATAGATGCATTCCTTTTCAAATTGATTTCATATGTCATCAAAGACCCTATTAGCTCATCTAATTGCATGGTGGACAAATCTTTGGAGTCTTCAATAATAGTGGCTTTTGTATGCCAAGCAGATGGAAGTGACCATAGTATCTTTCTTACAAGGTCACTGTTAGAGTACTCCTTTTCCAAGACCCTTAAGACCATTCACTATTAGCATGAATCTAGCAAACATTTCAGATATGGTTTCATTATTTTTCATCCTAAACATCTCATATTCAGAAACCAACACACTTGCCTTTATTTCTCTTACCTTAGAGGTTCCCTCATAAATAAGTTGAAGTTTGTCCCACATTTCCTTTGCAGACTTACATGAGGAAACTTTGGAGTATTAATTGGGATGGATAGCACATTACATCATGTTCATTGCACTCCAGTTGAGTGTAGATTTTCGAATTTATTCATTGGTCCATATGTCTTCATCTTATGGCAGCTCAGCAGAACCCTTGTACACAATTTTCCAAAGTTCATAATCTTGTGCTCTGATGAACACCTGCATCCTATTTTTCCAGTATGAATAATCAGTTCCATCAAAGAATGGAGGTCTAGTGACTGAGTGACCCTCAGCTAGAAACCCCTTGGTAACATCCATAGGTAGACACTCTTGATCGTTAGATCAAACACCTGACAGGTGCAAAGAGAACCTGCACTGATACCAAATGAAATGTAGCGGAAAATAGCTATGAAGAAATCTAGAATGGGGAGGGACGAATAGATTTCTACCCAATTAAAAATTAAACACTTATTAGATTAGAAACTTATGAGATTTCAAAGTTCTGAGATATGCACAGATTCAAATTAGTACAGATAGAGCAAGTGAGGTGTGAATCTACAAATTATTAGATGATATCATACTGAATAGAAAACATACCTCTCAATTATCTAACGTTAATATAGATCAAACCACAGTGACACAGAGATTTAGGGTGGTTCAGATTACACAATTGTGTATCCTACATCCACCATCCACACACACACACAAATCTGCTTATGTAGCCAGTTCCAACAGAACACACAACACACACACAATATGAGATGATTGAAATCTCAAATTAGAACACACACCTGAAATTAAGCAAAAGGATAGCTCCAATTTCACACTACACACATAATGATTTGAAGTTGAGATGTAGAACCAGCTGGATGACAAGAAATTGTAGAACCTATGAGACTGGTTCGAATTTCCCCCTTTGTACTTTCAAATGAAACTTCTGAATTCCAGCTTTAGCTTGATGATGTAGACTTCTGAATCTGAGAATTCAACTTGACTTTGATCACTCACAGCAATTGGATCTCCAATTCTTCAGATCTGGAGCAGCAACAACCTTCAGATGAACCCTCTCTCTAGTCGCCGCTTTCTGCTTCTGGGAGATGAAGTACTAGTGTGTGTTGCCCCATAAGTGTGAGGATCATGGGCATTTATAGTCCCATGTATCCACTTGGTACCATAGAGTTTGGGGGCACAAAATTCCCGCTAAAAAGTTCTTGGATCAAAATCTGACACGTGTCCAAGAATTCAGATTTTGAATCATCATTCGAAGTGTGTCAACACAATCAAGTTATGTGTCGACACATGATCCTGGGTTACTGCTCTGTCAATTCTGGAAGTTAACCTGTGTCAACACATTCCTGACTTGTGCCAACACACCTGACTGTCTTCCAAAAATATGGCTTTCTGGGAAGCCTCCTGTGTCGACACCTTGATAGAAGTGTGTCGACACCACTGACTTCTTTTCTTCTGTCTGCTTTCTGAGAACAAAGGATGTGTCGACACATGAGGGACCTATGTCGACACAACTGACTTTACTTCTTGAATTTCTTCACTGGAATTTCTCTTTGTGTTGACACTCTGACATGGTTGTATCGACACCACTGTCCTCATAACACCTTTTTCTCTGAGTTAAACATAAAATATTATGTTAGATATGATTGAAACAAGGTATTTAAAAATTGTATGGATCATAGTTAAGCATCATCAAAACAAGAGATCCAACAGTAGATATAAACACATAGTTCGAGAATGAGGTTTGCACCCAAGCTAGGGCAAAGGACGAACCATCAAACTAGAGCACCTTCTCAGAGATTTCTTCAAGGCTTGCTGTGCGAGTTCAAGGTGTTGGATGTTCTAAAGAACGTTCATCCATAGTACAACGTCCAGGAAGACCCGTGCAAGTTTTTGTGTTCTTCTCTGACGTTTCTCAACCACGGCAAAATAGGAGAATTCTGAACTATGTATTTTCATCTTTCTTATCTTATTCTTGGGTTGAGAATTGTACTTCAATTTACACACACATTTGTGTGTGTGTGCTCGGTTGGTGAGCATGTTGTTGGTGTGTAGTGCGTGCGCACATACACATCGGGTTGTCTCGTCCCTGGGAAGCGAGGTGGGGTTGTGGTTGTCCCTGGAAATAGCAGTGTGTGTGTGAGGTCTTGTAACTTGTACTTGGGAAACAAGTTAGTGGAAATCCTCACAGAGGTGTGGGGTAGTGGACGTAGATTCACATAGGGGTGTGTTTGCGAACCACTCTAAATGCTGTGTGCACCTTTGTGGTTTGATCCATATCTTCTACCTTCGTTCTATGCACATTAGGATAGTCAGTTTCGTCTATTACTTGTTATATTCCGCTGTGCATCTTGATTAATAGGTTTGCATGTTTTAGTTTAATCTATTATGTGTAAAATATTTTAATTTAGGGGATAACCAATTCACCCCTCCTCTCTTGGTTGTTCATCGCATCCCTGTACATCAATTGGTATCAGAGCAGAGCTTTTGATCTAAAGAGAGAATCTGGTTGCGATGGCTAACAAGGGATTCATGCTTGAAGGCTTCTTTATCCAATGTCCACCATTTTTTGATGGCAATAATTACTCCTATTGGAAAAATCGTATGCACGTCTTTCTCAGAGCTCAAGATTATGAGATTTGGAAAGTTGTGAGTAACAGTCCATACACACTACCAGAGGATGAGGAAAAGTGGATGTAGGATCAAATTAAAAAATTCAAGATAAATTTTAGTGCCATAAGTGCAATGCACTCTTCATCCTGATGAATATTCACGTGTTTCCATGTACAGTTCAACAAAGGAGATGTGGGATTAATTGAAGTTTATCTATGAAGGCACTTTAGAGGTCAAGGAGACCAAAACCAACATCATGGTTCATGAATATGAGATGTTCAAGATGAGCCCGGTGGAAACAATCTTTGACATGTTTGTGTGGTTCTCCAACATCACCAATAGACTAAAGGCACTTGGGAAGAACTACACGGACACGAAGATCGTCCGTAAAGTTCCAGGGTCGGTCCCTCCCATCGGCATGGCATATTAAGGCCACATTCATTGAATACTTCAAGAACTTGTCAACCCTCACTGTGGAGGAGTTGATTCAAAGTCTCATGACCTACGAGATAAACATAAAAAGGGAGCAAGCAGAGCAACCCATTTTCAATCAAAAGGACATGGATCTAAAGGCTAAGAAATCCAAGGTACATAGTTCTGAAGAAAATTCCTCAAGTGAAGATGAGGAGGAAGTGGCCAAGCTAGCATGTAGCTTCAGAAGGTTTCTGAAAAAGAAGCGACAGTATGCGACATCTTCCAGGAACTATAAGGGAAAAAACAAGCAAGAGGACTCTAGTAGAAAAACAAAAATGATCTACTATGAGTGCCAAGGAATTGAGCACATAAGATCAGAATGCCCATTATTTCTGAAAAAGCAGAGCAAAGCCATGGCAAAGAAGTCCAAAGTCATGGTCGCCACCTGGAGTGACTATGACCAGTCATCCTCCGAGGCCGAAGAACCCATGAAGGAAGAGTGCAGTCTCATGGCTATTGATGATGAATCTCCTCAGGTAAACTCTGACTGAATATTCTTTACTCCTGAGGAGATTGAGCAAATGTATTGAGTCTTATATGAGAAATACAAAAAAGTAAGAAAAGGAAAATAAGGGACTGAAGATGAAGATCAATAATATTTTGCATAATGAATATCCATGTGAATCATGTGACTTGTTGAATGTTCAATGCAGTGTTCTTCAAGATCAAAATGAAATCATGCAAAACAAAATTTCATTATATGAAGAAGAAATGCAATGCATGGTAAATGATAATGGTTTTTCAGAAAAATTCTGCATGCTTGAAAAGAAAAACACATCTTTGAAATTTGAAAAGGAAAGCTGGAAAACCAAGTGCATGTGCTTGAAGAGAATGCTAAAAAGTCTAAAATTTCTATTAAAAAGTTGCATGAAACTATTAATGACTTGAAGTTCACTATTTCTAGACTCATGAAGGGAAAACAAAAACTTGATGAAGTCTTTAGTGTTAAAGTGAATACTAATAGACATGGTTTCGACTGTTCCCCTAAAAAGAACAAATCGTTTGAGTCTAAGACAGTAACCTCTTTTGTTCACGCTTCTAATGTTCCTAGTACTTCACAATCACATGCTAATAAAACTACTCATGTGAATAAACCTCTTCATGCTAAGAAATCTATGCAAGCCAAACAATCAGTAAATGGTAAATATTCTGTGAAGGATAAAAAGGATCCATAGTCAAATAAATTTCAGCATGTTAATCATCATGTTGTTCAAAGACCACAACCGACACAATGCACTTCTAACATTACATGTTATTTCTGTGTGGGGCATGGTCATATGAACTACAATTGTTCTTTAAAAAGAAACATGTAGAAAATGAACTTGGTGTGGATAAGGAAGGATTTGTTGCCTTTTAGGACTAACACTGTTGGACCCAAAACCATTTGGGTCTTAAAGAAATCCACCTGAGATCTGTGGTTGCAGGTGTCTTGTGAACTTAAGAGTTTGAACATCAATTGGTATCAATGTGAATCTCAAGACACCTACACTGTTTGTGAGTATCATGTTCTTCTATTTTGAACGTTCAAGGTAACACATGAATACTCTTGTATGCTGTATTTTTTACTCTTTTAGATTTTGATTCTAGGCTGTGTTTTTGTTCTATCAGAAAAACAATAAAAAATTAAGAAATCGAAAACACAAAAAGAGTCTTATATCTTGTGTCTTTTGCATGTCTATCCTTTATGTGCTTGCATATAAACTATATGTAAAGACACTTCATTGACTCTTTTTATGGCTTAATACTACGTTGATATTCTATTACATTGGCTTAAGACTTAGTGTGCATCAATTCAACCACTAAGGGGGAGAATTCTACATTTGGTGTGTGCATACATTAAGGAGGAGTCAAATAGTTATGTATTTTACTTGCTTCTCAAAATACATTTGAAATTGAAGCCAACACACTAATTCATAAGACTATGATTAATAGATATCGCTTTAATGATCGATGGACATTTTCCTTAATACTCTTGTGATGCTTAAATCCACCTAGCTTGTAGTAACTCGCGAGGAAAAGCTACCTGTCCAAAGAGAAAAACAAGGAATTGAGCTTAGTACCCACTAAACAAGTGAGAAGCATTGCGTCAAACGGCAATACTTTCCTCAAAATGCAAGAAAAGAAAGAAAGAAAATGAATCAAAATATATGCTTCAGAACAAAAACAAAAAGGGCAGAGTGATAGGTACCAAAAATCGAGGATCTATCATGCATGGATAAGATTGAGGGTATCCATTAGTGTTAATTAGAATTCTGCTTATCATCATGTGTGATGCCTCTTAATCATGTCTCACACTTCACTTCATATGGAATTTAATTTTGAATGTGTGTTGAGAATTTGATTAAAAATGTACTGTTTAATGGCTATCTTTTAGAGCTTGCACTCCCATCAGATTCCCCAAAGTGACATTTTAGAGAATTTGATTCACATACTTTGTATTATGCCAATTGCACCTCTTATCCCTAATACCACTCACTTTTTGATGCTGTCAAAAGGGGGAGAGAATATTTGTAGATTTTATATTTTGGTTTTGGGGGAGAGTTTGTGTCCAAAAGAAAAGGGGAGAGTTAGAGTCATATGAATTTTAGAGAGGGGGAGTTAATTTTGCATGAATGAATGAATGCATTGTGTCATATGAAAACACATAAAAATGAAATCAAATTGATATCTTAAATCAAATGTTGTGTTTTATGTAAAAAATCTACAAGTGTTTTGTCATCATCAAAAAAGGGGAGATTGTTGTACTCTGTAGATTTTGATGATAAAAAAAACACTAAGTTTAACTCATATTCAGAAAATCACATAACACTGAATATAATTAATGTTCATGACACATTTGATTTATGTTTATTTAATTTGAGGGTCTAATTTGTGTGTTAAGTGTGCAGTAATTTTATCCAACAATCGCATTTGAAGTGGTTAATACTAAGCCCAAGACTTGGACAAAACAAAAAGACAAGACTATAAGAAGAAACTGCAGAACTGACAATCAGACGTTCAATTTGGTACTATCTATCGATCGACCAAGCCAGAAGGTTTGGCACTGAGACATCAAAAAGTCGGACGATTGACTTGAAGAAATCGGTCTACCGATCAGCCTGTCGAAGCAAGGTACTTCGGATGTTCACGTTAAAACTCCAACAGCCGAAGTGCCGGTCGAAGCTGTGACAGAAGTCGGTCGACCGAATGTTCAGAATCAGTCGACCAAACAATCAATTGATTTACCATTCGAAGTCCCAATCGATGTGAGTTCAAAATCAGACAACCGATCTTGGGAAATCGATCGACTGACTCCGGAAACGCAATTTCCAGTTTGGATAGGTCTCTTTCCAAGTTTGGATTTGGATGAGATTTCCTTGTGATCCACGACCACGATCAATTCTTTGGCAAGTTGGTATATAAAGGGAGGCCTTCCCAGGTGTGTATATACACATAGTTGGAGAATGAGGTTTGCATCTAGGCTAGGGCAAAGGATGAACTAGCAAAGTAGAGCACCTTCTAGGAGATTTCTTTAAGGCTTGCTGTGCGAGTTCAAGGTTTTAGATGTTCTGAAGAACGTGCATCCATAGTACAACGTCCAGGAAGACCTGTGAAAGTTTTTGTGTTCTTCTCCGATGTTTCTCAACCATGGCAAAATAGGAGAATTCTGAACTGTGAATTTTCATCTTTCTTCTATTGTTCTTGGGTTGAGAATTGTACTTCAATTTACACACGCATTTGTGTGTGTGTGCTCAGTTGGTGAGCACGTTGTTGGTGTGTAGTGCGTGCGCGCATACATATCGGGTTGTCTCGTCCCTGGGAAGCAAGGTGGGGTTGTGGCTATCCCCAGAAATAGCAGTGTGTGTGTGAGGTCTTGTACCTTGTACCTGGGAAACAAGTTAGTGGAAATCTTCACAGGAGTGTGGGGTAGTGGACGTAGACGCACACAGAGGTGTGTTTGTCGAACCACTCTAAATCCTGCGTGCACTTTTGTGGTTTGATCCATATCTTCTACCTTCGTTCTACACACGTTAGGATAGTCAGTTCCATCTATTAATTGTTATATTCCGCTATGCATCTTGCTTAATAGGTTTGCTTGTTTGAGTTTAATCTATTATGTGTAAAAGATCTTAATTTAAGCGATAACCAATTTACCCCTCCCCTCTTGGTTGTTCATTGCATCCCTGCACATCATGCATAACTACTAGATTTAAGTTTGATGAAAATCTGATGGTTAGATTCGCTCTTGATCCTCATCTCATCAAGTTCCCACCATTGAATCTACTATCAATCGAAATTTGATCGTTAGATTTCGTGCAGATATAAAATTTGACCATTGGATTCATGGTTTTCTCTCAATCTAAAATAATTTGTTCAAGATCCATCTATTGGATTTGCTCTAGATCTAAATCATAATATTTAACTTCAAGTTTGATGAAGATCTGATAGTTTGATTCACTCTTAATCTAAACCCCACTATTGGATTTCATCTCGATCTAAAATCTAACCGTTGGATACACTGTCGATCTATATACATCTGATTAGTTGGGTTTGTTGTCAATCTATAATAATCTGATAAAGATTAACACATTAGATTTACTACGAATCTAAATTCCAACCACTGGATTTAAGTTTGACTAGGATATGATGGTTGGATTCACTCTTGATGTAAGTGTGACCAAGATATGATTGTTAAAATCTACTATTAACCAAAATTGGATCATTGGATTTCATCTCGATTTAAAATTTAACCGTTAGATTCACCCTCGATCAAAAATTTAATCGATCAGGTACATAACATTAAATTATCATAATATGAAATATACATTTTAAATGAATTGAAATATTTAAATATTTAATAATATAATATATATTTTTTAAAATAAAAGTTCTATCACATATATATTCATTAAACATATATAATACATTTACAAATACGTAAATATAATGTGTATATATATAATAAATATAACATATTAACTAAATAAAAATATAACTTATAAATTTATATTTTCTATATATTTATTTTATTGTTTATTTTTTGATAATTATATGAACTATATAATATATATTTAAATAATTATATCAATAACTAAATTGCTACAATATAAATAATATAAGTAATAGTTAGCAACAATGATTAATTAATAATAATTAAGTAAAGATAAATATAATATACGTATATAGTCAATAAACTAAAATGTAAGTTATAAATTTCTATTTTCTATGTATTTATATTTATTTTATTTCATTTTAATTTTAAAATAACTACTTAAAAATATATAATAAATAAATATAGATAACTATAACTATTATAAGTAAACTACTAATAAACTATGTAACTAATATTAGCAACAATGATAATTAAGTAATAATAAAATGTTTAAGAATGTTTTGAACATAGATTAGAGGCAACATTTTCTATCACTGATCTGTTGCCAATCTATGACGAAAATTCGTTGTACTGACAGAAAGTTCCATCGCGATCAACGATGAAGAGTTTCGTGGCTATTCCATTGTTGATTAGCGACTGATTAATGACGCCCAATTTTCATCCTTACTTTTTGTGGTTACTTAGAGACTAAACATCGACTAAAAAATTCTGTTGCTAATCCATCACTGATTAGCTACAAAAACTAGCGGCAAAATTTGAGCGTCGCTAACCTGTCACTAATTAGAAACATATAAGTGGTGAAAACTAATCTACCATTAATCCATCTCTAATCAACATCAAAATAGCGACGAAAAATAATATATCACTAATCCGTTGCTGATTTGTGATAGATCCATATTGTCACAAATTTATCACACATTAAACATTAGCGACAGATTTGATGTCACAAAACTTCATCACTAATCCTACTTTTTCTTGTAGTGATACATTGCACAACCTCTAACAAAAGTTTGAATGTGTTTCAAATCTAATTATTCTTAGCAGACATTTCAAAAGAAAGCCCCATTCATCTAGGACATATCAGTTCCATTTTGATCCAACAAGTTGTATTAGGTCGGGTTCTTCTCCAATTTCACGACCCCAATTTTTAGCAGCGGAATTAATCGGGAGCGCGACGAACAAGCAAGCATGCAGAAGCCATAGACGAATGATTAATATCAATAGGGCCCATAAATTCAATAATCAAACTCTTTTATTCATCATAAACGATTATTACAATATCCAATGTCAAAAAGAACAACTCTCTAGTCTTATCTATCTCTCAAAGAAAGACAAGATTACAAATGATGACCAATCTCTCACTAACTAACTAAATAATCACTCTCTATGGGGTATGTCACACTCGGCGCACAAGTCCCATCATCAAATGTACTCCTTATCTTCACTACCTAAAATGTTAGAAGGCAGGTATGAGCAAACTAGCCCAGTAGGATTTACATCTCGATGTGCGGGCAATGATATATGTGATTAACGCTTTACAAACTAGGCAAGCATGAGTAATCAAGCTAAATGATAAAGACGACAAAATCGATGACAAAGTGCTATCAAGATATCATGCAGACAGGAACGTATCGAGACATTAGAATTTAGACTATCAAGGTATAAGGTGCTTTTCACGAGACGAGAAAGTAATTTACTTCATTCAAGCAATAACATGTAACAATAACTGAACAGTAGTAGTGTAATAAGAGAGTACGACAGTAGCCATTCAATAAGAAGATAGTAGCAGTTCAGTACTTACCACGAGCTGGAGGAGTCCACCAAGCAACCACAAGATTCTTCAACGAGGTTTATCTCCCTCTTCTTCCTCTCTTCCCTTTCTTTGTCTCCTAGTTTTGCATACTAGTCACACCTTACACACACACATCGAGCACGTAGTGCACACTCCCACACACCTAAAAAGGGGTTTTCCAAACCAAAAACGGAGGGAAGAAGGGTGGTTATAACATTTGGCCACCCCTCTTCTCAAGCCCGCAACTGGTATAGGGCTCACCTTTTGGGTTGTCTTCCTTTGTTTTTTAGCATTTGCTATACTGTCTTAGAGTCTTATAGAGTCTTTGGTCGTAGGAACACCTTCAACAACGTTGCGGAGCTTCTTCGTTTTGGCCGACCGAAGTAGGGGTGTACAACGGTTTGGTTCGGTTTCCCCATTTTTTGTGGAAACCGAACCGAACCGAATTCCTCCATTGAACCGAACCGGTTCGGTTCAAACCAAATTCAGATTTGTTGGCATTTTCTGGGCGAAATGTGGCATTTTCTTGGAAAAAAACAAGTAAAAAGTGGGATTTTGCAGGCGCCAGCGAGTTTTAAACTCGCGCCATCCGCGCGCGCCGCGCCATGGAAGGCTTCTTCCACTGCACTACCAGTGCTTTTTTGTTTAATTACATTATTTATATAATTATATATATATATATATATATATATTCGGTTCATTTCGGTTTCCCATTCTAAAACCGAACCGAACCGTGAGGTCTATGAAATCGAACCGAACCGAATCGATCGGTTCGGTTTTTCGGTTTGGACCATATAGTGAACACCCCTAGGCCGAAGGGAGGAAAGTCTGCATTCCCATCATCAACTGCTCACGAGGCCACATTGTCATGTCCCAAAAGCATGACAGCGGAAGAAATTATTCGATCGTTGAGACGTGAACAGTCGGCAAATAAGCCTCTAGTGAGCAATCACATATAACACAACTATTTGTGCTCATAATAAAACTCAAACTCTTTATTTCATTACACTAAAAATGAGAACTAATACATACTCCATTCTAATTGAACTACCAAAACTGACTTAAATAAAAAAGAAAATACTTGGCATCCTCACTCCTACTACAACATTCTAGTACTCTCATACTCAAACTATAATACTATGACAACGACTATGGCTTGTAGGATGCTCTCACGCTTGGTCATCCCCAATGTAGTCCTAGTCCTCTTCCTCCTCAAACTCCTATTCTTCTGAAATGTTGGAAAGTAGGTAATGAGTGCACTCGCCCATTAAGATTTACATCTTCCAGCAATGATATAAGATTTAACAATTTTAAAAGCTAGAGGTATGACCATGATATGTACTATGCAGTAAAACAACAATAATAACACGTGAATAGTGAATTGTGCAAGATAATAAGATCAAGGGATGTAACGATCAGTCTAGTAAAAGATTGTATTTAAGATCTCCATATAGAGTGAACAATGATCTAGCAAGATGGTAATGAGCAAGAACTAGATAGCATGTAACAAGATGGCCATTTCACAAGCAAGTAAGCAAGCACGCACGAGAAAAAACTTTTAACATGTAACATTAATCACGCACGAAGACACTAATGTGCACTAAGGATTTATGCCACCTTGGAATGCACATTAGGACAAGTGTATGTGGTTTATGTATCTAGCATTCAACATGCAAGTACTCCAATTGACGATGCAACGCCAGTAATCATTATACCCACGGTTAACAGTATATTTATGACTCATCGTCATTGGGGCTAGACTGGAGCCCTTCGACACACGTCGTGCCCTATCAGCACCTCACTATTTTCAAATGTAGATACCCACAGTCATTCATGGCCAATAACAAGAGTCCAATAATGTCAAGATAGTTGAGGTGATAGTTCAAGAGTTCAATCCGACAGCATAACGACATATTTTAAATTTAGTCCAATCACTTATTAGTAACTTGGTCTTATGTTCAATAGAGGTGTACTACAGAATCAAGCTGAGAAGAGAAATATCTCATCAAGAATGCCAAGAGAAGAGAGATACGTGCACACTAACTTCCGGGTACTTCAATGGTACAACCTGCTCGTTGGCCATGTGGGAATACTTGGTCAAAGGAGACTTATGGAGGCTTTGGTCAAGGGGTGACTACTTCGGCAGAAGGAATATCCGACGGAGAGTTCACCATAAGCCAAGAAGGGGCTTTCCTATCGTGTTAGAGTGTATCCACATGTCATATGTGAGAATCGCTCGAGTGCGTGTGTGTGAATCCAATTATGGAAACTCCAATTATGGAAACTTCATTTATGGAAACTCCAATTATGTCAAGTATCATGAATGCTAAATCAAAAAATACTAATCATGCATGACCAACTTTAGCAAGTACTGTGTGTTTTAGCAAGTTTGATAACAAGGCAAGAAGTGAATAATCGGCAAGAAAAGAGTATGATCATTAACTTAAGATCAATTAGACACCATGTAAACATGTTATAATCTTTATATGGGTTGATATATGCATGCTATCAGTAACTACCATCGTACAAGAGAAAACGGGGCATAAAAACGATGCAAAACGGGCCAAACAGGGCTGAAATGCCCACTATGGTCAGAAGGTGACAAGCATGATGTCGCCTTCATGAAGGTGACCAGAAGGCTGTCACCTTCTGATCCATGCCTGTCACCTTCTGAATGTGACAGGCCGACTCGTCGTCTTCTCGTTTCCAGTGCAGGGGTGCTTTAAATGGGTGTTTTCCTAGTCCGGTTCAAACTAGGTTTGACACCTATGGGTTCTAAAAATAATAACTAATGCTAGGGTGATCCAAATAAGATGAAACCACCTTTTTTATTTAGAGTACTTCCTACACAATGTACAGTAATAAGTAATCAAGAAATGACAGTCGCTTGACAAGGTAAGAAGTTGTGTTGTGACTATCTATGCGAATTTGACATAGTGCTCATGTACAGACTAATACTCTTGGTACAGTCAATAAACATTAGGGAAACCAGTGCCAAATTAAACTTGACTCATAGAGTAACAAGTTCTATGTTTAATGATTGGTTTGAAAATGACTCCACAGAAATACGTAGAACTTGTAAGACAAGTCAATGTTTAATCATGACAGCACCACGTGATGATCATACCAGATTTAATTCGTAAAACCCACATGATAAAAATTGGGGAAAATAGTAGGAACGTGATCTATACACACGTATTCAAGCATGAACAAGTTTAATTAGAGTTTGGCATGGAGATGACCTACCTTTTAGGTTGAATAAGATTCGTTCTTTAGAAAGCCCTAGTTCTGACCACTTGGAGGAGAACGCCTAATACTCACGATCTACTGGATAGAAATTGGGCAAAATAGTTCCATAAGAAAATAGACTCATAGATCTTTCTAGGGATATATGGTTTACATGGTTTGGTTGAGGTTTTACTAACCTTTGGTGATGATCTTGAAGGGCTAGTCTGCAGGGCACGAGGGGAGATGTGCATGAACTTGCTTCTTGCTCCAGCCTCCACCTCAAGATCTCCAACCACCACAGCTTCCAAGCACAGCCTCAACAACCCTAGGGGTCGTCCCATGGGAGAGAGGGGGCTTATTTAAAGAGGTATGGGTCCATAGTTGCCTAATTTAAATTAGAAAACTAATGGGTACGAATTTGGTGTATCCTTCCCTCAATAGATGATTTCTCTCCCCAATTCGTGATGGGAAGCTTATGGAAACCTCTCTTAGATGGTAACCATGAATTTGGGCTTGGTTTGAAGTCCAATTGTGGTCTATTTAGTGAGAATTTACCCTATCATGGTCCATTAGTGAATATTTCTGAATTTCAGGTTATTTTCTTAGCATGAATTATTTTGTGGCCCAAAAGACCTCTTTTGGTCCAATTATTTCATTGGGTTGTCAATACCCATTGTTTGAATTCCATCAATGATTTTTATTTTATTTTTGGACTCACTTAAGTATCGATAATAGTAATTATCTGACTTATTCCCTAATTACAATAATAAGTCACAAAACACTTTAAACTCGGCTAATCTGATTTTTCTTCACACAAATTCCTTTGTGGGTCATTAGGGAGTATAGTTTAGTGTTGAACTATGATTTTTATGAAATGTTTCCATGTGTTTTCACATCCGTTATAATAGTACGTATGTATTTTCTAATTCGAGAATATAAACTATTATTTTTAATTTCAATTAATAAAATTTTTGGGGTTCTACGCACATCATCTTCGTGATATGAACACCTCCTTGGGCACAGGTAACACCCTGGCGATCACATCTTTCTCATTTACTTACTAGCTTCTTCACTTTCTTCTCTTCTTCCTTTGTCAACTCAGTCAAATGAGGGTCAACACGAAGAAAGGAGGAGGACGGGACGAAGCCAGCACACATCCTCGTCGGGAGCACATGTAGGCGACCGCCACCATTCCAAAACAAAACGTCTACAATAGGTAGAATAATCAAGGCAAACATAAAGCATGAAGGTAGCGAACAAGAGTTTCATACTACAGAATTCCAAGCGAATTATGCTAATTGTCAAGCCATGTGAATGATACAATAGTCAAACTATGATGCAGTCTAACATGAGACAGATGAACAAATATTGGCCTTTTCAAACGAATTAAACTTATCAAGTCAAACGAACGAATCAAACATATCATATCAAATAGCACATCGTGCTTCATTCATATCATATAACAAAAATCACTTCCCAATCTTGCATACATATGAATGTCAATGCCAAGCACTACTAAAATTTGGTTGATCTATACTAGTACGTCGGGGTGCTCCTCCCTAGAACCAGATCAGGCCCTTATTGCACAGGCATTTGGTCAGGGATATCATCCCAATAGTAGTGCCGAATTCAAATCATTATGGCCATTCAGAGTCAAGAAGGACAGAAGTGTAAGATATCAAAGAGGCCAATAACATAAGCTCAGGTCGAGGAACTTTAAGAGTATAAATTGGCATGGATACAAGCTATCATAATGGATCAAGTCATGCAAGCAAGCCCAAAGGGGTTCCCTATACATTTCTTTTGGTTTCAGATTCAAGACAAATAGATTCAAGGTGGGATTTCAGTTGAATTATAGAGGAGACAGAAATCAAGATGATTTAAGAGTCATTAGAATAATCTTCACCTTCTTATCACTTTTAACATGTACAAGGTACCAAGGTTGTTGTCATGTTGGTTGCTCTTCTATAGGACAGATCATGGTGGCCAGAAGGGCCAATCAAATTGACCGTTGAGTTGTACAAGAAGAAACAGTCGAGGTGGCCAGAAGGGCCAATAGAAGTTACCACAAAGGGCCAGTCATAACTGCCTCAAGGGCTAGTCATAATTTGTCAAAGATAACAGTCGAAGTTGACAGCCGAAGTGGCCAGTCGAAGTTGACAGTCGAAGTGGACAGTCGAAGTTGATAGTCGAAGTGAACAGTCGAAGTTGCCATGAGGGCTAGTCAAAGGTGCAGATCAAGAGTGCCACAAGGCCAGTCAAAAGAGAACAGTCGAGGTGGTCAAAAAGGCCATTCGAAGCTTATCAAGAAATAACAGTCGATGTTGTCAAGAGACTTAGCGAAGGATTCCAACAAGGAGGTTGATGGAACCAGCATATGATCAATCTTGGACTGTGTATGTCTAGTTTAATGGTTCCAGAAATGCATGGTGACATGGACAAATTAGATGGGTTCCTATCTGGGATGGTCAAGAGAAATTGGCCATGTTTCTTAGGAACAAAGGTCAGGTTTCCCAGGAATAAGCTGAAGCAAGGTGAATCTAGCGAGGGTGTGAGGTTCAGTAAAACCTAACACTCTATTGATCAGACATTTAGCCAAATCAAAGGTGTTCCACTAGGTTCTTAACATAAACATATCTAGGAATACTTTGAACAAGAACAAACATTTTAATTTGTGCCCGAGAAAACCTACCTTTTTGGGTTGCTCTTCATATCCAAACTCATAAGGTTGCAGAAGAGGCCAAGAAGATCTTCTCAACCTCCAACTTCTACAGGTCGAGGCAGTGGTCCAAGGATGAAGAGCTTCCAAGCTCTCCAAGCTTCAAGCTCCAAGCTGCAGGATCATCCCTCCAGCTTTGGAGATCTCCATTGTGTCAGACTTTCAAGCTTCTTTAGCAGTTGCTTTTAAGAAAGGGTAGAAGGGGCTCTCAAGCTTCCAAGATTTCCCTTGGGTCCACTCAAGTTAAGGTAATAGGATGCAGAGGGAGAGAGTTCAAACTGCCTTCAAGTACAAGAAGATCATAAAGTTCGGCCAAGAAGGGCCATATGGCTTATTTAAGGGGTCTTTGGTCCCATTTAGGACTCTTTCCTTATTCCTACAAAAGGGACAAAAAGTCCAATCTGGCCATACATAGGCCATACCCAAACCATATCCTGCCATACCTAACATTGACTTGGTTTGCAAGAAGGACAAATAATCAAAATCTGTCATACTTCAAGCCATACTCCTTGTCTTATCTACCCTTGACTTAATCTAAAAAAGGATAGACCCATCATGCCTGAGTCATGCCTTTTTTTGTCAACTCCTAAAGTGATGTGCCTAAGGGTCAGTTCTAAGCATAAACTATCCAAATCATTCCCATATTTAAGTCTCCAAATAGTCCTATTATGATGGGGGACAAGGCCTCCATCACTTTATGTTCAAGAGCCATATCGATGGCTATATAACAAAATAATCTATAGTTGAATACCCAAACAATTGACTGTCAATTAGCAAGGTACTTGATTGTCATAAAGAGGCAATAGATGGGGGAAGGAGAAATATAGATTGCAAAAAGGAAGGCACTCGATAGAAGGCAACATCAATTACTGATCACGTTAACATTGATTATTCACTTAGAACATTGATTACTCACTTCATCATGCACGTTTTCAACGTCATCAGTCGAAGCTAACTTCATCATATGAGAAGTCATGATTCGACTGATAGCATTTCCTTCTGGTTTATACGAAGGTTCACTTTGTCATATATGAAATGTTGCTTCGACTGACTGTGTTTTGTTCTATTTTATGCGAAGTTCCACTTCATCATATCCGAAGCTAACTTTGACTGACAGTGTTTTCTTCTGTTTTATACGAAGTTTCACTTCATCATATACGAAGTTCTGCTTCGACTGACTGCATTCTCTTCTGTTTTATATGAAGTTACACTTCATCATATACGAAGCTCACTTCATCATATCCAAAGTTCTACTTCGACTGACAATGTTCTCTTCTGTTTTATTCGAAGTTTCACTTCATCATATATGAAGTTCTACTTCAACTGACAGTGTTTTCTTCTATTTTATACGAAGTTTCACTTCGTCATAACGAAGCTAATTTCATCATATCCAAAGCTCTGCTTCGACTGACATCGTTATATTTTGACCAATCGAAGGGTTGGTGAGTTGTAACAAGATGACGGGTACCAGTTGTAAGGCCATGGGTCTTATTGGACCCTTAATGGACCTTTTTCGGGAATAGTGCATGTTGATGACTAGGGTGTTAACATCAACAGTGGGTTGACGGCAAGGGTGTTGCCGTCTACTGGGTCTTGGCATCAAGGGATATTGACGTCTACTAAAGTTTCTAGAGTCTTTCATACTTGAATTTGACGGCAATCAATGTTGACGTCAAGTTCATGTTGGTGCAAGTTGATGGCACACATGTTGATGTCAACCTGCCCGGGGCCTATTTTTATGGGGCAACCCGAGGCCCTTCTTCCCCACTTTTCTCCCTCTCCTTCCCACCACCTTCACCACTCTTCTTCTCCACTTCTTCCGATAGCCGACGGGAGTTCGTGGGGAGGTCGTGGTGCGCGTGGCGGCGTTGGATCAGGGCGGAAAATCGTGGTTTGGAGGATCATCCTCGCGGGAGAGCTCCGGGGAAAATAATGCGATTCGAGGTTCTATTGGGGTTTTTCTAGCATCCAGAGCTAGGGACTCTTTCCTTTGACTCCCCATTGTTGCAATGTCATGATTGTTGTGTGTGGTTTGCATGGAAATTGAGGGTTTTCTGGAGGGTTTCTCCATGCTGGGTTTTTGGGGTGAATCCATCAATCCAAGCATTGGATCATTGTTTTACGGCTTCACACTAGTGATTTGTGATGAGGGAAAGCATTTCTGATCATCAAACTGTGGTTTCTTGGGCTGGATCGCCCGTGGGAACAACCTAGGGCCATATCAGCTGCTGGAAACTGACGAACTTAACGTCAACATCGGTTGATGTCAAGTTTGTTGCCCAGCTAGCAAACCCAGAGGGGGGGTGAATGGATTGCTAAAATTCTTTTTAGAATAAAACCTGTCAATAAAAATGCTTAAAAGAAAACACTAAAATTGATAGTTAGTGTTAGTAAGAGTGAGGAAAATTAGGCAAGCAAACAATCACACAACAACAAAAGATTTTTATCCTGGTTCGGCCCTCCTATCCCAAGGAGTCCTAGGTCCAGTCCCCAAGCAACAACTTGAGATTTAACTAACCATGGGTACTGTCCCCCTTTAGGACCCTTACACATCCAGCCACAACTGGCCTTCTCTTCACACCCCGAAGAGGTACAAACTACCACCTGATACACAGGTCTTCCTTCCTCAATGAAGGGAATAACAACCACCTGTTTCCAACAGATCTTCTCTTCACACACGAAGAGGAATACACACAAAGAATATGAGTAAAGGAGAAAGGCCGCTAGACCAAGCTTACAACAGATTGCTTGATCTGTGGAATTGTTTGAGAGATAAAGACTTTCAATAAGAAAAACTCTTAGAGCTACAAAAGCTCTCCAAAGGCTAAGGAAAAAAAGGCTGAGAGCTAAGAGCTTGAGAATTGTGGATTGAAGCGAATAAGCTCTTCTATCTAAAGCTTGCAAGATCTTTTTCAGTTCAATGTGAGGCTCTATCTCTTTCAGAATGCTTCGATCCACTTCATGGAGTCGTCAGTCTTCTATATATCCTCTGCAACATATTTTGATCGTTGAAGTAGCTGTTCAGATGCCCGTTATCTCACAGCATTATGTCTATTAGAGAGACTGGTTGTAGGCATGCAGAGATTAGCTTGGAGCTACAAACGCTTGGATTGGTCTTTGCATCTTCAGGTAAGATCTTCTAAATCTTTTATCCTTTCAACAGGTTGATGGATCCATACTTTACGTGCTTTACTATAAAAAGCCTGCATGCATTAAAACATTGATACATAGACAAACTTTTTGTCTATGTTGTCAGTCAACCCTGGTAGATGTGCAGTAATGATATGCTTAAACTGGAAAGGATATCCTGTCATCACACAAATCAAGACTCTATGTGGTATATCAAATAAGCAAGAGGATTTCGTATGAGATAGTCAAAATCTTAGAATGCGCGGGAAGACTTTGAATCCACAGAGTTTTGAAAATATATTTGAATAGTATTATCAGAAATATCTGAGAAGATAATAATGAAATTGTTGTTCAAACAAATAATTATTTAACTAAGGCAAATCGTTGTTTAAGTAAGAGCAAATCGTTGTTCAATTGAGAGCAAATCGTTGTAAGAGCAAATCATTGTTTAATTGAGAGCAAATCGTTGTAAGAGCAAATCGTTGTATCACTTATTGAATCGTTACAATGACCAAATCAATGTTGTAACTTATCAAATCGTTATAGCAATCAAATCGTTGTGTAACTTATGAAATCAATGTGAGACCGAAATCGTTGCTTCACTTATGAAATCGATGTGAGAGCGAAATCGTTCTTTCACTAATGAAATCGATGTGAGACCGAAATTGTTGTTTCACTTATGAAATCGATGTGAGAGCGAAATCGTTCTTTCACATATGAAATCAATGTGAGACCGAAATTGTTGTTTCACTTATGAAATCGATATGAGACCAAAATCGTTGTTTCTCTTATGAAATCGATGTTTTACTTATGAAATTGATGTGTGACTAAAATCGTTGGTTTACTTATGAAATCGATGACCGAATCGTTATCTATAAAGGAAATCGATGTGGGCTTAGAAGAAATGCATGCTCTGAACTTTAAATAATAGTGTGTGAGAATAACTTACAGATTTTGGTTGGATTATTTCCTATGACTAAATCTTCACAAAAGGATTGTTAGAAAATATTTGTTAAGGTTTTTTTAATCACCAAAATTGTATATAATTAAATAAAATTATATGGGGATGGACTGATCATCAAAGTTCTTTAGGATGGAACTTGGCGGCAAGATCCCTTGCCATTAAGGAGAGGTAAACGACAAGCTTGTTGCCGTCTACTTTCTGTAGACGGCAAAGGTGTTGCTGTTTACCCTAGGGTTGGCAGTAATCAATGTTGCCGTCAACCTCACAGATAGGTGCGAGTAGGCTGAGCCCCCTTACCGTTGTGCGAGGTGTTGACACGTGGTGTCTGCCTTCTGGCACGGTGTGCCGGACGTTGAGAGCGTCTCCGTTTACGCTTGTGCTGAGTTCTGTCGTGCTTGTGTTGTGATTTCCCAAACATTGAGGAAGGCTTCGTCTGGATGACTGGCATTGAGCTATTCCACCAGTGAGCCTGGACTTCGAGTGCGACTCCGTCCTATGCGTGCCCCTTATGGTGGTTACGAGTCAGTTTTTGTGGGGCCCCTTCTCCACCGTTCGAGTCCAGCGTAGGGGAAAACCGGTCAAGGTCTAGACACGAGGGAGAGCGCCTAAGTGTGCACACGTGGCTAGGGTTAGAGGACTCTGTGGTGTTGAGGAGTCAAGCCATAGGCCCTTGCTGGTCCTACCTTGTGTGTGTGTGTGGTTGATTGTGTGAGATTGTTGTGCTTGTTGCACTGTTGAGCCTACAAGATTCCAGTTTCTTGGCATGCTTATGCAAGGAGTAGGGCGTCACACCACCTGTTTTTTGTGTGTTCTTGCAGTGTTTACTTTACTGCACAGCTTTGTAGTACTGTTACCAGTGGGGGTTAGTGTCCCTACTGGGTCTCTTCTTGAGACTCACTCCCTTCCCTTTCAGGTGGTTCGTCGTCGGCTCCAAGTGCTGAGGAGCTAGGTCACTCCGGTGCTGGACCTGCTTAGCTGTTGTGAGTAGTACTTTAGTATATGTACTTGTTGTACTCTTTACTTTTGTTGGATCTACTCTAAGTTGTACCATTTTGTTAACTACATATAGTGGATTGTCCAAATTATTGTGGTGTACGCATTTTCTTATATGTTCTCTTCAGACATTCTCTTTTAACCGTTCCAGGCCCCGGCTCATGGGTGGCAGTTTAGGGTTCAGGTTACTGATAGGTAATCGGTAATTCGAATCCTGGGTCGTTACAGTTGGTATCAGATCCTGGTCTGTCGAGACATATAAGGAAATGTTTATGTTTGTAACTCAAAGCATGAAGAGTACAGTAGCAGCAAGCAAAATCGGAGTAATTTTATGTATTGATTTGTGTGCATGTTCTATGTGGATCCATTATGGCACCGAGGTGACATCATGTTGAGGAGGTGGCAAAGCAGACACCTCAGCAGGAGGCTCGAGATGCCCTGCCACCCCAGCAGACGCAGCTTGGAGTGCAGGACGCGCACAGTGGCATTGTACCACCACTACCACCTCCTCCGTAGGCAGCTCAGGGGTTTGACTAGACCCGTTTTCTCGAGGGAATGGCACAGATTGTTGCTCAGCATCGTGACATTCTAGCACCTCAGGGAGGTTCTAGGAGGGTGTTGAGGGAGTTCTTACAGCTTCAGCCTCCCCAGTTTGAGGGACAGCTAGATCCAGATGCAGTCCGATCGTGTTTAGATGCGATGCAGCGGACCTTCCGTTCCATGGAGTGCGCAGCAGAGGAGAGGGTTCTGTTGGCGAGCTATCAGTTGTAGGGTCAGGCGCTAGCCTGGTGGATCTCAGAGTGGGAGATCACTTTTCAGTCTCGCTCGCTCAGGCAGATAGCTTGGCAGGAGTTTGTGGCAGCCTTCAAGAAAGCTTTCTACCCCACATACGTTAGGACTGAGAAGCTGTGCTAGTTCCTAGATTTGACTCAGGGCGAGATGACACTGGTCCAGTTTAGAACTAGATTTGTAGAGTTGGGGTGCTATGCGCTGCAGATTATGGCAGATGAGAGCCTGAGGACCCAACAGTTCGTGAGAGGACTAAGACCAGAGCTCAGGCAGGCACTGATAGTTGCTCATTGTACACACGCCATTTTGACAATGTATTGAGTAAATTTCATGTTATATCGTGATGCCTCAAAGTGGCTCTTTTCAATTAACCTCTTGAGTAATTTTCCTATTTTTCTAGATTTTTCTAGGATTTTAAGGAATTTTTCTGAGGGGTCTGAAAGGGTTTGTTGACACTGTGGTACACAAGTTATTCGTGTTGGACACAATGGTCGCTTTTTAGGATGTTTGATCCGCAGCGGGTAAAACCGACACGTATCACACTTCCTTTTCTGGAGCTTACCACGTTGTGAATCGCATCCACCATTGTCGACATGTTTAATAGTTTCCATTTTCGAATTATGGCAAATTCCAAAGTTGTTTTTGGAAAGATTTTCTTGCTAATTAAAATCACGTCCACGTAGGCCGTCACATTTCTGACCTTCCATCATATGAAGATCGACTCTCTTCAGAAGATCGATTCTGTTCAAATATGCGGCCACTCAGGTTGTTGCGATTTAATATTTCCATTTATGATATTTGGAAAGAATTATTTGAAATCGGAAGTGTTTGAAATGTAGCGGTCAATGCCGACCCGATTTTGGAACCTTCTATAATCGTTGTTTGGAAAGGCTCAATCGGAGTAAGTCAATCTTGGTACATGCGATGCTTTTGGCGGATGTGATTCACTGAGATAGGCGTCCACTGTGTACAATGCGATTTCTAAATTTTTCCTCTATAAAAGGACCCCTGAGGCTACTATTTTGAATATAACCCAAGCACTACGGCGAAGCCTTGTCGCACTGGAAACTAGACCTCCGAACTCTGAAGAAGCATCCTCACTTCCAAGGTATCGCAAGCACCCATTCCTTGGAGTTCAGAGCCATCGTCTCACGTGCACCGGAGCTTGTGGAGGAGCTTCTTCCACTTCGGCCATTTGCAACAGTGGGCATGTAACATCTCGAGTTTTCCAGCCTTCCATCTGTTGGGTTGGATGACTGGCCACTAACGTGTCTAATTTGGGCGACACCTTAGTGTCGCGACGGAGGTGACCGTCACGACAGTCATCCCTGTTGCGCCCGGCTTCTGCGTTGCATTCTTGTGGCGCCCAGTCAATGGTTTGTGACAAGGTTCTGCTTTTTGGTCTTCTGATAAGCGTTTGCAGCCTCTCAGGCTAGCAGGCGGGTCAAGGTGACTTGTCAGGCTGTCGAGGCATCCAGGAGGGACGCGTTTGGGTCGCGGTCTGGGCGACCATCATGATAAGGTGGGTATCGCAACACCCCGTCGTGTTCTGGGGGCCGAAGGCTAAAAGCCTTGGTTGGCGCCCCTTCCCCCTTCGTTCCTTTCTTTCCTTTCCTTCTCTTCTCCGAGGGAGAAAGGTGGTTTCCTCTTCCATCTTCGGGCGTGGAGCGTGGTGGCACCGGTGGCGGATCGTGCGGAGCTTGGAGCGGCGTAGTGAGGAGGAGGTGTTCTTGTCATTGTGAAGGCCCTTCGTGGGTTTGGTTCTTCGTTCTCCAGTAGGGATTTCTAGAACTCTTTCCATTTCAGGTGATTGGAAGTTCCTTTGAGTGTTTGCATGCTTTAAATGCTTTCCCCATGCTCCCCTCCCCATGGTTGTAGTGTTTGTAGCGTGTGGGGGACCCCGAGATGTACCATCCCGGCAGTCGGCCTTCCAGCTGATGTCGCGACCACCGAGCATGTCGGGACATCAGAGAAGGCATCACCCCGGTCAGACGCGACCTTATCGCGGCCCGGGTGGCCACCGCGATAAGGGTCGTGTCACGACCCAGTTGCCCGTCGCGACAAGATTGTTGTCGTGACGCGCTGCCTTGTCGCGACATGTTTGTCACAGCCTATTTTCCTATCGCGACAAGAGTATTGTCACAACGCGCTTCCCCAATGCGACCTGGGTCTTGTCGCGGTGGCCCTGACCGTTGCGATGGTATCACGACGTCTTAGGAGGGTGCGACAAGACCTAGTTTACCTCGGGTGTTTTTGTGGCCACGGTTGGCGTGTCGGCATGTGCCCCAGAACCGGGTGTGCCCTTAGGACCTTCTGGTGGGAACGCGGCAGGTTGCCTGCCGGCGTTCACTGACCGAAGGTGACAACTTCATGACCGTGTCCTAGCGGCGGTGCTAGGAGGCGCCCATGTGTCTAATAATATATTGTTTGACGACCAATTGATTATTAGCAGAGCGTTGGTTTTCTATTTTGTTTGGTCCGTGTTCCGGTTTCTCAGGCCTTGTGGTTGTGTGTTGTCTGTTGGTGGTTGCATTTTTTTGTCCTTGAGGGCTTGTCTGCCCGTTCTGAGCCCCGCGCGCCTGGCAGCAGGCGTGCTCAAGTCTCAGACTTGGAGCAGAAGGGGAAAATGGTGGGGACAACGGCGTGAGTTCTTTGTAGAGCTCTCTTAACTGGTCTGGGTCTCCGAGGTGGTTCGGCACTCGTCCGGTGCGGACCAGCTTGTCCTTCTCACTGCCTCGCTTTGCGTTGGTTCTAGAGCCACGTAGGGAGGTCAGGCGTGGGGCCGCAGCCCGGCCGAGCTCTCTCACACATGCACTGGTTCTACGCCCTTTTAACAGTCACACACGCGGTAAAAACACCTGTTTTAAAATGGAGCCATATTGAATGCTTTAAAATACATATTCACGACTTCTTTTCTATCTATAATCTCTTTTACACATGCACACACATGAACCATCCATATATGGCAGAAATCTGGCATAAAATATATCATAATGTATCGGGTAATTTATTGCAATAAAGTATATTAATTGACCTATTTTAAAGGACTTGTATTCGTTTCTTGCGTTGTTTATATACCGATATCGACGCTCCACTGTTCTAGAATTCCTCTAGAACGTCGAGCACCTGTTTTATATACACACTTTACTTGGCTTGTGGTGAACTCTCTGTCGGATATTCCTTTCACCGGACTAGTGAACCCTTGCACAAGGCCTCCGTAGGTCTCCTCTGATCATGGATTCCCACATGGTCGACGAGCCGGTTGTACCCTAACACCCATTACACCTTTAGGGATCGATATGTTCCAAACGGCTATTAGAAGTTCGCTCTTACCTTGAATCACGTCGAACCTCTGGACTTGTGCATAACATGGCCAGCGGGAAGATCGTGAATTCAACCTGGCTGCCAATACGACGTGCACGTGTTGTGCAACTGTTACTATCGCCTGTTTACTCGTCGCATTGCGTGCAATGTCCACTAGCTCTCATCTGTACTCTACTCGCTCGTCTATTCACGTTCACTCTACTATCTCTTCTATTCATCTAGTGCTCTCATCTACTTATTGGTACTCTATATTGGCCATTGACTGATTGTCTAAAGATAAACAATATAACCATGCCTGGCAATATATAAAGGGCCCGATCTGGTCCTAGGATGTGCACCCGAAAGTGCTAGTTCCCATGGGAGTTAAATGATCAGAGTGTTTTGCATTACACTCAAGTGCAATCTATCTCAACTATCTATATGACAATCAAAACACAAAACGTGCTATACTCTCTCGATGTCTAGAATGACAGACAAGTGCTATACTCGTCATGCTATTATTATACTTGTGCTAGTTGTGCTATGGCCATCTTGCTATTAGTGCTATACTCGATACTTGTGCTATTTTTGGAGACTATACTCGATCTCGTGCTATTGTGCTATCTTGTTACCTGTTGTGTTGTCTCTTGCTATATTTTGACTCTCTTGTACCTGCTATCTTAGATACTCTGCCATTAAATGCGTTAATTATTTAAAGCCTGCTTGAGCCTTAGATTTAAGTCCTACTAGGCGTTATCGCTCACCCTACGTTATTTGATGTCTGTTCTCAGGTGAGACCGAGGATGACATATACACTCACGAGGAAGGGAATGACCAAGAGTGAAGCCAGGAGTACCCTCTAGTCATTATGTTATCTTAGAGTTGTAGTTAGTTATTTCCTTTTATTACAATATAATTGGGCCCTATAGAATGGCTCTGATATTAGTGGTTGTAACTAGACATTCGAATGGTTATTAATGAGAAAGATTTGCTATAGTATTATTCAATGTGCAATGGTTTGATGTCTAGTATTCACTCTATACCTTTTTCTTGCAACTGCCATCGCGCTCCGATATTCCGCGTCGGGGAATGACATAATACGTATAACATGGATTTGACAACCTCCTAAAGAAAACCTAAACATGATACTTCTACAAGTTTATAATACATGGTACATCCTTATGTTTCTTTCACAATAAAGTAAACCTATCACATGCTTTCTACATATTCTTTAACATGCTATTTTAAGTCAACACTTGTTCCATTCATGCTACATTATAAAGATAAGTTAAGCATGGTATTGCACATATTGGAAGAGATATTCCTAGCATGGATTCTATGTACATTCTCACATTCATAACACATTTATAAACATAATAGCTTGCTGTTTTGACATGGATATAACACATTTATAAATTGATTCACAATTTCATATATTATCACATTAGTTCACATTTCCACATGATCATTTATACATTTTACATATGCACATTTCACATATATACAAAAATTACATTATTCTCATTACATGCCATGACACATAGTCCAAACCACCTCTAGAAGGACACACATCTCATTCACACACATACCTACCACCTAGGCAATACAGTGATAGATCTTAGTTACTGCGTAGAACCGTGAGAAGCACTCTCCACCCTAACCAGTGGTATTTGTCAACCTCCAGGATTTAATCCCAATGTCCATGGGACATCAGACACATATGAACCTTCCCGTGGGGACTTTACTACGGTATAGTTCCTTAGCCCTCTAAGGTAGCAGTGTCACCCATGGCATAGTTACATATTTCCATTTTTAAACACACACACCAATTTCACATCGTTTAATACACTATTTCCAATTTCCCATGTATGCATATGGTTCAGGTCACCTAGCATAATACTACTATTAGCAAAATTAAAACAGTCACAAACTAACCCTAATCATGCTGCAATTATCTAATTAATCAATAATTACATTAAGCATACTTTAATTGGTCATTTCATCGTGGAATAATGAAATTAGTACTTACTGCTGTCCAATTCACATGAAATTTTTACAACAGATTGCTTACAGTCAAGCATCATACATATAAAGTTTCATATTTTTTTGGACTGTACACAATTTATGGAAATTAAAATAGTCATTCTGCATGTTTATTCATAACACAATAAATCATGGATTCACAGTGTTATAGTCATATTTAACAGTTCAAAAACCTGTGTTTAATAGTCATAACATCACATACAATTTCTGGGAATTAAGTCTGCATCATACAATTTATTGGAGATTTAGAAACAAATAAAACATGCTCATTGTTTATATTTCCCAAATTTCTAAAATTCACACAGCCATCAGAAAACTTCCTAATTCTTATAACATGATCTGATATCTATATACATGCCACAGAAAACTTCTGACATCACGATTCCTCACAGAACCACATAAATAGTAATTTACAAGATTAACATGCTCAAGACAAGATTTCAGAAATTTTAATAATTACCACAGTGAACGAAAATCATCAAAATTAAAGAACATGATCCAATAGAGATACTTTACCACATATAATGTTAACAGTACATCCTCATGTCGAAAAATCTGGAAAATAGATTATAAAGAGCAGACAAACACACTGTCACTGCCTGAAGAACTCGGCGGCACACAGGTGGTCGCCTATCTGGTTAACGGCAACAAAGGTGGCCGCCAACCTCGGATCTTAACGGTAGCAAATGTTGCCGTTAAGTTCCTGTCTATGCAAAACACAGACTGAACTTCAAAACTCGATAGAAAGGGGGTTCCAGGACACGATTAAAAATCTGTAAAATTCCTGAGACCTACTAGACGCATGTATGGATGATGGGTATGGTTTACTTGCCTTCAAAAAAATTTACAAACGGAGAATTGGGTCGAAGAAGCTCTCCTCGGCTTGAGCCAAAGAGCCTCCAAAGTCCTCCAAATCCGGGTTCTGTGTTGATCCTTGATGCACACCGGAGTCGGAGAAGTCTTCCTCGATGCTTAGACTCCCTCCCAGTCGTGGAAGAACGCCGGAAGAAGTCTCCAATCGCCGAATCAAAGGGTCCAAAATCCAGGGTTCGTACAGAGAATTAGGGTTTTTGACTCAAGAGCCAAAAGGGTCAGATCTAGTCGGGGATGGGTATTTTTATAAGGTCAAGGGTCGGAGATGCATTTAGGTAGGCTAAATGACCATTTGAGAACGGTTTCCTAAACAAGGGGCGATATCATCGGGGGCATTTCCGGATCTGAAGACGCAACAGATCTGGGAGGCTAACGTCAACATCACTGGCCGCCAATATGGAGTTGGCGTCCATCGATGTGGCCGTTGACTTTGGGTTGGCATCCACTCATGTTGACGTCAATGGGTCGTTTGGCCAGAACTTAAAAAATGCAGAAACTCTATTTACTCAATGCATGTACATGAAATATATAATGTATAGATTAAAATAATACTATTTATGTAATGTAAACAAATAATATGCATAATAAAATATATACACATATTTACAACAATACATCAAATAGTATATATATATATCTACACACACAAGCATAATTTCTTCACAAAATCATACACCTATATAAGAGAGAAAAATTCTAAGGCCTTATAGTGTGTTTGGCCGTGGTGCTGGCCAGGTTGTCTTCCTGTTCGTTTTCGAGTCTTCTCGGCTGCGCTGGGGGGACTCCGTGTGTCCCCGTGGTCGGGTGTTTTGCTTCGTTTCTTGCGCCTTGCGTACTCTCCCAGTTGGTAGTCTGGTGAGTGTAGCAGGTGTTTGGTTGGTTGTGCCTCACGTGTGAGTGCTAGCCTTGTGTGCTGGTTTCCCCTTGCGTGTGGAAGAGACTTGTTGTGAGGGTCTCCTTCCTCTGCTTTCTGTGGGTTGCTCGGGATGGTGGCGCTTTCACATGGCATTTGGTGCCATGTCGCGCACCGTGGCGACCTTTGTGGCGAATGTATCTCCCCTTGTGTTGTCTTGAGGTTGAGCTTGTTGCTCTCCATGTGCGCATGGTTTCCTTGTGGTGCGATAGGTTGTGGTGACCTATTGCGCCGTCTCTTGCTGTGCTGGTTTCTTGTTGCCTTACTGGACGATGTAGGGTAGCGTGCCCTGTGTTCAGTGTGAGGCAGCACCGGTTTTCTGTGGTTTGGCTTGCTCGTGCAAGCATCGTCCCGGTGGGTGTTTTCGCTTGTGCCTCAGCTATGCTTGGAGGCACTTGTCACTGTTTGGTGTGTGGCCCTCTCCGCCTGCGTGGTGGGAGCGGTGCCTTGTGTGGTGAGCTTCTAAGAGCCAACGTTGTTGTTGTGCTCTTGAAGCTACTAGTCCTCCATGTGTTTTGCCTGTGTGGGTCTATGGTGGAGTGTCCCTTTCGGTTGGCCTTGGGTCGTTTCGGGCCGTTGGTGCGGTTGTGTGCTGCCCCTTGAGCGTGTTTTCTTTTTGATGCTTCGTGTCTTTGTGCCTTGCGGGTTCGTGGCTGGTGTGGCCTGTTCTACCTTTTTTGGCTTGTGGCTTCTTGTGTGTGGCTTTTGGCAGGTCTCTTGTGGGGATTCCTCCCTTTTAGCCAGTGTTGTTTCAGCCGTTGATGCAACTATGTTGCATCTTGCCGAGCTTTTGTGCTTGTGGTGGCACCCTGTGCTCATGCTCAAGTAGATTGTTTTGTGCCTTTTTGTGCCTTGGTGCACTGTATTGTACCTTGTGTGGCTCCTGGTGCTTGTGTTGGCACCGTGTGTTGTGCTGGGTGTCCTAATCGTAAGCGTCGTGTGTCGTTTTGTGAGTTTGCTCGGTGTTCGAGGCATTGAGCTTTCCCCCTCTGGGACACTTTATGTTGGCCGTGCCTTGTGGCTGTGCCATTACCGCTGTGGGGTGGCTGCTTTGCTTTGTCTAGGTAGCCCTATCGGTGGTAGGCCAGGCTTTGGTCGTGGCCTGTGTCCGGTTGGGGTTCCTTGTTTTGGTTTGGATCCCTTTGAGGTCGATGGGTTGTCCTCGACCTCTGTAGTTGTTTCAATTACTGTGCGGTTTGCCGACGTCATGAGTTGTCTGGCCTTGCCAACCTTAGATGTCTTCCTTGGTTTTGTCTCTGCGCGTGTGCCTATTGAGCGTATAGTTTAGCTTTCCATGGTCCACAGTTGTTGTGTGTCCTTGTCGGACCACGAGGACGATCTGGGTGAGATCTAGTGGTGCCGGCGGACACTGCCTTGCGCGCCGTGGGTTCTCCACGTGTGTGTTTTTCGCTTGATTTTGGGTCGCCCTAAGAAGCTCTCGTTTGGCCTTGTCATAGTGCTAGCTGTTTCTAGTTATACGGAGACATTCAGCGGAGTCTTGTGGATGACCTCTTTGCGTTTTCCTCAGTTGTCGTCGGTAGCTGGGACCTCTGTCTTGTCGTTGGCGACAGAGTGAGTTACTGACTGGTTGGTCTGAACGGCGTGGTCTGTTGAGGGCTCAATCGCATGGTTTCCGACTGGCGTTTTCAGTGTTTTCTGGTCGGCTTGGTGCGCACCGCGCCTGTGGAGTTGTCGACATCCGTTTGTGTGCTCCGCGCCGATTGGTGTGCGCTTGGTGAGCTGTCGGATGTCTACTTAGGCACTCCCTTTGTGGCAGGGTCGTGGTGGTGACCACGAGAAGTCGCGATGCGACTTAGAGGTCCCTTTGCACCTGTTGTTTCTCCGACCGCGTTTCGACCTTAATTTTGAGGACAAATTTTTTTTTATTGGATGTATTGTAACATCTCGGGTTTTCTAGCCTTCCGTCTGTTGGGTGGGATGACTGGCAACTAATGCGTCTGGTTTGGGTGACACGTTAGTGTCACAACGGAGGTGCCCGTTGCGACAGTCATCCTTGTTGCGCCCATCTTCTGCGTCGCGTTCTTGTCGCGCCCGGTCAACAGGTCTCGACAAGGCACCACTTTTTGGTCTTCTGACAGGCGTCTTCCGCCTATCAGACTGGCAGGCGGGTCAGGGCGACCTGTCAGGCTGTCGCGGCATCCAGGAGGGACGCGTTCGCGTCGCGGTCTGGGCGGCCGTCGCGATAAGGTTGGTATCGCGACGCCCCACCCCGTCACGTTCTGGGGGACGAAGGCTAAAGCCTTGGCCAGTGCTCGGAGGTGAAAGGTGGTTTCCTCTTCCTTCTTCGGGCGTGGAGCGTGGTGGCACTAGCGGAAGCTCGTGCGGAGCTTGGAGCGGTGTCATGGAGCGAGGAGGAGGTGTTCTTGTCGTCGTAAAGGCCCTTCGTGGGTTTGGTTCTTCGTTCTCCAGTAGGGATTTCTAGAACTCTTTCCATTCCGGGTGATTGAAAGTTGCTTTGGGTGTTTGCATGCTTTAAATGTTCTCCCCATGCTCCCCTCCCCATGGTTGTAGTGTTTGTAGTGTGTGGGGAACCCTGAGATGTAGCATCCCGACGGTCAGCCTTCCAGCTGATGTCACGACCGCCGAGCGTGTCGCGACATCAGAGAAGGCGTCGCCCCGGTCGGACGCGACCTTATCGCAGCCCGGGTGGCCGCCGCGATAAAGGTCGTGTCGCGACCCAGTTGCCCGTCGCGACAAGATTGTTGTCACGACGTGCTGCCTTGTCGTGACAAGTTTTTCGTGGCCTATTTTCCTGTTGCGACAAGAGTATTGTTGCGATGCGCTTCTCCGACGCGACCTGGGTCTTGTTGCGGTGGCCCTGACCGTCGTGATGGTATCGCGATGGCTTAGGAGGGCGCGACAAGACCTGGTCTGTCTCGGGTGTTTCCGTGGCCACGGTTGGCGTGCCGGCATGTGCCCCATTACCGGGTGTGCCCTTAGGACTTTCTGGTGGCAATGCGGTAGGTTGCCTCCCCTGCATTCACTGACCGAAGGTGACACCTTCGTGGCCGTGTCCTAGCGGCGGTGCTAGGAGGCGCGCGTCTGTCTAATAATCGATTGTCTGACAGCCAATCGATTACTAGTAGAGCATTGGTTTCTGTTCTGTCTAGTGGTGTTCCAGTTTCTTGGGCCATGTCGTGTGTGCTAGCGTTGGCCGACGGCCCTTCTGGGGGTTTCCGAAAGGGGTGCCGTGCGTGCCTGTGCCTGCTGTGCTTGTCTTGGTTACAAGCCAGCTGTGTTGTTTTTGTTGGTGGTTGTCACGCCAGTTCTTTTTCGCTCGGTGCTCGCCACTTGTGGGCTTGTCCGCGAGATAGGTTGTTACCATTACCTGGGACCCCCAGCCCCACGCGCCTGTGTCAGAGGGTGTTGCTCTAGGCGGCGGGCGTGCTCAAGTCTCAGACTTGGAGCAAAAGGGGAAAACGGTGGGGACAGTGGCGTGAGTCATTTGTAGAGCTCTCTTAGCTGGTCTAGGTCTCCAAGGTGGTTCGGCGCTCGTCTGGTGTGGACCAGCTAGTCCTTCTCACTGCCTCACTCTGCGTTGGTTCTAGAGCCACATAGGGAGGTCAGGCGTGGGGCCGCAGCTCGACCGGGCTGTGGTGGTTGTTCTTTACTGTGACTCGCTAGCCTCACTCTATCGGGGTGGTTGTAGGCAGGAGTCAGCGGCTGGAGAGCAAGGGGGGTGGACTGTGTGTCCCTCTCTTAGCTGCCTATGGCGGTGGCTTGGTTGCTCTTGTTGTTTCAGAGTTTCTCACGTTGTTTCCAAGTGAGTCTAGTTGCCCTAGCTTGCATGGGGGTTGTACCCTAGCCGTGTCTAGTTCCGTGGGCTTGGTTAGTTTGGCCTCATGGGCCATGTTTAGTGGTTTTCATTCTGCGGGTTCTCTCGGGGTGTCAAGTGCTGACACCCGACTACCATTCTTGTAACCCGTTCCTTGGTGCCGTTTTGGTGGCAGCGGTAGGTGTAGTTCCCTGACCTTGTGGAGTGTCCGAGGTGTAGGGTGGTTCTTCTTGTGGGCCCTTGACCTTGTGGAGGTCTGAGGTGGCCTTGCATGTGGTGAGGCGTCGTTCTCACGTGGTTGCTTGGTGTCTCTCGTGGTGACACCTGGTTGTTCCTTCCCAACCTTGTGGAGGTCTGGGATGTTGGTGCTTGTGTCATGAGACTCTGGTCTCATGTTGTCGCTCCAGTGTTCCGCGAGCTTCTTTGTCTCGGCGGGTGTGCGCCGAGGGTTTGCTTACGTATTGTGTTGCTCTGGCCCGACCCTGCTTGCAGGTCGTGGTGTTACTCTAGTTGCTTCCGCATGTGTTTGACTCCGTTGGTTCTGCGGGAGTCGTCTTTGGCTTGACCCAGATTGTGGTCGAGGTGTTTCTCTGTTTCCACTACTTTGTAGTACTCTGTGGTAGGCATTTTCCACTTTACTACTTTGTAGATTAGTTTTCCTTCTACTTGTTGGAGTTCCTGCTGCTCTGGCTGGTAAGGAACTGGTAATCCCTACTAAGCCTTGTTCGCGAGGCTCACCTTCCTACTCTCTTCAGGTAGGGACTCGCTGTCACAAGAGTTCATTGTCGGACGGTCGTGGTGGTAGTTTTTTACGCCGTGCGTTGCCAGCAATGTGAGTTGTGAGCGTGAGCGCTTGTAGAGTGAGTTGAGATTGGCATTTTTGCAAGTCCTCGGGATATGCCCCTTAAGGACTGCAACTTTCTTTCTATACCTGTACTTTTATTTAAGACATGTACATAATTTCATTATTAATTTATGAGCTTTTTGTGATAGTTATTTGAATTCATTGCTTATCTCACTGGACTAAATTCTAACCCTTCCGGGTCTTCGGATCCGTGGGTAGTGGCACGACCTTCGGGGTCCCTGGCGGGGTCCGGGAGGTCGGGTCGTTACAGGGCTACTCACTTTGCCATCTTTTCTCCCTCCCCTTATTTTGTTTTCTTACTTCATTGCTTTTATTGCATTCATCACACAATTCTTACACATGCACACTACATTTTATCCACACCTACATTTTAGGGGTTTAACACCACCCCACAAGGTGTGTTAACACCCATGTCATTACATTTTTCATCTCTTTCGTTTAGTTTTATAATGCACCTCATAGTCTAATTTTCTTTCACTTGTTTTTTTTGTTTTCTTCCATTTTGCAAGGTAACTAACCGAGCTAAAGTCTTCTTCACCGGCCGGCTGGTGGAAGGAGTAGAAGTCAACCCACCACCACACTCCCACAATTGTTGGGTGAAGGTAAGTACATCCACGCCTTTTCGCCCATCTCCTTCGATACCCTCGTGTACTTGACGATCACACCTACATCTCGTGCACACACACACTTTTCTTTCCTCTCTTTCTTTCACTGCACATGCATACATATTTTATTTCTTTAAAAGTCTTTCTTTTTTTTTATTACTCTTTATTGGAGTATTTTGAAAAAAACACGTTCACAAATTGGCGATCATAGTGGGACTTCTTTCACTTTACTTTCAGTTACCTCTCCTTCGGCACCCACGTGTGCCCCTCCTTTGACACTCTCGTGTGTCTCTCCCTTCGTACTCCACACGGTACAACCCCCCTCCTTTTGTACCCCACACGGTACTATTTGAGATTTCCACCGTCATTACCAATTTTGTGTTAGTGTTCTTTTCTTTATATTTCCATAAAGTTTGATTAAAAAAATCACCATCATCTTGCTCCTCTCCCCACTTGCTTACTTTCATCCAAGGAAAACATATTGAGTTGACTCCCGCTTGACTTCAACTTGTTGATTGATAGCATCATTTGTTGATTTATTGCTTTCATATGAACTCTCGGTTGCTTTTGAATTCGCGACGTGTTCAGATGTTGCGATTTGTGCTTTTGTGCGGCGGTTTACCCCGTCGTGATTCTGTGACAGACTACGGAGAGAGTCGTCGCGGCTCTTACAGCTTCTGTGAGTTGTCAGATCTGCGACCAACTGAACGGATGCGATTATCATTGAAGCATGACGATTGAACTTGTAAGACCTGGCTTTCCAGCTTTCCGACCGGTGTCGTGGGATGACTGGCCACTGACGCGTCCTCGCTGAGTGACGCGTTGGTGTCGCGTCGGGGGTGTCCGACGCGACAGTCATCCGTGTTGCGGCGAGCCTGTAGGTCACGCCCTGGTTCTCCATCGCGTCTTGTGATACCCCAAAATTTCATTCTTTTATATTGTGCATGTGTATTTACTTGTTGTGTGTATAGCATGTGTATTCAATTGTGCATATTACTATTTTTTTTATACTTCTCATGAACATATGAATGTATATATATATATGATATTTTATGTGAGAATAGGCAACTAGCTAATTTATGTATATTGTGTATACTAAAATCCTAGGCATATAATACTTAAGTAATATTGTGCATGTTTAATATAATTACCGATGTACATGTTGTATTTATCTATTTCTTGCATAATGTACAAAACTATGTTGTATACGTGTGTGTATATGTATACGTATGTCAATTCAAGTGTGTGCATGCAAGAATTAATGATTGTTGTAGTGATTATTCTTAGTTAACTTATTTCATATTGCATCTTAATGATATTATGCATGTACTATCTAAATCTTGAAGTGCATATTATACTACTTATTCCATGGATATTGCGTGTAGATATATGAAGTACATATGTATACATGTGTGTTATCTTATGCATGTGATATCTAGATAATTCTATATGCATTAAGTTATCTATAGTATATACATATAATGTACTTAAATAGTGTTATGCATACGATATGTAACTACTGTTACCTACCTTGTAAGTATATGTGAGTTATTTTTGTACACATATAAATATATATAAGTGTGCATGTATTATCTAGCTATTAATGTTTGTAATAGCTTTATAAATCCCATGCATATTGTATGTGTTGTGCATATAGTAAGAAGTTATTATCATACATCTTGTAAACAAGTGTGAGTTTATTTCCGTGCATGCAATATAGATGTAATTGTGTATGAATTATTTAATTATTGATGTGCCTATTGTATTTAATTATTTTATGCATGTTGTAAGTAACCATAGTGTGTATATGTATAAATACATATATTAATCTTGTTTAAATGATATTTATCTACGTTAAGCATGTTAAATTATTTATGATGTGTAGGGTACTTAAATAATAATGTGCATGTAGTATTTAACTAATGATGAACACATTTCATTCATAGGTTCATGCATGATGTATGTAATCATGTAGTGTGTAAGTATATATGCATATATATGTTATTTATACATATTATCTTTAATTAAGATTAGTGTAAGTAATATTTAAATAAATATTATGTAATGCATGTACTTTATGTGGCGAGCATATATGTAATTATTTTTTTTGCATATTAAATTATTGGGGTATATTTATGCATTTATTTTAATGTATGTTGGAGTTTTGGCCAAGTTGCACTGTTGGCGGCCAACACTGTGCCACCAACTGCCAAGCCAGTGCTTGGCGTCCAGATCCATGGACGCCAAGGCACTGTAGGCGGCCACCCCGTGGACGCCAATAGCCTGTTGGCGTCCAGACCCTGGACGTCAACTGTCAGGTTGACTACAACCGATGTTGACGTCAATATCCTCCTGTGGAACGGTTCCAGATTTATTAACACTCGCATTTTGGCCGGTTCCAGATTAGGAAACCCATCCTAATGCGTAGGAAACCTACCCTAAAGTGTACCCAACCCGTCCAACTCTATAAAATACTCATCTTAGGGCGAGGGGAAGGCCTTTAGCATTGGTGAAACCCTAGCATTCGCAATGAAGAAAAGCTGAACTTTGGACGGCCGGATCTGGTGATTGGAGGTGTTCCTCGAGGAGCTACAACAACTGGGAGATAGCCTATGCATAGGAGAAGAAGTTCCAACTCCGAGGAACCACCTGCATCAACAGAAGAAGAAGATCTAACGAGAGTTTGAGCACCTTCTTGGCAGGGCCGAGGAGGGCTTCATCGGCACATTTTGATCTTCGTAGATTTTTTAGAGGCAAGTAAACCCTAGATCTCAATCTTAAACATGTCTCCTAAGTCCAAGGTATTTTCTGGATTTTTCCTCGAGTCATGAAACCCCAAATTCCCCTTTGTATTGAGTGCTGTTTGTGTGTGCTGCTGAGAGGAAGTTGGCTGCAGCATCTGCTACACTCAAGTTCCTGGGTTGGCGGTCAGGGATTTTGCAGTTGAAAGTAGGCGGCCACATCCTTTGCAGTTAACTTCGTCAGTGTCCTGAAAATGTACTGTTTGATCTTCTTTGGCTGTTTAAATGATTTCTGGATATAGACACATGCTCTAAATTTTAGGTATGGTGGTATACAGTCACTAGGTCATATAATAAGGTTGCCCTAATTTTTTATGAACTGTGTTAATTATTAAAATTCAATAATTGAATTATGAGCATCATATAAGCATATTTAAATCTTGTATAAATGGATTTGTTGTAAGTTAGGGTTTTGTAATTTTTACATGATAGCATGAGGTCTGATATTAGATTTCTAAACTATTATCACCCAACCATGTTAATTTGTATCATGTCTCATGATATTTCAATGAATTTGTCTGAAATCTAGATTTAATTATAGAAATTGTGTTTACTATTCAAAAATCTGGAAAATTGGAATATGTGATATATTTACTGTTAGTAATCCGTGATAAAAATTTGGATCAATTCTAATGACAGTAAGTTGGATTCTTAATTACACTATGGAAATAGTCAAACTAAGCATGATAGAATTAATTTGTGTAATTCAATAATTAACAGCATGTTTAAGATTGTAATATGACTTATTTTACTTCTAAAAACAGTAGTATCATGTTAGGTTAACAGAGATGTGTGCAATTGATTAATAATACATATAAAGTGATTAAATAGTTTATATGAAGTGTGTGAATAATGAGAGAAAATGTGATAAGATGAATGTGTAATAATTGGGCCTAGATTGACACTGCTACCCTACAGGCTTCGAGAGCTGCACCATTAAAAAGTCCCTATGGGAGGGTCTACATTGAGAAAAGTATATCCTAAAGGCATTAGGATAAAAACCTGGAGGTGGACAAGTACCACTGGATAGGGTGGAGAGGGCTTCTCCCGATCTGCGCAGTTACCAAGATTCACCACTACATTGCCTAGGTGATGGGTATGTGATTATGAGTTGTGTTATGAGTTATGTGCTATGAGATATGTGTGTGACCTCTAGTAGGTGGTTAGGACTATGTGTCATGGCATCTTAAGCGATGGAATATGAATAAAGTGTAAGATGATATGCGAATGTGGCACGTGATGAGTGCAAATGATATGATATGTGATAAGTGAAAATGAAAGAGTAAATGATATGAAAAATATGTGAAAAGTTATGTAAAGGAGAGTTAATGTTAATGAGAGTGTGCTTGCATGTGAAAACCAATGTATTAATGCAATATGTTCAAGTTTTCATGTAATAATACCTCAATTGCAATACCATGTTTAGCATCATGTTATGTAGTTATTATTCTTCATGTAATAGTGCATGTGAATAAACATATGTAATTAGGTCATTTATGCAACGTGAAAAATGAACATGTGGAATTACTAAATGAATGGGATTGTGTGTGAATAAATCTAAATCCATGTAATTGAGTTTAATTCATGTCAAAACAGCAAGTGAAGTATGGTCATGAATGTCATAAATACAAGAAAGAATGTTTAGGTTCCATGCTAGATGTGATGTTTACTTAGCATAAAGTTCCATGCTTAAGTGCTTATTGTTGCCAACTAACTTGACTTTATTTTAACTCTTTAATTCATGCTAATAAATGTGAAATCATGTGTAATGAGACTTATTTACATTAAACAACAAGCAAAAGTGTATGTGAAAAGTGAATAGTGAAAAGTGAATAGTGCATGTGAAAAGTGAATAGTCATCATGCTAGGTTGTTCATTTCTTTATGCTTAACTCTATGTTCTAGCTTGTAGAAATGTATCATGAAATGGAAAATGTTTGAATGGATTAATCATGCTACATGTTAGGTGTAGAGAACATGTATAAGTGTATGTTAGTATCCATGACTTAGAATAAACATGTGATAGTCTAAAGCATGTTTAGGTGATTTAAATATGTGTTGATAGCTAAGAGTATGTACCATGCGTCTTCTTGTAGTTCAAATGATAGTATGTAATTCTTTAGTGTTAAGTAGATTAACATGAATGTGATATGTTAAGGTTAAGACTTTGGTTTGCTTGCTGAGTCTTTAGACTCACTCTTGCTTCGGCGTACAGGTTGACAGGTATCCCGTGCCAGAGAGAGTCATAGCGGAGGACGACATCTTGGAAGAGTAGTTGTGGAGTTTGCTTAGAAGTTGTACCTTTCATGTCATAGCATGAATAAAGTTTAATTGTATGGACAATGTGATAGACAATGTAGTCCTTTTATCATGTAATAATGTGGACATTGTCATTTTATTTCGCTATATAGACTGTGGAATGTGTGATGGCGATGGATTAAAGTTGAGTTAGTTATTTTATTTCCACTGTACTCAATTTCTATCCACGTACATATCAACCTATCAGCTAGTGTTGGGTTATTATCCCACTGTGACGACACTCTTTATACCGAATCGTATCGGTATGAGGAGGGTCGTTACAGAGATGGTATCAGAGCCCAAGGTTGAGATTTTACATGGATAAACCATCATCGTCACAATATTGCAAAGTCTTTATAGGAAATTGTCCATATATGTAGAAATTACTAATAATGAATGGAAGATAGATAAGGAAAATAGTTAGGATTTAGTAACCTAGATTCTAAATAAAATAATTATTTTGCAGGCTATGGCTGGACGTGGTAGATGTAGTGCTCAGTCTAGGAGGTATGAGTAGAGCCGCAAGATAAAGAAGTTTGTGAAGGGGCTCAAACCATCGTTGAAAGCGAGGCTTTTGGAGTTTGATCCCCATACTTTGGAAGATTTCCTTAGCATGGCAAACATGCAAGAGAGTAGAGTGGAATCATATCAAGGAGAAAAGGAAGCTCAAAAGGAGGGAGTACCAGAACCATTTCAAAGGCAAGATAGGAAGACAAAGAAACTCATGGAAGGTCAACAATCAACTGTGGCATCAGGCAGTGAGAAGCCCGAGTGCGTTCATTGCAGGAAGCGTCATGGCGGGAACGCATGTTGGTGAAATGAAGGAAGATGTCTTAGATGTGGCAGCAAGGATCATCATCTTAGAGAGTGTCCGAACCTGAAGATGAAGTTTGTTCCACGAGGTGCTTCAACAATAGTAATGAAGGAGCAAGGATTGTCCGGAGATGACCATGGCGACGTCACCACAGATACTCGATTCGATCTTCGAGGATGAAGATCTTTTTCAAGGGGGAGAGTGTGATACCCCGAAATTTCATTCTTTTATATTGTGCATGTGTATTTACTTGTTGTGTGTATAGCATGTGTATTCAATTGTGCATATTACTATTTTTTATACTTCTCATGAACACATGCATGTATATATATATATATGTATATATATATATATATATATATATATATATATATATATATATGATATTTTATGTGAGAATAGGCAATTAGCTAATTTGTGTATATTGTGTATACTAAAATCCTAGGCATATAATACTTAAGTAATATTGTGCATGTTTAATCTAATTATCGATGTACATGTTGTATTTATCTATTTCTTGCATAATGTACATAACTATGTTGTATACGTGTGTGTATATGTATACATATGTCAATTCAAGTGTGTGCATGCAAGAATTAATGATTGTTGTATAGATTATTTTTAGTTAACTTATTTCATATTGCATCTTAATGATATTATGAATGTACTATCTAAATCTTGAAGTGCACATTATACTACTTATTCCATGGATATTGCGTGTAGATATATGAATTACATATCTATACATGTGTGTTATCTTATGAATGTGATATCTAGATAATTCTATATGCATTAAGTTATCCATAGTATATACATATAACGTACTTAAATAGTGTTGTGCATACGATATGTAACTACTGTTACCTACCATGTAAGTATATGTGAGTTATTTTTGTACACATATAAATATATATAAGTGTGCATGTATTATCTAGCTATTAATGTATGTAATAGCCTTATAATTCCCATGCATATTGTATGTGTTGTGCATATAGTAAGAAGCTATTATCATACATCTTGTAAACAAGTGTGAGTTTATTTCCGTGCATGCAATATAGATTTAAATGTGTATGAATTATTTAATTATTGATGTGCCTATTGTATTTAATTATTTTATGCATGTTGTAAGTAACCATAGTGTGTATATGTATACATACATATATTAATCATGTTTAAATGATATTTATCTACTTTAAGCATGTTAAATTATTCATGATGTGTAGGGTACTTAAATAATAATGTGCATGTAGTATTTAACTAATGATGAACACATTTCATTCATAGGTTCATGCATGATGTATGTAATCATGTAGTGTGTAAGTATATATGCATATATATTTTATTTATCCATATTATCTTTAATTAAGATTAGTGTAAGTAATATTTAAATAAATATTATGTAATGCATGTACTTTATGTGGTGAGGATATATGTAATTATTATTTTTGCTTATTAAATTATCGGGGTATATTTATGCATTTATTTTAATGTATGTCGAAGTTTCGGCCAAGTTGCACGGTTGGCGGCCAGCAGTGTGCCGCCAGCTACCAGGCCAGTGCTTGGTGTCCAGATCCATGGAAGCCAAGGCACTGTAGGCGGCCACCCCCTGGACGCCAATAGCCTGTTGGCGGCCAGTCCCTGGACGTCAACTATTAGGTTGACTACAACCGATGTTGACGTCAATATCCTCCTGTGTAACGGTTCTAGATTTGTTAACGCTCGCGTTTTGGCCGGTTCCAGATTAGGAAACCCATCCTAATGCGTAGGAAACCTACCCTAAAGTGTACCCAACCCATCCAACTCTATAAATTACTCATCTTAGGGAAAGGGGACGGCCTTTAGCATTGGTGAAACCCTAGCATTTGCAATGAAGAAAAGCTGAACTTTGGAGGGCCGGATCTGGCGATTGGAGGTGTTCCCCGAGGAGCTACAATAACTGGGAGATAGGCTATGCATAGGAGAAGAAGTTCCAACTCTGAGGAACCACCTGCATCAACAGAAGAAGAAGATCTAACGAGAGTTTGAGCACCTTCTTGGTAGGGCCGAGGAGGGCTTCATCGGCACATTTTGATCTTCGTAGATTTTTTAGAGGCATGTAAACCCTAGATCTCAATCTTAAACATGTCCCCTAAGTCCAAGGTATTTTCTGGATTTTTCCTCGAGTCATGGAACCCCAAATTCCCCTTTGTATTGAGTGTTATCTGTGTGTGCTGCTGGGAGGAAGTTGGCGGCAGCATCTGCTGCAGTCAAGTTCCTGGGTTGGCGACCAGGGATGTTGCAGTTGAAAGTGGGCGGCCACATCCCTTGCAGTTAACTTTGTCAGTGTCCTAAAAATGTACTGTTTGATCTTCTTTGGCTGTTTAAATGATTTCTGGATATAGGTACATGCTCTAAATTTTATGTATGATGGTATACAGTCACTAGGTCATATCATGAGGTTGCCCTAATTTTCTATGAATTGTGTTAATTATTAAAATTCAATAATTTAATTATGAGCATCATATAAGCATATTTAAATCTTGTATAAATGGATTTGCTGTAAGTTAGGGTTTTGTAATTTTCTCATGATATTTCAATGAATTTGTCTGTAATCTAGATTTAATTGTAGAAATTGTGTTTACTGTTCGAAAAATCTGGAAAATTGAAATATGTGATATGCTTACTTTTAGTAATCAGTGATAAAAATTTGGATCAATTCTAATGATAGTAAGTTGGATTATTAATTACACTATAGAAATAGTCAAACTAAGCATGTTAAAATTAATTTGTGTAATTCAATAATTAACCGCATGTTTAAGATTGTAATATGGCTTGTTTTACTTCTAAAAATAGTAGTATCATGTTAGGTTAACAGAGATGTGTGCAATTGATTAATAATACATATAAAGTGATTAAATAGTTTATATGAAGTGTGTGATTAATGAGAGAAAATGTGATAAGATGAATGTTTAATAATTGGGCCGAGATGGACACTGCTACCCTAGAGGCTTCGAGAGCTGCACCATAGAAAAGTCCCTATGGGAGGCTCTACATTGAGAAAAGTATATCCTAAAGGCATTAGGATAAAAATCTAGAGGTGGACAAGTACCACTAGATAGGGTGGAGAGGGCTTCTCTCGGTCTGCGCAGTTACCAAGATTCACCACTACATTACCTAGGTGGTGGGTATGTGATTATGAGTTTTGTTATGAGTTATATGCTATGAGATATGAGATATGTGTGTGTCCTCTAGTAGGTGGTTAGGACTATGTGTCATGGCATCTTAAGAAATGGAATATGAATAAAGTGTAAGATGATATGCGAATGTGGCACGTGATCAGAGCAAATGATATGATATGTGATAAGTGAAAATGAAAGAGTAAATGATATGAAGAATATGTGAAAAGCTATGTAAGGGAGATTTAATGTTAATGAGAGTGTGCTTGCATGTGAAAACCAATGTATTAATGCAATATGTTCATGTTTTCATGTAATAATACCTCAATTGCAATATCATGTTTAGCATCATGTCATGTAGTTATTATTCTTCATGTAATAGTGCATGTGAATAAACATACGCAATTACGTCATTTATGCAATGTGAAAAATGAACATGTGGAATTACTAAATGAATGAGATTGTGTGTGAATAAATATAAATCCATGTAATTGAGTTTAATTCATGTCAAAACAGCAAGTGAAGTATGGTTATAAATGTGATAAATACAAGAAATAATGTTTAGGTTCCATGCTAGATGTGATGTTTACTTAGCATAAAGTTCCATGCTTAAGTGCTTATTGTTGCCAACTAACTTGACTATGCTTTAACTCTTAAATTCATGGTAATAAATGTGAAATCATGTGTAATGAGACTTATTTACATTAAAACAGCAAGCAAAATGTGCAATTAAATATGAAAAGTGCATGTGAAAAGTGAATTGTCATCATGCTAGGTTGTTCATTTCTTTATGCTTAACTCTATGTTCTAGTTTGTAGAATTGTATCATGAAATGGAAAATGTTTGGATGGATGAATCATGCTACATGTTAGGTGTAGAGAACATGTATAAGTGTATGTTAGTATCTATGACTTAGAATAAACATGTGATAGTCTAAAGCATGTCTAGGTGATTTAAATATGTGTTGATAGCTAAGAGTATGTACCATACGTCTTCTTGTAGTTTAACTGATAGTATGTAATTCTTTAGTGTTAAATAGCTTAACATGAATGTGATATATTAAGGTTAAGACTTTGGTTTGCTTGCTGAGTCTTTGGACTCACTCTTGCTTCAGCGTACAGGTTGACAGGTATCCCGTGCCAGAGGGAAGCATAGCGGAGGATGACATCTTGGAATAGTAGTTGTGGAGTTTGCTTAGAAGTTGTACTTTTCTTTTCATAGCACGAATAAAGTTTAATTGTATAGACAATGTGATAGACAACGTAGTTCTTTTATCATGTAATAATGTGGACATTGTCTTTTTATTTCGCTATATAGACTGTGGAATGTGTGATGGTGATGGATTAAAGTTGAGTTAGTTATTTTATTTCCGCTGTACTCAATTGCTATCCATGTACATATCAACCTATCGACTAGTGTTGGGTTATTATCCCACTGTGACGACACTCTTTATACCGATGGGAATTGGTATAATCGTACCGGTATGAGGAGGGTCGTTAGAAGTCTTGATGTCGCACCCGGTCAACGGGTCGTGACAGCTTTCTGTCGCTTCGGTCGTCTGACGCCTATCAGAGTAGCTGGTGTCTCAGTACGGCTTGTCACGTTGTCGCGGAGTCCATGGGGGGCGCGTTCTTGTCACGTTTTGTGGACCCGTCGCGTTGTGGGTGCCGAGGGCTTAAGGCCCTGTCCGGATACCCCTTCCCCCTCTCTCTCCTCTTCTACCCTTTCCTCTCTTCTTCGGCGGTGGGGAGACTCCCCTCCGGCGATCCGGGTGTTAAGCGGTCGGCGGCTCGTGGAGGAGCGTGGGAGTGGCATCGTGGAGTGAGGAGGAGGTGGTCGTACGTCGTGAAGGCCCTTCGTGGGATCGGTTCTTCGTAACCGGTAGGGATTTCTTGTGCCCTTCTCAATCCGGGTGGATTGGGAGCCCCTTGTGCTTTCTAGATAGCTTTACAGCTTTCCCCATGCTCCCCTCCCCCGTGTGTGCATGTATGTGTCTTTGTGGGTGGCCCGGCATTGAAGATCCTGCTGGTCTGCCTCCCGGCTGATGTCGCAACGGCTCGGCACGTCGTGACATCAGAGGAGGCATTGGCCCCGTCGGGCGGTCACGAGAAGGGTGTCGCGCCGCGCTTCCCGGTCGCGACAAGATTGCTGTCACGGTGCATTTTCGGGTCGCGACAGGGTCTGCTGTCGCGACGCCTTGCCCCGTCGTGATAGGGTTGTCGTGGCGCCCACCCCCGTCGCAATGGTATCACGACGGCCTGTAGGGGCGCGACATCACACATGTTTTTCGTGGCCCAGTTGTGTGTCGGTGTGTGCCTCAAGGCAGGCCTTGCCCTTAGGACCTTTTGGTAGGGAACACGGCTGGTTGCCTCCCTGCGTTCAGTGACCGAAGGTGACACCTTCGTGGCCGTGTCCCAGCAGTGGTGCCAGGAGGGTCGCGTCTGTCTAATAATCGATTGACTGGCGGTCCATCGATTATTAGCAGAGCGACGAGTTTTCCGTTTCGGCTGGTAGTGTTCCTAGGCCCCAGCTTTTCTGTGCGTGTTGGTTGGCTGATGGCCCTCTCAAGGGTCTGTGTCTGCCTCGTGCTTGCAGTGCTTGTCATGTGTTGCAAGCCAGCAGTTTGGCGTGGTTTCTGTTGTGTTGCCCCGCTTGTTCACCCGGTGCTTGACACTTGAGGGCTTGTCCCTGATCTGAGAGGTTGTTACCGTTACTTGGGACCCCCGTCCTCGTGAGCCTGTTGAGGGTGGCTCTGGGCTAAGAGCATGCTCGAGTTGGCAGCCCACGTGAGCAGACTCCAGAGGTGAGGGAAAAATGGTTGTTTAGATAGTAATGCTGAGTCGTTTGTAGAGCTCTCTTGACTAGACCTGGGACACCAAGGACGGCCCGAGTTCTACCCGGTGCAGGCTAGTCAGTCCCTTGTCTCACTGCCTCTCTCTGCGTTGGTTTCGGAGCCACGTAGTGGTGTCAGGCATGAGGCTGCAGCTTCGCCAGGCTACAGTGTTACGTGTGTTGTGTGTTTCTGTGGCGGCTCTATCTAGCCCTTGTGCAGGGGCGGAGGCAGGAGCTAGGCTAGCGAGCAGAGCATGCAGACTGAGTGTCCCCCTCTTGGCTGCTAGCGGTGGTGGCTTGGTTGCTGTTGTTGTGACGTCGTTTCCTCACGACATTTTTGAGTGTTCCTCATTGCCTGAGCTGCACGGTGGTTATAGCCCGGTTGTGCATAGTTTCCGTGGGCGTCATTGGTCTGGCCTTGTGCAGACCCGTGCTTCTACTGGTTCCTACTTTGGTGTTCTCTCGGCTCCGTGGTTCCGTTCTTGGGTGCCAGTCCATAATGGCACCGCCGTGTGTAGCTTCCCGACCTTGCAGTGTGTCCGAGGTCCATGGTGGTTTTGTTTGTGGGCCCTCAACCTTGTGGAGGTCTGAGGTGGCCGTGCTTGCGGTGAGACGTCGTTCTCACCTGGTTGTTGCGTGGTCTCGGTGAGTGTGCCGAGGGTTGCTTCCACTGTGTGCCCGACTCTGTTGGATTTTGCGGGAGTCGTGTGTGTGGCCCGACCTCAGTTGGTGGTCGTGGCATTGTGCTGTTCTCTTCTACTGCTTAGTAGTATCATGATATAGGTGTTACTCGCTTTACAACTTTCTAGTGTAGTTTTTATGTTTCCGGAGTTCATATTGCTCTGGCCGGTGAGGGACTGGTAATCTCTACTGGGTCTTGTTCGCGAGGCTCACCCCCCTACTTCCTTCAGCTAGGGGCTCGTCATCGCGGGAGCTCAGTGTCGGATGGGTTGTGGGGGCAGTCGAGACGTCGTGTGTTGTCAGTAGCAGTGAGAGCGAGTGTTGTGAGCTCTTGTAGCTGAGTGAGCTGAGAGTTGTGTTTTGCAAGTCCTCGGGGTATGCCCCTTAAGGACTGCACCTTTCTTCTTGTAATTGTGCTTTTACTTAGGACACGTTGTATAGACTTTTGTATATTGTTATAGTTATTTAAATTCAGTATGTATCTCACTAGACTAATTCTTCTAACCCTTTCGGATCTCAGATCCGTGGGTGGCGATGCGAACTTCGGGGCCCTGACGGGGGTCAGGGAGGTCAGGTCGTTATAGTTGGTATCAGAGCGAGGGTCTACTGAGATTTGTAATGAAGCAATAACTATAGCTGTCCCAATGATAGGTACTAGTGCACTGCTGACACCGTCCAACTAGTGTTAGGCTTGTGCCATTGATTGTTTTGCAGGTGTGCGACTTCCCTGCAAGTACGTGTGCGCGTTGCAGTGAGTTGCAGTTATTGCTACGTTGTGTGCGAGGCGAGTGTGGTCGCCTGGTGTGTTCGTGCCGTGATGGCGTGGTTGGCGGTGGACTCGCTGGCAGTGGTCATCCCCGTATGGAGGATGTTGGGTTGAGTGTAATTTCATATCATTTTCCCTCCTATTTTGATGATGGCAAATGTGATTTGAATGCAAATTAATTGAAACATGATAAACACATTTCACCTGAATTACATATTCAAAAAGCATGTTTCAAAACACACTTATCATTTGTACTCATAAAAAAACATCTTACTAATGATATATGTGTTTAATTTTCAGGTACAAATATCTTCTGCAATGATGGTGTCGACACACCCTTCAATGGTGTCAACACAACACCTCAGTCTCAAAGGCAAAAAGCTGAAGAAATGCTGAGACTGTGTCGACACAAGTCAAAAAGCAGGTCGACACGAGTTGCAGATTCCAGGAATTAGTCTACCCAGGTCGACACAAGATCAGGGCAGGTCAACACTGGACCTCATTCCTAGAACAGCCTGTTTGCAGGATTGGGACAGCAGGTCGACACTACCACCAGGGCAGGTCGACACTACCACCAGGGTAGGTCGACACTGGATCAACTCCCAGAACAGTCTGTTTGAAGAATGGGACAGCAGGTCAACACAAGATGGGAGCAGGTCGACACTGGATCTTGTTCCCAGAACAGCCTGTTCTCAGATTTGGGACAGTGTGTCAACACCACCACCAGGGCAGGTCGACACACTACGGAAATATTCCAACTTAAGATGGATGATTGCCACGTGTCAGCCTAGGGCGATGGTGTATCAACCTAGGATCGTGTGCCCTTATACCTAAAGGGTATCTTTGGAATCTTTTGGGTATAAAAGGCCCCCATTTGGCCACCCATCACATCATAAGACCCCAACGAACTCTCCAAGCCTCCAGAAAAGTTCCCTTTGGCGGCGAGAAGAGTTCATCTCCCTCCTCTGCTCTCCTGGTGTTTTCTGAAGACCAATTCTCATCAATTCGATTGTGAGAATTGGAGTTTGATCCTTGAAGAAGCAATTGAAGTGCCTGAAGGAAGCAGATCAAGTAGGAGCATTCGTTGGAGAAGATTTCAAGGAAGATCCCCAAGTTCAAAAGTACAGAGCATCGCTTGGGACTTCAAGATTTCAAGCCTCTTCCCAATCTGAGCTTCTACAAGGGAGTACACTGAAGAACAAAGTCTTTTCATATAATCCTCTTTGTACTTTTGTTCTTCTGAGACATTTTGAGATTGTGCAAGTGCTTCTGCATATTTCTCATGAACGTTCTCATGTGTGACATGAGCTGCTGCTAGAAGATCTACGTCTTGTGATGGCGTCTAGCATAGTTGTTTGTGAGCCACTGTGCTTAGTTTGAGTCATCGAGCTCAAGTGTTTGTTGAGCAGTCTTGCTCAGGGATCTAGAGTAGTCTTGCTCTAGAGGTGTGTGAGTTGTAAACTCAGGTGTTGGAGTTGTCTGGCTCCAGTGGGTGTGTGTACCCAAGTTGTTTAGTGAATCCTCACTGGGTGTGAGGGGTAGATGTAGGAATCACATGGGTGATTTCCGAACCACCTAAAAATCTCTGTGCACTTGTCTATGTGTGGTTTGATTCCATTATCCGTTAGATGCTTGCATAGGATCGCTTAAGATTCAATTAATCAACTGGTTTCACATCTATTTTATCAACTCACTTAACATCTCATCAGATCTGTGTTTTTCACTGTTAAAATTGCCTCTGATTCTCAAAGTAATTTTAAATTGCTTAAGCTTCCGCATAGAGTGGCATAGATCTATTCATCCCCCCCGTTCTAGATCTTATCCACTCCTTTTCCTCGATCCTTCAGAGGACGATTGCAGGCAAGTCCAGGTGCGGTGCTCCTGGTCATCTTCGGCGCATTTGTGTGTGTGTGTGCTGTTGAGGCTAAGAGAGCCTGCATGTGGCATGGCCTTCACCGGTGTAGGGTTGTTGCCTGTGGAGCTGGTCGAAGGTGTCCCGACCTTGTTGGCTGTCCCTCTATTGTTGGGACGTGTGCTGTGTGGTCTTGGGTGTGGTAGTCTACTTGTGCGCTGTTGTGTGCTGTGCTCTGTTTGGTCGACATTGTTGCTCGGGCTGAGTAGATATTTTGTGTGCCATGTTGCATCGCTGGTTGAGAGCTGCGACACTTGCCTGTGGTTGTTTGTCGGCCTTGTGCTGGCTGGTTGTGACTAGTGTGGTGCTCCTGGAGTTCTTCTTTGTTGGTTCTGGCAGGAGTGAGGTTTCCCCAGGACTGTGTTGTGCTCATTTCTGGTTGCTGTTGCGCTGCCCTCTAAGTTGAGGTGCATCACTTGGTTGCCCCGTGTTCTGGTGAGGTTTCCTAGAACTATTTGTTGTTGTCTTGGTGAGGGTTTCTCCCAAGACTATTCCGCGCTCGTTTTTTCTGTTGCTGTGCCGCCTCAGAGTCTGAGGTGTGCCGTTGGTTTGGTTGGTGCGTTCTGGCGAGCTCTCCCAGAACGATGCCCTGGTGGTTTTGGTGGAGGTTCTCCCATGACCGGCTTGTGTTTGTTCTGCAGCTCTGCTTACTGCAGTGTTTTTCTCGGATGGTGTGTGCCATCCGGTTGGGCTGCTTTCTAGTGAGGTTCTCCCCGGATGGCTCTTGGCACTTTTTGGTGGAGGTTCTCCCCAAAGCTGCCTTGTCTCAGTGGAGACGAGCTGTCATCGTTGCCGGTTGGACTGTTTGTGTTACCGTCTGCCTGGGCATTATCGATCAAGGCGTTGTACAGTTTGTCGTGCGTCTGGCTGCTGCGTTGGCCAGCTTGTCCCGTTAGTCGTTTCTAAGTTTCTCGATTGCCCTTGTGGGACTTCGTGTGTCCCCATGCTTCGAGCGGTTTACTTCGTTCTCGCGCCCTGCGTGCTCTCCCAGATGGTGGTCCGGTGAGTACGGTGGATGTTTGGCTGGCTGTGCTTCTTATGGAAGCATCAGTCTTGTGCTGTGGTTTTACTTCTTGCGCGTGGAAGAGACTCATTGTGTTGCATGTCCCCTTCCTCTGTTTCTCGTTGGTTGCTCGGGGTGGTGATGCTCCACTGTGGTAATGTGTTGCTGGGGTGCGCATTGTTGCGACCTTCTGGTGGAGTCATCCTCCCTTGAGTTGTTTCTGGATTGAGCTGGTTGCTCCCCTTGTGCTGTCGTTTCTTTGTGGCACCGTGGGTGGGTGGACCTATTTGTGCCGTTTGTCGTGTGATGGTTTCGTGCTACCTGCCTGAGCAACTTGGGGCATTGGGTCCTTGTTGGGTTAGTGTGAGGTAGTACCATTTTCTGTTGGGTTGTCGTGTGAGCATTGTTCCATTGTGCATTTCTGATTGGCTTGCTCGTACAAGCATTGTTCTGGTGTATGCTCAGTGGTGCCTCGGCTTGTGCCTTGGAGGCTTTCCATGTCATCGTTTTGGTGTTTGGCCTCTCTATCGGTCGCAAAAGAGATGGTGCTTCTTGCTCTTGCGTGCTTGGGAGTCGTTGTAGTTTTCGCTCCCCGTACGGCAGAGTCGGTGCTTTGTATTATGTGTGCTTTTTAGAGCCGACTTGGTTGTTGTGCTCTTGATGCTGTCAGCTTTCCGTGTGCTTCCGTTGTGGGTCTCTGGTAAAGATTTCCCTTTGGTGGGCCCTGTGTCGTCTCGGGCCGTTGGTGCGGTTGTGTGTGCTGCACCTTGTGCGTTTTCTTCGATGCTTCGTATTTATGTGCCTCAAGGGATGGGGCTGGTGTGGCCTGTGGTGCCCTTTCGGGCTTGCGGTTTTTTGTGTGGCTTTTTGGCAGGTCTCTTGTGGAGAGTCCTTCCCGTCAGCCGGTGTTGTTTCGGCTGCTGGTGCACTTGTGTTGCACTTTGTTTAGTTTTGGGTGATCGTGGTAGCACCGCGTGCTCGTGCTCGAGCATTTCAGTTTGTGTCGTTTGAAGCCTTGGTGCATTGTGTTGTACCTTGGGTGGCTCCTGGTGCTTAGGATAGCACCATGTGTTGTGCCATGTGCCCTGATCGTGAGCTTCACGTCGTTTCACGAGTTTGCTCGGTGTTGGAGGCGTTGAGTGTTCCACCTCTGGGACACATTGCGTTGGCGTGTGCCTTGTGGTTGTACCATTACCGCTGTGGGGTGGCTGCTTTGCCTTGTCTAGGTAGCCCTGTTGGTGGTACGCCAGGCCGGGTCGTGGCCAGTGTCCCAATTTTCCCTCTTGCTTTGGGAGCGAGTGTGTTCGGCTATGGTACCTTGCTTCGGTCAGGGTCCCTCTGGCGTCGACGTGTTGTCCTCAACCTCTGCATTTGTTTCGGTTCCCGTGTGGGTGTGCATCTTTGTGGTGGTTGGCACGTTGGTACCCGCGCTAAGCTTCGTGTGCGCGTGGCGGGTGTGCTGCCAATCCCTCATTGGTTCTCCACTGTGCATGGTGTTGGTGAGTCTGGAAGCCGATGGCAGAGTCTCTATTGGTTCGTTTGGTGACAATGAGGCTTATTGGCTTTCTAGTACTTGACCATGTGGTTTGTCGACATTGTGAGGGCTCGGTTTCGTCTTACCCTCAGACGTCTTCTAGGTTTCCGTCGCGGTGCGCCACGTTGTGGAGCGTGTGGTCCCCTAGTTCTTGTGGCTCCGCGTGCGTTTGGTGTCTCTGTTGGACCTCGAGGAAGGTCTGGGTGAGACCTAATGGTGACAGTTGACGTCGTTCCGTGTGTTGTGGATTCTCCACGAGCGCGACGTTGCTTTGGTTCTCATCACTCGCGTGGCCTCTCGGTCGGGCTGGTGACTGGTGCTAGCTGCTGCTAGTAGCCTGAGGCTGTTCCCCGTAGACTTGTGGTTGGTTCTCGAGTGTTTCTTGTGTTGCTGTCGGCAACTGCATCCTCTGTCGGCTTTTGTCGGGGACAGAGTATGGTTGCTGGTCGGCTGGTTCCAATAGCGGGGTCTGTTGGTGGTTGCAGCCGTGTAGATTTCGGCTGGCGTTTTTCGCTATTCGGGACAGATTTGGCATCGCTCTACACCTATGGGGTTGTCATTCCATTTGGTCACCCCACGTGTGGCTGGAGTGAGTTGTCGATTTCTCGGCTTGCGCTCCACTCGTGCTTGGAGCGTGTTGTGAGCCGTTCAGTTTTTTGGTTGTGTGCTCCCTGTGTGTTAGAGCCGTTGTGTGAGCCGTTGGTTTTCCACGCTTCGTGTGCTCCGCACGTGTTAGGCTGTGTAGTCGTTGCCATGAGGAAGTCGTGTCGAGACTTAGTGGCTTATTCGCTTTGGTCTTGCGTTTACTCCCTGTGTTTCGTTTCGTGCCACGAGATCTTTTGGGCTTGTCCCAATTTTGAGGATGAAATTATTTTAAGGGGGGTAGAATGTAAGACCCGGTTTCCCAGCTTTCCGTCCGGTGTCGTGGGATGACTGGCCACTGACGAATCCTGGCTGGGTGACGCGTTGGTGTCTCATCGGGGGTGGCCGACACGACAGTCATCCGTGTTGCGGCGAGCCTGTAGGTCACATTCTGGTCGCGCCCTGGTTCTCCGTCGCATCTAGGTGTCGCGCCATGTCAACGGGTCACGGCTGCTTTTTGTCGCTTCGATCATCTAACACTTGTCAGAGTGGCAGATGTGTCAGTACGGCTTGTTGCGTTATCGCGGAGCCCGTGGGGGGCGCATTCTTGACACGGTCTGTGGACCCGTCGCGTTAAGGTTGTTAACGCAACGGGGCGGGCCATCGCGTTCTGGGTGCTGGGGGATTAAGGCGATGGCCAGCTACCCCTTTCCCCTCTCTCTCCTATTCTTCCCTTTCCTCTCCTCTCCGGCGGTGGGGAGGCTCCCCTCCGACGATCCGGGCGTGGAGCGGCCGGCGACTCGTAGAGGAGCGTGGGAGCGGCGTCGTGGAGCAAGGAGGAGGTGGCCGTACATCGTGAAGGCCCTGTGGGGTTTGGTTCTTCATAACTGGTAGGGATTTCTTGTGCCCTTCTCGATCCGGGTGGATTGGGAGCCCCTCGTGCTTTCTAGATAGCTTTACAACTTTCCCCATGCTCCCATCCCCCGTGTGTGCATGTATGTGTCTTTGTGGGTGGCCTGGGATTGAGGATCCCGCTGGTCTGCCTCCTGGCTGATGTCGCGACGGCTCGGCGCATCACGACATCAGAGGAGGCGTCGGCCTCGTCGGGCACGACCCTTGACGATCGCGATAAGGCTGTCGCGCCGCGCTTCCCGATCGCGACAGGATTGCTGTCGCGGCGCGTTTCCGGGTTACGATAGGGTTTGCTGTCGCGACGCCTTGCCCCGTCGTGATAGGGCTGTCATGGAACCCACCCCCGTCGCGATGGTATCATGATGGCCTATGGGGGCGCGCCAGTACCTGTGTTGCCTTGGGTATTTTCCGAGGCCCGGTTGTGTGTCAGCATGTGCCCCAGGGCAAGCCTTGCCCTTAGGACCTTCTGGTAGGGAACCCGGCTGGTTGCCTCCCTGCTTTCAGTGACTGAAGGTGACCACTTTATGGCCATGTCCTGGCATTGGTGCCAGGAGGATTGCGTCTATCTAATAATTGATTGCTTGGCAGTCCATCGATTATTAGCAGAGCGATGAGTTTTCCGTGCCGGATGGTAGTGTTCCGAGGTTCCAGCTTTTCGGTGCGTGTTGGTTGGCCGACGGCCTTCTCGAGGGTGTGTGCATGCCTCGTGCTTGCTGTGCTTGTCGTGTGTTGCAAGCCAGTAGTTCGGCGCGATTTTTGTTATGCTGCTCCGCCTGTTCACCTGGTGCTTGGCACTCAAAGGCTTGTCCCCGATCTGAGAGGTTGTTACCGTTACCTAGGATCCCCATCGTCGTGCGCATGTTGAGGGTGGCTCCGGGCTATGAGCGTGCTCGAGTTGGAAGCCCATGTGAGGGGGCTCTTGAGCTGAGGGGAAAACGGTGGTTTGGACAGTGTCGTTGAGTCTTTTGTAGAGCTCTCTTGACTAGGCCTGGGACACTGAGGACGGTTGGAGTTCTACCCAGTGTAGGCTAGTCAGTCCCTTGTCTCACTGCCCCTCTCTGCTTTGGTTCCGGAGCCACGTAGTGGTGTCAGGCATGAGGTCGCAGCTTGGCCAGGCTGTGGTGTTGCGTGTGTTGTGTGTTTCTGTGGCGGCTCTATCTCGCCCTTGCACGGGGGTGGAGGCAAGAGCTAGGCTAGCGAGCAGAGCGTGCGGACTGAGGGTCCCCCTCTTGACTGCTAGCGGTGGTGGCTTGGTTGCTGTTGTTGTGACAATGTTTCCTCACGACGTTTCCGAGTGTTCCTCGTTGCCTGAGCTGCATGACGATTATAGCCTGCTTGTGCCTAGTTTCCGTGGACGTCGTTGGTCTAGCCTTGTGCAGACCCGTGCTTCTGGTGGTTCCCGCTTCGGTGTTCTCTCGGCTCCGTGGTTCCGTTCTTGGGTGTCAGTCCAAGATGGCAACGACGTGTGTAGCTTCTCGACCTTGCGGTGTGTCCAGGGTCTGAGGTGGTGCAGCTTGTGGGCCCTCGACCTTGTGGAGGTCTGAGGTGGTCGTGCTTGCGGTGAGACGTCATTCTCACCTGGTTGTTGCGTGGTCTCGGCGAGTGTGCCGAGGGATACTTCCGCAGTGTGCCCGACTTCGTTTGGTTCTGTGGGAGTCGTGTGTGTGGCCCGACCTCGGTTGGTGGTCATGGCATTGCATTGTTCTCTTCCACTGCTTAGTAGTATCATGCTATAGGTGTTACTCGTTTTACAGCTTTCTAGTGTAGTTTTCCTATTTTCGGAGTTCCTACTACTCTGGCCGGTGAGGGATTGGTAATCCCTACTGGGCCTTGTTCGCGAGGCTCACCTCCCTACTTCCTTCAGCTAGGGGCTCTTCATTGCGGGAGCTCGGTGTCGGACGGGTTGCGGAGGAAGTCTAGGCACTGTGTGTTGTCAGCAGCAGTGAGAGTGAGTGTTGTGAGCTCTTGTAGCTGAGTGTGCTGAGAGTTGTGTTTTGCAAGTCCTCGGGGTATGCCCCTTAAGGACTGCACCTTTCTTCTTGTACCTGTGCTTTTGCTTGGGACACGTTGTATAGAGTTTTGTATATTGTACATATTGTTACAGTTATTTAAATTCAGTACATATCTCACTAGACTAATTCTTCTAACCCTTCCGAATCTTCAGATCCGTGGGTGGCGACGTGAACTTCGGGGCTCTGGCAGGGGTCTGGGAGGTCGGGTCATTACAGAACTCATCGTGATTAAGTCTGTTCACAGAGAGCAGGGGTTTCTACCATTCTTGCATTATTTGCATCTTGCACGGCATACTTCGGCTGAGGGACCTCCTTCCCTCCTTACACTAGGATCCAAACACCTTTCTCGGTGAGGGCTATCTCTCCATTGGACTTTCCGTCTCATTGAACAAGAGAATCCTCACCGGGACCTCCGTAAGTCTCCGTACCCTGTGCATTCCCTCACGGTGGACCGAGCAAGTTGTACCACCCCGGAGACCCGTGTTAGAATACCCGTTGGTGTGACGGAGTGTGCTTAGTGAGCCCTAAGTTCTCATCTTACACATTTAGGCCCATACCCACTTTGGAGTGACACCTTTTAAATAAAATCCACTTTGAACTATATTGGAACAATCAACTGGATGTAAGCATCCCCAAGTGTGTGATTAAAAGCCATTAACTTCTTCTCTCAAACTTGTTTGAGTAGTTGCTTGTTAATCTAACTTGTTTGTTTAAGCTTCATGTTACTTCGCTCAGGCAAATCTCTCGGAATGGCTGAGTATGAGGATATGGCTTACCATGAGGATATATATGATGAGGTGTATGACTCCAATCAGCAACTTGCACAAATCCATAATCAACCCCATGATGGTCCATCCACTTCGCATGTCAATGCGATGGATTCACAATCTCCCCACCCTTCCCTGAGGCATGTCGTTGCAAATGCCTCTGCTTCTATTGATTTGTCCCAGCTTGTGGACATCCTCCAAAACCTCCAAGCCTCCCAACTCTAGGATGTTCTAGCTACTCTGAAGAGGAAATCCATCCCCAACCCCATCCAGTCTCTTCACCCAAACATGGGTGCTTTCTATGCTGAACCCACTCGCGACCCGACGGTTCGAGCCTCTCCTGCCCCCTCGCGGGCCAACTCTATCACACATTCTCGCCGCGGCAAGGCCCAATCACCCCCCTCAGGCTCCAGCCCACATTTCCATGCCCGTTGGCACACCACTTCACTACAATTCTGTTCAAGTGGGTGCACCCCAACCTCATTCCTCTGGGGTGCCTCACAAACCTTCTTTCGATCATCTCACCCAGGCCCTCTTGGTGAAGGTGAGTCATCTTGAGCATGATCTAAAGAGGGTGTCCGCACGCAAAGACTAGTTCGAACTGGCACTCCCCTCTATGCCAGTCTTTCATCTCCCACCTTCTGAATTGTCGGTCTACCGCCGCTACAATGGCACCAGAAATCCATTCGTACATATCAAGGAATTCATGTATGAACCTCTTTCTGGTAGAACGATAATCGTGCCCTCGCCTTTCTTTTCCTCCGATCTTTGGATGGGCCCACCCTCGAGTGGTTCTATTCTTTGGAGCCCGTAGACAGTGAGGATTTTGAAGCAGTACAAAGGAATTTCTTACAGTGGTATAGGGATCGGGTCTGTCCGGCATTGTCAGTCACCAACCTAATGGCTGAGAAAATGAAGACTGACGAGGAATTTGTGCACTTTTCTGATAGGTGGAGAGCTATGGCTGAGAGGTTGAGAGATCCGTTGTTCGAGACATAATAGGTAAAAAAGATCACTCCAAATGCAACGCCGTAATTCCGGCATATCCTGGCAATGAATAAGTTGACAACCATGGAGGAATTGTATGAGAGAGCCCGCTATATCTAGACCCAGTTGAAGGACTCTCCAATTATGGCTATGTTTAAGCCGAAGGCCCGGACATTCAAGAAGAGCAATGGTACTCCCCCTACTGGCAGTCCCACGACTGAAGGGGTCATGAAAAATGAGCAGGTGAGTGCTATGGGTAACCCCAGCCATTCCACCTACCACCCTAACACCAACTCCATGCCTCAACAACCACAACAATCCCAATTCAAGCCAAACAATCCTCCAACATTTAGGGCACCACCCCAGCAACCCCAATAGCCGCAGCAACCCCAACAACCTCAGTATCAACAAGCGCCTCCTCCCAACCAATACCGTCAAGCTCCTCCACCACCTCCTCAGTATCATCCAGCATTGCAGCCTCAGTACCGCCAACCTACCCCTCCCCAATACCAGCCACAGCAACCTCCTCCTCCTCTTCCACAATACAACCAAGTCCCCCCTCTAGGCACTTATGACCCTCAACAGCCTAGGTGCCCCCTGGCCCGAGAAGAGCCCATTACCCCCCATTGTCGAAGACTCTACCTGATATATTTAATGCTCTTATGGTCGCCAATGCACTCACCCTACCGAGGGAAAGGGTACAATGGCCTCCTAATGTTGATACTTCTCATTATTATGCCTTCCATTGGGGACCGAGCCACACTTTGGAGGCATGATTTCATTTCAAAGACTACATTTATGATCTGAATGATAATGGAGGAATTGACTGGGAAGAGATGGGGAAGTACATAGCGGAGATGAAGGAAAGGAGGCCACCAAGGCAAGATCAACAACAGCAGTAGCATCAACCTCAGCAGCAACCCCAGGCACCCCAGCATCAGCCCAATATGGACATAGTTCAGCACCCCCTCCCGGAGCACCAGGCTCCGAATCAGTAAGTGAACACCCTCAGGGCGTCTCCCCGCGATGAAAATACACCCGGTAGGTCGATGGAAGTATCTTCCACCTCTACCTCTACCCCCCAATCCTCCTTTACCCTCCCCCCCTTCAGCAGTACACCTACTCCTACTAACTCACTACCCTCTTTTCTATGCATCCCTACAACTGCCACAGATCGTCCATCACCCTCTAGCCATCCAGTTAACCCGCCACTCATCTGGCAACCACTCGTAGCCCCCACAACCCAACCATCGAATCCTCAAGCCCCCTTTCTACACCACACCACCACCATACCACCTCAACCCAACTGTCCACCCATACGCCAACCTCCTACCACCACCACCTCACAACCACCATCATCCAATCCACCTCTTCTCCGCACACCACCAACCGCACCAGTCATTACCCCCAACCCCCAAGCTCCTTTTCTACGTACCCCCATTCCAACTACCGCATCAAATGTTCACCCCCAAACACTCTAACTCCCATCCATCTTCCATTCCGCCGGCCGTGGCAACTGTCGTGGGAGATAACTCTGAGGAGACGACGGTGCTCCGGAGTGGGTGCATTTTTAATAGAATATTCCCCCAGCAGCAAGACCAGGCACCTCTACCTCAAGAAGAAGAAGCCTAGCAAGAGGAGTCCATCCCAGAGACTTAGCATGATTTGCTTAGGCACTTGGATAAGACATCGACCAGGATATCCATTTTAGAGTTGATCAAGAGGTCGCCAGAGCACCAAGAAGCCCTTATGCACTACCTGCAAAAAGTAATGGTGAATGAAGATCTCCCTATACATCAGATCAGTGAAGTGTTGACTCCCACGAGCTCTCATATGGCCATTGAATTCCATGAGTCCGAGTTGGCACCAATGGAATGTCAGCGGTATGCTTTATGCTTGACAGTCAACATCAACGGGATCCGCGTCTCTCAATGCTTGGTGGACATCGGAGCATCGATCAATGTCGTGTCTCTGGACACGTTGAATTTTTGTGGGGTCACACTATAGTCAGTCCTGCCCTCCTCCATCATCATTATAGCCTACGACAACACTAGTAGACCGCCAAAAGGAGTGGTTGCTTTGAAGGTAGGGCTGGGTCTGTCTATCACTGAGATGGATTTCCACATTCTGGACATGGGCCCAAGCTTCCTAATGATACTAGGCAGGGCATTTATCCATGCACTTGGCGTCGTCATCTCAACTATCCATCAGTGCCTGAAGTTTCCATACAAAGGACGGGTCGTCAAAGTTGCCAGCAAGCCAACCGTCTTGGAGGTAGATGCCATGACTGACAATTCAGTCCCTTCCATATGGCAAAGCAATTAGCCGTGTCTGTGCTAGACATGTTCGGCATGTAGCAGAGCCCAGTCAGTTCATCATCAGTTAGTGCTACAAAGAGAAGCAAGATCATCACTGAGAAGGGGTGGCACATAATGCTGAGAATGGGGTACTAGCCAGGCAAGGGGCTGGGAGCACATCTACAGGATAGGACTAAGGCTGTGAAGGATAGCAAATCAAGACCCAGAGCAGGACTAGGATATAAGCCAGGTAGGGTAGATCATAAGCAGGGGCACCCACTTACATGGTCCCTGTACAAGCACTTCAAGAAGGGGCCGCTGCAGCCAGGGAGTGAACAAACATCTACTATCACTGCTGAATCTGTTCATTATCCACACTGAGCCACATATAGAGCTGTTGAAAATCTCAGGCCACCGAAGCAAATGAAAAGGGGCGATAATGAATTAGAATGGTGCCGATGGTTCGACATGAGCGACATCGCCAGTTCTTTGAGTCAACTCTTCACACCAACAGTCACTGAGCAGCTGGCAGTAACCATAATCAGGAGGTAGTGCACAGATACGGCCTATCCAGGCACAGAAGCTCCCACAGTAAACAGGCTCGAGGCGGGCCTCTTCTCTCTGGGCATCACGCCCAACCTCCTCTAGGCCACCACATGGCCATTTTTCATTTCCTTAAGCATCCCTTGGGTACCAACGCCCCATTTCACTATTTCCCTCCATTCTCCTGAGCAGACGCTCATTCTTCAACTCCCTCTTTCCCCCAATCTCCCTCCTCTCGAGGACACGCTCCTTTCTTAACTTTCTAGATTGCCGATCTCACCTCGCCCTCTTTCCCTTTGCATGTTAAGTGAAAACCATAAAAATTTTAATAACACTGAAAATCCCAAAAAAATAACAATTTTCCAATGGCTGATTCCATCGTCTCCATCGAGGAGACTTCTTACCTTTCCTCCGAGTGTGCCCCAACCTATTGGCCACTCCTCCCCAATATAATGACCGATTTACTTTTTCTCTCCATGCAGGGATCTCCTTCCCCCTCCACGTGGCGGATTTTTACTGCTTTTCCTCCTCCTTCTCCATCCTTCACGTCGGGAAGTTCTTTTACTGCTTTCACTCCTCCTCCATCTTCCCCCATGCAGGGACCTTCTTTTACCACTTTTCCTACTCCTCCCCCCACTACTGTAGATTTGGGTAGTTGTAGTGAGAGTCTAGGTCAGGGTAGCAAAAAACTAGGGGTAGCATCCAAGAAGAAGTCCAAGGATAAGAGGGTTCCACACCGATTCCTCACTGATCTAGCCCGTAGGTGCAAGGCATGTCTAGCAATTCCAGAATTGATAGAAGAGCCTTTGCAGTTTCCGAATGTAGAATATGAGCAGTCATTGTGCTTAATTGATGATGGGTTCAGAGTCTATGAGATAATGGATGATGACGACCCAATTGAGGAAGGTGATCAAGAGTTTGAGGACGAGGCTAATGCGTTCACAAGTGGAGTCAAGAGATTCAATGAATCGTCAATTGCTGTAGAAGAAACTACCAAGGAAATCAACTTGCGAATCGATGAAACCCTAGGACTGTCCTCATAAGCAGTAACTTATCACCAACTGAAGAGGAGGCAATTATTGAAGTTCTCAGGGAGTATAAGTGTCACGCCCCGACGCGGAATATCAGAGCGCGAAGGCAGTTGCAAGAAAAAGGTATAGAGAGAATACTAGACATCAAACCATTGTCCATTGAGTAATACTAAAGCAAATCTTTCTCATTAATAACTTTTTAGATGTCTAGTTACAACCAATAACATCAAAGCCATTCTATAGGGCCCAATTACATTGAAAGAAAGTAAAAGACTAAACATCAAACCTAACTACTACAACGCTAAATATTGCAATAGCACGCTAGGGTACTCAAGACATCACTCCAGGTCGTTCCCGTCCTCTTGAGTATATGGCTCATCCTCGGTCTCACCTGAGAACACAATGACAAATAACGCAGGGTGAGCGATAACGCCCAGTAGGACTTAAATCTCAGGATCAAGAATGCTTTAAGTGATTAATGTCTTATAAAGCAGGAAAACTAGAGAGAATAACGAGAAAACGTATAGAAAGTGCTGGTACATGATAACGAAGAACAATAGCACAATGCACGAGAGTATAGCACGACAAGTTTGATATCGGATTGGCCGCATAACAAGATAACAAGTAAAATTGCACCACAGTGCACAAGTCACGATAGCAAGTGTTGGTCGATATTCTTTCAACCACGAGATTCAAGTAAACCAATAATGGACTGTTTGATTAATTGATTGCCATAGATCGAATCTTGCGTGTTCATGCGTTAGGTGTATGCCATCACCCTGATCATTAGACCGTCGCGAGTTATAGCCTTTCAGGTGCTCCTCCCGAGGACCAGACCGGGCCCTTATATTGTTGCCTAGCATAGTCATGTTTTTATCATAGACAATTAATCATTTAATGGCCAAATAAGGAGTACCATGAAATAGATGAGATCACTAGATGAATAGACGAGATAGTAGAGTGAACGTGAATAGATGAGAGAGTGGAGTATAGATGAGGGCTAAGGGACAATGCACGTAACCTTCCGAGTAACAGGTGATAGTAACAGTTGCACAACACGCGTAGATGGTATTGGCAGTCAGGTGGAACTCACGATCTTCCCGCTGGCCATGTTATGCACAAGTCCAGAGGTTCGGCGTGATTCGAGATGAGAGTGAACTTCTAATAGCCGTTTGGATCATATTGATCCCTAAAGGGTGCAATAGGTGTTAGGGTACAACCAGCTCATCGACCATGTGGGAATCCATGATCAGAGGAGACTTACGGAGGCCTTGAACAAAGACTCACTAGTCCGGAAAAAGGAGTATCCGACGGAGAGTTCGTCCAAGCCAAGAAAGTGTGTATATAGAAACAAGTACTCGACGTTCTAGAGGAATTCTAGAATAGTGGAGCGTCGATATCGGTATATAAAAAATGCAAGAAACGAATACAAGTCCTTAAAATAGGGCAATTAGTATACTTTATTACAATAAATTACCAGATACAATATGAGATATTTTATGCCAGGTTTCAGCCATATATGGATTGTTCATGTGTGTGCACGTGTAAGAGAAATCATAGATAGAAAAGAAGTTGTGCATATGTAATTTTAAAGCATTCAATATGGCTCCATTTTAAAACATGTGTTTTTACTGCGTGTGTGACTGTTAAAAAGGCAATAAATTTAATGGGTTTTCATGCAAATCCTGTGAACGCGACATAGGCCAGTAAGGGTAGCGACAAGGTCAGGAAGATCGCGACAGTGGCTTGTACAGGTCGTGACATGACTTGTAGACCAAGGGCTGGGAACGCGACAGGGGCAGGAAAGGGTCGCGACAGGACAGGAACAGGGATAGCGACGGCTTACCTGTCGCTTTCTGAACGTGACGGGTAGGCTGTCGTAATCGGACCCCAGAAGGCGACATATCGGGTCGTTGCTTTCTGGTGGTCTGCGCCTAACTCTGACAGGAGTCAGACCAGACATTGGATTACGGACCAGAAATATCAGATTTTGATACAGGGTCGTTCAGAAAATCATAACTAATAGTATACATGATAAAAAATCATGAAACTAGTGGCAAATGAAACTAGACATGCGAGAGTACTTCCAATAAACAAGAATTAGAGATAGAGCACAATTTGAATATGATTTGGGCAAGAACAGTAACAAGTAACGCAGAACATGATACAGAGAGCAAGATTGATTTAATTCGAGCAATATGCTCAACAAGAATTAGGGCTTTCAAGGGCAACAGATGCCTAACATGCATCAGTTCCTACAATAAAAATTTCGTATCATGGGATTCAGTATACAAGGAGATCAAGAGTTAAGAAGAGGGTTCGGGGTCATGTAAGTTGCAGAACATGAAAAATCAAGAACTAAAGATATGCTCGATAGAAAATTATGAAACTTGAGGGTTTCGTTCCTGATAGATGAGACATCCTACAGAAAAAGTTTCATGGTTTATGCTTGTGAGAATGCCTACCTTTAACTCGATTTATCTTCTAGGGCTTAGAACTCCAAGAACGAGGAAGAAGCTCCAAGAACTCCTTCTCCCCACGAGATCTTCTCCTCCTTCGCCTCTTCTCCACGTCCAACAACCTTTGGCAACGGGCTAGGGTCGGCCAAGAGGGTTTATGAGGTGTATTTATATAAATACAAGTTCTTATTCCTACTACTACTCAAATTACTCTTAATTACGAGATTTCCTAACTCCACATTTCCTCTCTTGCTTTCAAATCTCTAATTTGGTTAGGATAGTATCTAAATTTGTGTTAGACTATATGGGGTAGGTTTAGGAATCCAATTCCAACTCTAATTGCCACTTTTATTGCTTTAATAACCACTTTCCAATTATGAGTTAATTAAATTCCGAATTAAGGGTATTTTCTTATTATTCTCCCTTTGTAAATTCATATTTTGACCCAATAAATTCTAGAGGGTCCATTAAGCAAAGCCCATTAATCTATTCCATTTAATGGGTTTTATTTAATGCTCTTTTCATTTAAATATCCATTCAGCTAGATTTAATTCTTTATTTAAATTTTTATTTTTCCTAAAAATTCAGGTTGCTACAATAAGGACATGTTTACATGAAGCTATGAGGATATGCCAGGTTTAGACACCGTGCTTGTTGAACATCGCCTTACACTTAAGCAGGGGTCCATTGCCATTAAGCAACGGTTGAGGTGTTTCCACCCACAAATGGCTTCGAAAATGAAAGATGAGGTCGATAAGCTCCACAAAGTCAAATTTATTAGTGTCGTACTTTATCCAAATTGGGTGTTGAACATTGTCTCGGTCAAGAAAAAGGACGGAAGGGTCATAATTTGCATTGATTTCTGGGACCTCAACTGCACGTGTCCTAAAGATGATTTCCCATTGCCTCACCTCGACGTGCTCATAGATAACACAGCTTGGTATGAAACCATCTCCTTCATGGATGGCTTCTCATGGTACAACCAGATCAAATTGGCTGAGGAAGACCAGGAGAAAACTTCGTTCACTACACCATGGGGAACTTATTGTTATGTGGTCATGCCATTTGGACTTAGGAATGCTGGAGCTACTTACCAAAGAACTATGATGGCTATCTTTTATGACATGATTCATATTTATATTGAGGTGTACATGGATGACCTGGTAGTAAAATCAAGAACAATGGCGGAGCATCCTGGGGTTCGAACAAAGGTTCTGCAAAGATCAAGAGAATCTCAGTTGAAAATGAACCCTAAGAAGTGTGTGTTTAGTGTATCATCAAGAAAGCTTTTAGGTTTGATTGTGAGCAAGAGGGGTACAAAGATTGACCCCAACAAGGAGAAGGCAATAAGAGAGATGCCCCCTCCCAAGAATTTGAAAGAAGTTTGAGGATTAATCGGGAGGTTGCAGTTTATTCGCCGGTTCGTCTCCCAACACTCGCAGAGGTGTAGACCCTTCTTTGACCTCACCAAGCCGAGAGTCGAATTCCATTGGGACGAGAAGTGTCAGGCAGCTTTTGACGGACTTAAGGAGTATTTGGCTAATCCCCTTGTCCTGAGGCCGCTGACTTCAGGCAAACTACTCATTCTCTATGTATCTATCCTAGAAGACTCAGTAGGAGCCGTCCTTGCACAAGTGGATGAAAAAGGCAAGAAGAGGGCAGCATACTACTTGTCTAAACTTTTCAACCCCTACGAGCAATGGTACACAGCAATGGAGAAGACATGTGCCGCTCTCGTATGGGTAGTGCAGAAATTGAAGCACTACTTTCTTGCTCATGAGGTTCACCAAATCGCCCGCATGAATCCTATCAAATTCGTCCTTGAAAAATCTGTTCTCACTGATAGGCTAGCACGTTGGCAAAGATTTCTCTCCCAGTTTGATATCATCTACATTTAGTAGAAATCCATCAAAGGCTATGCTATAGCAGAACATCTCGCTCCTATTACGCAATTTGATCATGTCCGTTCAGAATTTCTAGATGAGGAATTAATGTCCCTTAGTCAATCTGATCCTATGTGGATATTATATTTCGATGGAGCTCTAAACTCTCATGTAAAGGGTATCGGGATTTCTCTACTATCACCTGAGGGTGTCACCATTCCACGAGCTTATAAGTTAGAGTTTTCTGCCACGAATAACATAGCTGAATATGAAGCTTTGTTGGCTTGCCTGGAACTCGCACACTTCTATGGTGTCACCCATCTGTGGATTGTAGGTGATAGTCAACTGGTTTTATGCCAAGTGCTCACCAAATACCACACTAGGGATCCAAAGCTCAATCCCTATAAAGAACTTGTCTCAGCTTACACCAAGTTATTCTACAAGCTTATTTTTGTCCATGTCCCTCGTCACCAGAATCCTCTAGCAGATGCTCTTGCTACCATTGCCTCAACTCTCAACATGACTCACCTTGAGGATTTTGACAGCATCCAGATTACACGTCGTCATACCCCAGCTCTTCAAGACCCCGTTTTTATATGGATCAAGGAAGAGGTGTTGAAGAAGGAAGAAAGGAAGGGAAAAACGGAAATCATGTTAGTGGAGCTAGAAGAGGAATTGGAAGATGAGGAGAAACCATGGTACTATGAGATAGCTAAGTATTGTAGAAATCAGACGTACCTTGAGGAAGCCACAACTGATGAGAAGAAAGCAATAAGGAGACTGTCCCAGAAGTACACATTGGTTGGGAATACTCTTTATACAAGGGGACTCATCGGAGTTTTGATCAAATGCCTAGATGATGATAAAGTGTTGAAGGTTGTTGAGGAGGCTCATTCAGGTGTGTGTGGTGGCCATGTAAATAGCCAAATGCTAGCCAAGAAGATCCTTAGGCAAGGCTTCTATTATCCCACTCTAGAGGAGGACTGTTCCATCCTTGTCCGTCAGTGTGTCATGTTCCAACTACACGCCGACAAAATCCATTCTCCATCCTCTACACTCAACCCAATATCCTCCCCATGGCCTTTCTCTATGTGGGCTTTCGACATCATTGGTCCCCTTGGTGATCCCAACTCCCAAAATAAAACAAAGTCATACATCCTCACTGCAACAAAGTATTTCACCAAGTGGGCGGAAGACGAAGCATACACGGAGGTCAAGACAACAACCATTTTCAAGTTCATCATGAAGAATATCATCACCATGTTTGGCATCCCAAGTACCATCATCACCGACAATGGACCGCAATTCATCTCTTAGGAACTTTGTGACCTCTGCAACAGGTATAAAATTGTATTGCATCATTCATCTCCATACTATCCGCAAGACAATGGCCTAGCAGAGGCCACAAACAAAACCTTAATTAAAATCATTAAGAAAACCTGTGAGGCTAATAAGTTCTCGAATTGTCCAGAAAAGCTTATAGAATCTCTATGGGCCTACCGCACTTCAATCCGTACCCCCAAAGGGCAAACGCCGTTCGCCCTCACTTATGGAATGGAGGCTATAGTACCATACGAGATTCTCATTCCCTCACTAAGGGTCTAGCTTGACAAGGACTTGTTAATCAATGAGCGGCATGAATCGCTCCTAGCACAATTGGATCTCTTAGATGAGAACCGTCTGGTCTCCGCAGAACACATAAGATCATATCAGAATAGGCTCACTCGTTTTCATTAAAAGAAGGTAATTGAGAGAAAATTCAAAGTCGGTGAAATGGTAATCAAAAGATTTTTTTTAAAACCTGGTGGTCGCCAATCTAAACTCCAACCAAACTGGGAAGTCGTACGTAGTAAAAGAAGCATATCTAGGCAACGCGTACAGGCTAGTGAATGTAGAGGGTGAGGAGCTCTCTCACCCTTGGAATGGGCTTTACCTAAAGAAATACTACCCCTGGATAGGTGTTTGGATTTGCATGGTACACGGACCCTAAATTGAAAAGCTGTCATTTCTAATTCATTTCTTATTCTTGGTGAGTTAACCTGAGGTATCGACACCCACACACTTACACACCAACCCTTGGAAGCTAGAAGCACAAAATCTAAGGAAGACCAATGCCTAATGAAGAGTCTATGACATTACCCGTTTCTTTCTACTCGGACCGTTAATAGAAAGGGGAACCTGAGGGATCGACCTTTAATCTGTCCAAAGCTTAAAAGGGTGTAGGTCAAGGCCCAATAAGGGGAAAAGAAAGAAAACAATGCAAATCAATTCAAAAGAGCTAAAACAAGGCAAACCAAATGTAAAAGCACGTCAAGAGCGGCAAAGTTCTTGTAGAGATCCAAATGGACCTGGTCGTAAGCGTGCCAAAACCCCACAAGCCAAAAGACTGAACCCCATTGAGTGTAAGGCAGAGGATTGAGTGTCTCCCCAGTCACCCAAACTATTGGCAGGACTTCCTAAATACCATCTTCCTTCCTCCTCTATGAGTCCATCCTAGGGTCAAGGCAAGGCAACGATCAACTGAAGAGGACGTCGCCGAAAGCCACCTCGGATGAAGGCACCACATAAACACATCCAATCTCTGTTTGACACACCCAAGAGTTATTAACGAACTCTTAATGATGCCTGAGTAATTAAGGGGTCCAAGTACCATGTTTCTCTAATAAGAGCGGATTCCCTTCGTTCCACTCATCTTTTTAGAAGGGATTATGCTGGGTTGTGTCCCTTATTTCAAAGTCCCCAAAAAATTACATATTTCCAAAACAACAAAAAATTAAATATTTCAAAGTAAAAAAAATATCAAATAATTTCAAAACAAAAAAAATATAATAGAACATTTCAAAAAAAAATGAATATTCTCAAAACAAAAATATAATAGAATATTTCAAAAACAAAAATTAAAAAATTGAATATTTTCAAAACTACAAAAAATAGATATTTTTCAAAATACAAAGAAATCAAATATTTCCAAATCTATTTTTTTTTGAAAACACAAAAAAAAATCATTTTACTCCATTTGATTGAATGCATCTAAATGCATGCTCATTTTAATTTCCTGTTAGCATATGCCTGCTTGCGTGCTGTATTTTTAACTATGTTGTTCCTTTGTTTCGACCTTATTTAATAAAGGCTCAGTCCCTTAACAAGATCTGAAGCTCGGTCCGCCTAATGTGCAAGGGGCTAAGTCAGAACAAACATTTAACTTGTTTGTTTAAGAGCTTTTCAGGTGAGACAGAAAGGGAGAAGGGAAAGGACACGTGATATATATATCAAGGCTAAAAGGGGGGTCAACCCCAAAGTACATTATAAAAGTACCCCACTGGGTACACATCATCATGGAAAAAACAAAAAAGTACATATCATAAGGTGGCCTAGCTCTCGCCACCACTCTCAGCTGGTCGGGGGTGTCTGCTGCTCTCTGCCTCGCCAGGATCCGCAGCGGAGTGTGGAGCCAGTGGCCTCATGGAGATGCACAAGTCGATCGACCTCTGGGCTGTGCGTCCCTCCTGGACATTCTTCTGGTACTCAGAGGACGTCACTAAGTAGTTTGTGGAGTAGGCACTAGCTCGACCCTCCCTCATGGCGCGCTCATGACCACGATGGTATCGGTCCTCCACCTAGCACAACAGGCGCTCGGAGATGCCCAAACTCGTGTGCACATCCATGGCCTACTGGGTCAATCGCTCCCACTCGAGGTCCCAACGGCTGCGCTCTTGCTCCCAACGACCGCGCTCCCGCTCACACTCTCTCCGCTCCACGGAGAGCATCACATGCAGCTCCGCAGCCTCGCGAGGCAGGTCCACGTCGTGCTGAGAGACTTGAGTGCATAGCTCAGATAGCTGCTGTGTCAACTTGGTCACCTCAGCACCTGCCAGTGTCACCTAGGTGACAACACTCTGGAGCTCGACCGACTTCACATAAGGAAACATACGTAAGTATAAAGGGATGCATTTCTTATATATATATGTAACTGATTTACTTACCCGTGCAGAGAGGTCACGCTCAGCTGTCTCCACATGAGCCACCGCCGATGCCAGCTGCTCCTGGAGAGAGGGTACCTCCGGGTCTGGCACGCCCCTGCTCGTGGAGGCACCCGCAGCATCGGTGCACTCCACGGTCATTTTCGTCGTGCGATGCACACATTGAAGATCAGATCAGCATATGGTAAAGAAAATAAAGCGAAGGTATGGCATTTTAAACTTACCAGAGTCGCCAAGGATGAGTTTTGGATTGACAGGCTGAACGGTATAACTAATTTTTTGCTCATCTCCCCTTGTAGTCTTGGGTAACGCCATGAATGCCTCAACCTCCTCAGGAAGAACGGTGGCCTCAAATTTTGGGAAAAGAAATTTATGGGTTTGTGGGTGCAAAAGCTCTATTAAGGCAGTGATGCGATGCCAATCAAAGGAAATCTTATGATAGTTATGGGCGGCTATCAAGATACCCCCCAAACCCCACTCTCTCAAGGCACAGATCACATGCATGGGGAGGACCTTGATCATGGGTGCTATCCACGTGAGCTTAGAGTATCGGCGGGAGTCGGGGAAGAGCTAGAGGAGAAGAAGAAAAAGAAAAGAGACGAGAAGAAGAAGAACATGCATTAATAGAGAAATTCGGTGTTGAAAATAACAGAAAATTGAAAAGATCATATTACATACCTCTCATACATCGCCATTGCTACTCAGATGATTGGGGACATCCGTCAACCTCAGGAGCTCGCCGTAGGACGTCCGAGCGTGCTTGGGACCTCCATAGGAAGCCTCTTCACCCATGGGAGCCCCTGGATCTCTCTTCATGGCCTTGGGAGTCTTGGGAGCTTGAAGAGAAGAAGGGAGGGTTTGAACTCTGAATTTGGGCCTCTACCCCCTTATTTATAGACATTTGGGACTCCTATTCATGATGGGAATGGGTTTAGAAGGGTTAATGGAAGTTACACCCGGACTAGGAAGCCTTAAGAATCCAAGTGAGAAGAAAACATGGAGTTCTCGGGTTGCCTTTTGTGTCCGGGGCGTAAAACTTGTGATCGCGACGTATCGAAACGTCGCCACCCAGTCGCGACAGAGTTATCATCGCGTTCACTTTAAGGTAACGACAGTCATACTGTCACATTCAATGTTTGAGTTTTGTTGGCTAATTCCTTTGCATTCTTGTGATTTCTATTGCCACTTTAAGATATGTTTGCACTTATGCTTTAAGATCTTCAATTTTTTTGGTGCTTTTTAAGTTTTATCCTGTTCTTTATTGTTTTATATCTTGAAAATCCATAAAAATCAGAAACTTCAGAAAATTAAGAAAAAATCAGAAAAATCAGAAAATCAAAAGATGGCTCGTCATGTAAGTTCGGGTAAGTATTTCTAACCTTCATCCCTGCATTACTATATGATATCTACCCTACTATATCATCTCAAAAACTGGCTGGTTCTCAGTGTGTACTAGGATCTGCGTTCCCCTTCACCAAAAACAAGGATGATTTAGGTGCGCACTGTTAATCGTTGGATAGGCCATTAGATGGTATGGCTCGGGGATGATGGATTCTATCGCACGCCGGGGATGCGAAGTGTCTTTACCCTTGCTCTTTTGTCTAGCAATATTATCCTTGAGTATTTGTTATTTTCTCTTTTTCTTTGCATTTTATTTTATGATTTCTTTTCTTTTAGTCCAGCATGCATCATTTAGGATCTTTCAGCTTTATGCTTCATGATTAGTTAATGCCAGCTTAGCGATGATGTCCCAACCAAATCATTATTTCTCAGATACGAATTCATTACATTGCGAATTTGAAAGTTTTCTTCGAGCTAGTTGCTTGGTCCTGTTTGCCAGTATGGTTCCTATTCAGGATTCCTCTCATCCCCATTCATTATGTCAGTCAGTCCTTTTCCCTCTGATCCCGTCATTAGTCGTGAATCGCTCGAAGGCCAGAGTCGAATAGACCCGCCGGGTAGCAATATCGCCTAAAGAACAAAACCTGCAAGCCAAGATGGCCAGGGTACCTCTTGAATCAAGAGGTTGATCATTTCTTTTCTTTTGATCTTTATTCGTCCCGAATTTGAACCATCCCTGCGCTCCGTTCCAGCCATGTTCGAAGATCGCCAGATAATTCTCTCTGCTTATTTGCTCAGAATGGGTGTCTCTTTACCTTGATGCCCGCTTTTCATCTCATTCCGCTTCATTCCGCTACATCATCATTTCATGCCATCTCCGCTTCATTATCGCTTCACTCCCTTGCAAAGTAGGCATCAAGGAGGGGCAATCTATAGACACCCATTTCTATCCCATAAGTCGAGCAAAATTTCTTGTCATATCATTGATGCCCCACGTCGGCTCATCATCGCTAAGATGGCTTTATCGGATCATGGTATCTTTCTCATTAGTTCATCGCACTGGTGGGTTCTTCCTGGTCACATCAATCAGTCTTCACCATCTCGTAGCTCTCTGAGTCGGAAGTCCAACGCTTCAAACTGCACGTCAATCCGATACCCATGCAAGGAGATTAGACATTTTGATTGGGCTATATGCAGAAAGTTCCTGAAGGCGACAATGCCCCTGTCGCATTCTACTTCAGAAGACGACACCCTTTATGTCGTGTTCCTCATTACATCAATTTGCCTTCAAGCCTGAATCGATTTCCTTCAGAAGGCGACACCTCGATATGTCGCATTCTCATTTGGCATTTTAATTTCATGAAAAATCGCCAGAAAATGCTTAAAAGGTTTCCTTCTATGGAAGGCGACATATCAAGGCGTCGCGACCTGGTAGCGACAAGGGGCTCGTCGCATTTTGGTTTCCATGCAACGCACCCTTTCCTAACCTGACTTGGACTCATGATATTGATGAATAATCCGACTTTTAGTTGGTCTAAAGGTGTCCAAATCCTTCCAAATTTGGAGGAGACCCTCTTTAGAAAGTCCTTTCTGAGTTTTGATTCCCCTTGCCCGAGCTTACTTACCCAAATTCGAACTCTTGCCTATTATTCTCCTCTCAACCCGTTTAGGAATAATGGGGTATAAAACTCTTCATAGAGCATCGTTTAGGGCAAGGGCCGGTCTGATTCTTCCTCTCCCAGACAGCTATGAGTTCTCAGAAGACCTCTTAGCCTCCAGACGACCAGGAAGTGCCCCCCAAGGCGTTTTCTCTCCATCTATGCTTTCTCTCTCTAATTCTTCATCCTTTTTCTCTTCATGCATGCATGATAGATCATTTTCTTTCGTAGATTTACATTAGAACACTACACACACACCATTTTTAATCACCCAAAGGGGTTAAAACCCCACCCCATGTGAGTTCCTCCCAATTAGTTCATGTTTACTCTTTGTTTTGGGATAGATTCTACACGATATGAATTTCTAATGGGTGTTTTGTTGTTTTGATCTTCTTGGCAGGTGTTAGAAGACAGTAGTAGCATGAGGCTCTTGCCCCTTGGCCGGCTGAGGAGCTGGAAGAAAGAAACCCACAGTCTTCATCTTCTGGAGTAGAAGGCGACAGCAATCTGGTCGCGATCTGAGGATGGCGACAGTCCGCGTGTCGCGTTGAAAGAACCGGAAGGTAGCACATCCATCGTCGCGTTCACGTTAAGGCGACGGCGGGCCTGTCGCGTTCACAAGACCAGGTACCCTTCTGCACCTTTCTTCCTTTTCCAAAGTAGTTAGCATCTTCCTTCATCATACATCTCTTTGCAACTGCTTTGGTGGCAATCACGATACTTTTTTTCTTTATTTTTAATCATCATCTTTGGGGAGAAAATCCCGTGATTACACCTTTTGGCGATCACGGTGGACTTCTAGTGCCTATCGTGCTTGTTGTTGTCTTTCCTTATCGTTTATAGTCTTTCATGTGTGTGGTCTTTCTTTAGATTCCATGTTTTCCCGTTTATTTTACTGTTGTTTTGAGTTCTGCTGTTCTGGGTGAGAAGGAGACGCCGACAACGTCGCGATCTGGAAGGCGACAGGGAGGTCGTCGCTATCAAGTCAGTACTCCTGATTCCATCTTCTGCTGTGTTTTGGGTTTATATCAAGTACTCCATCCATGCTCTGAGTTGTTTGATGCCTGTTACATGCCTATGAGAGTCTGTCAGTCCTTTATGTTATAAGGTTGTTTGAACTTTCATGCAAAATCAGGTACTGTCTGATCTTTGTCCACTACAAAGAGGAACGCGACAAGCTTCCTGTCGCGATCCTGGTCGTGACAGGTAGTGTGTCGCCTTCTGCTTCTGAGAGCAGATCGGCCTGATTTCTGTTTTCTTAGTCTTAGGCTAGATTTTGCATGCACTCTGGTGCACATAGGGCACATACATACTTCCATATTTTAGTTTAGCATTGTCCTCCTCGGCGACGCCTGCTCTCTCGGCCACATATTCCTTGTGTCCGACTAGAGCACTCACTTGTGGGCCTCTGTAAGTCCCTGCTGAGCGTGGATTCCCACACGGCCACCTAGCTGGTTGTACCTATTGCCACCTAGATTTAGGGTTCATGCATTGGTGAGTCTGTAAGAAATCCTAGTCAAACCAAAAGTTGGAAGCCTTCTCCCTTTAGGAAACCCTTCCTTTGAGGGACCTTGCTAAAAGATCAATCCATTAAAAGGCAAACTTGAACCAAATAAAAGAAACCATCATCATTGCCAACTGCTTGCCTTGGGTGAGACATTTTCTCTTTCTGTTGTTTGCATAGGATTGTTTGTTTAGGAAATCAGGTGTTTGTTTAGGTTAGGGTGTCTCTTAGGTCTGGACAGGCTTTCCTTATCTTGGCACACTTACTTTCCAAAGATGGAGTCTTACTTGAACCCAATATATGGTAATGAGAATCAGGACGCTGCTTTCTACACCTCCCATGATTATGAGGAATCTCTTCCTCATGACCTCCTTGAGGAGTCGACCCAGCCCTGGGTCACCACAGTCCACGCCAGTAAGAGTCATCGTCCTGGCGATGGTGGCCCATCACAAACTGTTTGTTCCCCTCAGGCAGACGATCAAGCTACTCAACTCATGTGCCGTATTCCTCAGCTCGATCAATCCCAAATCCAAGATCTCATGACGGTCCTTAAAGGAAAGGCCACCTCGTCACCCTCACCTAGAGCGGGCGCCTCTCGCCCTATGGCATCTACCTCCGGCCCCCGCATCATCACGAGACCAGCCGACAACACTCCCATCTGGCCGCGGGCCATTCGCTTCACTCCTTTCGAATCTACGCACTATCATCCACGTGAGTCGAGGTCCCGGTCTCCCCCTTATCTCCGTTGCCATCCACCACAAATTGAGCCTCGTGCCAGGCCAGCATCCCATGCATCCTCCTTGTATGCTCCATCTTCTTCCGCTCCCGACATGATGTCCGAGTGGGCGTCCATCAAGAAAGAACTCCAAGAGCTGCAAAGGCAAGTCAACCCTAGGCAGCACCATGATGTCCACATGCCTAACTTCAATGGCTTGTGGGTCCCATCTCCATCCGAACTCCCAAAGTACCATAAGTACAATGGCTTTGGCAACCCATACATTCACATTCAAGGATTTCATCTATGAGTCCACACCCTATCAGCATAACTGCCTCTTGATGGCGTATCTATTCCGTCGATCACTGGACGGGCCTGCACTAGATTGGTTCTATTCCTTGCTACCCGAGGATGTAGAGGACTTCACCGCGGTGATGGGGAAATTCCTTGAACAGTTCTAAGATAGGGTTGGGCTAGAGTATTCTCTTACGGACCTCAAGGCAGAAAAGATGAAGTCGGATGAAGATTTTGCCACATATGCCAACAGGTGGAGATAGATGGCCACATGAGTCCCTAGGTACCTTTCAAAGGGAGAGAAGGTTAATATCATCATTTCCAATGCAACCCCTGCCTATAAAAACATCCTAGCAATGAATGATATCACCACCATGCACCAACTGTACAGTTGGGCCCGGTTCATCTAGACCCAACTCAAAAATTCTCCCATACACTCCATGTTCGAACCTCAAAAGTCCCGCTTCCAAAGAAAACCTCAGAGACCGGTGTCCGAGGGTGTCCAATCCAACAAGCAAGTGAGTGCATTCAACCCTGCTGGCCAGAACAACAACCTTACACCGCCCAGGGTCAAAACCGCACCAATCCCCTACAAGGCCAGCAGCCCCAATACAACCAAGTACCACCTCCTGAAGGCTCCCAGCAAAGGCGTCCCCTAGGCCCAAGGAGAACTCAGTACCCACCACTCCATGAGACACTCTCCGACATCTTCATGGCCTTAGTCTCCACGTATCCCATCAAGCTCCCTCCGAAAAAAGGCCATTGAACCCGAGTGTGGACCAGGCAAGGTACTGCATGTTCCATCTGCAGCCGGGTCATACCATTGAGCAGTGCTTCACATTCAAAGACCTGGTATATGATCCACATGAACATAACAGACTGGACTGGACAGCTCTCCGACAAGTGATCAGAGACATCAAAGAAAGGCAGAGGCAACAGCAACAGCAGAGGCAGCAGCGCTAACCACCCCCTCAACAACAGCAACAACAACAGCGATTGTAGGACCTGGGGATTGTCCATAACCCCTTGCCAAACCATCTTCCAGCTCCTAATCCACCACAACCGCTAGCCCAGGTGAACTCTATCGTCCACCACCCCCCTCCTTAAGCGAACTGGACGTATGATGATGAACCCGATGTTCAGCAGATGATGGCCATGACCACCATATCCTCAACAATCCCAACAATACAACCACTATCACGGCTCCCCAGTCAATCCCTCCTTAGTTTCCCAAGCCAAGATGCCATCAACTGCCCATCGATCACACTTGTGCCAGTCGCTATGGGCCCTCATTATCCTACCACCTACCACATCCCCCTCACCTCCCTTGTCTCCATGCTACCACCACCCATCATACCACTCCCATCCATCACTTTCCAGCACCTGGGCTGAATCAACCCTCCGCCGCCACGTTATTCTCCACCAACAAACCACCACCCAACCAACTACCCTGCGGAGAGGACGAGTCTTTCGTCGCCTGTATCCACCCATCTTCACTACCTCCACCAGCCAAGGCATTCCCCAACAGGTCCTGCACCCACCTCAGCACAACAACCCAGCCAGCAACCACAAGACAGGGGTGATTGAGCCGCTACCGCCCCGCACACACTATGATATCCTCAAGCATCTCGACCATGTGCTAGCCAAGATTTCCATACTTTGATTGACAAAGAGATCCAAGGAGAACCAGGAAGCATTGAGGAACTTTCTACAAAGGGTAGTGGTAAATGAGGACATGCTTGTCGATAAACTGCCAGGTGCACTGGCCGTGGTGACTCATGGGCCGGCTATCACATTTTTGAAGAATGAACAAGCACCCCCAGAAGCCAGGAGGCTCCGCTCTGTGTTACCCTAGTCATTAACAATGTGGCAGTAGAGGCAGCATTCGTCGACACTAGGGCGTTAATAAATGTCTGCCCATTGAGCACTTTGAGAGCTTGCGATGTGTTAGAGGGGTTGTTAAAGTCGACGCCAACCACCATAGCCGCGTACGACAATTCTAGAAGATCTTGCCATGACATGGTGACTGTACAAGCCGAACTGGGGTCGTTAGCCATCACTGTTGATTTTTAATGTACTTCATATCGACCCCCATATTCAAGGCCATCCTAGGAACCCATGGTTAGAATCATTGGGAGCCATTCCATCCCTGCACATCATGTCTAAGGTCCCCTTCCAAGGATGGATCATCAAGTAAAAAGCATAGCCACTTGCTCACACGGTCGACGCGCATCAACAACACCCATGCCGCTTGTGGGCACGCCAACAAGCCCGTTGTCTCGGTGTTGGACATCAACTACCCTTGGGCTTATTCATTCCATTCCAAACAAGAGGACGGTCCCACACAGGTCAATGCAGTCAAGAGGAAGGAGCCACTAAACACTAAGGGGTGGCAGATCATGATGAAGAAGGCAAAGGCGTAGGGGCAGAACTGCAGGGCATCACCAAGCCTATTCCAGACATCGTGATGAAAAGCCGATGGGGACTAGGCTATAGGGAGAAGTCCAAGCCATGGTCAACTAGCACATCCACTCTCAAGGCCGACCACCAACCACTCACATGGACACTCTGGTGTCACTTTGTCAGAGGCCCTACTGAACCTAGGTATAACACTGTGGTGGTTGAGGCAGAACTGTCACAATATGATATACATGGCAGGAACTTCTCTAGGGACATGGCCCCCATGCTCATATACAGGGCGCTAGAAACACTCCACCTCGGAAAGAGAAGGAAAACAGGGGACCCAGAGGCTGAGTGGTACCGCTAGTTCGATATAGAAGACATCACTATAGCTTTCAGTCGTCTATTCTGGGAGGAAGAAAGAACATGGCCACCTGCGGCAGCCGAACTGGTAGATCCTCCCACATCCATCACATCCAAGAGGCAATTGATGAGCGACGCCACTGACATGGGAGAGCCAGACATCCCCTACGAGGAAGAGAAGACTGTAGATGAGGTCTGGAGGGGTATGTGCTTGGTCATCCATTCATCACTCTTGCGTTCTCTCCTCCCCAACCTTGTTCCTTCATCCCCTCCCTTACTCATTCGGTTGTCTCCCCAACTCCTGATAGCTACATGCAGCATCCTCACTCCTGATCTCCCACCTGCAGTCCTCTCTGCTTTGCAATCTGATCCGAGCGATCACGAGATCACTCTCTCGTGTTGCATGCTCTCCTCCGATCTCCAAAAAAAAACTCCAATCTTCAAATGCACATTGAGGTCGAGGAGCCGGCATACCTCCTTCACCCTCGTGATCAGGGGCACCCCTAAGCAGGGGCTTCCCCTCTCGCTTCTTCATTAGGAGCCATCCTCTTCGAGGACACCATGTCCTCCCCTAGTCCTGTAGAGTCGTCTAGCCAGATAGGATTGTTTAGGTTAGAAGAGTCTAGTCTTATTCTAGGAGAGTCTAGGGTAGAGAGTCAGGTCAACCCAGTGCCCGCCAAGTCCAAACGTCGCCCTAGGAAGCAATAGGGCAAGGCTATTCCCCGAAGATACCTTCAAGAGTTAGCTCGGCGATGCCAGGAGCTATTGCTAATAGAGGAGTTCACAAAGGACGCATTGGTGTTAGAAGAAGAGATTACACAGGATGGGGTGTTCTTAGACGATGGATTTGGTGTCTATGAGATCATGAATGATGAGGACCCAATCGATGAAGAGGATGGCGAAGTAGATGACACTGCTGAGATGTACACGAGTGGCGTAAGAAAATTGATGAACCTACACGACAGTGGAAGAACCTACTAAGGAAGTCAATCTTGAAATAGACGAAGATCCTAGGATAGTTATTACTTCAGCGAACCTCCCTCCTGATGAAGAAGAGGAACCGGTGCAAATTCTGAGGGAGTACAAGGATACCTTTACCTGGTCATATGAGGACATGCCCGTCCTAGACCCCTCATTAGTGGAGCACCGACTTGTATTGAAAGAAGGGGCAAATGCCATAAAGCAGAAACTCAGAAGGTTCCACCCACTTATGGCCCTGAAGATGAAGGACGAGGTAGACAAACTCCACAAGGCTAGATTCATCAGGGTAGTGCTTTATCCGAATTGGGTGGCAAATATAGTCTCAGTCATGAAGAAGGACAGAAGGTCAGGATCTGTATTGACGGATCTGTATTGACTTCCGGGATTTAAATATGGCATGTCCAAAGGATGACTTCCTGCTTCCTCACATCAATGTGCTAATTGATAACAATGCTGTGTATGAGACCCTCTCATTCATGGATGGATATTCAGGCTATAACCAAATCCATCTAGCAACTGATGATCAAGAGAAAACATCGTTCACCACGCCCTGGGGAATGTACTGTTACGTAGTCATGCCATTTGGGCTAAAGAATGTTGGGGCTATCTATCAAAGGGCGATGGTGGCCATATTCCACAATATGATGCATGTCTATGTAGAAGTGTATGTGGATGACATCTTGGTGAAGAAAAGAACCCGGAAAGAACACCTCGATATCCTCGCCAAGGTGTTGTAAAGGTCAAGGGAGTATAAGCTGAGAATGAATCCGAAGAAGTGTGTGTTCGGGGTATCATCATGCAAGTTTCTAGGCTTCATAATTAGTAAGCGGGGGATTGAGATCGATCCAAACAAGGCCAAGGCTATTGCGAAAATGCTGCCTCCAAAGAACATCTCACAACTATGAGGCTTGATTGGGCGTCTGCAATTCATTAGAAGATTCATATTACAGCATTCACAAAGATGTCGCCCATTCTATGATCTCTTGAAAGGAGGGGAAAAGTTCGAATGGAATGAGAAGTGCTGAGAAGCCTTTGAAGATTTGAAGAGGTATCTCATGAATCCCCTAGTTTTGCAACCTCTTGTACCCGAAAAACCACTAATCCTATATCTCTCAGTCATTGAGGACTCCCTAGGTGATGTCCTTGCGCAACATGATGAATCAGGAAAAGAAAGGGCAGCATACTATCTCTCTAGGCTTTTCAACACCACAGAATCCAAGTACACTACCGTGGAAAAAACCAGTGCTGCGCTCGTGTGGGTAGTCCAAAAGCTCAAGCACTACTTTCTTGCCCACGAGGTCAAGCTGATCTCGAGGATGGATCCACTCAGATATCTTCTAGAAAAACTTGTCCTCTCTGATCGGCTTGCACACTGGCAGAGCTTCCTTTCACAATTCGACATCCCTTTTATGGTCCAAAAGACCATCAAAGGGTATGCCATCGCCGAGCACCTTGCCTATTTGCCACTCCCTCATAGCGATTCCATCTGAGAGGAATTTCCTGGTGCACTCAACTCTCAGGGACGGGGCATTGGAGCCGTGCTGCTCACCCTGGAGGGCATTACCATCCCCATCACTTTTCAACTCACCTTCTCCGCCACTAACAACATGTCCGAGTACGAGGCTCTCTTAGTTGGTCTTAAGCGTGGTGCATCCCACCTCAGAATCATAGGAGACTCTCAGCTTGTTCTGCAGAAGGTGCTCTCAACTTACTGCACTCGTGACCCAAAGCTTAAACCATATCAAGATCTGGTCACGTTGTTGGCAAGGCAGTTCCCCAAGCTTATCTATGTCAACACTCCTTGCTCACAGAATATCCTGGCTAACGCCTTGGCGTCACTAGCTTCATCTCTATCCTTCCCTCTGAGTCGCCAGACCGAGACAATTGTCATCCAACGGCTCGACGTTCCATCTATCCAAGATCCTTGGTTCGACAACCTTAGGACAATCTTAGAAGAAAAGGCTAGGAATAGAGGAGCACAACAAGTCATGCTAGCTGAGTTTGAGGAAATTTTAGACGAAGAGGAAATGCCCTAGTATTTGAGATTAAGCAATACTATAAGAATGGGTCATATCCCGAAGGGGCAAATTCAGAGGATCGCAAGGCCATAAGAAGAGCCGCCTTAAGGTACACAGTCATCGGAGAAATTTTGTAACATCGCGCATTTTTTGGATCCTCGTGGATCGTGTGTTTAGCACTTGTGGTGGCCAATGTGGATTGTGTGTCGTCTGTGTGTGTGTATTTCTGGGGCTTACTGGGCCGACAGTTTGGGCATACAGTACCCTAGATTCCTCAGCCTGTCATCGCGAAAGGAAGGTGTGTCGCGTTCTTAACGCGGTAGAGGTGGCCGTTGCGTTCATGTGGCCATCTTGAAGTGTTGAGCATCTGCATGTGCGCCACGTGTAGCACTCAGGGCAGTGGGCGTTGGGAAGGCGACGCTCAGGTCCGTCGTGACCTGATCGCGATGCCACGATGCGTCGCGTTCCGAACCGCTGCAGGTTTTTAAATAACCCCAGCCAAGCAGAATGCACAAGGGTTCTACTCGGCTAGGGGGAGGAGCTGTGGCGATTTCTGCTGGGTTTTGGCATCTTCAGCGTGTCCTCGCTGCAGGGAGTCTGGGAGAAGCAGGGGAAACGCCAGGAGATCACTGTATAATGCGTTCTTCGTGAAGGTAGGTGAACACTTCTCGTTTTGGGGTATAAATCGCAAGGGATAGGGTTCCAATCAGTTTAATGTGTTCCTAACCTTAGATACCATGATTAGGTATTCACAAAAGCATGAAAACAAAGAATTAAGGGTGGTTTGTATGGTGTGGAATGGGATTTCATGGAGAGAGCCCGGATTAGTTCCCGCCTGATAAGGCGACGGGTCCCTATGTCGCGTCCTGAACAAGACACAGCGATGTGTCGCGTTAAGGATCAGGAGGCGACATGTAAGTAGGTCGTGTTCTGGATCTGAAGGCGACATGTCGTGGCGATGCCTTCTGAAGGCGACCCAATGGGTTGTCACGACTTGGCCCGAGAGGCTCTGTTTGTGCATGGTTTACACATGTGACTATCCGATTATCGTTGTCGATATGCTCAGCATTAGTGAGCAGTGCATTGGCACTTGTGGTGCTCTTGGAAGCGCGTGGTTTACGAGGCTAGCTCACAGGTTACTTAGCTAGCTAGTAGTTTGCCTGTGGACATAGGGTTCACACGAGGCAGGTGGTGTTCACGTGTTGTAGACCGTCAGTACACGAGGTTTACGTGAGGTTTCACGTGGTTTGTGCGGTGCGCACGTGGTTTCTATGTTCGTGTCAGGTAGTAGATGCCTACCCTGGTTACCTCTCCAGTTGGGTGCCTCAGGTTCTCTGTGATCCAGGCTGTTAGCTTGGGGCTTGTCCCGGTACTTGTGTGGTACCGTTGAGGTCTGTGTCATCTGTCCTAGACACCCTCAATCCTTTGTTTGAGTTGTACATCTGGCTGAGGGAAAGACGACAATGGGACAGTGACTCTTGTGTTTGTTTTTAGTTACTTGTAGCGCGCTCTTAGTTGGGGGTACGGACACCAGTTGTCGACACTGGTCCCCGACTAGTCCTTTTCCAATGCCTCACTCTAGCAAGCTCAGGCCAGGGTCTCTAGAGGTGCCAGGCATGGTCCTACGACCGTGTGGTCCGCAGGTAGTAGTGTTTAGTTGGTCTCCACAGTTGCTTGTTTTTTTCACGTGGAGCGGTAGCTAGACCTTTCGTCCGTGGCTGCGAGACTGAGAGGTAGACCTATGTTAGTTTGTCCGAGTCTGTTGCTGGTGTCGCGAACCAGTCTACGTGGCTCGAGTGTGGCGGTCTCTACTGTAGCTTGTACACATGTTGCAGTTTTACCGTTTATTTATTACATCTGTTTTACGCAGTCGGCTAGTGGTAAGTTTGTTTATAGATTTAATATCTTGTTTAGTTGTGCTATAAATTTCCAGCATACTTTACTGCATTCGGTACTTGTGTTTGGTTTGCTCGGCGTTGGGGGAGGTCTCTACTGAGCTAGTGACTAGCGAGGCTCACCCCTACTCCCCACAGGAGAGGGCGAGGAGGAGGTTTCTCTACCGTCGTCCAGTTCGGAGCCGCGGCGTAGCGGTGTTGGCCCAGCGCCTCCAACAGTGTAGCTTTTCTTTCTTCAGTTGTACCTATTGTACCTCGGGGTACGCCCTAGGCTTGTGTACTTTCCTTTATTTCATTTGAAGTTGGCTATGTAAAACGTTGTATATTATAAATGCAATGGTGTGTTCCTTTGTGTTTTCACAGACTAGTGTGTGGTATCCCTCGCGAGGCTTTGGCCCATTCGCGGGAGATGGACTCAGGTCAAGCACATTACTGGTTTAACGGGCTTAGACGAGGCGTTCCATCATAGTTGGTATCAGAGCAAGGTCCGTGTGAATATAAAGGAATTAAGAAGTTACATAGCCATACCTTCTTGTAGATACACTGGTAGTAGCTGGCCTTGGTTTTGTAATGACTCGTTGTTTTGCCTATGGTTGGCTTGTTGTGTGTACAGGAAGTTGTAATGGCCGATAGAAGAGACTGGGGTGGTGGAGGAGATGACCCTGTGGAGTCGACTCAGCGGATAATAGAAAGGATTTGGGAGAGCCTCACTGACATTCAAATGAGGATGGATCAATAGGCACCGGTACTACCAGTGATCGGAGAGGCGGTACCTGTGGCCCCAGTTCCACCACGGCCAGGGGTGGAGGTACCTTTTGTGGCACCAGTACCACCATCACCACCCGTGATTGCGGCAGAAGAGCCAGTGTGCAAGTTGAAAGGTTTTTGAGGTTGCAGCCACCCACTTATACAGGAGGGCCGAATCCAGACACAGCGGAGCACTAAATTCATGAGATTGAGAGGGTCTTTATGACCATGAGGTGTCTGGCTACAGACAGAGTTCTGTTGGCTACTTATCAGCTTAGGGGATTTGCACAGAAATGGTGGCGTCTGAAGATGCAGACCACCTTTGCAGGCAGAATAGAGGGTGCTATTACCTGGCCTGAATTTCTTGAAGTGTTTAACGACACATTCTTTCTTCTTCAAGTGCAGCAGGAAAAAATAGAGCAGTTCAGTACCTTGCAGCAGGGTGAGACTTCGATCCTGGAGTATCAGATGCGGTTCATGGCACTGAGCAGGTATGCACCCTATGTTGTCACGGATAATGCTATGATGGTTGAATATTTTATCCGTGGTTTGAGGCCAGAATTGCAGATTGCAGTGATACCATTAATGTGTAGAACAGTTGAAGAAGCAACCTAGAGAGCAACTAACTTGGAAAGAGTAGTTCGGACTCGTTAGGTGGGTGAGTCAGGTTCGGGTAGTTTCCAGCTACCCTAGCAGTCAGCGGGTGTGAGTAAGGCTAAAGCATCAGTAGGACCTTCCTCATCAGGTTTTGGTAAGTGGGGCCAGAAATTAAAACAGGCATTTAAAGGTAAAGGAAGAGGATGAGGAGGTCGTCAGTAAGTTCATCAGGGTCGTGGTAAGCAAGAAATGGAGGAATCGTAGCAAAGTACCGCCAGACAGCCTTCCCTTCCACCAGGCTATATGTGTTTTAACTGCAATCATCCGGGGCATTTGATTTGTAATTGTCCCTATCTGAGGGAATATGGTTATGGTAGAGGTGTTCAGCAGCCGCAGCAGTCTTAGCAGCCACCTGCAGGTCGTGGCAGAGGAGCACCATAGCAGAGAGGTAGGGGCCGTGTTATGGCTATCACCCGTGACCAGGTGGAGGCATGGAATATGATAGAAGGTACTATCCCCATTTATGAATATTCAGCAAAAGTTCTATTTGATTCAGGTGCCTCACATTCATTTATGTCTGAAGAATTCTTGGATAGTATGGCTCATCCTTTAGAAGAAAATTCATGTGAATTAGTAGTGGAAGTTCCCTCTGGTGAGTTTATGCTCACCTCGTGTTATATAGATGAGGATCCTGTTGTGTTTGAAGAGAACCAGATGCTAGGTTGATTATATGCTTTATAGTTGACTGATTTTGATATTATCTTGGGAATGGATTGGCTTGAGGCCTATGGAGCTATGCTAGATTGCAGGAAGAAAATGATCAGGTTTTGTCACCCCAATGGTTCTGTATTTGAATATCAAGGTATGCCTTTTTGTGCTTCTAAGTTTATAATTTCTGCAATTAGAGCTAGAAGGTTGATTAACGCGGGGTGTGTAGCTTACGTAGCTTCTGTAAGTTTGATAGAAACTAGTAAGTCAGTTGAGGCAGTTCTCGTGGTTAGGGAATTTGCAGATGTGTTTCCAAATGAGTTTCCTAGTTTAGCTCCACACAGAGAGGTGGACATTACTATTGAGTTGTTGCCGGGTGCCATGCCGATTTCTAAAGCACCCTATCGGATGGCACCAGCAGAGCTCAAAGAGTTGAAGAAGCAATTGGAAGAATTGTTAGAAAAATGGTTTATTAGGCCGAGTCACTCCTCGTGGGGAGCACCAGTGTTATTTGTAAAAAAGAAGGATGGAAGCTTTCGAATGTGTATTGACTATAGAAAGTTGAATGATGTGACCATTAAGAATAAGTACCTGTTGCCAAGAATAGATGATTTGTTTAATCAATTGCAGTCAGCCAATGTGTTTTCTAAAATTGACTTGAGGTCAGGGTATCATCAATTGAGAATCAGAGTGGAGGATATAGATAAAACAGCTTTCAGGCCTAGATATGGTCACTATGAATTTGTGGTTATGCTGTTTAGGCTTACCAATACTCCTGCAGCTTTCATGGATCTGATGAACATAATTTTTCATCCGTACTTGGACCAATTCATTGTGGTATTTATAGATGATATTCTGATTTATTTAGCCTCTGAAGAGGAGCATGCTGCTCATTTGAGGTTACTCTTCAGTTATTAAGAGATAATCACTTGTTTGCTAAATTTAGTAAGTGTGAGTTCTGGTTGAAGGAAATTCAGTTTTTGGGTCATGTCATCTCGGCAGATGGAGTGGCAGTTGATCCAATTAAAGTGGAATTTGTGATGAAGTGGGAAGTGCCTAAGACAATTACAGAGATTAGAAGTTTTCTGGGGCTGGCAGGCTATTATAGGCGCTTCATATAAGATTTTTCTAAGATTGCGGCACCCATGACTAGACTGACTAGGAAGGGTGTGCCATTTGTGTGGTCCGGAGAGTGTCAGAAAAGTTTTATGGAATTAATGAAAAGGCTTACTACAGCACCAATATTGACACTACCGGCAGGAAGTGGTGGATTTGTTGTGTATACATATGCATCTAGAAGACGGTTGGATGCAGTATTAATGCAGCATGGCAAAGTGATAGCCTATGCATCCAGACAATTGAAGCCAGCATAAGAGAATTATCCCACCCATGATTTAGAATTGGCAGCAGTTGTGTTTGCTTTGAAAATGTGGAGGCATTATTTGTATGGCAAAAGATTTGAAATTTTTACAAATCATAAAAGTTTAAAGTATATCTTATCTCAGAAGGATTTAAATCTTCGCCAGCGTAGATGGGTGGAATATTTAAAGGATTATGATTTTAGTTTGGCTTACCATCCGAGTAAGGCCAATGTTGCTGCTGATGCCTTAAGCAAGAAAGCTTATGTAAGTCACATGATGATTAAAGAATGGAAGTTGTATGAGGAGATAGCAGAAAACTCCTTGTACGTGCCGAGTAGTCAGTGACGGGCAATACTAGCCAGTAATACTGTTGAGCCGTCTTTGTATTGCTAGATTGTTGAAGCTAAGAAAGAAGATGCAAATTTAGACGAAATTGTGAAAATGGAAGGAGTTACCCTTGATGATAATTGTGTGGTCAGGCTCAGAGGTAGGTTATTTGTACCAGCAGAAAGAGAAATGAAGCAAAGAGTATTAGAAGAGGCTCATAAATCCCAGTACACTATCCATCAAGGCAGTACTAAGATGTACCAGGATCTGAGGAAGTATTTCTAGTAGCCTCATATGAAAAAGGAAATAGCTAAATTTGTTTCAAGATGTGGTGTGTGTTAGCAAATTAAGGCAGAGCATCAGAAGCCTGGAGGTTTATTGCAACCGTTACCCATTCCGCAGTGGAAGTGGGATGATATTGCTATGGACTTCGTGGCAGGCCTACCGAGAACAGCATCAAGTCATAATGGAATATGGTTGTTTGTGGATAGATTGACTAAAGTGTGCAGATTGGCGCCAGTGAGTATGTCTTGGACAGTGGATAAATTAGCAAAAGTGTATGCTGATAGAATTATTCCACTTCATGGTGTTCCAAAGTCAATTGTATCTGATAGAGATCCCATATTTACTTCAGGTTTTTGGAGAAGCATGCAGAGAGTTGTTGGCACTGAATTGAGATATAGCTCAGCTTACCACCCGCAGACGGATGGTCAAACAGAGAGAACTATCTAGACAAATGAAGATATGTTGCGAGCTTGTTGTTTAGTTTGGGGCGGTAACTGGGAGCATCATTTGGGTATGGTGGAATTTGCTTATAATAATAGTTACCACACCAGCCTTGGGATGGCACCATATGAAGCTTTATATGGAAGACCATGTAGAACACCTTTAAATTGGCATGAAGTGGGAGAGAGGCAGTTAGTGGGCCCTGAATTAGTTCAGCAAACTACGGAGTCGGTAAAGTTTATTAAGGAAAAATTGCAAACAGCTCAGAGTAGGCAGAAAAGTTATGCTGATAATCGGAGAAGGCCACTTCAATTTGAAGTTGGAGATTATGTTTTTCTAAAAATTTCTCCTAGCAAAGGTATTGTGAGATTCAGTAAGAAGGGAAAGCTGAGTCTGAGATATGTGGGACCCTTCCAGGTGTTGGAAAGAATTGGGGAGACAACGTATAGACTGGATTTGCCAGCAGATTTCGCAGACGTTCATGATATCTTTCATGTCTCCATGTTAAAGAAGTGTATTGAGGACCTAGCGCAAATAATCAGTTATCAAGGAAGTGATTTGAGATCGGACATGTCCATGCCAGAATATCTGGTACAAATTACTGGTCGCAAGATGAAAAAGTTGCGAAATAAAGAAATCGAGTTAGTTAAAGTCAGATGGGAGAATAGGCTAGGTGGTGAGGATACCTGGGAGTTAGCTGACGAAATGGCTAAAGGATATCCTTACTTGTTAGAGTAATGTTTTAAATCTTTTTAGATGATAGTATTGTAAATGTATGTGTACATTGTATGTGAAATTGTATTATGAATTTCGAGGTCAAAATTTCTTTTTAGATTATAGTAATGTAACGTCGTGCATTTTTCGGATCCTCGTGGATCCTGTGTTTAGCACTTGTGGTGGCCAATGTGAGGCGAATGTGGCTTGTGTGGTGTGTGTGCGTGTTTCTGGGGCTTACTGGGCCGACAGTTTGGGCCGACAGTACCCTAGATTCCTCAGCCTGTCATTGCGACAGGAAGGTGTGTCGCGTTCTTAACGTGACAGAGGTGGCCGTCGTGTTCATGTGGCCGTCTTGAAGTGTTGAGCGTCTGCATCTGCACCACGTGTAGCACTCAGGGCAGCGGGCATTGGGAAGGCGACGCTCAGGTCCGTCGCGACCTGATCGCGATGCCACGATGTGTCGCATTCCGAACCGCTGTAGGCTTTTAAATAACCCCAGCCAAGCAAAATGCACAAGGGTTCTGCTCGGCCAGGGGGAGGAGCTGTGGCGATTTCTGCTGGGTTTTGGCGTCTTCGGCGTGTCCTCGCTGCAGGGAGTCCGTGAGAAGCAGGGGAAATGCCAGGAGATCGCTGTATAACGCGTTCTTCACGAAGGTAGGTGAACTCTTTCCGTTTTCGGGGTATAAATCGCAAGGGATAGGGTTCCAATCAGTTTAATGTGTTCCTAACCTTAGATACCATGCTTAGGTATTCATAAAAGCATGAAAACGAAGAATTAAGGGTGGTTTGTATGGTGTGGAATGGGATTTCATGGAGAGAGAGCCCGGATTAGGGTTCCCGCCTGATAAGGTGACGGGTCCCTATGTCGCGTCCTGAATGCGACACAGCGATGTGTCGAGTTAAGGATGATGAGGCGACATGTAAGTAGGTCGCGTTCTGGATCTGAAGGCGACATGTCGTGGAGACGCCTTCTGAAGGCGACCCAATGGGTTGTCGCGACTTGGCCCGAGAGGCCTTGTATGTGCATGGTTTATGCATGTGACTATCCGATTATCATTGTCAGTATGCTCAGTGTTAGTGAGCAGTGCATTTGCACTTGTGGCGCTCTAGGAAGCGCGTGGTTTACGAGGCTAGCTCACATGTTACGTAGCTAGCTAGTAGTTTGCCTGTGGACATAGGGTTCACACGAGGCAGGTGGTGTTCACGTGTTGTGGACCGTCAGTACACGAGGTTTACGTGAGGTTTCACGTGGTTTGTGCGGTGCGCACGTGGTTTCTGTGTGCGTGTCAGGTAGTAGACTCCTACCATGGTTATCTCTCAAGATGGGTGCCCCAGGTTCTCTGTGAGCCAAGCTGTTAGCTCGGGGTTTGTCCTGGTACTTGTGTGGTACCATTGAGGTCTATGTCGTTTGTCCTGGACACCCTCACTCCTTTCTTTGAGTTGTACGTCCGACTGAGGGAAAGACGACAATGGGACAGTGACTTTTGTGTTTGTTTCTAGTCACTTGTAGCACGCTCTTAGTTGGGGTACGGACACCAGTTGTCGACACTGGTCCCCGACTAGTCCTTTTCTAGTGCCTCACTCTAGCAAGCCCAGGCCAGGGTCTCTAGAGGTGCCAGGCATGGGCCTGCGACCGTGTGGTCCGCAGGTAGTGGTGTTTAGTTGGTCTCCACAGTTGCTTGTCTTTTTCACGTGGAGCGGCAGCTAGACCTTTCGTTCGTGGCTGCGAGACTGAGAGGTAGACCTATGTTAGTTTGTCCGAGTCTGTTGCTGGTGTCGCGAACCAGTCTACGTGGCTCGAGTGTGGCGGTCTCTACCGTCGCTCGTACACGTGTTGGAGTTTTGCCGTTTATTTATTACAGCTGTTTTACGTAGTCTACTAGCGGTAAGTTTGTTTATAGATTTAATATCCTGTTTAGTTATGCTATAAATTGCTAGCATAGTTTACTGCATTCGGTACTTGTGTTTGGTTTGCTCAGTGTTGGGGGAGTTCCCTACTAACCCCTACTCCCCACAAGCGAGGGCGAGGAGGAGGTTTCCCTACCGTCGTCCAGTTCGGAGCCGCGACATAGCGGTGTTGGCCCAGCGCCTCTAGCAGTGTAGCTTTTCTTTCTTCAGTTGTACCTCGGGGTATGCCCCAGGCTTGTGTACTTTCCTTTATTTCTTTTGAAGTTGGCTATGTAAAACCTTGTATATTATAAATGCAATGGTGTGTTCCTTTATGTTTTCACGTACTAGTGTGTGGTATCCCTCGCGAGGCTTTGGCCCATTCACGGGAGACGGACTCGGGTCAAGCACGTTACTGGTTTAACGGGCTTGGACGAGGCGTTCTATCACAAATTTTGTACAGGCGGGCTTTTAATGGGGTTCTCCTGAGATGTCTTAATGATGACGAAGGTTGGAAAGTGGTAGAAGGAGCCCATGCTAGTGAATGCGGAGAGCATGTCAACAATCAGATGGTTGCGAAGGTCATTAGGCAAGGCTATTACTGGCCAACCCTAGAAGAAGACTGTGCCATCTACGTCCGTAGGTGTGTCAAATGCCAACTCCATGCTGATAAAATCCATGCTCCTCCATCCTCACTTCATCCACTCTCCACGCCTTGGCCATTCTCCATGTGGGCATTTGATATTGTTGGCCCCCTTGGTGATCCTAATGCTCAAACCAAACAAAAATATTTCATCCTAATAGCTACTGAGTATTACACCAAGTGGGCCGAAGCATAAGCGTTTGCAGAAATCAAAGCATCCACAGTGTGCCGCTTTATCATTAAGAATATCATTTCGCGGTTCGGAGTGCCAAGCAGCATTGTCACAGATAATGGGCCACAATTCATCTCACAAGAACTTTAGGACCTCTGTAAGAAATACAACATCACTCTACATCATTCATCTCCATATTACCCACAAGGCAATGGCCAAGCTGAAGCAATTAATAAAACCCTTCTTAAAATCTTGAAGAAAACTTGTGAATCGCACAAATTCGTCGATTGGCCGGAAAAGCTAATAGAGGCTCTATGGGCCTATCATACCTCTATCTGTACCCCCACGAGGCAAACTCCGTATGGTCTCACGTATGGGATGGAGGCGGTAGTTCCATTTGAGATCTTCATCCCTCACTAAGAGTTCAACTTGATAAGGAACTTAACCTTGACGAACGTCGAGAGGTGTTGCTAGTCTAGTTGGAACTCTTAGATGAATGGCGACTCATGGCGGCTGATCATGTACTCTCATACCAAAGGCGAATCTCAAGGTCTTTTGAAAAGAAGGTAATTGAGCGAAAATTTCAAGAGGGTGATATGGTCTTCAAACGCATTTTTATCAAACCTGGAGGTCCAAGGTCTAAATTGCAACCAAATTGGGAGGGTCTGTACGTTGTGAAAGAAGTGTATCCGGGGAATGCCTGTCGCCTAGTTAACGCTGAGGGCGTAGAGTTGTCACATCCGTGGAATGGGTTGTACCTCAAAGGATTCTATCCCTAGGTCTTTAGGTGTGAGGCCACAACACTTAGATTAGGGATAACCCCGTGTTAAGAACCCGAAGTCTCCTCCCCAATCATCAAGGATTGACCTAAGTTAGGACCAACACACGCACATGGAAAGCCCGAGCGACTGCACTTAGTAGGTTTCGTAGCTATAAAGACCCTACTTTATCGATGTGATGGTCATTCTCTCCTAAATCGGTCAAAGTGTAGGGGTGAGGGTCGTGAGGGCGAGGTTGTCAACCTTAGGCATACCCTGATGAGAGGAAGTCTCAAACAGGGACGGTCAAATAACAAAAGAAAAGGAACAAAGAAGCAAAAGAAAGGATAGAAAAATACATGATAGAATAGGGGCATGGCAAAGAGTGGCAAAGTCCCCGCGGAGTGCTCATGAGCCCGGTCGTACGCATGTCCCAAACAGTGCAAACAGGTAAGGAAGACCACAAAGTCCCTACACAACAGACCTAATCTTTGAAGGGTATGCTGCGGGAAGAAGCCGGACCCAAAGTCCTTAAAGCTACATTAGACTTTCCTTAAATAGTCTTCCATTTCCTTCTATAAGATCGGGTCATCTCTTAGGTATGGCCTAAGTAGCTGCACTATCAACTAAGAGCAGCCGCCTATGGCATGTCACCCCTAAATGCACGTCCTATCTTAGTAAAGCCTTCGGTGAAAAGGGGAAGTGACCAAGACTCCTAAACTAGTGGTTTGAACCGGTCTATGTGTTGTAGCCCAAAGGGGCAAGTTCCTTCTGTCTTGCACGTCTTATTTTAGGAAGGGCTAACGTCGGCTTTAGGCGTCTTTCAAGAACTCCAAAAAAAAATCAAATATTTCAAAACTCCAAAAAATCAAATAATTCAAAACTCTAAAAAATTCAAATATTTCAAAACTAAAAAAAAAATATCAAATATTTGAAGACTCCAAAAAATCAAATATTTCAAAACTCCAAAAAAAACAAATATTTCAAAACTAAAAAAAAATCAAATATTTCAAAACTAAAAAAAATCAAATATTTCAAAACTCCAAAAAATCAAATATACCAAAAACTCCAAAAAATTAATTATTTCAAAACTCCCAAAAAATCAAATATCTTAATACTCTTAAAAATGTTTTCAAAATCTGAAAGAACACTTTACTCATTCATTTATGCATGTCATTTATTTATTTATGTCTTTTCACCTATTTTAATAAGGCTTAGCCCCTTGACCATTTATCGAGATTGGTTACTTGTCATGCTTAAGGCAAGGGGCTAAGTCGAAGAATGGATCTAACTTGTCTTCATGGTTGTCCTAAGTGTGCAGGTCGCAGCAGAAGAAAGAAAGCGGCACTCATATCTCACTCGTCACTGTCACACAATCACATAGATAACAAGATTCCATTCTATTCCATTCTATATATACATCAACATCATAACATGAACAAAAAGGGGCAAAGTACAACCCCTCAACCACTCTCCCCTGTATCCTCAGGAGGGCGGGAAGGTGGAGGGGCCATCTCCCTCGGTCCCATCGTGCTCCCCTCAGCTGCCCCCTCACACCGTCGTCCCTCCTCCTCGTTCCTTCGTTGTTTGGAGGAACCTGTCAAGTAGTGCCCTGCCGATCTTCTGGGGATGCTGCTCCTACTGGCCGACGAGCGACTGCGCCCGACTAGGGACACGGCTCTCTCCAACCCCCTCATCTCTGACCTCAGCAGCTCGAGGCGATGTCGCTCGCTCCCCAGCTGTGAACGAAGCTCATCCACCTCTTGGCGCAGTCCTGTCGCCTCATCCGCCTGAGGGCGTAGGCGCAACTCCGCTATCTCCACCTCTAGTGCGGTCGTCCACGCTAGAGCGTCCCTTAACTCTGCCTCCTGCAAGTCAAACATCTGTCAATCGGGGAATAAAGAACAAGGGGCAAGTAATTAATAACTCACCCGCTCACGTAGCTTGGCCATGGCATCCTCCGCCCGGGTCACTACTATTGCCAACTGACCCTCTAGCACGGAGCGGCTAGGCTCATCCTGGGAAGTCGAAGCACCTCCCACCATCTGCTGCGCCCGCTCCAGCTCGGCGCAGTGCAAGGAAAACACAGGAGTCAGTCAACTGAAGCTAAGAGTAAAAGGGGGCAAGAAGTAGAGCACTCACCAGCTTGGTCACGGTCCGCTGGAGGTCATCCCTTTGCTAGATCGTGGAGTGGAGGACGCCCTCGAGGGTCGAACTGCAAACACAAGACAGGTTAGTCAAGGGGTTAATGATTAAAATATTTAGAAGGGGGTAAACTAGAAACACTCACTGGTCGTCGGGTCCCCCTGTAGACCTGGGCCCCGTACCTCCGTGCATAGGCACAGAAGTAGTGCTCATCGCTGGTGGCCTCGGAGGTCACCACTTGGCCTTGCTGCCTCCAATCCTAAAGCTGCTCCCTGGCTCGCTCCCTCCAATCAGTGACCTGCTGGATGCCCCGAAAGCTACGGCCCGACCTCTCCTACAGCCTTTGCCGGGTCGGGAACTCCACTACCGCCTGGTGGAGCCCCAAAGTCCTCGCCACTAGCCGCAGGTGGAGTGGCACCACCGTGTTGAAGGCATGGAGACAGATCTCCCTACCGAAGTAGGGGCGGCCCTGCTCCACCCACAGCTAGTCAGCGTTGTCCTCTCCAGCGTAGGGGGTCCACTCAACCTGCATATCACAGATAGAAAGCTCATTAGCAAATTGTCAGTCACAGATTAAGGAAGGGTTGTAAAGCGTAGAAGTACACACAAGCCCAAAAGGGACGGCGTCCAGCGCATCCTGGATGAGGGCCACCTGCAGGTGCAGGGACTGCTCATCGCGGCGAAACCGCCAACGCTGCAAGAGTAGCACAGTCCCTAGCCGCCTCGACACTCCCCGGCCTAGGGATGGGAGGTAGTAGTACGCCCACACCTGCAAAACAACATAGTCAGTATAACAAGCAATTAAATTAAGCAAAAAAACAATAATGGGTAAGGGTGAGAAGCGTACCTGTAGAAACGTAAAGAACTCAGCTACCGCTGTCTCCCTGCCAGAGGTACCCAGGCTGTCGAAGAGGTGGGCTAGGAGGGCTGCACCCCATGCATAAATGCCTACCTAAGTCAGATCCTCCAGCAGGGGCAGGCACCTGCAGCTCACCGGATCTCCTCCGGTCCCTAAGATCAGCTTCTCGATCATAAGGATCAAGAAGTGTCTCAGGTCTCTATCTGTCGCTGCTCCCTCCTCCCCCGCCAGCGCTGCTCTGGCATCTGCTGTCAGCCGGGCCATGTACTATGTCTAGCCCTCTCCGGTCTGGTGGCGCGCGTCTGCCACCCCCAAACTCACCTGTAGTCTTGTCCTCGGCACCAAGGATGATCTCTCCTGCATCATCTCCAGTCCTAGGAGCCTCTCCACCATCTCCTGATAGCACATGTAGGTCACCCCTGTCACCCCCTGGCCGTCTACCCTCAGGTCGGTGATCCGTGCCACGTCCTCCAATGTGGGGATCATATGACCCCACCGGAGGAGGAAGCGATGGCACTCGAGGTCCCAGCACTCCTTCAATGCCTGGATGAGCGCAACATCTGGCATGACCACCTCTAACCTAAGAAAAGGGCCGAACGCCATCTCTTCCAGACGCGTCCTCTAGAAGTCCGGCAGCCCCTGGGAGACTGCCCAGACAACTGCCCATCCCAGTCGGGACCGCAGCTCGCTCTGCAAAATAGTCACAAAGACACAAAGATCAGCCAAAATCCACAAAACAACACTCTATTCAGATCACGACAGGTACTCTACCGATCCGTCGCCTTCTGAATGCCATAACCCTTGTGTCGCGTTCTCCCTGGTAATGTGACAGGAAGCTTGTCGCGTTCACAGGGTGACCAGGGGCGGCCAATAACCGTTCCCCGGTCATTCCACCTTGCGCCAAACGCCCTACATGGGTGCTAGACACCTCAATCCACTCGTCCCCCCATTAATCATGCTAGAAAAGTTAGGGTTTTGGCCTACCTTTTTGGGGTCGGTCCCTTCTTCGTCGCCCGGCGCCTCTGGGAGGTCTACCTCCATGGGGAGGGTTGGAGCTTCCTCCTCCGTCGCCTCCTCTGCCGCTCGCCACCGACGGACAGTCTTCTTGGATCTCCTCATGCGGTCGCCGCCATCACCACCGCCGCGGCCACCATTGCCACCCTCCATTGCCTCACCCGTCGGGAGAAAAGAGAAAGGCCGAAGAGAGAAGCAGGAGAAAGGAGGAAGATAAGAAGTAGAAGCCGCCCCCGCCGCCACCGGCCGGGGATCACCGGAGAAGGAGAGAGGAGGAGGGTTCCTCTGTTGTCGGAGAAGAAAGGGGAGAAGGAAGAGAGAGAAGAGTGAAAGAGGGAATAAAGGAAGGTGCGTGGGGCCCCAAATTCAAACCACCTCAGCCCTGTGGTCACAACCACAAGGCTGTCGCGTTCATTTTGTGTCACGACATTGTACCTGTCGCGTTTATTTCGAGGGTCACGACGGTTGACCTGTCGCTTTCTAGATCGCAATGCTCACTCTGTCGCCTTCTTAGTTTGTTCACAGAACGCATGCAAATTCACATTTTCATGCTAAATCACAAAATTCTTACATCATATAAAATCTGAAAATTGTCATAAAGTCCCTGATACATCACTTTCAGATTCCCAATACATCAAATCTCTCAAAACCTCTCAAAATACAATCAAGCCTCTCTTGCTAGTTCTCGGTCCTCACATGGCCGGATCTCTCTGTACTCCCTGAGGTACACCAGATATGTCTCGCGCTCCTCGTGCACCGTGGGTGGTAGGGCATGAATGGCACACACGCGCCACACCACTAGCGCACTCCGCACAGCTTGTTCGTCCTCCGGATCTCCCAAGCGCCTCGCTTTCATAGGAGGCAAGTGTGAGGGCTGAAGTAGCTTTGTCCTTGGCTTCCCGATCTGAAGATAGCACCTGTGCAGGTTGTAGAGAACCATCGCCATGTTCCCCACGAGCTGTAGGTCCAGTCCACGTCCGAGGGGAAGCTGTATGTCCACTCCGCGTAGAGCCGCTATGTCCATGGCGAAGTGCTCGATCGAAAGTGTGTTGAGGTAAAACCGCCATGCACTCCGAGTCTTGTGGTCCACCATCTTGCACACAACGCGATTGGAGAATTTGGCCGCTCCGCCGATGAAGCACAAAGGATGGCACCCAAAGATCTGGCTTTCCGTAGTGGGATTTTCTACAGATTTGAATTTTATCCTCACTCCCAACCAGCACTCTAGGAGGATCATAGAGCCGTAAAGTGGGCCCCCCGAAGCTGTCGATGTGAGACCCGCATAGAGGTAGGCCAAAATCGCATGAGAGAGGGAGAGTCCTCTCCATACCCCACTAATGGCGCTAAGGCTTGCGTTGTCTAAAAGGTGATCCCCGGACGGGAAGAGTACCACCCCGCATAAGCATATAGCCACAGCTTTGGCTATTTCTTGGTAGTTCCCACAATTATTATTACAATGCGATATAACCCATTTAGAAAAGGGAACTAGGTGAGTGTGTTGAAGGCTAATCATGGTATAAACATCTCCAGGATCTATCATGAATTCGCCTAGGATGAGATTTGGATTGATAGGCTCAACGGTATAACTAGTTTTTTGCTCATCTCCCCTTGTAGTCTTGGGTAACACCATGAATGCCTCAACCTCCTCAAGAAGAATGGTGGCCTCAAATTTCGGGAAGAGAAGGTATGGGTTTGTGGGTGCCAAAGGTCTATCAAGGCAGTGATCCTATGCCAATCAAAGGAAATCTTATGATAGTTATGGGCGCTATCAAGATACCCCCCAAACCCCACTCTCTCAAGGCACAAATCACATGCATGGGGAGGACCTTGATCATGGGTGCTATCCACGTGAGCTTAGAGTATCTGCGGGAGTTGGGAAAGATTTAGAGGAGAAGAAGAAAAAGAAAAGAGAGGAGAAGAAGAAGAACATGCATTAATAGAGAAATTCAGAGTTGAAAATAACAGAAAATTGAAAAGATCATCTTACATACCTCTCTTACATCGCCATTGCTACTCAGATGATTGGGGACATCCGTCAACCTCAAGAGCTCGCCGTAGGATGTCCGAGCGTGCTTGGGACCTCCATGGGAAGCCTCTTCGCCCATGGGAGGCCTTGGAGCTCTTTTCATGGCCATGGGAGTCTTGGGAGCTTGAAGAGAAGAAGGGAGGGTTTGAACTCCGAATTTGGGCCTCTACCCCCTTATTTATAGACATTTGGGACTCCTAATCATGATGGGAATGGGTTTAGCAGGGTTAATGGAAGTTACACCCAGACTAGGAAGCCTTGAAAGTCCAAGTGAGAAGAAAGCATGGAGTTCTCGGGTTGCCTTTTGTTTTCTGGGCGCAAAACTTGTGATCGCGACGTATCAACACATCGCCACCCAGTCGCGATAGAGTTATCATCGCGTTCACTTTAAGGTAACGACAGTCATACTGTTGCGTTCAATGTTTGAGTTTTGTTGGCTAATTCCTTTGCATTCTTGTGATTTCTATTGCCACTTTGAGATATGTTTGCACTTATGCTTTAAGATCTTCAATTGTTTTGGTGCTTTCTAAGTTTTATCGTGTTCTTTATGTTTAAAAATCAGAAAATCATTCGTCAAAGTTCATAAAAATCAGATAATATCTACCCTCTATATCATCTCAAGGATGTTGCCCGGTTGGCTAACCCAGAGGGGGGTGAATGGGTCTTTAAAAATTTATCTGATAAAAACCTGAACTCAAACAAACATAAAGAGTTCTTGAAAGGGATTAGTAACGGTTAGTAGAAACAACAATCACACAAAGAAGACAATCACACAACACACAGATTTATCCTGGTTCGGATCTCCTCTCCTTAGGAGTCCTACGTCCAGTCCCTGAGCAATCCTCAGGATTTCACTAACTGGGGTACAGTCCCCCTATGGACAAAAACAACCACCCAGCTTAGCTGGTCTTCCTTCACCCCTGAAGGGAACACAACACCCTGGCAACACCAGGTCTTCCTTCACGCACGAAGGGAAAAACACCACCCTGGAAACCACCAGGTCTTCCTTCACACACGAAGGGAATAACACCACCCTGGAAACCACCAGGTCTTCCTTCACACACGAAGGGAATAACACAGGAAAATTCTTGAGAGAAAAAGACTAGCCCCTAGATCAAGCTTTTACAAAACTCAATCTGAAGCTACAAGCACTGAGAGACGAAGATCTACACAAAGTGCACTCTCTCAGAACTAAACTAGCTCTTCCTTAATTTTTCTTCTCACAGCACAGGGAGCTAAGAGCCAAGATCGAAAAGACTGAATTTCTGGCTCTAGAGAAAAATTTGAAGACTTGAAAGCTGCAGAGTTCTAGCCGCTCTTCAATATGAATTGAATTCTCTCTCTCATTTGTCTTCCGAGCTTCATCTTGTATTTGTATCTCCGATTTGAATGAGGACAAGGAGATGACCGTTGTCTCACAGCTTTGGTGTACGTTAGACTGAAGGTTTTGTGGAAGCTTCCTGTCAACAGTCTTTTGTTCTTTGGAGCACGCAAAGAGATAAGATCTTCTGAGTTTGCTTGTAGTTCCTTCTGTGTCCGTTGTTGTAGGATAGTACATCCTTAAGGTTCTGCAAGGTTGAGCTTTAATGGTAGACAGCTATACTATCTCCAGATGTCAATCAACGTCAAAGCAGATAGACACAAATATAGTAGTAATACTTTATCGTTCTAAAAGATGCATGCAGAGAATACACCAGAATGGAAGATATGTTCTGTGTCCATGCAGAGATACGTTCAGTCTTTATTAAATGCATGGCAGTCAATCAGACGAGATGCGACTTTGACTATTCAACGTAGATTAAATCAAGGAAAAACGTTTAATTAATGGAAACATGACTTATGCAGTCGTTGTGAAAATCTGATAGAATCGTTATGATCAAGTTGCTGTAGACTGATAAGAAGTCGTTATGATAACTTATGAAATCGTTATCACAACCAAGTCGTTCTATAACAGATGATAAAAGAAATCGTTATGAAACATGGCAAGTCGTTGTAACTTTCTAATCGTTATGACGTTATGACAACTTACAGAGTCGTTATGACGAGCAAGTCGTTATAACTTCTGAAGTCGTTACGATAACTTACAGAGTCGTTATAATGAGCAAGTCGTTATAACTTCTGAAGAAGTCGTTACGATAACTTACAGAGTCGTTATAATGAGCAAGTCGTTATAACTTCTGAAGAAGTCGTTACGATAACTTACAGAGTCGTTATAATGAGCAAGTCGTTATAACTTCTGAAGAAGTCGTTACGATAACTTACAGAGTCGTTATAATGAGCAAGTCGTTATAACTTCTGAAGAAGTCGTTACGATAACTTACAGAGTCGTTATAATGAGCAAGTCGTTATAACTTCTGAAGAAGTCGTTACGATAACTTACAGAGTCGTTATAATGAGCAAGTCGTTATAACTTCTGAAGAAGTCGTTACGATAACTTACAGAGTCGTTATAATGAGCAAGTCGTTATAACTTCTGAAGAAGTCGTTACGATAACTTACAGAGTCGTTATAATGAGCAAGTCGTTATAACTTCTGAAGAAGTTATTATGGCTCTTCTGAGAAAAGATGTATGTAAGACTTACCACAAATGCTTGACTTTCTTTGGGTAATTCCTGTGCTTATGGCTAGATAAACAAGGTTAGAGAAACTTTTGACAGTGTTTTGTTTATCACCAAAATAGGCAAGTAATTAATTTAAAAGTACATGGGGATGGACTGTTCATCAATCTCCCCCTTTTTGGTGATGACAAAACTATGATCAATATTTAAGTAGTACTGAGTATTAAACATGAATTAAAGTACTTGAGTCATGATTCAGGAATGTGTCAGATACAAGTAGGTAATCATTCTCCCCCTTTTTGTCATTAAGCAAAAAGCAAAAGGAAAGAGACAAAGAATAAGAGACAATGAGGAGAAGGAGCACAATCCATTCAATTAAGATTGAGGAGGTACAGGCAAATAATAAGCAGGAGAGAGAAGGGAGGCATAATGAGAAATAGCTTCCCAGGCTTGCTCTTCCTGACGCTTGAAGAATTGCCTAAAGGCACCGCTCTCAATGGAGAAGGATGGTCCCATGATTGGAGCCATCTTGGATAGATAGAGGCTGCGCTGCTTGGTAAGAAACAGGTCATACTCGTCTGGATCCATGGAGGAGCAGGTGATGATTGTTTTACCAAAACTTGCACAGGCAAGAAACTGATCCATGGTGACAGTAGAAAATCTGTTTGTCCTTGAGTTCCTGGCGAAGAGCTAAAAACACTTTGTATCTTTCAGCCCAAACGTGGTAGGGATCAAAGACCAGCTGGATTGAATTCATATCCAAGAAGGTTGCAGGAGAGATAGGAGCTTTCCCTTCCCTGGCTTGAGCAGCATTCAGATGTGCTAGCTGCTGAGCAGACAGAGAGTAAAACTTGGACCAATCGGAGGCATTCAGCCTTTCACATTCTGAGAGGAGAGGGGCAAGGACAGCAGAGTTGACAAACCCTCTATGGTATTCCCGGAAAAGAAATCTAGGAAAACCAACCTGAAGGCCTTTCTGAATCTTGATTCTGCCCATAACCCTTGCAAAATGCTCAAAAACGATGGAACCAACCGAAGATTCCATAATCAGGAAATGAATCTGAGGCAGGAAAATCTCTTCAGGTAAATTAAGAGTGGCAAAATCTACTCTGATTTCCTCAGACTGCTCAGAGTGGGTTAGGACCTTGATGGCTCTCTTGAACTGGCTGAGCTGAACTTCAGGTAAATTGTTGAGATACCTGTAGTTGTTGAATGTTTGGAAATGCCTGACCAGCTTGATGAGCTTCTGAATGGCAGGAGCCCAGGTGTTCTGGTGGTGAAACTGAAACCACTCAGAAAGGGTCAAGGAGTGATCCCTGGGTGGAAACCTTGCTGCCTTAGCCTGAAGGAAGCGACTGTACAGATCTTTATGAGATTTAGCCCATTGCTCCTCAGTTTTGGAGTGGGCGGAGGAGAAGATTTTGGATTTGTCGGCCTTAGACAGAGGAGTATAGGGAAGAATAACATCTAAATGGTCAGAGAGGTTAAGAAAAGGAAGATTGTGAAGAGTGGCAAAGACAACCTTTTGAAGGTATTCTTTGTACAGAGAGGTATGCTTGTGGGTGACTGTAAGAGAAAACCACAAGGGAGGGTAAAGAGGAGATGTGGAGGAAGAAAGCTTTCGTTTCTTGGAGACAGTACTGGAAGAGTCTGTCTTGGAAAGGTGGTCACCTACCTTTAGCACAGATTTAAGAATGACCTCTTCAAACTCATCCTTGATTTTATCAAGAAAGGGTGAGTCGACTTGGACATCTGTAGGAATAATAGTGATAAAGGAGGGAGGTGCAGGGGGTTCAGAAATGCATCAGAATTGAGAGATCCTACTTCTGGAAGTGAAGATGTACCAGAAGAGGATGAGGCTCCAGCTGAGGATGCTGGAGGGGCCTCAAATTCTTGAGCAGAGGAAAGATGAGAAGTAGAAGAAACAGGAGAGGATGTGATGGGATGAGGAGGAAAAGGTGTGGGAGAGGAAATGGGCCTGGATCTGGGCTTTTTGAAGGGAGGTGGAGCAGGTGGAGCTGTGGAGTTAGAGGGTGGAGAAGGAGGAATGGGAGTGTTGGTAGAAGGGGAGCAAGGGGTGGAGGATCTGAAACCACTTCTTCAGGCAAGGGAGGCAACGGATCCAACACTGCCGGCCCTGGTGGCCCTGATTCCATCACAACTGGCCCTGATGGCCTTGAATCTTCAGCTGGCACTGATGGCCCTGACTCTTCAGCTGGCCCTGTTGGCCCTGACTCTTCAGCTGGGGCTTCTGCTGCTGCTGCTGACTGCCCGGAGGGCTCAGGTACACTTGAGTGAGGCTCCTGAGCTGCTGGAGGAGCAGGAGCTTGAGCTCCAACTGCCTGAAGGATGTCAGATAGCAAATTCTTCATGGTCCCCATTTCCTGATGAAACCATGTCATGGCAGAGCGAATCTGAACCAATTCCTTGCGGGCTGAAGCTTGGCTTAGAAAGATGGAATTCACATCAGTCTGAAGTGAGCAAAGCAGCTCACCCTGAGCATCCAACCTCTCAATCACAGGTTTTAAATTGATGATAATCTTTTGCTTGACCTGTCTTTCAAATGGTGCATCAGCTAAAAGGGGTACTTCAGGAGCTATATCTTTCTCTTTGCCCTTTGTAGCTGGAGGAGGTGGATTATTGTCCTCATCAGAGCTTGATGAACTAGCTGTCTCCCCTTCTCTGGCATCCAAATTTTCAGACTCTCTCTGGTCTTCCTCCTGATCGCTGGTGGCTGGAGGTGCAACATCTGGTGTTTCTTGGGATTGCTCCCCCTCAAGTGGAGCATCTTCTGCAACTGCACCAGTCTCCCCCTGACAGGGAGCATCCATTTCCATTGAATTATCCTTAGGATTTTGCTGCTCTTCTTCTACTGGACCGTCTACAAAGATGTGGCCTGATGCCACAGACTGCTCCATAACAGGCAGGATGTCTTCAGGAAGAATGTCCTCAATTCTCCTTTCAACAGGAGGCACAACTGGATCTGCTGTAGCTGGCCTGTCTTCCTCTGCCCTCACTGCTGTTGCTGCCTCTGACTGATTTCTGGCCATAGATGGCCCTTCCTGCTCTGTTTCTACAATGACTGGAACAGAACCTGATTCCAGTGGCAATTCGGGCATCACAGAATCTGCCTCTGACTGGGTTTGAGTAACTGAAGGCTCACCAATGAGACCTTCACCTTCTGCAACTGAAGCCTTGAACCAGACCCCATTGACTACTGAAAAACCGCTCTTCTTTAAGTTTCTGGACCTGATAGCTTGGCCCATCTTCTCCACAACTGCCCCTGAGACATCTACACCGAAGTGTCTGAAGATTCTGGTGAGTAAATGGGCATAGGGAAGGGACACATTCAACTTGCTTTTAGTGTCCCAAATCTGCTCCCTGGCAAATTTCATTCTCTCCATCATCACTGCGGCCATATTGATTTCCTCATTTTTAATGGCCCAGTACATCAGATCGGAGTCAGCCTTAGTGCAAGCGGAGAAGGTTGCACTTCGGGGAACCAAAATCTGACAAACGATAAAGTGAAGGAGGCGGTTGAAGGCACTTAACTGATTGATATCTAGCTTGCCATCCCTCATCTTGAACCCTGGCCCAACAATCCCCAAACCCTTTTCTTGGGTATCTACAGAATGAATTCCACTGAAGCCCGATATGCTTACTCCAAATAGCATCCTAAGCAATTCCTGGTCGATTCTGATTACGGTGCCCTTGACTGAAGAAACGAGGGCCCCATCTTCTTCTGTTCTTAAGCATACAAAGAACGCCTTTACCAGGTCCGGATAACTTACCTCTGAGCAAGTGGTAAGCCCTTTCCACTTCATCTGGTCGATCTTCTCAATGAGGCTGCTCATTCCATTTTTCTGCAGATCTGAAACATCTACTTCCTTGTGACCACAGAGCTTTGTCTTCACAAAGGTGAAGCGCTCCTCCTGCGCTGGGGAGAGGTATTCGGCGCTGTAGCCACCCACACTTCCGGCAATAGCTGGTGCGGCCATGGATTCAGGTGGGAGAAGGTTTGAAGGGGTGACGAGAAGGGTGATGAGAGGAAACCCTCAAACGATTTCGCGGGAAGGAGATGGAAGCTTCAAATTTGCAGAGGGTAGAGGCAAGAGTCGCTAGGGCATCGGCTCATGCGTCGGGACGAAGGAGGGGAAAAAGTGAATGAGGAAGAGGAATCGTTAACGCATCGATTTAAAGAAAATAAATGCTCCAAAAGGTGAGGCGTCAGAAAACGACAAGCGAGGTTGACCGTCTTGAAAAACTATGACTTATCGGACGGAACGCTTAAACTGAGACTTTTGAATTGATTTTGACACAGAAAGAGAGAGAGAGAGAACCTTCTTAAATTCTGAGAATTTTTATACCAGCTTTAAATGAAGATCTTTTCACAAAATACACATGCCTAACTCCCTTCTAAGAGATGTAAATCTCTCTTCAGGTAAGGCCTTTGTGAAAATATCTGCTAGCTGATTATTTGTATCAATAAACGATATTTCAATATTGCCATTTGCTACATGATCACGAATAAAATGATATCTGACCTCAATATGTTTGGTCCTGGAGTGCTGAATTGGATTTTTGGTGAGGTTGATAGCGCTGGTGTTGTCACATAGCAGAGGAATTTTCTTGACTTTGAGTCCAAAATCCTCAAGTTGTTGCTTTATCCATAAGAGTTGTGTACAGCAACTTCCAGCAGCTACGTACTCGGCTTCAGCTGTAGATAGTGCTACTGAATTTTGTTTCCTTGAGGACCATGAGATTAAACACCCTGCAAGAAATTGACAGCAACCACTGGTGCTTTTTCTATCTACCTTGCATCCAGCATAATCAGCATCAGAATACCCTACTAATTTTACATCACAGGAGTTTGGATACCATAGTCCTAGATCATGAGTCCTGGCTAAGTATCTGAAAATCCTTTTGACAGAAATTAAATGTGATTCTCTAGGGTCGGCTTGATATCTAGCACACATGCATACACTAAATAATATATCAGGTCTACTTGCGGTTAGATAAAGTAATGAACCTATCATACCTCTGTAGATCTTTTGATCTACTTTCTTACCATCCTTGTCATTGTCCAACCTAGTTGATGTACTCATTGGTGTTGACAGTGGCTTGGTGTTTTCAAATCCAAATTTCTTTAGCAGTTCTCTGGTGTACTTTGCTTGACAGATGTGAATTCCTTCCTTTCCTTGTTTGATTTGAAGTCCAAGGAAGTAGTTGAGCTCTCCCATCATACTCATCTCAAATTCCCCCTGCATTAGCTTTTCAAAATACTTGCACAAGGATTCATCAGTAGATCCAAAGATGATGTCATCCACATAAATTTGAACCAACAGTATATTTTTGGCTTTTGTTTTTATAAAAAGAGTGCTATCTACTTGACCTCTATTGAAACCATGTTTTGTGAGAAAAGAACTAAGTCTTTCATACCAGGCTCTAGGTGCTTGTTTTAAACCATATAGAGCCTTATGCAACTTAAAAACATGATTCGGAAAGTCTGTATCATCAAAACCCGGCGGTTGTTCCACATAAACTTCTTCTTTTATAAAACCATTTAGAAATGCAGATTTAACATCCATTTGAAATAACTTTAAATCTAATGCAGAAGCATAAGCTAGTAGCATTCTAATGGCCTCAAGTCTAGCCACTGGTGCATAGGTTTCATCAAAATCTATGCCTTCCTCTTGACAATAGCCTTGAGCCACCAGTCTGGCCTTGTTTCTTAGAATTACACCAGATTCATCCAATTTGTTTCTGAACACCCATTTAGTGCCGATCACAGGATGGTCTGATGGTCTAGGAACAAGTGACCATACTTGGTTTCTCTTGAATTGATTTAATTCATCTTGCATTGCTATTATCCAGGATTCGTCAGTTAGGGCTTCATTGACTGTCTTAGGCTCTAATTGAGAAACAAAGGCGAGGTAATCACAAGGAATCAAGTTACCTCTTGTTCTTACCCCTACCGATGGATCACCAATAATGTTTTCAGGTGGGTGATCTTTCTTGTATCTCCATTCCTTTGGAAGAGATTCATGAGAAATTTCTTCTTGTTGCATTTCTTCCAGAGGCGGATCATCCTTATCTTCAAGTGATGTGTCTTTCAGTTTATTGGACAGTTCATCTGCGTCATCGATATCACTCTCTACTTCCTTTCTCAAGGAGGGATTAGTTTCATCAAAAATAATGTGTACAGACTGTTCAATCAATAAAGTACGTTTATTAAATACTCTATAGCCTTTGGGTTTAGAGGTGTACCCCATGAAGATGCCTTCATCTGATTTGGCATCCAACTTACCAATATCCCTTTTTCCGTTGTTGTGAATAAAGCAAGGACATCCAAAAGTTCTGAAATGGCTGATCTTTGGTTTCTTCCCTTTAAACAGCTCATATGCAGTCTTCTTCAGGATTGGCCTGATCATGACTCTGTTGACAATGTAGCTGGCTGTGTTGACTGCTTCTGCCCAGAAATATCTTGGTAACTCATATTCACAAAGCATAGTTCTTGCCATATCCAAGAGAGTTCGGTTCTTCCGTTCGGCTATACCATTTTGCTGCGGTGTCCTTGGTGCTGAGAAATTGTGCTGAATTCCTTGATCATCACAGAATCTAGCAAACTTTTCATTTTGGAACTCACCACCATGATCAGATCGAATGGATACTATGCTGAACTTCTGATCTTTCTGGATTTTTCTGCTGAAACTAACAAAATTATCAAAAGTGTCATTTTTATGTTCTAAGAAAGATACCCATGTGAATCTTGAGTAGTCATCTACTAAAACAAATCCGAAATTCTTTCCTCCAAGACTGGTAGTTCTCATTGGCCCAAATAGATCCATATGCAGGAGCTCTAAGGGTTTTGAGGTGGTCACCACCGTCTTTGACTTGAAGGAACTCTTAGTGTGCTTTCCCTTAGCACAAGGTCTGCAAACACTTTCTAATTTACCATTGATTTTCGGTAGTCCTTCCACAAGGTTTCTCTTTCTGAGCTTGCTCATGCCATCCAAGCTGCAGTGGCCTAACCTTCTGTGCCACAGATCGGTTGATTTGTCTTTGCTGGCTGCCAGACACACATTTTGCTCTTTGAGTTCTTCAAGGTAGAGCACGTACAGATTCTTCTCTCTATTTGCTTCAAAGATGACTGCTCCATCCTTTAGTATGCTGCATTTTGACTCTTGAAATTTGATTTGATGTCCTCTATCACACAGCTGACTAATACTTATGAGGTTGTGCTTTAAACCTTTGACTAACAGTACATCTTCTATGACTGTTTTTCCTTTGCTGTTAACTGATCCACTGCCTACTACAGTTCCTTTTCCATTATCTCCATAAGTGACTGTTCCTTCTTCATCTTGAAGATGGGAGAAAAGCTTCAGGTTTCCTGTCATGTGCCTTGAGCACCCACTATCCAAATACCATTTGGATGCTCGAAGGTTAGCCTGAAATAAAGACATCAAGATTTAGGTACCCAAGTTCCTTTGGGTCCTGATGGGTCAGTATCATTATTTTTACTTTTTATTATCCACTTCTTATGTCTTGTTGGACAGGTGGATTTTAAATGTCCTAGCTTATTACAGTGATTACAACATGATGTTATTGTCACTCTTACTATGTATTTAAAATTCGCTTTATATGCCACATCTTGTTCTGGAGTGAACTTAGGAGTTGGATATTTTTCTGGATAGATTATTTCTTCTTCATTTTCTGGCGGTATGTAACCTAACCTCGTTTATTCTTACCAGATCTTCTAGCACCTTTTAATAATAAGGAATTCTTTCCATTTGTAAACTTTTCTAAGGTGCTTGCTAGTGTATTGTTTTCTTCATTTAATTCATTTACCGTTTTTCTTAAATCATCTGAGCTTTCCTGTTTTTCTAGGTCAATGATTTTTCTGTTCTTGTCTTTTAAGTTTTCACATAATAGTTCATTTCTTCTCTTAAGCTCAATTATTTGTTTTTCTAGTTCTTCATTTTCAGATTTTAAATCTGAGTTGGTATTTTCGAGACATGTGATATTTTTCTTGCTTAGCTTAAGTAGTTTACACACTTCTTTATACTTATCGTAGAGTTCATTAAATGCACTTTCCAAATTATCCGAATCTGAGTCATTACAGGAATCGAAAGAGGAATCAGATGTTACCTTATCCTCGGTATTTGCCATAAGAGCCAGGTTGGCTTCTTCTTCTTCACTGCTGGAGCTTGACTCACTGTCTGAGTCGCTGCTGTTGTCCCATGCAGCTGCCATGGCTTTCTTTTTGAATCTTCTGAACTTCTTGGAGCTGTCCTTCTTCTTGTGATCATTTTTCTTTAGCATTGGACAGTCTGCCTTGATATGTCCAGGTTTCTTGCATTCATAGCAAAGTGGCTCATTCCTCTTCTGATCTTTTCCATCTGGTCTCTTGAGATCTTTGTTTTTCTTGAAGTACCTCCTACCAGACTGGAACTTCTTCTTCTTTGCCAAGATTCTCTGCAATCTTCTTGAGAGCATGGCTTCTTCATCATCACTATCTTTGCTATCTTCACTGTTATCTAAGGATTCTTCTGATGAGTCCCCATTAGCTTTAAGCGCATTTGACTGCTTCTTTCTACTGGAGGATTCTCCTAGTCTTTCCATGTTTATTTCATGGGCCATGAGAGACCCGATGAGTTTTTCTACTGACATTCTCTTAAGATCATTAGCTTCTTCGATAGCTGTGACCTTTGCCGTCCATGAAGATGGCAAGGATCTGAGAATCTTCCTTACCATATCTGCATTCTCATATGACTTTCCTAGACTTGCTAGGCCATTAGTGATGTCAGTAAATCTACTAAACATTTGGGTAATAGACTCACCTGTTTGCATTTGAAATCTTTCATACTGAGTGACAAGAATGTCGATTCTTGTCTCCTTTACTTTGTCTGTACCTTCATATGTAATCCTTAACTTTTCCCACATTTCCATGGAGGATTTGCATGCTGAAACTCTGTTGAACTCCTTCTTGCTTAGAGCACAACATAGAATGCTCTTAGCTTTACAGTTCAAGGAGATTTTCTTTCTATCTTCATCTGTCCATTGTGCTTTCTCATTTGTGACGACCAGATCACCTTCTTCCACTATTGACCAGATTTGATAATCGTGGCCTTGTAGAAAGTATTCCATCCTGGTCTTCCAATACGTATAATCTTCACCATCGAACAAAGGAGGTCTGTTGACAGACTGACCTTCGAAGTGACCTTGGGCTGCCATGGATCTTTACTCTTCAGATCGTTGGATCTTGTTCTTTGTCGAAGAGACTCGCTCTGATACCACTTGTTGCCCGGTTGGCTAACCCAGAGGGGGGGGGTGAATGGGTCTTTAAAAATTTATCTGATAAAAACCTGAACTCAAACAAACATAAAGAGTTCTTGAAAGGGATTAGTAATGGTTAGTAGAAACAACAATCACACAAAGAAGACAATCACACAACACACAGATTTATCCTGGTTCGGATCTCCTCTCCTTAGGAGTCCTACGTCCAGTCCCTGAGCAATCCTCAGGATTTCACTAACTGGGGTACAGTCCCCCTATGGACAAAAACAACCACCCAGCTTAGCTGGTCTTCCTTCACCCCTGAAGGGAACACAACACCCTGGCAACACCAGGTCTTCCTTCACGCACGAAGGGAAAAACACCACCCTGGAAACCACCAGGTCTTCCTTCACACACGAAGGGAATAACACCACCCTGGAAACCACCAGGTCTTCCTTCACACACGAAGGGAATAACACAGGAAAATTCTTGAGAGAAAAAGACTAGCCCCTAGATCAAGCTTTTACAAAACTCAATCTGAAGCTACACGCACTGAGAGACGAAGATCTACACAAAGTGCACTCTCTCAGAACTAAACTAGCTCTTCCTTAATTTTTCTTCTCACAGCACAGGGAGCTAAGAGCCAAGATCGAAAAGACTGAATTTCTGGCTCTAGAGAAAAAATTTGAAGACTTGAAAGCTGCAGAGTTCTAGCCGCTCTTCAATATGAATTGAATTTTCTCTCTCATTTGTCTTACGAGCTTCATCTTGTATTTGTATCTCCGATTTGAATGAGGACAAGGAGATGACCGTTGTCTCACAGCTTTGGTGTACGTTAGACTGCAGGTTTTGTGGAAGCTTCCTGTCAACAGTCTTTTGTTCTTTGGAGCACGCAAAGAGATAAGATCTTCTGAGTTTGCTTGTAGTTCCTTCTGTGTCCGTTGTTGTAGGATAGTACATCCTTAAGGTTCTGCAAGGTTGAGCTTTAATGGTAGACATCTATACTATCTCCAGATGTCAATCAACGTCAAAGCAGATAGACACAAATATAGTAGTAATACTTTATCGTTCTAAAAGATGCATGCAGAGAATACACCAGAATGGAAGATATGTTCTGTGTCCATGCAGAGATACGTTCAGTCTTTATTAAATGCATGGCAGTCAATCAGACGAGATGCGACTTTGACTATTCAACGTAGATTAAATCAAGGAAAAACGTTTAATTAATGGAAACATGACTTATGCAGTCGTTGTGAAAATCTGATAGAATCGTTATGATCAAGTTGCTGTAGACTGATAAGAAGTCGTTATGATAACTTATGAAATCGTTATCACAACCAAGTCGTTCTATAACAGATGATAAAAGAAATCGTTATGAAACATGGCAAGTCGTTGTAACTTTCTAAAGAAATCGTTATGACAACTTACAGAGTCGTTATGACGAGCAAGTCGTTATAACTTCTGAAGAAGTCGTTACGATAACTTACAGAGTCGTTATAATGAGCAAGTCGTTATAACTTCTGAAGAAGTCGTTACGATAACTTACAGAGTCGTTATAATGAGCAAGTCGTTATAACTTCTGAAGAAGTCGTTACGATAACTTACAGAGTCGTTATAATGAGCAAGTCGTTATAACTTTGAAGAAGTCGTTACGATAACTTACAGAGTCGTTATAATGAGCAAGTCGTTATAACTTCTGAAGAAGTCGTTACGATAACTTACAGAGTCGTTATAATGAGCAAGTCGTTATAACTTCTGAAGAAGTCGTTACGATAACTTACAGAGTCGTTATAATGAGCAAGTCGTTATAACTTCTGAAGAAGTTATTATGGCTCTTCTGAGAAAAGATGTATGTAAACTTACCACAAATGCTTGACTTTCTTTGGGTAATTCCTGTGCTTATGGCTAGATAAACAAGGTTAGAGAAACTTTTGACAGTGTTTTGTTTATCACCAAAATAGGCAAGTAATTAATTTAAAAGTACATGGGGATGAACTGTTCATCAAAGGATGGGTTGGTTCTTAGTGTATTCTGGGATCTAGGTGCGCATTGTTAATCGTTGGATAGCCCGTTAGATGGTATGGCTCAGGGAAGATGGATTCTATCGCACGCCGGGGTTGCGACGTGTCTTTACCATTGCTCTTTTTGTCTAGCAATACTATCATTGAGTATTTGTTTTTTTCTCTTTTTCTTTGCATTTTATTTTATGATTTCTTTCTTTTAGCCCAACATGCATCATTTAGGATCTTTGAGCTTCATGATTCATGATTAGTTAAAGCCAGCTTCGTGATGATGTTCCAACCAAATCTTTATTTCTCAAACATGAATTCATTCCATTCCGAATTTGAAAGTCTTCTTCGAGCTTGTTGCTTGGTCCAGTTTTCCAGTATGGTTCCTATTTATAATTCCTCTCATCCCCATTCATTATGTCAATCATTCCTTTTCCCTCCGATCCACTCATTAGTCGTGAATCACTCGAAGGCCACAGTCGAATCGACCCGCCGGGCAGCACTATCCCCTAATGAACGAAACCTGCAAGCCTAGATGTCCAGGGTACCTCTTGAATCAAGAGGTTGATCATTTCTTTTCTTTTGATCTTTATTCGTCCCGAATTTGAACCATCCCTGCACTCTATTCCAGCCATTTTCGAAGATCGCCGGATAATTCTCGCTACTTATTCGCTCAAAATGGGTGTCTCTTTACCTTGATGCCCGCTTTTCATCTCATTCTGCTTCATTCCGCTACATCGTCATTTCATGCCATATCTGCTTCATTATCTCTCCACTCGTCGAGCCAAATTCCTTGTCATATCATTGATGCCCCATGTTAGCTCATCATCGCCAAGCTAGCTTTATCGGATCATGGTATCTTTCTCATTAGTTCATCACACTGGTGGGTTCTTCTTGGTCACATCAATCAGTCTTCACCATCTCGTAGCTCTCTGAGTCGAAAGTCCAACGCTTCCAACTGCACATCAATCCGATACCCATGCAAGGAGATCAGACATTTTGATTTGGCTATATGCAGAAAGTTCCTGAAGGCGACAATGCCCCTGTCGCATTCTGCTTCAGATGACGACACCCTTTATGTCGCGTTCCTCATTACATCGATTTGCCTTCAAGCCTGAATCGGTTTCCTTCAGAAGGCAACACCTCGATACATCGCGTTCTCATTTGGCATTTTAATTTCATGAAAAATAGCTAGAAAATGCTTAAAAGGTTTCCTTCTATGGAAGGCAATGTATCGAGGCGTCGTGACCTGGTAGCGACAAGGGGCTCATCGCATTCTGGTTTCCATGCAATGTACCCTTTCCTAACCTGACTTGGACCCTTGCTATTGATGAATAATCCAACTTTTAGTTGGTATAGGGGCATCCAAATCCTTCCAAATTTAGAGGAGACCCTCTTTAGAAGGTCCTTTCCGTGTTCTGATTCCCCTTGCCCGAGCTTACTTACCCAAATTCGAACTCTTGCCTATTGTTCTCCTCTTAGCCCGTTCAGGAATAATGGGGTATAAAACTCTTCATAGAGCATCGTTTAGGGCAAGGCCATCGTCTGCTTCTTCCTCTCCCAGAGAGCTACGAGTTCTCAGAAGACCTCTCAGCCTCCAGACGACCAGGAAGTGCCCCCTAGGGCATTTTCTCTCCATCTATGCTTTCTCTCTCTAATTCTTCATCCTTTCTCTCTTCATGCAAGCATGTTAGATCGTTTTCTTTCATAGATTTGCATTAGAACACTACACACACACCATTTTTAATCACCCAATGGGGTTAAAACCCCACCCCATGTGAGTTCCTCCCAATTAGTTCATGTTTACTCTTTGTTTTGGGATAGATTCTACACGAAAAGAATTTCTAATGTGTGTTTTATTGTTTTGATCTTCTTGGCAGGTGTTAGAAGACAGTAGCAGCACGAGGCTCTTGCCCCTTGGCTGGCTGAGGAGCAGGAAGAAAGAAACCCACAGTCTTCATCTTCTGGAGCAGAGGGCGACAGCAATCTGGTCACGATCTGAGGAAGGCGACAGTCCGCGCGTCGCGTTCAGAGAACCGAAAGGTGGCACCTCCATCATCGCGTTCACGTTAAGGCGACGGTGGGCCTGTCACATTCACAGGACCAGGTACCCTTCTGCACCTTTCTTCCTTTACCAAAGTAGTTAGCATCTTCCTTCGTCACACATCTCTTTGCAACTGCTTTGGTGGCAACAATGGTCCTTTTTTTCTTTATTTTTAATCATCATCTTTGGGGAGCAAATCCCGTGATTACAGCAGCCAGCTCTGCGCCAGGGGAAGTGCTTCTGGCTATACCTCTGTGACCCTCCCCAAGGGAATGTAGTAATAGCTCCAGATCTTCATACATGAACATGTTGATTAGCTTGGCTAACAAATTTTAAGTGCAGGTAAACTAAGAAAACAAAAGCCAAGCGTACCTGGAGGAAAGGGGCGAACCGGCTCACAGTGGTCTCATGGCCCGTGCCGCTGGAAAGGTCGACGAAGGTGTGGGCGAGGAATGTCGTGCCCTATGCGTACTGCCCCACACTCTCGAAATCTGCCAGAATCTCCAAGAATCGGCAGTGGATGCCATCCTCCTTCATCCCCAGCAGCATCTTGCCTAGGAACAACACGAGGAACCTCCTCAGGTCCCGGTCCACATGCTCATCGTCCTCGAGGTCCTAGCAATAGACTGCCCTCGCCAGCCCCGCTGCTTGCTGCACGAACTCGTGCAGCGACTCCTCCCCGGTGTGCCTCACTCCCCACAGACCGAGGCTCTCCAATAGTACCACTCGGTCGACCATCCTTCGGTCGCCGAGCTCGTCCTCTCCCATGGGCTCCAACCCCAGCAGATCCGACGCGAACTCGGTGTAGTTCACATATGTCACCCCTGTCACCGCCTCCCCATCCACCTGGAGGCCAGTGATCCTTGCTACATCCTCTAAATTGGGCACCATGTTCCCCCAGAGCATCAGGAAAGCCCTAGTCGCTCGGTCCCACCTCTCTCGCAGTGCCTGTACCAGGGGGCTGTCCACATAAAATGGCTCGATCTCCAAGATCGGCCCAAACCCCATCCCATGGACTCTCTCCGTCTAGAAGTCTGGGAGCCCCTGGTATGCCGCTATCACCAGCGGCCACTGCATCCTCGGCCTCATAACTCCCTGCACACCAAAAGGATCACACATAAGTCAGCACATGGAAAAATGCTTAAACAATTAAAAACTATGCACGAAACATGCCATTTTACTCCTCTCGAACAGCCCTTGTGAATCGTGATGACATAGTGGACACGGTTCTGCTTGAATCGCGACCGCTAAGACGGTAGCGGTTCACATTGAAATGTGACAGCCAAAGCCGTCGTGATTCAACCCTTTGAAACGTGATGACTGGTGTCGTCGTGATTCACCCCCCTTCTTCCTCTGACCCGATGCCCCTCCTCTCCTCTCACCGGTGCAAAAACACAAAGGGAAGGTTCAGATACTTACCGTGTCACCGCGGGGTGGCACCTCACGGCTGCATCGTCCTCTTGCACCGCTTCCTCTTCCTCCGGCACCTCCACCTCCATGGCCACCGGCATCGCTTCCTCTTCCACTTCCTCCGGCACCTCCTCCTCCATGGCCAGGGCGGCCGTCCTCGGTGTCTCCACCACCTCCTCTTCCATCGCCTCTGTCACCTGCGACGGTGAACGTTGCTCTGCCAGGCTCCCCTCACCCCATCACCGCTTTGAAGCCGAGGCTTTAGTCATCTCGAGTTGAGAGAGATCAAGAGAGAGAGAGAACAAGGGTAGAGCTAGAGAGAGAGAAGGGAGAGAGTTGAGATAGCTAGAAAGGTCAGAGAGTGGGAGGTTAGTGAGAGAGGCGAAAGAGTGGGAAGGAGGCACCTCGGGTGTTTTGTTGCCCTCAGGACAAGTTTAAATCGCATTGGATACAGACATCGCGACTTTGAAGTGTTCAGTTAAAACGCGACGGAGGCCGTCGCCACGATTCAGAAAGTCATCATTGCCCTGACGCTGAGTTTAAGGCGTGCGATTTTTGAATTTTTGAAGTACAATTGAAACGTGACGGGGTATGTGGACGCGATTATGGTTAAGCGCGGCGGTTTGGATGGACGCGGATCAACTTGTTATACGCGATGTCTATGTCCATCGTGATTCAAAAGGTTCACCCGAGGGCCCATTTTGAGGAGAAAATCAAAGCTGTTCGGATGGTACAGTCACATGAGATGGTGCAATTTGACCGTATGAAGGATGCAATATATTTCTCATTGATGAATTAATTTTGGCATTTACAAATGGCCACCTTGGGCCAGATTTTTATAAGTTCCCATACATAAGCCATCCAGTCGTCATCCACCTCCTTCACATGTGGGACTGGCTGCCTGAAAGAGCAAACCTTCCACAGTTCTTTGATGGTGTCCGCCTCTTCTCTGTCGTTGTTTGTCCCGATTTCCCATCTCTTGATTGGCGGAAGATGAGACGGTCCCTCAAAATTGCGCCTTAGGAGTCCGAGTTGGGAGAGGTAGCGGTGTGGGTTGTAGAGCACGAACTCAGTCACCCCGATCATTCGCAGCTCCATGATGGGTGCTAGCCACGTCCGTAGGTCCCTGGCCAGAAGAGGCGCTGGAGTACAAGTGAACGCATTCCTAGGCATGCTTCAGAGGTGATCACGCCAATCTACCCGCATCTTGAGTTGTTGCACAAGGTTAGCCACACGCCCTTCTAAGCCAACTAAATTGTCCATGTGATGACGCAGACTTTTGGAGAAGATGCGGGACGAGCTAGGGACTTCATTGTTCACATCAAACTTGAAGTGCAGGTCAGTTGAACAAGTAAATAATAACATGGAACCATAAGGAGTCCTACCCAAGCTTGCCGCCGTGAGTCCGCTATAGAGGAAGGCTAGCACCGCCGGTCCCAATCTCTCTCCCTCCCATATGCCGCATACCGCACTTAGTTGATCCTCGTCAAGAATGTTGTCTATTGATGGAAAGAGGAGTGCACCCGCCAAGCATATGGCGAACCCTCTCATCATCTCCCACCTTCGGTATTTCCTCCATCGTCCAGACTGCCAATTGTTGCAAATTTATACCTTTTGCGGTTTGGACGCTTTGAGCCACTCTTGCATCCATGAAGCTTTCAAGTACCGCCTTGCTTGTATAGCTCCTCGGCATGATTGCCATCTCATCCTCATCGCCTATTTTCATCCGCTTCAAGCCTAACAAGATCTCAACTTCTTCCAATAGGATAGTGGCTTCGAAGGTTTTGAAGAGGAAGGTGTGGGTTTGAGAATGCCATAGTTCTACGAGAGCCCCCATGGCCGACCAATCAAGATGAATTCCATAATATCCTTTGGCATGGACGGCCAAGTTGTTGATTCCCCACCTAGAGAGGATGGTGGTCATGTCAAGAGTGATGGAGGTAGTCAGTTTTTGGAGCCATGGAAGTCGCATTTACCTACAGTTTCCCGGGAAAAGAGGATAATCCTATAGGAAATATGCATGGATAGATATGTGCATGGGTGATGTGGCCATGATAGAAGTGGCACATGGGTGGTTTGACCATGGTGGTTTGGCGCATGAGAGCATGGTGATATGATCATGGAAGGATTGAGTGGCATGGTGTATGGAGTGGTTGGGTAACATGGAATAATGGTTGGCATGGGTAGGAGAAGGGTTAGATGGTTTGGCCAAGATGGTTATTGGAAGAGAAAAGAAAAAGAGAGAGAGAGAATCAGAAGAACACCATGAACAATAATCCAAGAATAGTGAAAGAACATGCAAGAACAAAAAAAAAATCAATGTAAAAATCACTTCAACTCACCAATATTGCCTGAATTAGCTTGCAAATATGTCCATCTATCTTGCTCAACCTTTGAAATCCATCCACTCTTGGTCTTTTGGATGAGGGGGCTCCATCATGCTCCATAGCTTCCTCTCCTTCTCTTCTTCTTCTCCTTGCTTCAATTGCTTGATTCTTGGCCTTTGGAGAGGTTGAATGCATGAAGAAAGCATGGGGGAGGGTGTTTTTAAACCCCCATGGGAGCACAAGCCCCGAGGCAAGCCCAAAAGAGGGTAAGAAATGCAAAACAGGCAAGAAAATCCAGTCTCGGGTGGAAGGTCAAAATCGCATCCGACACATACGTCGCGATTCAAAGTGCTTAATCTGACTTCCATTGCGACTGATAAAGGTAAATCACGACCGACCAGGTTGTCACAATTCAAGTAAGTGAAGTCCGTCCATATAATCTGTCGAGATTTTCAAGCACTATTTTCATATTTTGTTATATTATTTGTTGCTTGTCAGTGCTGATCAGTCTTTGAGTGCAGGTTCTAGATGAGTTTCTCGCCATACATTCATGATTATCTTCGGCGATCTTCAACCCGGTATTGTATAAATTGCATCTTACTATATATATATATATAGATATATATATATACTCTATTAGAGCATATCAAGGACCTCGAGGCTCTGATGAATCTGGAATTTGAGTTCCCCTCTAACGCCAAAAACAATGATGATTCCAGAGGACTCTAACGACATGAGGATAGGCCATTATGTTTTGCAACAAGGATGACGAATTCTGTAACATCCCGTTTCCCTTGTTGGTCAGCTCTCTCGACTGAGGTCGCGATGTGTCAACCCGTCGCCTTCTGAAGGAGACGGAGGTGACCGTCGTGTTCTGGTTAAGAATGCATCGGCCGCCCCTGTAGCGACAGGGCTCTGACAACAGTCTGTACTTTTTGTCATTTTGCTATATGGACGGTGGAGACAGTGTCATCTTGTAGTACCCTAGAATTTCCTTGAATGTATTCTGTTCATTGTGTGTTTATTTCTGCATAAATTGAATGATGTTCTGTGTAGAACTAGGCGTCAAGATCATTTGACGTTAAAGCTTGTAAGCGGCAACATCGCCGCCGTTTATGGGATGTTAACGACGATAGGTATTGACGTTTAATATTTTTTGAATTATTTAATTATGGGCAAGACTATAAACGACATCACCGATGGACGTTTATATTTGGGGTAGACGACAACCTATGTTGACGTTAAACTGACTTGCCTGTTTTTGAGCTTTCTGTTCCGAATTAAGGAGATCGGCCGTTTCGGGAAGGTTTTAATGAGCTGATCCGATGCGTTTAGATCAGACGGTCAGGATTAGGTTTGGCCTTTGCTTGGGAGGTCTTTATAAGACCAGATCTCGCAGGAAGAAAAGGGGGTTTTTGCTTTGGTTCTGGAGGAGAGAAAGAGGGCCGAGGAAGGGATTTACAGAGTGATCTAGTGCTGGTTCGTGCGGTTCAGAGGCTTCTACATTGAGGAGATACATAGGACTTCGTGCCCAAAGGCTCATCCAGGCGGAGGAACTTCATCGGAGGAGGTTTCGGATTGCTTGAAGACGGAGGAAAGAACTGTCTCCCTGGCGAGACGGGTTTCTTCGAGCTCGGATTCGACGCTCCATTAGGAGGAATTGAGGCAAGTTGCAAGGGGGATTTAGTTTAGGATATGATATACTACGTATTTAATGTTTTTATATATTTTTAAAGCATGTAAACAACCTACGGGAAGGGTTAGAAACATCGTTATTGCATGCAGGTTTCTGCGTTTTCTTTGTCTTAGAACTAGACATCCAGGGTATTACCGCCTATAATATGTAAACGACAATATCGACTGCCGTTTAGTTCATCCGAAATATATATGTATTTTCTGTCCTTACTATATGTAAACGGAGCTATGTGCCACCGTCGGTTTGTGTTAACGGCGCTATGTGTCGCCGCCTATAATTACTTAATGACAACGTATGTGGACGTCGACTATAGTAAACGTCATACTAATTGACGTCAAGTTTAACATAATCATATATTCCAGAAATCTGAGTGAATTGGTTTTAAATGTATAATTTATGAATGTATGCGTTTCAGCCATGTAATATTAGAATATGTTATTGTTATGGACTGTCTATTGCTATAATGTGCAGGTTCTATATATTTATATATATATATATATATGAATTGATGAACATGCATAATTACATGACAATGATTAAGGTTTAAATTGTATAAGATAAGTACAATGATGTAAAAGAAAGCATGTTGATTGATGTTTAGATTACTGCAATACATATGATATGTCAGTAATCCCTGTTCCATGTGAAAATTGTGAGCTTTTCTCAATATTAAACCATGTTAGTTAGTTGATTTAATAGAGTTAAATTCATGAAAAATAGTTATAGAAATCAGAAAATTATGAAATTTGGCATGTGTATTGTAATTACTGATTTCGAATTTCTGTTAAAATTTCAGAATTTTCATACATGTATACATTTTGTTATGAATTTATGAACAATATATTACACATAGAATTGAAAAAAAATGCATGAAAATGTAAGAATGAATATTAGTATCATGATAGAAATCTGTTGTACAGTAAATAGGATTTCAGAACTGAAAGTGTTGTACTTTGAAATATTGCATTGACACATGTTAAATAGTATGAAATGAAATGTCACTATCTATTATATACGTTAGTGTATGCATTATAACAATGATGCCAATAAGACATTGCTATCTTAGAGATTCCTACAAGGAGCTACACCGTAGATGCCCCTATGGTAATGGTTCACCTACATGTAAAGAAATGAATCCGTAGGCAACAGATTGAAATTCTGGAGGTAGACTTGTTCTACTGGTCAAGGTGGGAAGGACTTTCCCCGGTTTTGCGCAAATACTATGACTTCATCACCGCATTGCCTAGGTGATAAGTGAATGTTAAATGACTACTTATCTCTAATTTAGTGTGGGCTATGTCTTGGCAACTATATGAAAATGACTACATGCTACAAGTTACATATCTACATGCTACATGTTATATGCTACAAGTTACATGTCTACCTGTTCTACATGCTACATACTACATGTTATATGCTTACATTCCTACATGTGAACTTGTTCAAAGGATTTCATGTTACATGTCAATGTTTTTGTATTACTACATGAAAATTGTTGTGTAAAAGAATAGTGCATGCATAAATGAGAAATTGATACATGAGAATTGTTGTAGGTCACATAACATCGAATAGATTTCATGAATAAGTAATTCCATGCTACATGTGAAACATTTTTATTTCCTTAATAGTTAGAATCACCATGAAATGAATGATTGCCAATGGACTTAGAACTATATTAAGAAAAATATATGATATCAATGAATGGAATGCTAATGTACTACCATGTTTTAAAACTAATATAATGTTAATATCTTGAACTGTCTTTCATGTGATTTGCTGGGTCTTGTGGACTCATACTTGCCTAACATTTCAGGAGAGCCAGAGGATAAGGTGGAGTTAGTGCAAACTGACTCAGAGCGTAAGGACGTGGAGACTTAGCTTGTCTTAGAGAGTTTTAGAGTGGCACTTGTATGTGAGGATCTTATGTAATAAACCTTGGACTATTGTTATCTTTTATGCATCAGATTTGCTTTTGAATAAATGCTGATTGCAAGTGTTTAATTCCATGTTCTGTTAATTATCATTGGAATTGAATAGTTATTTGTGTATATTTCAACCTGTATTGAAATTGTTGGATTCGTTCCACTGTAATACCTCTACTAGATCCAATGTGAGTTGGTGTAACTGTACTGGGTCTAAGAGGGGCGTTACAGAGATTGGTATCAGAGAGATCCAGGTTGAACATGTACATAAATAGAATATCAGTATTGTATTCATATTTCAAGTTTGCATAAAGAATTAGTCCATGTTCTGTAGAATGATAGGTTATTAAATAGGATGCTTATTTTGTAGACTATGGCGACTCGTGGACGTAGAGGAGCTGGCCCGGCTCGAGGTGATGAGTCAGCAGGTGATCAGCAGACTCCAGCACAGCAGGCTCAAGACCAGGCGGGTGTACCTTTGCCACCCCCACCACCACCTGTAGACTACGGAGCATTGATGCAAGGATTGGTGCATGCGATGCAGACTCAGGCTCAGACTACAGCGGCATTGTAAGTGCAGGTGCAGGTTCAGGTCGGTAGCCGCAAGAATTATTCAAGGTGGTAATTTAAGAGTCGTTATCTAAGGGATGTTTTGGATTGTAGGCACGAGCACCAGCTCAGGATGCAGTTTTTGGAGGAGTGCCTATGATGGAAACATTCAGGAGGATGACCCCGCCTTTCTTTAAGGGAGAGAGTGATCCCATTCTTGCGGAGAGTTGGCTTAGAGAGACGGAGAAGATCTTTCAAGCCCTTCGTTGTGCGGAAGAGGAGAGAGTGTCCTTAGCTACTTATATGCTGCAGGTAAAGATAGATTTTAGGGAGTTTATGGGTATTGGTTGGAATATACTTACCTTCTTTTCAGGAGCGTGCCGACGTATGGTGGTCTTCTGTACTTCGCACACAGTTTGAAGATGGTGCTATGGAGGTTGCATGGACTGAATTCGTCCGCTTATTCAAGGCGAAGTACATTCCAGAGCACGTGCAGGACCGCATGGAGCAGGAGTTTTTGACGTTGACCCAGGGGTCAATGAGTGTACTTGAGTATGAGGCAAGATTTGCGGAGCTGTCCAAGTATGCGCCTCACATTGTGGCAGATGAGTGGAGGAAGGTAAAGAAATTTATCATGGGGTTGAAGCCGTCCCTGAGGACGAGACTAGTGGCATTAGGACATCGTTCCATGGAGGAAGCTTTGTCAGCAGCTTGCATGCAGGAGGCAGAGATGGAAGTTTACCTTGAAGAGAAGAGAGCTTCTTTGAAGAGGCCAGCATCAGCTTTCCAGCGGCAGGATAAGAAGAAGAAGACCCCAGTTTTTCAGCAGAGACAGTGGTTCCAGCGAGAGCAGCGGCACCGACTCCAGGCGGAGGTATGATTGCAAGAAGCCAGTATGTACCCAGTGCGGGAAGCGTCATGGAGGCGAGGTGTGTTGGGTGACTTCCGGGAGATGCTTGAGATGTGGTGACAAGAACCACAAGATCAGAGACTGTCCGAAGATGGCGCAGCAGACTGCAGCGGCAGCAGCACCAGCAGCAGCGAGACCGCACCGAGAGCAGCAGGGAGACCGAGGGCTCCGGCTCGAGTGTTCGCCTTGGCTAGAGACGAGGCAGAGTTGGCAGAGCACGTCACTGAAGGTACAATTTTAATTATGGGAATGCATGCTAGAGTCTTGTTTGATACCGGTGCCACGCATAGTTTTATTTCCGAAGGATTTGCCAAAGTCTTGATAAAGGAGAATGGTCTAGTTCCGGAAAAGTTGGAGGTTCCCTTGTCTGTTCATACTCCAGCAGGAACTATCTTGACCGAGAAGTGTTTTTCGTCGCTTTTTGTTTGCATTGAGGAGAAAGTTTTGCCTGGTAATTTCTATTTTCTGAAGATGAAGGATTATGATGGATTTGATTGGCTTGAGGAGCATTATGCTTTGATGGATTGTCGGCGGAAGCTTATAGTTTTCCGGATCCCTGGAAAGGAGGAGTTTGTCCACCCTTTGCCCAAGGTCATGTCGGGTAAGTTTGTGATTTCAGCTTTGAAGGCGACTTAGATGTTAAGCAAGGGTTGCCCTGGTTTTCTGGCTAGTGTGGTTGTGACCGAGGATTCGAAGAAGGTTCTATCTGTCGAGAATATTGAGGTGGTCAGAGATTTCAGTGATGTTTTTCCTGAAGATTTGTTGGGTTTGCCACTTGCAAGGGAGTTAGAGTTTGGCATTGAGCTCGTACCCGACACAGCACCTATTTCCATTGCACCTTATCGCATGGCGCCAGCGGAATTGGCAGAATTGAGGAAGCAACTACAGGAATTCTTGATAAGGGCTTCATCAGGCCGAGCGTTTCGCCATGGGGAGCACCTGTTCTTTTTGTGAAAAAGAAGGATGGATCGATGAGGTTGTGCATAGATTACCGTAAGCTCAACCAGGTAACTGTTAAAAACAAGTATCCTTTACCTCGTATTGATGACTTGTTTGATCAGTTGCGAGGAGCTTCTGTATTCTCTAAGATTGATCTTCGTTCTGGCTATCATCAACTCCGAATTAAGCCGGAGATTCTGCTAAGACGGCTTTTAGGACGAGATATGGCCATTATGAATTCCTTGTCTTACCCTTTGGCTTGACAAATGCTCCAGCAGTTTTCATGGATTTGATGAATAGAGTTTTTCGGCAGTATCTGGATTCTTTTGTGGTAGTCTTCATTGATGATGTGTTGATTTATTCGCCCGATGAAGAGACTCATAGTGAGCATCTGAAGATTGTGTTGAGTGTCCTGAGGGAGCATAAGCTGTATGCTAAATTCAGCAAGTGCAACTTCTGGATGAAAGAAGTCCATTTCTTGGGTCATGTTATATCGGGAGAAGGCGTGTCTGTAGACCTAGCTAAGGTGGAAGCTGTTCTTGATTGGGAGACACCGAGATCTTCAGCTGACATCAGGAGTTTTCTCGGTTTGGCTGGCTATTATAGGAGATTCATCGAAGGATTTTCTTCTATTGCGGCGACTTTGACGAGGTTGACAAGGAAAGGAGTCAAGTTTGAGTGGTCAGAGGCTTGTGAAAGGGCGTTCCAGGAATTGAAGGCTCGTCTGACCTCAGCGATAGTGCTTGTTTTGCCCAATGATGTAGATTCTTTCTCTATCTACACAGATGCTTCAAAGATTGGGCTTGGTTGTGTTCTGATGCAGGGTGGTCGAGTTGTGGCGTATGCTTCTAGGCAACTTAAGGAGCATGAGCGTAACTACCCGACCCATGACTTGGAGTTAGCAGCTGTGGTCTATGCTTTGAAAATTTGGAGGCACTATCTATATGTAGTTAGATTTAAGCTCTTCTCAGACCACAAGAGTCTCAAATACTTGTTCTCGCAGAAGGAGTTGAATCTGAGGCAGCGGAGGTGGATAGAATTCATGAAAGACTATGATTTTGATCTGTCTTACCATCCAGGGAAGGCCAATGTAGTGGCAGATGCGTTGAGCAGGAAAAGACAGATGATGAGGCAAGACTGGAAGATGCTAGATGACGTTTCAAGTTCTTTGGCTATTCTAGAACCTAAATTGTGTAACTTGTTCATGGCACAGTTGTCTTTGAGATCTTCTATTCTTGATCGGGTCATTGCGTTGCAGAAAGATGATCCGTTGTTGCAGGAGTTGGTTGGAAAGAGTGGAGTTACCAGAGATGAAGATGATGTAATTCGCTTGAATCTTAGGGTTTGTGTCCCTAAAATGTTGATCTGAGAAAGGAAATTTTGGAGGAGGCTCATAGATCTCAGTTCTCTATTCATCCAGGCAGTGGGAAGATGTATAAGGATCTGAAGCGTTCTTTCTGATGGACTGGCATGAAGCGAGATGTGGCTGATGTTGTGGCGAAGTGCCTGATTTGTCAGCAAGTGAAGTCAGAGCGTCAGTGACCTTCAGGCTTGATGCAGAGGTTAGATATCCCTCAGTGGAAGTGGGAGCAAGTGACCATGGACTTTGTATCCAGATTGCCTAGATCGGCTAGAGGAAATGATTCCATTTGGGTGATGGTTGATAGATTTTCGAAGAGTGCTCATTTCCTTGCCATGAAGAAGAAGCAGTCCGTTGAGAGGTTGGCCAGGCTGTATATTGATAATATTGTGAAGCTGCATGGGATTCGAAGTCGATTATCTCAGATCGTGATCCGAGATTCACTTCCAGGTTTTGGCAGAGTTTGCAGCAGGCTTTTGGCAGTCAGTTGAAGTTGAGTTCGGCATTTCATCCGCAAACGGATGGACAGTCCGAGAGGACTATTCAGACGTTGGAAGATATGCTTCGAGCTTGTGTTTTAGAATGGAAAGGTGATTGGGAGCGCCATCTATCTCTTGTGGAATTTGCTTATAATAAAGTTTCCATTCGAGCATAGGTATGGCACCTTTTGAAGCTTTGTACGGAAGACCCTGTAGATCCCCATTGTGTTGGGAGGAGTCAGGAGATCGACATCTGGTTGGACCTGAAGTAGTGCAAGAGACTTCAGCAAAGATTCAGATGATTGTGCAGAGAATAAAAGCGGCTCAGGATCGTCAAAAGAGTTATGCAGATGCAAGAAGGAAGGATTTGGCATTCGAGGTTGGAGACCATGTTTTCCTTAAGGTTTCGCCAACCAGAGGTGTAGTAAATTCGGAAAGAGGGGTAAGCTGAACCCGAGATTCATTGGACCCTTTGAAATTATGAAGAAGATCTGGAATGTGGCATACCAGTTAGCTTTGCCACCATCTTTAGCAGTGGTGCATCCAGTATTTCATGTATCCATGTTGAGGCGGTATGTTAGAGATCCGGCTCATGTGATCAGTTATGAACCGATTCAGTTGCAGCCAGATTTGTCTTATGCTGAGCAACCTGTGGAGATTCTGGATAGGAAGGTGCAAGAATTAAGATCAAAGTCCATTCCATTTGTGAAGGTTCTATGGAGGAACTTCTCACATGAAGAGGCAACGTGGGAGCTTGAAGAAAGAATGAAGAAGCTTTATCCGTCCTTGTTCGGTGAGTAACTTAACTCAATCTTCGAGGACGAAGATTATTTTAAGGGAGAGAGGATGTAGTACCCTAGAATTTCCTTGAATGTATTATGTTCATTGTTTGTTTATTTCTGCATAAATTGAATGTTGTTCTATGTAGAACTAGGCATCAAGATCATTTGACGTTAAAGCTTGTAAGCGGCAACATCACACATCGTTTATGGGATGTTAACGACGATAGGTATTGACGTTTAATATTTTTATGAATTATTTAATTATGGGCAAGACTATAAACGACATCACCAATGGACGTTTATATTTGGGGTAGACGACAACCTATGTTGACGTTAAACTGACTTGCCTGTTTTTGAGCTTTCCGTTCCGGATTAAGGAGATCGGCCGTTTCGGGAAGGTTTTAATGAGCTGATCCGATGCGTTTAGATCCGAGGGTCAGGATTAGGTTTGGCCTTTGCTTGGGAGGTCTTTATAAGACCAGATCTCGCAGGAAGAAAAGGGGTTTTTTGCTTTGGTTCTGGAGGAGAGAAAGAGGGCCGAGGAAGGGATTTGCAGAGTGATCTAGTGCTGGTTCGTGCGGTTCAGAGGCTTCTACACCGAGGAGATACATAGGACTTCGTGCCCAAAGGCTCATCCAGGCGGAGGAACTTCATCGGAGGAGGTTTCGGATTGCTTGAAGACGGAGGAAAGAACTGTCTCCCTGGTGAGACGGGTTTCTTCGAGCTCAGATTCGAGGCTCCATTAGGAGGAATTGAGGCAAGTTGCATGGGGGATTTAGTTTAGGATATGATATACTACGTATTTAACATTTTTATATATTTTTAAAGCATGTAAACAACCTACGGGAAGGGTTAGAAACGTCGTTATTGCATGCAGGTTTCTGTGTTTTCTGTGTCTTAGAACTAGACGTCCAGGGTATTGTCGCCTATAATATGTAAACGGCAATATCGACTGCTGTTTAGTTCATCCGAAATATATATGTATTTTCTGTCCTTACTATATGTAAACAGCACTATATGCCGCCGTTGGTTTCTGTTAACGGCGCTATGTGCCACCGCCTATAATTACTTAACGACAACGTATGTGGACGTCGACTATAGTAAACGTCATACTAATTGACGTCAAGTTTAACAGCATCATATATTCCAGAAATCTGAGTGAATTGGTTTTAAATGTATAATTTATGAATGTATGCGTTTCAGCCATGTAATATTAGAATATGTTATTGTTATGGACTGTCTATTGCTATAATGTGCAGGTTCTATATATTTATATATATATATATGAATTGATGAACATGCATAATTACATGACAATGATCAAGGTTTAAATTGTATAAGATAAGTACAATGATGTAAAAGAAAGCATGTTGATTGATGTTTAGATTACTGCAATACATATGATATGTCAGTAATCCCTGTTCCATGTGAAAATTGTGAGCTTTTCTCAATATTAAACCATGTTAGTTAGTTGATTTAGTAGAATTAAATTCATGAAAAATAGTTGCAGAAATCAGAAAATTATGAAATTTGGCATGTGTATTGTAATTAATGATTTCAAATTTCTGTAAAAATTTCAAAATTTTCAGACATGTGTACGTTCTGTTATGAATTTCTGAACAATATATTACACATAGAATTGAATAAAAATTCATGAAAATGCAAGAATGAATATTAGTATCATGATAGAAATCTGTTGTACAGTAAATAGGATTTAGAACTGAAAGTGTTGTACTTTGAAATATTGCATTGACACATGTTAAATAGTATGAAATGAAATGTCACTATCTATTATATACGTTAGTGTATGCATTATAACAATGATGCCAATAAGACATTGCTATCTTAGAGATTCCTACAAGGAGCTACACCGTAGATGCCCCTATGGTAATGGTTCACCTACATGTAAAGAAATGAATCCGTAGGCAACGGATTGAAATCCTGGAGGTAGACTTGTTCTACTGGTCAAGGTGGGAAGGACTTTCCCCGGTTTTGCGCAAATACTATGACTTCATCACCGCATTGCCTAGGTGAAAAGTGAATGTTAAATGACTACTGATCTCCAATTTAGTGTGGGCTATGTCTTGGCCACTATATGAAAATGACTACATGCTACAAGTTACATATCTACATGCTACATGTTATATGCTACAAGTTACATGTCTACCTGTTCTACATGCTACATACTACATGTTATATGCTTAGATTCCTACATGTGAACTTGTTCAAAGGATTTCATGTTACATGTCAATGTTTTAGTATTACTACATGAAAATTGTTGTGTAAAAGAATAGTGCATGCATAAATGAGAAATTGATACATGAGAATTGTTGTAGGTCACATAACATCGAATAGATTTCATGAATAAGTAATTCCATGCTACATGTGAAACATTTTTATTTCCTTAATAGTTAGAATCACCATGAAATGAATGATTGCCAATGGACTTAGAACTATATTAAGAAAATATATGATATCAATGAATGGAATGCTAATGTACTACCATGTTTTAAAACTAATATAATGTTAATATCTTGAACTGTCTTTCATGTGATTTGTTGGGTCTTGTGGACTCATACTTGCCTAACATTTCAGGAGAGCCAGAGGATACGGTGGAGTTAGTGCAAACTGACTCAGAGCGTGAGGACGTGGAGACTTAGCTTGTCTTAGAGAGTTTTAGAGTGGCACTTGTATGTGAGGATTTTATGTAATTTCCTTTATGCAACTGATCATTGGAATGTAATAAACCTTGGACTATTGTTATCTTTTATGCATCGGATTTGCTTTTGAATAAATGCTGATTGCAAGTGTTTAATTCCATGTTCTATTAATTATCATTGGAATTGAATAGTTATTTGTGTATATTTCAACCTGTATTGAAATTGTTGGATTCGTTCCACTGTAATACCTCTACTAGATCCAATGTGAGTTGGTGTAACTGTACTGGGTCTAAGAGGGGCGTTACACATCTTGCATGCAGGAACGCGACATACTGGTCCATCGCGATCAGATGTTAGCGTTGCATGCAAGCCACGTGGTGGCTTTGACTGTGAGAGTCACAGACTTCCAGATCATGGTGTAGGTGGGTGTCACGTTAGCTTTGCTAACGCAACGGCCTGGTCCATCGCGTTATTAACGTCTGTGTTTTAGTGCCCAAGCACAAGAGCATAGCCCCATTTTGCCCTTTGCTCTGTGTTTTTTCCTCTCTGGCGATTCCCCTTGTGCTTGGTGCTCTGTGGGGAGCTTGGAAGGGAGATTTGCTTGGCTTGGATTGGTAAGTGTGTGGTTTTGGTGCTGGTTGAGGTTTCCTTCTCCTTCTTCCCTCCTCACTGTGCTTTGCTCTCCTCTCTGTGGTGCATGCACTTCTCCGTTGGCTCACAAAGGAGGTAGTGATCGGCTCATAGACAATGGCTCTAGGAGTGTTGGAGCTCGGAGGTGAAGGGGTGCAAGCCTACGAGAAGGCCCTAGTTGGGTGGATCTTCATATTGAGGTAGGGAACCCAAACCCTCCCCCTAGTTCTACATGCTAGGTTGCCAAACCCACTTCCAAGCCTAGAAATCATGCTAGGTATTTTGCATGCTTCAGGTGGTCTTATGGTGGAATGTTGTTCTGTGTGTATGCATGCTTGGTTTGGGTGGTTTGTGTTGAGAGCTCCATATTGTTGGTGAGGTTATTTGAGTGTAGGTTGCACTTCATGCCATGTATGGGGTTCATGAGGGTGGTTTGGTGTTCATTGAGATGTTTTCCAGTGTTGCCATGATCCTTTTCCCCTTGCTGTATCTTTTAGTGTAGTTTAGGGGTGATGGAGTTGCTCTGTTTGAGCACTCAGCTGAGGTCGCGACGGGCTTCCCAGTCGCAACCTGGTCGTGGCATATCGTCGCGTTGCGTTCTCTCTGAATGCACCCCAGCACCCGTCGCATTTAGCAAACGCGCGACGAGGTACGTGTGCGGCGTTCATGAGTTCGGGGTTTGTCAGAACGTGACGTCCACCCCGTTGTAATAGGATTGCGACGGGGTACCTATCGCATTCAGAAGACTCGGGTTTGTTGCGGCGCCTATAGCTGGCACGTTCTTATCACGACGGGTTGAAGGGTCTCCTTCTGGTTTCTTGTCAAGACAAGCAGGATTGTCGCGTTCTGATCGCGACGTAGCGCTGCGTCGCCTGTCTGACCAAGAGGGACTAGCGATAGGTTTTGACATTCCGCTTCCACTACAACTCAGTTTCCTTGGCACCTGTGCTGTTCCTAGTGTAGTGCTACTCTAGACTCTTCGCTCGGTGCTATGAACTTGAGGGCTTGTCCATGGTACAGGTTGTTACCGTTACCTGGGACCCCCATCCCCGCGCGCCTGTTAGAGGGAGTTCTCCAGGCGGCGGCCATGCTCGAGTCACAGACTTGGAGCGGAGGGGAAAATGGTGGGGACAACGACGTAGATTCGTTTGTAGAGCTCTCTTAGCTGGGTCTGGGTCGCCAAGATTGTTGTGCCACTCTTTCGGTGCAGACCAGCTAGTCCTTTCTTACTGCCTCACTCTACGTGGTTCCGAAACCATTTACTGGGGCCAGGCGTGGGACCGTAGTCTGGCCAGACTACGACAGTTGTGCTTACTTTGGTTCCACGTCTCACTCCGACGGGAGGAGCTAGACATGGACTGTCAGTCGAGGGTAAGGTGTGTGGTGTACCTGACTGATTGACTAGTGTAGTGTTCTGTAGCCAGTGTCTTGTCCTGGCAGTGGTCCTACTGTCTCTGTTACAACCTTGGTTCCTTTTGGTGTTGTGGATTACATGGGTTTTCCGGTCCTAACATGTAGCCTAGACCGACAACCGTGTAGTTTCTTTCACGCTTCCACACTTGACTCTATTAGTAGGATAGATTTACTGTTTTCTTTAATTATTGCACATTTAATCTATTCTTCTGTTAGAACCAGTGGTAGATTGGTAGTCCCTACTGGGCTTCTTCGTGAAGCTCATGCCCTTCTTTTCAGGTGACACTTCCCAACAGCACCCTCCACGGCGGGCTGACGAGACGGGGCCATAGTAGATGGCATCTACCTTGAGTAGTGTTCCTCTAGCTTATGTACATCACCCTCGGGGTATTCACCTAAGGGACCTGTCTTTCCCTTTTAATTTATGTACTTGTACTTTACTTACTTTGGGACTGTACTAGACTTGTGCATTGTGTTGGAATCTTTCTTTCACTAGTTGGTACATTTTAGTGCATTTGTTGTTATTTATGTCTATTATATATCTTGTTAGACCAATCTGTTAGTCCTTGTGGGTGGGTCTCCGGACCTGTGAGCGGCGGTCCCTATGGTCGGATCCTTGGTGGGAGCCGAGGGTCCGGGCATCGGGGTCGTTACAGTGGTATCAGAGCAAGGGGTCTATCAGGACTTGTAATGGAAATATGTAATAATGTAAAGTCCCTTAGGAAGTACAAGTAACACTGCTAGCCGCCGGAGTTTTATCTGCTAACCTATTATTGTGGCTGTTTTGCAGAACATGCCTCCACACACTTGCAGGCAGGCTCGTGAGCTGGCGGAGCATCAGGAGTTTGAGTCGGACGGGTCAGTTGCAGCCGAGCACGTGCCGATTGATGCTCGACCACAACAGTTCAAGTGGCCCGGGGACCCATTGCCGCAGGGCATTCCTTTTTCGCAGGGAGGGCCGATGCAGCAGCAGCAGTGGTTTCCGCCCTCGCCCCCGCCGGCCGTTATGGAGTAGTGGTGGAGAGCGATGTTCTAGGGTCCTTGGAAGTACCCGTAGTACCCTCAGTACCAGCTATACCAACAGATGCCGGCAGGAGGTCAGTAGTTCGCCGAGATGGTAGCAGAGGAGCAGCCACCACCGACCCCGCAAGCAGCACCAGTTCAGCCAGAGGTACCACCAGTGGTACGGCAGTAGACTCCAGCTGCAGCGGAAGCACCCGAGGACACGCACATCACTTCTGGAGAGGTTTCTTTATCTTCGGCCTCTGATGTTTTCTGGTGACCATGATCCGGACAGAGTAAAGAGTTGGGTCCATGAGCTCGAGCACACCTTCTAGACCATGGACTGTGCAGAGCTGGATCAGGTCAGGTTGGCAGTATATCAGCTGAAGGGGTCTGCCCATGAGTGGTGGAGGGCAGTGAGGCAGACTAGTTTTCAGGGCGGGAGACTGAACCAAATCACTTGGCAAGAGTTCCTAGTGGCCTTTCATGACGAGTTCTTCCCCGACTACAATTATCGTGAGAGGAGGGACCAGTTCCACGAGTTGGTACAGGGAGACTTGACCGTAGCACAGTACCACTGGAGGTTCGTGTAGCTACTTCGACACGTCCCCCACGTGGCCGCCAGTGAGCGGGCTCGTACCGAGCGGTTCATTAACCGGCTATGCTAGGAGTTGAGGTGGGCCATGGCTGGTCACCTCTGTGACTCCTTGACGGTAGCAGTGGTGATGGCCACCGCCCTGGAGTGGGAGTATCGATTTTAGCTATAGCAGAGTGGAGGCTCAGGGAGGTCTTCTCTGTACCAGCACCCCTCGGGCAGTTGAGGGAGTGTTTCCTCTTCTTCTTCTTCGGGGACAGGCGGTGCTGGCCTAACCTCGAAGTTGAAGAAGCTTTTTACTCGTGGAGGCAGGCGTCAGTACAAGTAGTCTCAGTAGCAGGAGTAGCCAGTGGAGTAGTCTGTGCAGCAGGGAGTAGAGCATGACCAGTAGGGCACAGGTTGTTTCCACTGCAGGCAGTCGGGTCACTACAGGCGAGAGTGTCCGTTGTTGAGGCAGCAGTAGGCACTTCAAGCGTAGTTTCCTCTACCCCAGCCAGTGCAGTGCCAGCAACATCACCAGGGTCAGTTCTAGCAGCTGCAGCAGTAGCCTCAGCAAGGATGTGGTCGCGGTCGGGTGATGAACATCACCAGAGAGGAGGCGGAGGCCTCTAATCTGGTCGTCGGAATAGTTCCTATCCTTGGTAGGGCTGCTAGAGTTTTGATTGATCCAGGTGCCATGCACTATTTTGCTTCTGAGGACTTCTTTGCTACTTTGTCTGAGTTTGCTCCGGAGCAGGCTTATGACCTAGCTATTAAGCTGCCGACGGGTGACTTTCTGCGTGCTCTGGGCTACCTAGAGGGTATCACCGTCAAGGTACATGGTCACCAGCTACCAGCCATACTGTTTGCCTTGCAGGTCCACGACTTTGATGCCATTCTTGGCATGGACTGGTTAGAGGCACACTCTACACTGGTGGATTGTCAGCGAAAGACCGTGAGGTTCGAGATACTTGGAGCACTTGTGCTTAGCTTCCGAGGTACCGGGCCTATTCACCGACCCTTTCTCTTTCTGTAGAGCTCGGCGCCTCATCCGAGACGGTTGTGTTGCTTTTCTGGCTTCTGTGTGTGTCTTGGATTCTTGTGATATATCTATTTCAGATGTGCCTATTGTTTGTGAGTTTTCCGATGTGTTTCTAGAGGATCTACCTGGCTTTCCGCCTGAGCGGGAGGTAGATTTCTCCATAGAGTTGCTTCCGTGGACGATGCCTGTGTCCAAGGCACCGTACCGGATGGCACCAGAGGAGCTGCGGGAGTTGAAGCGCCAACTAGAAGAGTTGCTTGCGTTGGGCTTCATTCGTCCTAGCCGTTCGCTGTAGGGAGCGCCTATTTTGTTTATGAGAAAGAAAGATGGCAGCCTCAGAATGTGTATTGATTATCGGCATCTGAATTAGGTGACTGTGAAGAACAAGTACCCTTTGCCCAGGATTGATGACTTGTTCGACCAGTTGCAGTCAGCTTTAATATTCTCGAAGATCGACTTGAGGTCGGGCTAGTACCAGTTGCGGATCCGCGAGTCAGACATCGCCAGGTCCGCTTTTCATACCCGCTACGGCCACTTCGAGTTTGTCGTGATGCCTTTTTGGCTCACGAATGCACCGGCAGCGTTCATGGAGTTGATGCACATCGTGTTCCGAGAGTACCTAGACCGGTTCGTGGTGGTGTTCGTCGACGACATCCTAGTGTACTCAGCGATGGCAGAGGAGTACGAGGTTCACTTGAGGCTGGTGTTGCAGGCTTTGAGGAGTCACCAACTTTATGCCAAATTCAACAAGTGCGAATTTTAGCTAAAGGAGGTGCACTTCCTAGGTCACATTGTTTCTGGTGCAGGTGTGGCAGTTGATCTCGCCATGGTTGAGGTCGTGGTTTCTTAGAGCCAACCCACTACAGTTACAGAGGTTCACAATTTTCTGGGACTGGCAAGCTACTATAGGAGGTTCGTGCAGGACTTCGCCAGAGTTGCTGAGCCTTGGACCAAGTTGAGCAGGCGGGAGACCTAGTTTGTATGGACAGCAGAGTGAGAGTGCAGTTTTCAAGAACTGAAGAGCCAGCTGAATTCAGCTCCAATCCTTATTGTACCTTCTGGCAGAGGCGGCTTTGTTGTCTACATAGACGCGTCAGAGACTGGTTTTGGTGTTGTGCTGATGCAGCACGATCGAGTAGTTGCTTATGCTTCTCGTCAGCTGAAGAAGCATGAGCAGCACTACCCGACACACGACTTGGAGCTTGCAGCGGTCGTGTTCGCCTTGAGGTTGTGGAGGCACTACTCGTACGGCGAGGTGTTCGAGGTCTTCAAAGATCACCAGAGCTTACAATACGTCTTCACTCAGAGAGATCTGAACCTCAGGCAGCACAGGTGGGTCGAGTACTTGAAGGACTACGACTTTACCCTTTCCTATCACCCGAGAAAGGCTAATGTCGTAGTAGACGCTTTGAGTAGGAGAGCCCACTTGAGTTCTTTGTTGGTTAGACACTGGAGACTCCTGGAGGTTGCCACTCAGGGTGTGTTCACACCGTCTACCCTTCGGGAGAGAGCAGTGTTGGCCAGCATGACAGTTCGCCTGATGTTATATCAGCAGGTGATCCAGGCACAGAGTGTAGACGCAGACTTGGCAGACGTGTTGCAGTTGCCCGAGGTGGTGCTGGATGAGGACAGCGAGGTTAGGTTCTGAGACAGACTCTATATTCCAGAGGACGTCAGGGAGGAGGTAATGGCTAAGGCACACATGTTGCGATACTCTATTCATCCGGGCTCCACCAAGATGTACCACGACTTGAGGGTACTCTTTTGGTGGCCCGGGATGAAGAGAGATATCGCTGAGTTTGTTTCGCATTGCCTTACCTATCAGTAGGTGAAGGCAGAGCACCAGTGTCCTGGTGGTGAGTTGTAGTCGCTCCCCATTCCTGTGTGGAAGTGGGAGCACATCACCATGGACTTTGTTTCTGGCTTACCTCGCACTTCACAGGGGCACGACAATGTTTGGGTGATCGTGGACCGACTGACAAAGACAACTCACTTCCTATCGGTCAGAGTAGCGTGGTCAGTAGATAGACTTGCTCGGTAGTTTATGGATAGAGGGGTTCCTTTGCACAGAACCCCTGTGTCTATTGTCTTAGATAGAGATCCGAGGTTCACTTCTCGTTTATGGTGTGGCTTTTAGCAGGCACTTAGCACCGAGTTGAGGTTGAGTTCAGCCTACCACCAATAGACAGACGGGTAGTCAGAGAGGACCATACAGACCCTCAATGACTTGTTGAGAGCATGTTGCCTAGACTGGGGTGGCACGTGGGAGTTGCACCTTCCCATGGTGGAGTTTTCGTATAATAATAGTTTTCACTCTGGCATCGGGGTGGTGCCCTATGAGGCTCTATATGGTCGACCGTGCAGGACACCGTTGCACTGGCACGAGGTTGGCGAGAGGTAGTTGCTGGGTCCAGAGTTAGTGCAGCAGTGCGCAAACACCGTGAGACTGATCAGACAGAGGTTGTAGTTAGCTCAGAGCAGACAGAAGAGCTACGCCGACGTCCGCAGGAGGCCACTTCAGTTCAAGGCCGGTGACAGTGTGTTTCTTCGGATCTCTCCCACTAAGAGCGTTCTCAGGTTTGGGAAGAGGGGCAAGCTCACCCCGAGGTTTGTTGGCCCCTTTTCCATCCTGGAGTGGGTTGGTGAGGTCGCTTACAGGTTGGTTCTTCTGTCTGAGTTGGCAGGTGTTCACGACGTCTTCCACGTGTCGCAGCTGAGGAAGTACATGCCAGATCCATTGCATGTACTTGACTACTCACAGCTAGAGGTCGCTCCAGACCTGTCCGTGATGGAGTACCCCATCAGCATCGTGGACCATAGGGTGCAGCAACTTCGCAGGAGGCAGATTCTGCTCGTCAAAGTGGTTTGGGAGCACCGCACCGGTGGCGAGGCCACTTGGGAGCGTGAGGACGAGATGCAAGAGCACTTCCCATACTTGTTCGAGTGATAGGTAGTTTGTTTACCCTCTTTCCCCCTAGTTTTGCCGTTAATTTCAAGGATGAAATTATTTTTTTATTGGTTAGATTGTAACATCCCGTTTTGACTGTCGCGTTCTGGTTAAGAATGCGTCGGCTACCCTTGTCGCGATAGGGCTCTGATAGCAGACTATATTTTTGTCGTTTTGTTGTCTGGACGGTGGAGACACGTGTCGTCTTGCATGCAGTAATGCGACATACTGGTATGTCACGATCAGATCTCATTGTTGTATGCAAGCCACGTGGTGGCTTTGACCGTCAGGGTCGCAGACGTTCCAGATCGCGACGTAGGTGGGTGTCGCGTTAGCTTTTCTAACGCGATGGCCAGGTCCGTCGCATTCTTAACGTCTATGTTTTAGTGCCCAAACCCGAGAGCACAGCCCCATTTCGCCCTTTGCTTTGTGTTTTCTCCTCTCTGGCGATTCCCCTTGTGCTTGGTGCTCCGTGGGGAGCTTGGAAGGGAGATTTGCTTAACTTGGATTGGTAAGTGTGTGGTTTGCCTTGTGTGTGGTTTTGGTGCTGGTTGAGGTTTCCTTCACCTTCTTCCCTCCTCACTGTGCTTTGCTCTCCTCTCTGTGGTGCATACTCCTCTACATCGGCTCATGAAGGAGGTAGTGCTCGGCTCGTGGACAGCGTAGGTGGAGGGGTGCGAGCCTACAAGAAGGCCCTAGTTGGGTGGATCTTCATATTGAGGTAGGGAACCCAAACCCTCCCCCTAGTTCTACATGCTAGGTTGCCAAACCTACTTCGAAGCCTAGAAATCATGCTAGGTATTTTGCATGCTTTAGGTGGTCTTATGGTGGAATGTTGTTATGTGTGCATGCATGCTTGGTTTGGGTGGTTTGTGTTGAGAGCTCCATATTGTTGGTGAGGTTATTTCAGTGTAGGTTGCACTTCTTGCCATGCATGGGGTTCATGAGGGTGGTTTGGTGTTCATTGAGATGATTTCCAGCGTTGCCATGATGCTTTTCCCCTTGCTGTATCTTTTAGTGTAGTTTAGGGGTGATGGAGTTGCTCTGTTTGAGCACTCGGCTGAGGTCGCGATGGGCTTCCCAGTCGCAACCTGGTCGCGACGTATCGTCGCGTCTCATTCTATCTGAACGCACCCCAGCACCCGTCGCATTAAGCAAACACGCGATGGGGTACGTGTGCGGCGTTCATGAATTCACGGTTTGTCAGAACGTGACGTCCACCCTGTTGTAATAGGATTGCGACGGGGTACCTATCGGGTTCAGAAGACCCGGGTTTGTTGCGGCGCCTATAGCCGTCACGTTCTTATCCCGATGGGTTGAAGGGTCTCCTTTTGGTTTCTTGTCAAGACAGGCAGGATTGTCGCGTTCTGATCGCGACGTAGCGCAGCGTCGCCTCTTTGACCAAGAGGGACTGGTGACAGGTTTTGACGTTCTACTTCCACTGCAACTCGGTTTCCTTGGCACCTGTGCTGTTCCTAGTGCAGTGCTACTCTAGTCTCTTCTCCCGGTGCTAGGAACTTGAGGGCTTGTCCACGCTACAGGTTGTTACCGTTACCTGGGACCCCCATCCCCGCGCGTCTATTAGAGGGAGTTCTCCGGTCGGCAGGCGTGCTCGAGTCATGGACTTGGAGCGGAGGGGAAAACAATGGGGACAACGGCGTAGAGTCGTTTGTAGAGCTCTCTTAGCTGGGTCTGGGTCGCCGAGGTTGTTGTGGCGCTCTTTCGGTGCGGACCAGCTAGTCCTTTCTCACTGCCTCACTCTACGTGGTTCCGGAACCATTTAGAGGGGCCAAGTGTGGGACCGTAGACCGGCCAGACTACGGCAGTTGTGGTTACTTTGGTTTCACGTCTCACTCCGACGGGAGGTGCTAGACATGGACTGTCAGTCGAGGGTAAGGCGCGTGGTGAAGTGTAGCGGAATTCCCTATATGGTAATCTAGAAGGGGGGGTTGAATAGATTACTGTCTGTTAAAAACACTTGTTGCCTTCTTTTTGATAGAACACAAATAACTAGAAGTTATGGCAAGGACTGAACTTGGTGTGGATGTGTGTGAATCGATGATAGATATTAAGCAGATGATTAGACGTGTGTAAATGCGATGTGCCTACCAAACATCTAACGTAGAAACGTTCAAACCATGAGACACAACGATTTACGTGGTTCGGAGTACACAACTCGTGTATCCTACATCCACGGGCCACACACACACGCTGAACAATCTGCTTATGAGCTAGTTCAGAAACTACAACTCACACACACGTGTTCTCTGATGTATAGCCACGATCAGAACAACACTCACACGTGTATCAAGCACAAGGACTACTTGATGATGTCCATCCCCATGACTTGCCTATTTTGGTGATAAACAAAACACTGTCAAAAGTTTCTCTAACCTTGTTTATCTAGCCATAAGCACAGGAATTACCCAAAGAAAGTCAAGCATTTGTGGTAAGTCTTACATACATCTTTTCTCAGAAGAGCCATAATAACTTCTTCAGAACTTATAACGACTTGCTCATTATAACGACTCTGTAAGTTATCGTAACGACTTCTTCAGAAGTTATAACGACTTGCTCATTATAACGACTCTGTAAGTTATCGTAACGACTTCTTCAGAAGTTATAACGACTTGCTCATTATAACGACTCTGTAAGTTATCGTAACGACTTCTTCAGAAGTTATAACGACTTGCTCGTCATAACGACTCTGTAAGTTGTCATAACGATTTCTTTAGAAAGTTACAACGACTTGCCATGTTTCATAACGATTTCTTTTATCATCTGTTATAGAACGACTTGGTTGTGATAACGATTTCATAAGTTATCATAACGACTTCTTATCAGTCTACAGCAACTTGATCATAACGATTCTATCAGATTTTCACAACGACTGCATAAGTCATGTTTCCATTTAATTAAACGTTTTTCCTTGATTTAATCTACGTTGAATAGTCAAAGTCGCATCTCGTCTGATTGACTGCCATGCATTTAATAAAGACTGAACGTATCTCTGCATGGACACAGAACATATCTTCCATTCTGGTGTATTCTCTGCATGCATCTTTTAGAACGATAAAGTATTACTACTATATTTGTGTCTATCTGCTTTGACGTTGATTGACATCTGGAGATAGTATAGCTGTCTACCATTAAAGCTCAACCTTGCAGAACCTTAAGGATGTACTATCCTACAACAACGGACACAGAAGGAACTACAAGCAAACTCAGAAGATCTTATCTCTTTGCGTGCTCCAAAGAACAAAAGACTGTTGACAGGAAGCTTCCACAAAACCTTCAGTCTAACGTACACCAAAGCTGTGAGACAACGGTCATCTCCTTGTCCTCATTCAAATCGGAGATACAAATACAAGATGAAGCTCGTAAGACAAATTAGAGAGAAAATTCAATTCATATTGAAGAGCGGCTAGAACTCTGCAGCTTTCAAGTCTTCAAATTTTTCTCTAGAGCCAGAAATTCAGTCTTTTCGATCTTGGCTCTTAGCTCCCTGTGCTGTGAGAAGAAAAATTAAGGAAGAGCTAGTTTAGTTCTGAGAGAGTGCACTTTGTGTAGATCTTCGTCTCTCAGTGCGTGTAGCTTCAGATTGAGTTTTGTAAAAGCTTGATCTAGGGGCTAGTCTTTTTCTCTCAAGAATTTTCCTGTGTTATTCCCTTTGTGTGTGAAGGAAGACCTGGTGGTTTCCAGGGTGGTGTTATTTCCTTCGTGTGTGAAGGAAGACCTGGTGGTTTCCAGGGTGGTGTTTTTCCCTTCGTGCGTGAAGGAAGACCTGGTGTTGCCAGGGTGTTGTGTTCCCTTCAGGGGTGAAGGAAGACCAGCTAAGCTGGGTGGTTGTTTTTGTCCATAGGGGGACTGTACCCCAGTTAGTGAAATCCTGAGGATTGCTCAGGGACTGGACGTAGGACTCCTAAGGAGAGGAGATCCGAACCAGGATAAATCTGTGTGTTGTGTGATTGTCTTCTTTGTGTGATTGTTGTTTCTACTAACCATTACTAATCCCTTTCAAGAACTCTTTATGTTTGTTTGAGTTCAGGTTTTTATCAGATAAATTTTTAAAGACCCATTCACCCCCCCCTCTGGGTTAGCCAACCGGGCAACAAGTGGTATCAGAGCGAGTCTCTTCGACAAAGAACAAGATCCAACGATCTGAAGAGTAAAGATCCATGGCAGCCCAAGGTCACTTCGAAGGTCAGTCTGTCAACAGACCTCCTTTGTTCGATGGTGAAGATTATACGTATTGGAAGACCAGGATGGAATACTTTCTACAAGGCCACGATTATCAAATCTGGTCAATAGTGGAAGAAGGTGATCTGGTCGTCACAAATGAGAAAGCACAATGGACAGATGAAGATAGAAAGAAAATCTCCTTGAACTGTAAAGCTAAGAGCATTCTATGTTGTGCTCTAAGCAAGAAGGAGTTCAACAGAGTTTCAGCATGCAAATCCTCCATGGAAATGTGGGAAAAGTTAAGGATTACATATGAAGGTACAGACAAAGTAAAGGAGACAAGAATCGACATTCTTGTCACTCAGTATGAAAGATTTCAAATGCAAACAGGTGAGTCTATTACCCAAATGTTTAGTAGATTTACTGACATCACTAATGGCCTAGCAAGTCTAGGAAAGTCATATGAGAATGCAGATATGGTAAGGAAGATTCTCAGATCCTTGCCATCTTCATGGACGGCAAAGGTCACAGCTATCGAAGAAGCTAATGATCTTAAGAGAATGTCAGTAGAAAAACTCATCGGGTCTCTCATGGCCCATGAAATAAACATGGAAAGACTAGGAGAATCCTCCAGTAGAAAGAAGCAGTCAAATGCGCTTAAAGCTAATGGGGACTCATCAGAAGAATCCTTAGATAACAGTGAAGATAGCAAAGATAGTGATGATGAAGAAGCCATGCTCTCAAGAAGATTGCAGAGAATCTTGGCAAAGAAGAAGAAGTTCCAGTCTGGTAGGAGGTACTTCAAGAAAAACAAAGATCTCAAGAGACCAGATGGAAAAGATCAGAAGAGGAATGAGCCACTTTGCTATGAATGCAAGAAACCTGGACATATCAAGGCAGACTGTCCAATGCTAAAGAAAAATGATCACAAGAAGAAGGACAGCTCCAAGAAGTTCAGAAGATTCAAAAAGAAAGCCATGGCAGCTGCATGGGACAACAGCAGCGACTCAGACAGTGAGTCAAGCTCCAGCAGTGAAGAAGAAGAAGCCAACCTGGCTCTTATGGCAAATACCGAGGATAAGGTAACATCTGATTCCTCTTTCGATTCCTGTAATGACTCAGATTCGGATAATTTGGAAAGTGCATTTAATGAACTCTACGATAAGTATAAAGAAGTGTGTAAACTACTTAAGCTAAGCAAGAAAAATATCACATGTCTCGAAAATACCAACTCAGATTTAAAATCTGAAAATGAAGAACTAGAAAAACAAATAATTGAGCTTAAGAGAAGAAATGAACTATTATGTGAAAACTTAAAAGACAAGAACAGAAAAATCATTGACCTAGAAAAACAGGAAAGCTCAGATGATTTAAGAAAAACGGTAAATGAATTAAATGAAGAAAACAATACACTAGCAAGCACCTTAGAAAAGTTTACAAATGGAAAGAATTCCTTATTATTAAAAGGTGCTAGAAGATCTGGTAAGAATAAACGAGGTTTAGGTTACATACCGCCAGAAAATGAAGAAGAAATAATCTATCCAGAAAAATATCCAACTCCTAAGTTCACTCCAGAACAAGATGTGGCATATAAAGCGAATTTTAAATACATAGTAAGAGTGACAATAACATCATGTTGTAATCACTGTAATAAGCTAGGACATTTAAAATCCACCTGTCCAACAAGACATAAGAAGTGGATAATAAAAAGTAAAAATAATGATACTGACCCATCAGGACCCAAAGGAACTTGGGTACCTAAATCTTGATGTCTTTATTTCAGGCTAACCTTCGAGCATCCAAATGGTATTTGGATAGTGGGTGCTCAAGGCACATGACAGGAAACCTGAAGCTTTTCTCCCATCTTCAAGATGAAGAAGGAACAGTCACTTATGGAGATAATGGAAAAGGAACTGTAGTAGGCAGTGGATCAGTTAACAGCAAAGGAAAAACAGTCATAGAAGATGTACTGTTAGTCAAAGGTTTAAAGCACAACCTCATAAGTATTAGTCAGCTGTGTGATAGAGGACATCAAATCAAATTTCAAGAGTCAAAATGCAGCATACTAAAGGATGGAGCAGTCATCTTTGAAGCAAATAGAGAGAAGAATCTGTACGTGCTCTACCTTGAAGAACTCAAAGAGCAAAATGTGTGTCTGGCAGCCAGCAAAGACAAATCAACCGATCTGTGGCACAGAAGGTTAGGCCACTGCAGCTTGGATGGCATGAGCAAGCTCAGAAAGAGAAACCTTGTGGAAGGACTACCGAAAATCAATGGTAAATTAGAAAGTGTTTGCAGACCTTGTGCTAAGGGAAAGCACACTAAGAGTTCCTTCAAGTCAAAGACGGTGGTGACCACCTCAAAACCCTTAGAGCTCCTGCATATGGATCTATTTGGGCCAATGAGAACTACCAGTCTTGGAGGAAAGAATTTCGGATTTGTTTTAGTAGATGACTACTCAAGATTCACATGGGTATCTTTCTTAGAACATAAAAATGACACTTTTGATAATTTTGTTAGTTTCAGCAGAAAAATCCAGAAAGATCAGAAGTTCAGCATAGTATCCATTCGATCTGATCATGGTGGTGAGTTCCAAAATGAAAAGTTTGCTAGATTCTGTGATGATCAAGGAATTCAGCACAATTTCTCAGCACCAAGGACACCGCAGCAAAATGGTATAGCCGAACGGAAGAACCGAACTCTCTTGGATATGGCAAGAACTATGCTTTGTGAATATGAGTTACCAAGATATTTCTGGGCAGAAGCAGTCAACACAGCCAGCTACATTGTCAACAGAGTCATGATCAGGCCAATCCTGAAGAAGACTGCATATGAGCTGTTTAAAGGGAAGAAACCAAAGATCAGCCATTTCAGAACTTTTGGATGTCCTTGCTTTATTCACAACAACGGAAAAAGGGATATTGGTAAGTTGGATGCCAAATCAGATGAAGGCATCTTCATGGGGTACACCTCTAAACCCAAAGGCTATAGAGTATTTAATAAACGTACTTTATTGATTGAACAGTCTGTACACATTATTTTTGATGAAACTAATCCCTCCTTGAGAAAGGAAGTAGAGAGTGATATCGATGACGCAGATGAACTGTCCAATAAACTGAAAGACACATCACTTGAAGATAAGGATGATCCGCCTCTGGAAGAAATGCAACAAGAAGAAATTTCTCATGAATCTCTTCCAAAGGAATGGAGATACAAGAAAGATCACCCACCTGAAAACATTATTGGTGATCCATCGGTAGGGGTAAGAACAAGAGGTAACTTGATTCCTTGTGATTACCTCGCCTTTGTTTCTCAATTAGAGCCTAAGACAGTCAATGAAGCCCTAACTGACGAATCCTGGATAATAGCAATGCAAGATGAATTAAATCAATTCAAGAGAAACCAAGTATGGTCACTTGTTCCTAGACCATCAGACCATCCTGTGATCGGCACTAAATGGGTGTTCAGAAACAAATTGGATGAATCTGGTGTAATTCTAAGAAACAAGGCCAGACTGGTGGCTCAAGGCTATTGTCAAGAGGAAGGCATAGATTTTGATGAAACCTATGCACCAGTGGCTAGACTTGAGGCCATTAGAATGCTACTAGCTTATGCTTCTGCATTAGATTTAAAGTTATTTCAAATGGATGTTAAATCTGCATTTCTAAATGGTTTTATAAAAGAAGAAGTTTATGTGGAACAACCGCCGGGTTTTGATGATACAGACTTTCCGAATCATGTTTTTAAGTTGCATAAGGCTCTATATGGTTTAAAACAAGCACCTAGAGCCTGGTATGAAAGACTTAGTTCTTTTCTCACAAAACATGGTTTCAATAGAGGTCAAGTAGATAGCACTCTTTTTATAAAAACAAAAGCCAAAAATATACTGTTGGTTCAAATTTATGTGGATGACATCATCTTTGGATCTACTGATGAATCCTTGTGCAAGTATTTTGAAAAGCTAATGCAGGGGGAATTTGAGATGAGTATGATGGGAGAGCTCAACTACTTCCTTGGACTTCAAATCAAACAAGGAAAGGAAGGAATTCACATCTGTCAAGCAAAGTACACCAGAGAACTGCTAAAGAAATTTGGATTTGAAAACACCAAGCCACTGTCAACACCAATGAGTACATCAACTAGGTTGGACAATGACAAGGATGGTAAGAAAGTAGATCAAAAGATCTACAGAGGTATGATAGGTTCATTACTTTATCTAACCGCAAGTAGACCTGATATATTATTTAGTGTATGCATGTGTGCTAGATATCAAGCCGACCCTAGAGAATCACATTTAATTTCTGTCAAAAGGATTTTCAGATACTTAGCCAGGACTCATGATCTAGGACTATGGTATCCAAACTCCTGTGATGTAAAATTAGTAGGGTATTCTGATGCTGATTATGCTGGATGCAAGGTAGATAGAAAAAGCACCAGTGGTTGCTGTCAATTTCTTGCAGGGTGTTTAATCTCATGGTCCTCAAGGAAACAAAATTCAGTAGCACTATCTACAGCTGAAGCCGAGTACGTAGCTGCTGGAAGTTGCTGTACACAACTCTTATGGATAAAGCAACAACTTGAGGATTTTGGACTCAAAGTCAAGAAAATTCCTCTGCTATGTGACAACACCAGCGCTATCAACCTCACCAAAAATCCAATTCAGCACTCCAGGACCAAACATATTGAGGTCAGATATCATTTTATTCGTGATCATGTAGCAAATGGCAATATTGAAATATCGTTTATTGATACAAATAATCAGCTAGCAGATATTTTCACAAAGGCCTTACCTGAAGAGAGATTTACATCTCTTAGAAGGGAGTTAGGCATGTGTATTTTGTGAAAAGATCTTCATTTAAAGCTGGTATAAAAATTCTCAGAATTTAAGAAGGTTCTCTCTCTCTCTCTTTCTGTGTCAAAATCAATTCAAAAGTCTCAGTTTAAGCGTTCCGTCCGATAAGTCATAGCTTTTTCAAGACGGTCAACCTCGCTTGTCGTTTTCTGACGCCTCACCTTTTGGAGCATTTATTTTCTTTAAATCGATGCGTTAACGATTCCTCTTCCTCATTCACTTTTTCCCCTCCTTCGTCCCGACGCATGAGCCGATGCCCTAGCGACTCTTGCCTCTACCCTCTGCAAATTTGAAGCTTCCATCTCCTTCCCGCGAAATCGTTTGAGGGTTTCCTCTCATCACCCTTCTCGTCACCCCTTCAAACCTTCTCCCACCTGAATCCATGGCCGCACCAGCTATTGCCGGAAGTGTGGGTGGCTACAGCGCCGAATACCTCTCCCCAGCGCAGGAGGAGCGCTTCACCTTTGTGAAGACAAAGCTCTGTGGTCACAAGGAAGTAGATGTTTCAGATCTGCAGAAAAATGGAATGAGCAGCCTCATTGAGAAGATCGACCAGATGAAGTGGAAAGGGCTTACCACTTGCTCAGAGGTAAGTTATCCGGACCTGGTAAAGGCGTTCTTTGTATGCTTAAGAACAGAAGAAGATGGGGCCCTCGTTTCTTCAGTCAAGGGCACCGTAATCAGAATCGACCAGGAATTGCTTAGGATGCTATTTGGAGTAAGCATATCGGGCTTCAGTGGAATTCATTCTGTAGATACCCAAGAAAAGGGTTTGGGGATTGTTGGGCCAGGGTTCAAGATGAGGGATGGCAAGCTAGATATCAATCAGTTAAGTGCCTTCAACCGCCTCCTTCACTTTATCGTTTGTCAGATTTTGGTTCCCCGAAGTGCAACCTTCTCCGCTTGCACTAAGGCTGACTCCGATCTGATGTACTGGGCCATTAAAAATGAGGAAATCAATATGGCCGCAGTGATGATGGAGAGAATGAAATTTGCCAGGGAGCAGATTTGGGACACTAAAAGCAAGTTGAATGTGTCCCTTCCCTATGCCCATTTACTCACCAGAATCTTCAGACACTTCGGTGTAGATGTCTCAGGGGCAGTTGTGGAGAAGATGGGCCAAGCTATCAGGTCCAGAAACTTAAAGAAGAGCGGTTTTTCAGTAGTCAATGGGGTCTGGTTCAAGGCTTCAGTTGCAGAAGGTGAAGGTCTCATTGGTGAGCCTTCAGTTACTCAAACCCAGTCAGAGGCAGATTCTGTGATGCCCGAATTGCCACTGGAATCAGGTTCTGTTCCAGTCATTGTAGAAACAGAGCAGGAAGGGCCATCTATGGCCAGAAATCAGTCAGAGGCAGCAACAGCAGTGAGGGCAGAGGAAGACAGGCCAGCTACAGCAGATCCAGTTGTGCCTCCTGTTGAAAGGAGAATTGAGGACATTCTTCCTGAAGACATCCTGCCTGTTATGGAGCAGTCTGTGGCATCAGGCCACATCTTTGTAGACGGTCCAGTAGAAGAAGAGCAGCAAAATCCTAAGGATAATTCAATGGAAATGGATGCTCCCTGTCAGGGGGAGACTGGTGCAGTTGCAGAAGATGCTCCACTTGAGGGGGAGCAATCCCAAGAAACACCAGATGTTGCACCTCCAGCCACCAGCGATCAGGAGGAAGACCAGAGAGAGTCTGAAAATTTGGATGCCAGAGAAGGGGAGACAGCTAGTTCATCAAGCTCTGATGAGGACAATAATCCACCTCCTCCAGCTACAAAGGGCAAAGAGAAAGATATAGCTCCTGAAGTACCCCTTTTAGCTGATGCACCATTTGAAAGACAGGTCAAGCAAAAGATTATCATCAATTTAAAACCTGTGATTGAGAGGTTGGATGCTCAGGGTGAGCTGCTTTGCTCACTTCAGACTGATGTGAATTCCATCTTTCTAAGCCAAGCTTCAGCCCGCAAGGAATTGGTTCAGATTCGCTCTGCCATGACATGGTTTCATCAGGAAATGGGGACCATGAAGAATTTGCTATCTGACATCCTTCAGGCAGTTGGAGCTCAAGCTCCTGCTCCTCCAGCAGCTCAGGAGCCTCACTCAAGTGTACCTGAGCCCTCCGGGCAGTCAGCAGCAGCAGCAGAAGCCCCAGCTGAAGAGTCAGGGCCAACAGGGCCAGCTGAAGAGTCAGGGCCAGCTGAAGAGTCAGGGCCATCAGTGCCAGCTGAAGATTCAAGGCCATCAGGGCCAGTTGTGATGGAATCAGGGCCACCAGGGCCGGCAGTGTTGGATCCGTTGCCTCCCTTGCCTGAAGAAGTGGTTTCAGATCCTCCACCCCTTGCTCCCACTTCTACCAACACTCCCATTCCTCCTTCTCCACCCTCTAACTCCACAGCTCCACCTGCTCCACCTCCCTTCAAAAAGCCCAGATCCAGGCCCATTTCCTCTCCCACACCTTTTCCTCCTCATCCCATCACATCCTCTCCTGTTTCTTCTACTTCTCATCTTTCCTCTGCTCAAGAATTTGAGGCCCCTCCAGCATCCTCAGCTGGAGCCTCATCCTCTTCTGGTACATCTTCACTTCCAGAAGTAGGATCTCTCAATTCTGATGCATTTCTGAACCCCCCTGCACCTCCCTCCTTTATCACTATTATTCCTACAGATGTCCAAGTCGACTCACCCTTTCTTGATAAAATCAAGGATGAGTTTGAAGAGGTCATTCTTAAATCTGTGCTAAAGGTAGGTGACCACCTTTCCAAGACAGACTCTTCCAGTACTGTCTCCAAGAAACGAAAGCTTTCTTCCTCCACATCTCCTCTTTACCCTCCCTTGTGGTTTTCTCTTACAGTCACCCACAAGCATACCTCTCTGTACAAAGAATACCTTCAAAAGGTTGTCTTTGCCACTCTTCACAATCTTCCTTTTCTTAACCTCTCTGACCATTTAGATGTTATTCTTCCCTATACTCCTCTGTCTAAGGCCGACAAATCCAAAATCTTCTCCTCAGCCCACTCCAAAACTGAGGAGCAATGGGCTAAATCTCATAAAGATCTGTACAGTCGCTTCCTTCAGGCTAAGGCAGCAAGGTTTCCACCCAGGGATCACTCCTTGACCCTTTCTGAGTGGTTTCAGTTTCACCACCAGAACACCTGGGCTCCTGCCATTCAGAAGCTCATCAAGCTGGTCAGGCATTTCCAAACATTCAACAACTACAGGTATCTCAACAATTTACCTGAAGTTCAGCTCAGCCAGTTCAAGAGAGCCATCAAGGTCCTAACCCACTCTGAGCAGTCTGAGGAAATCAGAGTAGATTTTGCCACTCTTAATTTACCTGAAGAGATTTTCCTGCCTCAGATTCATTTCCTGATTATGGAATCTTCGGTTGGTTCCATCGTTTTTGAGCATTTTGCAAGGGTTATGGGCAGAATCAAGATTCAGAAAGGCCTTCAGGTTGGTTTTCCTAGATTTCTTTTCCGGGAATACCATAGAGGGTTTGTCAACTCTGCTGTCCTTGCCCCTCTCCTCTCAGAATGTGAAAGGCTGAATGCCTCCGATTGGTCCAAGTTTTACTCTCTGTCTGCTCAGCAGCTAGCACATCTGAATGCTGCTCAAGCCAGGGAAGGGAAAGCTCCTATCTCTCCTGCAACCTTCTTGGATATGAATTCAATCCAGCTGGTCTTTGATCCCTACCACGTTTGGGCTGAAAGATACAAAGTGTTTTTAGCTCTTCGCCAGGAACTCAAGGACAAACAGATTTTCTACTCTGTCACCATGGATCAGTTTCTTGCCTGTGCAAGTTTTGGTAAAACAATCATCACCTGCTCCTCCATGGATCCAGACGAGTATGACCTGTTTCTTACCAAGCAGCGCAGCCTCTATCTATCCAAGATGGCTCCAATCATGGGACCATCCTTCTCCATTGAGAGCGGTGCCTTTAGGCAATTCTTCAAGCGTCAGGAAGAGCAAGCCTGGGAAGCTATTTCTCATTATGCCTCCCTTCTCTCTCCTGCTTATTATTTGCCTGTACCTCCTCAATCTTAATTGAATGGATTGTGCTCCTTCTCCTCATTGTCTCTTATTCTTTGTCTCTTTCCTTTTGCTTTTTGCTTAATGACAAAAAGGGGGAGAATGATTACCTACTTGTGTCTGACACATTCCTGAATCATGACTCAAGTACTTTAATTCATGTTTAATACTCAGTACTACTTAAATATTGATCATAGTTTTGTCATCACCAAAAAGGGGGAGATTGATGAACAGTCCATCCCCATGTACTTTTAAATTAATTACTTGCCTATTTTGGTGATAAACAAAACACTGTCAAAAGTTTCTCTAACCTTGTTTATCTAGCCATAAGCACAGGAATTACCCAAAGAAAGTCAAGCATTTGTGGTAAGTCTTACATACATCTTTTCTCAGAAGAGCCATAATAACTTCTTCAGAAGTTATAACGACTTGCTCATTATAACGACTCTGTAAGTTATCGTAACGACTTCTTCAGAAGTTATAACGACTTGCTCATTATAACGACTCTGTAAGTTATCGTAACGACTTCTTCAGAAGTTATAACGACTTGCTCATTATAACGACTCTGTAAGTTATCGTAACGACTTCTTCAGAAGTTATAACGACTTGCTCATTATAACGACTCTGTAAGTTATCGTAACGACTTCTTCAGAAGTTATAACGACTTGCTCATTATAACGACTCTGTAAGTTATCGTAACGACTTCTTCAGAAGTTATAACGACTTGCTCATTATAACGACTCTGTAAGTTATCGTAACGACTTCTTCAGAAGTTATAACGACTTGCTCGTCACAACGACTCTGTAAGTTGTCGCAACGATTTCTTTAGAAAGTTACAACGACTTGCCATGTTTCATAACGATTTCCTTTATCATCTGTTATAGAACGACTTGGTTGTGATAACGATTTCATAAGTTATCATAACGACTTCTTATCAGTCTACAGCAACTTGATCATAACGATTCTATCAGATTTTCACAACGACTGCATAAGTCATGTTTCCATTAATTAAACGTTTTTCCTTGATTTAATCTACGTTGAATAGTCAAAGTCGCATCTCGTCTGATTGACTGCCATGCATTTAATAAAGACTGAACGTATCTCTGCATGGACACAGAACATATCTTCCATTCTGGTGTATTCTCTGCATGCATCTTTTAGAACGATAAAGTATTACTACTATATTTGTGTCTATCTGCTTTGACGTTGATTGACATCTGGAGATAGTATAGCTGTCTACCATTAAAGCTCAACCTTGCAGAACCTTAAGGATGTACTATCCTACAACAACGGACACAGAAGGAACTACAAGCAAACTCAGAAGATCTTATCTCTTTGCGTGCTCCAAAGAACAAAAGACTGTTGACAGGAAGCTTCCACAAAACCTTCAGTCTAACGTACACCAAAGCTGTGAGACAACGGTCATCTCCTTGTCCTCATTCAAATCGGAGATACAAATACAAGATGAAGCTCGTAAGACAAATCAGAGAGAAAATTCAATTCATATTGAAGAGCGGCTAGAACTCTGCAGCTTTCAAGTCTTCAAATTTTTCTCTAGAGCCAGAAATTCAGTCTTTTCGATCTTGGCTCTTAGCTCCCTGTGCTGTGAGAAGAAAAATTAAGGAAGAGCTAGTTTAGTTCTGAGAGAGTGCACTTTGTGTAGATCTTCGTCTCTCAGTGCTTATAGCTTCAGATTGAGTTTTGTAAAAGCTTGATCTAGGGGCTAGTCTTTTTCTCTCAAGAATTTTCCTGTGTTATTCCCTTCGTGTGTGAAGGAAGACCTGGTGGTTTCCAGGGTGGTGTTATTCCCTTCGTGTGTGAAGGAAGACCTGGTGGTTTCCAGGGTGGTGTTTTTCCCTTCGTGCGTGAAGGAAGACCTGGTGTTGCCAGGGTGTTGTGTTCCCTTCAGGGGTGAAGGAAGACCAGCTAAGCTGGGTGGTTGTTTTTGTCCATAGGGGGACTGTACCCCAGTTAGTGAAATCCTGAGGATTGCTCAGGGACTGGACGTAGGACTCCTAAGGAGAGGAGATCCGAACCAGGATAAATCTGTGTGTTGTGTGATTGTCTTCTTTGTGTGATTGTTGTTTCTACTAACCATTACTAATCCCTTTCAAGAACTCTTTATGTTTGTTTGAGTTCAGGTTTTTATCAGATAAATTTTTAAAGACCCATTCACCCCCCCCTCTGGGTTAGCCAACCGGGCAACACTTGAAACACACCACACACACACACGTATGGACAATAGTGAAACAGAGAAGAGTTTAAGAGTTGAGAATCAAATCCAATTGAAAACTCTTTCTCAAGAACCTCTGAGTAGACTTCAAGCTTCGTCTTGATGATTAGAAGTTGATGGAGAGGCTTGAATCCACGATGTCCAGACTTCACCACTGCACGAAGGACTTCTCTTGTTGAATCTGGGCAGTAGGTAGAAGCAGAGCAGCAGGGCAAGACTCTTCTTGAAGACTTTTAGGGTTCTTGCTTGGAGGCTGCTTGTATTTCGTGATTGTCCTCAAAAGGATGCTTAAATAGAGGGTTTACTTATGGAGAGTGGTGGTTTGTGGAAACACCATCTATGGCAACTTGAAGACTTCCCGTATTTGAGGACTCTGTCCGTCTGTCGATAGCACTGAGTGCTCCTGTCGACAGGCGCAAGCTAGCAGGACATACAAGACTTCTGGAAGGCAGTTGCTGTCGACAGGCGACTGGGTGCTGTCGACAGGCACAGGCAGACAGAAGAATTCACAGTTCTGGAAACCTCTTCCTGTCGACAGGCGGCTGGGTTGCTGTCGACAGGCTCATCTGTTCTGCAGATTTGCCTTCTGGCTTGGGTTTGCTTGTCGACAGGGACACTGCCGACTGTCGACAGATGCTTGCTTTATGTATAGATCTTCTTCATTTTGGCTTTGTGCTACGTACAACTCTTGCTCAACATCTCACCTAAGATTATGAACATAGTTAGTGAGACATTCTTGTCATTTAAAACTTAATATCATATCAACACAATATGACAAGTTATTGCATTGCAATTCTAAACTTAGCTCACATTGTTCAGTTGTTTACTTTGTTCATCATTGATCACCAGCAAAAACATGTTGCATTTGAGACTTATATGTTATAGAATGTGAACCCAACATTCTCCCCCTTTTTGATGATGACAAATTAATCAATTAAGCAAGTGTAAGCAAGTTGCACAATTGAGTTTTCTCCCCCTTTTGGCAATATCTAAAAAGCATACACCACAGACCAAGGTAGTAGGCAAAAGACAAGTTCTTTCATTGATATATCATTGAGGTATACAGAACATTTGTTGAACAGAACTAGAAAAAGGGAAAGACATTTCATGACCAACAATGTAGAAGAGCAACATAAAACTGAATACAAGACCCGGGACACCTAGACTCTAGAATCATCATCAGGACCCGGTGGTGTTGGGGCCTGAGGAGTCAGCCTGTTGAGCCGGTGAGTGAGCCGGACTTGAGTATCAGTCAATGCTTCCAGACTGTTATCAACCTTGTCCAAGCGTGCATTGATAGTTGCAAAGCCATTTGTCACATGCACTTGCAACTGAGCCAAGAGTTCACGGATAGAGGGCTCAGTGGCAATATCATCCATAGGTTGACTTTCTTCTTCTCCCAGAGCATCGTCTTCGTCATCTTCATTATCAGCACCATCTTCATCAGCTGCCTCATCAGCTTCGTCTTCATCCACTTGGACAGCTAGACCCTTGCCCTTAAGATCCCGAGTGACTACACCATCCACAATCTTGTAGCCCATCCGCTCTGCAGCAGTCAGATCGTAGGAGCTACGTCCTGGAAAGTGGGTCATCTCCCCTTCTGGAATAAGAATGCCAAGAAATAGGAAGAGGGAGGTGAGCTGACATGCGTAAGGCATGGACCTCTTAGCATTGCCAAGGCATAATCGAAGGACGGAGCACATGAGTTGAGGTAGATTGATTTGTTCACAGCGTAAAAACATATGAAGGAGGGACTTGTGAACAGATGTAACGAGTTCCCTACTTCCATCCTTCGGGACAATAAGAGTGGTAAAGATGTGGTGGATGAGACGATGAAGCGGAGGAAAGGAGTTAGCATTCATTGGCTTACGGTCCGTGGGGTCGTAAGGCCTGGAAGTGATGAGAGCATGATATTCCTCTGGAGTAGGGTGATGAGCAAAGATGTCTACCCCTGTGTTTGGGATTTACAGAGAGACGGATAAGAGATTGGGGGAAATGCGGAAAGAATTTCCTTTGACACGGGTGTATAGATCACCGGTTGTAGACTCCCTGAGATTGTGGTAGAAATCCGTGACAGCAGAGGCGAAGAATTTCTTGTGGCTATAACAAAAGGGTGACCAACCCTGTGTGTCAAATAGAGGCAAAAGACCTGGAAATAGGTCCTGGAGGGAGATGAAGTCCACGTAGCGAGGCTGCGTGATCTTCGTGAAAGTGGCATGGGTGACTTTGAATTGAAGATTGGGAGGGATGAGCAGCTCCGGTAGACGATCCTCTCGGTGCTTTGAGCGACGTTCTGGAGAAACCCTGGAACCTTGTCCGGCGCGAGGAGAGCGAGGACGACGACGAGAGGCCATCTTCTTGGCAGGAGGGGCCATGATATCGAGCTGCTTGTGTTGGAGACGTGTGGTAGAAGGAAGAAGACGGAGAACAAAGGAGAAAACACCAGGGAGGCAGAGGTGCGTTCCCGGTGCCCTGGAGAAGGGATTTGAAGAGATAGAGGGAAGGAGGGGTTTTTGGAAGTGAAGAAGGAGGGAAAGGGGTGTGGGGTCCTCTTATAGAAGGTGTAAGGATAGATGAAGAGTCGGATCCCACCAAATCCGGTTTTAGATTAGCTCGTTGGACTTCCCAAAAACTCATCTGCCGTCGGCTGTCGACAGGGGCCCTGGTGCCTGTCGACAGGTACTTGTAGAAAATGGCCAGTTTGTGAATTTTTAGAACTTAAGCTGTGAGCACTTTCTTCCAGTTGAGAAATTAAGGTGAATAAGAGATGAATCAAGTATGTTAACCTACCATATACAAGGATATAAGAAACCATACCAATTCTCCAATGGTTTTAACATAATATCCACGGAATTTAAGGTGAAATCATTAAGAAAACACCCACTTAAATGAAGAACACTGCACGTTTACCCGTTGTTGTATAAATACATTGTAAGACAACACAATCCCCATTTTGAGAATAGACTAATGACGCATGAAATGATATCTATATGTCAAGACAATCACACGACCGATGACCTTTGAAAGTATGACTCAGTGGAGGCTTCGCACTATTCCCAAGGATGTAATTTGGAAGTACAATGGGAAGAAATGGTACTTAAGAAGACGTCACACCTTTTGAAGTGAGGATAGACATTACCCGTGCGCATACCCCCAGTCAATTGGTGGAACGTTCCAACATACCGTTGTATAGAGTTGATGAGTTGTCCTTTTGACGCGAGGGCAGACAGTTGTGATGCCCATCTCCCCGGTTACTCAGCATAACCCAACATTGCTCTACATTCATCCCAAGCTTCACGGTGATTGGTATTTGTTTTTTAATTTTTTTTTATTAATTTTTTTTTTGTTGGTGAGGAAATAGGTAGCTTTTCTCCAAGTATTGTCGTAATGACAAAGATCAAGCTGATGATATGATTACCAATCAATACTAGATATGCACTTTCATGACCAAAAGACTTATGAACTAAATTGAGACTATGTTGGCTCACAGAGTATTACTAGAAAGGAGTAATGTGGATGTCCCTTAGAGTTGTGAAATGTTTTCTAAATGAGGTAGCCTAAACTCTACATGAATAGTATGTAAAAATCATGGAGAAATAGGAAATAGCTTAACTATCATGTGTATGTAGTATGGTCAATCATACATTTACACCTTATAGACACCTTAGTCATTAATCAGGAAGAAGCTCACAAACTGGGTGAAGAAATGATCATTAGCAGTCATATATCAGAGCACCTGTCGACAGGAAAGGAGGGCCTGTCGACAGGGGGATATAGACAGATAAACCAATGTTCTGTCTGGGCTTTGCTGTCGACAAGGCCTTTTTAGCCTGTCGACAGGGACGTGATCAGATCAGATTTAGTAGAAGAATGAAGAGCAGACTTGAACAACTAATGTGAGGGAATTGAGAGAGACAAAGTTGAATGATTCCCTCCACATTTGAATTCATAGAAACTTAAGTTGCTCCCCCATAAAGTGTGACATTTGTAACAAAGGACTCAAGTTCATGAAGATAGATTTGCAGACAATGACCACGCATTTAATAACACAAAGCATGTAGAGAGACACACCAATGATATGTATCAGAAATTTTAAAGAGAGTGTGAATAAGCAATTTATAAAGAAACGAAGTCCAAATATACAGTACATGTCCCTTGGATGTCACATATCCATGGATACTTGGCAGAGAATGTTTCTCACGCATAATGAGAGTTTCCAAACAAGCATGACTTGTTCTTTCACACATCACCATTTGATATACCGCATAGATAATGGACACAAGGAGCATATACGTGATATTTGAGTTAAGTTTCATTGTAATTTGCACAACCCCATCTCTCTTCGTAATGTGGTGAATCTATCTTCAGCTAGAGGTTTGGTAAAGATGTCTGCCAACTGTTTCTCCGTGGGTATGAAACTGATTTCGAAGGATCTATTGGCCACTTCATCTCTCAAGAAATGATGACGAATTTCTATGTGTTTCGTCCTGGATGTTGAATGGGGTTCTTTGATAGATTGATTGCACTAGTGTTGTCACACAGGATAGGTGTGCATCCAATATCAATGTTGTAATCACACAACTGACTTTTTATCCACAACACTTGTGTTGCACAACTTCCTGCAGCAACATATTCTGCTTCTGCAGTGGAGAGTGCAACCGAGTGTTACTTCTTGGATGCCCACGAAACCATACAACCACTAAGCATTTGACAATAGCCACTAGTGCTTTTCCTATCTATTTTACAACCAGCGTAGTCTGCATCAGAATAGGAAATCAACTCAAAACTACTACCGGCTGGATACCAAAGACCCAAGGCTTGCGTACCTGAGAGATACCTGAAGATTCTCTTGACTGCAATTAGATGACTTTCCTTTGGACTAGATTGGTATCTAGCACAAAGGCAAACACTGAATTGTATGTCCGGTCTACTTGCAGTAAGATAAAGGAGTGAGCCAATCATACCTCGAAATTGTTTGGCATCTAACGGGTTACCTTTCTCATCAGTTTCTAGCTTAATGCTTATGCTCATCGGTGTTGAGGCGGGCTTGGCTTGTATGAACTGAAACCTTTGGAGCAGTTCTTTTACATATTTTTCTTGGCTTATAAAGACTCCATCTTCTAGCTGCTTGACCTGCAAACCAAGAAAAAATTGAAGCTCCCCCATTAAGCTCATCTCAAATTCACTGTGCATGTGTTGTGAGAATTCTTCACACAGTGTGGGATTAGTGGAACCAAAGATAATATCGTCCACATAAACTTGAACAACAATTATGTGATTGTGAACTTTCCTTGTAAAAAGAGTTTGGTCCACCTTACCTCTTGGTATTTTTTACTCACCAAGAAGGTGCTCAGCCTGTCGTACCAAGCTCGGGGTGCCTGTTTCAAACCATAGAGAGCTTTGTGCAATTTAAATACATGGTTTGGTTTATCATGATCCTCAAAGCCGGGTGGTTGAGAAACGTAGACTTCCTCTTTGATGTAGCCATTTAGGAAAGCAGTCTTAACATCCATTTGATATAGTTTGAACTTGTTAGAACATGCAAATGCTAGCAAGATCCTAACTGCTTCTAACCTAGCTACTGGTGCAAAGGATTCTTCAAAGTCCACACCAAATTCTTGAATGTAGCCCTTTGCAACCAGTCTTGCCTTGTTTCTCACCACTTTACCTTCTTCATTAAGTTTATTCCTAAAGACCCATCTTGTTCCTATAACAGAAATTTCAGGGGTTTTAGGAACCAAACTCCAGACATTATTTCTTTGAAATTGACCTAGCTCCTCATGCATAGCATCAATCCATGAATTTTCTTTTAATGTTTCTTCAACATTTTTAGGCTCCACTTGAGAGACAAAGGCTAAATGATCCTGTTCAACTATTTGATTAACTTGTGACCTAGTTTGAACTGAATCATTTATGTCACCTATGACATTCTCAAGTGGATGAGCTTTAGAGTACCTCGCATTGGTAATTGTTGAAGGACCTGGTTGATCTTGCATTTCAGGATGATGTTCTGGAGGAGGGGTTGTTGGAGGAGTTTGTTGGGGTTCATCCTCTTATTGTGGGTCTTGTGCAGGTATCTCTTCCTGAGTTTTAAGTAGATGACTATCATCTTCATCATCGTACCTGCGAAGATATCCACGTTTAGCTTTAGGAACTGACTTAGAGATTGCATTTGTTTTGCTTTGTAGATCCTCAAGAGTTGTTTCATCAAACCTGTAAGGAGTAGAATTATTAGTTATGATTTGAGATTCATCAAAAATAACGTGTGGAGTTTCTTCCACCTTTCTGGTTTTTAGATTGAACACTCTATAAGCTCTAGAATGTTCAGAGTATCCAAGAAAAATACCTTGATCGCTTTTGGCTTCAAATTTGTCCAAGTCATTTTTGTCATTGTTATGAATAAGCACCTTGGAACCAAAAACTTTAAAGTACCCAATGGTGGGTTTCTTACCTTTCAGAAGTTCGTAAGGAGTTTTCTTGAATACTGGTCTTACTATGGCTCGGTTGAGAATGTAACATGATGTGTTTACTGCTTCTGCCCAAAAGGTGCATGCTAATTGATTCTCGACCAGAAGCGTACGAGCCATTTCCACCAACGTTCTATTTTTTCGCTCCACAACTCCATTTTTCTCGGGAGTTCTTGGGGAGGAAAAATGATGGTCTATGCCTTGGTTCCTGCAAAATTCGGAGAAAGAATTATTGTCAAATTCTCCCCCGTGATCAGTGCGGATTGAGCAGATTTTATGGACATTCCCATGCTCAATTTTGTTGAAGAAATCTTCAAAAACATTTACTGCTTCATTCTTGTGAGCCAGGAATTTTACCCATGTGAACCTAGAGAAATCATCCACAATGACAAAGCCATAACGCTTGCCATTGAGACTGAGTGTTCTTGTAGGTCCAAATAAGTCCATGTGCAAGAGTTCATAGGCTTTGGAAGTACTTACCGGTGCCTTTGATTTGAAGGATTTTTGGGTTTGTTTTCCCTGTGCACACGCATCAAAGAAATTTTCATTTTTGTTAAAGGATATTTCAGGAAGGCCACTTACCAACTTAAGCCTCATTATCTTGTGCAAAACATTGTAACTGGCATGACCGAGCCTACGATGCCACAATGTAAGCTCGTCCTGTTTGTTTGCTACAAGACACAAATCGTTCTTTCTGGATCATCTAAGTCTACCAAATAGATGTTATTCATCCTTTTTCCAGAAAATTTTAGGCTCCCTGTTTCTTTATCCAGAATGTGGCAAGAATTGGATTCAAAAACAATTTTATGACCTTTATCACACAATTGACTTATGCTGAGCAAATTGTGATGAAGGCCATCAACTAGTAGCACATTATCTATTGAATTAGAGGCAAACTTAACGACTTTACCTGAGCCGATGATCTGGCCTTTGTTGTTACCTCCGAATATCACCTGACCTCCGTCTTTTTCCATGAGCAAACTGAATTTAGCTTTGTCGCCCGTCATATGCCTCGAGCAGCCACTGTCCAGGTACCATTTGTTTTGATTGTGGGCTGCTAGGCATTCCTGCACATGTGGATCAGACAAGAAGTTTTGGTACCCAAATTACTTTGGGTCCCATTGTATCATTCATGCAAAATAAGAGATGCTTAGGAATCCAAACTTGTTTGATTTTCTTATGATTTGGGATATTCCAGCACTGCTTTTCATTATGTCCAAGTTTTTTACAGATATTGCATGATGATGATTTAGGAACAACATTGGATTTGACATTTTTGGAGGCATCCATAGGCATCTTACCTTTTGTTCCCTTGTGAGTCTAGTTTTAGGGACTTGCTGTTTTTCTTGTGGACGGCTCTGTTTAGAGCTTTTAGCAAGTTTCTCATGTTGACTAGGAACAAATTTGGTGACTTTAGGTTTCTGTTTTTACCCTTGTTTTGATTTTTCCTTTTCTTTGAAGGGTTTGGTTTGCTAGAACATGGGGTTAGATCTGTGAAATCAGTCATCAGATTTTTGCCAATTACCTTTGGCTTTGGATTTTGAAATCCAATCCCATGTCTTGCAACAAATACATTTGAACCTAAGATTGCATCCAAGTTCTGTTTGCTCTTTACAAAATTTGATAGATCTTTTGATTTACCTGCTAGTTCTTTTTCAGCTTTCTCAAATTTCTTTTGTAGATTAGCATGCTCACTTTTAAGAATGTCAAGACAGTTTATTAGTTCATCTCTTTCCTTTTGAACATCTTGAAACTTGAGTTTCATGCTATCCAACTCATCTATGTGGGTTTGTTCATCAATTTTCATCAATTCAATTTCCTTGTTCAAAGACTCAATTTTCTCGTTGTTGTTTGATTCATGAACAAGGAACTTCATTTTCTTTTTGAGTGCCTTAGTTTTCAGATTTAAATTCACAAAACTTTTCAAATAGCACAGTATAAGCCTCTTCCCATTCATCAATAGAAAAGTTCTCAAAGGAAGAGTTTACCTCGGTTGAATCGTCACTCTTTGCCATGAGACACTGAATCTCTTCATCTTCCGAGGTGCCCTGACTGTCCTTATCTTCATCACTCCATGAAGCCAACATTGCTTTGGCTTTCTTGAACGTGAATTTATCTTTCTTCAACTTCTTCTTTAGCTCGGGACATTCTCCTCTCATGTGTCCCTACTTCTTGCACTCATAACAAACCACATCCGATTTTTTGTTAATAGAGTCAAGTATGTTTGTACTCTTTTGGAACGGTTTTGAGTTTTCTGAACCTCTTTTCTTGAATTTGAGAAACTTCTTAAATTGTCTAGTGAGCATGGTCATCTCGTCATTCTCACTATCACTGGAGGATTCAGACTCAATACCTTCCTGTTGAGTACTTCTTTTGGAATCCGAAGAGACTTTCTTGGAAGCTTTCAAGGAAATGGACTTCCTTGGGTTCTCTTCAGTTTCCTTCCTTTTCACATTCAACTCATAGGTCATAAGTGAACCAATCAACTCATCAACCTTCATGGTTGAAAGATTCTTAGAATCCTCAATGACAGTGACCTCGGTGTTCCAGGAGGATGGAAGAGACCGAAGTATCTTCCTCACCAACTCACTGTCTGAGTATTCCTTCTTAAGACCTTTTAGTCCATTTATCAGAACCATGAATCTCGCAAACATGTCAGATATTGTCTCATCATGATTCATCTTAAACATTTCATATTCTGAGACTAACATGCTTACCTTAGATTCTCTTACCTCAGACATACCTTCATATATTAACTCGAGCTTGTCCCACATTTCCTTAGCTGAAGTGCATGTGGAGACCCTCGAGTATTCTTTTGGATGGACTGCGCACTGCATCATATTGAGGGCGCTCCAATTGAGAGTCCCTTTGGCAATCTGGTCCTTGGTCCATGTATCTTCGTCTTGAGGCAATTCATATGGTCCAGTTCTGACTATCTTCCACAATTCATAGTTTTGTGCTCGTAGAAACACCTGCATGCGGTTTTTCCAATAGGGATAGTGAGAGCCATCAAAGAATGGTGGCCTAGTGACTTAGTGTCCCTCGGCCATATACCCCCAACTAGAATCCATAAGATCAAGGATCTCCTGATCGTAAGATCAAGTAAATGAGAAAGTTAACAGAGAAACCTCGCTCTGATACCAATTGAAGTGTAGCGGAATTCCCTATATGGTAATCTAGAAGGGGGGGTTGAATAGATTACTGTCTGTTAAAAACACTTGTTGCCTTCTTTTTGATAGAACACAAATAACTAGAAGTTATGGCAAGGACTGAACTTGGTGTGGATGTGTGTGAATCGATGATAGATATTAAACAGATGATTAGACGTGTGTAAATGCGCCGTGCCTACCAAACATCTAACGTAGAAACGTTCAAACCACGAGACAGAACGATTTACGTGGTTCAGAGTACACAACTCGTGTATCCTACATCCACAGGCCACACACACACGCAGAACAATCTGCTTATGAGCTAGTTCAGAAACTACAACTCACACACACGTGTTCTCTGATGTATAGGCACGATCAGAACAACACTCACACGTGTATCAAGCACAAGGACTGCTTGAAACACACCACACACACACACGTATGGACAATAGTGAAACATAGAAGAGTTTAAGAGTTGAGAATCAAATCCAATTGAAAACTCTTTCTCAAGAATGTCTGAGTAGACTTCAAGCTTCGTCTTGATGATTAGAAGTTGATGGAGAGGCTAGAATCCACGACGTCCAGACTTCACCACTGCATGAAGGACTTCTCTTGTTGAATCTGGGCAGCAGGTAGAAGCAGAGCAGCAGGGCAAGACTCTTCTTGAAAGACTTTTAGGGTTCTTGCTTGGAGGCTGCTTGTATTTCGTGATTGTCCTCAAAAGGATGCTTAAATAGAGGTGTTTACTTATGGAGAGTGGTGGTTTGTGGAAACACCATCTATGGCAACTTGAAGACTTCCCGTATTTGAGGACTCTGTCCGTCTGTCGACAGCACTGGGTGCTCCTGTCGACAGGCGCAAGCTAGCAGGACATACAAGACTTCTGGAAGGCAGTTACTATCGACAGGCGACTGGGTGCTGTCGACAGGCACAGGCAGACAGAAGAATTCACAGTTCTGGAAACCTCTTCCTATCGACAGGCGGCTGGGTTGCTGTCGACAGGCTCATCTGTTCTGCAGATTTGCCTTCTGGCTTGGGTTTGCTTATCGACAGGGACACTGCCTGCTGTCGACAGATGCTTGCTTTATGTACAGATCTTCATCATTTTGGCTTTGTGCTTCATACAACTCTTCCTCAACATCTCACCTAAGATTATGAACATAGTTAGTGAGACATTCTTGTCATTTAAAACTTAATATCATATCAACACATTATGACAAGTTATTGCATTGCAATTCTAAACTTAACTCACATTGTTCACTTGTTTACTTTGTTCATCATTGATCATGAGCAAAAACATGTTGCATTTGGGACTTATATGTTATAGAATGTGAACCCAACACGTGGCGTACCTGACTGGTTGACTAGTGTAGTGTAGTGTTCTATAGCTGGTGTCTTGTCCAGGCAGTGGCCCTACTGTTCGTGTTACAACGTTGGTTTCTTTTGGTGCCATGGTTTACGCGGGTTTTCCAGTCCTGACGTGTAGCCTAGATTGACAACCGTGTAGTTTCTTTCACGATTCCACACATGACTCTGTTAGTAGGATAGATTTATTGTTTTCTTTAATTATTGCAAATTTAATCTATTCTACTGTTAGAACTAGTGGGAGATTGGTAGTCCCTATTGGGCTTCTTTGTGAAGCTCATGCCCTTCTTTTCAGGTGAGACATACAACAGCACCCTCTGCGGCAGGCTGAGGACACGGGGCCATAGTAGATGGCGTCTACCTTGAGCAGTGTTCCCCTAGCTTATGTACTTCACCCTCGGGGTATGCCCCTAAGGGACTTGTCTTTCCCCTTTACTTTCTGTACTTGTACTTTACTTACTTTGAGACTGTAGTAGACTTGTGCATTGTGTTGGACTCTTTCCTTCACTAGTTGGTACATTTTAGTGCATTTGTTGTTATTTATCTCTATTACATATCTTGTTAGACCGATCCGTTAGTCCTTTCAGGTCTTCAGACCCGTGGGCGGCAGTCCCTACGGTCGGATCCTTGGTGGGAGCCGATGGTCCGGGTGTCGGGGTTGTTACAAATTCCACCTGGTATCTTGACTTTGGCATCGTAGCAATATTATCCTTGATTATTTTATATTTTCTTTTGTTTTAATCTTTTTCATTTAGCCCAGCATGCATCATGTAGGACTTTGAGCACATTTTCGCAACATTACTCTTGTGCTTAACTGAAGAGAACCGCTTATCCTAAATCTCAATTAACATGAAATATTCCATTCCGAGCTAAGTACTCAGTTCATCCTATTTTCCCTATAGATCCACCTTGGTTGCAACACGTCCACAAGCTGGTAAACGCTCCCCAACGGTGAAACTTGCCGGATTGTGTCCGTAGGTACTTCCCCGACATTGGAAGTTTATCTTTCTCCCCTTCGTGCCCACGTGCACATCCCTTCCCTTCGTCCGGACATTGAGTTTTCTTTTGAGATTTTCTACAAGTCGCTTCATTTTGAATTGAAGAACAGCTCCAGTCATATGTTGTTGAGGCATGTCTCATCACACCTTGGCATCTACTTTTCAGTCACTCCACCTCATACCACTTAATTAACCACATTTCATGTTACTTCGCTCCATTTCCTTGCAAAGTAGACGCCAAGGTGAGGCAGCCGTAGACATGTCATTTTGACAATGTATCGAATAAACTTCATGTTATACTATGATGCCTCAAAGTGGCTCTCTTCAATTAACCTCTTGAGTGATTTTCTTATTTTTTTGGATTTCACTAGGAATTTTAGGAATTTTTCTAAGGGGTCTAAAAGGGTCTATTGTGCACAAGTTATTCGCGTCGGACATAGTGGTCGCTTTTTAGGATGTTTGATCCACGGCGGGTAAAATCGACGCGTATCACACTTCCTTTTCTGGCGCTTACCAAGTTTTGAATCTCATCCACCAGAGTCGAAGTGTTTAATAGTTTCCATTTTAGAATTATGACAAATTCCAAAATTGTTTTTAGAAATATTTTATTGCTAATTAGAATCGCGTCCACGTGGGCCGTCGCGTTTCTGACCTTCCATCATATGAAGATCGACTCTCTTCATAAGATCGATTGTTTAATTTGAGTTTAGCATGGAGATGACCTACCTTTGGAGTTGAATAAGATTTGCTCTCCAGAAAGCCCTAGTTCTGACCGCCTAGAGGAGAATGCTTAATACTCCCGACTCACTGGATGAAAATTTCCAATGGGATTAGGAACTAGACTTGACCCTCTTTCCAGGGGTATAAATCTTGCATGTTTTGGTTAAGGTTTGGCCTACCTTAGGTCGACTCCAAGAAGAGCTATCTGCATAGATCGATGAAGACGCAACAGGGAAAAAGGCTCTGAGTTGGGGTGATTTCCTCCACCTTTGGTAATCAAGAACGGCCTCCCACGACCCCAACAATGTGCAATTTCATCCCCTAGGGTTTCATGACAAGTATATATGCATCTAGGGTTTTTAGAAGTCTCATTGGGTGTAGGAAAGGAAGGGTTGCGGTTTTGGGTTAACACCTTCCAATTTTTGATGATTTCTCACCCCAAAAGAGTGTGTGAGGTTTTAGGAAACCTCCCACCATGGTTAGGCACGAATTTGGGTTGCCAAGAAAGGCTTATTGCCTTGAGATTTGCCCTAATTACTTCTTTCTATTTTTAGCTAAATTAGGGTTACGAATTTTTGGTTATTTTTCTTGCTCCATTTTATTCTTTGGCCAAAAGTGATCCATTGGCACAATTCTGATAATGGGTCATCAATGCATGATGTTTGGAGTCTCTTTAACATTTTTATATAATTTATGATCACGTTTTATTTCCATGGTAACAGTTTTCCGACATGGTTTCCTAATTAGGATAATTAGTCACAATAACTCTTAAACATAGACCTAATGATTTTTATTGACTCAAACTTCTTGATGGGTCATTAGAGGATATTATTTGAAGTCCATCTATGGTTTTTATTTAATTTTATGACTCATCTAAGTATGTGTCATAACGATTTTTCGACTTATTCTTTAATTACGATAATAAGTCGCAATAATTTTTAATCTCAATCCAAAAGTTTTTTATTGGCCCACATTTCTTTATGGGTCACTAGAGAACATATTTAAAGTCTAACTATGATTTTTTACGACATTTTTAGATGTGTTTTTACATTTGGGATAACGGTGTGTACGTATTTAACTAGTTTTAAATTATTAAGTGGTCATATTTTCTATTTATCTCAAATTTCCAATTACTGTAATTCTCGAGGTGCTACATAGAAGTCTTGTTGTGTGTTGGGTGGAATTTGTAATTAGATATCCTTTAGTCCACCGTTCATGATTTAGAAAGGATCACAACTGCAGTTCTTATTTTTACTCCTTTCTGAATTTGCTGTGTTTGCTCATTCTTTGAAGCTGACCAACAAGTGTTCTTTAAATTCTGTCTGTGTAAACCTGCAGGAGGTTTGTTCCTGCATTTCCCCTCTTGTGAAGGGAAGACCTTGTTTAAGGTAGTTGTTGTACCCCTGTTGAGGGAAGACTTACTTGAGAGCAACTGGGCTTGTAATACCTCTCAAGGGTGAGAGAAGGCCAAGTTTTCCTGGCAGTTTGGTGAAATCTCAAGTGGTTTGCTTGAGGAATGGATGTAGGACTTCCATGTTGGAGGGGCCGAACCAGGATAAAATTCCTTGTGCATTTGTGTGATTGTTTCCGCCAATTTACACTTGAATCACACACTACACTAAATTCTAACAGTTCTATTTAGTGTTGTCTAATTTTAGATAAATTTTAAAAGATGTAGAAGTCCTATTCACCCCCCTCTAGGGCATTATTAGTGTCATCTCTATCCAACAAACGAAACAAGCCCTCAAGTGCCTAGCACCGGGCGACAGAGAATAGGTGGGGTAAACAACCATAACCAAGCGGCACGACTGACTAGTAACTAAGAAAAGCCCATCAACATAGGGCACGTATGACACACCTCTTGGAAACCCCCAGAAGGGTCGTCAGCCAAAACAGGCACACACACCATAGCCAGAAACTCGGCAACAAGAATGCGAACATAGGGGCGTCGCCTTCAGAAATAGAAGGCGACGACCAACTTGTCACAACCAGGTCGCGACAACCAAGATGTCGCCTTATGATCATATTGCAACGTATTAACCCATCACGTTCAACATCAGAAGGCCGAACCCCAAGCAGGCCAGCAGACCCACAGCCAAACAACACCAGAGAAAGAAGGGGACAAGCAAACCGTCACGACCCGAAGTAGAATGCGACACAATGTCGGTCACGACCAGAAGGCGACAACCTGGGTGAACCTTCAGATGATGAACACGATGTATCAATCTGCTGTGTTCACCCACTGAAGGCAGAGCCCTTGGGAAACACAGCCTCTAGGCTCACACCCACAAACCCAATAGTGCGACGACAACAGAAAACCAGTCTTGTGCCTAAGTTGGGGAAGACAAGTCCCCTAACCAACTTAGGCATAGAACACCATCGAAAAGGCCCAGAAATAGGGAAACAAAATAGGCTAGGCGAATGCGATGGCCATCCTCTCACTACCAGAATGTGACAGGAGACTCGTTGCCTTTTGACTGATGTCGCGACAGCCAACCTGTTGTGACCTTAGTCAGATGACCAAGATTAGGTATGGGGTCATCCCATGGTCTCCCAAAGCCACAAAACGACCACAAAGAGGGGAGGAAGGATTGCACACACACATGCACAACAGAAAAAGGCTCGAGGGGCACCAACCCCCCCTCTCCTCGCCCTCAAACCACAAGGAACTAAGTACACAAAGAGGGATCATGTAACACCCCATATAAGAATATGTTAAATGGACTAAATCAGTAGACTACTAACAACTTGGACTAGTCATTTTCGAAGCTCGAGTAGAAAAAGAACTCTGAAGTTAAGTGTGCTCTAGAATCCTGTCTGCTTAGGGTTTGATTGTGTGCTATATGTGAGCAGCGATGAGGACGTCACTTATATAAGAGGGTTAGATTGTAACACCCCATATAAGAATATGTTAAATGGACAAAATCAGTAGACTACTAACAACTCAGACTTGTCATTTTCAGAGCTCGAGTAGAAAAAGAACTCTGAAGTTAAGCATACTCAGGTGACCTTCCTGGGAAGTCTACCAACTGACACGGTTGTTGGGCCAGTTTACTAGTTGGGTCGTAACCGAGCACCACCGGCAAGCATCCACCCGTGTAAACCACAAGAAAATCCACGAGCACGGGGAGGATAGCTCGGAACCAAGCTCCATCTCCTCAAGACAAGAAGAGATCAAGAGATCCCTACCTGAACTTGAAGAGCCAGACCCATTGGGGCCCTTCACGTCGGAATGTTCATCTCCACCTCACTCCATGCCGCTCCAACACTCCCCCACAAGCATGCCGGCACCTCCACGCCCAAAACACTTAGGAGGGGAAAGAGAGAGCTCCCCCTCCACAGGGAGGAGGACAAAAATGGAGGAAGAAGAAGAAAGGGGAAGAAAGAGGTACTTGCAAGCCTTAGGGCCTCGTGACTGAGGTCGTGACAAGGAAGGCGTCACATTCTTAACAGAATGCGATAGGTACCTTGTCGTCGTCTTAAAAGTATCGACATGTCTTCTGATAGGCAGAGAACCTCCAGACCATGTGTCACACATGCATGTACCTCAGATGAACATGACACCTATTGCATCGCCTTCACACACATCCTTGTAGACACATGGCACACTAGCCACAAACAATGGGAACGTGACACAGGGGTCGTCACCAACACAACCAGAAGGCCATGCAGATCACGTCACGTTCAGAACATGACACCTCGATCCGTCGCGATCCCAAAAGACAAAGCCAAGAAGCTGAAACACAGCCCAAACACCGAGATCTTACAATGTAACCAATTTAAAACAAATTTTGTCCTCAAAATTAAGGGCAAAACCTGGTCAGAGAAAACAACAAGTGCAAAGAGACCACTAAGTCATACCTTAACCTCCTGGTGGTGACAACCACGACCCTGCCACAAACGGAAAGTCTAATCAGATAATCAACAGTTCATAGAGCACACCCCAAACAGCACGGAGCACACAATTGGGTGTCGATAGTTCCACAGGTGCGGCTCACACCAACCCGACCAGAAACCAACTGAAACCGCCAGTCTAAAACCATATGACTGGCCCCTCAACAGACCATGCTATTGACACCGACCGATCAGTAACTAACTCTGTCATCAGCAGAACTCGACAGAGTACACTGCTACTGATGGCAAGCCGAGAAAATGCCAAGAGGTCAGCCACAAAACTTTGCCAAACGGCCCCGCACTACTAGAAACATCTAACACCTACCATAAAGCCAAACGAGAGTCTCACAAGGGCGACCAGAAACCAAGAGTTGACAAGCCTGTGGAGAACACCGCAACATATAGAACAGTGACCGCCAAGACCACTAGATCTCACCCAAGCCATCATCGTGGTCCAAAAGGACACACAATGACTATGGAGCAACAAAAACCTAAATCGATTGCTCCACAGGCACCGTGCGAAAAGACAAAACCAGGAAAGTTGTCTGAGGTTGGGCCAAAACTGGGCAACTCAAGACGTCGGCAAACTGCACAGTCAAGCACTCGCAACCGAAAGGTCTCACGGCCTCCAAAGGAAGAGACTCTGCCTCCATCTTCTATACTACTAAACACTTTGCACGAGCAAAACTATCGAGAAGTTGGCATCGCATCCGCTACACTTGCACAATGCTAAGCATGGGTGTCACCAACCAACCACAAAAAAGCGTTTAGTCACAAGAACTGCGGTAACCATAGAGGTCGAGAACAACACCTCTACCTGAGAAAGACCCAAACCAGCACTGGGGACCACCTCTTAACACACTTGCTTCCCAAGCGAGAGAGAGAATCTAGACACTAGTTGTAATAATACGGTCGTTCGGATCTGGGTTTATCAGGTCTATATGTGGTGCTCTTGACCAAGAGATGGTCAATGTGCTATGTTTGGGTTTTCTGTGCACAGAGTGAGCAGTGTGGGCTGGATATGCCAGCCCAATTGCACTGCTGGTTCACTATTCTGAATTGTGTCGGAGTCAGGCGACGCGAATTGAACGCATTGGCTTCTTCCACCGCGATTCAGGGAACCGACTCTGTGATGCGCGTTGTGCGGTTGCTTTGTGGCATCGGCTAAGGCATACGCGTTTAAAGTTGGTAGACGCAGCGTTTGTCCCGGACGTGATTTGGATAAGTACTTTAAGTGCATCGTTTCACCCAGACAGAGCAGAAGATGCTCTGTCCGGCACAGGGGAGATGTTGTGAAGCTTCTTTGGCGAAGATTCTGACGTTTCCGACTCCGGTAGGCTCGTGCGGTGCAGAAACCACGCGAGGATGGTGTCCGGAGCGGGGGCGTGCCGTCGACGAGGAGGTTTTGGGCATTTTTTGGTGTCTTCTTCTAGTAGGGAGACTTCCTACCTTTGTTTAATGTCTTTTGGCATGTTTGAAATGGTTTAATGGGTTTAATGAGGGGTGGAGCATGTGTGGGTGGTTGGTTATGTTGTGGATTTTCTGTTTAAGGCTTTGGTTTAGAAATTAGAACCATGCATGTGTGGGTTTTCTTGTGGGGAGGTGGGTTCGGCCTGTGAGATGAACTCACTGTCTTAGTTGTCGTCCGAATAAGCCAACGTGTTCATGTTTGAACGCGTCGCTTTGAGTCGACGTGTTTTGGTTTTTTCTGTTGCGCAATGGCGGTGTTGGGGTCGCGTTTGCTTGACCCAATGCATTCATGTTGAAATGTGTTGGTGTGGACGGACACGATTATAGGTTGACCATGATTTTGACCGGTTTGCTCTAAAGGCATCGTGCTGGGCCGTCGCGACTTGGTCGTTTCGCTGGGCCCTGGCACGTTAAGGTTTGTAATGGCGTCCGAACAGGTGGACGTAATTTGAATAGCGTCGCTTGTGTTCGACGCGTTTCAACTTCCAAGGTTAGTTGTGGTGGCTGGGCAGTGAAGGTTCTGTGTGGACCTAGCCCTAGTCTATTGTTGTTCATTAAAGATTGTTGTAATCATTAATGTGTTAAGTTGTGTGTGTTGCCATGGAGGTCACCGGGTGACCAATGATAGGCAAGGTTATGTTATGTTGTTGTGATTCAAGTAAGTATCGGTGTAGGATGGCTTGAGGGTCACATGGTGGCTGGTGCTAAGCTAATCCTAACACTCGTGTGTCGTAGTTTGTGTGCTTACTGAGTTTGGTGGTCCGGCGCCTAATCCAGAATACATCTTCAGTCGGGTACCCCAGGTTCCTAGGAGAGCCAGGCACATGTGTTGTGCTCGGGGCATGTCCTAGTACGGTGTGTACCCTTGTGGTCTTAGTCGTCTTCCTGGACACCCACTGTGATACCCCGAAATTTTATTCATTTTATATTATGCATGTGTTATTTACCTGTTTATGTATATAGTGTATGTATTAAAATGTGCATATTTCAATTTCTAAATTTCTCATGTGCATATGTAAGTATATATATACATTATTTTCTGTGAATGTAAGTAAGTAACTAATCTTGTACGTGTTGTACATATTTAGAAAACATATATAGTATATTTAAGTAATGTGTGCATGCAAATATGTGAATTTTTCTATACATCTTATAGGTATACATGAGTTAACTTTTATTGCATGTAATGTGTATATAGGTACATATTGTATTTATTTATTCCATTCATATTATATGTAACTATGATGCATAAATGTTAAACATATATATATATATGTATATGTTTAACATTATACATATGATAACTACCTATTTCAGTCCCCATTTAAACTGGTTATGATGCAATTGTGTGTTTGTGTTGATGTTGTTTCAATTCTGGCCGAAATACCCAGTTGGCGGCAGGACACTATGCCGCTGACTGCCAAGCCAGGGTTGGTATCCAGATTGATGGACGCCAATCCCTCTGTGGGAGGCACCCTGGGTGGACGCCAATCACCTATTGGCGGCACCAGATGTGGACGCCAAGTTTATTGCTTGCTGACGGTTTCTGATTTGGTAACGCTCTCATTTTGCCCAGTTCTTGTTTAGGAAACCCATCACAAACCGTAGGAGACCTACCCTTAAGTGTACCCCGACCTCATGGCTTATAAAAATCTCTCTTTCGACCATGGAAAGTCTTTTTGGTCTTTGGGGAGAGCTAGGGTTTTTGTGTGTGAACCTTGACCTTGGAGGAGGTGGATCCGGCGACTGGAGGAGTTTTCCGGCGATCTACACCAACTGGAGGGTAGCCCACACATAGGAGGAGCATCCCCAACTCCATGGAGCAAGCTACATCAACAGAAGAACCGGATTGACGGCAGTTTTGAGCACCCTCTTGGCCTGGCCGAGGAGGGCTTCACTGACGAATATAGATCTCTGTAGATTTATTTAGAGGCAAGTACTTTATAGATGTCAACCCTACACATGTCCCCTTAGGTCCTAGCATTTTTTCGGATTTTTCTTCGTGTCCTGGACTCTCCAAATTCCCCTTGCATGTGTGTGCTGCCTGTGTAGTCTGCTGACAGGATATTGGAGGCAACATCCTATGCCGCCAAGATCCTGTGTTGGCGGTAGGAGATTGTGCCGTTGACACAGTAGGCGGCCTGCACTATGCCGCCAAGTTCATCAGAATTCTGAAATACTACTGTTTGATCTCTTTAAGGTCTTGGTTTACTTCCGGGAATTTGTACATGCTGTAAATTTATGTGTGGTCAGTAACAGTCTTTAAGTCATATCATGAGGACGAGGTGAATTTCTGTAATATGTTCTATTGATTAAAATTCCTATAATCGGACAATAAGTATAAATTGACCATGATAAATCTTGAATATTTAGATCCAGTGTACGTTAGGATTTCATAGATTTTCCATGTAAATATGATGTCTAATTTCATGTTTGGAAACTATTAAATATCACTATTGTCTAAGAATATGGAATTTGATGAAATTTGGATAGAAATGCATGAAATCTGCCCTAATTATAAAAATTAGTTGTACTGATCCGAAAAATCTAAAAATTTACCCATGTGACATGTAATCTATATGAAGCCTATGATAAGAGTTTCGTACGATTTTGATAACATTGAGTACTATTATTAGTTTTGTGATGATAATTGACATAAGGAGTATGTTTAAGTTTAATCACGTGAAATCCTTTGAGTAACAGTATGATTAGGTTGTTTTATAAGTTAGTGAGCACTGTAAACAGAAGCATCAAGTACTGTGAAGGAAAACATGTGGAATTAAGTTAAAGTGCATGTAATGAGTTAAAACGTGTAATCATGTAAATTTTAGTATTAATAGCATGTTAACATACTGTTTTGAGTTGTTATCAATGTTGAATAATAAGATTTAAACTCTGTAACCTGAAATAGAATTATCATTCAAAGTGCATGTGTAGAAAAGGGTTAAAGTGTGAATTATGAGTGAGTAAATAGTGATAAATTGAGAAAATGTGCTTAAGGTAAAATTGGGCCAAATTGACACTGCTACCATAGGGGTCTGAGAGTTGTACCATAGAAAAGTCCCTATGGAAGGCTCAATGTTGTGAAATAAATCCTATGGTCATTAGGATGAAATCCTAGAGGTGAACAAGTTCCACTAGTTTGGGTGGAGAGGGTTTCTCTCGGTTCTGCGGAGTTACCTAGATTTTATCATTGCATTTCCTAGGTGATGAATAAGTGATATGCGAGTGTGATTTATGCTATGTGCTAAATTCTCCTCTAGTTGGTAGTTAGGACTATGTGTCATGGCAACTTAAGAAATAAAATGTGAATAAAGTAATGTGACATGTGAATATGGCATGTGGTAAGTGCCCATGATGCACGTGGTAAGTGCAATGATGTGACATGTGATAAATCAAAGTGCAAGAGAAAAAATGTGAAAAATTGTGAAAGAATATGTAAGGAAGAGGAAATGTTAATGAGAGTGTAATTGCATGTGAAAACTAATGTAAAATGCATGTATATATATGTATATTTATTCATGTTATTCATATGTTAACATCATAATTGTAATATTATGTTTAATATTATGTGATATAGTTTAATAATCTCCATATGGTAGCATATATGAATATGTGCATGCAAACATGTAAAGTAATACAATGTGAAAAAATGAGCATGTAGAATTGTCAAATGAATAAGATGACACGTGAACAAGTGTCAATCCATGTAATTATGTTTGATTAATGTCAAAATAGCAAATGAAATGTATAAATAAATGAGAAAAGTGCATGTGAAACATGAATAGATATCATGTTAGGTTGCTATCTACTTTATGCTTAATTCCACCTTCTAATTGATAGAGTTATTCAAGGATATGGATAATGTTTAGATTAATAAATCATGTTACATAATAGGTGTTTAAGAGTGCATATGTTCATGTCATGTATGTACTAATATGATTATGCTTAATTATGATAGAATGTTTAGTATCATGTTATGTAGTTATTAAAAAGCATGTGTAAGTGTCATGAGAGTATGATAAATTTTAGGTTAAAATAGCAAGTTAATTGTGTGATAACATGATATAATTGCATGAGGAATTGACTAGATAACATGCTAGGAGTATTCGTTATCTTGTACATAACCTTATGTTTAAATTGGTAAAAATGGTACAATGATACGATAAAGATTTAAACCATGTATCATAGGATATATCATGTGTAGAGAACTTATGTAGGTGTATGTTAGCTTCCATGATTAATATGAGCATGTGTTAACTAGGAATATGTTCGTGAGAATTATGTGTGTAATTGACCATAAGAAGTATGTGCCCTGAAAATTGTAATGGATATAATGATAGCATGTGTTCCTTATTGTTGGTAGCTTAGTGTATATGAGATATGTGTAAGGTTGATGTTTTAGATTACTTGTTGAATCTTTTAAGACTCATACTTGCTTCGGCATACATGTGTGACAGGTGGTTCCGTACCTGAGAAGAGTGTAGTGAAGGTCGACACCGGAATCGAGGAGTAATGAATGTGGAGACCTTTTAGTAGTTATTTTATTTCATAGTATAAATAATGTCATCACATGGACAATGTAATAGACAATGTTTCTTGTGGAATTGTAATAATGTAGACTTGTCATTTACTTTTGTTATAGAGACTGTGGAATAATGTGATGATGATGGAATAAGATGAGTAGTTCTTTCTTTTATTTCCACTGTACTCAATTATATTCATGTACATATCAACCTATCATCTAGTGTTGGGTTATTATCCCACTGTAATGACGCCCTTTGTACCGATGATGATTGGTATAATCGTACCGGTATAAAGAGGGTCGTGACAGAGATGGTATCAGAGCACCAAGGTTGAGACTGTACATGAATAGACCATCATGTTACAATATTGCAAAGTCTTTATAGGAAATTGTCCATATATGTAGAAAGTAATAATAATGAATGAAAGATAGATAAGATAATGGCTAGAATTAAGTGATTTAAATTCTCACAAGTTAATTGTTTTGCAGGCAATGACTAGCAACAGTAAGCGTGAGGCTAGGGCTAGAGAGCATGAAGAGAGGCGCAAGGTGAGAAACTTCATAATGGGACTCAGGCCAGCATTGAGAGCGAGACTTTTGGAATGCGACCCCAGCACTCTTGATGAGGTTCTCAGGACATCAAGGTTTGCTGCCTCTTCAGCTAGCGAGAGACCCAAGTGTATGCACTGCAATAAACACCATGGCGGAAATCTATGTTGGATAAAGGAAGGAAGGTGCCTCAAATACAGCAGCAAGGACCAACGGATTAGAGAATGTCCGAGGTTGAAGAAGTTTGATCCCCGGTTTGCTACAGCATCGGCAACAGAGGAGTCAGCAGCAGAGCCACAAGCACCAATCAAGAAGAATGAGGATTACATCTTATTTCTGGAGATGACATCGACGACGTCACCACAGGTACTCGATTTGATCTTCGAGGATGAAGACCTTTTTCAAGGCGGGGGGGATTGTGATAATCCGAAATTTCATTCATTTTATATTATGCATGTGTTATTTACCTGTTTATGTATATAGTGTATGTATTAAAATGTGCATATTTCAATTTCTAAATTTCTCATGTGCATATGTAAGTATATATATACATTATTTTCTATGAATGTAAGTAAGTAACTAATCTTGTACGTGTTGTACTTATTTAGAAATCATATATAGTATATTTAAGTAATGTGTGCATGCAAATATGAGAATTTTGCTATACATCTTATAAGTATATATGAGTTAATTTTTATTGCATGTAATGTCTATATAGATACATATTGTATTTATTTATTCCATTCATATTATATGTAACTATGATGCATAATTGTGTATATATATGTAAGTTCATCTTGTGCAAATGATAATTATCTATTTTGGATATGTTAAATTGTTTATGATGTGTATGATGCCTAAATAATAATGTGCATAGTGCATGTATCTAAATGGTGTAAGCATGAATATATATATATATATATATATATATATATATATATATATATGTTTAACATTATACATATGATATCTACCTATTTCAGTCCCCATTTAAACTGGTTATGATGCAATTGTGTGTTTGTGTTGATGTTGTTTCAATTCTGGCCGGAATACCCAGTTGGCGGCAGGACACTGTGCTGCTGACTGCTAGGCCAGGGTTGGCGTCCAGATCGATGGATTCCAATGCCGCTGTGGGCGGCACCCTGGGTGAACGCCAATCACCTGTTGGCGGCACAAGATATGGACGCCAAGTTTATTGCTTGCTAACAGTTTCTGATTTGGTAATGCTCGCATTTTGCCCTGTTCCAGTTTAGGAAACCCATCCCAAACCTTAGGAGACCTACCCTTAAGTGTAACCCGACCCCGTGGCTTATAAAAATCTCTTTCTTTCGGCCGAGGGAAAGTCTGTTTGGTCTTTGGGGAGAGCTAGGGTTTTTGTGTGTGAACCTTGACCTTGGAGGAGGTGGATTCGGTGACTGGAGGAGTTTTCCGGCGATCTACACTGATTGGAGGGTAGCCCACACATTGGAGGAGCATCCCCAACTCCGAGGAGCAAGCTAAATCAATAGAAGAACCGGATTGAGGGCAGTTTTGAGCACCCTCTTGGCCTGGCCGACGAGGTCTTCACCGATGAATATAGATCTCTGTAGATTTATTTAGAGGCAAGTACTCTATATATATGAACGCTACACATGTCCCCTTAGGTCCTAGCATTTTCTCGGATTTTTTCTCGTGTCCTGGAATCTCCAAATTCCCTTTGCATGTGTGTGCTACCTATGTAGTCTGCTTCCTGTGCCGCCAAGATCCTGTCATGGCGGTAGGAGATTGTGCCGTTGACATAGTAGGCGGCCTGCACTGTGCCTCCAAGTTCCTCAGAATTCTGAAATACTACTGTTTGATCACTTTAAGGTGTTGGTTTGAGTTCCGGGTATTTGTGCATGTTGTAAATTTTATGTGAGGTCAGTAACAGTCTTTAGGTCATATCATGAGGACGAGATGAATTTCTGTAGTATGTTCTATTTATTAAAATTCCTGCAATCGGACAATAAGTGTAAATTGACCATGATAAATCTTGAATATTTAGATCCAGTGTACGTTAGGATTTCATAGATTTTCCATGTAAATATGATGTCTAATTTCATGTTTGGAAACAATTAAATATCACTGTTTTCTAAGAATATGGAATTTGATGAAATTTGGATAGAAATGCATGAAATCTACCCTAATTATAAAATTTAGTTGTACTGATCTGAAAAATCTGAAAATTTACCCATGCGACATGTAATCTATATGAAGCCTATGATAAAAGTTTCGTACGATTTTGATAACACTGAGTACTGTTATTAGTTTAGTGATGATAATTGACATAATGAGCATGTTTATGTTTAATCACGTGCAATCCTTTGAGTAACAGTATGATTAGGTTGTTTTATAAGTTAATGAGCACTGTAAATAGAAGCATCAAGTACTCTGAAGGAAAACATGTGGAATTAAGTTAAAGTGCATGTAATGAGTTAGAACCGTGTAATCATGCAAATTTTAGTATTAATAGCATGTTAACATACTGTTTTGAGTTGTTATCAATGTTGAATAATAAGATTTAAACTCTGTATCCTGAAATGGAATTATCATTCAAAGTACATGTGTAGAAAAGGGTTAAAGTGTGAATTAAGGGTGAGTAAATAGTGATAAATTGAGATAATGTGCTTAAGGTAAAATTGGGCCAAATTGACACTGCTACCATAGGGGTCTGAGAGTTGTACCATAGAAAAGTCCCTATGGAATGCTCAATGTTGTGAAATAAATCCTAAGGGCATTAGGATGAAATCCTGGAGGTGGACAGGTTCCACTGATTAGGGTGGATAGGGCTTCTCCCAATTCTGTGGAGTTACCTAGATTTTATCACCGCATTGCCTAGGCGATGAATAAGTGATATGCAAGTGTGAATTATGCTATATGCTAAATTCTCCTCTAGTTGGTAGTTAGAACTATGTGTCATGGCAACCTAAGAAATAAAATGTGAATAAAGTAATGTGACATGTGAATATGGCACGTGGTAAGTGCCCATGATGCACGTGGTAAGTGCAATGATGTGACATGTGATAAATGAAAGTGCAAGAGAAAATATGTGAAAAAGTGTGAAACAATATGTAAGGAAGAGTAAATGTTAATGAGAGTGTACGTGCATGTGAAAACTAATGTAAAATGCATGTATATATATGTATATTTATTCATGTGTTAACATCATAATTGTAATATTATGTGATATAGTTTAATAATCTCCATATGTTAGCATATATGAATATGTGCATGTAAACATGTAAAGTAATGCAATGTGGAAAATGAGCATGTAGAATTGTCAAATGAATAAGATGGCATGTGAACAAGTGTAAATCCATGTACTTAGGTTTGATTAATGTCAAAACAGAAAATGAAATGTTTAAATAAATGAGAAAAGTGCATGTGAAACATGAATAGATATCATGTTAGGTTGCTATCTACTTTATGCTTAATTCCACCTTCTAATTGATAGAGTTGTTCAAGGATATGGATAATGTTTAGATTAATAAATCATGTTACATAATAGGTGTTTAAGAGTGCATATGTTCATGTCATGTATGTACTAATATGATTATGCCTAATTATGATAGAATGTTTAGTATCATGTTATGTAGTTATTAAAAAGGATGTGTAAGTGTCATGAGAGTATGATAAATTTTAGGTTAAAACAACAAGTTAATTGTGTGATAAAATGATATAATTGCATGAGGAATTGACTAGATACCATGCTAGGAGTATTCGTTATCTTGTACATAACCTTATATTTAAATTGGTAAAAATAGTGCAATGATATGATAAAGATTTGAACCATGTATCATAGGATATATCATGTGTAGAGAACTTGTGTAGGTGTATCTTAGCTTCCATGATTAATATGAGCATGTGTTAACTAGGAATATGTTCGTGAGAATTATGTGTGTAATTGACCATAAGAAGCATGTGCCATGAAAATTGTAATGGATAGAATGATAGTATGTGTTCCTTATTGTTGATAGCTTAGTGTATATGAGATATGTGTAAGGTTGATGTTTTAGATTACTTGCTGAGTCTTTTAAGACTCATACTTGCTTCGGCTTACAGGTGTGACAAGTGGTTCCATACCTGGGAAGAGTGTAGTCAAGGTCGACACCGGAATCGAGGAGTAATGAATGTGGAGACCTTTTTGTAGTTTTTTTATTTCATAGTATGAATAATGTCATCACATAGACAATGTATTAGACAATGTTTCTTGTGGAATTGTAATAATGTAGACTTGTCATTTACTTTTGTTATAGAGACTGTGGAATAATGTGATGATGATGGAATAAGATGAGTAGTTCTTTCTTTTATTTCCGCTGTACTCAATTATATTAATATACATATGAACCTATCATCTAGTGTTGAGTTATTATCCCACTGTAATGACGCCCTTTGTACCGATGAGGATTTGTATAATCGTACCGGTATAAAGAGGGTTGTTACACCCTCATTCCTATGTTTGAGTTGTACGTCCGGCTGAGGGAAAGATGATTGTGGGTAGTGACTTGTGTTTGTGTGTGTGCAGTCTCTTGTAGCACACTCGTGGTTGGGGGACGGACACTGATAGACGTACTGGTCGACAGCTAGTCCTGTGTACCAGTTCCTCACTTTAGTGAGCTCGGGCCGGAGTCCCTAATGGTGCCAGGCTTGGACCTGCAGCGGTGTGGTCTGCAGGTGTGGTGTTGGTTGGTCTTCACTTTTGGTTGGTTTACTTTGTGTGCTTGTGGAGCTGTAGCTAGACTGTGTGGTCCGTGGCTATGAGACTGAGAGGTGGTTCTTGTGTTGTTTTTGGAAGGTCCCTACTGAGCCAGTGACATGTTGAGGCTCACTCCCTTAATGCTCTTTTTAGGGGTTAGCCAGTTCCGTATGGCTCGAGGAGGAGTCGTGGCATATTTGTACCACCAGCAATAGAGTTAGTAATGTAGTGTGAACTTGTGCTCCCTTAGGGTATGCCCCAGGTAGTTGTACTCTTTTAATTAGACATGTAATAATGTATTGGGACAATTGTACTTTGTTGTATACAGATATGAGCACATGTACTTTCTTGTTTCTAATACTGTTGTTGTTGTCTTTTATATTCTTACTGGACACTTGTGCGAGCTATCCCTTGCGATACTTCGGTCCAATCGTGGGAGGCGGACTTGGATATGGAGCCTTATTGGGTATAGATATCTAGGGCCCTTACAGTTTGTATCAGAGCAATGGTCCAGTTAGAATATGAAAAGACATTGAGGTTACAATGTCCCAAAACATGGATTAATGTCCACTGCTAGTAGTAAGACTGCGGTTTTATGTGGTTTAAAGATGTTTTCACGTGAGTTTTGTCATGTGAGTTGTGTGTTTGTTTTTATAAGTTTGGCAGTTACTGGTAGTAGCTGAGAGAAGATTTGGTTAGAGGAAAACCAGTTTGTGAAATGTGTATAATTGTTTGCACATTTGGCAGTTGTTAGTAATGGCAGAGAAATGGTAAGATTAATGGTATAAGTTGAGTGGTTATACCAGTGCGCCAGTTTGCAGTTAAAGGTTAGTTTTTGCAAGGTTTATAGTTATAGAAATTGAGAAGATTAGTGAATTCAGATATGGGATTCAGTAAAGATGTTTTAGTGAGGTTTAGAGTTGGCAGAGACAGGTATAAGGTAATGATGTGATGGAATGGTAGTGAGAACATGGTTATAAAGAGGAATAGAACAATGTGATAAGGATTATTAAGTGTGCGAATTGTGATTGAGGGCCTTGGCAGAGGTAATTACTATGTTTGAGATCAATGTTAAAAAGTGTTAAGGAGTAGCTTGGGTAATAATGTGATTAGTGATATGGAAAGATTTAGAATAAATAAGAGAGGCAGATTAGCTCCAGATAAGGTATTGGTAAGTAGAGGAGCAGTGAATTGTGAAAGTTAGATTAAGAGTGCTTTGTGATTAGAGACGGTTGCAGTAAAGAGTTTATGAATAGTGTTGTTGTGAATAATGATGATAATGGAAAATTTGATATAGAGATCTATGTAAGCATGTGCTGAGGTGATTAGTTGGGTAAAGAAAGAGTAAAGGAAGAATAGTATGTAATTGGAATTTTCTAAGAATTTTACAAGAAAAATATTTATTTGATAAATGGCAATTTGTGAAGGTTTCACAAAATGATTTGTAAATGATTATAGTGTTGAAGATAAGATTAGTAATGTTTAGTAGTTGTATACAGTTTGTGAGAACATAGAGGTAAAGTTTGTGTCAGAAAAAGATTAAGGTTAAAGTTAAGAATAATTGGAATAAGTTAGAGTTATGCAAGTTAGAATAGAAAGAGATGAATCAGTTGAGAAACAGTTAAAGAATATCGAGTTGAGAGGAACAAAAAGGCAGATGTTGAGATTGTAAAGCAGTAGTGTGGAACAGAGGAATTAGGCAGAGCAGATCCTTGTGTCTAAGAAAAGGGTATTCAGATTCCGGTTTCAGCAATGTTACAGTAAAAGGTAATTGTGTGTTAAGAAATGTTATAGTGCAAATGGTATGATGAGATTAGTCAGATAGTGGAATAATTAGAGGGAAAATCTTTGCAGAAATAGTATTATATTTGATATGATTGTCAGTATAGCCTAAGCCCAATGTTATTGATTAAAGGAAGAAAGAATGTGGCAGATTATAAAATGATAATAGTTAGATAATCCAAGCAATATGTAGTAAACGTTTATGTGGAAATGTGTAGAAAGTGATTCAAATGGATATATGAGTTTTATTATAAAGGTATTTCCAGTGTTTGATGTGAAAGCTACAACAGGTCAGTTAAAGAATAGTGAGTAGATTAAAATATGGCAAAATAAGAACAGAAAGAGCAAAGAATGTATAGAAATTAGAATTGTTAATTATAGAAAAGAAAAGTGTGATTAGTTAAACAATGAAAAATTTGGAATCAGGTGGCACATGATTAAGGAAAAATTTGGTAAAGTTGAAAATGGAATATGTGCAGGGTTAGTTGAACAGTTTTATTCCCGATAATAGAATGTTGTGTCACAGCATTGAGAATGGAAATTGTGAAGAGTTATGAGTTGGTTTGTTGAGTTAGTTAGAGAATATTGTCTGAAGTAAGGTAAGTATGTAAATAGTAAAACATATCAATAACAGTATGTCAGAAATTCAGTGTGGCACAGATATAGTTGAAGCATTACAGAAAGTAGTGCAGAAATTCAGGTATGTTTCCCCAGTGATAATGAAGGGAATAAGATGATTTGAGAAATAAATAAAGATAGAGTTTAGTCCAACTGAAGTCAGAGTAATAATGGAAATGGAAAGTTAATGAAGGTAATACAAAGAACAGAGTTTATGAAATGTTCTGTCAAGTATCCGGTGTAATCAGAGTGGCGCAACGGAATCATGGAAAGCAAGAAAGATTTATTATTCGCATGTTACTAGAGATTTGATTGATTAAAAGATAGTTTGAGATTTTTGGCACAATTAAGGAAAGAAGCAGAGATTTTTTAGTCAGATATGAGTTAAGGCAGTATGAGTAAGATAGTATAAAGAGACAGGAAATTAAAGAATGGTAATTGGTTCTTTTGAGAAAATTGGTAATTGAGAATGTGAATACAGATGAAACAGAGTATCAGTTGCCAGTGACAAGTAGAGAAGGAAAGGCATTGAGAAATTTGAGAATTTACAACAAAGTTTAGTATGGCAGAGCACCTAAGGGTGGTAGTGTTAAGTGAAAGGTTTTGAGCAAGAGAAGCGGCACATAATGAAATGTTCCAATCACAGCCAAGAAAATGTGGAAGCAGGTTGACTCCATGGAGAAAAAGTGCCAATAGCAAGGAAGAATTGCATACAACTGAGAGATATAGAAAGAGCAGATTGCAGTAATCGGGTAGAGCAGCTATGAAAGAATTAAAGAGAAAGGAAAGCAGAACAAGCACAGAAATGAGCAGATTGAAATGGTTTGAAAGGCAAGTGCAGAGAAAGTGTATCCTACTTGTTCTGTATATGGATTTGTTTCTTTTTAGGTGTTAGTCTGACTTGCCGTGGTTTCGTCCTAAATGTCGGGGACGACATTTCTTTTGAGGTGTTAGTAATGTAATAATATGGTCATTCGGATCCGGGTTTATCAGGTCTATGTGTGGTGCTCTTGACCAAGAGATGGTCAATGAGTTGTGTTTTGGTTTTTGTGCACAGAGTGAGTAGTGTGGGCCGGATATGCCAGCCCAATTAAATTGCTGGTTCACTGTTTTGAACTGCGTTGGAGTCAGGCGACGCGATTTGAACGCGTCGGCTTCTTCTGCCACGATTCAAGGAACCGACTCTGTGACGCATGTCGTGCGGTTGCTTTGTGGCGTCAGCTAGGGTAGACACAATTAAAGTTGGTAGACGTGGCATTTGTTTCGGACGCGATTTGGATAAGTGCTTTAAGTGCATCGTTTCGCCTAGGCTGAGTAGAAGATGCTCCGTCCGGAGCAGGGGAGATGCTGTGAAGCTTCTCTGGCAAAGATTTTGGCATTTCCGACTCTGGTTGGCTCGTGCGGCACAGGAACCATGCGAGGATGGTGTCTGGAGCGGGGGCGTGCCGTCAATGAGGAGCTTTTGGGCGTTCTTTAGTGTCTTCTTCCAGTAGGGAGACTTCCTACCTTTGTTTAATGTCTTTTGGCATGTTTGAAATGGTTTAAGGGGTTTAATGTGGGGTGGAGCATGTGTGGGTGGTTTGTTATGTTGTGGATTTTCTGTTTAAGGCTTTGGTTTGGAAATTAGAACAACGCATGTGTGGGTTTTCCAGTCGGGAGGTGGGTTCGGCCTGTGAGCAGAACCCACTGTCTTAGTTGAAACGCGTCCGGATAAGTCGACGCATTCATGTTTGAACACGTTGCGTTGAGTCGATGCATTTCGATTTTGCTGTTGCGCAATGGCGGTGTTGGGGTCACATTTGCTTGACCCGACGCATTCATGTTGAAACGCGTTGGTGTGGACGGACGCGATTATAGGTAGACCGTGATTTTGACCGGTTTGGTCTAAAGGCATCGTGTCGGGCTGACGCGACTTGGTCACATCACTGGGCCCTGGCACGTTAAGGTTTGTAATGGCGTCCGAACAGGTGGACGCAATTTGAATAGCATCGCATGTGTTCGACGCATTTCAACTTTCGAGGTTAGTTGTGGTGGCTGGGCAGTGAAGGTTCTATGTGGACCTAGCCCTGATATGTTGTTGTTCTTTAAAGATTATTGTAATGATTAATGTGTTAAGTTGTGTGTGTTGCCATGGAGGTCAAGACTAATGACAGGTAAGGTTATGTTATGTTGTTGTGATTCAAGTAAGTATCGGTGTAGGATGACTTGAGGGTCACATTGTCACTGGTGCTAAGCTAACTCTAACACCGTGTGGTCGATGGTTTATGTGTTTAGCCAGAGTTTGGTGTGTCCCGGTCGATGTCTAATCTGAATACCTCTAGCTGAGGGAAAAATGACTGTGGGCAGCGACTTATATTTGTGGGTGTGCAGTCGTTTATAGCACGCTCGTGGTTGGGGGATGGACACCGATAGACGTACTGGTCCCCAACTAGTCCTATGTTCCAGTGCCTCACTTTAGGGAGCTCAGGCCGGAGTCCCTAAAGGTGTCAGGCTTAGACCTGCAGCGGTGTGGTCTGCAGGTGTGGTGTTGGTTGGTCTCCACTTTTGGTTGGTTTACTTTGTGTGCTTGTGGAGCTATAGATGGACTGTGTGGTCCATGGCTACGAGATTGCGAGGTGGTTCTTGTGTTGTTTTTGGGAGGTCTCTACTGAGCCAGTGACGTGTTGAGGCTCACTCCCTTATAGCTCTTTTCAGGGGTTAGCCAGTTCCGTGCGGCTCGAGGAGGAGTCGTGGCAGACTTGTACCACTAGCAGTAGAGTTAGTAATGTAGTGTGAGCTTGTGCTTCCTCGGGGTATGCCCCAGGTAGTTGTACTCTTTTAATTGGACATGTAATAATGTATTGGTACAGTTTGTACTTTTTTTTATACAGATACGAGCACATGTACTTTCTTGTGTCTTATATTGTTGTTGTTGCCTTTTATATTCTTACTGGACACTTGTGCGAGCTATCCCTTACGAGACTTCGGTCCGATCGCGGGAGGCGGACTTGGATATGGAGCTTTATTGGGTATAGATATCCAGGGCCGTTACACTAGTCATGACCAAAGTCTGGGGTACCATCGATAAGGCTACCTAGACAAAGCAAAGCAGCCACCACACATCGATAATGGTAAAACCACAACAAAAAGGTCAGCACACGAGTCCCAAAAGCAGAAAACTCAACGCCTCCAACACAACGCAAATGCGCAAAACAACAATCGAATTAGAAAACAAAACCCACGGCATCGCCCATGGTGCCACCACAAGCACCAAAACCCGCCGAAGTGTAGCACGCACAACTACCCTAATGGCCCCAAAACGGCACTGGGCCCATAGGAGGGGACTCACCATCGGAGACCCACAAGAGAAACACACAAAAAGCCAACAGCTTCCAGAGTGCCACAACCACAACGTCTCTAGGAAGCACCCAAACACGAAGCACTCTTCCTACCACCACAGGCAGAGAGGGCCACACACTAAACGGCGACGAGTACCCCCAAAGCACAGACTGAGGCACAAGCAAAACACACACCGGAATGACGCATGCACAAGCAAACCAAACAAAAGATGACCGATGCTACCTCAAGCTAAACAACAAGGCACATTGCCCTAAATCATCCAGCTAGGTAACAAGGAACCAACACAGCAACGGAGGGCACAAATAGGTACACTGTGAACTATCGCACCACAATAAACTATGTGCACGAGGGGAGCAACCAGCTCGACCTCAAAACAGCTCAAGGGAAAGAACCTTCTCAAAAAGGTCACCACGGTGCACAACACGGCACCAAATGCCATGGTAGAGCACCACCACCCCGAGCAACCCACAAAAAGCAGAGAAGGTACGCATGCAACATGCCTCATTTGCACACGAAAAAGGAAAACTACAACACAAGGCAAGCATTCACATAAGAAGTATAGCCAACCAAACACCCACGATACTCGCCAACCAACTGTTTGTAAGAGCGCATTGGGCATGGGAGAACAAGCGGAAACAACTGAAACCACAAGGACACACGTGGTCCTGCCAGCACAACCAAGAGACTTGGAAGCGAACAACGTGGCAAACTGGCCAACACAGGACCACACACATGGTCATGGTCCCTCACCTTGACCAAGGGAAGACAAGCAAACTGGACGCAACAGAACCAATAAAACTACACAACACAATAGAGTGATAGTGCAACACAACCAAGACGAGCACAAGGCAGAATAGTTATGGAAAGAAAGTACCTCCGCCAAACCAACAGGTGGAAGCTCTGAGAAAACATCACCAGAGCTCGCAACCCAACCAACCAACAACACAGATCTTCAGAGAGAATGCCGCAGCAAGTAGAAACAACACATGCCAATTCTTGGAGAACCTCTGCCAGAACCACCAAGGCACAGTTCTAGGAAAATTTGTCAAAATGCACTAGCCAAAACAGCAGCATACCTCAGACCTTGAGGTAGCACAACAACAATATAAACAAGCACGGAACAGTCCTGGGAGAAACCCTCACCAAGAAAACAACAAATGGTTCTAAGAAACCTTCCCAGAACATAGGGAAACCAAGCGATGCACCTCAGACCAAAGGGCAATGCAACAACAACCAGATACTAGGACAACATAGATCTGGGGAACCTCACTTCCTCTATAGCCAACAAAGAAGAAGTTCGGGACCACCTCACTGGAGCTCACAACTAGCCAGCACAAGGCCGACAAACAAGCACAACCAAGTGTCACAGCACTCAACCAGCATTGCAACACGGCACACAGAATATCTGCTTAGCCCAAGCAATGACACTGACTGAGCAGAGCACAGCGCGCAACAGTGCACAGACACGAGACCACAACATCACAACACACATCCCAACAACATGGGGACAGCCAACACGACAAGGACACCTTCAACCGGTTCCACAAACAACAACCCTGCACCAGTGAAGGTCACACCACGTGCAAGCTCTCTCAGCTTCATGACATCCACATGCAAACGTGCAACCAGCCGACAAAACCAACGGCAGCACGAGAAAATTGGACGACCACACTCATCGCACGTACACTCAAAAACAACAGTAACTCTCCCACAGTTCACAACCAGACCATGCTGAGGAGCCACACACCTACAATACATAACAAAAAGCTCACACAAAAACCAACAACCATGGACAGGGCAGCAACGTACTAGTACTTTTCTTTGGGAACAACCATAGTTAATAACTCATTACAAATATCATCGGACCCCTGAGCTCTGATACCACTATAACAACCAGATCTCACAACCCTTGCCAAGGACCCCCGAAGGCCATGTCGCCACCCACGGATCCGAAGACCCAAAAGCGTTAGAATTTAGTCCAGTGAGATAAGCAATGAATTCAAATAACTAGAACATGAAAGTTCGTACATTAATAAATAAAAATGTACAATATGTCTCAATTAAAAGTACATGTACAGAAAGAAAAGTGCAGCCCTTAAGGACATACCCTGAAGACTTGCAAAAGGTAACTCTCAACCCACACACTACTAGAGCTCTCATGCTCACACTCTCACACTGCTAGCAAGGCACGGCGGAACCAACCGCCACCGCATCAATAGTTCGACACTGAACTCCTGCGACAGCGAGTCCCTACCTGAAGGAGTAGGGGGGTGAGCCTCACGAACAAGGAGGCCCAGTAGGAATAACCAATCCCTTACTAGCCAGAGCAGCAGAAAATCCAAAGAAAGTGGAAGCAACAACACTGAAAAGATGTAAAACGAAGGAACACCTACAACAGGGTACTACAAAGCAGCAAAAATAGAGCAACGCCATGACCCACAACCAGGGTCGGTCACACGACTCTTACAGAACTAATAGAGTAGGGCATGATGCGGAAGCAACCCTCGGCACATGCACATCAAGATGAAAAGCTCATAGAACAACCAAGAAACCACGTGAGACCAGAGTCTCACAACACAAGCACATCCATCCTAAACCTTCACGTGGTTAGGAAGTCACATAGATATGTGTCACCACGAACTGCACCGAGCAACCACGTGAGAAGGACGTCTCACCACAAGCACAGCCACCTCAGACCTCCACAAGGTCCAGAGCTCACAAACAGAACCACCCTGGACCCCGAACACACCGCGAGGTCGGAAACCACACATACCGGCGCCACCACGAACTAGCACTGCAACGACCCTCCTTATACCGGTACGATTATACCAATCCACATTGGTATAAAGAACGTCATCACAGTGTGACATTCACCCAACACTAAACAATAGCTTGTAATGTAATAAATATCATAAGTGAACAGCGGAAATAAATAATTATTCTCATTCTCATTCCATCATCATCACATATCCACAGTCTATATAGAAATAAAAGAACTACCAATGTCCACATTATCACAACTTCAAATAAAATACATTGTCCATATGAATTATACAATTTCATAGTTTACATACTATGAAAAGAAAGTAACAATGTAGTAACGTACAACGAAGTAAAGCTACTCCTCACGCTCGGAGTCGCTCCTCACTATGTCTACCTCAGGAATGGAGGCACCTGACTCACCTGTATGCCAAGGCAAGTATGAGTCTAAAAGACCCAGCAAGTAATCTAAAGATGGCATCCATACACATATCAAATACACAAGCGCTAGCCTTTTAAACATTTAGAAATAAACATGGTACATGCTTCATATCACTTACCAACAAATATAAAAACTATAGGATGCTTTCTACATGTTGTAACCACACGATTCAAAGGCTCAAATCTTATTCAATTCATTTTCACAATTATGCACAACTAAGACATGGAACTATGTACATGATAAATAACATACCTAGCATGATATCTACTCTTTTCACATGCAATTATCACACTTATTTACACCATTTAGCTTGATGTTTTATATAAATAAATCACATGTACAAAAGTTCACATCTATTTGCATGCTGACACGTTCTTTAAACACTTTCACATGCTCATCTTTCACATTTGCACAATTTACATGTTCACATTCACATATTTACAATGATTACACTTAGTTGCCGTGACACATAGTCCAAACCACCACAAGGACACACATACACATAACACATATCCGCCACCTAGGCAACACAGTGATGAATCTTGGTACTGCGCAGACCGGGAGAAGCCATCTCCACCCTAACTAGTGGTACTTGTCCACCTCCAGGATTTCATCCTAATGCCCATAGGATATCACACATATTGAGTCTCCCCGTAGGGACTTTACTATAGTACGTCTCCACAGCCCTCTATGGTAGCAGTGTCAATCTCGACACAATTTACACATTCCACTTAATCACATGTTCACATTATACACATGCACTATTTAACACATTTGCATTCGCTTTTAAAAAATTACACATGCTTCAGTTTTCATAACATGATGCTACTGTTTCACAATGATAATTAGTTCATATCACAATCCTAATCCTGTTGCTAATCATTTTTTCGCATGATTAACTTAACATGCTCATCATGGCTATTCCCTTTTATTAAATTAGTAATAGTATTTACTCTTATCAAAATAGAACAAAATTTTTATAACAGACTTCACATAGGATATGTATCACATAGATAAAATTTCAGATTTTTCGGAATAGTAAATCTAATTTTAATAATTAAGACAGATTTCAGGCATTTTCATCAAGAAATTCATTAAACATGATTCACATCCATATAGTCAGTTCTAATAGTTCAGAAACCTGAAATCAGTCATCATACCGTCATGGAAAATTTTGAAACCCCAATATACGATGAATATAATTATTCAGGAATTATCATGGTCAAATCATGCTCATTATCTGATTACAAAAAATTTAATAAAAAAAACTAATCATAGAAATTCGGCACCTCCTCATGATATGACCTAATGACTGTACTTGACCAAATAAAATTTTCCCAGCATTCACATATAGCCAAAAATCTGACAAACATACCATGGAGATCAAAACAACCATTCTATAAAACATGAAGAACTTGGCGGCAAAGGGGTTACCACCAACAGGGGTTAATGGCACACGATGTTGCCGCCAACTCAAGATCTTGACAGCAGCAAGCTTGCCGTCAAGTTCCTGTCTGCAGAAACACAGACAAACCACACATAACTTGATGAATTGGGGGTTCTAAGACACGAGGAAAAATCCAATAAAATCCTAGGACCTAAAGGACATGTATAGGGATGAAATCCCTAGGTCCCTTGCCTTTGAAAAATTGTCTAATGGGATTATTTAGCCGAAGATGCCCTTCTCAGCCAAGCCAAGAGGGTGCTCAAAATCCTCCCAGATCCTATCCTTGTGTCGACGTAGGTCGTACACCGGAGTCGGGGAAGCTTCACCAATGTCTAGAGTACCTCCCAATCGTTGAAGATCATCGGAAGACGCACCAAATCGTCGGATTAAGGTCGCACAAAACTCAGTTTTCACCACAGGAAACCCTAGGTTCTCTTTTGGGTGAAAAAGACCTAACTCGGCCAAGAACAGGTGCTTTTATAGAGCTGAGGGCTTGGGTACGCGTTAAGGATGGAATCTTACCGTTGGAGGTGGGTTTCCATATCCAGAACCGGGAAAAACGCAGCCATTTCCCGATCTGAAATCACAATAGAAACTGAGAAGTAAACGACCACTTCTCTACCATTAATAGGAAATAAACGGCCATCGATCTGGATGCCAACTCAGAGTCAACAGCACACTGGATGCCGTCAATATGCCCTCAACGTCAATGGATGTTGACGTTTACTAGCATCTCGACCAGAAAACAGAAACATCAAATAACATATATATACCATATACAAATACATACAATATGCCTTATATAATTTAAATATAATATGCACAATTTAATAAAGATAATATATACAGAAATAAGTATTTATATACATATATGCACATATACAAATAACCAATATACACAAAAGCAACTAAGTATAATATGATAAAAATTCGAATAATGAGTACAAAGTTCGAGGACCTTACACCCTCTCCCCCTTAAATAAAACTTCATCCTTGAAGTTAGAACGACATACTAATCAAACAACTGGGGATACTTCTTCATCATAGCATCCTCAAGCTCCCATGTAGCCTCCTCCTGTGAGAAGTTTCGCTAAAGCACCTTTTCAGACGCAATACTCTTGTTCCTGAGATGCTGAACCTTCCGATCAAGGATAGCTATGGGTTGCTAAACATACGACAGATCTGGCTGAATCTCCACTGGCTCGTGACTAATAATATGCGATGGATCTCGTACATACTTCCTAAGCATAGATACATGGAATACAGGATGCACACTCACTAGTGCCGGGGGTAAGGCTATCTCATATGCCACGTTGCCCATTCGCCTGAGAATCTCATATGGGCCAATGAATCTAGGACTCAACTTGTTATGCCTGCAAAACCTAACAACGCCTCAGGTAGGCGAAACCTTTAGAAAAACATGCTCATCAACCTTGAACTCTAAATCCTTCCTTCTGTTGTCAGGGTAACTCTTCTGCCAATCTTGTGCCGCAACAAGCGTCTGCTTGATAAACTAAATCGTATCCGAAGTCTCCTGCACCAACTCCGGACCAATCAACTGCCCATCACCGGTCTCCTCCCAACACAAAGGAGATCTACAGGGCCGCCCATACAAAGCCTCAAATGGAGCCTTACCAATGCTCGCATGAAAATTATTGTTGTAGGCGAACTCCACAAGAGGCAAATGATGCTCCCAATCACCCTTCCAATTAAGCACACAAGCTCTCAATATATCCTCGAGCGTCTGGATAGTCCTTTCGGACTTGCCATCTATCTAGAGATGGAACGTCAAACTAAGCTTTAGCTCAGAACCCATCACATCCTGAAGACCCTGCCACAATCTCGAAGTAAACCTTGGGTCTCGGTCAGAAATAATAGACTTCGGCACACCATGCAACCTCACAATGCTAATAACATACAGCCTAGCCAAACTCTCCACGAATTGCTTCTTCTTCATCGACAAAAAATGCACCGTCTTGGAGAAACAGTCTACAATCACCCAAATCGAGTCATTGCCCTTCACTGATCTGGGCAAACCCGTCACAAAATCCATAGTGATAGGCTCCCACTTCCATACTGGGATCTCCATCTTCTGCATAAGACCATATGGTCATTGACGGTTGGCCTTCACTTGCTGGCATACCAAACACCTGGATATGAACTCGGCCACATCCTTCTTCATGCCAAACCACTAAAAAGATCTCTTCAAATCCTGGTACATTTTAGTGTTGCCTGGATGAATAGAGAACCTCGACCTATGAGCTTCTGCTAGGACATGCTCACAGACATCTACAACATCAGGAACACAAACTCGGTGCTGCAATCTAATGATACTGTCCTCATCACGAGCAATGTCTGCCTTGCCTACCATCTCCTGAAGCCTAGGAACAGCCTTCTACTGCCCAATCACTTCATCCAGAACAGTGGACCGAATAGATAACTGAGCCACGAAAGCTTGACACAACTGAGGCTCTAACTCAGTCATCGCATAGGCTGCATCTCCAACATCTTCCAATTCTGTTGGAGCAATGACCTCTTCATGCTAAGAGCATTCGCTATGACATTCGCCTTTCCGGGATGATACTGAAGCTCGAAGTCGTAGTCCTTATGAAATTCAATCCATCTCCTCTGTCGCATGTTCAACTCCTTTTGAGAGAAGAGACACCTCAGACTCTTATGGTCAGTGAACACCTCGAACTTGACACCATAAAGATAGTGTCTCCAGATCTTCAGTGCATGAACCATTGCCGCAAGCTCCAAATCATGAGTTGGATAGTTACACTCATGCTCCTTCAATTGGTGAGAAGCATATGCCACTACCCTACCATGCTGCATCAATACACAGCCAAGATCGATCTGAGAAGCATCCTAATAGAGGGCAAAACCCTCTACACCACTCGGCAAGATCAATACGGGTGTAGACGTAGCAACTGAAAGCTGCTCTCACAATCCTCAGACCACACAAAATTCATACCCTTCCTGGTTAGCTTAGTCAAATGTGCGGCGATAGATGCAAAACCTTCAATAAATTGCCTATAATAGCCCGCTAAACCAAGAAAACTCCGAATCTCCGATGGAGTCCTTGGAATCTCCCAATCTAACACAGCCTGGACCTTCGCCGGATCAACTGCTACTCTAGCGCCTGAGATAACATGTCCAAGGAAATGAACCTCGCGCATCTAGAAATCGCACTTGCTGAACTTTGCATACAGCTTGTGCTCTCGGAGAACCTCCAGAACAACCCTCAAATGATCACAGTGTGTAGCCTCGTCCAGAGAATAGACTAGCACATCGTCAATGAACACCACGTTGAAGATGTTCAAATAAGGTCTAAACACCCTGTTCATGAGATCCATGAACGCTACAGGGGCGTTGGTCAGACCAAATGGAAGCACCAAAAACTCATAATGTCCATAACAAGTCCTAAAGGCCGTCTTGGACACATCTTCACTCCTAATCCTTAATTGATGATAGATAGACCACAGATCAATCTTAGAAAACATCGATGCACTCCGTAGCTGATTGAACAATCATCAATCTGCAGTAAGGGATACCTGTTCTTCACAATCACCTGGTTGAGCTTTCTATAATCAATGCACAACCTAAGGGAACCATCCTTCTTCTTCACGATTAATACAGGTGCGCCCCAAGGTGACACACTAGGGCGAATAAATCCCTTGTCGAGCAAATCCTGCAACTGCTTCCTTAGCTCCGCTAATTCTACAGGTGCCATCCGATATAGAGCCTTAGAGATAGGGGAGAGGTGCCTGGAAGCAACTCTATAGTAAAATCTATCTCCCTAGCCAGTGGCAATCAAGACAAATCATCATGAAACACGTCTGGAAACTCCTGCACTACTTCAATCTCCTCAAGGGTCGGTGACTGATCAGCCTTCGGTACTAAGACCACGCTGGCGAGAAAAGCGTCACACCCCTTGTTCACCATCCTCATCGCCTTCATGGCGGAGATCACAAACCTTCCCACAAAGTTCCTTGGCAATGGATGTGAAAACTCATCCTCACTAGGAATACAGAAAGTAATCTTCTTCCCACGACAATCAACCAAAGCATATTGCTCCTCTAGCCAATCCAGACCTAGAATAGCATCATAGTCCTTCATCTTAAGAAAAAAGAAGCACCCATCTAAGCCTCGGTCTTCAATGCACACCGGTAAAGACGGAATACACTTCCCAGTCGATACCGTATCTACCAGTGTGTGCACAGAAAAAGGAACCTCTAACTCCTCAGCCTCTACTCTTGACTCTATAGCTAACTACTTCGCAAACCGCTCGGAAATGAACGAGTGAGTGGCACCAGTATCAAACAAAACTTGATCGTGCACACCCATGAATAGAACCGTACCTTCTGTGACGTTTTCCACCTGCTCGACATCCTCTTGCGCTAAAGCAAACACTCGAGCTTGGGCTCGAGGCCTTCCTGGGCTTCCTGTGGCTAGTGCTGCTGCTGCCGCTGCTGGGGCTGGCACTCCACGCTGAACACCCTACTGCAGTCTGGGACAATCTCAGATCTGATGCTCGGAACTGCCACACTTGAGACACTTTCCCGCTAACTTCCAACACTCGATATGACCATGAGCTCTTCTATAGTGAGAGCACATCTTCTTGTCGATGAGCCTAATGCCGGGGGACCGCGGAGTAAGCTGAGAGCCTCATCTAGCATATGGTGGTCAAACGCCACAAGCCTCGACCTCAGTAATGGCTTAAGACCCATCACAGATGTAAGGCCCTCGAATTTCCGTCGCATTATTTGTATTTGTGTGTGTATATTTGTGCTTGTGTATGTATATACATATTTACGTATGTATTAATTAGTACAATTACGTGTGCATATGTTATACTAGATGTAAATAATGCATGTATTGAATGGTGATAGTATGGATACACTACCATATACATATTGCATGTATATATGCATGGTATGCATGGTTTTCTAAATATTTTAGAGTTCTGGCCGAAGGCCTTATTGGCGTCAACCCCTAGCCGTTGAGGTGGTGTCAGCGTCCAGACATGAACGCCAACACTAATCCTGGCGTCTAACGATATGGACGCCTATTTCTCTGGCCTGCATGCGTAGCAGAGCCAGAAATTCCAGAAACAAGAAAGCTCAGCCATTGGGGAGCTATCCCCAACGGCTCTGAGAGCTGTCATGTCACCCTGTGAGTGGGAGAGAGGCCTCCCCTTATGTCTGAATTTGGATCTGCCTTCTCCCACCCCTCTCTTCACCTTTGTAAGAGAGAAACCAGGAGAAAAACCCTAGTTTCTGAGCTGTGAGAAAACCCACTCTTTGCACCCAAAGATCCGACTTCCTGGTGCTAGATCCGGCCATCTTCCACGACAAGAGGATAGCTGGAGCAAAGGAGGAGGCTCCCCGACATCCCCTTGCTGTGGAGATCATCCAGGAGCCCGGAGGAAAAGATCTAGGAGGACGTTCTGCACCTTCTTGGGACTGCCCAAGGAGGGCTTCTCCGAGCACTTTGATCCATTGGAGCATTTTCTAAAAGGCAAGTGACCTAACCATAATGTCCCCGTATGTGTCTAGGTCGATTCTACAATTTTTGTATATTTTTCCCTCGAGTCCTAGACCCTCACATTCACCCAACTTGAGAGCTCGGGTCTGTGTTTCTGCACAGACCTGCATTGACGGCAAGGTCAATGGACGCTGAGATCATGCTTGGCGTCCATCGACCATGCCGCTGACACTGAGTCAGCGGCCAGAGACCGCCGCCAAGTTCCTCTGGACAGAACAGTGACCTGTTCTGCCCTTCCTATACAACTATTTTCGGTATGGTTTCCGTGATGAGGATATATGGTAACCCTATACACTATGTATATGTTAAATGTGGTGTGTGGATGAGTGTGATGTGTGGTGGTGAATGTTAGAAAATTGTATCCATGAATTGTAAGCATGATTTGTTGATAATCTTGCCAATCTATGCTTTATGATTAGGACTAGTCTGAATGCCTCAGTTTTGTCAGATCATGAAGATTAGTGGATCAGTACACGTATACTCAATTTTGATAAATTGTCCATGCTTGCATAATTGCTAATAAATTCGGTTCGGTAAATAAAAAGGCATGTAAGAATGGTTTGTGGTGATCGATCTGTGGTTGTATGATTTAGGATAATTCTATAATATCAGGTCATGCACATAACAGTAGTCTCTGTTCAAACAGTAAGTGGCAAAATTGCATGATGTGTTAAACTCCATGTCAACTTAAATTGTGAATGGCATGCGAAATAGGTATTTGATTTTCTATAAAGTCTATTTAGCTTAGAAAAATCTGAAAAATTGATTGTATGACCTTGAAACCGAAAATAGCATGTGGTTAAAATTTCAGGTCATTTGGACTAGTATCTAAGGAGTTATGTATTTTTCATGTGAAAGGTAATAATCTATGTATGCTATCGTAATGTGGTTAGATATTGTTTAAAACCAACCTGATTAGTGCATTTACTGTATGTTAAACTCCTGAAATCTGTAGTGCCATGTCAGGAAAAACAAAGATATTCATATGAGTGACAAAGTGAATGAGATGAAAAGTGATATATGTAAAACCATGTGTAAATCGGTAAAATGTGTAAATGTGTAACTGTGCCAATGTGACACTGCTTCCGTAGAGGGCAGTGGAACTGTATCAGGGAAAAGTCCCCCTGAGAAAGTTCAATGTGTAAGTGACCCTAAGGGCATTAGGGGGAAATCTTGGAGGTGGACAAGTACCACTGGTTAGGGTGGAGACTTGTTCTCCCGGTCTGCGCAGTCCAAGAGTCGCCATTGGAATGCCTAGATGGCGTCTATGTGTAATGTGATGTGTATATGTCCTTCTTTGGTGGTTTGGACTATGTGTCACGGCACCTAAAATGTGTAATGTGTAATGTGTATGTGTTCATGTGTAAATGTGTAAGTGAACAATGTGAATGTGTATGTGCAAAGTGCAACCATGTGAAAGAGGAAACTTGTGTAAAGAAAATGTGAAATTCTAAATGTGAGGATATGATATTGAAATCCATGTGAGACAAATCTGAAACCATGTGAAATCAGTAATTTATGTTGTTATCATCATGTTTATATGTGCAAAAATGTCTAGAATCCATGTTAGGGATAATTGATGAGCACGGGTACAAAATAGCATGATTGGTTGTTCACATGATATGTTTTAAGCAAATGGTAGCTCTCATGTGTAGGTTTACAGCCATTAAACCATGTGAAACCAGCAACTTAAAGCATGTGAAAATGTCTATGTATGTGTTTAAAACATGTAAGATCCATGCTAGTCGTGTTTTCCTTTCATATATGCACAATGTTCATGTTGGTAGCTCTCATGTCTTGGTTCTTTAAAGGTAAAATTTCACGAGTAAATTGAATAGAGAGCATGTGATAGGTAAGTTTTATTCTTAGAAATCTGAAAGCATGATCCATGTATGAATTTGTAAAACTTTCATGATAGGTTGAAACTTTCAAATGACTAGCATGCCATGTGTTGAAAATTTGAATGTGCATGTAGAAACCGCTATGACTTATACGTGTATGTTATGAGTAGTGTTGCTTGCTGAGTCTTTAGACTCACTCCTTGCTTCGGCGTACAGGTGTAGTTGGTGACGTGGCACCGTTGGAGGAGACAGTGGAGACGGACTCCGAGCGCGGAGATTAGTCTTGGAGTTTCTTTGTGACTTGTGCATTTCATAGTATGTAATTTGAACGTTGTATTAGAGTTATCATGAAAAGAATGTATAAGTGTGGACATTATGTATTTGAATTTCAGCAATTTAAATTATGTGAACTTTTAGCTTTTAATGTTAATTGCGAATTTCATGTATGCTTAATGTGGATGATGAATAAATGGAGACAGTTGTCTTTTACTTCCGCTACTCTGTTGTATATTCGCGTGTATCTCAGCTGTTTGTATCGTTTGGGTAAATGTCCCACTGTGAGGACTCTCGCTATACCGACGTGGGTTGGTATAACCGTACCGGTATAATGAGGGCCGTCACAGAGATTGGTATCAGAGCAACCGGTTGAGATTGCACATGAATATACCTAAGTCATCATCCCCATTGCATGCTAAGTATGTCCACATGTGTAGAAAACACAATAAGAAGTGAAAGATAGATAAGAAAATGGTTAGAAAACTTAGTAACCTAGCTCTAATGTTGGCTGAAATTTATTACAGCCATGGCTTCGAGAGGTAGGCGTGGTGGAGCGTCGGCCCGTGAGGACGAGCCGCGACGTGATGAGCAGGCGGAGCAACAGGCCCCAGCACCACGAGGCCCTGTACTTCCCCCACCGCCGCCTGTGGATTACGGAGTATTCATGCAAGGTCTGGTACAAGCCATGCAGACGCAGGCTCATACCCAGGCAGCACTCCAGGCACAGTTGGAGGCCCAGGTAGAATAATGAAACAACTAAGTAGTTTGCTATTTAAATTGCATGATATTGTGTTTATCGTATATTGTTTATTGTTTAATGTAGCAGGCTCAGGCACCAGCTCAGGACCATGGTGGACCTCCCATCATGGAGCGATTCAAGAGGATGACCCCACCCTCTTTTAAGGGGGAGAGTGATCCATTAATGGCAGAAAGCTGGTTAAGGGAGACAGAGAAAATCTTCCGAGCCATCAGGTGCCCTGATGAGGATAAGGTGACATTAGCCACCTACATGCTACAGGTAGACTTTTAATTTTGTATGTTTGTATGTTCTGCTTAATTTAGAATTTGTTAGTTGGTGCTTATGAAGGTGTATTGCAGGAGAGAGCGGATGTATGGTGGTCCTCCCTACTACGTACACGCTTTGAGGACGGAGCAGTAGACGTGACGTGGGACGCGTTCGTGAGACTCTTTCGAGCCAAGTTCGTCCCAGAGCATATCCAGGACAAAATGGAGCAGGAATTTCTCTCCCTGACGCAAGGCTCCATGACCGTGCTGGAATACGAGGCAAGGTTTTCTGAACTTTCTAATATGCACCGCATATCGTAGAGGATGAGCGCAGGAAGACGAAGAAATTCGTGATGGGACTCAAGCCATCACTGCGGACGAGACTCGTGGCGTTTGACCACCGCACGCTGGACGAGGCCCTCAGTGCTGCCTGCAGGCAGGAGGGAGAAATGGAGCAATATCTGGAGGAAAAGAAGGCTTCGCAGAAGAGGCCGGCAGTGACATTCCAGCGGCAGGATAAGAAGAAAACGGTGTACCAGACACCGCAGAAACCAGTGGCAGTCAACAACTCTCAGGTACCTTCTGTACGTTCCCCTGGTGTGAAGAAAGAGTGTCCCCATTGCGGGAAGACACATGGTGGTTCCGAGTGTTGGTTGGTAGCGGGTAGATGCTTGAAGTGCGGGAGCAACGACCACAAGATCAAAGATTGCCCAAGACTTCAGCAGGGAGCTCAGCGTGGAGCGTCAGCACCAGCAGTAGCGGCAGCCGCGCCAACTACAGGAAGACCTAGAAGGCCTCGAGCCCCAGCTCGAGTGTTTTCTTTAGCTCGTGAGGACGCCGAGTAGGCGGAGCATGTCACCGAAGGTACAGTTTTGCTTTTAGGTATGCACACTCGGGTTTTGATTAATACGGGTCCTACTCACTCGTTCATTTCCGAGCGGTTCGCTAGCCAGTTAGCCCTAGAGTCAGGTGTAGAGTCTGAGGATTTAGAGGTCCCTTTGTCTGTGCATACCCCTGCGGGTACGGTATCGACTAGGAAGTGCATTCCATCGTTACCTGTGTGCATTGAGGATAGAATCCTAGATGGGTGTTTCTTCTTGCTAAAGATGAAGGACTATGATGCTATTCTTGGTCTGGATTGGCTAGAGGAGCACTATGCGTTAGTGGATTGTCGTCGGAAGAGGATTGTTTTCCGCATTCCTGGTGAGGACGAGTTCTCTCATCCCTTGCCAAAGAACTTAGCGGGAAAGTTAGTCATCTCTGCCATGAAGGCGATGCGCATGGTGAACAAGGGTTGTGACGCATTTCTTGCCAGCGTTATGCTAGTACCCGATGCTGGTTCGTCACTGACTCTTGCAGAGATCGATGTGGTGCAGGATTTTCCAGATGTCTTTCCCGATGACTTGTCTGGATTGCCACCGGATAGGGAGATAGAGTTCACTATAGAGTTGCTTCCAGGCACCTCTCCTATCTCGAAGGCCCCATATCGGATGGCCCCTGCAGAGTTAGCCGAGTTGAGGAAGCAATTGCAAGAATTGCTTGATAAGGGATTATTCGCCCTAGTGTTTCCCCTTGGGGCGCACCTGTATTGTTCGTCAAGAAGAAAGACGGGTCACTTAGGTTGTGTATTGATTATAGAAAGCTAACCAAGTGACTGTGAAGAACAGGTACCCCTTACCTCGGATTGATGATCTGTTTGACCAGTTGCAGGATGCATCAGTCTTTTCTATGATTGACTTGCGATCTGGTTATCATCAGCTGCAGATTAGGAGTGAGGATGTGTCCAAGACGGCATTTAGATCCCGTTATGGACATTATGAGTTCTTGGTTCTTCCTTTCGGATTGACCAACGCCCCTGCAGCGTTCATGGATCTCATGAACCGGGTGTTTAGTCCGTATTTAGATAGCTTTGTTGTTGTGTTTATTGATGACGTGTTGGTCTATTCTCCGGATGAGGCCACGCACCGTCAGCATTTGAGGTTAGTCTTAGAGGTTCTCCGTGAGCACAAGCTGTATGCGAAGTTCAGCAAGTGCGAGTTCTGGTTGCGTGAGGTTCACTTTCTCGGGCATGTCATCTCTGGCGCTGGTGTAGCTATTGATCTAGCAAAGGTCCAAGCAGTCATGGATTGGGAGATTCCCCAGACTCCTTCAGAGATTCGTAGTTTCATTGGGTTAGCTGGTTATTATCGACGATTCATTGAGGGTTTCTCATCCATCGCCGCCCCTTTGACAAAGCTGACCAGGAAGGGTGAGAAGTTGTATGGTCTGAGGCATGTGAGCGTAGCTTTCAGCTATTGAAGGCTAAGCTTACTTCTGCTCCGGTATTGGTATTGCCTAGTGGTCCAGAAGGTTTTGCCATTTATACGGATGCATCTCAGATTGGTTTAGGCTGTGTGCTCATGCAGCAAGATAGGGTAGTGGCTTATGCTTCTCGTCAGTTGAAGGAGCATGAGAGGAACTATCCGACTCATGATTTGGAGCTCGCAGCTGTGGTTCATGCACTAAAGATCTGGAGGCACTATCTTTATGGTGTCAGGTTTGAGGTGTTTACCGACCACAAGAGCTTGAAGTATCTTTTCTCCCAAAAGGAATTAAACCTGAGGCAGAGGAGATGGATTGAGTTCTTGAAGGACTATGACTTCGACCTTCAGTATCATCTTGGAAAGGCGAACGTCGTAGCGGATGCTCTTAGTGGAAAGAGGTCTTCGCTCCAGCAGGATTGGATGATGTTGGAGGATGCATCGTGCTCTATGACCGAGTTAGAGCCATCGCTGTGTCAGGCTTTTGTAGCTCAGCTATCCCTTAGATCCTCAGTCTTAGATGAGGTGATTGAGCAGCAGGAAGCCGACCCTAAATTGTTAGAGTTAGTGGGTAAGGTGGGCATTGCTCGTGATGAGGACGGTGTGATTAGATTTCATCACCGTGTATGTGTCCCTGATGTAGTAGATGTCCGTGAGCATGTGTTAGCGGAGGCTCATAGATCGCGATTCTCTATTCATCCGGGTAACACTAAGATGTATCAAGACCTGAAGAGATCATTTTGGTGGTCTGGCATGAAGAAGGATGTTGCAGATTATGTGTCTAGATGTCTAGTATGTCAGCAAGTGAAAGCCGAGCGGCAGCGACCATCCGGCCTTATGCAGAGGATGGATATCCCAGTGTGGAAGTGGGAAGCTGTCACTATGGACTTCGTTTCGGGTTTGCCTCGATCTAGAAGGGGCAATGACTCGATTTGGGTAGTTATAGATATATTCTCAAAGACTGCTCATTTCTTGCCTATGAAGAAGAAGCAGTCAGTAGAGAGTTTAGCTAGATTGTATGTTAGTGGTATCATTAGATTGCATGGTGTGCCAAAGTCGATCATTTCGGATCGAGATCCGAGATTTACTTCGAGATTGTGGGTCTTCAGGATGCGTTAGGTTCGGAGCTGAAGCTCAGTTCGGCGTTTCATCCCCAGACCGATGGACAGTCCGAGCGGACTATCCAGACGCTCGAGGATATGTTGAGAGTGTGTGTTCTGGATTGGAAGGATGATTGGGAGCGTCATTTACCTCTTGTGGAGTTCGCATACAACAACAGCTTTCATGCTAGTATTGGTATGGCTCCATTCGAGGCGTTGTATGGTAGGCCCTGCAGATCTCCTTTATGTTGGGAGGAGACTGGTGATAGGCAGTTGATCGGACCGGAGTTAGTTCAGAAAACTTCGGATAAGATTCAGCTTATCAGGAAGAGACTTGTTGCGGCACAGGATAGGCAGAAGAGTTATGCCGACAACAGAAAAAGGATTTGGAGTTCGAGGTTGGCGATCATGTCTTCTTGAAGATATCGCCTACTCGTGGTGTCGTCAGATTTGGCAGGCATAGCAAGCTAAGCCCTAGATTCATTGGCCCATATGAGATTCTCAGACGTTTGGGCAGCGTGGCATATGAGCTAGCATTACCCCCAGCTTTGGCTAGCGTTCACCCTGTATTCCACGTATCTATGCTCAGGAAGTATGTCCGAGATCCGTCTCATGTGATTAGTCATGAGCCAGTGGAGATCCAGCCAGATCTTTCGTATGTCGAGCAACCAGTAGCCATTCTTGACCGGAAGGTTCAGCATCTCCGGAACAAGAGAATTGCGTCGGTGAAGGTCCTATGGCGGAACTTCTCACGAGAGGAGGCTACTTGGGAGCTTGAGGATGCGATGAAGAAGAAGTATCCCCTTTTGTTTGAGTAGTGTCGTTCTAACTTCGAGGACGAAGTTTCTTTAAGGGGGAGAGGGTGTAAGGCCCTCGAATTTTCGTCGCATTATTTGTATTTGTGTGTGTATATTTGTGCTTGTGTATGTATATACATATTTACGTACGTATTAATTAGTACAATTACGTGTGCATATGTTATACTAGATGTAAATAATGCATGTATTGAATGGTGATAGTATGGATACACTACCATATACATATTGCATGTATATATGCATGGTATGCATGGTTTTCTGCATATTTTAGAGTTCTGGCCGAAGGCCTTATTGGCGTCAACCCCTAGCCGTTGAGGTGGTGTCGGCGTCCAGACATGGACGCCAACACTAATCCTGGCATTTAACGATATGGACGCCTATTTCTCTGGCTTGCATGCGTAGCAGAGCCAGCAATTCTGGAAACAAGAAAGCTCAGCCATTGGGGAGCTGTCCCCAACAGCTCTGAGAGATGTCTTGTCACCCTGTGAGTGGGAGAGAGGCCTCCCCTTATGTCTGAACCCGGATCTGCCTTCTCCCACCCCTCTCTTCACCTTTGCAAGAGATAACCCAGGAGAAAAACCCTAGTTTCTGAGCTGTGAGAAAACCCACTCTTTGCACTCAAAGATCCGACTTCCTGGAGCTAGATCCGACCATCTTCCACGACAAGAGGATAGCTGGAGCAAAGGAGGAGACCTCCCCGACATCCCCTTGCTGTGGAGATCATCCAGGAGCCCGGAGGAAGAAGATCTAGGAGGACGTTCTGCACCTTCTTGGGACTGCCCAAGGAGGGCTTCTCCGAGCACTTTGATCCATTGGAGCATTTTCTAAAAGGCAAGTGACCTAACCATAATGTCCTCGTATGTGTCTAGGTCGATTCTACAATTTTTGTATATTTTTTCCTCGAGTCCTAGACCCTCACATTCACCCAACTTGAGAGCTCGGGTATGTGTTTCTGCACAGACCTGCATTGACGGCAAGGTCAATGGACGCTGAGATCATGCTTGGCGTCCATCGACCATGCCGCTGACACTGAGTTAGCGGCCAGAGACCGCCGCCAAGTTCCTCTGGACAGAACAGTGACCTGTTCTGCCCTTCCTATACAACTATTTTTGGTATGGTTTCCGTGATGAGGATATATGGTAACCCTATACACTATGTATACTGTTAAATGTGGTGTGTGGATGAGTGTGATGTGTGGTGGTCAATGTTAGAAAATTGTATCCCATGAACTTGTAAGCATGATTTGTTGATAATCTTGCCAATCTATGCTTTATGATTATGACTAGTCTGAATGCCTCAGTTTTGTCAGATCATGAAGAGTAGTGGATCAGTACACGTTTACTCAATTTTTGATAAATTGTCCATGCTTGCATAAGTTGCTAATAAATTCGGTTCGGTAAATAAAAAGGCATGTAAGAATGGTTTGTGGTGATCGATCTGTGGTTGTATGATTTAGGATAATTCTATAATCTCAGGTAATGCACATAACAGTACTCTATGTTCAAACAGTAAGTGGCAAAATTGCATGATGTGTTAAACTCCATGTCAATTTAAATTGTGAATGGCATGCGAAATAGGTATTTGATTTTCTGTAAAGTCTATTTAGCTCAAACAAATCTGAAAAATTGAATGTATGACCTTGAAACCGAAAATAGCATGTGGTTAAAATTTCAGGTCATTTGGACCAGTATCTAAGGAGTTATGTATTTTTCATGTGAAATGTAATAATCTATGTATGTTATCATAATGTGGTTAGATATTGTTTAAAACCAACCTGATTAGTGCATTTATTCTATGTTAAACTCCTGAAATCTGTAGTGCCATGTCAAGAAAAACAAAGATATACATGTGAGTGAGAAAGTGAATGAGATGAAAAGTGATATGTGTAAAACCATGTGTAAATCGGTAAAATGTGTAAATGTGTAACTGTGCCAATGTGACACTACTTCCGTAGAGGGCAGTGGAACTGTATCAGGGAAAAGTCCCCCTGAGAAAGTTCAATGTGTAAGTGACCCTAAGGGCATTAGGGGGAAATCCTGGAGGTGGACAAGTACCACTGGTTAGGGTGGAGACTTGTTCTCCCGGTCTGCGCAGTCCAAGAGTCGCCATTGGAATGCCTAGATGGCGTCTATGTGTAATGTGATGTGTATATGTCCTTCTTTGGTGGTTTGGACTATGTGTCACGGCACCTAAAATGTGTAATGTGTAATGTGTATGTGTTCATGTGTAAATGTGTAAGTGAACAATGTGAATGTGTATGTGCAAAGTGCAACCATGTGAAAGAGGAAACTTGTGTAAAGAAAATGTGAAATTCTAAATGTGAGGATATGATATTGAAACCCATGTAATACAAATCTGAAACCATGTGAAATTAGTAATTTTATGTTGTTATCATCATGTTTATATGTGCAATAATGTCTAGAATCCATGTTAGGGATAATTGATGAGCACGGGTACAAAATAGCATGATTGGTTGTTCACATGATATGTTTTAAGCAACATGGTAGCTCTCATGTATAGGTTTACAGTCATTAAACCAGGTGAAACCAGCAACTTAAAGCATGTGAAAATGTCTATGTATGTGTTTAAAAACATGTAAGATCCATGCTAGTCGTGTTTTCCTTTCATATATGTACAATGTTCATGTTAGTAGCTCTCATGTCTCGGTTCTTTAAAGGTAAAATTTCAAGAGTAAATTGAATAGAGAGCATGTGATAGGTATGTTTTATTCCTAGAAATCTGAAAGCATGATCCATGTATGAATTTGTAAAACTTTCATGATAGGTTGAAACTTTCAAATGACTAGCATGCCATGTGTTGAAAATTTTGAATGTGCATGTAGAAACCGCTATGACTTATACATGTACGTTATGAGTACTGTTGCTTGCTGAGTCTTTGGACTCACTCCTTGCTTCGGCGTACAGGTGTAGTTGGTGACGTGGCACCGTTGGAGGAGACAGTGGAGACGGACTCCGAGCGTGGAGATTAGTCTTGGACTTTCTTTGTGACTTGTGCATTTCATAGTATGTAATTTGAACGTTGTATTAGAGTTATCATGAAAAGAATATATAAGTGTGGACATTATGTAATTGAATTTCAGCAATTTAAATTATGTGAACTTTTAGCTTTTATTGTTAATTGTGATTTTCATGTATGCTTAATGTGGATGATGAATAAATGGAGACAGTTGTCTTTTACTTCCGCTACTCTGTTGTATATTCGCGTGTATCTCAATTGTTTGTATCGTTTGGGTAAATGTCCCACTGTGAGGACTCTCGCTATACCGATGTGGGTTGGTATAACCGTACTGGTATAATGAGGGCCGTCACAACAGACTTCTTCGCCTTCCTGTGCTCATCAACAACTATGTGAGGAGCATACTTGGATAGTTCAGCAAACCTGGCATCATATTCTAACATCGTCATGGAGCCCTTAGTAAGAGAAAGGAACTCCTACTCCATCTTGTCCTGGATATGCTCGGCGATGAACTTCGCCTAGAACAGCCTCATAAACTCATCTTAAGTCACCTCGACAGCACCATCCTCGAACCTGGTGCGAAGTAAAGAGGCCCACCACACATCGGCTCTCTCCTGCAAGATACAACCCATAAGCACCAACTAGATAAAACCTTAACCTAACACAAGTACATGCATACATAATTAATAAATACCTGCAGCATATAGGAGGCCAAACTAACTTTGTCCTCCTCGGGATACCTAATGGCTCAGAAGATCTTCCCAATCTCCCTCATCCAGCTTTCCGCTAAAAGTGACTGACTCTCCCCCTTAAAAGTGGGCGGAGCCATCCTCTTGAATCTCTCCATGATGGAAGGACCACCATGGCCTCGCTTTTGAGGAATTGGAGCTGGAGCATGAGCCTGCCACAACAAACAATATAAGCAACACATATATCAATCATACATTTAATAAAAATAGACTACTCTATTTAACAATTCTAACATGAGCCTACAGTTGAGCCTACAGTGCCCCCTGAGTATGTGTCTGGGTCTGCATAGCCTGAACCAGACCCTGCATGAACACTCCATAATCCACAGGCGGTGGTGAAGGAAGTACTGTAGGACCCTGTGGTGCTGGGGTTTGCTGCTCACCCCTGTCCTCATGTCTCAGCTCGTCATCTCGAGCCTGGGCACCACGCCTACCACGAGTAGCCATAGCCTGTAAAACAATTTAATCTAGTTAGAAACTAAGTTATTTAGTCCTAACCATTTTCTTAACTATCTTTCATTCATTATTAGACATTTTCTACATATATAAAAAAATTCTATAAAGACTTACCATATTGTGAAGATGATGGTATATTCATGTACAATCTCAACCTGGGTTGCTCTGATACCAATCTCTCTAACGACCCTCCTTATACCAGTACGATTATGCCAATCCACGTTGGTATAAAGAACACCGTCATAATGTGACATTCACCCAACACTAAATAATAGATTGAGATGTACATAAATATCATAAGTGAACAGCGGAAATAAACATTTATTCTCATTCCATCTTCATAACATATCTACAGTCTATATAGCAATAAAAGAACTATCAATGTCCACAATATTACAACTTCAAATAAATACATTGTCCATATGAATTATACAATTTCAAAGATAACATACTATGAAGAGAAAGTAACAATGTAGTAACGTCCAACGAAGTGAAGCTACTCCTCGCGCTCGGAGTCGCTCCTCACTATGTCCTCCTCAGGAATGGAGGCACCTGACTCACTTGTACGCCAAGGAGAGTATGAGTCTAAAAATACCCAGCAAGTAAACCAAAGATGGCATCCATACACATATCGCATACACATGCTAGCCTTTTAAACATTTAGAAATAAACATGGTACACGCTTCATATCACTTAACCAAACAAATATGAAAACCTATAGCATGCTTTCTACATGTTGTAACCAACATGATTCAAAGGCTCAAATCTTATTCAATTCATTTCACAATTATGTACGACTAGAGCATGGAACTATGTACATGATAAATAACATACCTAGCACGATATCTACTCATTTTCACATGCAATTATCACACTTATTTACACATTTAGCTTGCCATTTTTATATAAATAAATCATATGTACGCAAGTTCACATCTATTTGCATGCTAACACATTCATTTAACACTTTCACATGCTCATCTTTCACATTTACAGAATTTACATGTTCACATTCACATATTTACAATGTTTACACTTAGTTTCCGTGACACATAGTCCAAACCACCACAAGAAGGACACACATACACATAACACATATCCGCCACCTAGGTAACACAATGACGAATCTTGGTACTGCGCAGACCGGGAGAAGCCCTCTCCACCCTAACTAGTGGTACTTGTCCACCTCCAGAATTTCATCCTAATGCTCATAGGATATCACACATATTGAGCCTTCCCATAGGGACTTTACTACAGTACGTCTTCACAGCCCCTTATGGTAGCAGTGTCAATCTCGGCACAATTTACACATTCCACATAATCACATGTTCACATTATACACATGCACTATTTAACACATTTGCATTCACTTTTAAACAATTACACATGCTTCAGTTTTCATAACATGATGCTACTATTTCACAATGATAATTAGATCATATCACAATCCTAATCCTGATGCTAATCATTTAATTTCACATGATTAAACTTAACATGCTCATCATGGCCATTCCCTGTTATTAAATTAGTAATAGTATCTACTATTATCAAATAGAACGAAATGTTTATCATAGACTTCACACAGGATATGTATCACATAGCTAAAATTTCAGATTTTTTGGAATAGTAAATCTAATTTTAATAATTAAGATAAATTTCAAGCATTTTCATCAAGAAATTCATTAAACATGATTCACATCCATACAGTTGGTTCTAATAGTTCAGAAACTTGAAATCAGTCATCATACCATCATGGAAATTTTTGAAACCCTAATATACAATGAATCTAATTATTCAGGAATTATCATGGTCAAATCATGCTCATTATCCCATTACAAAAATTTTAATAAATAAAACTAAATACAAAAATTTGACACCTCCTTATGATATGACCTAATGACTGTACTTGACCAAAATAAAATTTTCATAGCATGCACATATACCCAGAAATCCAACAAACATACCACAGAGATCAAAACAACCATTCTGTAAAACCTGAAGAACTTGGCGGCAAAGGGGTTGCCGCCAACAGGGGTTAACGGCACACGATGTTGCCACCAACTCATGATCTTGATGGCAGCAAGCTTGCCATCAAGTTCCTATCTGCAGAAACATAGACAGACCGCACATAACTTGACAAATTGGGGGTTCCAGGACACGAGGAAAAATCCAATAAAATCCTACGACCTAAAGGACATGTATAGCAATGAAATCCCTAAGTCACTTGCCTTTGAAAAATTGTTCAATGGGATTATTTAGCCGAAGATGCCCTCCTCGGCTAAGCCAAGAGGGTGCTCAAAATCCTCCCAAATCCGGTCCTTGTGTCGATGTAGGTCGCACACGGGAGTCGGGGAAGCTTCACCAATGTCCAGAGTACCTCCCAATCAATGAAGATCACCGGAATATGAACCAAATCACCAGATTAAGGTCGCACAAAACTCAGTTTTGACCACAGGATACCCTAGGTTCTCTTTTGGGTGAAGAAGACCTAACTCGGCCAAGAACATGTGCTTTTATAGAGCTGAGGGCTTGGGTACACGTTAAGGATGTAATCCGACCGTTGGAGGTGGGTTTCTATATCCAGAACCGGGGAAAACGTAGCCATTTTTCGATATGAGATTGCAATAGAAACTGAGAAGTAAATGACCACTTCTCTGCCGTTAACAGGAAATAAATGACCATCGATCTGGACGCCAACTCAGAGTCAACGACACACTGATTGTCGTCAATATGCCCTCAACATCAATGGATGTTGACGTTTACTGACATCTCGATCAGAAAACCGAAACATCAAATAGCATATATACACCATATACAAATACATACAATATGTTCTGTATAATTTAAATACAATATGCACAATTTAATAAAGATAATATATAGAGAAATAAGTATGTATATACATATATGCACATATACAAATAACCAATATACACAAAAGCAACTAAGTATAATATCATAAAATTTTGAATAATAAGAACGAAGTTCGAGGACCTTACAGGCACCCAGGAATGGGATTTCGAAACAATGGTCGGGGCCCACACAAGGCACACCAAAAGAACACACAATGCAGAGACCACTAGAAGCACGACCAAACAAGGCCAGACCAACAATGTTCACCAGAGCTAGACACGACCAAACTACAAGAACCATGCAGGCTAGGGGAGCGAAACGCACTTCGAAACACCGTGAGGAAAGGTCGTCACAACAACAGCCACCAAGCCACCGCCATTGATAGTTAAGAGGAGGACACACCAGCCACTCCCTCTTCCCTCCAGTCAACTCCTACCTACAACCTCCCCAAAAGAGTGAAGCAAGTGGGCCACCACAGAGAACCCCACTCAACAACAACCACTGCAGCATGGCCAAGCTGCGACCCTACGCCTCGCACCACGCTGTGGCTCTGGAACCAAGGTCGACAGAGGCAGTGAGAAACAGGACTGACTGGACTGTGTTGGAAGAATAACCCGAAACCACCTGGCATCCCGCCCCAGCCAAGAGAGGTCTGCAAATGACTCTACGTCATCGTCCCCTACTATTTTCCCCTCTTCTACCAGAGTCTAAACTCGAGCTCACCTGCCGCCTAAAGAACTCCCTCAATAGACGTAGGGAGTGGGGTCCCAGGTAATGGTAACAACTGTTGCCTAGATGATGAGCCCAGAGGGGGGGGTGAATGGGTCTTTAAAAAATAATCTAGATGATACCTGTAAATAAGATCATTCACAAAAATGTTCTTCGAAGAAGGTTAGTGACTGTTAGTTCAAATACCAATCACACAAAGACATCAATCACACGACACAAAGGATTATCCTAGTTCGGACCTCCTCTCCTTAGGAGTCCTACGTCCAGTCCCTGAGCAACCACTCAGGATTTCACTAACTAGGGTACAGTCCCCCTAAGGATGCTACAACACCCAGCTCAGTTGATCTTCCTTCACACCCGAAGGGAATAACAACACCCTGGATACCCCACTAGCTCTTCCTTCACAACTGAAGGGAAACAAATACACCCTGGATACCCCACCAGGTCTTCCTTCACAACTGAAGGGAAACAACACCCTGGATACCACCAGGTCTTCCTTCACACATGCAGGGAAACACAATAAAGAGAGTAGAATGAGTTCAAGCCCTAGATCAAGCTTTTAACAAGCCAAGATCTGAAGCAACTAGCACTGAGAGCAAAGAATCTAAGCTAAGCACACTCTCAGAACTACACAAGCTCTCTCAAGATTTTCACTACAGAGTGGAGAGCAAAGAGCAACACGAGAAGGAATGAACTTCTTGGCTCTTAGAATACTAGCAGAAGATTTTTAATAGCTTGAACGAGCGTTCTATGCTTCTGTATATTTTGATCTTCTCTTCTGTCTTGTATTTATATCTTCTTTTGAAATTCTCCCGTTGAAGTAACCGTTGACTCTTAGATTGGTAGACGTTAGACTGCTCGACATTTGGAAGCTTCAACAATCTTTTATCCATTTGAGCACGCAAAGAGATAATGTCTTCTGGCGTCTGTATGGTCCAACGTTGTATGACAGAATGTCTTTAGGACCCTGCATAAATTAAATGCTAGAACAGTAGACAGCTAGGCTATCTTTAGTAGTTAGTAAACGTTGATAAGAGTATTCACCAAAATAGCAATGTCAAATAGTTTCTTCTAAAAGATGTTGACAGAATATATACGATAATGAGAAGATATCATCTGTATGGATGCAGAGATACATTCTGTCTTGATTAAATGCACAGCAGTCAAACAGATAAGAGACGACTTTGACTATTCAACTCTTTAAGAAATACGATAAATATCAAGTCGATATAAACCATGAAGTCGTTGTCTATATGACTTATGAAATCGTTATGAATACCAACAAGTTATTATAGAGAGCAAATCGTTGTATTCATTAAAGGAGTCGTTATAATCACTTAACAAATCGTTATGAGCTTTAAAGAAATCGTTGCGCGAAGCGAATCGTTATGTGCACTAAAGAAATCATTGCGCAAAGCAGATCGTTATGAGCACTAAAGAAATCGTTGCGCAAAGCAGATCGTTATGAGCGCTAAAGAAATCGTTGCGCAAAGCAAATCGTTATGAAAGCTAAAGAAATCGTTCCGCAAAGTAAATCGTTATGTGCACTAAAGAAATCGTTATGATTACTTATAGAATCGTTGTGGCGAGCAAGTTGTTGCGAGTTCTAAAGAAGTCGTTATGATTACTTAAGAAATCGTTACGGAGAGCAAGTCATTGCGAGTTCTAAAGAAATCGTTATGATTACTTAAGAAATCATTAAGGCGAGCATGTCGTTGCGAGTTCTAAAGAAATCGTTATGATTACTTAAGAAATCGTTACGGCGAGCAAGTCGTTGCGAGTTCTAAAGAAATCGTTATGATTACTTAAGAAATCGTTACAGGATCGACTTGTTTGAAACAACATGACTTTCCAGTCTTACAAGGAAATCGTTAAAACACTTATGAAATCGTTGTGACTTTCAACAGAAGTCGATGTGGACTTAGAGAAATATCATTTTGAAAGGATTAAAGCTTCAGTAAGACAATACTTACCAACATTGACTTGATTGACCATGGTAATTTTCCTGTACTTAAGACTTATGAAATATGTTAGAGATTATTGATGAAGTTTTGTTAATCACTAAAATATATATGTAATTAATTAAAATTACATGGGGACAGACTGATCATCAATCTCCCCCTTTTTGGTGATGATAAAACTGAACAATAAGCATGGATGAAAGGTATCTAAAAACAGTCAGAATAAATTTCTCCCTAAATGTTTTTGGAATGTATTTCAGACATGCTAATTTCCTCCCCCTTTTTGTCATCAGGCAAAACGAATATTCTGAGACAAAGAAAGAAGAGAAAAAAGATAGGAGCACACAAACAAGAATGTTTTATTAATGTTGAGGAGGTACAGACAGATAGTAAGCAGGAGACAGAAGAGAGGTAAAGTGAGAGATGGTTTCCCATGCCTGTGCTTCCTGCTCTTCAAAATGAGTTTTAAAGACTCCAAAAGACAAAGAGTAGGTTGGTCCCATGGGGGAAGCCATCCTTTGGAGATGAAGATCTAGGTTCTTATAGAGAAGATCAGCATAAACATTCTTATCCATAGTCATCTTCAAGAAATGACGAGTCCCAAAGCTGGCACAGGTAAGAAACTGATCCATGGACACTGGATAGTGATTGTGATTATCTCTGAGAGCTTTATGTAGAGCTACATACACCTTGTACCTTTCCTCCCAAACTTTGAAGGGGTCATTTACAAGGTGAATGGAGTTCATATCCAAGAATGTGGCTGGAGAGACAGCAGGTTTGCCTTCCCTAGCTTGAGCTTCATTCAGGGTGAACAGCTGCTGAGCAGACAAAGGATAGAATCTACTCCATTTTGAGGATGTCAACCTTTCACATTCAGACAGAATTGGGGCTAGAACTTCAGCACTGATGTGCCCCTGGTGATATTCTTTAAATAGAAATCTAGGAAAAGCAACCAGGCAGCCTTTCTGAACTTTAATTCTTCGCATTACTCTGGAAAAACGTTCAAAGATGATGGATCCCACAGAGGATTCCATGACAAGAAAATGAATCTGTGGTAGTGCTATCTCATCATGCACAGGAAGGGTAGCAAAGTCTACCTGAATATCTAAAAATTGTGAGATGTCTGGATTGAGAACTGAGATAGCCCTTTTGAATTGGCTCAGCTGAACTTCTGGAAGTCGATGGACATATCTGTAGTTATTGAACAACACGTAGTGTCTGACCATCTTGATTTCTTTCTGAATGAAGGGTGCCCAAACTTCTCTATGATAAATTCTGAACCACTCTGATAAGGTCAGGGAGTGGTCCCTTGGAGGGAATCTGGCAGATTTGGCAAGAATGTATCTTTTGAAGAGATCTTGGTGGCCTTTGGCCCATTGCTCTTCGGTTTTGGAGTGGGCAATAGAGAAGATTTTGGATTTTCGGATTTGGAAAGAGAAGTGAAGGGTAAAATGGTGTTTAAATGATCTGTTAGATTGAGGAATGGAAGGTTAATGATGGTGGCAAGAATGACCTTTGAGAGATATTCTCTATATAGTGGTTTATTTTTGTTGTCCACTGTGAGGGAAAACCACAAAGGAGGGTATTTAGGCTCAGAGGAAATGGAGGAGGTAGAAGAAATTTTCCTCTTCTTAGGTGCAGAACTGGAAGAGTCTGCCCTATGGATGTGCTCTCCAACCTTCAGCACAGACCTGAGAATGCCTTCCTCAAACTCATCCTTTATTTTTTCTATAAAGGGAGAGTCAAGTTGAGCTGTCTCAGGGATTATAGTGATGAAAGAGGGTGGAGGAGGAGGATGAATGAATGAATGAGAGGAAGTGGGAATGTCATCAACTGGTCCAGGGGAGGGATCAGAGGAGGATGAGGCTCCAGCAGAGGATGCTGGGGGCACCTTAGAAATAGGTGGAGGTGGAAGTATATGAATAGAAGATGCAGGAGATGAGGTGGATTGAGAAGGAAATGGTGTTGGAGAGGAGAGGGGTCTGGATTGAGGCTTTTTGAATGGCTGAGGAGCAGGGGGTACTGTAGGAGCTGAGGGAGGAGATGGAGGAACTGGTGTGTGAGAGGGAGGAGAAGGAGCTGGAGGCTCAGGTGCCAAGACCTCTTCTTCAACCTCTGTCTGCATAGGTCCACTCTCTAATGGCCCTGATGACCCTGACACTTACTCAGCTGGCCTTGGAGGCCCTTCAACCTGTTCAGTTGGCCCATATGGCCCTTGCATATTAACTTCTGCCTCTGCTGCTGCTGGTGCTAGCCCTGATGGCCCTGACTCTTGAACTGATGGCCCTGATGACCTAGGAGAATTAGCACCCAAGTTCTGATCTGCAGGAGGTGCAAGAGGAGGAGGAGCTGGAGCTCCTACTGCCTTCAGAATCTCAAATAGCATTGATTTCATATTTCCCATCTCTTTGTTAAACCATTTCATGGCATTTCTAATATTGGAAATTTCCTTAGAAGCTGAAGCTTGGCACATGAAAATGGACTTGACATCAGACTGAAGAGAACACAAAATTGTACCTTGAACATCAAGTCTCTCAATCACAGGCTTTAAATCGATCACTATTTTCTGCCTCATCTACCTTTCAAATGGAGTATCTGATAGGAGAGGGACTCCAGAATCTACTTCTTTTCCTTTCTGCCTGGCCTCTGAAGCTGGAGGCTGCTGATCATCATCTGAGTGAGAGGAGCTGGCTGTCTCCCCATCTCTGACATCATTCTGAGCATTAGGCAAGTCTTCATCAGCTAATACACTGCCCATAGGCTCATCACAGTGAGCTGCTTCTGCTGGTCCTTCCTCTGATTGCTCCCCCTGAATAGGAGCATCCTTTTCCATTGGCTCTTGCTCCCCCTAAATAGGAGCCTCTTCCAAAACAACATCTGCTGGAGCATCTGATTGCTCCTCCGGAACTGGTGCTGCAATTGATTCCTCAATGTGGCCTGATGCCACAACTTCTGCCACTGATTATCCACCAGCCTCTGGAGTGACTGGAGTGGAGTGGATAGAATCCAATACCTCTTTCAGGATAGAGGCAACGATGGAGGTGGGCAAAGGATCTGCTGCACCTGCCATTGCTTCTTCTGCTGGTGCTTCTCGAAGTGGAGATTCAACAGCAATTACAGGTGATCCTGCTACCACTGCTTGCTCTGCTTCTTGTTCTAATGGTTCTGCTGCTGATTCTGGAACTGTTGGTGCTGCTGGTTCAACTGCGACTGAAGCTGCTACTGCTGGTTCTGCTGCAGGTGTTACTGGCACTTCTTCCTGATGATCAACTTGAGCGTCGCCAATGATGGCTTCGCCCTCTGCTACTGAAGCTTTAGACCAGATACCATTAAGTAATGACAATCCGCTTTTCTTTAGGTTTCTGGACCTAATTGCTTGGCCCATCTTCTCAGTGACTGGCCTTGATAGATCAACACTAAAATGTTTGAATACTTTGGTGAGCAAGTGAGCATAAGGCAGAGAGATGTTTAGCTTGCTCTTGGTATCCCAAACCTGTTCTCTGGCGAACTTCATCCTTTCTATCATTACCTAAGCCATATTGATTTCCCTATTTTGGATGGCCCAAAACATTAAGTCTGAGTCAGCCTTGCTACAAGATGAGAAAATAGCACTTCTCGGAGCCAGAATCTGACACACTATGAAATGTAAAATCCTGTTGAAGGCATTTAGCTGATTGATGTCCAACTTTCCATCTTTCAGCCTGAAGTCTTAACCAATGATACCTAGACCCTTCACTTCAATATCCACTGAGTGGATTCCACTGTGACCAGATATACATACACCAAATAGGGTTTTCAAAACATCACGGTTGATCCTGATTTGGGTTCCCTTGACAAAGGATGTCAGGGATCCATCTGCCTCTGATTTCAGACAAACATAGAAGGCCTTTACAAGGTCTGGATAGCTTACCTCTGAGAAGGTTTAGATTCCCATCCACTGCATCCTGATAATTGCGACCACTACACTGTGCATCCCATTTTTCTCCAGATATGTAATATCAACCTCTTTATTCCCACACAGCTTCGTCTTTACGTAAGTGAACCTCTCCTGCTGCTCAAGAGTAAGGAACTCGGCGCTGTAGCCACCCAGACTCCCGGAAACATTGGATGCGGCCATGGAATCAGGTGAGGAGGTTTTCTGGAGGGTTGAGAAGGAAGGAGGAATGAAAGATCCTCAAGAATTTCTTCTCGGGAAGAAGAGAGAAATTTCAAATGAGCAGAGAGTCGACGTTGGAGACGTTAGGGTATCGGCTCAGGCTACCCCGAAAGAGGGAAAAAGGTAGAAGATGGGAGGTGAATCGTTCCCACATCAATTTTTGTAAATTAATAAATGCTTTGCAGAGAGTGAGGCGCCAAACAACGGCAGAAAGCGACAAATAACTTTGACTATTCAAACCGACTTTAAAAAAGAGAGAGACCAACAGAGATAATTTGAATTTCTTTTGCTTAAATGCATGGAGGGTAAAGGGAAAATTTACTTAAATCTGAAAATTTTTGTACCAGTTTCAAACAGAAATATTTTCACAAATTACACATGCCCAATTCTCTTCTAAGAGATGTGAATCTCTCTTCAGGTAAGACTTTTGTGAAGATATCTGCTAACTGATTATTTGTATTAATAAACGATATTTTAATATTACCATTTGTAACATGATGACGAATGAAATGATATCTAACCTCAATGTGCTTGGTCCTTGAATGTTGGACTGGATTTTTGGTGAGATTGATAGCACTGGTGTTGTCACACAATAGTGGAATTGATTTGATATTTAATCCAAAATCATCAAGTTGTTGCTTTATCCATAGGAGTTGTGTACAGCAACTTCCAGCAGCCATGTACTCAGCTTCAGCTGTAGACAGTGCTACCGAATTTTGTTTCTTTGAGGACCAGGATATCAAACACCTTGCAAGAAATTGACAACAACCACTGCTGCTTTTTCTATCTACTTTGCTTCCAGCATAGTCAGCATCAGAGTATCCTACTAAAGTAATGTCACACGATTTTGGATACCATAGACCTAAGTCATGGGTTCTAGCTAAATATCTAAATATTCTTTTTACTGAGGTCAAATGCGATTCTCTAGGATCTGCTTGATACCTAGCACACATGCAGACACTAAATAGAATATCAGGTCCACTAGCTGTTAAATAAAGTAATGAGCCGATCATACCTCTGTAGACCTTTTGATCTACTTTCTTACCATCTTTGTCACTATCCAACCTTGTTGATGTACTCATTGGTGTTGACAGTGGCTTGGTATTTTCAAATCCAAATTTCTTCAAGAGTTCTCTTGTGTACTTTGCTTAGCAGATGTGAGTTCCTTCCTTTCCTTGTTTGATTTGTAGTCCAAGGAGGTATTTTAGCTCTCCCATCATGCTCATTTCAAATTCTCCCTGCATAAGCTTCTCAAAATACTTGCAGAGGGATTCATCAGTAGAACCAAAGATTATGTCATCTACATAAATTTGCACTAATAATATGTGTTTGACCCTAGATTTTATGAAGAGAGTGCTATCTACTTGACCTCTATTGAAGCCATGGTTTAAAAAAAAAGAGCTAAGTCTTTCATACCAGGCTCTAGGCGCTTGTTTTAAACCATACAAAGTCTTATGGAGTTTGAAAACATGATTAGGAAATTCTGTGTCTTCAAAACCCGTGGATTGTTCCACATAAACTTCCTCTTTTATAAAACCATTTAAGAATGCAGATTTGACATCCATTTGAAATAGTTGTAAGTCTAATGCTGATGCATATGCTAGTAGTATTCTAATAGCCTCAAGTCTAGCTACAGGTGCATAGGTTTCATCGAAATCTCTGCCTTCCTCTTGAGAATAGCCTTGAGCAACCAGTCTGGCCTTGTTTCTTAAGATTACACCAGCCTCATCCAACTTGTTTCTGAATACCCATTTGGTGCCAATAACTGGATGGTCTGATGGTCTAGGAACAAATGACCGTACTTGGTTTTTCTTAAACTGATTTAGTTCATCTTGCATGGCTAATATCCAAGATTCATCACAAAGAGCTTCATTGACTGTCCTCGGCTCTATTTGAGAAACAAATGCTAGGTAATCACAAGGAATTACATTACCTCTTGTTCATACCCCTACAGATGGATCACCAATAATATTTTCGAGTGGGCGATCTTTCTTGTATCTCCATTCCTTTGGAAGATTTTCATGTGTAATTTCCTTTTGTTGCATGTCTTCCAGAGGTGGATCATCCTTGTCCTCAATTGATGTATTCTTTAGTTTCTTGGACAGCTCATCTGCATCATCATTATCACTATCTTCTTCCTTTCTCAAGGAAGGGTTAGTTTCATCAAAAATAATATGTACAGACTGTTCAATTAATAAAGTGCGTTTATTAAATACTCTATAGCCTTTGGGTTTAGAGGTGTACCCCATGAAGATGCCTTCATCTGATTTGGCATCCAACTTACCAATGTCCCTTTTTCCATTGTTGTGGATGAAGCAAGGACAACCAAAGGTTCTGAAATGACTGATTTTTGGCTTCTTTCCTTTGAACAGTTCATATGCAGTCTTCTTCAGGATTGGTCTGATCATAACTCTGTTGATAATGTAGCTTGTTTTGTTGATTGCCTCGGCCCAAAAATACCTTGGCAGATCATATTCAGATAGCATTGTTCTTGCTATATCCAATAGAGTTCTATTCTTTCTCTCAGTAATTCCATTTTGCTGTGGTGTCCTTGGTGCTGAGAAATTATGCTCAATTCCCTGATCATCACAGAACATAGCAAATTTTTCATTCTGAAATTCACCACCATGATCTGATCGGATAGACACAATGCTGAACTTTTGATCCTTCTGGACTTTCTTGCTGAAACTGACAAAGTTTTCAAATGTGTCATCCTTATGCTCTAGGAATGACACCCATGTGAATCTTGAGTAATCATCAACTATGACAAATCCAAAGTTCTTTCCTCCAAGACTGGTAGTCCTCATTGGCCTAAATAGATCCATGTGAAGGAGTTCTAAGGGTTTTGAGGTGGTTACTACTGTCTTTGACTTGATGGAGCTCTTGGTGTGCTTTCCCTTAGCACAAGGTCTACCGACACCTTCCATTTTTGCACTGACCTTTGGCAGTCCTTCCACAAGATTTTTTTTTAGTAATTTTCTCATCCCATCTATGCTGCAATGACCTAGTCTTCTGTGCTACAATTCAGTAGATTGATTCTTGTTTGCTGCTAGACAGACATCTTGATCCTTGAGTTCTTCAAGATGGAGTGTGTATAGATTCTTCTCTCTATTGGCTTCGAAAATTACTGCTCCATCCTTTAATATGCTGCACTTTGACTCTTGAAACTGAATCTGATGGCCTCTGTCACAAAGTTGGCTGATGCTAATTAGATTGTGCTTCAGCCCTTTGACTAGCAGTACATCTTCAATGACTATCTTTCCTTTGTTTCTAATGAAACCATTGCCAATGACTGTGCCTTTCCCATTGTCTCCATAGGTGACTGTTCCTTGTTCAGCTTGGAGATTGGTGAATAGCTTCTGATTTCCTGACATGTGCCTTGAGCACCCACTGTCCAAATACCATTTGGATGCTCGAGTGTTACCCTGAAATAAAATCATCAAGTTTTAGGTACCCAAATTCTTTTGGGTCCTGATTGGTTAGTATCATTCATTTTACCTTTGATTATCCATTTCTTATGTTTTGATGGGAACATGTCCTAACTTGTTGCAATGACTACAGCAGGATAATTTGGTTACTTTTTCTATATATTTGAAGTTAGTTTTGTATGCTATATCTTGTTCGGGTACAAATTTTGGTGTTGGATATGTTTTAGGATAAACTATGGTTTCTTCATTATCTGGAGGTGTATATCCTAATCCAATTTTCTTCTTACTTGATCTTCTGACACCTTTAAATATGAGGGAGTTTTTACCATTTGTGAATTTTTCTAATGTGCTAGATAACTGTATATTTTCTTCTGTTAGTGTCTTAATTTCAATTTTCAGTTCATCTGAACTTACTTGTTTTTCTAATTTAGTTATTTGTTCATTCTTAGCTTTTAGATCTTCACATAACAGTTCATTTCTTCTTTTAAGTTCAGTTATTTGACTTACTAATTATTCATTTTCTGATTTTAAATCTGAGTTTGTATTTTCTATACAGACTATGTTTTTCTTGCTTACTTTTAATAGTTTGGTTACTTCTCTATATTTATCATATAGTTCGTTGAAAGCCTCTTCTAAACTATCGGAATCTGAACCATTGCATGAATCAAAAGAGGAGTCAGAAGTTACCTTGTCTTCGGTATTAGCCATGAAAGCCAAATTGGCTTCTTCTTCATCGCTGCAGGAGCTTGACTCACTGTCTGAGTCACTACTGTTTTCCCATGCTGCTGCCATCGCCTTCTTCTTGTATTTTTTGAACTTCCTAGAGCTTTCTTTCTTTCTAAGCTCCAGCTTCTTGAATTTTGGACACTCAGCTTTGATGTGTCTTGGCTTTTTACATTCATAGCAGATGGGTTCTCCTTTCTTTAGATCTTTTCCATCTGGTTTCTTGAAGTCCTTGTTTCTTTTGAAGTGCCTTCTACCAGATTAGAACTTCTTCTTCTTAGCTAGAATCCGCTGCAATCTTCTAGAGAGCATTGCTTCCTCATTTTCACTGTCCTCAACACTCTCACTCTCATCTGAGCTTGCTTCTGGTGAGTCTTCTTCAGCTTTTAAAGCGTTGGAGTGCTCCTTTCTACTTGAGGACTCTCCTAGCCTTTCCATATTGATCTCATGGGCCATAAGGGACCCGATGAGCTTTTCTAAAGACATTCTTTTTAGATCATTACCTTCTTCAATGGTTGTTACTTTTGGGGTCCATGAGGATGGTAAAGATCTAAGAATCTTTCTGACCATATCTCTCATTTCATAGGTCTTTCCTAGTCCAACTAGCCCATTTGTAATATCTGTAAATCTACTAAACATTTGGGTAATAGACTCACCTGATTGCATTTGAAATCTTTCGTACTGTACTACAAGAATGTCTATTCTTGTTTCCTTTACCTTATCTATGCCTTCATAGGTGATTATGAGCTTTTCCCACATTTCCATTGCGGATTTGCAGGCTGAAACTCTGTTGAACTCCTTTTTACTAAGGGCACAGCACAAAATACTCTTTGCTTTACAATTCGGCGAGATCTTCTTCCTATCGCCGTCTGTCCACTGAGCTTTCTCATTTGTGACTAGAAGATCGCCTTCTTCCACTATGGACCATATATGATAATCGTGCCCTTGCAGAAAGTACTACATTCTTGTTTTCCAGTAAGTGTAATCCTCTCCATCGAACAATGGTGGTCGGTTGACAGACTGACCTTCGTTGTGACTTTGGGCTGCCATAGATCTTTACTCTTCAGATCGTTGGATCCTCTCTTTGTCGAAGAGACTCGCTCTGATACCACTTGTTTCCCAGTTGACGAGCCCACTGGGGGGGTGAATGGGTCTTTAAAAAATAATGTAGACGATACCTGTAAATAAGATCATTCATAAAAACGTTCTTCGAAGAAGGTTAGTGATTGTTAGTTCAAATACCAATCACACAAAGACAGCAATCACACGACACAAAGGATTATCCTGGTTCAGACCTCCTCTCCTTAGGAGTCCTACGTCCAGTCCCTGAGCAACCACTCAGGATTTCACTAACTAGGGTACAGTCCTCCTAAGGACGCTACAACACCCAGCTCAACTGGTCTTCCTTCACACTCGAAGGGAATAACAACACCTTGGATACCCCACCAGGTCTTCCTTCACAACTGAAGGGAAACAACAACACCCTGGATACCCCACCAGATCTTCCTTTACAACTGAAGGGAAACAACACACTGGATACTACCAGGTCCTCCTTCACACACGAAGGGAAACACAATAAAGAGAGTAGAATGAGTTCAAGCCCCTAGATCAAGCTTTTAACAAGCCAAGATCTGAAGCAACTAGCACTGAGAGCAAAGAATCTAAGCTAAGCACACTCTCAGAACTACACAAGCTCTCTCAAGATTTTTACTACAGAGTGGAGAGCAAAGAGCAACATGAGAAGGAATGACTTCTTGGCTCTTAGAATTCTAGCAGAAGATTTTTGATATCTTGAACGAGCGTTCTCTGCTTATGTATATTTTGATCTTCTCTTCTGCCTTGTATTTATATCTTCTTTTGAAATTCGCCCGTTGAAGTAACCGTTGTCTCTTAGATTGGTAGACATTAGACTGCTTGACATTTGGAAGCTTCAACAATCTTTTATCCATTTGAGCACGCAAAGAGATAATGTCTTCTAGCGTCTGTATGGTCCAACGTTGTATGACAGAACGTCTTTAGGACCCTGCATAAATTAAATGCTAGAACAGTAGACAGTTAGGTTGTCTTTAGTTGTCAGTAAACGTTGATAAGAGTATTCACCAAAATAGCAATGCCAAGTAGTTTCTTCTAAAAGATGTTGACAGAATATGTACGATAATGAGAAGATATCATCTGTATGCATGCAGAGATACGTTCTATCTTGATTAAATGCACAGCAGTCAGACAGATAAGAGAAGACTTTGACTATTCACCTCTTTAAGAAATACGATAAACATCAAGTCGATATAAACCATGAAGTCGTTGTCTATATGACTTATGAAATCGTTATGAATACCAACAAGTTATTATAGAGAGCAAATCATTGTATTCATTAAAGGAGTCTTTATAATCACTTAACAAATCGTTATGAGCTTTAAAGAAATCGTTGCGCGAAGCGAATCGTTATGTGCACTAAAGAAATCGTTGCGCAAAGCAGATCGTTATGAGCACTAAAGAAATCGTTGCACAAAGCAGATCGTTATGAGTGCTGAAGAAATCGTTGCGCGAAGCAAATCGTTATGAGCGCTAAAGAAATTGTTGCGCAAAGCAAATCGTTATGTGCACTAAAGAAATCGTTATGATTACTTATAGAATCGTTGCGGCGAGCAAGTCGTTGCGAGTTCTAAAGAAATCATTATGATTACTTAAGAAATCGTTACAGCGAGCAAGTCGTTGCGAGTTCTAAAGAAATCGTTATGATTACTTAAGAAATCGTTAAGGCGAGCAAGTCATTGCGAGTTGTAAAGAAATCGTTATGATTACTTAAGAAATCGTTACGGCGAGCAAGTCGTTGCGAGTTCTAAAGAAATCGTTATGATTACTTAAGAAATAGTTACAAGATTGACTTGTTTGAAACAACATGACTATCCAGTCTTACAAGAAAATCGTTAAAACACTTATTAAATCGTTGTGACTTTCAACAAAAGTCGATGTGGACTTAGAGAAATATCATTTTGAAAGGATTAAAGCTTCAGTAAGACAATACTTACCAACATTGACTTGATTGACCTTGGTAATTTTCCTGTACTTAAGACTTATGAAATATGTTAGAGATTATTGATGAAGTTTTGTTAATCACTAAAATACATACGTAATTAATTAAAATTATATGGGGACAGACTGATCATTAACAACCTCTGAATGGAACAAGCCCTCAAGTGCCTAGCACCGGATAGAGAACAGTCGAGGCAAACAACCACAACCAAGCGGCATGGCTTGCTCGTAACCAAGACAAGTCTAGCAGCATAGGGCACGCGTAGTACACTTCCCAAAAACCCTTAGAAGGGCCATCGGCCAAAATAGGTGCACACACCACAGCCAAAAGCTCTCAATAAGAAGGCGACCATAGGGGCGTCGCCTTTAAAAATAGAAGGTGACGTCCAACCCATCGCAACCAGGTCGCAAAAAACAAAGGTGTCGCCTTCTGATCACAACATGACGTATCGACCTGTCGCGTTCAACATCAGAAGGCCAAACCCCAAGTAGGCTAGCAGACCCATAGCCAAACACAACCAGAGTAATAAGGCGATGAGCAAGCCGTCGCAACCCGAAGTAGAATGCGACACAGCACCGGTCGCGACCAAAAGGCGACAACCAGGTTGTTGCCTTCAGAAGATGAACACGATGTATCGACCCATCATGTTCACCCTCAGAAGGCAGAGCCCTTGGGAAACACAGCCCCAAAGCTCACACCTACAAACTTGATGGTGCGACAACCACAGAAAACCAGTCTTGTGCCTAAGTTGGGGAAGACATGTCCCCTAACCAACTTAGGCATAGACCACCCTTGAAAAGGCCCAAAAACAATGAAATAGAATGGGCAAGGCAAACGCGATGGCCATCCCGTCGCTACCAGAATGCGACAAAAGACCCATCACCTTCTGACAGATATCGCGACAGCCAACCTGTCGTGGCCTTAGTCAAAAGACCGAGACTAGGGATGGGGATATCCCATGGTCTCCCAAAGCCACAAAATGACCACAAAGAGGGGGGAAGGATTGCACACACACATGCACAATAGAAAAAGTCTCGAGGGGCACCAACACCACCTCTCCTCGCCCTCAAACCACAAGGAACTAACTACACAAATAGGTGTAGACGCCCGTTTTCGGCCTATAAGTTGGGTCACATTTCTTGTTCTTAATATTAATGCCCCAAATTGACCATTATTTTGGAGCATTTCTTTGGCAATATTTGAGCCCAAAATAATCTTAATTTGCTGCCCAAATAACTCATGACATGTGGTTAAAATGTGAAGAGGTGAGGAAAATATGTATTTAAAGCCCATTTAAAATCCAAAGCCCATGCAAACCCATTCAAAAAGCTAATACCATGCAAATTAAACCAAAGCCCAAAAACCTACGTCACAGGCAAATGAGAAAAAGGAAATAACATTTAAAATTTTTTAAAATGCAAGTTGCCTACCCAAATCCATACCAATGCAAATCCATCTTAAATAATAATAATAATGTAATTTCTCATGAAAATCCATACAAAAATCTAATGTCCCAGTCAAGTCAAAACTCATCGCCTCCCATGCAACACTGTACCCATACAAACCAACTTAAAGTCCCACTTAAACCAAACTCCCACATGCAAATCCAAGTTCCATTCAAATCCAAAACCACCCATCCCCCATCCCACGTAACCAAACCCACACAACCAACCCATACCCATTTATATAAATATCTCAACCTAAACCCCTCAACCCCATCCTGTAACCATCCCATGCAAAGAAAAAACAAATAAGATCCCACTAAAACCCAACCCACTCTAACTCTTACCATGTAATATCTCCCTTGCATGCCATCTGCCCACCCACAACCCATCCAAAGAACGGGACTTACGTACGTGTTGTATGTGGCCATGAATAGAGTCCGATTGCAGGTGGATTTGGGATAATTCTAGGTCTTAAAAAAATTCATAAAAATCATAAATCAACTCCTCACACCCAAATCATTATTCCATGTGATTTAGAAGTCCAAGATAAACTCAAACACCACCCAAAATCTGGATTATTCTTCCCCTCCAATTTTCACACCATCGTGATAAAAAAGATAAAAAGAGTTCTAAACGCAAGAGGGAAGGAGAGGCTGTTGGCACGTGAGGGGGGTTTCCAGAGGTCGTCTTGATCTCATCTCAACCAACAAAATCCCAGCACCAAAAAAAGCCACGGTGGTTTTTTCTCCTATCCTCTCCACCAAGACACGCACATGCAAGTCGTGAAAACACACAAGAGGGGACGCTGCCGCAGGGGGAAAAAGCTTTGGAAAAGTCTGGTTTACTCTTCCTGACATCCAGAACACAGAGAAGAAGCTGTCATCGAGAGCACACCACTTCTTCCTTTTTATCTCTCATACCGCCCCCCATGAGAAGTTCCACGTAGAAACTCTCAACTCAACGTGCAAGGATGCTGTAGAAACCTTCAAGAGGTTCCTGGCCCCTTGGGAGTCAGCTTGGTCGGTGACCATCGCCCCATACAGAGCGGAGGAGGCACAGTCGAGTTGCACGTCGGTTATCTCATTTTCACTCTCCTATCACGATTCAGGACACTCAGTGATTGCTGCCCTTCTACAGCCTCAACGAGGGCGTTTTAAATCTTGGGCTCTTGATCAATGTTGTTCCCAACATCCTCTTCTAATCACACGAATAGGAAGCACCTCGATCCGATCTTTGTGTCTTGAGTTATCATTTTTTCTTTCTTTTCCCATTTTTCTGAATGCATGGCTCATAGGTGCGCCCTCTCTCTCATCTCCTTGCTTTAAACATAATTATACATCACACACACACCTAATCTTTGCCCAAAAGGGATTTACCAACCCTTCCCGGTGAGTGCTATCCCCATATTCATGTTTATTTTTCAAAGGGGACGGATTTCTACACTTCTCTAGTTCTAATCGAGTTTTCTTTCTTTGTTTGTACATCTCCTTTTGTTTTGCAGACACAAACAACAAGAAAAGTGTGAGGCCCTTCATCCTTGGCCGGCCGAGGAAGGAGGAAGAAGCTTCTCATATCTCCCGCAAATCCGAGCGTTCACTCAATCACGATCCGGGACACGCGTCATCTCCGACCGACACGTCTCCATCCACGGGTCATCCTCCTCATTTTCCAAGGTATTTAGCCCTACCCTTATAGATATCTCTTGGGAAATATCTTGGTGGCGATCAAATATTCCTCATATTTTCATCTCTTTGGGTTACCGATATTACACCTTTTGGCAATCACGGTATGACTTCTATTGCCCATCACATTACTGTTTGTGCCATCCCCATGCTTTGTGTGTGTGTAGTTTTTTTTTTCAGTTTTCTATTTTCCCTTGATTTTCTGTTTATTTTTTTTGTTGTTTTGGGCTCTGGGCATAGACGCGGTACTTCAGGAGGATACGCTTCAGGTACGTCATACCGAGTTGGTTTCATTCGAGTTTTCCAATTATTTTCATGCTCCATGATTCTCATATGCCTATCTCTTTGTAGAATTTGATGATTTAGTGTTGTTTTCATCTTAATTTTGTTAGTTTCTAGGCTAGAATTTGCATGCACTGTGGTGAACCTAGGTTCCTGCATACTCTTTTCATGTAGATATGATTCCTCCTTGGTAGTGGAGACCCTCTTACTCGCGAGCACTCGTGGGCTGACTAGGGCCTGCTAGCGAGGGCCTCCGTAAGTCCTCGCTGTCGTACACACGTTGCGGTCACCAAACTGGTTGTACCTGTTGTCCCCTAGTTTAGGTCGTTTGCGTGTGAGTTGTGTGTCACCCCCTTAGTCATATCGGAGTACTCGAGTACACACCCATCAGGGTTCCTCTTTAGTAGAGTGCAATTCAATAAAATCAATCCATTAAAAGGCTAAGTGATAATCCTAAAATTCTAACGCATGTCATGTTAACTTGGGTGTTGAATTGGCTGCTGAATTGGAGCTCCTGAATTGGAGTACTCTGATGAGGCTGCTGAATTGGAGCTCCTCCTACATGAAATGGGCCCCGACCAGGCCCGCGAATTGTTGTCCACATTTTCTCTTTGTTCTTCATCTTCCAAGACGAGCCCAACATGCCCACATTATCCTACTCATTCTATGTAATGCCCCGATGTAGAATATCAGAGTGATAAACAGTTAAATAAATAGTACAAAGCGAGAAATAGACATGTGATACCCCGAAATTTCATCCTTTTATACTGTGCATGTGTATTTACTTGTCATGTGTATAGCATGAGTATTCAATTGTGCATATTACCATTTCTATACTTCTCATGAACACATGCATGTATATATATATGATATTTTATGTAAGAATAGGCCATTAGCTAATTTTGTGTATATTGTGTATACTAAAACCCTAGGCATATAATGCTTAAGAAATATTGTGCATGTTTAATCTAATTACCGATGTGCATGTTGTATTTATCTATTTCGTGCATAATGTACATAACTATGTTGTATACGTGTGTGTATATTTATACATATGTCAATTCAAGTGTGTGCATGCCAGAATTAATTATTGTTGTATAGAATATTCATAGTTAACTTATTGCATATTGCATCTTAATGATATTATGCATGCACTATCTAAATCTTGAAGTGCATATTATACTACCTATTCCAGGGATATTGTTTGTAAATATATGAAGTACATATGTATATATATACATTATTTTATGGATGTGATATCTATCTATCTAATTCTATGTCCATTAAATTATCTATAGTATATGAATAGTACTAAAATGACATTGTGCATGTGATAGGTAAGTAATGCTATAGACCATGTAAGTACATGAGAGTTATTTTCGTACACGTATATATATAAATATAAATGTGCATGCATTATCTAGCTATCAATGTATGTAGTATATTTATAAATCCCATGCATATTGTATGTGTTGTGCAAATAGTAAGAAGTTATTATCATACATCTTGTAAACAATTGTGAGTTTATTTCCGTGCATGCAATATATTTAAATGAGCGTGTATTATTTAATTATTGGTATGCCTATTGTATTTAATCATTCTATGCATGTTGTAAGTAACCATGATGTGTATAGGTATACATACATATGTTAATCTTGTTTAAATGATATCTATCTACTTTAAGCATGTTAAATTATTTATGGTGTGTAAGGTACTTGAATGATAATGTGCATATAGTATCTAACTAATGATGAACATATTTCATTTATAGGTTCATGCATGATGTATGTAATTATGTAGTGTGTAAGTATATATGCATATATGTATGTTATTTATGCATATTATCCTTAATTAAGATTAGTGTAAGTTATATTTAAAAAAATATTATGTAATGCATGTACTTTATGTGGTGAAGGTATGTGTTATTATTTTTACACATATTAAATTATTGGGGTGTATTTATGCATTTATTTTAATGTATGATAGTGTTTTGGACGAAGTGCACAGTTGGCGGCCAATACTGTGTCTCCAACTGCCAGGCCCAGTACTTGGCGTCTAGATCGATGGACGCCAAGGCACTATGGGCGGCCACCCCCTGGACGTCAATAGCCTGTTGGCGGAAAAGCCCTGGACGCCAACTGTCAGTTAACTCCAACCAATGTTGACGTCAATATCCTCCTGTGTAACGGTTCCAGATTTGTTAACGCTCGCATTTTGGCCGATTCCAGATTAGGAAACCCATCCTAATTAATGTGTAGGAAACCTATCCTATTGTGTACCTCAAACCCCAAGCCTATAAAATACTCATCTTAGGGAGAAGAGTAGTCTTTTTAGCATTGGTGGAACCCTAGTACTCGTAATGGAGAAAAGCTGAACTTTGGAGGGCCGGATCTGGTGACTGGAGGTGTTCCCTGAGGATCTGCAACAACTGGGGGGATAGCCTATACATAGAAGAAGAAGTCCCAACTCCGAGGAATCATCTTCATCGACAGAAGAACCAGATCTAAGGAGAGTTTGAGCACCTTTTTGGCAGGGCCGAGGAGGGCTTCATCGAAAAATCTTGATGTTCATAGATTTATTTAGAGGCAAGTAAACCCTAGATCTCAATCTTATACATGTCCCCTAAGTCCAAGGTATTTTTCTGGATTTTTCCTCGAGTCCTGGAACCCCCAAATTCCCCTTTGTATTGAGTTTTTTCTGTGTGTGCTGCTGGGAGGGAGTTGGTGGCAGCATCTGCTGTAGTCAAGTTCCTGGGTTGGCGGCCAGGGATGTTGCAGTTGAATGTAGATGGCCACATCCCTTGCCGTTAACTTCTTCAGTGTCCTAAAATTTCATTGTTTGATCTTCTTAAGCTATTTAAATGATTTCTGGATATTGGTACATGCTGCAAATTTTATGTATGGTTGTATACAGTCACTAGGTCATATCATGAGGTTGCCCAAATTTTCTGTGAACTGTGTTAATTATTAAAATTCAGTAATTGAATTATGAGCATCATATAAGCATGTCTAAATCTTGTATAAATGGATTTGCTGTAATTTATGGTTTTGTAATTTTTACATGACAACATGAGGTCTGATATTATATTTCTGAACTGTTAACACCCAACCATATTAATGTGTACCATGTTTAATGATATTTTAATGAATATGTCTGAAATCTTGTTTAAATTGTAGAAATTATATTTACTGTTAAAAAAATCTGGAAAATTGAAGATGTGATATGTTTATAGTTAATAACATGTGATAAAACTTTGGAACTAATTTGATGACAGAAAGTGCAATTATTGTTAAATCATGAGAATTATTCATATTAGATATGTAAAATCTAATCCTGTGTAATTCACTAATTAACAACATGTTTAGGATTATAATATGAGTTGTTTTACTTTTGAAAATAGTAGTATCATGTTGGGTTAACTGAGATGTGTGCAATTTATAAATAATACATGTAAAGTGATTAAATAGTTTATGTGAAGTATGTGAATAATGAGAGGAAATGTGATAAGATGAATGTGTAATAATTGGGCCAAGAATTGGCACTGCTACCCTAGAGGTTTGAGAGTTGTACCATAGAAATGTCCCTATGTTAGGCTCAACGTTGTGAAAAGTATATCCTAAAGGCGTTAGGATGAAAACCTGGAGGTGGACAAGTACCACTGGATAGGGTGGAGAGGGCTTCTCTCGGTCTGCGCAATTACCAAGATTCGTCACTACATTGCCTAGGTGGTGGGTATGTGATTATGAGTTGTGTTATGAGATGTGCTATGAGATGAGTTATGTGCTATGAGCTATGTGCTATGAGATATGGATGTGTGTGTCCTCTAGTAGGAGGTTAGGACTATGTGTCATGGCATCTTAAGCAATGGAATATGAATAAAGTGTAAGATGATATGCAAATGTGGCATGTGATGAGTGCAAATGATATGATATGTGATAAGTGAAAATAAAAGAGTAAATGATATGAAGAATATGTGAAAAGATATGTAAGGGAGAGTTAATGTTAATGAAAGTGTGCTCGAATGTGAAAACCAATGTATTAATGCAATATGTTCATGTTTTCATGTATTAATATCTCAATTACAATATCATGTTTAGCATTATGTCATGTAGTTTATTAATCTTCATGTAATAGTGTATGTGAATAAACATATGTAACCATGTCATTTATGTAGTATGAAAGGTGAACATGTAGGATTATTAAATGGATAAGATAACATGTGAACAAATGTAAATATATGTAATTGAGTTTAATTCATGTCAAAACAGTAAGTAAAGTGTGGTTATGAATGTGATAAATGCATGAAATAATGTTTAGGTTCCATGCTAGATGTGATACCCACTTAGTACATAAATCCATGTCTAAAAATTGTATATGTTTGCTAATTGATTGAACATGTTCTAGACCCTTCATTCATGGTATAAAATGTGAGATCATGTGAAATGATATTTATTTACATTAAAACAGCAAGTATAAGGTGCAATTAAATATGAAAAGTGCATGTGAAAAGTGAATAATCATCATGCTAGGTTGTTCATTTCTTTAAGCTTGACTCTATGTTCTAGTTTGTAGAAATGTATTATGAAATGGAAAATGTTTGGATGGATGATTCATGTTACATGTTAGGTGTAGAGAACATGTACAAGTGTATGTTAGTATCCATGACTTAGAATAAACATGTGATAGTCTAAAGCATGTCTTGGTGATTTAAATATATGTTGATAGTTAGGAGTATGTACCATGTGCATTCTTGTAGTTTAAATGACAGTATGTATTTCCTTAGTGTATGATAGCTTAACATGAATGTGATATGTTCAAGGATAAGTCTTCGGTTTGCTTGCTGAGTCTTTAGACTCAAACTTGCTTCGGCGTACAGGTGGACAGGTATCTCGTGCCAGAGGGAGGCATAGCGAAGGACGACATCTTGGAGGAGTAGTTGTGGAGTTTGCTTAGAAGTTGTACTTTTTTTTTGATAGCATGAATAAAGTTTAATTGTATGGACAATGTGATAGACAATGTAGTTCCTTTATCATGTAATAATGTGGACAATATCATTTTATTCCGCTATATAGACTGTGGAATGTGTGATGGTCATGGATTAAAGTTGGTTTATTCTTTTTATTTCCGCTGTACTCAATTACTATCCACGTACATATAAACCTATCGGCTAGTGTTGGGTTATTATCCCACTATGACGACGCTCTTTATACCGATGGGGATTGGTATAATCGTACAGGTATAAGGAGGGTCGTTACAAGACATCAAACCATGGCTCAAATTGAAATAATGCCAAATAATCCGTCTTCATTGATAATCTACTAACTTCTATTACAATCACTAATTGAGAGCCATAACTATAAGCCCAGAGTACTTTATTCAAATCCAACTATTACAAACGGACTAACTAACTACTAAAAAGCGTTGGTTGTCGAAAAAGCTGGTCACTCTTGAACATCCTCATCCCCATCCTCGTGCGTGTGGTAGTCTCCATCAGACTCACTTGAAAAACATTAAATAAATAGCGCAAGGTGAGTGATAAACGTCCAGTAGGACTTAATGTCTCATATAAACAGGCATGCTTTAAGTGATTAGTATCTTGTCAAGTAGGGTAACTAGAAAGAATGATCAAGTATAGTCAAGAGAGCAATGTCGCATGATAATGAGAGAACAATAGCACTTTTCAAGAGAGTATAGCACAACAAGCATGATAACGAATTGGCCACATAACGAGATAGCATTTAAAGTTTGCACAACAGTGCACTAATCACGATAGCACGTAGAGTTGATCTTCTTGTCAACATACTACTTGTATTGATTGTCATAGATTAATCTGGATTGTCTAGCACTTGGATGTTATGCCATACATTTTGATCATCAAGCTCCCATGGGCACTAGCACTTTCGGGCACACCTCCCAGGACCAGATCGTGCCCTTAAAATATTGTCTGGTATAGATCATGTTTTTGTCATAGACAATCAAATGATGACTAAGTAGAGTACCAAGAATAGATGAGAGTAATTGATGAATATATGAGAGTATAGAGAGAATGTGAACAGATGAGAGAAATAGAATAGTAGATGAGAACAGGGTCATGTTCGCAAAAGAACGATAAACAGGCGATAAAAATAGTTGCACAACACACACAGTCGTGTGCCGGCAGTCCGGTAGAAGTCACAACCGCCCAATAGCATGCTATGAACACATGCCAGAGGTTTGGCATGATCTCATGGTAAGAGTAAACAAACTAAGGCCGTTGGATCATGTTGATCCCTAAGGGTAAAATAGGTGTTGATGGTACAACCCGCTCGTCGGCAATGGACGTCCGTCAAAGCCAAGGAGTCTTACGGAGGGCTTGACAAGGAGTTTCTGGTCCAGTCAGGAGTATTCCCAACGGAGAGGTCGTCCAAGCCAAGATAGAAGTGTGTATAGAAACGTTGTCCGTCTTGCCTCGAGTGCTCGATGGCAGAGGGATGCGATAACGGTATTTAAAACAAATGATTAAAATGAACACAAGTCCATTAAAATATATAGAGAATTTATATGAATAATTAAACTTAATTACCTGATATATTATTCAGTAAATTTCGGTAGGTTCCATGGCAAAGATTCATGTTTAGTGTGTGCACGTGTAAGATAATGAAGATAGCAAGAGATAATTGTGCACATAGCTTTTAATTAATGGGAATCATATGAATATTACCCATTATTCTTATACATGTTGTTACTGTTCATAACAGTACAATTTAGAAGTTAAACAATGGTCAATGTACAAGATTACATGATTTGCATGAAGAATTAGGGTTCTGGTTTACATAGTAAGCACACGACGGGGGTACCTGTCGCATTTCAAATCGCGATGGGAAGGTCGGTCGCATTCATTAGAACAGAAACAGGCCAATCGACAAATGCACTAAATGCGACAGGGTGAACGGTCGCGATTATGGCAATCGGTCCATGAACTCGACGTCGGGGTCTGTCGCGTTCTGGACAATCGGTATAGGCATGAATAATGCGACGTGTCAGGCCGTTGCATTCATGTCGCGACGAGACCCAATGTCGCGACCTTCTGAGAATTGCGACGGGTCAGGCCGTCGCATTCTCAGATGGTCTGGATGAACGCCAAAGGTGAACTGGTCCACTTTTGGTCTTCGGTCCAGTCCTCCATGGACTTGACACAGGGCCATTCAAAAATGTATATAAATTCGTATACATGTCGAAAAATCAGAAAAGTAGCTTTAAATGAAACTAGACATGTAGAGACATCTAAATAACAATTACTTAGATAATAGACATGGTATGGACATGCTATGAATAGGTTACTTCTCGATGACCTAAAATCATACACATTGATGGAATTCGATTTAATTCGAAGAGGGTACTTGATACAAATTGGGGAAAATAGAGTCATTAGATTCCTAACATCTTGTAATATGTAGGATAAAGGTTTCATGACATGAAATCAATCATGAACATAGGATTAGGGTGAACATGAGGGTTCGGGTACATGTTCTCCACATGAATTGAAGCATGAAATACTCCTAAATGACATGATAAAAATTGGGGAAATCATGGGGTTTTGAAGATAGATCATGGTCTACCTAGGGTCGAAGTTAGTTTGTTTTTGCTTGAGAGATTGCCTACCTTTTCACACTTTGACTCCTAGGGTTTAGAAGATGAAGAAGACAAATTCTCCCTCGTTCCTAACCTCCTTCTCCTTGCTTTCCACGTCCAAAGCCTTATCCTCCTCATTATCCAAGCTCCAGAGAATGCCTATGGTTGGGTTGGTACGAAATGAAAGGGTGTTTGTTAGTTTTAAGGCTCCTTATTCACTTAATTAAACTCCTCCCTCTTCTCCAACTCCGAATTTCCAATCATTATCTCCCTTTTCCTAGCATTTATCCACCTAAATGGCTTAGGGATGACTCTAATTTCGTGGCCAAGGGGTTAGAATAGGCCTAGGACTCCTTTTTTAGGATAATTATGAGTTAAATAGTGATTATCTTAACCCTTTTATATTTATTAATAATTAGGGTTCGAATTTATACTTAATTATCTCCCATCCAACAATGGGCTCTTAGCTTTTGGGCCCATTAATCTATTCATGGACCATTAGTGTAAAACCAACTCCTATTTTGATTTAATAGGTTTAATTATTCTCCTTTTATTCTAATTTTAATTTATTTATAAAATTTTAAATTTTAGAGTTGCTACATCCTCCCCCTCTTAAAAAGAATTTGGTCCCAAAATTCATATGATCGTAAGAGGAATAATAACTTACCGAACAGTTCTGGATAATTTCGTCTCATTGTTACTTCGGGTTCTCACATGGCTTCTTCAACTCCATGATTGTTCCATAGTATCTTCACCACGGATATGGGTCGATTCCGCAACTGTTGGTTCTTCTTATCTAGTATTTTGACAGGCTTCTCCTCGTAAGTCATATCTTTGTGTTGAACTATATCGTCGTAGCTTATTACATGCGATGGGTCGTACACATATTTCCTTAGTATAGATACATGGAAGACATTGTGTATGGTAGAATATTGTGGAGGTAAAGCCAGATGATAAGCCACTTCTCCTACTCTTTCAAGTACTTCAAATGGACAAATGAATTTTGGGCTTAACTTGCCTTTTATTCCGAACCTTTGAAATCCTCTGGTTGGGGATACTTTCAGCATCACATGATCTCCGACCTGAAATTCCAAGTCTCTTCTTCTTTTATCTACATAGCTTTTCTGCCTTGACTAGGCTACCTTAATTCGGTCTCTAATGATTTGTATGTCTCTACTAGTGTTTTGCACCATGTCCAGTCCTAGCCATTGTTGTTCACCCACTTCATTCCAGCACACCGGTGATCTACAGCTTCTTCCATAAAGAGCTTCAAATGGTGCCATCTTAATACTTGCTTGGTAGCTGTTGTTGTATGCGAATTCTATTAGGGATAACAACTCATTCCAGTATCCTTCAAAGTCTATGGTACAAGCTCGTAGCATATCTTCTACGATTTAGTTTGTCCTTTTTGTCTACCCATCTGTCTATGGGTGGAATGTAATGCTAAAGTTAAGCTTAGTACCCAGTGCAGTTTGAAGTCCTTTCCAGAATCGAGAGGTGAATCTTGGGTCACGATCTGAGACTATGGATACAGGGACTCCATATAGTCTCACAATCTCATTTACATACAGTGCAGCTAACACATCCACACTCCAGACACTCTTGATTGCTAAGAAATGTGCGAACTTAGTTAGTCGGTCCATAATGACCCAAATAACATCAAGTCCACCACGAGTTCGGGGTAAGCCCATGATGAAGTCCATGTCAATACTCTCCCATTTCCACTCAAAGTATGTCCATAGGTCTAAGTACACCCACAGGACGTTGGTGTTATGCTTTCACCTGTTGACAAGTAAGGCAGTGCGCGGCATGCTCAGCCACCTCACACTTCATGTTGGGCCACCAAAATGACCTTTCTTATGTCTTGGTACATCTTGGTTGCGTTAGGGTGAATTGTGTACTTAGTCTTGTGAGCTTCATTCATCAGCTTTCTTTTCAACTCTTCATTATCAAGCACACATGTCCTGTCCTGAAAAAATAATCTTCTATGCTCAGTGATGGAAAATTCTGATCTATCAACTAAGGTTTCTTTGACTCGGATTCGAAATGGATCATTTACTTGTTGTTCCCTAATTTCGACAAAGATGTCGGGCTGTGCTCTAAGGTTAGCCACTAGTACCTAATCACTTCTCTATTCAATGTTTAGATCTAGACTGGCGAATTGTTCTCGTAGCTGCTTCTCTCCCATGACTAAGTAAGAAAAGGATGCCACAGGCTTCCTGCTAAGTGCATCTGCTACAGCATTACCCTTTCCAGGGTGATATTGAATGTTGAAGTCAAAGTCCTTTAGATACTCCAGCCATCTCCTTTGCCCCATATTTAGCACCTTCTGGGAAAATAAAAATTTCAGGCTCTTGTGGTCAGAGTAGACAATGAATTGCTCTCCATAGAGATAATGCCTCCAGATCATTAATGCAAATACAACTGCAGCTAGTTCTAGGTCATGTACAACGTAATTGACCTCATGAGGCTTCAACTGTCTACATGATAAGCTATCACCTTCTCATTCTGCATTAAAACACAGCCGAGACTGATTCCAGATGCATCAGTGTAGACTGAGATTCCTTCGCCCTCGACTGGTAACGTGAGGACAGGCGCAGATGTTAGGCATTTCTTCAGTGTCTGAAAGCTCTTCTCACATTCCTTGCTCTAGACATAAGCGTTCTCCTTTCGCGTAAGGTGAGTAAGGGGTATAGCAATCTTAAAGAAATCTTTTATGAACCGCCTATAATATCCACCCAGTCCCAAAAAGCTTCTAATCTCAGTGACATTGGTTGGTCACTCTCAATTGAGTACAACTTCAACCTTGGAAGGATCAACAGCTATACCATCTTTAGATATGACATGGCCTAAGAATGAAACTTTCTTGAGCCAGAACTCACACTTGCTCAACTTGGCATAGAGCTTGTTGTCATGTAGGATCTGTAGAGTGATCCTCAGATATTCCGCGTGCTCTTCCTTGGTCTTGGAATGTATAAGAATATCATCAATAAACACCACGATGAATTTGTCGAGGTATAGCCGATAGATGTTGTTCATTAATTGCATGAAAGCTGCAGGAGCATTGGTTAGTCCAAAAGGCATAACTACAAATTCATAATGTCCATACCTGCTCCTGAAAGTTGTCTTATAAATATTTACATTTTTTATTCTCATCTGATGATATCCAGACCTAAGGTCAATCTTAGAAAAGTACTTATCGCTAGATATTTGATCAAATAATTCATCGACGTAAGGTAGAGGGTATTTGTTCTTGATAGTCAGCTGATTCAACTGCCTTTAGTCAATGCATAACCTCATAGATCCATGCTTCTACACAAACAACACGGGTGCTCCCCAAGGGGAAGTACTCAGTCTGATAAAGCCTTTTCCCAGCAACTCCATCAATTGCTCCTTCAGTTCTTTCAATTCAGCAGGAGACATTCTATAGGGTTGACGTGACACTGGTGCAGCTCCAGGGCTCAGATCCATTGAGAAATTTGCATCTCATTCAGGTGGAATGTCTGGCAGCTCATTGGGGAAAACGTCGAAGTATTCTTGCACTATGTGTATGTCTGATATCTTGGGTGCTTTCTTTTCAACTACTATAGCAGCAAAGAATGCCAAATGTCCCTTTCTTATGATACTTTATGCTCGAATGGTAGAGACGAGAGACAAGTGCCTCTTATGTCTGCGTCCCGTGAAGATCAATTTAGGGAATTCACTAAATGTAATCTTCCCTCTTCTACAATCAACACAAGCACCATATGTGGATAGCCAATCGGCCCCTAATATAACATCATAGCCTTCCATGGGCGTACACACCGGGTCGGCTCTTAGATTGAGTTCTCCAATCATTACATCAGCTAGTGGATAATATTTGTTCAATTGGGCTTATTGGCCCTTTTGGTACGACATCAAGCTAACCTAGAGGGGGGGTGAATAGGTTTTTCTAAAATCTGAAATAGAAACTTAAACACAGAAAATTATCACTTAAAAATTTGGTTAGTTAAGTGTGATAAGTAGTAGCAGTGCGGAAGCAAATAAACAATCACACAAAGGACACAAGGAATTTATCCTGGTTCGGCCATTCCCACATGGAAGTCCTACATCCAGTCCCCAAGCAACTCTTGGGATTTCACTAACCAAGGGTACAGTCCCCCTCAAGGACAATAAAACACCCAATACCCCAGCTGGTCTTCTTCTCTTTCCCGGGCAAGAAGGCAGCCCACTTCTTTTACAGGTCAAGAAGCCAACCTCCTGGTACAAACCCTAGTGTAGTTCTGCTAGATCCAAACCCCTAGCTTGGTTCTACACTATATACAGTCCTACAGCTGGACAGAAGTCTTTCTTATAAAAGAAAGAACAATGCTGAGAGTTGGAACAGATGAAAACCAACTAAAAGAAACTCTCGGCGAAAAGACTCTCTCCCCCAGATTACAAGATGCACACAGAGAGAGTGAAGAGAGGAGAAGGAGCTTGAATGCTTAGTGCTTCAGTTGCTTGAGAACTCTTCTTGGCTCAGACTCTTTCTCTCTTTTCCTTTGAGTGTATGTGGTGTTCAGGTTCCTCACTAGTTGTACACTCCTTCAAGATCTTCAGGAAAAGCTCTTTTTTGTTCTTCAGCCATGCTTCATCTTTTATATGAGCAGCTTTGAATAAATCCGTTGGAGTTCTAGCCGTTGCTCATCTTCTCTTTCTTCTGATAATTTGTGGTCTACGAGGTCTGCAAGCATAGAAGAAAGTGTTTAGATAAAAGAGTGTTTCTATCAAAAAGGTTCATACCTCTATATTTCCTGTTGCCACCCAGAAGTAGTAAGTGACCACCTTTTTGTTGGTAGGAAAAGAGATCTAGAGAGATAAGCAAAAAGATCTCCTGTCAGAAAGATAGAGGATTACGCAAATCAAGAATATTTGACTTTTTCACTAGATGCCAAAAAACATTTTGAAATATAAAGGAAATATATGTTTAAATGATCGAATCCATGTTTGAGTGACCAAATCCATGTTTTCAAGTGAATCCATATTTCACTTATCAAATCCTTATGAGAGCAAATCCATGTGAGAGCAAATCCATGTTTCACTTATCAAATCCTTACGGGACCAAATCTATGTGAGAGCAAATCCATGTTTCACTTACCAATCGATGTTTGAAGCAAATCGATGTTTCACTTGTCAAATCGATGTTTGAAGCAAATCGATGTGAGAGTGAATCCTTATGAGAGTGAATCCTTATGGCACTTTGTGAACTGAAATCGATGTATATTGAATGAACATTGATTTTCTTTTTAGTGCAAAACACACAGCGATAAATCCATAAATTTATATTTATTAGAAAAACATGATATTTAAATTATTATTAGAAAAACATGGTATTAAATATATTTAATATTTAATTAATCAGATAAATTTATATTTATTAAGAAAACATGATATTAAATATTTTTAATAATAATTAATTAATCATAAATTTTGTTATCATCAAAAATAAGGGTGAAATATAGGAGTGGTTCAACAGGGCTTTCTTCCCCAGTGGTGTTGTAACAGGTAATTCAAAACCCATGGATGCAGGTTAACATTTAGAGTATCAGCAAATGTTTGTGATATGAACGAATGTGTAGCGCTAGTATCAAACAAAACAAATGTTGATTGAGAGAAGACTTATAGTGTACCTTCCACGACTCCACCCTCTTCAGTAGTTTCTGCTTCTTGTACCGCTTGCAGTCTAGTTGGCTTTTTCTGTCCAACAGGATGCTTCTCGTTCTCCTTGAGTATGGGGCAGTCGAGAATGCGATGTTCGTGACTCCCGCAACGTAGGCACGCACCTGCCTTCCTCCAGCATTCTTCCGCAGTGTGACTAGGCTTGTCACAATGCTTGCACTTGGGCTTGTTTGGGGCAGAGGGGGTGAAGTCCTTGGGCTTCTACTCTTGGCTTGGCCTGTCAGTGATACTAAACAACCTTGTCTTGCCGTTAGTGGGTTTGCTCGAGGAACTAGATGCTTGTTCCTTCATGACAATTCTACCCTTGATGCGATTAGTGAGGTCGATCGCATCCTCCAGTAGTTGGGCGTTTCTAACCATTTTGGCATAGGTTTAAATGTCGAGCAGTGCAAGTTGGGTGATATATACAGACTTGAGCCCGTTGAGAAAACACTTCGCCTTCATCTTCTCGGTGCCGACAAGGTGATTGGCATATTGTGCCAACCTAGATAATTGAGCTTCATAGTCGTCAACTGTGAGGTTCCTTTGCTTTAGTACAACAAATTCAGAGGCTTTCCTCACCTGGACTCTTTCAAAAAAATATCTAGAGTTGAAATGCTCCTTAAACTCGTCCCAGGTAAACTGTGCATCTGCCCTGGTGGCTTCCACGGACTCCCACCACGCACAGGCATCCTTTTCACGTTGGAAAGTGGCGAGCAATAGTTTATCCTCATCCACGCATTTCATGATGCGGAAGATGCATTCTATTTCGTTCAGCTAGTGTTCTGCCTCTTCAGGATCTATGGTCCCACTGAACTGAGGCGAATTCATACTGCAGAAATTTCTTTGCAATTCTCCAGCTCCTATGTTTCCCTCGCCCTGGGCAGCTTGTACCAGAGTGCGAGTCAAGTCCTGCAGAGTTTGCTGCATATCATGGAGTTGTGCACGCTCCACTACCACTGTTAATGTTCTTAAGTTCCTTCAAGAGAAAATTCCAATGTAAGATATTGTGGTTGCATTACGTTTGTGCGTGTGTGAGTTCATTTTAACTTATTACCCATGGTTCTAACCATCTCTCACATAGGTATGGAAATAGACTCTTAGTCGAGGTAGGTCAAACCTAGATCATCCTATACTTGAGAATAACCTAGGCTCTGATACCACAAAACTATAACGCCCCGAGTCAGAATATCAGAAGGATAAATTGTTAAATAAATAGTACAGAGCGAGAAATAGACATCAAACCATTGCATAAATTGGAATAATGCTAAATAATATGTCTTTATTGATAATCCACTAACTTCTATTACAATCACTAATTCAGACCCATAATTATGGGCCTAGAGTACTTTATTCAAATCCAACTATTACAAACTGACTAACTAACTACTAAAAAGCATTGGTTGTCGAAAAAGCTGGTCACTCTTGAACATCCTCATCCCCATCCTCGTGCATGTGGTAGTCCCCATCAGACTCACCTAAAACACATGAAATAAATAGCACAGGGTGAGCGATAAACGCTCAGTAGGACTTAATATCTCAAATAAACATGCATGCTTTAAGTGATTAGTGTCTTGTCAAGTAGGGTAACCAGAGAGAACGATCAAGTATAGTCGAGAGAGCAATGTCGCATGGTAATGAGAGAACAATAGCACTTTTCAAGAGAGTATAGCACAACAAGCATGATAACAAATTGGCCACATAACGAGATAGCATGTAAAGTTTGCACAACAGTGCACTAGTCACGATAGCACGTAGAGTTGATCTTCTTGTCAACAAAGTACTTGTATTGATTGTCATAGATTAATCTAGATTGTCTAGCACTTGGATGTTATGCCATACATCCGGATCCTTAAACTCCCATCGCCACTAGCACTTTCGGGCACACCTCCAAGAACCAGATTGGGCCCTTAAAATATTGCCTGGCATAGATCATGTTTTTATCTTAGACAATTAAATGATGGCCAACTAGAGTACCAAGAATAGATGAGAGTAATTGACGAATAGATGAGAGTATAGAGAGAATGCGAACAGATGAGAGAAATAGAATAGTAGATGAGAACAGGGTCATGTTCGTAAAATAACAATAAACAGGTGATAAAAATAGTTGTACAACACACACGGTCATATGTAGGCAGTCTGGTAGAACTCACAAATGCCCAATAATCATGCTATGAACACAAGCCAGAGGTCCGGCGTGATCTCAAGATAAGAGTGAACAAACTAAGGTCATTGGATCATGCTAATCCCTAACGGTAAAATAGGTATTAATGGTACAACCCTCTCGTCGACAATGGACGTCTGTCAAAGTCAAGGAGTCTTACGGAGGCCTTGACAAGGAGTTCCTGGTCCAGTCAAGAGTATTCCTAATGGAGAGGTCGTCCAAGCCAAGATAGAAGTGCGTATAGAAACATTGTTTGTCTTTCCTCGAGTGCTCGATGGCAGAGGGATGTGATAACGGTATCTAAATCAAGTGATTAAAACGAAGACAAGTCCATTAAAATATATAAGGAATTTATATGAATAATTACACTTAATTACCAAATATATTATTGAGTAAATTTCGGTAGGTTCCATGGCAAATATTTATGTTTAGTGTGTGCATGTGTAAGATAATCAAGATAGCAAGAGATAATTGTGCACATAGCTTTTAATTAATGGGAATCATGTGAATATTACCCATTATTATTAAACATGTCGTTACTGTTCATAATAGTACAATTCAGAAGTTAAACAATTGTCAAAGTACAAGATTACATGTTTTGCATGAAGAATTGGGGTTCTGGTTTACACATTAAGCACGCGACGGGGGTACTTGTCGCATTTCAAATCGCGACGAGAAGGTCGGTCGCATTCATTAGAATAGAAATAGGCCAATTGACAGATGCACTAAACGTGACGGGGTGAACGGTCGAAATTAGGACAATCGGTCCATGAACGCGACGTCGGGAACTGTCGCGTTTTGTACCATCAATATTAGCATGAAGAACATGACATGTCAGGCTGTCGCATTCATGTCACGAAGGGACCCTCTATCGTGACCTTCTGAGAATTGCGACAGGTCGGGCCATCAAATTCTCAGAGGGTCTAGCCGAACCCCAAAGGTGAATTGGTCCACTTTTGGTCTTCGGTCCAGTTCTCCATGGACTTGACACATGGTCATTCAAAAATACATATAAATTCATATACATGTCGAAAAATCATGAAATCAGTTTTAAATGAAACTAGACATGCAGAGGTATCTACAGTAACAATTAATTAGAGAATAGACATGGTATGAACATGCTATGAATAGGTTACTTTTTTGTGACCTAAAATCATACACAGTGATGGAATTTGATTTAATTCAAAGAGGGTACTTGATACAAATTGAGGAAAATAGAGTCACTAGGTTCCTAACATCTTGTAATATGTAGGATAAAAGTTTCATGACACGAAATCAATCATGAACATAGGATTAGGGCGAACATGAGGGTTCAGGTACATGTTCTCCACAAGAATTGGAGAATGAAATACTCCTAAATGACATAATAAAAATTGGGGAAATCATGGGGCTTCCAAAGATAGGATCATGGTCTACCTAGGGTCGAAGTTAATTTTTTTTTGCTTGAGAGATTGCCTATCTTTTCAAGCTTTGAATCCTAGGGTTTAGAAGATGAAGAAAACGAATTCCCCCTTGTTCCTAGCCTCCTTCTCCTTGCTTTCCACGTCCAAAGCCTTCTCCTCCTCATTCTCCAAGCTCCAAAGAATGACTAGGGTTGGGTTGGTACTAAATGAAAGGGTATTTGTTTGTTTTAAGACTCCTTATTCACTTAAAACTCCTCCCTCTTCTCCAACTCCGAATTTCCAATAATTATCTCCATTTTTTCTAGCATTTATGCACCTAAATGGCTTGGGGAGGACTCTAACTTCATAGCCAAGGGGTTAGGATAGGTCTAGGACTCCTTTTTAGGATAATTATGAGTTAAATAGTGATTATCTTAACCCTTTTATATTTATTAATAATTAGGGTACGAATTTACACTTAATTATCTCCAATCCAACAATGGGCTCTTAGCTTTTGGGCCCATTAATCTATTCATGAACCATTAGTGTAAACCCAACTCCTATTTTGACTTACTGGGTTTAATTATTCTCCATTTATTCTAATTTAAATTTATTTATAAAATTTTAAATTTTAGAGTTGCTACATTCTAGATCCCCTCACGTTGTCACTTCTGGATTGTCCCACCCTTCTATTCATCCCACATCATTACAACCGGCCCATTATGCTCAATCTGGTCCGAACCTTGACGCTCGACTCCGCTCTCAGGCCCAAGCTAGCCCTCGCTATCCACAATCTACCTTGGCTCAAGACTTCCAATCCGACCTCGAGTCCATGAAGTGAGAGCTTAGAGACTTATGGAGGTAGGTAAATCCCAAACCCTCCTTTAATGATACACTCACTGATTTCCATGGTCTCCGGATCCCTCCACTCTCTCAACTCCCTGTTTATCGCAAATATAGTGGAGCCGGAGACCCTTACATCCATCTGACGGAGTTCCTCTATGACTCGGTGTCCTATCAGCATCATCGCCACTTATTGGCTTATCTTTTTAGGCGGTTATTGGATGGGCCCGCTCTGGAGTGGTTTTATTCACTGCCTCTCAATGAAGTCGAGGACTTTGAAGTCATGAATATGAAATTCATACAACAATACCAAGACTGGGCCAGGCCCAAGTATTCAATGGCCGACCTGGTGGCAGAGCAGATGAAGTCTGATGAAGAGTTTGCGACTTATGCCGACCGGTGGCGTCACATATCCACGCGTGTCCAGATGCATATCCCAGAGGAAAAGAAGATCAAGCTCAACATTTCCAATGCAACACCTATGTATCGCCACATTTTAGCTATGAACAACATCATATCCATGCAACAATTATACAGCCGTGCGCGCTTTATCAAAACCCAACTCATCGACTCTCCCATGCCATCCTTGCTTGAGGCCTAACAACCTAGTTTCACATTTCAAGGGCCCACCTATAAGGGAGTCCAAGCCCATGCCCAATTTGATGCCGTCCACCACCCCGCTAACCACTATACACCTCCACCTCCATATAGCCAACTCACTCCACTTCCACAAGAACATCCACCTCGTCCGTGCTGCAGCACCTCGCCATCCACTACCCATCCATCACAATATCCACTAGGCCCGAAGCGAACCCATAATCATCCATTGCCCGAAACCCTTTCAGATGTCTTCATGGCCCTGATGTCTATCAATGCATTGCAGCTCCCTCCAGAAAAGCCAGGTTGGGATTCTACCGTGGACCAGTCTAAATATTGCCTATATCATCGCTATCCGGGGCATACGGTCGCAAACTTCTATGAATTCAGGGATGTGGCCTATGATCTAGAGCACAAGATAGATTGGGCCAAAATGCCCAGGCTCATCCTACACTTTCAAGAAAGTAGAAGAACACAAAGCCAGGGGCAACAACCTCTCCATCAGTAGAACAACTGCCCAAGCAACCTCAAGTAGATCAACTGCAGTCACAACTAGGATTGTCAGTGCAAGCAACGAGACAGTCATCTCCATCAATTTAAGGTGAGAGGCATTTCTTTACTTACCCGCAAAGTGCCCTACCTGCTCCGTCACCACCTTAACAACCTCCACCACCAACACTTGCTCAGGCCAACACCACCACGCCTACCCCTGATGCCGCACCGCACCATCATGACAAGTTGCCAGCTTGACGTATCATGTCGGTGCGCAGTCGGTCATCATCCCCCAACGCCACAACTCACTAGTCCCTCACCTCCCACAAACCCTCCATCCTTACCCCTCGTTACCATCTCCACCCCACTGCCACTTGCACCTGAGCAAGCCATTGCCACCACACCAAGGCTCGAGCAAGCTCCACTCATCTCCGAGATGGGTCAAGAGCTTCCTACTCCCAAGCTTAAGGCTGACCCAGCCTCTGAGTTGGAAGAAGATCTCTCTCTACACGAGCTTATCCTTGCCACCATCCAATCACCTCACGCTAAACCCTCTGCATCCAACAAGATCTCCATAGCCACTATACATCCCATCACCACATCCCAATGGAGCGGGTGTGCACTACCAAGCATGCCTCGAGTCTGCTCATCATGAACAAGATAAGCCAAGTAAGGATAACCCAAACTCGGTCATGCGTTTCACCCTACACAACTACATAAGCTGCATGTCGGTCTACGTTCTTGTCTCTAGAATATTTTGGAAGAATGAGATGATTCTCAAGAGGAGTTCCCAAGCATTGGTGCCAGTCACTTCTAAAGCGAGGACAGTAGCTATTAAATTGCTCATTGGAGAAGCTACCATGGATGTCGTCATTACCTCGCGCTTAGTTATATTGCGAATGGCTAGTCAAAAGAAGGGGTTCTCTAAAAATGTTGTACTATCTCACACTACTGGAAAAGCTGTCATGAATCAGTTTTCACTCAAGGGGCAAGACGTCACGCAGCTAAGAGCATCTAAGATTGTCTCGAAAGCTTTCCATGCCATATTTCATCCCGACCAAGGGCACATTGCTATGCCACCAAGAACACTCAAGGTTTTACCAAGAGTCCTTTGCAATTTGCCTCAACCTATCAGTCGGTTGGCTATGCTAATGCCACTCATCATATTCCGAGAAGCCCCCTCTTCAACTGTCAAGGGAGTTGTCTTTTATGTCTGACTGTCAAGCCAAGATGTCAAATCTCAAGTTGATGGTACCACACATCAAATTCCCATGGATCTACACTGTCCACTTGTCAAGGGAAACCCTCTCAATTTAGGAACCTATTTATAGCATTCTCCCATGGGTGTCTATAGAGGTTGGGCATGCAAATGATAACCAAAGGGCAAGTGCACTCGTGGCAGTCATGACAATAGATGAGAGAGCTATATGGCTGCAAAGAAGAGCGAGGCCATCTGCTGCTTGGTCCCATTATTTGAGAAGTCATGTCAAGATGAAACAATAATATCTATCTGTAAGAGCAAAGAAACCACAACATCACAAGAAGATGTCCGCTAAGAAGAGGAGGAGGCTGAAATCAAGATCGAGGCTTCAGAGGAAGCATGCTCACCTCAATACCTTGGCATCATCTGATCCTGAGCTATCCACACTACTCATTTAGGTCAATCTTGTTCCAAGAGGAGGCGATCAATCACTTAGTCCTGGGTTGTTCCCATATCCTTCCCCTTTCACTCCTCCAGGGTCTTTGGACCCTCACTTATCTCCTCCACTTGAGCCGCCCAATCATTCTTTGGGTACTCAGGATATCTTTCATCCTCTCCATCCGAGCCTCCCAATCACCTTCTGGGTACTCAAGATTCCCCTCTTCCTCTTCCTCCTAAGCCACCCTATCACCCTCTGAGTTTTTAGGATTTCTTTCCACATCCATCTGAGTCACCTGACCTTCTTCCTGGTGCTCAAGATTCCCCTCTTCCTTTTCCCCCTAATCCACCCAACCACCCTCCGGGTTCTCAGGGTCTATTTCTACCTCTTCATCCACCTGAGCCACCCGATCACCCTCCAGGCTCTCAGGGTCTCTTTCCACCCCTTCATCCATTCGAGTCACCTGACCTTTTTGGTGCTCAGGATTCCCCTCTTTCTTTTCTCCCTGAGCCACCCGATCACTCACCTAGTTCTCAGGGTCTATTTCTACCTCTTCATCCACCTGAGCCACTCGATCACCCTCCAAGCTCTCAGGGTCCCTTTCCACCCCATCATCCATCCGAGTCACCTAATCTTCTTCCTGGTGCTCAGGATTTCTCTCTTCCTTTTTCCCCTAATCCACCTAACCACCCTTCGGGTTCTCAGGGTCTATTTCTACCTCTTCATCCATTTAAGTCACCTAACCTTCTTCCTGGTGCTCAGGATTCCCCTCTTCCCGAGCCGCCTAACTGTAGGCCGGGTCCACATCCTCCAGGGACATCTGATCTTGGTCTGGATTCCCCTCCTTCCACTTCCCCTTCTGATCCTTCAGATCCTCCACCCTCTATCTTACAATTCCTTCCTCTAACCCCTCTAGATCTTAGGTTTGACCCGATTCGTCCTTCACAACCTACTCAGGGTCCTGACCCTTTCTCTCACTATTTCTGAGGTTTCAGTCCTCACTAACATTCTTTACCTTCTTTGTAAATTCTTTTTGTTTGAGGGTTCTTATCTCTCATATTCATGTAGAGTCTTGTCTCCCTCTTGTTTGTGTTGAGCTGATTCCAATTCTTGCCACCCCTACTTTTTACCTTTTCTTGCAAATGAGCTAATTAAAATCAACTAAAATCAAAGTTCAAAGACTAAGGCAGACTGTTCTTTTAATAAAGAGGTTGCATTGTGCACCAAATAACCATGTAAATATTTGTTTCAACATAAAGAACATCAAAGAGAGTAATCTCTGTTCACAACTAGAGCGGTCGAGTCAGTCTTAGGTTTATTTTGCTTCTGCAGCACTCAGGCTAGAGATTACTCTGTGCCATGAGTCTGACATTCCTTCCCCTGTCGTTATAAGGTTACTCTAAGAAAGGACCACATCATCACACATCGTTAAAAGGTTACTCTAAGCAAGGACCACATCATCACAAACTCATATGGCAACCTTAGTCGGTTCCTCTAGCAAACACTGTTGCTACTTAGGCCATACCTAGGAGGAGCAAAAGCTATTCTCTTCTTTACTCGGTCGAAGTGTAGGGGTAAAAAGGGCTATCTGGGCAAGGCAACCAACCTAAGCACATCTCGATGAGAGGAAATCTCAAATATGGATGGTCAATCAAGCCTACAAAAGAAAAGCAAAATAAAAAAGAGAAGAAGAACAAATAAAGGAAAATTGAGGAATAGGGGTATGGTAAAGAGTGGAAGTATAGTTCCCCGCAATAATGCTCTTGAGCTCGATCGTACACATGCCCCAAGCAAGAAATAGGCAAGAAAAAAAATATGAAATGACCAAAAAGTCCCTGCACAAGAGTCTGAATCTTTAAGGGGTGAAGCTAAATCTAATTTGTCCTTTAAAACCTGTACTAGACTTATCCCCAACTTTCTTATCTTCCTTCCGATAAGGCTGGACCGTCCCCCGAATATGGCCTTTATAGCGGCAGCACAAGCTAGGGGCAACCATTTACAAGACGCCACCACCTTAATGCACATCTGACCTTTTGGTGGTTTTTAATGAAAGGGAAATAAATGAGGACCACTGGCCAGTAGTTTGATCTTGCTTTCGTGCTGCAATAGCAAGGGTGAGTACCTTCCATCTCATTTGTCTTTTTAGGAAGGGCTAACGTCGACTTTAGGCGTTATTCAAAATCCTAAAAAAAAACTAGATATTTTAAGAAATAAAATTAAAAAAAAATAGATATTGTCTAAAAAATCCCCAAAAAGTAGATATTGCCAAAAAAAAATAGATATTGCCAAAAATCCAAAAAAAAGTCAAATAATTTCAAAACCCCAAAAAATTAAATGTTTTCAAACTAAAATAAAAAAATGAGCTGATTTAATCATACATGCTAAGTGTGCAGATACATTGGCTCCCAAACATTGCTCACTAAGATCTCTACATTTCTTCATTACTTTTGTCTAAGTCTTACTCACATAATCTTTACGATATGTCTCTCCTCCTCAGTCCCACCCATGATTTGAATTTCAAGCTTATTATCCCACCAAGTCCCATACATATTCTCTCTCATCTCAATGGCTCCATAAGAGGACTCTCTATGTGTGAACCTAGTGGTTCTTCAGTGTTTTGTTTCAACCATGTGGGTGACTGAGTTGTGTATGCTTGTTGTTGTTAACTTGTTTAGTGCTTTGTTTATTGCTTCAATTACACACAAAAAACAAAAAAAAATCAGAGAAAGCAAACCTAAAAAATGGTGAGTTCTGCACTCCACTGGTAAGTTCAGGTAAGTATCCCTATCCCTTTTCCCTTGCATTACTATATGGTATTTATGCTACTATATTATCTCAAGGGCCAGCTGGTTTTCAATGTGTTCTGGGATCTGAGTTCCCCTTCCACAAAAACAGTAATGATCTAAGTGTACATTACTAATCGCTGGATAGGCCGTTGGGTTAGATATGTTTTGGAACGATGGCTTCAGGCCTGCACTACGGTTGCAGGTAGTTTCTTGACCCATTTCTATTTAGATTAACAATATTATCCTTGAGTATTTTCTATTTTCTCTTTTTTCTACAAATTGATTTGGTGATTTTTTTTTTCTTTTAGCCCAGCATGCATCATGTAGGACTTTGAGCTTTAAGCCTCATGATTTGTCAAAGGTTGCTTCCCTGGTGATGGTCAATCAAGCCTGTCTGGAATTTACTCCCTCCATTCATCCAAATCAGCTTAAATATTCCCCCTGATCCGTCTTGGTTGTGAACCGCTCATAGGCCTGGCGTGATCGTGACTCACCTGGCACGCACATGTCCTCCCAAGTTGAAACTTGCAGCCCAATCGGCTACAGTACCTGTGACGACCCAACCAGCAAACTGGCCCAACAACCGAGTTAGTTGGTAGACTTCGTAGAAAGGTCACCTGTAACATCCTGTGTTTTGGTTCCCTTGGAGTTGTCCTTGGGATCGCAACGTATAGGGTTGTCACGTTCTGAACACAACGCGTTCCATGTCGCCTTGTGGTTGAGAAGGCGACGCCCCCTGTGTCATGTTCTGGTGGTCTTCTGTGGCTGTTTGCCACATGTCCACAGCGTGTGTGTGAAGGCGACGTGCCAGTTGTCGCGTTCACCTGAGACGCCTGCGTGTGTGACACGTGGTCTGGAGGCTGTCTGTCTGTCGGAAGACATATGGAAACTTTTGTGAAGGCGACGAGATAGGCGTCGCGTTCTAGTTAAGAACGCGACAAGCATCTTGTCACGACCTCAGTTCTGAGGCCTTAAGGTAGTAAACCCTTCTTTCTTTCTTCTTCTTTCCCTTTCTCCTCCTTCCTCTCCTCTCCGAGGTGGGGGAGCTCCCTCCCTCCTTCTCAGACATCTTGGAGCGTGGAGGCGTCGGCGAGCTCGTGGTGGAGCAGTGGAGCGGCATCGTGGAGCGAGGAGGAGGTGGCCGAGCCTTCGTGAAGGCCCTTTTTGGGTTCGGTTCGTCATTGTTGGTAGGGATTTCTTGCTCCCTCCGTAGTTAGAGTAGATGGAGCTTAGTTTTGGGCAATCCTTCCTGTGCTCGTGAGTGCCCTTGTGTTTTCGCACGGATGGATGCTTTCCGGTGGTGCTCCGTCTACGTGTTTAGCTTAGTTCTTTTGGTTTGTGGGCGAGGAGAGGTGGCATTGGTGCCCTCGAGCCCTCTTTTAGTTGCTTTCGTTGTGTGCTCCCCTCCCTCTCTCATTTGGAGGTGGTATTGTAGCTTGGGGGACCCTGGGATGGCCCCCACTCGTGGTGTTGGCTTCTATCTGAGGTCACGATAGGTTGGCTGTCGCGACACCAGACAGAAGGCTATGTATAACCTATCACGTTCTGGTAGCGACAGGTTGGTCGTCGCGTTCCCCCTCTGCCTTCTGTTTCCAGTTTCCGATCGTGGCGGAGGATGGCTCGTGTCCAAGTTGGTTAGAGGGAGGTCTCACCAACTTGGCACGAGGCCTTTCCTTCGGTTTGGGGCCTTGCCTTGGTGGCCCCTTGGGGTGTGGGCCTTGGGGTGGTTCTGCCCAAGGGTCCTGCCTTCAGATTGGGAACGTGACAGTTCGATACGTCGCGTTCTGAATCTGAAGGCAACACCCTTTGTGTCGCTTTCTGGTTGCAATAGGATTCATGTCACGTTCTACCTTTTGGTATTGATTGGGTGCTCGTCGCCTTCTGGCTTTGGTGTTGTTGGCTGCGGGTCTGCTGACCCGTTTGGGGTTTCGGCCTTCTGATGCTAATCGTGATAGGTCAGTGCATCGCGTTCAGATCAGAAGGCGACACCCTGGTTGTCGCGACCTAGTGGCGACAGGTTGGTCGTCGCCTTCTTGTTCAGAAGGTGGCACACCTGTGGTCGAGTTCTGGTTGCCTGGTTTCTGGCTGTGGTTTGTGCCTTGGTTGGCTGACGGCCCTCCTGGGAGGTTCCGGAAGGGGTGCCGTGTGTGCCTGTGCCTGATGGCTTGTCTTGGTTACAAGCCAACTGTGTCGTTTGCTTGTGGTGGTTGTCCCGCCAATTCTCTTTCGCCTGGTGCTTGGCACTTGAGGGCTTGTCCCGTACAGAGGTTGTCTCTGTTTTCCTGGGACCCGCATCCTCGAGAGCCTGTTGAGGGAGTTCTCCGGGCTAAGAGCGTGCTCGAGTTGGCAGCAGAGTTGGCGAACTATAGAGCTGAGGGTAAAACAGTGGTGGACGGCGGTGTAGAGTCGTTTGTGGAGCTCTCTTAGCTGAGTCTGGGACGCCGAGGTGGTTGAGGCATTCTTTTCGGCATAGATCAGCTAGTCCTTTCTCACTGCCTCTCTCGGCATTGGTTTCAGAGCCACATCGTGGTGTCAGGCATGGGGCCGCAGCTCGGCCGGGCTGCGGTTGTTTGTGTGTGTTCTCTTCTGTGGCTCACTTGCCTCACTCTACTGGGGAGGTTGTAGACAGGAGTCAGCGGCTGGTATGCTAGAGGCGTAGTGGACAGTGTGCCCTCCTCGTAGTTGATGGTGGCGGTGGCGTGGTTGCTCTTGTTGTGACGGTGGCTCTCATGTTGTTTCCAAGTGCACCTTGTTGCCCTAGCCTGCACGGGGGTTGTAGCCTATTCGTGTCTATCTTTCGTGGGCATTGTCGGTCTAGCCTGGTTGGCCTGTGCTTATGGAGGTTTCCGCACAACGTGTTCTCCCGTAATGCTTTGTACAGACATCCGACTGTTGTTTCCATATTTTGCTCCATGTTTCCATCTGTGGTTGCACCAACGTGTGTAGTTCCCTAACCTCGTGGCGTGTTTGGGGTGCAGGGTGGTTCTGCTTGTGCGCCCTCGACCTTGTGGAGGTCCGAGGTGGCTGTGCCAGTGGTGAGACGTCCTTCTCATGTGGTTTGTCGGTGTCGCTCGTGGTGACTTCTGTCTACATGCCTTCCTTACCTTGTGGAGGTCTGGAATGGCGGTGCTTGTGTCATGAGACTCTGGTCTCACGTGGTTGCTCTGGTGTTCCGTAAGCTTCTTGTCTCGGCAGTTGCGTGCCGAGGGTTGCTTCCGCATTGTGTTTCACTCCACTGTTTCTGCGGGAGTCGTGTCTGGCCCGACCTTGGTTGTGGGTCGTGGCGTTACTCTGTTCTGCTACTTTGTAGTACTCTGTAGTAGGTGTTTCTCGCTTTACTGCTTTATAGAGTAGTTTGCTTCCGCTTTTCTTTGGAGTTCCTACTACTCTGGCTGGTAAGGTACTGGATATCCCTACTGAGCCTTGTTCGCGAGGCTCACCCCCAACTTTTTTCAAGTAGGGACTCGCTGTCGCAGGAGTTCATTGTCGAATGGTTGTGGTGGTGGTTTGTTGCGTCGTGCATTGCCAGCAGTGTGAGTTGTGAGCGTGAGCGCTTGTTCAGGAATGAGTCGAGAGTTGCCTTTCTGCAAGTCCTCGGGGTATGCCTCTTAAGGACTGCACCTTTCTTTCTGTACCAGTATTTTTATTTGGGACATGTGGTACACAATTTCCTTATTAATGTACAAACTTTCTTATTATAGTTATTTGAATTCATTGCTTATCTCACTGGACTAAACTCTAACCCTTCTGGGTCTTCGGATCCGTGGGTGGTGGCGAGACCTTCGGGGTCCCTAGCGGGGGTTCGGGAGGTCGGGTCGTTACATCACCCATCTTGAGACTACTCCCAACTGAGCACGCTTAACTTCAGAGTTCTTTTCAATCTCGAGCTCTGAACATGACTAGCCTGAGTTATTGGTAGTCTACTGATTTAGTCCATTTAACATATTCTTATACGAGGTATTACAATCTACCCCTCTTATATAAGTGACGTCCTCATCGCTACTCACATATAGCACACAATCAAACCCAGGTAGGCAGGATTTTAGAGGATGCCCCCACAGGCTCAAGAGGTGGCTCCCACTATGTAGCACCTTGCGCCATTATGGCCTCAGGAGGTGGCTCCCATAGAGTAGCACTTTGCCCTATGTGGCACTTACATCCTGCACTTCCAGCTGGGCAAGGCTCTGATACCATTTGTGACAACCCAACAAGCAAACTAGCCCAACAACCATGCTAGTTGGTAGACTTCCCAAGAAGGTCACCCATCCTAGGACTACTCCCAACTGAGCATGCTTAACTTCAGAGTTCTTTCAATCTCGAGCTCTGAAAATGACTAGTCCGAGTTATTGGTAGTCTACTGATTTAGTCTATTTTAAATATTCTTATACGGTGTATTACAATCTACCCCTCTTATATAAGCGACGTCCTCGTCGCTACTCACATATAGCACACAATCAAACCCCAGGTAGGTAGGATTCTATAGGTGGCCCCCACAGACTAAAGAGGTGGCTCCCACTATGTAGCACTTTGCGCCATTATGGCCTCAAGTGGTCGCTCCCATAGCGTAGCACTTTACCCTATGTGGCACTTAGTTCATGCACTTCCAGCTGGGCAAGGCTCGGATACTATTTGTGATGACCCAAGCAACAAACTGGCCCAATAACCGTGCTAGTTGGTAGACTTCCTAGGAAGATCATCCATTTAAAATATTCTTATACGGGGTATTACAATATAATCCTCTTATATAAGTGATGTCTTCATCGCTACTCACATATAACACATAATCAAACCCCAAGTAGGCAGGATTCTATAGGTGGCCCCCACAGACTCAAGAGGTGGCTCCCACTATGTAGCATTTTACACCATTATGGCCTCTGGAGGTGGCTCCTATAGCGTAGCACTTTACCCTATGTGGCACTTAGTTCATGCACTTCCAGCTGGACAAGACTCTGATACCATTTGTGACGACCCAACCAGCAAACTGGCCCAACAACCGTGCTAGTTGGTAGACTTCCCAAGAAGGTCACCCATCCTGGGACTACTCCCAACTGAGCACGTACGCTTAACGTCATTGTTCTTTTCAATTTCGAGCTCTGAAAATGACTAGTCTAAGTTATTAGTAGTCTACTAATTTAGTCTATTTAACATATTCTTATATGGGGTATTACAATCTACCCCTCTTATATAAGCGACGTCCTCGTCGCTACTCACATATAGCACACAATCAAACTCCAGGCAGACAGGATTCTAGAGGTGGCCCCCATAGGCTTAAGAGGTGGCTCCCATAGCGTAGCACTTTGCTCTATGTGGCAGTTAGTTCCTACACTTCTAGCTGGGCAAGACTCTGATACCATTTATGACGACCCAACCAGCAAACTGGCCCAACAACCGTGCTAGTTGGTAGACTTCTCAAGAAAGTCACCCATCCTAGGACTACTCCCAACTGAGCAAGCTTAACTTCAGAGTTCTTTTCAATCTCGAGCTCTAAAAATGACTAGTTTGAGATATTAGTAGTCTACTGATTTAGTCCATTTAACATATTCTTATACGGAGTATTACAATACCTCTTAATCAAGAAGTTAATCATCCTTCTTTTGCTTTCCTTTCTCTGTCATTCCAGACAGGAGCCGTCCGTGCTCGCTCTTTCTTGAGGTTAGTTTAGAGTCTTCCAGAGAATTTATATCACTTATTGGTTGTGACAGGTGTCTCTTTACCTTAATGCCCACTTTTCAGTCCACTCTGCTTCATCCTCGCTTCATTCCATTTCCTTATACTCTGCTCTCATTCCGCTTTGCTCCCTTGCAAAGCGGACATCAAGGAGAGGCAATCTATAGACACTCATTTTTGGCCTATAAGTTGGGTCACATTTCTTGTTCTTAGTATTAATGCCCCAAATTGACCATTATTTTGGAGCATTTCTTTGGCAATATTTGAGCCCGAAATAATCTTAATTTGTTGCCCAAATAACTCATGACGTGTGGTTAAAATGTCAAGAGGTGAGAAAAATATGTATTTAAAGCCCATTTAAAATCCAAAGCCCATGCAAATCCAATCAAAAAGCTAATACCATGCAAATTAAACCAAAGCCCAAAAACCTACGTCACAGGCAAATGAGAAGAAGGAAATAACATTTAAAAAAAATTAAATGCAAGTTGCCTACCCAAATCCATACCTATGCAAATCCATCTTAAATAATAATAATAATAATAATAATAATAATAGTAATAATAATAAAATTTATCATGAAAATCCATACAAAAATCTAAAGTCCCACTCAAATCAAAACTCATACAAGCTTCCCATGCAACCGTACCCAGACAAACCAACTTAAAGTCCCACTTAAACCAAACTCCCACATGCAAACCCAAGTTCCATTCAAATCCAAAACCACCCATCCCCCATCCCACGTAACCAAACCCACACCAACCCATACCCATTTAAATACTTAAATATCTCAACCTAAACCCACTCAACCCCATCCTGTAAGGCTGTAACCATCCCATGCAAAGAAACAACAAATAAAACCTAATCCCACTAAAACCCAACCCACTGTAACTCTTCCCATGTAATATCTCCCTTGCATGCCACCTGCCACCCACAACCCATCCAAACCCAGCCGCGCCTACGCCACCTCTCTGCATGGTAAGGAACGGGACTTACGTACGTGTTGTATGCGGCCATGAATAGGGTCCGATTTCAGGTGGATTTGGGATAATTCTAGGCCTTAAAAAAATCCATAAAAATCATACTCCTTACACCCTAATCATTATTCCCATGTGATTTAGAAGTCCAAGATAAACTCAAACACCACCAAAAATCTGGATTATTCTTCCCCTCCAATTTTCACACCATCGTGATAAAAAAGATAAAAAAAAGTTCTAAACGCAAGAGGGAAGGAGAGGCTGTTGGCACGTGAGGGGGGTTCCCAGAGGTTGTCTTGATCTCATCTCAACCAACAAAATCCCAGCACCAAAAAAAGCCACGGTGGTTTTTTCTCCTATCCTCTCCACCAAGACACCCACATGCAAGTCGTAAAAACACACAAGAGGGGACGCCGCTGCAGGGGGAAAAAGCTTTGGAAAAGTCTTGTTTACTCTTCCTGACATCCAGAACACAGAGAAGAAGCTGTCATCGAGAGCACACTACTTCTTCCTTTTTATCTCTCATATCGCCCCCCGTGAGAAGTTCCACGTAGAAACTCTCAACTCAACGTGCAAGGACGCTGTAGACACCTTCAAGAGGCTGCTGGGAGTCAGCTTGGTCGGTGACCATCAAACCATACAGAGCGGAGGAGGCGCCGTCGAGTTGCACGCCAGTTATCTCATTTTCTCTCTCCTATCGTGATTCAAGACACTCAGTGATTGCCGCCCTTCTACAGTCTCAACGAGGGTGTTTTAGATCTTGGGCTCTTCATTAAAGTTGTTCCCAACATATCCTCCTCTAATCACATGAATAGGAAGCACCTCGATCCTGTTGGACGTAACCCAGATGTGGCTGAGAAGCTCCGAGTCTTGTGGAAGCAAGGGAAGAAACGGGTCTGCCGTGTTTCACGTAGAAACCGGCATGCATGGGTACATAGCTTGTAACGTGCGGTAGGCACGAACTGTATCGAGTCGGAGTCTTCTGGATCGTGGGATGCCACGACCCTGTTAATCCTGTTTTAGCGTTCCTTAAAAGTAGCAGGTAGTTAATACTTTTATAAAAGTCTGTACTCTGTTTTTTGCGTGTTCTTCCCCTTTTGGTTTTTGGTGTTCTTCTCCACTCTGTCAGACTTTCTACAGAGATCGCAAGTGTGTGATCCTGGTCTGGGAATCTACATCTGGTATCAGAGCCCAGGTTGCATGCCCAAGCATCTTCGGTTCAAGCCAATGTCGATTGTCCCTCAGGCTGCGGCGTCGAAGGATGGCGGCGGGGTGCCGTTCCACTACCCGCAGCTGACGGCGACCACCTACACCAGCTGGGCGATCAGGGTGGAGGCCATGATGGATGCCCAGGGCGTCTGGGAAGTCATCGAACCAGCGGCCGGTGTGGTCGTGGACGCGAAGAAGGACAAGACGGCGAGAGCATATCTCCTTCAAGCACTTTCGGAGGACCTCTTGATGCAAGTTGCAAATAAGAAGACAGCAAAGGAAGTTTGGGACTGTCTCAAGACGAGGTTCGTTGGAGCAGACCGCGTCAAGAACGCTCGCTTGCAGACTTTGAAGAGCGAGTTCGATGGGCTGCGCATGCAAGAAGGGGAGACGCTGGACCAGTACGCCGGCAAACTCAATGGCATGTCCGTGAGATATGCCAACCTGGGGGGGGTCCCTCAGCGACGCCGTGCTGGTAAAGAAGTTGTTCGATACTGTGCCAGATCACTATCTCCATGTGATCGCCGGCATCGAACAATTTTGTGATCTCGAGACCATGCTGTTCGAGGAGGCCGTCGGCCGGCTGAAGACATACGATGAGCGCGCACGTCCGCGTGCATCTGGCGGCAACACGAACGGCGACAGCCAACTGCTGCTCACTCACGCCGAGTGGCTCGCACGGCACAAGAACGGCAGCGGCAACTCGTCCTCGGGCAACAAGGGAAAACAAGCAGCCCCTGGTGATGTCAGCAACCGCGGCCGGGGTGGGCGCGGTCGCGGCAAAGGCCGTGGAAAGGGCAGGCGCGGAGGCTCGCCGTGCAAAGATGGCGCGAGCGGCTCAGGTGGTGGTGGCCGTGACAAGAGCCACATAAAGTGCTTCAAATGTGACAAGATGGGCCATTACGCCTCCGAGTGCAAGGCCCCGAAGAAGGAGGAGGCGCACCTCACCTGCTCTGACGACGCTGAGCTGTCCTTGATGCTCACGGTGTCGGAGGAGTTGGCGCTGGTGCAGCAGGAACGACAAGATGTCGTGCTGTTAAATGAAGAAAAAGTAAAGCCGGACCTGCGGGGCGCCAATGAGAAAGGTATCATCACTGATGTTTGGTACCTTGACAATGGGGCCAACAATCACATGACGGGTGATAGGGTAAAATTCCGGGAGTTGGATGAAGGTGTCACCGGGAAGGTGAAGTTCGGAGATGGTTCCACGGTGCAGATCATGGGCAAAGGGTCTGTTCTGTTCGGCTGCAAGAACGGCGACCAGTGGCTGCTCCCGGAGGTCTACTACATCCCGAGGCTTTGCAGTAACATGATCAGCCTTGGGCAACTCACCGAGTCTGGGCACAAGGTGATCATGGACGACGACCAGCTGGAGGTCTTCCAAAAAAATCTGTTGCGTCTGCTCATGAACGTAAGGCGAACTCGAAACCACCTCTACAGAATTGAGCTGCAGATGGCGAGACCGGTGTGCCTCTTGGCAAGCCTCGAGGATCAGGCGTGGCTGTGGCATGCCAGGCTTGACCACGTCAACTTCCATGCACTAAAGTTGCTCGTCGACAAGGAGATGGCGGTGGGGGTGCCACCGATCAAGCACCCAAACAAGCTGTGCCAAGGGTGTTTAGTTGCAAAGCACGCAAGACAACCATTCCCAGAGGCAGCCAGTTATCGAGCAGAGGAGCCACTCGAATTGCTGCACATCGACCTCTGTGGACCGATCACTCCGCCAACTCTCGCCGGAAACAACTACTTCATGTTGATCGTTGATGATTGCACCCGATGGATGTGGGTGTATGCGATCAAGACAAAGGACCAAGTCTACTCAATGTTCAAGAAGTTCAAGCAGCGGGTGGAGAACTTCAGTGGATACCGAGTGAAGACTGTGAGGACTGACCGGGGTGGTGAGTTCCTCTCCACTGAATTCACCAAATTCTGTGAAGAGGCAGGTATTGTGAGGCATCTAACCGTGCCATACACGCTGCAGCAGAACGGCGTGGTGGAATGCAGGAATAGGACGGTGATGGCAATGGCCAGATCTCTCCTCAAGAGTATGCACCTGCCCAGCAGATTTTGGGGGGAGGCCGTGAGGCATGCGGTGTATCTCCTTAACCGCCTACCAACCAAAGCGCTGGGTGAGTGCACCCCCTTTGAAGCCTGGATTGGGAGAAAACCACATCTTGCACACCTTCGAGTCTTCGGCTGTACAGCACATGTGAAGGTTGCAACGCCACATCAAAAGAAACTTGATGATCGCAGCCAGGCAATGGTGTACCTTGGCGTCGAGTACGGCTGCAAGGCGCACCGCCTTTATGATCCTCGGGGCGGCAAACTCCATGTAAGTAGAAATGTTAAATTTCAGGAGAACTTGGAGTGGAATTGGAGTGCAGGCGCAGATGGCGGGCAACCATCAGACTTCATAGTGAAGGAGGAGCTCTTCATCATGCCAAGATTAGGTGGTCCGGTGCCACCCGCGGCTGCCGTGGCATGCGAGCCAGTTGCCGCGGCAAGCGAGTCGGCACCCGTGACACACTACAACCCGGCCACTGCAGCGAGCCCGCTGGCCGGCGATGCGATGCCGACAGGGCCGATCACCAAGGCGCATGCTACGACACGCATGGCACCGTTGTCCCCAACATCTACCACAACCTCGACAGCTACGCCAATGCAGGGATCACCGGCAGGAGAGCTGGCCACGCCTGTTGCATCGGTGCAGACGCCACCAACAGTCAGCAGCGACGATTCCAATGATGGGCCCGTCAGATTTCGGCACATTGCTGACATCATGAAGGATGCAAAAGGAGTGGAGCTTCAGGAAGAAGATCTAGATGATGAAGCACTACTTGCAGAGATGGAGGAGCCAACAACTTTTCATGAGGCTGCCAGCCAGGAGGTGTGGAAGGAAGCAATGGCCAAGGAGATTGAGTCTATTGAGAAGAACTCAACTTGGACCCTCACAACACTGCCGGCTGGACACAAACCGATTGGTTTGAAATGGGTATATAAGCTGAAAAGGGACTCAAATGGAAATGTAACCAAACATAAGGCGAGGTTGGTTGCAAAAGGATATGTCCAGCGGCAAGGAATTGATTTCGAGGAGGTGTTTGCATCGGTGGCCATGCTGGACACTGTGCGGGTCATCCTTGCTATAGCAGCTAACCGTGGATGGCAGGTTCATCATCTAGATGTCAAGTCGGCATTCTTGAATGGTGAGCTAGAAGAGGAGGTCTACGTCGCTCAGCCAAAGGGTTTCAAACTGAAGAACAAAGAGCATCTTGTGCTCAAACTGAGCAAGGCTTTGTATGGTCTACGGCAGGCGCCACGAGCATGGAGTACACGGCTGGACAGAAGCTTGAAACTACTTGGTTTCACAAGGTGTGCCCAAGAGCATGCTGTGTACACAAGAGGAACAGGCCGAGCAGGTGTGATGATTGGTGTGTATGTTGATGATCTTATTGTGACAGGGGAAGATCCTGAGGTGATCATGCAGTTCAAGCAGCAAATGATGGGTGAATTTGAGATGAGTGATCTCGGTTTACTCACTTTCTATCTTGGGATTGAGGTGGGACAAGAAGATGGACGTATCACTATCAAGTAGACTTCATATGCCAAGAAGTTGCTCGGTCAGTTTGGCATGTTGGAGTGCAATCCCACGAAGTACCCTATGGAACCAAGATCACAGCTGCATAAGGATGTAGATGGACAGCCGGTGGATGCTACCGAGTATCGTCGAATCATTGGTTGTCTCAGGTACTTACTCCACACGAGACCAGATCTCTCCTTTGCTGTTGGTGTTGTAAGCAGATTCATGGAAAGATCGACAGTGATGCATCACAAGGCAGTGAAGCAAATTCTCAGGTATTTGAAGGGTACTGTCGATTACGGACTTGTGTACAGTAGAGGAGGAGGAGAGGAGATCATCACCAGGTTTACAGATAGTGATTTAGCCGGTGACATGGATGACAGGAAGAGCACTGGAGGCATGGCGTTTTATGTCAATGACAGCCTGGTGTCTTGGAATTCTCAGAAGCAAAAGACAGTGGCCTTGTCATCATGCGAAGCTGAGTTCATGGCAGCAACAGCGGCAGCGTGCCAAGCATTGTGGCTGAGAAGCCTGTTGGGGGAACTAACCGGCAATGAGTCCAAGATGGTGAAACTATTTGTTGACAAAAAATCCGCAATAGCTTTGATGAAGAATCCTATTTTCCATGGCCGTAGCAAGCATATCGACACAAGATTTCATTTTATCCGTGAATGCATCGAACAAGGACGAATTACTGTGGACTTTGTTTGCACGGAGGAGCAGCGAGCTGACGTCTTAATGAAGGCACTGCCAGGAGCGAAGCTGGCAACAATGCGGCACCTGTTGGGTGTTCGAGATCTGAAGCCACGTCAGAATTAGGGGGGAGTATGTTGGACGTAACCCAGATGTGGCTGAGAAGCTCCGAGTCTTGTGGAAGCAAGGGAAGAAACAGGTCTGCCGTGTTTCACGTAGAAACCGGCATGCATGGGTACATAGCTTGTAACGTGCGGTAGGCACGAACTGTATCGAGTCCGAGTCTTCTGGATCGTGGGATGCCACGACCCTGTTAATCTTGTTTTAGCATTCCTTAAAAGTAGCAGGTAGCTAATACTTTTATAAAAGTCTGTACGCATTGTTTTCTTTCAAGAACTTACAGGAAAATTTTCCCAAAAACGGTACTCTGTTTTTTGCGTGTTCTTCCCCTTTTGGTTTTTGGTGTTCTTCTCCACTCTGTCAGACTTTCTATAGAGATCACAAGTGTGCGATCCTGGTCTGGGAATCTACAGATCCGATCTTTGTGCTTTGAGTTATCATTTTTTCTTTATGTTATCGTTTTTCTGAATGCTTGGCTCATAGGTGTGCCCTCTCTCTCATCTCCTTGCTTTAAACACAATTATACATCACACACACACCTAATCTTTGCCCAACAGGGGTTTACCAACCCTTCCTGGTGAGTTATATCCCCATATTCATGTTTATTCTTCAAAGGGGATGGATTTCTATACTTCTCTAGTTCTAATCGAGTTTTCTTTCTTTGTTTGTACATCTCCTTTTGTTTTGTAGACACAAACAGCAAGAAAAGCGTGAGGCCCTTCGTCCTTGGGCAGCCGAGGAAGGAGAAAGAAGCTTCCCATATCTCCCGCACATCCGAGCATTCACGCGATCACGATTCGGAACATGCGTCATCTCCTACCCACACTGTTGGATCGAAATGGCACTAATGATGTCCAAGAGTGGGGTGAATAGGACTTCTTGTGCTTTTAAAATTTTTATCTGAAACTAAACAAGACTAAATAAAGTTGTTACAATTTAGTGTACTGTGTGATTCAAGTGTAAGTTGGCGGAAACAATCACACAATTGCACAAAAATTTTTATCCTGGTTCGGCCCTTCTCGCATTAAAGTCCTACGTCCAGTCATCAAGTAAACCACTTGAGATTTCACTAATTGCCAAGAGAACTTGGCATTCTCTCACCCTTGAGAGGAATTACAAGCCCACTTGCTCCCAAGCAAGTCTTCCCATGCCAGGGGTACAAAGACTACCTTCAACAAGGTCTTCCCTACACAAGAGGGGTACAATAGGAACAAACTTCCTGCAAAGGTTACACAATTGAGATTGTAAAAACACTTGTGTGTTTGCCTTAACAATAGGCAAACAGACCCAAATTTAGAAAGAAGAAAAACCAATTAGAATTACAACTGTAATCCTTTCTGAATGAGGAAGAGTGGACAGAAAGAAATCACAATTGCAAATGCCACCCAACAACAAGACTTCTGTGAAGAGGAGAGCTTGGAGAATTTTCTGAATGAGGAAGCTCTCAATCTTGCAGCTCAGGAGAAGGCTTGTAGATGATCTTGCTAGGAAAAGGCAGAAGAGAGTTGAGAAAGTTGCTAGCTGGTTTCACACTTTAAGTGTTGTATGTCTTCTCATTTAAACTTTGGCTTCTATATATGCTTCAGAAGAATGTACTTGTTTGAAAGTGTCCGTTAGAGTTCTTGCCGTTTGAGGAGAGATCCTTGATCCTATGGATGCTGGTTGAAGTTGTTATCCATTAGTCCTTCACCCATTTTAGCATTCCAACGGCTTCAGGCAAGGTTGTAACTTCACAGCTTAGAGGTCAATCTTCAATTAATGTTCTAAAAAGCTCCATGCTGAAAATGTGCCTAATAAATATTCTGCAGCAAAGACAAGACACAAAGAGGGGATACCTCCATACTTTCTGAGGTAGGTGAGTTAGAAGAAATGTATAAAGTATGGAAACCTCGGACAGACAAGCTTTTAGACCAATAAAAGATGGACATATAGTTGCACCAAAAAGTAAGGTGTGGTTCTGACAGTGGTAGGTGAACCTTTGTCAGATACCCATGCGTCTGAAATCAATAAATGCAAGATATCTTCTGAAGGAGATGAAAATCTGGCCTTTTGTCATGAAGCAACAGACCAATTTGATTAAATATTTTAGATACAAACATAAGCAAATTTAGAAGATTATTTTGAGTATAATATGTCTCTTCTTGTCAGAATAACTAATTAATGATAATCTGATGGACTATTAATATTTAAGAAATATATACGAGTAATGAGTTCTGACAGAGGTTACATTTACACAAATGAATCATAAAAATAAAAAATAAACTATCTATACAAGAAAAGTACAAGTACACAAACTGTCAAAGTAGTCGGATTCATAAGAAGGTGTACTTCGACTTTAGAAGTCAGAGTCAGAATCATGAAGACATTTGATTCTCGGATGTTGTAGTAAGACAGTAAGATTCGACTTTAAGAAGTCGGACAGATGAGTATTAGAAAGTCATACTTCAATTTTAAGAAGTCGGAGATATTCATTCGACTTCCATAGACTTGGACAGAAACAAGACAGATACTTCAACTTTTGGGAGTCGAAGAGTGGCATTCGACTTCAGAGAGTTGGAGTCCAGAACACAAGACTTAGAACACTTTGACTTTCTAAAGTCGTAGTCAAAATTCGGATTTAGTATTATACATATAGAGTAGTTTGTGGACTTAGAAAAAATTTCGGGATAAACTTGCAACCTATAATTCGACTTCTGAAAGTCGGAGTCTATATTCGAAGTTAGTATGATACATAGAGTAGTCTGTGGAGTTAGAAATTTTTTTTGAGATGAAGTTGTCCAAAATATTGTCTGTGGTATATGTATTAGTGTATTTAATTTGCAATTAGTCTTTTAAAAGATTTTGTCATAGTAGAATCACAATATTATAATAATTTAAAATATTAAATGATTTTCTTAGAGGTAGTTGCTCAACAATTCTCCCCCTTTTTGTTAATGAGAAAAACTTTTAAAAGGACAATGAAAATCAAATTTTAGTTATTTGTTTCTTACTTCTTTCTCTCCCTTTGTGGCATTAACAGAAAAGGTAAAATATTAAAATAGAGTGAGAGAAATTAGCATCATCAGAGAAATAAGAAACAGAAAGGGTGTTCATAAACTGAAATGTTCAAGTACATAAGAACAGTTAGGATTTGGATAATGAACTAGGTAGGTACATAAAAGGAGGGATCTGAGCCATGAATGGCTTGAGAAGAGCCCACAGCTTCTTCTCCTTTTCAGAAAAGTGTTTCATGAACTTACCATATTCTATCCTATAGGTAGGACCTATGGAGGGAATTTTCCTATAGGACTTAAGATGCCTTTTATGAAACCAAGTAAGTCTCTTCTAATAATTGCTAGGGCGTAGAAGGATGTTGAGAGGCACAAACTTCTTGGAGGCTACTAGATGAAGAAACTCATGGACAGTGATATTCCAGTGCAGGCCTTGAGAAAATGCAGCTTCCTTTGCCTGGTAGTAGACTAGGTACCTCAGCTTCCACTTATGAGCAATAGACTTCCACAGATCCTCATATCCTTTGCAGAGATACTCTCGAACATAAATTTTCAACTTCTCACAATCTGAATGATCTTCAAGATAAGCAGCTACCCATTGATCTTCAAAGAACCAATCAGACTCAGCAAAATAGATATGAAAATCTAACATATGTTGAGAATTGACAGGATCTTGAAGAAGGGCAAATCTATGGAACGAGAGCCTCAATTTGTACTTAATTCTAAACTTGGTAGCTATCCTGATGTGCCTATTGAAGATTAGCTGAGCAAAGTCTTTCCTAGCAGAAATGGCACCAACAACACTTGGATATAGCCCAGAAGAAAGTCCAATAGACATGGAGGTAGAAATCTGCCTCTGACCTCTGATGGTGTTCTCCCATTGACCTTTGTTGACATCAGGCAATCCCAATTTGAATCTGGCTGAATTGAATTCCTTCATTCTTGTGTACTTGGCCTGAGAGTCTCTAAGGAGAGTGACAAACATATCATAGAACCTAAGACTCAGGTGTAGATGAATATCCAAAAATTGGTTCCTGGAAAGTGTTTTCTGAAATCTGGTGCCTTCACTAGGGTAAAGTTCAAGAAATGCTTTGGAAGTGGGACTGTGGCTTTTATGAGAAATTAAATTTAGATCAGCCAACTAAACTTGAGAGGTATGGAGGAGAGAGGGAAGCCAGTCCTCAAAGGTGAAACCTGACATTTCATGGACTTCAAGGAATGCCTTGATGGATAAGAATTCCATGAATAGATTCATATGATGTTCGGAGTGGTAGATAAAGGCATACGAAAAGGGAGGAAGTAGTTTGGCTGGGTTGTCTTTGAATTGGTGACCACCTTTAGATGAAAGTAGTATATGTTGCCCAGCTAGCAAGCCCAGAGGGGGGGGGGGTGAATGGGATTCTAAAATTCTTTTCAATTAAAACCAGTTAACAAAACCGCTTAACAAAAAAACACTAAAGAGAATAGTTAGTGTTAGATGAATGAAGACAAACAAACGCACAAAAGCAATCACATATACAACAGAAGATTTTTATCCTGGTTCGGCCCTCCTATACCAAGGAGTCCTATGTCTAGTCCCCAAGCAATAACTTGGGCTTTCACTACCAAGGGTACTGTCCCCCTTAAGGATCCTTACGCATCCAGCCACAACTGGCCTTCTCTTCTAACCCCGAAGAGGAATACAAACACCCTGATACACAGGTCTTCCTTCCTTACCGAAGGGAATACCAACCACCTGTTCACAATAGGTCTTCTCTTTACAGCCCGAAGAGGAACTTCACCACAAGTGTGAATAAAGGCAAAATGCCCCTAGACCAAGCTTACAACAAATGCTCGATCTGAGGCAGTGACTGAGAGAGAAAGATCTACAATAAGAAAATCTCTCAGAACACATAAGCTCTCCAAAGGCTAAAAACAATGAGAAACGGAGAGCAAGAGCTACAACAAGCTAGGTAGTGAAACTCAGGGCTCTTATTTCTGATGCTCGCAGGGTGTATGTTGAAAGCTCAAAAGTTCAAAAGTTCTTCTTTACGGAGTCATCAACCTTCTATATATATCCTTCTCTTTGAAAAATATATCCGTTGAAGTGTCTGTTGTCTCTAGGTTGGATGCTCGTTAGACTGCATGGTTCGTTGAGTATGACAGGTGTGCTTGCAGTCATTTAATGCTTTACGACCCATTCACGCAAGGAGAAGATCCATCTTGATATCCTTCAACTTTTATTTTGTCCAACGTTGTATGACCTGGTACTAGCAGAGACCTGCACACATTAAATGCCGAAGCATAGACAGCTATGCTGTCTCTTGCTGTCAGTCAACGTTAGAATTCAAGCAATAAGACTATTCACCATAATACAAATGTCATTCTGCTTTCTGAAAAGTGTTTCTTATAGAAACATAAGAATAGAAGGCAACGAGCAGATGATGTGAACATTCATAATAAATGCAAGGATATTAGAGATGTACAGGGGAAGACTTTGACTTCCACAAAACTTGAAAATTTATGAGAATAATGGGCATATTCATTAAATTTATGATAGAGAAATCAATATGTCCATAAGACATTCTTCCACTAACACAATCGATGCAAGAGCAGGAGAATCGTTCTTATAGTAGAAGCAAATCATTGTGCAGATACAAACAAATCGTTGTTCAAGTATAAGCAAATCGATGTGAACACAAGTTGTTATACAGATATAGGCAAGTAATTGTGAACACAAATCATTATGAGCAAATCGTTAAAAGCAAATCGTTATAAGCAAGTCGTTGTGAACACAAATCGTTGTGAGTAAATCATTATAAGCAAGTCGTTATGAACACATATCATTGTGAACAAATCGTTATAAGCAAATCGTTATAAGTAAGTCGTTGTGAACACAAATCGTTGTGAGGAAATCGTTATAATCAAGTCGTTGTGGACACAAATCGTTGTTCTACTTATCAAATCGATGCAGGAACCAAATCATTGTTTGCTTTATCGATTCGTTATGGCGACCAAGTCATTATGTAACTTATCAAATCGTTGTGAGACCAAATCGTTGTTTCTCACTTAACAAATCATTGTGAGATCAAATCGTTGTTCTCACTTAACAAATCGTTGTGAGATCAAATCGTTGTTCTCACTTAACAAATCGTTGTGAGGTCAAATTGTTGTTCTCACTTAACAAATCGTTGTGAGATCAAATCGTTGTTCTCACTTAACAAATCGTTATAAAACTGAAATCGATGTGATACTTATGAAATCCTTGTGAAACTGAAACTTAGGAAATCGATGTGTACTTAGAAAAATTACATGCTCTAAACTTTAAATGCTATAGTGTAAGAATACTTACAGGTTTTGCTTGATTTTGCCTGATTTATTTCCTGTGACTAAGCTTCAAGAGAACTTGTTAGACAGTACTTTATTAAAGTTTTATTAATCACCAAAATAGGCATATAATAAATAAAATTATATGGGGATGAAGTGATCATCAATATATTAGGTACTATTTCTGAGAGTGCAAGGGTGGATCTGCTAGCCAAGGGAGTGGAGGCTGTAGGAAGAGAAGAAAAGAAGCAAGGAGATGATGTATGGAGAATAGGTATGGCTGCCTTGGATGGTTTGAAGTTGTATTTCAAGGGATAGATAGAAAACTTGACATTATCAAATGCTAGGGGCTGATCCTCTGGTAAAGATGTAGAGGGAGGAGGATCAGATGAGGTAGAAGGTGGAAGTTGTTGTTGTTGTTCACCTACTAGAGGTGTAGGTACAGTGGGTGCAGTAGGATGAGAGGAGGATGTAGGGGAGTGTTCTGATTCAGGAGGAGTAGGAGCAGAAGAAATAGTAGGAGCAGGAGGAGTTGGTTCAGTGGAAGGAGTGGAAATGGTCAAGGGTTTTGAGAACACAGGCTGACCATTTTTATGGAGTTTTCTTATAACCTTTCTCTTAAAGGTTTTGACCTTGGATCTGGCCTCTACCCCTAATTCTTGTGACTTTAGAGGCCTTTTAAGCCTAGACTCTGGAAGGGACTCCTGCTACTGCTGCTCAGGCTCAACTGCCACTGATGATTGTTGCTACTGCTCATGCTTCTGCTGCTCTTCCTCAACTACTGTTGAAGGCTTCTCTGGCTCTAGCTTCTGTTCTTCTTGCTGCTGCTGAACTTCTTGCTGCTGCTCAAGTTCTAGTTGTTGCTGCTGAACTTCATGCTGTTGAACTTGTTCTTCTTGTTCCTTAGGCTGTTGTTGTTCTACTTGCTACTTGTCTTACTCTAGCTGCTGCTCTTCTTGATGAGTAGATGGAGGAGCAGAAGGCTATTTAGTGCCTTGTTGGCACACTAACTGATGCAAGAGGTCCTTCATCTGCTGGACCTCCTCAACCATAGCATCAAACTTGGCATCAACCAATTCGACTTGCATCTGAAGGACTGACAAGCTTTCTTGTTGCTTTGTCAGTAAATCCAACATTATATTTATATTGTTGCTACTCTCCCCCGAGACCTTGGCCGGGTCTCAAAATGAGAAGGGGAGAAGTGATGCTGCACTTCTTCAAACTCTTGCATTACTGGAGTAGATCTAGGAAAATTTTCTTGTTCTTGTGCTACTCCTTTGCCTCTCAAATCTCTAAGTACCTTATTGATGGTTTCTTTTGGTGCAGTATGCTCAAGAGATGGGGCAAGAACTTGCTCTTGTTGAAATTGCTCTTGTTCTTGCTAAATCCCTTGCTGCTCTTCTTCCTATTGTTGTTCTTGTTGGTCTTGAGTAGGGGCTTCTGCTATTTCTTCTCTTACTGTTTGCTAACTGACTGGAATGGATGAGGAATCCTGTGCCTCATCAGGGAAGGTCTCATGGGTGCATTGGGGCATAGAATCCTTAACCCATAAATTCTGACTTTTGTTCTCCAAAGAGTAGTGGCTTCTTCTCAATGTAGACAAGACAATCTTTTCTTTTACTACCACTGAGATTTCTCCACTAAGATCTACTGAAAATCTCTTCAAGATCAAGCTAAGCAGAGGTCCATTAGGAAGGGACTCCTGCAAATTTCTGGATGCTACCATCTTTTCCAGAATAACTGAGGGCATGTTGACCCTATGTCTTTGAATATCCCAAAATAGCAAACTACCATCTCTGGCAGTTATGGACGAATGGGTCCCGACCCTAGGAGTAATGATGTTGGTGATGACAGAATAGATGATCCTCTTCTCTGTAGATAACTCATTGACTAACAAACCTTTCTTGCTTACTATCTCCAGGCTTCCAATGATAACCATCTTCTGCTTATCCATTGGGACAATCTCAATAAGTTTGTGCCCGAAGTTGGGACAGGCCAAAAGTTCCACTAATAGGTCTTCAGAAACTGTAACTTTCGTGCCTTTCACATATCTTGTAAGTGAACTTTTTGAACAGACTTGAAGAGAGACAAAGAAAGCCTTAAGGGCACCCTCGAAGGTGAGTTCAGAAATCTGACACGGTCTAGACCAACCCATAGCTTCTAGAGTTTCTTCTACCCAACCTAGACTACCATGCAACTGGGAGAAGTCTAAAACCTTCCCGGAACAGATGGTGACCTTGGCAGAAGTATGGCACTGGAACTGTACAGGGGTGAACTGAGTTCCTTCAGGAGCCCTAGATGATGCCATCTGGATAGGGAGCAACGGAGAAGACTAAGGAGATTGTCAAAGGAGTGAAAGAGATGTAGTTTAAAGATCAAAGATCCTACTTTTCTTTAGAGGAGATCAAAGTTTTTGCAGTTGCTCTGAAGATGGTTTCCAGAGAAGATGAACAGTACACGCGGGAAGAGGAAGAAGATGACAGGAGAGTTGGAGAGAGAGTTTGAAAGGGTGCCTTGGAAAAGGAAGGGGTGGTCCTAATATAGAAGTTGAAAAAGTAACAGACCAAAGATGAGAGGATGAACGGTTGTGATTGAGTGAATGAACCGTTACGTAATAAATACATTTTTAAAAAAATAATCTCATTTATTATTTTAAATTAATGAGTACCTTTTTAGACTCCGACTCTAGAGAGTCGAATTTCTTCTACGACTTCCAGGAGTCGCACTGCATACTTCATCATGAGTCTAGACAGAGTCCGACTTCATGAGTCGTAGTACTAGGACATAGAAGATTTCACAGTGAGTTTTTAATATACATTTTAGATATGAATTTATCATAGAAATTTAATCAGGATTACACATACATATTTCTCTTCTAATAGACGTGAATCTATCTTCAAGAAGAGGTTTAGTAAAGATATCAGCTAATTGATTTTCTGTAGAGACAAAATCAATTAAAATGTCACCATTACTTACATGGTCCCTGATGAAGTGATGTCTAACCTCAATATGCTTTGTCCTTGAATGTTGTATAGGATTTTTGGTCAAATTGATTGCGCTTGTGTTTTCACACAACATTGGAATTTCTTGAAGTGTTTGACCATAGTCTTCCAATTGGTGTTTGATCCACAGCAGTTGAGTGCAGCAACTTCCAGCTGTAATGTACTCAGCTTCTGTTGTGGATAATGCCACTGAGTTCTCTTTTCTTAAAGTCCAAGAAATTAAGCAACCTGCAGGTATTTGACAAGTACCACTGGTGCTTTTTCTATCTATTTTGCATCTAGCATAGTCAACATCACTATATCCAATTAATTTGAAATCATAACATCTGGGATACCATAGGCCTAATTTACTTGTGTTTATAAGATATCTAAAAATTCTTTTAACAGCATGAACATGAGATTCTTTAGGATCAGCTTGAAATCTTACACACAAACATACACTAAACATTATATCTGGTCTACTAGCAGTAAGATAGAGTAGTGATCCTATCATGCCTCTATAGACCTTTTGATCTACTTTCTTACCAAGTGGATCATTATCTAACTTAATTCCTAAGCTCATGGGTGTTCCTAAGGGCTTACACTTGTCGAAACCATATTTTGAAAGTAAATCTGAAATATATTTGGTTTGACAAATGTGAGTGCCTTCTTTGGTCTGCTTGATTTGCAAGCCAAGAGAGTATTTAAGCTCACCCATCATACTCATTTTAAACTCACTTTGCATAAGATTCTCAAAGAATTTACAAAGTGATTCATTAGTAGAACCAAAAATAATATCATCAACAAATATTTGTACTATTAAGATTCCTTCACTTAATCTTTCATACCAAGCTCTTGGAGCATGTTTCAGACCATATAGTATTTTCTTTAAGCGGAAAATATGATTTGTATATTTAGTATCTTCAAAACCTGGTGGTTGTTCAACATAAACTTCTTCCTTTATGAAACTATTTAGAAAAACACTTTCAACATCTATTTGAAATAAATTGATATTGAGGGAGCATGCATATGCTAATAAAATTCTAATTGCCTCTAATCTAGCTACTGATGCATAAGTTTCATCAAAATCAATGTCTTCCTCTTAGGAATACTCTTGTGCAACAAGTCTGGCCTTGTTCCTGGTGATTACTCCTGATTCATCCATTTTGTTTCTAAAGACCCATCTGGTCCCAATAACTTGATGGTCAGAAGGTCTAGGGCAAGAGTCCAAACCTGGCAGCATTGGCAGTTCTTCTTGAACTGATTAATAGAAAGGATCTAAGATTCATCAGCCAGTGCATCATTGATTGTCCTAGGCTCAATTTGAGACACAAATGTAGAAAAATCATAAGGAATGTTCATACCTCTTGTTCTTACCCTATCTTGAGGATCACCTATAATGTTTTCCCTTGGATGATCTTTGTGATACCTCAATTCTCTAGGTAGTTCTTCTTGTTGTTCTTCTTGTTGTTGAAGTTCCTCCAGTGGTACATCTTTATTTTCATCTTCTTTTTCTTCTTCTTCAAGAGATGTTTTCTCTAGATCCCTACACAGATCTTCAACACAATCTTCTTCTTCTTCTATTCTCTTAATAAAAGGGTTAGTCTCATCAAATAAGATATGCATAGTTTGCTCTATAGTTAAAGTTCTCCTATTAAAAACTTTATATCATCCTAACAGAAAACCCTCATCACTTTTAGCATCTAACTTTCCTAGGTTATCTTTACCATTATTCAAAATAAAGCACTTACAACCAAAAGGTCGAAGATGACTGATGTTGGGCTTCTTTTTCTTGTATAGCTCATAGGGTGTCTTCTTTAGAATTGGTCTGATCATGCATTTGTTGATGATGTAGCAGGCTGTGTTGACTGCTTCTGCCCAGAAGTATCTTTGTATGTTGTACTCTGTGAGCATGGTTGTGGCCATGTCTAGTAGTGTTTTATTGTTCCTTTCTACTACTCCATTCTGTTGAGTTGTTCTTGGTGCAGAGAAATTGTGTTTTGTTCCATTATCTCCACAGAACTTCACAAAATCTTCATTCTTGAATTCTCCACCGTGATCAGATCTGATGTTGGTGATCTAGAATTTATGATTCTTTTGTACTACTTTGCTGAACTTCAAAAATGTTGAAAAAGTTTCTGACTTGGCCTCTAAGAAGGATACCCAAGTATATCTTGAGTAATTATCCACTATTACATAACTATACACTTTTCCTCCAAGACTAACTGTTCTTATAGGTCCAAATAAGTCCATATGAATGAGCTCCAAAGGCTCAGAAGTTGTGACTACTGTTTTGCACTGAAATGATGTATTGGTTTGCTTTCCCTTTACACAGGTTGTACATATTCCAGATTTCTTTAGCTTCATCTTCGGAAGACCTTCAACTAGGTCTTGCTTAATCAATTTCTTGATTACTGAAGTACTTGCATGTCCCAATCTTCTATGCCACAAATCAGATTCTTCACTCTTGCTAGTTAGAAGACATAAATTCACTTCTTTTAGTTCTGTTAATTGTAGGGTGTACAGATTTTTCACTCTTTGAGCTTCAAAGACTATTTTTCCATCCTTTTAAATAATGCACTTGTCATTCTGAAATTTTACTAGATGACCCTTATCACATAATTGACTGATGCTAATTAGATTGTGCTTCAATCCTTCTACATACATGACATCTTCTATCAAATTCTTTTCTTTTGTTCCCACTGTTCCACATCCTAAGAACTTTCCTCTACCATTATCTCCTTAAGTGACCTAACCACTTTCATCTCTAAAAGTTGTAAATAACTTCCTGTCACTTGTCATATGCCTTGAGCACCCATTATCCAAATACCTTTGGATGCTCTCAGGCGACCCTGCAAATAAATTTAAGTTGTAACTTTGGTACCCAAATTTTCTTGGGTCCTTGATGGTTAGTCTTAGGGATCTAGCGCAATGTCTGGTTGTGCATGCGCTGACAGTGTGTCCTAACTGATTACAGTGAGTACAACATAAATCAAAAGCATTTTTCATGTTGTTAAATTTCTATTTTTGTTTATAAACATACTGGTTAACCGTTTTAAAATTTTTTATTCCTTTTTCTTTTACAAATTGAGGAGTTGGATAAACTTTAGAATGCACAATATCTTCTTCATTAGGTGGAGGTGTGTATCCCACTCCATACTTTTTCTTACCTATTCTAGAACCTTTTAGTCTAACAAATAAGGATGTTTTACAGTTAGATAACTTTTCAATGGTGGCTCTTAAATAGTCATTTTCTTCTTTTAATTTTTCTTCATCCTTAAGTTCTTTTAAATTTGATTCTATTTACATAATTTTACTGTTTTTATTTTTTAAATCTTCATATAGTAGTTCATTTGCTCTTTTAGTTTCATTTAAACTTTGTCCTAACCTTTCTACTTCATTTTTCAGGAAGGTGTTGGCCTTTTCTTGATTTAGCAAATTTAATTTAACTATTTTCATTTGCTTGACTACTATTTTATATTTTTCATACAATTCATTGAAGGCATCTTCAAGACTATCCAAATCAGATTCAGAACAAGATGTAAAAGATGTTTCAGAATTTACCTGATCTATTCCTGCCATGAGGTCTAGATTTTCCTTTTCTTCTTCTTCTGATTCTGAACTTGAAGAGTCTGAACTGGTGGCTTCTTCATTGTCCCATGCTGCTGCCATTGCCTTTTTCTTGTATTTTCTGAACTTCTTTTCTTTACCTTTCTTCTTGTCGGATCTTTCTACTTGATCCTTCTACTTCAACTTAGGACATTCTGACATGTAATATCTCGGTTGATTGCACTCGTAGCAGGTTGGTTCCTTCTTCTTGTCCTTCTTGAAGAATCTTTTAGAGCCAAATTTCTTCTTCTTGGCCAGGATCCTTTGTAGTTTCCTTGACAACATGGCTTCATCATCACTATCATCTGATTTCTCCTTTGAATCTTCAGAGGAGAAAGAATCTGCAACCTTCAAAGCATTTGGCATTTTCTTTTTCGATGAATTTTTAGAAAATCTATCCATGTTAATTTCATGGGCCATTAAGGATCCGATTAATTTATCAATGGAAAGCTGAGTTAGATCATGTGCTTCCTCAATAGCAGTGACCTTAGGGGTCTAAACATTTGTTAATGATCTTAGGATCTTTCTTACAGTTTCTTCATTTGTAAGAACATTTCCTAGGGAGCTCAGTCCTACTATTATATTTGAAAAATGACTGTACATCTGAGTTATGTTTTCATTAGGAAGCATTTTAAATTGTTCATACTGAGAAACAAGAATATCTATCCTAGTTTGTTTTACTCTATTAGTTCCTTCATATGTAACTTGCAGTTTGTCCCACATTTCTTTAGCAATTCTACAAGCAGATAATCTATTAAATTCTCGTTTGGATAGGGCACATCATAGATAGTTTTAGCCTTCTATTTTAAAGACATGTTCCTTTTATCAGCTATGGAAAGAGCAGAGGAGGACTCACCAGGGATTTCAAAATCACCTTGTCTATTACCTACCACAGATCAAAATCTGTGCCTCTGATGAAGCATTCCATCTGCATCTTCCAATACTAATAATCTGCACCATCAAAGAATGGTGGCCTTATAACAGACTGGCCTTCATAGTTATGACTTTCAGCTACAATCTCTTCACAAATCTTTAGATTCTTCTAAGAAGACCTCGCTCTGATACCATTTGTTGGATCGAAATGGCACTAATGATGTCCTAGTGGAGGGTGAATAGGACTTCTTGTGCTTTTAAAATTTTCATCTGAAATTAAACAACACTAAATAAAGTTGTTAGAATTTAGTGTAGTGTGATATTCAAGTGTAAGTTGGCGGAAACAATCACACAATTGCACAAAGAATTGTATCCTAGTTCGGCCCTTCCCACATGGAAGTCCTACGTCCAGTCCTCAAGCAAACCACTTGAGATTTCACTAACTTCCAAGAGAACGTCGCCTTCTCTCACCCTTGAGAGGAATTACAATCCCACTTGCTCCCAAGCAACTCTTCCCTTACCAGGGGTACAAAGACTACCTTCAACAAGGTCTTCCCTACACAAGAGGGGTACAGCAGGAACAAACTTCCTGCAAGGTTACACAATTGAGATTGTAAAAACACTTGTGTGTTTGCCTTAACAATAGGCAAACAGACCCAAATTCAGAAAGGAGAAAAACCAATTACAATTACAATTTTAATCCTTTCTGAATGAGGAAGGGTGGACAGAAAGAAATCACAATTACAAATGCCACCCAACAACAAGACTTCTGTGAAGAGAAGAGCTTGGAGAATTTTCTGATTGAGGAAGCTCTCAATCTTGCAGCTCAGGAGAAGGCTTGTAGATGATCTTGTTAGCAGAAGGCAGAAGAGAGTTGAGAAAGTTGCTAGCTGGTTACACACTCTAAGTGTTGCATGTCTTCTCATTCAAACTTCGGCTTCTATATATGCTTCAGACGAATGTAGCCGTTTGAAAGTGTCTGTTAGAGATCTGACCGTTTTAGGAGAGATCCTTGATCCTATGGATGCTGGTTGAAGTTGTTATCCATTAGTCCTTCACCCATTTTAGCTTTCCAACAGCTTCAGACAAGGCTGTAGCTTCACAGCTTAGAGGTCAATCTCCAACTAATGTTATGAAAAGCTCCATGCTGAAAACGTGCCTAATAAATATTATGCAGCAAAGACAAGACACAAAGAGAGGATACCTCCATACTTTTTGAGGTAGGTGAGTCATAAGAAATGAATAAAGTATGGAAGCCTCTGACAGACAGTTGCACCAAAAAGTAATGTGTGGTTCTGACAGTGGTAGGTGAACCACTGTTAGATACCTATGCGTCTGAAATCAATAAATGCAGGATATCTTCTGAAGGAGAAGAAAATATGAAGCAAGGACCATTTGACTAAATGTTTCAGATACAAACATAAACAAATTTAGAAGATTATTTTAAGTATAATATCTCTCATCTTGTCAGAATAATTAATTAATGATAATCTGATGGACTATTAATATTTAAGAAACATATAGGAGTAATGAGTTCTGAAAAAGGTTAAATTTACACAGATGAATCATAAAAATAAAAAATATACTAAGAAAAGTACAAGTACACAAACTGTCAGAGAAGTCGGATTCATAAGAAGGTGTACTTCGACTTTAGAAGTCGGAGATAGAATCATGAAGAGATTCAATTCTCAGAAGTTGTAGCAAGACAGTAAGATTCAACTTTAAGAAGTCAGATAGATGAGTATTAGAAAGTCATACTTCGATTTTGTGAAGTTGAAGATATTCATTCGACTTCCATAGACTTGGACAAAAACAAGACATATACTTTGAGTTTTGGGAGTCGGAGAGTGGCATTTGACTTCAGAGAGTTGGAGTCTAGAACACAAGACTCAGAACACTTTGACTTTCTAAAGTCGGAGTTAATAGTCAGATTCAGTATGACACATATAGAGTAGTTTGTGGACTTAGAAAAAATTTTGGGATAAACTTGCAGACTATAATTCGACTTCTAAAAGTCGGAGACTATATTCAAAGTTAGTGTGATACATAGAGTAGTCTGTAGACATAGAAACAAAATTTCGAGATGAAGTTGTCCAAAATATTTTCTGTGGTATATGTATTAGTGTATTAAATTTGTAAAGAGTCTTTTAAAAGGTTTTGTCATAATCACAATGTTATAATAATTTAAAATATTAAATGATTTTCTCATGGATAGTTGCTGAACAGACACGTCTCCGTCCACAAGTCATTCTCCTCATTTTCCAAGGTATTTAGCCCTACCCTTATAGATATCTCTTAGCCAACATCTTGGTGGCGATCACACATTCCTCATATTTTCATATCTCTTTGAGATACCGATATTACCCCCGGTGTAGGAGGGTCACATCCCTGTGATTACAATAGGGAGCACCACCGGCAAGCATCCACCCGTGCAAACCCACAAGAAAACCTACGAGCACAGGGAGGATAGCTCGAAACCAACCTCCATCTCCTCAAGACAAGAAGAGAGCAAGAGATCCCTATCTGAACTTGAAGAGCCAGACCTATTGGGGCCCTTCACGTAGGAATGGCAGTCTCCTTCTCGCTCCACGCAGCTCCAAGGCTCCGCCACGAGCACGCAAGCACCTCCACACCCAAAACACCTAGGAGGGGAAAGAGGGAGCTCCTCCACTGTAGGGAGGAGGAGAAAAACGGAGGAAGAAGAAGAAAAGGTAAGAAAGAGGTGCCTGTAAGCCTTAAGGCCTCGGGACTAAGGTCGCGACAAGGAAGGTGTCGCATTCTTAACAGAATGCGACAGGTACCTTGTCGCCTTCTCAAAAGTTCTAACATGTCTTTTGACAAGCAGACAGCCTTCAGACCACGTGTCATGCATGCATGTGCCTCATGTGAACGCGACACCTGTCGCATCGCCTTCACACACATCCTTGCGGACACGTGGCACACTAGCCACAAACAATAGGAACGTGACACAGAGGCCGTCACCTTCACAACTAGAAGGCGACACAGATTACTTAGTGTTCAGAATGTGACACCTCGATCATCGCGATCCCAAGAACAAAGCCAAGAAGGGAAAACACAGCCTAAAAATTGAGATGATACATCGGCCCCAACCGAAGACCCGATTTTCGTGGTCACCGCCCACGGATCTGGGGACTAGAAGGGCTATAAACAAGTCTAACATGATATGTAAAGGAAATAAACATCAACTATTGAAATAGAAGCATATGCGGAAGTAAGAAAAGAAACAGCGAGAGTGCTGCATATCGCTATAAGTACAGTCCCAACATACAACAAGTACAAGTAAGCAAGGGGAAGAACACAGCCCTTAGGGACATACCCCAAAGATGAAGTACAACTGGAAGTAAAGGGTAGCCCACTACTAGCTACGGGGACGACGATGATTGCCCCGCCTACTCCGCCGACGCACACTCGACTGCTGCTGTGACGTCTCATTTGGGAAAAAAAGGGTTGAGCTTCACAACAGAAGCTCAGTAGGGACTACCAATCGCCTACTAGATCGAACATGAAGAATTAACAATTATAACTAAAGTAAAAGACAACAGTTATATATTCTACTTTAGCGTAGGAAAGTGCGGAAGAAAAGCTAACTAACTACTAACGATATGGGAATTGTAACGTGGTCAGAAACATTGTATGACCTAGAATTTCGATAACCGAGCGGAAAGTTATGCTTGTTTGAGCCAAAGGGTGACCGTATGTGATCGCATCGGCAGCCCGCGACCACGCTCTTGGAGAGGAATTTGGGCGCCGGACCAGAAATCTTCGAATCCGACCTTGTGCCGACCAGGTTGAAGTACCAATTTCGAATTGGGGCCTCACAGGCAGTTCCGATCGCCGGGTGAACAAATATTTGTATCTTACCCTAGGAGTACAACAAGTGGTGTACTAGTACACATGCTCCGCGGTGTAATATTGACCCCGAATTGAAATTCAGCTAAATCGGCGTCCTTTCAACCGTCTCGGATTGCCGATTCCGAATTGTGGTCACATAAGCGATTCCGATACTCGGGCAGAAAGTTATGCCCAGACCTTTCGCTAAAGGGGTGAGAATAATCCAGAAGGGGTGACTATATCGGTGATGTTTGTGCACCCATATTTACGATTTGGGGAGGATTTCTCGCACCAAGATGAACACAACTTCCGGTCACCCTAACAAGCGACTCCGTGTGGTTACCCCGCCAGGGTTCACATAATGGAGGGAGACATTATTGCTAGAAAAACTTGGAAACAAGGATATCATCAGTTGGAATCACAAATTTTTAGTGCGAAAAAAAAATTTCAATTCTGAAATGATGTCTTATCGCTTGGGGCGATAAGAGATGATGAGCGCCTCTAAGTACCGATTCTGAATTGGGGTCTAAAAAGTGATTCCGATAATTGAGCGGAAAGTTATGCTTGTTTAAGTGAAGGAGTGTCCATATGTGATCGCATCGAAAGCCAACGGCCATGCTCCCGGAGTGGAATTTGGGCGCTAGATCGAAAATCTCCGAATCCAACCTTGTGCCGACCAAGTCGAAGTGCTAATTTTGATTGGGGCCTTGCGGGGCAGTTTCGATGACCGGGTGAACAAATATTCGCATCTTACCCTAGGGGTACGACAATCGGTGTACTAGTACACACACTCTGCGATGTAAATTCGGGCCCGAATCAGAATTCTAAAAAACCAACATCCTGTCGACCGTCTCGGAGTGTCGATTCCAAATTGTGGTCACATAAGCAAGTTTGATAATTGGGCAGAAAGTTATACCCAGTTCTTTCTCTGAAGGGGTGAGAATAATCCGAAAAGGGTGACTATATCGGCGATGTTTGTGCACCCATATATATGACCTAGGGGGGATTTCTCACACTGAGTTGAACAAAACTTCTGGTCGCCATGACAGACCGACTCCATATGGTTGCCCCACCTGAGATTCACGTAATCGAGGGAGATGTTACGGCTAGAAAACCTTGGAAACAAGGAGATCGTCGGCTGGAATCACAATTTTTTTGTAAGGCCCTAGAATTTTACTCTCTTATATGGGAGTTTGATTGTGTGAGAAATGGATGTTTGTATGTGTAGACATATGTATGTGTATATAAATAAACTATTTGATGTAGTGTTGTAATATATATATATATATATATGTTTATCTATTGTGTATATATATATATATATATATATTGTTCATTTACATTGCATGAATGGTATTCATTTTCTAATGTATACATTGTCTATTCCATGTATATGCATTGAGTGAATATGGTTTTCTGTAGTTTTTAAGTTTTGGCCAAGCGACCTGTTGGTGTCAACATAGACTGACGTTAATAGGGAGTCAGCGGCCACATCAAAGGACGCCAACTCCATATTGCCGGCCAGTGATGTTGACGTTAACCTTCCAGATCTGTTGCGTCTTCAGATTCGGAAACGTCCGCGAAAACCTCGCCTCTTGTTTAGGAAATTGTTCTCAATGATCACCTAGCCTTACCTAAATGTGTATCCAACCCTTAGCCCCATAAAAATACCCATCTCCAGCCGGATCTAACCCTTTTTGACTCTCTTGAGAAAAACCCTAAACTCTTGTGCGAAAACCTGACTTTGGTGGATTCGATCGTGCGTTCGGGCGAGCGATTACATTTAGTGGATTCTTGGAACGTCAAAGTTCATCTTCCCAGCGCCGACGTACTTCAAAGACCATCACAGAAGCAAGATCGGGGAAGATTTGGGGACTCTTTGGCTCAGGCCGAGGAGGGCTTCTCCGACTTAAATCTTCGATTTTGGATTTTTATGAAGGCAAGTAAACCCTCCACACTACCCATACATATGTCTAGTAGGTCCTAGGCTATTTTTCGAAATTTTGTTCGAGTCCTGGAACCCCCCTTCATTCTATTTTTTAGTTCAGTATGTGTTTTGCACAGACATGAACTTAATGGCACCTTTTGCTGCCGTTAAGATCCGAGGTTAGCGGCCACCTATGTTGTGGTCAATCAGGTAAGCGGCCACACCCATGCCGCTGAGTTCTTCAAGCAAGAATAGTGTGTTGTTTGCCCCTTTATAATTTATTTTTAGATTTCTGCAGATGAGGATATACTGTAAATTTTATATGCTATGTAATACTTCGAGTGGATGATGTTGTGAAATTTTCATTGAATATTCTATTTATTAAAATTCCTGAAATGTATGTTAGATAGGTTTTCCAATCTTGAAAGTTACTGATTGTGTGATCCATGAGGAATTTGGATGTTAGAGAATTTCTGTACAATGTTTATGGATATCAGTTCATGCCATGAGAGTTTGGAAATTTTTTGATATCTTTGTAAATAGTTATATTTTCTAAACTGTAAATCAGTGAGCATGCATTATTGATTTTAAATCTCTAAAAAATTGTATGATGTAAATTAAATTCTTAGAAATTGTATGTAATATCATTACTGTTGGACACATATTATAGAATAGATAAATATGTATATGGCACTGTGTACCATACTTAACTGATTTCTTGATGAATTTGGCAGAATGCATGTTTTATTTATCATAAATTGTGTATGGCTCCAAAAAATATGAATGATGCTTGATCTATAAACGGTCTATGGTTAAAATTTCATGTAAATTGGATGATAGTAGGTACTGAATTGAGTATTTCATGATGAAGTGACTAGTTAAAGCATGCTTAAAGTGATTAGAAACTAATTAGATGATTTCAGCATGATTTGGATTAATTTGTAACTATTTAACTCTGTGAACAGTAGTACCATGTTAGGTAACCAGAATCATGTGCAAGTACGTGAATATAGAATCAATGTATTAAATGGTATGCAAATAGTGTGTGTTAAAAATGGGGAAAATGTGTAAATGTGCCATGGGTGACACTGCTACCTTAGAGGGCTGAGGAACTGTACCATAGTAAAGTCCCTACGGGGTGGTTCATATGAGTATGAGATCCATGGGCATTGGGATAAATCCTAGAGGTGGACATGTACCACTAGTTAGGGTGTGAGTGCTTCTCCTGGTTCTGCGCATAACTAAGGTCTTTCATTATATTGCCTAGGTGATAGATATGTGTGTGATGAGATAAGTGTGGTTCCTTCTAGAGGTGGTTTGGACTATGTGTCATGACATTTAAATTGAGAAAAATATGATATGAGTATGTGAATGTGTATGTGTAAAATGTGTAAGTGACCATGTGAATATGTGAAAGTTACATGAGAGCATGTGAATCTTTTTATGAATGTGCTAAAGTCCTGTAAAACAGCAAGCTATATGTGTGTAAAAGTATGCCATGTATGTGAGAAAGCTCATAGAATTCATGCTAGAATTATCTTTTCCGTTACGTGTAAAACCGTGCTTACCTTCCTTTCATATCATAGCATGAATAGAATAAATTATGCCTTGAAGTTATCATGTTAAAGAATTTTTGGTAGAGAGCATGTGATAGGTTTATTTTACTGCGTAAGAACACAAACATGTACCATGTATCTTAAACTTGTAAAGATGTCATGCTTAAGTTATAGATTGTGTAATTCATGCTTGTTATATTAGTTGTTCTGTTTCAAAGATAATTTCCATATGACACCTGATATGTGTAATGTGCATGGATTTGCTTGCTGAGTCTTGTAGACTTATTCTTGCTTCGGCTACAGTGCAGTGTTTCCCTCCTTTGGAGGAGACAGTTAGGAGTTGACTCCGAGCATGAGGAGTAACGCCTTTGTGGGATTCGCTTTAATTATATTTCATTTTCACAGTATGTATAAAGGAGGTTTGTATCACTGAGATTATGTAATTTATTTGTAGTTGCAAGTTGTGAACATGTAATTTATTTTAAATTTCTCTGTTACGGAATGGTTATTTCCTTTTGTACTATATAGACCTGTGGATAATGTGGGATGATGGAATGAGATGTTGTTTCCAGCTCTTTCCTATTCCGCTGTTAGGTGTTCATATTTTTGTACGTCTCGACCTATTGAATGTGTGGTAAATGTCCCACTGTGGCAACGCTCTCTATATCGACGTGGTTGGTATAACCATATCGTTATAGGAGGGTCGTCACAAAGATTGTATCAGAGCCCGGGTTGAGATAAGTACATGAATATGAAAAAAAAAACATTTTTTATGTATTACCTCATGCTTCATTATAATGCAAGTCTCTAGATTTTCCCCATATTTAGGAATTAGGTAGTTATCCTAATCGGGATTAATTGTTTGGCTGTCTATGGCTTCTCGAGGTAGGACCGTGTGTTCCTGCTCATGAGATATGCAGAGGAGAGAGTAGAGAGTAGGGCCTAGGCGTGGATCAGGGGAGCAGCAGGCCCCAGCACCCCAGTTCCTGTGCTTCCTCCACCGCCACCAAGTGAATACTAGAGATGTTCATTTTGTTGGGTTGAGTGTGAATATAATTCATTTCCCCTCACATTTTGATGATGACAAGTTGTGATTTAATGCATAACCATTGGAACATGTAAAATACATCACCTGAAATTACAATATTCAAAAAGCATGTTTCCAAGCACATTTATCATTGATATTCATGATAATATATTATCTAATGATATGTGTTTATTTTCTCAGGAACAAACATTTTCTGCAAAGGTAGTGTCGACACAACCATCCTGGTGTCGACACAATGGTTCAGAACAAAGGCAGAAATGTGAAGAAAAGTCCATCTCAGGTCGACACGAGTCCAGAGCAGGTCGACACTAGAGACAGATTCCAGAGAATATGTGAACAGATTGCCATCTCAGTCGACACCAAATCAGGCAGTGTCGACACTAGATAGCCTTCCCAGAAGGCCAGTTTTGCTGTCTGGCCAGCAGGTCGACACCAAATGAGATCAGGTCGACACTAGAGAGCCTTCCCAGAAAGGTTGTTTTGCTGTCTGGGTCATGAGGTCGACACCAAATGATATCAGGTCGACACTAGAGACCTCTCCCAGGGAGTTGTTCTGCCAGTCTGGGAGAGTGTGTCGACACACCTCATGGGCAGGTCGACACACTCCGGAATCTCTGTGACTTAAGATTCCTCCTGGACACGTGGCACCCTAGGGAGATGTCAGATCAACATTGGATCTTGTGCCCACGTACCCCAGGGTATCTTTCGGATATTTAGGGTATAAATACCCTCCTTAAGGGCACTCATCCCAAGAGAATCTCTTTAGAGCCTCCAGAAACCTGCAAGCGGCGGCAAGAGAGTCTCACCTCCCTGTTTTGCTCTCTCTTGTGCTTCCACACCTCAATTCACCCTTCTCCAGCACAAGGATCGAAGTTTGATCAACATGAAGCACTAGGATCAACTTCAAAGGAGCAGATCAAGTAGAAGCCAGCATTTGCGAAGCTCTCAAGGAAGATCCCCCATCAAAGTTGCAGAGCATCGACCAAGGGACTTCAAGTGATCAAGATTCTTCCAATTCGGCCTCTACAAGGGAGTTTTCTTGAAGAACAAGAATTGTCAACCTCGAGTCTAAAGTCTTTCTTGTTTCTTCCTGGCTATTCTAGAGATTGTGCATAATCTATTGCATCAATTCTCTTGAATTGGCCTTAATAGATCAGATCATTGCTAGAGGATCTGCATCTAGTTGTTTGTGTTCTAGCAGTGGTTGTGAGCCTGTGTGCTCAGGTTTTGAGTCGTCGTACTCAAGTTGTGTGGTTGAGCAGTCTTGCTCAGAGTCTAGAGTAGTCTTGCTCTAGGTAGTGTGTGAGTTGTCTAACTCATTTGTGGAGTTGTCAGGCTCAGTGTGGGGTGTGTAACCCAGTTGTTAGTGGATCCTCACTGTGTGTGAGGGGTGGATGTAGGAGTCACATGGTGTGATCTCCGAACCACCTAAAAATCTCTGTGCATTGGTCTGTTTGTGGTTTGATTCTTCTCTTCGTTAGATGAATGCATAGGAACGTTTGAATCTATAATCAACTTGTTTACTCACTCAAATTGTTAACTCACTTAATTCTCTTCAGATCTGTGAAATTTGCTTTCAATCTAACTCTGATTCAAAGGACTTTCAAAATTGTTTTAGCTTCCGCATTAGTTGGCATAGATCTATTCAACCCCCCCTTCTAGATCTTGTCCACATTTTATCGATCCTTCAATTGGTATCAGAGCGGGTTTACACTTGATCTGATCTGATTTGAGCAGTTTCTGAGTGTTCTGTGTTGCTTGTTTGCTTGATTGTTTGTTTTGCTGAGTGTTTCCTTCCTTGCACCTTCTGTTTAATTAAATGGATTCCAGAGGATTCATAGCTGAGGGCCATTCCATAAATAGGCCCATTCTTTAATGGAACGGACTATTCATATTGGAAAAATAGAATGCAAGTTTTCTAAGAGCCCAAAATTATGAAATCTGGAAAGTAGTGGAAGTAGGTCCCTATGAAAACCAGGAGAAGAAGAAACCTGGACTAGGGAACAGATAAGAAGAGCTACATTGAATTATAGTGCCATGAACATGATTCAATGTGCTGTTCACCCCAAAGAGTACTCAAGAATCTCTATGTGCAAATCTGCCAAAGAGATGTGGGATAAACTTGAGGTACTCTATGAGGGACATCTCAAGTTAAAGAAACCAAGGCTAACATACTTGTCTCTGAATATGAGTTGTTCATGATGAAATCTAACGAGACAATCTCTGAAATGTTTGCCAGGTTCATGATCATAGTCAATGGACTGAAGGCCTTAGGTAAGGACTATACGGATGCTGACTTGGTAAGAAAAATCCTGCGTTCTCTCTCTTCAATATGGCACACCAAGGCCACTGTCATTGAAGATTCTAAAGACTTGTCCAAAATTTTTTGGATGAGTTGATAGGATCCTTAATGACATATGAAATTAATCTAAAGAGAAATGAAACACATAATCAAAACCAAGCCAGTAGCATTAAAGGCCTCATCTAGTAACAAGGACAAAAAGTCAGGATAAAACCAGTTCTGATGAGTCTGAGTCAAATGAGGATGAAATTGCCCTCATGACCAGGCAATTCAGAAATTCTTGAAATATAGAAAAGGAAAATTTTCTGGTAAAAAGAAATACTCTTCAGGTAAAAAGACACATCCTTTTTTTCTAATGACTCTAACAAGAATAAAAAATCTGACGATATTGTCATTTGCTACAGGTGCAACAAACCAGGACACATGAAAGGAGAATGTCCTGAGAACAAGAAGGAGAAGCACAAGAAATTCACAAATTCAAGAAGCCGAAGGCCATGGTAGCCACTTGGTCTGATGAGGACACAAGTGAAATGAAGAAGAAGAAAAATCCTCAAGCTCTGGAAGTGAGGAGATTTGCTTCATGGCAACAGCTCAGATGGAAAGGTAAGCACATCCTTTGAAGATTTTTCTGTTGAAGATTGGCAGGATGCTTATGCTGAATTAGTTGAAAACTATACTGAAATGAGAAAAGAAAATAAGCATCTCAAAAGAAAATTGAAAATATTTATCATAACCAATCTTCAAACAAAGAATTTGTGAACTAGAAATGAAGTGATAGAATTGAATGAAGAAAAAGAAAACCTTCTGAATCTGATTGATGAACTTAAGCTAGCTTCTCAAAAGGCCACCAATGAATTCAAAGACTTATCTGAAAAGCTGGAAAAAGAAATCAAGATAAACAACAAAAGATTGAAGAAATCAAATTTTGGAAAACCAGCTAAGACAAAAAGATGAAGTCATTGAAACATTCACAAATGGCAAAGATAATTTGGAGGCCTTGTTGGGAACAAATATGAAATCAATCTCTCATGGACTAGGGTTTGATAAGCAAAAATCTAAGAAAGACAAATCCGGTGAAAAGAAGGATAAAGCACCACTAATCAAATTTGTTAAGGGCCCTAGTCTTGAAAATACAGAAGTCAAACAAAATCAAGCAAAACACAAAAAAGTTCAAAAACTCAGAACAAAGACAAGGCAACCAGGTCGACACAATCTCCTGACAGGTCGACACCAGTCCACAAGAAGAAGGCTCTGTGGCTGTAGTGTCGACACCAGTCGAAGAGAGGTCGACCTGCTCAACATCAACCAAGAAAACCACAAAAAAAATTCAAATAAAAATCTGAAAAATAAGAAAAGTCAAAGGAAGTCTTAATGAAGAGCCTTGGACCTCCAAGACAGCATATCAAGCTGATTGGACCAATTCTTGGAGCCAATGGTATAACAACCCATGTTGGTATCATCCTCAATTTTCTATCCAAACTTTCTGATGTACCAACAAAATCCTTGGATTCCACCTCCTCATCTGAATTCTCATGCTCAAATGAAAAACCCCCTCCTACCAAAACAAAATACTGGTGTTTTCATCCCAAAAGAAAAGAAGAAAGTGAAAAGACAGAGAACACAAAGTAATAAAACAAAAGTCAAAAACAAGTCAAATTTGGATGAGAAAAGATTTGTTAACATTGTCCAAACTTTCTGATGGTCCCAACTCTGTTTGGGTACCAAAATCTTCTCTCCACTAATTGATTTGCAGGAAGGTCGTGCACCCAATTCAAATGTGTGGTTCCTTGACAGTGGGTGTTCACGACATATGACTGGAGATAGAGCCAAATTTTCTTTCCTGCTAGAAAAGGAGGGTGGTTCAGTGACATTTGGAGGTAAAAATAAAGGAAGATCATTGGATCTGGAAAGGTTGGTCAAACTTCCTCAAACTCTGTTGATAGTGTTTTATTAGTTGATGGTCTTGATTACAACTTGCTCAGTATCAGCCAACTATGTGACAAAGGTCACAAAGTTGTGTTTGAATCTGATTTTTGCAAAATAATTGATTCATCAACTGATAAAATCAATTTTTTGGAAAAAGGGAGAACAATGTTTATATGATTGACCTTAATAAAAACTTTTCTGAAAATCTTTGCTTTGTTGCAAATAAAGATGAAATTGCATGGACTTGGCACAAAAGACTTGGCCATGCAAGTTTCAGAACCTGAATAAATTGTTAAGGCTGAATCTGGTTAAGGGTCTTCCTGAATCCTTTTCAAATGTTGAAAATCAAGTTTGTGGGATCTGTGCCCAAGGTAAACAACCAGGAAATCTTTTAAGATTTCAATGAGGTACTCACATCTAGGCCACTAGAACTACTTCATATGGACCTTTTTGGCCCAACAAGAATTCTAAGTCTTAGTGGCAAGAGATATGGGTTTGTAATCATTGATGATTTTACTAGATTTACTTGGGTCATTTTCTTGTCCCACAAAAGTGATACTTGCCTTGAATTCAGGAAATTCTGTACCACTGCCCTAACAAATTATTCATATAAAATCAAAAATATTGACTGATCATGGGGGAGAATTTGAAAACCAATCCTTTTCTGATTTATGTGCTGAACTTCAAATTTTCCACAAGTTTTCTTCACCAAGAACTCCAGAACAAAATGGAGTTGTGGAAAGAAAGAACAGAACTCTTGTGGAAATGGCTAGATCCATGCTCCTTGAGAGTAATTTGCCCAAATCCTTCTGGGCTGAAGCTGTAAACACAGCAAATCATATTCTCAATAGAGCATTGGTCAGACCAAAAATCAAGAAAACCCCCTATGAATTACTGAAAAACAAGAAGCCAACTGTTTCTTATTTCAAAATCTTTGGGTGCAAATGTTATGTACACAACAATAGTAAAGAAAATCTTGACAAGTTTGATGCTAAGAGTCAGGAAGCCATCTTCCTTGGCTATTCAGAAGTGTCAAGAGCTTTCAGAGTGTACATTCTCAAAAACAAAACTGTTGAAGAGTCTCCTCATGTTATTTTTGATGAAAATTCCTTTTCAACTAACTCTTCTAAATCTTGCAGGGAAAAACAAGACAGTGAAGAGGATGACTTCATTGTGGACTCTTCACCAACTGTTGAGGAGCTTGAAGACACTGGTGAGATCTTGAACACCAATTCACCATCTTCAAGTGGATCAGGTAACATTGCTCCAGATTTAAGTACCCCTCAACAGGTAATTCTGAACATCGAATTTTGAGAGATCACCCATTAGATAATATTGTTGGCAATTTGAATGATAGAGTTAGGACTAGATCATCATTTATGCTTGCTATTGAAGATGACCCACTAGCTCTAATTTCCCAAATTGAACCAAAGTCAATTGATGAAGCTTTATCAAGTTCTGATTGGATTAATGCCATGCATGATGAACTTCATCAATTTGAAAGAAATCAAGTATGGGAATTAGTACCTAGACCTAGTGACCAAACAGTCATTGGCACTAGATGGGTCTTCAGAAATAAACTGAATGAATCTGGTCAAGTCATAAGAAAAAGCTAGGCTAGTTGCAAAGGGGTACAATCAAGAGTTTGGAATTGATTTTGAAGAGTCATATGCCCCTGTAGCTAGACTAGAAGCAGTTAGAATTTTCCTTGCTTTTGCATCCTCCATGAAATTCAAAGTTTATCAAATGGATGTTAAAAGTGCATTCTTAAATGGATATATCAAGGAAAATGTTTTGTTGAACAACCTCCTGGATTTGAAAATGAAAAACATCCTAACCATGTTTTCAAGCTTCATAAGGCTCTATATGGTCTTAAACAAGCTCCAAGAGCTTGGTATGACCGTTTGAGTTCTTTTTTGCTTGAAAAAGGATACTCTAGAGGAACTGTTGATCAAACCTTGTTCACAAAAACAGTCACTAATCAAATAATTGTTGTCCAAATTTATGTTGATGACATAATATTTGGATCAACCAATAAAGCCTGTGTAATGATTTCTCCAATCAAATGAAAAATGAATTTGAAATGAGTTTAATGGGAGATCTAAAATTTTTCTTGGGATTGCAGGTTAACCAAACTCATGAGGGATCTTCATCAGTCAAACCAAGTATGTCAAAGAACTTCTGAAAAGGTTTGACTTTCAGAACCTCAAGCACTCCAACACACCAATTGCTATAAATGCTAAACTAGAAGAAGACTCAAATGGTAAGTCAGTAGACCCAAAGACCTACAGAGGTATGATTGGTTCTCTACTTTATCTTACAACTTCTAGACCTGATATTCAATTCAGTGTGTGTTTGTGTGCTAGATTTCAATCAAATCCTAAAGAAAGTCACATGCTAGCTGTTAAAAGAATTTTCAAATATCTTGTTGGAACATGTGATTTAGGAATTTGGTATCCTGCTAATTGCAAGTTAGATTTGATTGCCTATTGTGATGCTGATTATGCTGGTTGTAAATTAGATAGAAAAAGCACAAGTGGCTTGTGTTTGTACCTAGGTGGGTGCCTAATCTCTTGGGCTTCTAAGAAGCAACATTCAGTAGCTCTGTCAACTGCAGAGGCTGAGTATGTTGCTGCTGGTAGGTGTGGAACCCAAATTCTTTGGGTGAAACATCAACTTCTTGATTACAACCAAGAGTTAGGTTGTGTTCCCATCCTTTGTGATAACACAAGTGCAATAAATCTGTCTAAAAATCCCATTCAGCATTCCAGAACTAAGCATATTGAAATTAGGCATCATTTCTTGAGAGATGAGGTAGCAAAGAAATCTTTTGAACTCCATTTCATAGAAACTGAAAAGCAAATTGCTGACATTTTCACAAAACCCCTTCCTGACAGTAGATTCTCATCCTTAAGGAGAGAACTTGGTCTTTGTAAATGTCCATTGGGATTGGGTTGAGTGTTAGGCATTTCCTGAGGGGGAGTTCATTGCATCATCATACTCCTTTGCTTCCTTGATTCATCATCTCTCTCCACTTCATCTCTAATTCTTTTGGTCAATGAACACTTCACCTCACATTGTGTTGAACTTCTTGGTATATCAAATGGTGATTTGAAGAAGGACAAGTTCTGCTTGTCTGGACACTTTCACTATGCGAGAGTATATGTCTCCGCCAAGTACCAAGAAATGAATATGCAATTGTTGAGGGGAGCTTTTGTTGCTCAAAGAGAATTATTCTGATTTCAAAAACTTGCATATCTCTATTCTGATGAAAATGGTTGAAATCTTCATCTCAGGGGAGCTAAAGAATTCACAAGTTATATCCTTTGCAAAATTCAAAACTTCTTCTTGCATTACATCAATTTCCTTGCATGATGTCCTCATTCAGGTGTCTAGAGTCTCAAAATGATCCCTTGAGTGATCTACTACATTCATTTGTCAACTCTCACCTATATTCTTCAAACTACAGAAATTCAGATTTCTTTCTAAGACTGAAGGATAATGTGTGTCTTGATCTTAAACATGTTTTGTTTGCAATTGATGTTGGATATAGATGATATCTTTTTGTCAAAAACTCTCCAAAATTGTCCATTCAACAGAGCAATGGCACATGTGCTGAGAAACTGCACACCTTCACAATGAATGAAGTGCCATGTAAGTCATGAGGCACTAATGCTATCTCTGTTCAAAGGGGATTAAAATTAAAATAAATGAAAAACAAAATAAAATGCCCAATTTTTTATGATGACTGAGTAACTGGAAATATTGGCGTCTAAAAAACGTATATTTTCATGTCAAAAGGTCATCATTTACCCCTTTGAGACTTGATAATGGATAAATCTTCAGTATCCAGGGACTATAGTGTGTAAAAAGCATTAGTTCTTGAGTGAACAAGATATATCTCATTTGATAGTTTGTTTCAAATCAAAATATATATGTCATTGGAGAATTTGTTTAAAGAATCATTCTTATCCATCATCAAGTTGTTCCTTAAAAATGTTTGCTGTCAACACACTTGTTTTCAGTCTAAAAGATTTTTTTTTTCTCTCTTTGGAATTGAAGAATATGGTAGTGTGAAGTTGATTGTTAAATGTTTTATATCCCTCAAATTATCATTTTCATGACTCAAGTCACTGAATGCTCATATCCTGTTAGATATTGTGTAAAGCTTGAATAGTGTTGATTTTTTGCAAAATTTAACAAATGAATTTTTTAGTCTCTTAAATATCCTTGAAATGACTATTCCACCCATTGCTTATCATTATAAAGATGTCCCAAAAGTCACATAATTTTTCCATACTCAAATCCAAATTTTCATCAGGCCAGGTCGACACTACTCCATCTAGTGTCGACACACTTTGAGTCAGGTCGACACTAACCTCCTCTAGTGTCGACACTGACCCCTGCCAGACTCCTTTTCACCGTGGGCGCCGGTTAAGGCTTTGTTGTACCTGCGGGGTAACACACCTTAAAACCCCCCTTTTTCTTCTCCAGGTCGACCCGACGGTCTGGTTCTTCCTGGTTTCCGGCAAGGGTTTTGAACTCTCTACATCCTCTCTCTCCTCCATCTCATCTCCATCCATCTTCTCTCATTCCTCTCTCTCCATCATCCCGATTCCACTCTGCTCTCATGGCACCCAAGCAGATTCCTCGCCGTGGAGCAAAATCAAGGGCCTCTGCAAGGCCCATTCCGGCGGATGAGGTTCCTTCCACTGAAAGGAGATCCAAGCGTCGCCATGATCCTACCTCCTCTGGTCGAGGTCGAGGGTCCTTGTACCCCAGGAGAAAAACTCTAGACTCTTCTCCTGACATTTCTGAGAAATCCTCATCCTCATCCTCATCCTCCTCATCGGAGTCCTCCCAGCCCTCTAGGAGACCCCCTTCCAACCCCTCAGTGCCGGGAAGACTATACTGAAACCAGGGTAGTAAGATTTTGGATGACAATGAATTGAATAGCTTGCATTTTCCTGAGTTTTAAACTTCTTCATTTCCATTCTTTGGCAGTCCTTCATATCAAATTTCGGGTCATTTACCGTAACTTGTGCAAGAATTTTTCAAAATTTGGAATGCACAGATGAGGGTTTCAGTCAAAGGTTAAGGGGATTGCTATTGACATGCCAACATATATAGCTGCCTCAATTTTCAAAGTCCCAGATGACGGTGAAGACTACCATAATTTTGAATTCAACCTCCATGAAGCCTACACCATAATGACTGTTTTGCCTGCAGATGAGACTGATATTAAGCAAACCCATGTCACCAAATTCAACACCAACACCTTTCCCCCCCTGTCTTGAGGCATACTCATCACATGCTCACTACCATATCAACCCTCAAGGTGGTGGGGAGATAGGCTAACAGACATCCAAGGTTTGTCCTTTTCTGTATGAGCAAGAACCTGAAGATAAACCTTCATGTAATTATGTACCATAATCTCTCTGAGACCACCAGGGCAGACTTGCATAGATCACTTCCATATGCAGCCCATTTGACTGCAGTCTTCAGCACTTTGGTGTGCCTCTAGAGAATGAAAAATCTGAGAAATCCCTAATCACACATTTACTGCTTTAAGCATGTGCAGAAATTCATGGGATTTAGAATAGTTGGTGATCAGTGAGAAGAGGGCCATCTGCATAGAGGCCCCTGTAGTCCAAGAGGATCAGCCTCGAATGCAAGAGGAACAGCCTGCAATGCAAGAGACCAGCCTCAAATGTAAGAGGACCATCCTACAATGCAAGAGGACCAGCCTCAAATGCAAGAGGACCAGCCTCCCATCAATGAGGATCGCCTCCTATGGCAGCTCGAGCTAATGCCCCCATGATTGCCCCTCATTCACCTCAACTTCAGCCTTCCTCCTCCCATGAACTTTGACACTGAAATACCATCTTTTTCTCCACAACATCCAGTTCATGCATCCTCATCCTTTGGTGGACCTTTTTGTTCCACCAGAGTTGTTCACTTTCCTAATGACAAATTGACCCCTTGAACAACTCCATTCAGACCATGTCATCAAATTTTGAGTTGAGGATTTAGAGATTGGAAAACACAGTATCTGCTAAGTTTATTGAGCAAAAAGACAGCCTCCGATTATGCTGCCTAAAGGTTCAACAGGTTGATTGGGATAATGGGCAGATGCTTCAGTGAGCTGAAGGAGCACCAACAAAAGCTGGAAATATTTCTTCAGGGAATTTTGGCAAATTCCCAAGCTGATGTCTTGAACACCAAGCAGACACATATAGAGATCACCAGCACAAGACTATCATTTGCACATATGGTAGATGACTTGGAGAGTATGAAGAATCTCTCTGCTCACATAGATGAGAGTATGTCTGCCCTCAAGCAAGATTCAAAGTGTTGAATAGGCCTGGTTGGTCTTTGGTTCATCTTCCTCTTCACAGCCAAGGTCCAATGAGTTCAGTGCACTTCAAGCTTCAATGACAGAAAACTCATAGAGAATGGAGAATCTTCTGCACAACAAGACTCTCAACCATCCAAGCCCAATGAAGTCCATCTAACTTCAATGTAAAAGAGGCTAACCATATTGAGACTATTTTGTTACCCATTCCTCCTCCTCCTCAGTAATGTAACTTCTTTTGATAATGTCAAGGGGGAGAAGTTTGTTTGAAATTGTAATGTTCACATCTTGAATTAATGAAATGAATAGAAATTTCTGTGCATATCTATGTGCCTTGAATGTGATTGCAAATCTTTTGAATGAATTTGAATTGATGAATGCTTACCAAGCTGCTTGACCTGTGTATTTCAAATGTGTACAAATCTCAATGTCACTAAAAAATGTTCAAAGGTCCTTGACAAGTACAATAAAAGAAAATGAAATGCTTGAAATCACATCTCATTGAAATCTTCCAATTCCAAATGAACTTATGTTGCCATCATCAAAAAGGGGAGATTGTTGGTTTGAGTGTGAATATAATTCATTTCTCCTCACATTTTGATGATGACAAGTTGTGATTTTAATGCATAACCATTGGAACATGTAAAATACATCCCTGAATTACAATATTCAAAGCATGTTTCCAAGCACATTATCATTGATATTCATGATAATATATTTATCTAATGATTCATGTGTTTAGTTCTCAGGAACAAACATTTTCTGCAAAGGAGTGTCGACACAACCATCCCTGTGTCGACCAATGGTTCAGACAAAGGCAGAAATGTGAAGAAAAGTCCATCTCAGGTCGACACGAGTCCAGAGTAGGTCGACACTAGAGACAGATTCCATAGAAATATGTGACAGATTGCCATCTCAGGTCGACAACCAAATCAGCAGTGTCGACACTAGATAGCCTTCCCAGAAGGCCAGTTTTGCTATCTAGGCCAATAGGTCGACACCAAATGAGATAAGGTCGACACTAGAGAGCCTTCACAGATGTTGTTTTGTTGTCTGGGTCATGAGGTCGACACCAAATGATATCAGGTCGACACTAGAGACCTCTCCCAGGGAGTTGTTCTGCCGGTCTGGGAGAGTGTGTCGACACACCTCATGGGCAGGTCGACACACTCCGAGATCTCTGTGACTTAAGATTCCTCCTGGACACGTGGCACCCTAGGGAGATGTCAGATCAACATTGGATCTTGTGCCCACGTACCCATGGGTATCTTTCGGATATTTAGGGTATAAATACCCTCCTTAAGGGCACTCATCCCAAGAGAATCTCTTTAGAGCCTCCAGAAACCTGCAAGCGGCGGCAAGAGAGTCTCACCTCCCTATTTTGCTCTCTCTTGTGCTTCCACACCTCAATTCACCCTTCTCCAAGCACAAGGATCGAAGTTTGATCAACATGAAGCACTAGGATCAACTTCAAAGGAGCAGATCAAGTAGAAGCCAGCATTTGCGAAGCTCTCAAGGAAGATCCCACCATCAAAGTTGCAGAGCATCGACCAAGGGACTTCAAGTGATCAAGATTCTTCCAATTCGGCCTCTAAAAGGGTGTTTTCATGAAGAACAAGAATTATCAACCTCGAGTCTAAAGTCTTTCTTATTTCTTCCTGGCTATTCTAGATATTGTGCATAATCTATTGCATCAATTCTTTTGAATTGGCCTTAATAGATTAGATCATTGCTAGAGGATCTGCATCTAGTTGTTTGTGTTCTAGCAAGTGGTTGTGAGCCCGTGTGCTCAGGTTTTTGAGTCGTCGTACTCAAGTTGTGTGGTTGAGCAGTCTTGCTCAGAGTCTAGAGTAGTCTTGCTCTAGGTAGTGTGTGAGTTGTCTAACTCATTTGTGGAGTTGTCAGTTTCTAGTGTGGGGTGTGTAACCCAGGTTGTTAGTGGATCCTCACTGCGTGTGAGGGGTGGATGTAGGAGTCACATGGTGTGATCTCCGAACCACCTAAAAACTCTGTGCATTGGTTTGTTTGTGGTTTGATTCTTCTCTTTCGTTATGAATGCATAGGAACGTTTGAATCCTATTATCAACTTGTTAACTCACTCAAATGCTTACTCACTTATTCTTCTCTTGATCTGTGAAATTTGTTTTCAATCTAAATCTGATTCAAAGGACTTTCAAAATTGGTTTTAGCTTCCGCATTAGTTGGCATAGATCTATTCAACCCCCCCTTCTAGATCTTGTCCACATCTTTTATCAATCCTTCATAGTTCAGGCCATGCAGATGCAGGCCCATACTCAGGCTGCACTCCAGGCTCAGCTGGAAGCTCAAGTTAGATCAATAAGATAGAGTAGTCTGTTTTATTTAAATTGGTTTTTCTATGTTGCTATATTGTACGTGTGTCTTATGTTGTTTGTTGTAGCAGGCTCAGTGCCAGTTCCCAGGCTCATGACCATGGACCCTCCATCATGGAAAGGTTCAAGAGGATGGCTCCACCTCTTTTAAGGGGAAAGTGATCCGTTGCTTGTGGAGAGCTGGATGAGGGAGATTGAAAAGATCTTCTGAGCGATTAGGTGTGCTAAGGATGACAAGTCAGTTTAGCCACCTATATGCTACAGGTATGTGTAATTTGTTTATATATTTATTTCTTTAAGCCTAGATAGTCTGGATTGGTCCTTATGGAATAATTGGCAGGAGCGAACCGATGTGTGGTGGTCCTCGTTGCTTCGTACCTAGTTCGAGGACGGTATTGTAGAGGTGGCTTGGGACGAGTTTGTGAGGCTCTTTCGGGCCAAGTTCATTTTGGAGCACATCCAGGACAAGATGGAGCAGGAGTTCCTTTCCTTGACTCAGGGCTCCATGACCATACTGGAGTACGAGGCCAGGTTTGCCGAGCTATCAAAGTATGCCCCTCATATCATTGCTGATGAGCGCAGGAAGGTGAAGAAATTCGTGATGGGTCTGAGGCCATCACTGAGGACGAGGTTGGTGGCATTTGACCATCGTACCCTCAATGAGGCTCTTAGTGCGGCTTGTGGGCAGGAAGGAGAGATGGAGCAGTATCTTGAGGATAAGAAGGCTTCGCAGAAGAGGCCTACAGCTCCATTCCAGAGGCAGGAGAAGAAGAAGGCGGCTTATCAGTCACCATAGCATTCCGTAGTATCCGGCAGTCGTCAGGTATCTTCTCAGCATTCCCCTAGTGGCAAGAAGGAGTGTCCTCATTGCGGGAGGGCACATGGAGGTACGGAGTGTTGGAAGATGGTGGGGAAGTGCTTCAAGTGTGGAAGTACCAAGCATAAGATAAAGGATTGTCCCAGACTTCAGCAGGGAGTCCTGCGTGGACCAGCTCTGGCAGTGGTAGCAGCGCCAGTGACAGGTCGACCAGGGAGACCTCGAGCCCCAGCTCGAGTGTTTGCGTTAGCTCGTGTGGACACCGAGCAGGCAGAGCATGTTACCGAAGGTATGGTTCTTTTCATGGGTGTGCATGCTCGAGTTTTATTTCATACGGGTACTACTCACTCGTTCATTTCCGAGCGTTTTTCTAGGCAGTTAGCTTTAGAGTCGGGATTAGAGTTTGAGGAGTTAGAAGTCCCTTTGTCTGTGCACACACCTGTGGGAACAATATCGACTAGGAAGTGTATTCCATCTTTACCGGTGTGCATTGAGGATAGAGTTTTAGAAGGGTGTTTCTTCTTTCTAAAGATGAAGGACTATGATGCAATTCTTGGTCTGGATTGGCAAGAGGAGCACTATGTGTTAGTGGATTATCGTGGGAAGAAGATTGTTTTCCTCATTCTTGGTGAGGATGAGTTTTCTCATCCATTGCCAAGGAACTTAGTAGGAAAGTTTGTCATCTCCACCATGAAGGCGATGAGAATGGTGAACAAGGGTTGTGACGCTTTTCTTGCCAGCGTGGTATTAGTACCAAAGGCTGATGAGTCACCTACTCTTGAGGAGATAGATGTAGTGCAGGATTTTCCAGATGTCTTTCCTGATGATTTATCTAGATTGCCACCGGCTAGAGAGATAGAGTTTACTCTAGAGTTGCTTCCAGGCACCTCCCCTATCTCAAAGGCCCCTTATCGGATGGCACCTGCAGAGTTAGCAGAGCTAAGGAAGCAGTTGCAAGATTTGTTAGATAAGGGATTTATAAGCCCTAGCGTTTCTCCTTGGGGCGCACCTGTATTGTTTGTAAAGAAGAAGGATGGGTCACTTAGGTTATGCATAGATTATAGGAAGCTAAACGAAGTGACTGTGAAGAACAAGTATCCCTTACCTCGTATTGATGATCTATTTGACCAGCTGCAGAATGCATCGATCTTTTCTATGATTGATTTGCAGTCTTGTTATCATCAGTTGAGGATTAGGAGTGAGGATGTGTCCAAGACGGCTTTTAGAACCCGTTATGGACATTATGAGTTTTTGGTCCTTCCGTTTGGTCTGACCAACGCCTCTGCTGTGTTCATGGATCTCATGAACAGGGTGTTTAGACCTTATCTAGATAGTTTTGTTGTAGTTTTCATCGATAATGTGTTGGTTTATTCTCCAGATGAGGCCACACACCGTCAGCATTTGAGAGTAGAGTTGGAAGTTCTCCGAGATGTATGCAAAATTCAGCAAGTGCGATTTTTGGATGCGCGAGGTTCATTTCCTTAGGCATGTTATCTCCGGTGCTGGTGTAGCAGTAGATCCAGTGAAGGTCCAGGCTGTATTGGATTGGGAGATTCCCAGGACCCCTTCAGAGATTCGTAGTTTCCTTGGTTTGGCGGGTTATTATCGGTGATTATTAAGGGATTTTCATCTCTCGCCGCCCCATTGACCAAACTAACCAGGAAGGGTGAGAAGTTTGTGTGCTCCAAGGTGAGAGTAGCTTTCAATTATTGAAGGCTAAGCTTACTTCCGCTCCAGTATTGGTATTACCTAGTGGTGATGAAGGTTTTGCCATTTATACAGATGCATCTCGGATTGGCCTTGGCTGTGTATTGATGCAGCAAGGAAGGGTACTAGCATATGCTTCTCGGAAATTAAAGGAGCATGCGCATAACTATCCGACTCATGATTTGGATCTTGCAGTAGTGGTTCGTGCACTAAAGATCTGGAGGTACTATCTTTATGGTGTCAGATTTAAGGTGTTCACTGACCACAAAAGCTTGAGGTATCTTTTCTCCCAAAAGGAATTAAATCTAAGGCAGAGAAGATGGATTGAGTTCCTAAAGAACTATGACTTCGATCTCCAGTATCATCCTGGAAGGGCGAATGTCGTAGTAGATGCCCTTAGTAGAAAGAGGTCTTCTCTCCAGTAGGATTGGAAGATGTTGGAGGATGTGGCATGTGCGATGACTAAGTTAGAACCCTCATTGTGTTAGGCTTTTGTAGCTCAGTTGTCTATTAGGTCTTTGGTGTTGGATGAGGTGATCAAGCAACAAAAAGCTGACCCTAGACTCCAAGAGTTGGTGGGCAAGGCAAGCATTGCTCATGATGAGGATGGTGTGATTAGATTCCATCACCGTGTTTGTGTTCCCGACATTGTAGATGTCCCATCAGCATGTTTTAGCAGAAGCTCATAGGTCAAAATTCTCTATACATCTGGGTAACACTAAGATGTACCAGGATGTGAAGAGATCTTTTTGGTGGTCTGGCATGAAGAAGGATGTAGCGGAGTATGTGTCTAGATGTCTTGTATGCCAGCAAGTGAAGGCCGAGCGGTAGCGACCGTCTGGTCTTATGCAAAAGATGAAGATCCCAGTATGGAAGTGGGAAGCTATCACTATGGATTTTGTTACGGGTTTGCCTCGATCTAGATGGGGTAATGACTCGATTTGGGTAGTGGTAGATAGGTTCTCGAAGACTGCGCATTTCTTGCCCATGAAGAAGAAGTAGTCGGTTGAGAACTTAGCTAGATTGTATGTAAGCAGTATTATTAGGTTGTATGGTGTGCCGAAGTCGATTATTTCAGATCGAGATCCGAGATTTACTTCGAGGCTATGGAAGGGTCTTCAAGATGCATTAGGTTCAGAGTTGAAGCTCAGTTCGACGTTTCATCCTCAGACCGATGGACAGTCCGAGAGGACTATCCAGACGCTCGAGGATATGTTGAGGGAGTGTGTTCTGGATTGGAAGGATGATTGGGAGCGTCATTTACCTCTTGTGGAGTTCACATATAACAACAGTTTCCATGGGAGCATTGGTATGGCTCCATTTGAGGCGTTGTATGGTAGGCCTTGTAGATCTCCTTTATGTTGGGAGGAGATTGGCTATAGGCAGCTGATCGGTCCAGAGTTAGTCCTGGAGACTTCAGATAAGGTCTAGCTTATCAGGAAGAGGCTGATTGAGGCACAGGATAGGCAGAAGAGCTATGCCGACAATAGGAGTAAGGATTTGAAGTTTGAGGTAGGTGAGCATGTCTTCTTGAAGATTTCGCCTACTCGTGGTGTAGTTAGATTTGGCAGGCATAGTAAGTTTAGTCCTAGATTCATTGGCCCGTATGAGATTCTCAGACGATTGGGCAACGTGGCATATGAGCTACCTTTACCCCCAGCGTTTGCTAGTGTTCCTCCTGTTTTCCACATATCTATGCTCAGGAGGTATGTTAGAGATCCATCTCAGGTTATTAGCCACGAGCCAGTGGAGATCCGGCCAGATCTATCCTATGTGGAGCAACCAGTAGCTATTCTTGACAGGAAGGTTCAACATCTCCAGAACAAGAGCATTGCGTCGGTGAAGGAGTTATGGCGTAACTTCTCGCGAGAGGAGGCTACTTGGAAGCTTGAGGATGCAATGAAGAAGAAGTATCTTCAGTTGTTTGGGTAGAATCGATCTAACTTCGAGGACGAAGTTTCTTTAAGAGGGAGAGGGTGTAAGGCCCTAGAATTTTACTCTCTTATAAAGGAGTTTGATTGTGTGAGAAATGGATGTTTCTATGTGTAGACATATGTATGTGTATATAAATAAACTATTTGATGTAGTGTTGTAAATATATATATATATATATATATATATATATATATATATATATATATATTATATATATATATATATATTGTTCACTTACATTGCATGAATGGTATTCATTTTCTAATGTATACATTTATATTCCATGTATATGCATTGAGTGAATATGGTTTTCTGTAGTTTTTAAGTTCTGGCCAAGCGACTTGTTGGCGTCAACATAGGCTGACGTTAATAGGGAGTTAGCGGCCACATTGAAGGACGCCAGCTCCATATTGGCAGCCAGTGATGTTGACGTTAACCTCCCAGATCTATTGCATCTTTAGATCCAAAAACGTCCTCGAAAACCTCGCCTCTTGTTTAGGAAACCGTTCTCAACGTTCACCTTGCCTTACCTAAATGTGTATCCAACCCTTAGCCCTATAAAAATACCCATCTCTGGCCGGATCTGACCCTTTTTGACTCTCTTGAGAAAAACCCTAAACTCTTGTGCTAAAACTTGACTTTGGTTGATTCGATCGTGCGTTCTGGTGTGATTTCAGGCGAACGATTGCATTTAGTGGATTCTTGGAATGTTAAAGTTCATCTTCCCATCCCCAGCGTACTTCAAAGACCATCACAGAAGCCAGAATGGGGGAGATTTGGGGAATCTTTGGCTCAGGCCGAGGAGGGCTTCTCCGACTTAAATCTTCGATTTTGGATTTTTCTGAAGGCAAGTAAACCCTCCACACTACTCATACATATGTCTAGTAGGTCCTAGGCTATTTTTCGGGATTTTGTTCGAGTCCTGGAACCCCCCCTTCATTCGACTTTTGAGTTCAGTCTGTGTTTTGCACAGACAGAAACTTAACGGCACCTTTTGCTGCCATTAAGATCCGAGGTTAGCTATCACCTATGTTGCTGTCAATCAGGTAAGCAGCCATACCCTTGCCGCTGAGTTCATCAAGCAAGAATAGTGTGATGTTTGCCCCTTTATAATTTATTTTCAGATTTTTGCGCATGAGGATATACTGTAAATTTTCTATGCTATGTAATACTTCGAGTGGATGATGTTGTGAAATTTTATGGAATTTTCATTGAATATTCTATTTATTAAAATTCCTGAAATGTATATCAGACAGGTTTTCCAATCTTGAAAGTTACTGCTTGCGTGATCCATGTGGAATTTGGATGTTAGAGAATTTCTGTACAATTCTTATGGGTATCAGTTCATGCCATGAGAGTTTGGAAATTTTTTGATATCTGTGTAAATAGGTATATTTTCTAAACTGTAAATTAGTGAGCATGCATTATCGGTTTTAAATCTGTAAAAAATTGTCTGATGTAAATTGAATTCTCAGAAATTGTATGTAATATCATGACTATTGGACACAAATTTTAGAATAGATAAATATGTATATGGCACTGTGTACCATACTTAACTGATTACTTGATAAATTAGGCAGAATGCATCTTTTATTTATCATAAATTGTGTATGGATCCAAAAAATATGAACATATGTATGCATGATGCTTGACCTATGAACGGTCTATGGTTAAAATTTCATGTAATTTGGATGACATCAGGTACTAAATTGAGTATTTCATGATGAAGTGACTAGTTAAAGCATGCTTCAAGTGATTAGAAACTAATTAGATGATTTCAACATGATTTGGATTAATTTGTAACTATTTAACTTAGTGAACAGTAGTACCATGTTAGGTAACCTAAATCATGTGCAAGTATGTGAATATAGAATCAATGTGTTAAATGGTATGCAAATAGTGTGTGTTAAAAATAGGAAAAATGTGTAATGTGCCATGGGTGACACTGCTACCTTAGAGGGCTGAGGAACTGTATTGTAGTAAAGTCCCTACGGGAATGTTCATATGAGTATGAGATCCCATGCGCATTGGGATAAAATCTTGGAGGTGGACAAGTACCACTGGTTAGGGTGGAGAGTGCTTCTCTCGGTTCTGTGCAGTAACTAAGGTCTATCACTATATTGCCTAGGTGATAGATATGTGTGTGATAAGATAAGTGTGTATCCTTCTAGAGGTGGTTTGGACTATGTGTCACGACATTTAAGTGAGAAAAATATGAGTACGAGTATGTGAAATGTGAATGTGTAAAATGTGTAAGTGACCATGTGAATATGTGAAAGTAACATGAGAGCATGTGAATCTTTTTATGAATGTGCTAAAGTCCTGTAAAACAGCAAGCTATATGTGTGTAAAAGTATGCCATGTATGTGAGAAAGCTCATAGAATTCATGCTAGAATTATCTTTTCCATTATGTGTAAAACCGTGCTTACCTTGCTTTTATATCATAGCATGAATAGAATAAAATATGCCTTGAAGTTAGCATGTTAAAGATTTTTTGGTAGAGAGCATGTGATAGGTTTATTTTATTGCATAAGAAACACAAAACATGTACCATGTATCTTAAACTTGTAAAGATGTCATGCTTAAGTTTTAAAGATTGTGTAATTCATGCTTGTTATATTAGTTGTTCTGTTTCAAAGATAAATGTCCATATGACACACATGTGTAATGTGCATGGATTTACTTGCTAAGTCTTGTAGACTCATTCTTGCTTCGGCGTATAGGTGTAGGTGTTTCCACTCCTTTGGAGGAGACAGTTAGGAGTGACTCCGAGCATGAGGAGTAACGCCTTTGTGGGATTCACTTTATTATATTTCATTTTCATAGTATGTAATAAAGGAGGATCTGTATTACATTTTAGATTATGTAATTTATTGTAGTTGCAAGTTGTGGACAATGTAATTTATTTTAAATTTCTCAGTTATGTAATGGTTAGTTTCCTTTTGTATTATATAGACTGTGGATAAATGTGGATGATGGAATAAGATGTTGTTTCCAGTTCTTTCCTATTTCCGCTATTATGTGTTCATATTTATGTACGTCTCGACCTATTGAATGTGTTGGGTAAATGTCCCACTGTGGCAACGCTCTCTATATCGACGTGGGTTGGTATAACCATACCGGTATAAGGAGGGTTGTCACATTTTAAGTGCCAAATGACAGATTTTTTATCCCGAAATGATGTCTTATCGCTTGAGCGATACGGGGCGACGAGCGCCTCTGAGTGTCGATTCCGAATTGGGGTCATAAAAGCAATTCCAATAAGTGAGCAGAAAGTTATGCTTGTTTGAGCGAAGGGGTGTCCGTATGCGATCGCATCGCCAGCCCGCGGCCACGCTCCCGGAGAGGAATTTGGGCACTAGACCGGAAATCTCTGAATCTAACCTTGTGCCGATCAGGTCAAAGTGTCGATTTTGAATTGCGGCCTCATGGGCGTTTCCAATTGCCTGGCGAACAAATATCCGCATCTTACCCTAGGGGTACGACAATCGGTGTACTAGTACACATGCTCTGCGGTGTAATTTTGGACCCAGATCAGAATTCCTCCAAACCAACATCCTATCGACCATCTAAGAGTGTCGATTCCAAATTGTGGTCACATAAGGGATTCCGATACTCGGGCAGAGAGTTATGCCCAGTTCTTTTGCTGAAGGGGTGAGAATAATCTGGAAGGGGTGACTATAACAGTGATGTTTGTGCACCCATATTTATGACCTAGGGAGGATTGCTCGCGCCATGTTGAACATAACTTTCGATCGCCGTGACAGTCCCACTCCGTGTGGTTGACCCACCAAGGATTCACGTAATCGAGGGAGATATTACTGCTAGAAAACCTTAAAAACAAGGAGACCGTCGGCTGGAATCACAATTTTGGAGTGCAAAATAAAGGATTTTCGACCCCGAAATTATGTCTTATTATCTGAGGCAATAAGTGGAGATGAGCACCTCTGAGTGCCGATTCCAAATTAGGGTCTTATAAGCAATTCCAATAACCGAGCGGAAAGTTATGCTTGTTTGAGCAAAGGGGTGTTTGTATGCGATGGCATCGACAACCCACGACCACGCTCCCGAAGAGGAATTTGGGCGCCGAACAAGAAATCTCCTAATCTGACCTAGTGCCGACCGGGTCGAAGTGCCAATTTTGAATTGGGGCCTCGCTGGCATTTTCGATCGCCGGCCGAACAAATATCTGCATCTTTGCCTAGGGGTACAACAATCGGTGTACTAGTACACAAGCTCCATGGTGTAATTTTGGCCCTAGATTAGAATTCCGCAAAACTAGCGTCCTGTCGACCGTCTCGGAGTTCTGATTCCGAATTGTGGTCACATAAGCAATTCCGATAGTCGGATAGAAAGTTATGCCCTGTTCTTTCTCTAAAGGGGTGGGAATAATCTTGAAAGGGTGACTATATCGGCGATGTTTGTGCACCCATATTTACGACTTGGGGAGGATTTCTCGCTCCGAGTTGAGCACAACTTCCGGTTGCCGTGACATGCCGACTCCGTGTGGTTGCCCCGCCAGGAATTCACGTAATTGAGGGAGATGTTACTGCTAGAAAACCTTGGAATAGGGAGATCGTTGATTGGAATCCCAATTTTTTAGTGTGAAACAGAGGATTTTCGATCTCAAAATGACGTCTTATCGCCTGAGGCGATAAGGGACAATGAGTGCCTTTAAGTGTCGATTCCGAATTCGGGTCTTATAAGCGATTCCGATAATCGAGTAGAAAGTTATGCTTGTTTGAGCGAAGGGTTGTCAGCATGCGATTGCATTGGCAGCCCGTGACCATGCTCCCGAATAGGAATTTGGGTGCCAGACCGGAAATCTTCGAATGCGACCTTATGCCGACCGGGTCGAAGTGTCAATTTCGAATTAGGGCCTCACGAACGGTTCCGATCACCGGGCAAACAAATACCCGCATCTTACCCTAGGGGTACGACAATAGGTGTACTAGTAAACACCCTCTGCGGTGTAATTTCGGCCCCAGATCGGAATTCTACCTGGTCACGTCTGCCTGCAAGTCACCTAACTGTGTCAGATTTGATTCAATCATAAGAATTCACAAGGTCTGAGTTTTGAGTATACTTGTCGTCGGGCACCCATATAGACCATCACCCCATATTTCAAGGTGAAGGACTGCAGGTACACCTCGTCAGTCTGGGCATTGGATGCGACCCATCGTCCTCTGTGCTCCCAATCTGCGATCTGCTCGTAGGCTCGCTCGCACCAGTCAGTCGTGTCATGGATTCCTCGGAAGCTCTGGCTAGGGAACTCCACGACACTCTAACAAAGTCTGAGCGACTACTGAGTCAAGTGTAGATGCAGAGGTAGCACAAGGTTGAGAGGATGGACCCATGTCGCCCTACTAAAGTAGGGGCAGGCTTGCTCCAACCATGGATGTCCCTCGTCTCCCTCCTCTAGGTATGGCTGCCACACCACCTGCACAACAAAGAGCACATCTTGTTAGTAGCCAAAAATATTTAAGGAAATCAAGGATTAGAGCAGGGGTAGTACTTACATCTAGCTGATGGTAGACGTCAATGGAATCCTTGATGGATGCTAGCTGCTCCTCTAGGGGGTGTGTGTCTCAGCACAACACCCAACTCCGAGCTAGGGACATGAGGCCCAGTTGCTCTAGAATCCCCCTCCCCAGGCCTGGGAGGTGGAGGTAGGTCCAAACCTGCAAAGAGAGAAGCACAGTCAGATCACATATTTACAATAAAGAGGCAATTCATAAGTAAGGAAAGAGGAAGTGGAATGTATCTGAAGGAAGGGGATGAACCCACTAATCATCATCTGCCAGTCAGAGGAGCCCAGGCTATCAAACTGGTGCGCCAGAAGGCGGCACCCCAAGCATAACTCCCTACTTGGTCTAGATCCTCCAACAACGACAGAAAGCGGAAGTGGATTGCGTCGCCCCTTGTGGTAAATAGTAGCCTGTTGAGGAAGAACGTGAGGAAGCGACACAAGTCCAGGTCCGCCTGAGCACCAGGCTCACGGGCTAAGGTCTCCCTGCACCCTCTCACAAGTCGGTCCAGCTACTCATCGGCCGTCTCACTGACCTCCCTACCCATCTGTACCAACCCTAGACTCTCCTGTAAGTCTACCCTAGGAACTAGAGAGGACCTCTGACCTACTGTCAAATCTAGCAGCCTACGGGCGATGTCCCTATAGAACGGGTATGTGAATCCACTAACTGGGCAGCTGTAGACCCTCAACTAGGTGATCCTACCCACATCCTCCAGACTGGGGATCATATGACCCCATGGGAACACGAAGGCGGTCGCATCTGCATCCCACTTGCTCCTCAACGCTTGAGTAAGGAGAGCATCCGCCCTCATCCTCTCCATCCGGAGGACCTCCCTAAATCCCATGTCATCCAGCCTCTTGCTCTGGAAGCTAGGGAGAGCCAAGTACACTGCTTGAACCAGAAGCCAGGAGACTCTGACCCTCATCTTACCCTGCAAACACATATAGAAGAAGCAAACAGTCAGCATATTATGTACTCCATAGGCTCTCAGCTGAGGTCACGTCGACCCAGAGGGTCGCGACCTTGTTGCGACGCCCCGATGCATCCCGACCTGGTCGCCACACCCAGAGTGGCCGCAACCTTGCCGCGACGGCCTTTAGCGGATGCGACCATGTCACAGCTTCTGACCAGGTCATGATAGGGTGGGCCGTCACATTCTCAGTCGGAGACCATCCAGAGCTTTCCTTCTCCGGCGGCCTTTCTCTTGGGCTTCTCGCCCTACATTTGCCCTCTTTGGGGCTTCCTCATCCCATCCACACCACGAATCTAGAGGTTTAGGGCGATTGAGCTTACCTTTTTCATAGCGGCTTCTCGAGCTTCGACCGCCATCGCTAGGTCCCCCATCAGAATCTCCTCTGCTGCCATCTCCACCTTCAGCATCTCCTCCATCGCCGGGTCTGCCTCCTTGCGTCACCAGAGCCACCGCGTCATTGGCCGCTTGCTCCTCTCACGATCGTCGTCACCGCCACCTTCCATCGCCATTGAGGGGGATAGGGAAAGAGGGAGAGAGTGATGGAGAAGAAGGAGAGAGTGAAGGAGAAGAAGGAGAGAGTGAGGGAGAGCACAGAGAGAGAGCGAGAGAGCTGGAGAGGGAAGGAATCGCAGGAGCAAAGTCGCCGAAAGCTTAAGAGGTGATGTGAGCATGAAAGAGGGAAAAAGGGGGGGCCCTGTGCTTTTGAACTCTCGGTTTGTGTCACGATGGTTATAGACATCGCGTTCAGATAGCGACAGCCTAATAGGCCGCGACACTATCGCGCCCTATCGAGCCATCGCAACCTTAAGGCGACGTCTGTAGTAGTCGCGACATCACCTGAGCATGCAAACAGTGCATAAAAATTTGATTTTATTGATCCAAATCATCAAATACAAGTCCTACTCATGCCTATGATCAATTAATTAAATTTTTCAGGTCCTACCTACCACGCGATACAATTCCTAATCCCTCTCAAGCATGTCCAGAGCGCTGTGTAGTCTCCGCCATGGCGCGGTCTCCACGTGGTCGGATCCTCCCCAATTCTTGTAGGTACTCATGGTACATGTCTTCATCCTCTGTCACTTCCACGGAGATGAAGCTCACAGCACACCCCTCCCAGTGGATGATGGCGCTCTTCCCATCCCCTTCATCTTGTGCATCATCCATCTTCCTTGATTGAATACGTAGGTAGTGGGGGAGAATTGGTACAACTGTGCATGCCGCGCTACGCTAAAGATAGCATTAGTCAGGGTTGTAGAGGACTATTGCTTCATTGCTAATCAGTTGTAAGTCTTGGCCAACGTGCTGAGAAAGGCGGATGATCTTGTTATGGAGGAAGGTTGGACGCATCTCAAACTACTCAACCTACAGTGTGTTCAAGTACAACCTCCACTCTTTCAATCCTTTGATTGCTGTCGTCTTGCACCACGCTTGGGTAGTCATGTGCAGCGGAGCACCAACAAAGGTGAGGAGGTGATGGACCATGCTTATGCATTTGATGGAGGGAACATCCGTTGCCTTGAAGCTAATGTGCATGCCCATCCAGCACTCAAGGGTGACCATAGAGCCGAAGAGAGGTCCGCCAGTGGCTGCAGAAGAGAGCCCAACATATAAATAACCCAAGAGGGCCTGGGAGATGGACATACCTTCCCACATGCTGCTGATGATGCTAGGGTTAGCTGCAGAAAAAGTTGATCCTGCGTGAGGAAGAGGATAACGCCGCATATGCAGATGGTGGCGGCTTTGCAATAGCTAAATAGTTTCCAATCTTCCTCTTGTATTGAGAAGCTATCCTTTCGGAGAGGGGGATCAGATGAATGTAGACTTAGCTGGTAATGGTACTCAAGTCTCAGGTATTGGTGGTGACGTCGCCGAGGATGGCCTAGGAGTCAACGAGAGCCACAGTATGAGAGATGAGGTGCTCCCCCCCTTTCTTGTCTTTTGGGAGACCCAGTACGAGCTCCAACTCCTCCAGCAGGATGGTGGCTTTAAAGGAAGGAAAGATGAACGTGTGGGTTTGGGGATGCCACAACTCCACAAGTGCGGTGATGTTGTCCCATATAAGCACTATCTTGTGATAATTCTTCACCAACACTAGGACAGTCGTCAGCTTCCACTCGTGTAGTAGATTGATAGACGCTATAGGGAGCGCCTTTATAATGGGCTCCAACCATGGAATACGTCTTTTGCCTGAGAGGAACTAGAAGAAAGAGATGAGGTTGGTAGGAGAAGGAGAAGAAGGGGAATAAGAAGAAGAAGAAGAAGAAGAGGAGAGAGAAAATCTAGAAGAAGAGAGAGAAACTTACTTGAACATCTTGCCTAGAGCTTAGATGATCGAACATGGAGGAGAGGCGTTGAAGCTCTTCATGGGCCGTCCTCGCCGCCTTTAGACTGCCATAGGGGTTGGGGTTGGCTTGCAGAGAAGAAATAGACCTCTTCATGGCTTAGGAAGAAAGAAAACCACAAAAAATATGTTTCCTTGTGTTTGTGCATAGTTTGCTTGTGTTAATCTTGTGTTTGTACATACTTTCTTTACTTTCAATCAATTATTACTTTGTTTATTTATAAAAAAAACAACAAAAAATAGAAAAAAAAATGGAGCCTCACAAGTAAGTACATGTATGATCTTCTTATCCCTAGTCCCTTGCATTACTATATGGTAGCCTACTTATTATTTCGCTTCAAGGACCGGCTAGTTCTCAATGTGTTCCGGGATCTAAGTTCCCCTTCAACAAAAACAGTGATGATCTAGATGCACATTGTTAGTCGCTGGACAGGGCATTAAGTTGGACGATTTTGGGGATGATGGACTCTATCTTGCACAACGGTTGTAGAATGATTCTCGACCCATTCTTGGCCGATTTAGAAATATTATCCTTGATGTATTTTCTATTTTTTCTCCTTTTTTGCATTTGATTTGATGATTTCTTTTCCTTTAGCCCAGCATGAATCATGTAGGACTTTGAGCTATCATGACACATCCCTGGCTAATAATGAGCCCTTCTTGAGTGCCCAACTGTTCTCCGTGTTCAAAACAAGAAATCATATTCCAATCTGAATCAGAAGGTTTGTCTCCGAGCAAGTTACCCTTGCCACTCTATCAAGAATTTTCCTATCTAAATTCTCAAGCCAATTTTCATCCTTATTCCTTTTGATCCATTTTGATTGCGAATCTCTCCCAGGTTTTGAGTCAGAGTTACTTGCCTGGCACGCACATGTCCCTCCAAAATGAAACCTGCAGGCCAATCGGCTAGGGTACCTCTCAATCGAGGGGTTGATCGTTCCTTTTCTCCCTTTCGTGCATACTTATGTTTTCTTTGCATTATACTCGAGCAGCTAACTTGGGGCTTTCAATAATATTCTTATTGCTTTTTGGTTACATCGGGTGTCTCTTTACCTTGGCTCCCATCTTTTCAGTCCACTCCACGTCATCTCCGCTTCATCGTCATTTCATGACACCTCTGCTCCACTCCATTGCAAAGTGGAAGCAAAGAAGGGGCAATATGTAGACACCCGATTTTGTCCTATAAGTCAAACTACATTTCTTGTTCTCTTAATGCGCCCCAAGTTGGTTACTCACCTTGAGCCCATCTGTTAACCATGTTTTAAGCCCATTGAAAGCCTAATTCTCAACTTGTCCCATCCAATTATCGATTCAGAGTCCTTGTTCTTAAATAATCGATTATTTTCCTAAATAATTGATCAAAATTCAAAAATAATCGGTCATCCTTAACGCAATGGGTCATGGCGTTATGTTTCATCAAGTCGCAACACCCTTGGCCGTCGCAATAGCCCATGCATATCTGTTCACGTGCCTACATGGTCGCGACCATCATGGCTCTCACGAAAAGCATTGTCGCATCCCTACGACCCGTCACGACATGATCTGCATGCGCTGGCCTCCGCAACTGTAATAACCGATATGCTCAGACCATAGTTTATTGGGTCTGGAGGGCAATGTGTGGCCCATTGTTAGACCATGGAGGTCTATGAGTGTTTCGGTAGGTTTTCTGTAACAAGTGGGAGGTTGGAGGGCTGGGCATCCCAGCCGAACCAAGACTTTGTCGGGTTCATTGAGAACGCGTCGTATTCAGATGCCGCATTTCTCATGCGTGATGAACAGTCTGTCCCCATGTAATTTAAATTAATTACATTTCTATTTTGGTGATTAACAAAACCATGTTATTTTGATAATTATCAAACCCTTGATTAAGGTCACTAACCTATTTTCTAAAAGTCTTAAGCATAGGAAATAAGATCAAAGGACAACAAGCCAAAACAGGTAAGAATATCCATACTGTAGAAGCATATTTGTCTAAGTACACATCGGTTTCTTTTATAAATCATAACGATTACAGTAGAACTGTAACGATTCCTTTAGAGATCACAACGATCTCGCTATTGTAACGATTCTTTTAGTGATCACAACGCTCTCGCTATCGTAACGATTCCTTTAGTGATCGTAACGATTTGCTTTGTGCATCGACTTCTTAAGTAATCATAAGGATTTCATTAGTTGTCATAACGATTTGCTTTGCGCATCGACTTCTTAAGTAATTATAAGGATTTCTTTAGTTCTCATAACAATTTGCTTTGCGCATCGACTTCTTAAGTAATCATAAGGATTTCTTTAGTTCTCATAACGATTTGCTTTGTGCATCGACTTCTTAAGTAATCGTAACGACTCCTTTAAGTGATCGCAACAATCTTGCCATCGTAACGATTTCTTTATTGTCGTAACGATTCCTTTAGTCCTCGTAATGATTTCTTTATTGTCGTAACGATTCCTTTAGTCCTCGTAACGATTTATTTATTGTCATAATGATTCCTTTAGTCATCGTAACGATTTCTTTATTGTCGTAACAATTCCTTTAGTCCTCGTAACGATTTCTTTATTGTCGTAACGATTCCTTTAGTCATCATAACGATTTCTTTAGTGATCACAACGATTTTTTCATATCTCATAACGATTTGATTATATCACCTTGATCACAACGATTCTTTCATATCTCATAACGATTTGATTATATCACCTTGATCACAACGATTCTTTCATATCTCATAACGATTTGATTATATCACCTTGATCACAATGATTCTTTCATATCTCATAACGATTTGTTGTTAAGTGACAACGATTTGGTTGCATAACGATTTCATAAGTCATAAATGCATCGATTTGTTGTTAAGTGACTTATCCTTTCAAAGGGTTGAATAGTCAAAGTCTTTGCACATATCTTTCTAACCTCTATGCACTTATTACTCTGAACGTGTCTTTGTATTCATGCAGACAATATTTTCTATTATCGTATATTTTCTGAAAACATTTTTTAGAACAACAAAATGGCATTACTATTTTGATGAACATTCATTCTGACGTTGACAGACAACAAGAGACAGCCTAGTTGTCTACTGTTCAAGCTTTAAATATATGCAGGTCTCTAACAGTATCCGTAATACAACGTTGGACAAAATAGAAGCCAAAGAAGATCACAGAAGATCCTTCCTCTCTCTCTTTGCGTGCATGAAAGGATAAAGGACTGTTGATTGGAAGCCTCCAAGTGTCAAGCAGTCTAACGTACACTTATGCATAGAGACAATGGACACTTCAACATTCGAATTTGAAAAGGTTGATATAAAAAGGACATTGAAGATTCAAAAGAACTTACTTACTCACGAAGAAGGGAGTGCATACAAAGTGAAATCGTCTTCAACCTTTCTGAGAGCCAAGAAAACACTTCCATTAGTTTCAGCTCTAGCTCTCTGTGCTTAGTGTAAATCTGTGAGAGACCTTCTTGTTCTGAGAAGAATCCATTATTGAAGATAGTGTTCTTCTCAGTCCTTGCTTTAGATCAAGTGTGTTCTATAAGCTTGATCTAGGGGCATCTTCCTCTTGAACATTTTTCAGGTGTTGTTCCATTCGATTGTTAAGGAAGACTTGGTGTGGTATCTAGGGTGTTGTTCCCTTCAGTTGTGAAGGAAGACCTGGTGGGGTATCCAGGGTGGTGTTTTTCCCTTCGTGTGAAGGAAGACCAGATGCGGATGGGTGTAAGGGTCCTTAAGGGGGACAGTACCCTTGGTAGTGAAATCCTGAGATATTGCTCAGGGACTGGACGTAGGACTCCTAAGAAGAGGAGATCTGAACCAGGATAATTCTTGTGTTGTGTGATTGCTCTCTGTGTGATTGTTGATTATTCTAACTATAACTAACATCCATTGAAGTGTATTTCTCTATGAACATTTTTAGTGAACAGGTATTAGCCGATAAATTTTTAAAGACCCATTCACCCCCCCTCTGGGCTACGTAACTGGGCAACAAGTGGTATCAGAGTGAGTCTCTTCGACAAAGAAGAAGATCCAACGATCTGAAGAGTAAAGATCCATGGCAGCTCAAGGTCACAGTGAAGGTCAGTCAGTCAACCGACCACCATTGTTCGATGGAGAAGACTATGCTTATTGGAAAACAAGAATGGAATATTTTCTACACGGTCATGACTACCAGATATGCTCCATAGTTGAAGAAGGTGATCTCCTAGTCACCAACGAGAAAAATCAGTGGACAGATGATGATAGGAAGAAGATATCTCTCAACTGTAGCCCTCAGCAAAAAGGAGTTCAACCGTGTATCTGCCTGCAAATCCGCAATGGAGATGTTGGAGAAATGAAGAATCACCTATGAAGGCACTAACAAGGTTAAAGAGACCAGGATAGATATTCTGGTAACTCAGTATGAGAGGTTCCAGATGCAGCCAGGAGAGTCCATAACCCCAATGTTCAGCAGATTCACAAACATTACAAACGGCTTAGCTGGACTTGGAAAGACATATGAAATTGGAGATATGGTTTGGAATATCCTCAGATCTCTTCCATCTACATGGACTCCCAAAGAAACAGCCATTGAGGAAGCCAACGATCTAAAAAGGATGTCTTTGGAGAAGCTCATTGGGTCCCTTATGGCCCATGAGATCAACATGGAAAGGTTGGGAGAGTCCTCAAGCAGAAAGAAGCATCCAAATCTCTGAAAGCAGAAGAGGAGTCATCAGAAGAAGATGAGATCTCAAGCAACTGCGAAGATGAAGAAGCAATGATGTCAAGAAGATTGCAGCGCATTCTAGATAAGAAGAAGAAGTTCAAGTCTGGCAGAAGACACTTCAAGAAAAATAAGGACTTTAAGAAACCAGATGGAAAAGATCAGAAGAAGGGCGAGCCCATATGCTATGAATGCAAGAAGCCAGGACATATCAAGGCAGAATGTCCAAAGTTCAAGAAGCCTGAATTCAGAAAGAAAGAAAGCTCAAAGAAATTCAGGAGACATAAGAAGAAGGCTATGGCAGCAGCCTGGATCAACAGCAGCGACTCGGACAGCGAGTCAAGCTCAAGCAGTGATGAAGAAGAAGCCAACCTGGCCTTCATGGCAAATACTGAAGAAAAGGTAACTTCTGAATCATCTTTTGATTCATGTAATGATTCTGATTCTGATAATTTAGAACATGCTTTCAACGAACTATACAGTAAATATAGAGAAATATCTAAATTGTTAAAAGCCAGTAAGAAAAATATTACATGCCTAGAAAATACTAATTCATATCTAAAAACAGAAAATGAAGAAATAGAAAAGCAAATAACTGAATTTAAAAGAAGAAATGAGCTATTATACGAAGATCTAAAAGATAAAATAATCAGACTGGAAAAACAAGAAAGTTCAGACGAACTGAGAAAGGAAATTAAAACCTTAACTGAAGAAAATAAAAAGTTATCAAGTACACTAGAGAAATTTACTAATGGTAAAAATTCTTTAGTATTAAAAGGTGCTAGATGATCAGGAAAGAAGAAATATGGACTAGGGTATACTCCTTCAGAAAGTGACGAAACAAAAGTCTACCCCAAAACCTATCCAACTCCAAAGTTTGTACCTGAACAAGATATATGATATAAATCTAACTTTAAATATATTGAAAAAGCAACTAAAATGTCTTGTTGTAGTCACTGTAATAAGTTAGGTCACATAAAAGTAACATATCCAACTAGACACAAAATGTGGGTAATAAAAAGGGCAGTTATTGATACTAACCAACAAGGACACAAAAGAATTTGGGTACCTAAAACTTAGTGTCTCTATTTCAGGAAAGCCCTCGAGCATTAAAATGGTACCTGGACAGCGGGTGCTCAAGGCATATGTCAGGGAACAGGAAGTTGTTCACTCATCTCCAAGCTGAAGAAGGGACAATTACCTATGGGGATAATCGAAAAGGAACAATGATAGGCAGCGGGTCAGTTAGCATCAAAGAGAAAACGATTATTGAAGATGTTTTGTGTGGTAAAGGGTTGAAGCACAACCTCATCAGTATCAGCCTGCTTTGTGACAAAGGTCATCAGATCAAGTTCCAAGAATCCAAGTGCAGCATCTTGAAGGATGGAGCAGTAATTTTCGAAGCTAACAGGGAGATGAACCTGTATGTGCTCTACCTTGAAGAACTCAAAGATCAAGACGTTTCTTTAGCAGCCAGCAAAGAGCTATCAACTGAGCTGTGGCACAAAAGATTGGGCCACTGCAGTTTGGATGACATGAACAAGCTTAGAAAGAGAGGTCTTGTGGAAGGTCTGCCAAAGGTCAGCACTAAAATGGATGGTATCTATAGACCTTATGCAAAAGGGAAGCACACTATGAGTTCCTTCAACTCAAAGACTGTGGTAACCACCTCTAAACCCTTAGAACTCCTTCACATAGATTTGTTTGGGCCAATGAGGACCACCAGTCTTGGAGGAAAGAATTTTGGATTTGTGATTGCAGATGACTATTCCAGATTCACATGGGTTTCTTTCTTGGAACACAAAGATGATACATTTGATAGTTTTGTAAGTTTCAGTAGGAAAGTACAGAAAGACAAGAAGTATTGCATTGTTGGAATCCTGTCAGATCATGGACGAGAGTTCCAAAATGAAAAGTTTTCAAAATTCTATGATGACCAAGGGATTGACCATAACTTCTTAGCACCAAGGACACCACAGCAGAATGGAGTTGCTGAGAGGATGAATAGAACTTTATTGGATATGGCAAGAACAATGCTGTCAGAATATGATTTACCAAGGTATTTCTGGGCCGAAGCAGTGAACACAGCAAGCTACATCATTAATAGAGTGATGATCAGGCCTATCTTGAAGAAGACTGCATATGAGCTGTACAAAGGAAAGAAGCCGAAGATCAGTCATTTCAGGACATTTGGTTGTCCATGTTTCATCCACAACAACGACAAAAGAGACATTGGTAAGTTGGATGCCAAATCAGATGAAGGCATCTTCTTGGGGTATGCTTCTAAACCTAAAGGTTATAGAGTATTTAATAATCGTACACTATTAATAGAGCAATATGTTCACATTATCTTTAATGAAACTAACCCTTCCTTGAGAAAGGAAGAAGATAGTGACATTGATGATGTAGATGATTTGTCCAAGAAATTAAAGAACACATCAATTGAGGACAAGGAAGATCCACCTCTGGAAGACCTGCAACAAACAGATATTGAACATGAAAATCTTCCAAAGGAATGGAGATACAAGAAAGATCACCCACCTGAAAACATCATTGGTGATCCAACTGTAGGGGTAAGAACAAGAGGTAATGTAATCCCTTGTGATTACCTAGCTTTTGTTTCTCAAATAGAGCCTAGAACAGTCAATGAACCTCTTACTGATGAATCTTGGATTTTAGCCATACAAGATGAACTGAATCAGTTCAAGAGAAACCATGTATGGTCACTTGTTCCTAGACCAACAGATCATCCAGTTATTGACACCAAATGGGTGTTCAGAAATAAATTGGATGAAGCTGGTGTGATCTTAAGAAATAAGGCCAGATTGGTATCTCAAGGCTATTCCCAAGAGGAAGGCATAGATTTTGATGAAACTTATGCACCTGTAGCTAGACTTGAGGCTATTAGAATCTTACTTACATATGCATCTGCTCTAGATTTAAAATTATTTCAAATGGATGTCAAGTCCACATTTTAAAATTGTTTTATTAAGGAGGAAGTGTATGTTGAACAACCTCCAGGTTTTGATGATACAAAATTTCCAAATCATGTTTTTAAACTTCATCAAGCATTAGATGGTTTAAAGCAAGCACCTAGAGCCTGGTATGAAAGGCGTAGTTCCTTTTTATTAAACCATGGCTTCACTAGAAGACAAGTAGATAGCACTTTATTTATAAAGTCAAAGGTCAAGCACATACTACTTGTACAAATTTATGTAGATGACATAATTTTTAGATCTACTGATGAATCTCTTTGCAAGTACTTTGAGAAGCTTATGCAGGGAGAATGAGATGAGCATGATGGGGGAGCTGAACTACTTCCTTGGATTACAAATCAAGCAAGGAGGAGATGGCACCCACATCTGTCAAGCTAAATACACCAAGGAGCTTTTGAAAAAATTTGGATTCGAAAATTCCAAGCCACTGTCAACACCAATGAGCACATCAACAAGGATGGACAATGACAAGGATGGTAAGAAAGTAGATCAAAAGATCTATAGAGGTATGATAGGTTCTCTACTTTACTTAATTGCCAACAGACCTGATATACTATTTAGTGTATGCATGTGTGCTAGATATCAAGTAGATCCTAGAGAATCTCATTTAATTAGTGTTAAAAGAATTTTGAGATATCTATCCAGAACTCATGATCTAGGTATATGGTATCCAAAATCATGGGAAGTAAATTTAGTAGAATACTCTGATGCTGACTATGCTGGATGCAAAATAGATAGAAAAAGCATCAGTGGTTGTTGTCAATTCCTTGCAGGATGTCTGATATCCTTTTCCTCTAAGAAGCAGAATTCTGTAGCACTCTCAATAGCTGAACCTGAGTATGTGGCTGTTGGAAGTTGTTGTACACAACTCCTATAGATAAAGCAACAACTTGAGGACTATGGGCTACACATCAAGTCAATCCCATTGCTATGTGACAACACAAGTGCTATAAACTTAACCAAAAATCCAGTACAACAATCAAGGACCAAACACATTGAGGTTAGATATCATTTTATTCGTGATCATGTAGCTAATGGTAATATATAAATTTCTTTCATTGATACAAATAATCAGTTAGCAGACATCTTCACAAAAGCCTTACCCGAAGAGAGGTTTATTTCTCTCAAAAGGGAATTAGGCATGTGCAAATTGTGAAAGATTTATTTGCTAAATCTGAGATATTAATTTTCAGAGCCTAAATTAATTATTCTCCTTGAAAGTGAGCAAAATATCTCAAATATCTCTCATTTATCCTATCTGGCGTAAATACTCCTATCGGTTCGTTATTTGTAACTCTTTATTTCTTTCAAATTAGAGTTTTGTCGTTTTTCGCCATAAAGGCACATCCCATTTCGAAAAAGCTTTTATCCTTTATTTCACAATTCCCGAAATCTGTGTGGGAGCGATTCCTCTTCCCTCTTTATCTCTTTCGTCCTCCTGCTTGAGGCGATACCCTATCGACCCCAGCATCAACTTTCCTCAGATTTGAAGCCTTCAACCTCTCCCGCCTGAAATTTCTTGAGGGGTTCTTCCTCAATCACCCTTCCAGTCCTCCAGAACCTTTCCCTGCTAGATTCCATGGCCTCTACAACCATTTCCAGCACTGTTGGGGGCTACGGAGCTGCATTCCTCATCGCAGATCAGCAAGCTAGGTTCACGTCAGTCAAGGCCAAGCTTTGTGGTCACAAGGCAGTAGATTTGGCAGACCTGGAGAAAAATGGCATGGGTAGTTTAGTTGAAGCTTTGCAGAAGTTAAAATGGACGAAGATTGCAACCCTGTCTGAAGTAAGTTATCCCTATCTTGTGAAAGTTTTTTATGTTTGTTTGAAGACTGAGGCTGATGGGACCTTGACATCCATGGTCAAGGGTACCCAGATCAGGATCACCAGGGATTTGTTATCCTCTATGTTTGAAGTCTCCACCACTGGTCACAGTGGAGTCCACTCTGTGGACACTCAAGTCAAGGGGCTAGGGAATATTGGTCCGGAATTTAGGCTGAAGGATGGGAAGCTGGATATCAACTAGCTTAGTGCATTCAATTGGTTATTGCACTTCATTATTTGTCTGATTATTGTTCCTAGGAGTGCATCTTTCTCTACCTGCACCAGGGTAGATTCAGACCTAATGTTCTGGGCCATCCAGAACCAGGAAATTAACACTGCAAAATTAATAATTGAGAGGATGAAGTTTTCCAGTTCTCAGGTGTGGGACACCAAGAGTAAGTTGAATATCTCACTACCTTATGCCCACCTCTTGACAAGAATTTTCCAGCATTTTGACATTAGCGTAGTTGGTGATGTTTCTAAGAAAATGGGCCAAGCCATCAGGTCCAGGAATTTGAGAAAGAGTGGATTTTCAGTTGTGAATGGTGTATGGTCAAAGACTGGTGCGGTTGAGGGTGAAGCCATCATTGGTGAAGCCCAACAGGACCTAGAACCAGTAGCAGAAGTAGCGGTAGTGGTTGAGCCAGAAGTAGCAGCAATTGATCAAGTAGTTCAAGCAACAACAGAGGAAGAAGCCAGCAGAAGGATTGAGGACATTCCTCCTCACTTCATTGAGCCCTTTGGGCAATCTCTAGAAGATCCTCTTCCATCTTCCCAAGTAGCCACTCTACCTAGGAATGCACTGGACTCCATTTCTCCAGGGGAGCAAGTGGCAAGTGAGTCTCATGTAGTAGAATCTGTGGCAGAAGGCCACACTGAAGAAGTGGTCATGGAAGAAGCTCCAAGCCAACATAAGAATGTATCAGTTCAAGTAGATATAGTGATGGAAGATGCTCCCATTGAGGGGGAGCATTCAGTAGCAAAGGATATTCAGGGAGAAAGTGTTTGTGGCATCAGGCCACACTGAAATTCCTTCAGAAGACCTCCCAGTCCATGAAGAAGCAGCAGCAGCAGCACAACCCAATGTTCCTGTGAAGATTATGACTGCTGAAGAAGATGTTGGTGTTGAAAAGGGCAGTGAGACTCAAGGGGAGGGAAATGAAAACCCCCCAGAGTATCAGTTTAGAGAAGGAGAGACGGCTAGTTCATCGGATTCAGAAGATGACCAGGATTAGCAGCCTCCAGTGATCCATGCCAGGGAGAAAGGAAAAGTAGCAGCAGTACTAGATGTCCCTCTCATTGCAAACACTCCTTTTCAAAGGCAGATGAGACAAAGATTTGTCATCAATTTGAAGCCTGTCATAGAAAGATTGGATGCTCAAGTAGAGATCTTGTGCTCAGTTGAGTCTGATGTAAACTCTATTTTCATGAGCCAAGCATCCACATCCAAGGAGTTGTCTCAAGTAAAGAATGTTGTAAGGTGGTTCAATAAGGAGTTAGGAAGCATGAAGACAATGCTTTCTGAGATTTTGAAGGCAGTTGGAGCCTAAGCTCCTCCTCCTCCACCTCCTGCTACTCAAAGAAGTGAAGAAGATGTTCCAAGGCCATCTGGGCCAGATGAGCAAGTGGCAGGGCCATCAGGGCCGGCAGCAGCTAGTTCACAAGCAGAGGTCAGTGGTTTAGGGCCATCAGGGCCAGTTGAGCAAGTGCAAGGGCCTTCAGGGCCAGCTGAGAAGGTGTCAGGGCCATCAGGGCCTTTGGAGTCAGAGTTTGTGCAGCAAGTAGCTGAAGAAGAAGAAGCTGTAGCTGCTGAGCCCCCAGCTCCTTCCTCCACTCAGACCCCAGTACCTCCATCACCACCTTCATCATCCACAGCTCCACCTGCACCTCAGACTTTCAAGAAACCTCAACCCAGAACCATCTCATCCCCTACACCTTTTCCTTCTCAATCCACTTCATCTCCTGCATCTTCAACACCCATTTCTCCACCTCCACCTGTTTTTGAGGTTCCTCCAGCATCATCATCAGCTGGAGCCTCCTCCACTTCTGGTCCACCCTCTTCTGGACCATCAGATATCCCACCTTCTACCTCACACTCTTTTCTACACCCTTCTCCTCCACCCTCTTTCATTACTATAATTCCTGAGTGTGCTCAACTTGATTCTCCCTATCTTGAGAAAATCAAGAATGAGTTTGAAGAAGTCATCCTCAGGTCTGTATTGAAGGTTGGGGATCATATTCATAGGGCAGACTCTTCTAGCTCTGTTCCTAAAAAGAGGAAAATGTCATCCACTTCTTCTCTATCCTCTGACCCTCGATATCCACCTCTGTGGTTTTCTCTCACAGTGGACAACAAAAATAAACCACTGTATAGAGAATATCTTCAGAAGGTTGTCTTTGCCACCCTTGTTAACCTTCCTTTTCTTAATCTCTCAGACCATTTAAATGTCATTCTACCTTATACCCCTCTCACCAAAATTGAAAAATCTTAAATCTTTTATGTTGCTCATTCCAAGACTGAAGAACAATGGGCTAGGGGGCATAAAGAGCTTTACCATAAATTTCTTCTAGCCAAGTCTGCAAGATTCCCTCCAAGGGACCATTCCCTGACTTTCTCGGAATGGTTCCAAATTCATCACAAGAATTGTTGGGCCCCATTCATTCAGAAGGAGATCAAGATGGCCAGGCACTTCCAACTCTTCAACAACTATAGATATGTCCATCGACTCCCTGAGGTCCAATTCAGTCAATTTAAGCAGGCCATCAGTGCACTTGGTTCAGTTGTAGCCCACACTGAAGATATCCAAGTAGATTTTGCCACCCTTCAGGTGCCAGAGGAAATATTGCTTCCACCTATTCACTCTCTGGTAATGGAATCAACTGTTGGGTCAATAATTTTTGAACGTTTTGCCAGAGTTATGGGCCGAATTAAGATACAGAAGGGCTTTCTGGTTGCGTTTCATAGGTTTCTCTTCAGAGAATATCAGCAAGGCCATGTCAGTGCTAAGGTTCTTGCTCCCATTCTGTCAGAATGTGGGAGATTAACACCTTCAGATTGAGCCAGATTTTACCCTCTCTCTGCTCAGCAGCTGTCAGATCTTAATGAATCCCAGGCCAGGGAAGGTCACTCTCCAGTTTCTGCAGCTACATTCTTGGACATGAATTATATTCACTTGGTCCAGGATCCTTTCAGGACTTGGGTTGAAAGATATAAAGTCCATGTAGCCCTTTGTTAGGAGTTGAAGGCCAAGCAGAACCTCTATCCCATTTCAGTTGATCAATTCCTTACTTGTGCCAGTTTTGGGATAGTGACGCTCTATAGAGTCTCCCTTGATAGAGATGCTTATGCCAATTTCCTTGATGAACAGTTAGCTCTCCATGTCAAGAAGATGGCTCCCTCCATGGGACCAAAGTACTCTCCTAATCTTAGTGTCTTTCGTCAAATGTTTGAGAAGCAGGAAGAGCAGGCATGGGAAACCATTTCTCACTATGCCTCCCTCCTCTCTCCTGCCTTTTATCTCCCTGTACCTCCACAGCCTTAAATGAATACAATTGTTGTCTCTTTTCTCATTCAAATGTTTCTATCGTCTTTGTCCTTCCTTGTATCTTTTTGCTTAATGAAAAAAAGGGGGAGAACTATTGCAAGCTCTGATATACATATGGTGAATTGTTGTAAACAATTTCAGAATTTAAATGTAGACTTATCTGTGCTATTTGCTGAAGTTTGTTGAAGTTTTGTCATCACCAAAAAGGGGAGATAGATGAACAGTCTATCCCCATGTAATTTAAACTAATTACATTTCAATTTTGGTGATTAAAAAAACCATGTTATTTTGATAATTATCAAACCCTCTATTTTCTACAAGTCTTAAGCACAGGAAATCAGATCAAAGGAAAACAAGCCAAAACATGTAAGAATCTTCATCATGTAGAAGCATATTTGTCTAAGTACACATCAGTTTCTTTTATAAATCATAACGATTACAGTAGAACTGTAACAATTCCTTTAGTGATCACAACGATCTCGCTATTGTAACGATTCCTTTAGTGATCACAACGATCTCGCTATTGTAACGATTCCTTTAGTGATCGTAACGATTTGCTTTGCGCATCGACTTCTTAAGTAATCATAAGGATTTCTTTAGTTGTCATAACGATTTGCTTTGCGCATCGACTTCTTAAGTAATCATAAGGATTTCTTTAGTTGTCATAATGATTTGCTTTGTGCATCGACTTCTTAGGTAATCATAAGGATTTCTTTAGTTCTCATAATGATTTGCTTTGCGCATCGACTTTTTAAGTAATCGTAACGACTCCTTTAAGTGATCGCAACGATCTTGCCATCGTAACGATTTCTTTATTGTCGTAACGATTCCTTTAGTCCTCGTAACGATTTCTTTATTGTCGTAACGATTCCTTTAGTCCTCTTAACGATTTCTTTATTGTCGTAATGATTCCTTTAGTCATCGTAATGATTTCTTTATTGTCGTAATGATTCCTTTAGTCCTCGTAATGATTTCTTTATTGTCGTAATGATTCCTTTAGTCATCGTAACGATTTCTTTATTGATCACAACGATTCTTTCATATCTCATAACGATTTGATTATATCACCTTGATCACAACGATTTGTTCATATCTCATAACGATTTGATTATATCACCTTCATCACAACGATTCTTTCATATCTCATAACGATTTGCTGTTAGGTGACAACGATTTGGTTGCATAACGATTTCATAACTCATAAATGCATCGATTTCATATTAATCAACTTGACATATGACTTATCCTTTCAAAGGGTTGAATAGTCAATGTCTTCGCACATATCTTTCTAACCTCTATGTAATTATTACTCTGAACGTATCTGTGTATTCATGCAGACGATATTTTCTATTATCGTATCTTTTCTGAAACCATTTTTTAGAACAACAAAATGGCATTACTATTTTGATGAACATTCATTCTGACATTGACAGACAACAAGAGACAGCCTAGCTGTCTACTGTTCAAGCTTTAAATATATGTAGGACTCTGACAGTATCCGTAATACAACGTTGGACAAAATAGAAGCCAAAGAAGATCACAGAAGATCCTCTCTCTCTCTCTTTGCGTGCATGAAAGGATAAAGGACTGTTGACTTGAAGCTTCCAAGTGTCAAGCAGTCTAACGTACACTTATGCATAGAGACAACGGACACTTCAACGTTCGAATTTGAAAAGGTTGATATAAAAAGGAGGTTGAGGATTCAAAAGAACTTACTTACTCACGAAGAAGGGAGTGCATACAAAGTGAAATCGTCTTCAACCTTTCTGAGAGCCAAGATAACACTTCCATTAGTTCCAACTCTAGCTCTCTGTGCTTAGTGTAAATCTGTGAGAGAGCTTCTTGTTCTGAGAAGAATCCATTATTGAAGATAGTATTCTTCTCAGTCCTTGCTTCAGATCAAGTGTGTTCTAGAAGCTTGATCTAGGGGCATCTTCCTCTTGATCATTTTTCAGGTGTTGTTCCCTTTGGTTGTGAAGGAAGACCTGCTGTGGTATCCAGGGTGTTGTTCCCTTCAGTTGTGAAGGAAGACCTGGTGGGGTATCCAGGATGGTGTTTTTCCCTTTGTGTGAAGGAAGACCAACTGCGGTTGGGTGTAAGGGTCCTTAAGGGGGACAGTACCCTTGGTAGTGAAATCCTGAGATATTGCTCAAGGACTGGATGTAGGACTCCTAAGGAGAGGAGATCTGAACCAGGATAATTCTTGTGTTGTGTGATTGCTCTCTGTGTGATTGTTGATTATTCTAACTATAACTAACATCCTTTGATGTGTATTTCTCTGTGAACGTTTTTAGTGAACAGGTAGCTGATAAATTTTTAAAGACCCATTCACCCCCCCTTTGTGCTACCTAACTGGGCAACAATGCGAACACGTCCAGCTTCTTCGACACGATTTGGTGTTGAACGCGTTCTTCTGTATGGATGCATGCAGGATGTCGGGGGTCTAAATTCGTCAGTGATGTCGGACGCATTCCTAAACACGTCGGGACAACACGACGCGATTTAGATCAGTTGTGTTCTATGCTTCTTCCCTTGGCCGAACAGTGCAACGACACTGTTCAGCTGGGGGAGATGTTGATGCGGCTCTGAAGGGAGATCTAGGTGATTTTGGTGGATTCAGAGTTCAATCGGCATGATTCGGGCGCGAGGAGGAGCTTCGGAGCGCGAGGAATCCTCAAGTGTCGTCAGATTTGTGTCTTCTTCATGGGTAGGGGACTTCTACCTTCTTTTCTCTTGTGTATGGTTGTGTGATAAGGAAATGAGGGCTTAATTGTGGCAAATTGCTAAAGCATGTTGTGTGGAATGGTTAAGCATGTTAGAGAGCATGCTTAGGACTTTCTTTGAGTTGTTATCATCTATGTAGCATGCTTGTATGGCCCTGTGTTGTGGTTTCCAAAATGAAGATATAGGTTGTGTTCATCGTGTTTGAAAGGCGTCAGATATAGCTAACGCGCATCATGTGAACGCGTTAGCAATGACCGACGTGAATTAGTTCAGGTAGCGTCATTTAAGTCCGACACAGTTTAGAGTCAAATGGCGGCATTTGTGTTGGATGCGTTTTAATATAAGGCCACCCAATCTCTTGTGTTCTGTTGTCATTTTGCCTGGTTTATGTCCCACGTTGCTTGGTCTGTGCTACCAAGGCAATGTAGGGTTTGTATGGGTTGTGTTGACCTATATTGTAACCAGTAACAAGGTGTTTTGCATGGAATTGTGTGCAAATCGAGTTGGGTGTCATGCCTTCCATAGTTGCCTCTCCAGTCAGTTACCCTAGCACTGGGTGCTTGGAGCTTGTCCCGATACGGGAGTACCGTCAAGGTTGTGTCATCTTCCTGGACACCCTCACTCCTGTGTTTGAGTTGTACGTCCAGCTGAGGCAAAGACGACAGGGGACAGCGGCACATGTTTATGGGTGTGCGGTCATTTGTAGCTCGCTCTTGGTTGAGGGATGGACACCAGTAGATGTACTGGTCCTCACCTAGTCCTGTTCCAGTGCCTCACTTTAGGGTTCTCGACCGGAGTCCCTAAAGGTGTCAGGCTTGGACTTGCAGTGGTATAGCCTGCAAGTGTGGTGTGGTTAGTCTCCACGGTTCTTGTCTTGTTGAGGTGGTGCAGTAGTTGGACCTTTCGTCCGTGGCTGTGAGGCTTAGAGGTGCACTTGTGTAGTTTGTCCGAGTCTGTGGCTGCTGTCGCAAACCAGACCTCGTGAGTTGTGTGCGGTGTACCCTCCCTTAGCTTGTACATGTTTACTTGTTTTGTCGTTTATTTGTTTACAGCTATAGTATCATGCTTAGATGGTACAATTGTTTATGATTTACAACTTTGTTATAAACTATGTTTCTTGGCTTTGGGGAAGTTACCCTACTAAGCCAATGACTTGTGAGGCTCACCCCTTTATCTTCCAGGTGAGGGAGAGTAGGAGGATTCACACCCCTCCTCTAGTTCCGGTCAGCGCCGTAGTGGAGTCGGGCCCTCGGCACCAGCAGAGTAACATCTTTACCTGTGGATCCTTGGGGGTTTGTCCCGGGCTGTTGTATTTTGTGTGATGACTATGTATGGAACTTAGTATCTACTTTTCATGTGGATATGTATGAACCATGAAACTTATATGTGTTCAATGTGTTCTTTTATATTTTCACGGACATGTGTGAATGATATCCCTTGTGCGGCTTTGGCCCGATCGCGGGAGGCGGAGTCGTGTTGGGCATGTTATTTGGTTAACGGGCCTGAACGCTGAGGACCGTCATAGTTGATATTAGAGCAAGGTCCGTGTAAATATGAAGGAACAGGAAATGTACATAGTTGGTCCTTACCATGGTCTTCTGCTAGTAGTTGATCCTGTTTTTGTAATGATATATCAGTGTGTTGTGTTGATGGAATGTGTGTGTGCAGGTTTATAAATGGATAATAGGAGAGATTGGGGAGGAGGAGGTGATGATCCTAAGGAGTTCACTCATCAGATGATAGAGAGAAGGTGGGAGAGTATTACACAAATCTGAACACGATTAGACCAGTAACAACCAGTTCAGACCGCCATAGTATCACCACCCGTGGCAGAGGACACAGTGTCGGCTTCGCTAGTACCACCTTTTAGAGTAGAGGCACCCCCTGCAGCACCTTTACCTCCAGTGGTACCAGTGTGGCCAACAAGTGTGGAGGAGTCCACGATGATGGTGGAGAGGTTCTTGCGTTTGCAGCCACCAACATATTCGGGATGTCTAAGTCCGAATACAACTGAACATTGAATTCATGAAATTGAAAGGGTGTTTGTTACAATGAGGTGTCCTCAGGCGGATAGGGTCATTCTGGCAACTTATCAGTTAACAGGTTTTGCACTAGAATGGTGGAGACTCAAGATGCAAACCGTGTTCACCAGAAGAGCTGAAGAAACAATTGCTTGGCTCGAGTTTCTTGAAGTTTTCAATAACACTTTCTTTCAGGAACAAGTTCAGCAAACAAAAAGGGAGCAATTTAGAACACTTCAGCAAGGGAATTTGTCGGTGTTGGAATACCAAATGAGGTTCATGGCCTTGAGTAGGTATGCACCTTATGTGGTGACCAACAACGTAATGATGGTTGAGTACTTCATCCGGGGATTGAGGCCAGAGTTGCAAGATGTGGTTATTCCCTTAATGTGTGGTACAGTGGAAGAGGTAGCCTAAAGAGCAGCAATACTTGAAAGAACCATACAAGCCAGGCAGTCTAGCGGGTCAGAATCAAGTGGTGGTAGTTTCTGATTTCCACAGCAGTCCGCGGGAGTTAGCAAAGGAAAGGCACCTTCGGGAGGATCGTCTTCTTCGGGCTTTGGCAAATGGAGCAACAAGTTAAAGAAGATATTTAGAGGCCGAGGAGGTGGCAAGCAGCAGGGATTTCAGCAAGGTCGTGGTTACAAGCCGGAGGTGCAAGAGTCTCAGTAAAGTACAGCAAGGCAGTACATAGAATTTCGGTGTTACAATTGTGATCAGCTGGGGCATATGGTGAGGAATTGTCCATATCCAAGAAGCAATTATGGTAGAGGGGCACCACAGCAGCAACAACAACCTTCAGCTGGGCAAGGTAGATGCACACCTTACCAGAGGGGCAGAGGGCGAGGATGAGTAATGGCGATTACAAGGGCTGAAGCGGAAGCATCAAATCTGATTGAAGGTACTATACAGCTCTTTGAATTTTCAGTTAGAACATTGATTGATCTGGGTGCATCTCACTCTTTCATTTCTGAAGATTTTTTTGATGTTATGATACATCCCTTTGAGGAGAGGCAGTGTGAGCTTGTGGTGGAGATACTGTCTGGAGATTTTATGCTAACTACATGTTACTTGGATGAGGTACCTATTATGATGCAGGGTAATCAATTTCCAGCTAGATTGTATGCTTTGCAGTTAAAGGAATATGATATGATATTGGTCATGGATTGGTTGGAAGCATAAGGGGAAGTTGTTGATTGCATGAAAAAGAGAGTGAGGTTCAACTATCCAGGTGGAGATATGTTTGAGTTCCAAGGTATGCCATTCTATACCCCTAAATTTATCATTTCTGCCCTTAAGACTAGGAAATTGATTAATGCAGGGTGTGTAGCCTCTTTGGCATCTGTTAGCTTGGTTGAGGCAGATAAGGCAGTGAATATGGTACGTGTTGTTAGGGATTTTGCGAATGTATTTTCGGATGAGCTATCAGGTGTGGCACCACACAAGGAGGTAGATTTCACAATTGATTTGCAGCCAGGTAACATGCCCATTTCTAAGGTGCCATACAGGATGGCACCTGTAGAATTGAAGGAGTTAAAGAAGCAACTGCAAGAATTACTTGAGAAAGGTTTCATACGGCCAAGTTATTCACCATGGGGAGCACCGATTCTATTTGTAAGGAAGAAAGATAGCAGTATGAGAATGTGTATAGATTACCACCAGTTGAACCAAGTCACCATAAAGAACAGGTATCCACTTCCATGCATTGATGATTTATTTGATCAATTGCAATCAGCAAAGGTGTTCTTCAAGATAGATTTGAGATCGGGGTTGTCACGTCCCGAGAATTACGCACTAGAATATTAATTCGGATAATTCGAGTCGATATCCCAAGTCGTGAATAGTCGGCAAATAACCCTCTAACTAGCACGCACTAAATGTGTATCCATACAACATAATAATAGTGCCCAAATATTGAACTCAATGGAAATTGTATTCAAATATCATATTTGTTTCAAAGGAACTAATACAGGACTAAGACTCAATAAAAAGAAAAAGTACATTTATCCTCACTTCCTATTACATGAATCTAACACTCAAAGCAAACTACTATAACTAGACTCATGGTTGGAACGCTCATCACTCGGACGCATTCCCATCCTCGACTTGCTCTTCCTCTTGAATGTCGTAATCGCCTAGAATGGTTAAAAGTAGAGAATGAGCGAACTAGCCCAGTAGGATTTATATCTCAATGTGTGGGCAATGATATAAGTGATTAGCAGTTTAGAACTAGGTAAGCACGATGACTATCATGATATGCATGTACGAATAAAACTCAATAAAACATGATACATGAACAAGCTTGATAGAGTGATCATGATAGAACAAGATTTTAGAACAAGATGACAAGATAGAACTAGCAATAGATCGCTTTGTACAAGCACGCAAGATTTCACTTGATGTCAATAGTTTTCAAGAATGCAAGATGTCACTAATTGCAATAAATGCAAGATGGCCATAACACACAAGCAAGCAAGCAAGAACGCACGAGCACGATCATGTAACACTAATCAGGCACGTAGACACTAATGTACACCAAGGAAAGATCAACCAAGAATGTACACTAGGACACGTGTATGTGGTTATTGTATCTATCATTCAACACGACACACACGACTCCCAACACAGATGCAATGCCAGTAATCATTATACCTCGTGGTTAACAGTATATTTATGACTCTCCGTCATTGGGGCTAGATTGGAGCCCTTGGACACTCGCCGTGCCCGGTCAGCATCTCACTTAAATTTTAAATGTAGATACCCACAGTCATTAACAATGGCCAATGAGAGTTTCAACATGTAAGCATGTGTACTGTCATGTTCATGATGATGATGAGAACAAGTAATAATTAAATTGAACATGATTTCATAATAACAATGGACAAGAGATAAATTTGGTAGCATAACAGTATGATTTATACTATAGTTCAATCTTTACATTAATGGCTTCAGTCTAGATTGTAAATCACACTCACGAGAACAAGATGAGAGAGGAAGTGCAAGCTATCGCCAGAGAACTTCAATGGTACAACCAACTTGGTCTCCATGTGGGAATCCACAGAGAATGGAGATTTACGAAGATCTTAGAGAAAAGGTCACTAGTCTTCCGATTCAGAAGGACCGATAGAGAGCTTCCAAATCTCCAAGAAAGGGCTGCCTAGATGTGCAAGTGTGTAGTGATGTACGGATCTCAATCCACAATCCACCGGTCTCAAACTTGCGAAAAGCACTTAACATGATGGCATGCTATGAACAATGCATTTAACTATACATGGGTTTGCAGGATTTTAGATAATAATTATCATTTTAATCAAGCTAGAACAGTAACAAGAGCGAATCACAAGTTTCATGAATGGTCATATCTTTACGAAAGCAATTAGAATAATGTTCATGTAATTATAAATTTTAAATGGATTAATAACTTTTAAGCCATTAAACAGACGTCATGTAATGATCAAACCCAAGACATGTAAATAACACAATAGATACCATGTTAAATAGACCTCAGGTAAGCTTGTAAATACGCGTCCTACACAGTGGACGCACTTCAAAATGCAGTGTATAGTGAAAGCTAGCGAAACAGTGAAGTTTCCAAATCACGTCCACCCTTGTGGTTGCATTCATCCCTGAATCGCGTCAGGGTAACCAGACGTGTTCAAGAAAATTCATTTAATAAAAGCCTGGGCGGGAGAACTGCCTGAAATGCGTCGGGGCCTACCGTCGCGGTTCAAACAGACGCTGACTCCTATGCGGGCGCAAAGACCCACGCAGGCGTTGACAGGTCAAGGTGATAAACACGTCAGGTTGCGTGGACGCCTTTCAGAGGATTGTGTCACCCACGAGTGATGTGATACCAGATGCTTGAAAAGCGTCATCTGAACCAGACGCGGTTCAAGGAACAGACCGAAAATGCAGAAAATCAGAACTCAGGAGGTTCGATCCATGCAATGCTTATATATTCTAAACTAGGGCTTTTCGGACAAAAGTCTCAACATGAAAGTTGTAGGGAACATGGAATAGGTGATAACTTTGATTTTTAAATAATTTAAAACGGTCTCAGAATGCATGATAAATTGACATGAACTTGAAAAGTCCCTATCCTGCGCGACTTTGGCAAAACGCCTATAACTCAAGATCTACTCATTAGAATTTGATGAAACTAATTGGAAATGAAACTAGACTTGATGCTCTACACATTGGTATAAGATTTGTTAAGGTGTGGCTCGAGAAAACCTACCTTTTGGGTTGATGAAGTTTCATTCTTCAGAAATCCCTTGTTCAGACCACTGTTTGAAGAACGCCTATTACTCCCGGAATATTGTTTGAAATTTGTGCATTCCAGTTTTTTTTTTTTTTTAAAAGCCACCAATGGGTCAGCGACAAGCAGAGTGCACCCCCTCCCATCAGGAGAAGATGTTCTCACTCCACACGGCGAGCACCAGAGGGGTAGATATTATTGAATAAAATGAGGAACAGTACACCCGACATCATAAAATGATATCTAGCAAGGAAAGCCCCCAAGTACAAGCAAAACTCAAGCTCACTTCCTGAAGCTAGGAAGCCCCGCCTTATCAACCAATAAAGAACCCTTGGTCAAAGGAGGAATAGAAGACAACTCCGAAAAAAGAAAACTAGACGCATTGCTACAAGCAATGTTAGCCAAGGAATCAGCCACTTGGTTACCCTCCCGGAAAGTATGCACAAGCTGCGGTTTTAATATGTGTAGCATCTCAACTATCCCACGCCACCATGGAAACACAGCCCAGTGAGGAACCCGCCCAGCAGCAATGGCACTAAGCAGAGTTGCTGAATCAGAAAAAACCACTGAGATCTGGAGTTGACGGTCAATAGCTAATCGCAGACCATCATGAAGCGCCCTTGTCTCCGCCAAAATACTGCTCCCAGAACCATAAAAGAAGGCAAATCCACAGATAAAGTTCCCATGAGTATCTCTAATGCAACCTCCCCCGCCACAGTCACCCGGGTTTCCTTTAGAAGCACCATCAACATTAAGGCACAAATCTACCGACGGAGGCACCACTTGACCGGAAAAGGAAGCTTAACTCTAGCCTCTACTTGAAAATCAAAAGAGTGAAGAATAGAGGAATGTTGATAAGAGATCGAGCCTTTGAACTTCACAGTCTCCAAGATGCGGCGCACGGAATAAATAACGGAACACTTGAGAACCTCCAGAGGGCGAATAATTCCCTCCATTCGAGCAGAACATCTGGTCTTCCAAACCTCCCAGAGCATGAGGATACAGGTAGCCATACCAGCAAACAACAATGGCGAATTAATCCTGGTTGAAGAAAGAACACTCCAAAACCTTGTAGTAACATGAGAGCTCCAATTGATATGGTTACTCAGAAGGGGGGCGATCCAGGACCATAACTCCTTAGCAATATCACTTGAGATGAATAGATGGTCCAAGCTTTCTTGGGCATGAACTTTACAGTAGGAACACATGGAAACCAGCGGCACACCACACTCAACAATTCTGGAATCCACGGGGACAGCCCGATGAATAAGGCGCCAAGCAAACATAGCAGCAGGAGGAGGAATCGCATGGTGCCAAAGTTTTGCCCATGCACCACGTGAGTCTCCATGGGAAAAAGCAAAGTCATAAGCTGATTTAACAGTGAAGTTACCATGGGGGTTGGCCACCCAAATAAAATCATCCTGGCTAGTAGTCAGCAAGCTATGAACATACCTCGGAGAAACGTTCAAGACAGTCCATACCGAATTATTTGTATCATGCACCATCTCATTGACCATAATATTCCGTGACTCCTGGACAAAGGAATTATCCCGAAGAACATGCATCAGAGGTGAAGAGCCAATCCAAGTGTCTTTGAAAAAATTCACGGAAGATCCATCTCCTCCAAGCCAACGAATATTAGCCAAAACAACTTCCTTAGCTTTAACAAAAATCTGCTTGGAAATGCCAAGAGGAAAAGGAACAAAAATATCACTGAGATGTGACTGATTAATAAACTGATGCTTGGCATACCTAGACCAAAGAGAGTCACCATGAATGATATTCAAAATCTGCTTAGCAGCCATCGCTACCTAAAGAACATCAAAGTTTCTGAAATTTAGACCGCCCTCCACAAAGGGTCTCTGAAGAGCCGTCCAAGCAACCCAGTGGCGACGTTACTGGCCATCTGCCCCCTGCTAGAAGAAATTAGCACAGATCCGGTTAACCTGGTTACTGATTGACTTAGGAATGGAGAGCGAACTAGCCAGATACACCGGGAGACTCAAAAGAACCGAACGGATCAGCACCGCTCGACCCGCTTGGGAAAGGACATTGGCCCTCCAACCAGCCAATTTACGAGTAACATTATCCACAAGAAATCTGAAGTCTTGAACCTTAAGTCTCCTTGCCTTCAAAGGAATTCCCAGATATTTCATAGAACCAATCTGATGTCTATAGCCTGTCAAGGCAGATATGCGAGACACCAAATCCAACGGCACTTTGTCAGAAATGTGGAAACCACTTTTGCTAGCATTAACTTGTTGACCGGAGCTGCTTTCATATAACTGAAGAAACTTCAACAATAACCTCACACCATTGATGCTAGCATTCATAAAAATTAGAGTATCATTGGCATATAATAAATGAGACACCTGCAAACCACCACGAGGGCCACTAAAATGCTTGATCCGGCCACTAGAAAACAGGTCAGATAAACTGCGACTAAGCACTTGAGAAGCAATGATGAAGAGGATCAGAGCCAAAGGGTCACCTTGACGAATGCCACGGGAAGATTTGAAAAACCCACCAATCGAGCCATTGAATATAACTGAAGACCAGCAGTTCGCCAACAACATACCAACTAGAGAGGTGAACCTCGAGGAGAACCCAAACTTCCTCATAACCTGTAAAATGAAGTCCCATTCCATACGATCATAAGCTTTAGCCATATCAAGTTTGAACATTATATTATGACCCCTAACTTTGCGGTGGATATCTCTCAGGATGTGGCGAGAGAGGGAGACATTATCCAAGATAAACCTCCCCTTGACAAAGGCACTTCGATTATCCGAAATGAGCAGAGGTAAAATAGGAGTTAAACGGCCACAAAGAATCCTCGAGATAATTTTGTAAACAAAGTTGCAAAGAGTGATGTGTCTGAAATCACTAAAGGTTCTGGGAACCTCCACCTTTGGAATCAATGTGATAAGGGAGGATGATAAACCTCTGGGAAGCCCAAAACCAGCAAAGAACCCCTAAACCGCACCTATAACCTCCGCCCCAACAATATCCCAACACTGAGTAAAAAACAGCCCTGAGAACCCATCAGGCCCCGGGGCGCTGTGACCATTCATAGAAAAGACTGTGCTTTTAACCTCCTCTGCCGAAGGAACTGAACATAATTCAAAATTCTGATCAGAAGTGACAATAGAAGGGATATTAGAGATAAGATCCACCACATGAGGCTCCGAAGTAAGAAGTTGCTAAAAAAATTTGACCGCTTCAGCCTTCAGAACATCCTGCTCCATACACCAGTCATCTAAAGGCAAAATTTTAAGTCTGTGAATAAAACCTTTTCTTATATTGCATTTTATTGTAGCATGATAAAAAGCCGTGTTCCTGTCTCCATTAGATAACCAATCAACTCTAGACTTTTGTTTCTAGAAAATTTCCTCCCTGTTCAAGGCTTGGTAAAGCAAGGCATTAGTAGCAGACAAAGCCGATCTATTGCCTTCCGTAGGAGAACCATCAAAAGCCTGTTGCATACGCTCCACCTCCTCAACTGCCAAAGTAACCATCTGGGTGACATTGCTGAAAACCTCCTTATTCCAGATCTTAAGGTGTTGCTTAACTTTCTTAAGCTTTGCCTGAAGACAAATCATGGGGTTAACATCGTTCACAATAGTACCATTCCACACTTTACCCACCTCTTGTAAAAAGGAGTCATGAGTAGTCCACATGTTCTGAAAAATAAAACGACTCGGCCCACGGGGACAGATGACCGAGGAGATTGCCAGCGGACAATGGTCGGACGGGCCCCTCTCCAAATGCTTCACCACATGGTTAGGCCATAAATCTTGCAATTTGTCATTAATTAAAACCCGGTCCAACTGGGCACGGATATTTCCACTACCAGTGCGATTGTTATTCCAGGTAAAAGAAGACCTCATATAACCAGCATCAAAAAGACCAGAAGCAGCAACAAAAGCATTAAAATCGATCATGCCAGAAGTGTTACCAAATAATCCACCCAGTTTCTCAGACGGATGAGCAATACAATTGAAATCCCCACCAATCAACCAAGGGGCATCCACAGAGGCGCCAAAGAGCAGCAGGTCTTCAAAAAGAAGGCGCCTTCTACCAGAGCCACATGAAGTATAAATGCATGTAATATAGAAATTAGTTGAGAGAGAACGCAGGCCCAAAGTAATATACTGATCGGATTTTTCCACCACATGAAAGGATAAAGCGGACTCCTAAAACACCCAGATCTTGGATTCATGATCCATATTTCCCACAAAATTATCAAGCTTAATAGAAGCTGCAACTCTCGCAGCCTTATCAATAGACTGTTTAGGTTCAAAAACCGCAACCAGAGAAGGATGAAGACGAGAAACTAAATTTTTAAGACTCCTTTTCGAGGCTAAATTCTCAATGCCTCTAATATTCCAAAATACGGCCTTATTCATCATATCATTGGATCCTTACCCCTATCCTCCGATCGAGACCGAGCTCTAGTCACCACTGAATCTCTGCGAGGTCTATCCACCAAGACCGCCGAGTTGAAAGGCATAAGACTGTTATCTATGGCAGCAAGGGAGACCATGTCAAGACCACAATCAGCACCACGGTCTTGTCTAAGAACCAATCCATCTGAACAATCCTGGTCATCATGAGATGTCCCAGCAACATACTCCTCAACACTTTTATCAGCAGCCCGTGCCGCCAAACCATTATCATCGCCACCTCTATGGTAAGAAGACTCTTACGAATTGCCATGCAAGGCTAAAGACGGACTCCCTGTTCCAGAATACTCCCCTGAAGAACAACCACCCCTGAGTTACACCCGTGAAAATCCTGATCCTGACCAAAAACCTCAATCTGGGGAACAATAACTTCCTCCTTCCGCCGGCCAGGAGAAACAATAGCCCGCATGTCCCCACGGCTAGGCGAAGCATGATCCTCCACCACATGATCCCCATGCACTGCTGTCGACGTGCTCCTCTCTTGATCATTCAAAAATATCCTGCATGGGAACGCCATGCACACCTTTATGGACGTCAGCCACAACGGGAACCCAAACCTTGGAGGGTATTGGAGCCACCTTAGTAGCAGGAGGAGGTCGACCCATAATAACCGGTTCTTTCACGGAACGGCACTTCTGCCCTCCATGCCCTAGCCTCCGACAAACACAGCAATACTCCAGAAGACTTAAATACGACACCTCCTGCCAGAATCCACCAAAATCCCCCATCCCAATCCAGAAACGCTCAGGATGGGGTTTGAGGAGATCTAGTTCAACACAGACCCTGGCCGCCTTGGTATTGATGAGTAACTCTGTTGCGTGGGCAATTTGAAGCACCAGCCCAACGTTTGCCGCAATCGATGATAGCAGATTCTTCTGGTATAAATTAACCGGCAGGGCAGGGAAATCGATCCACATAGGGATGATGGAAGGTTCTTCATACAATTTAAAGAGAGGAGTCCATTTGAAAATTCTAAATAACTTGCCTTGGACATGTAAGGATTCCTGAAGAAGCACTCGAAGATAGTCATCCTGACTCTTGAAGTGGAAAAGCAAGTGCCAATTGTCCAAAGCACTGATGAGAAAAGGATCTTTAATGCTGCATCTGGATGTCAAGTGAGATCAAATCTCTGGAATAGGAGGGCGTCCATACGCAGTCTTAGCCACAACCGAGAACTTGAAAGGAACTAACGATGTGTCCATCTCTTCACGTGAAAAGAATACTGCCGGCTCCCCCTTGTCTGTGTAAGCTGGCTCATGGACGATGGTTGGCACATCAGACAGAACCAATGAGGCAGCTACCACCCGCGCGAAGGACAAGCCGCCAACAGGTGAAGGCGCCGCAGCAGGTGCAAGAGATCCCATCGCTGGGACAGGAAGACTCTACGACAAAACGCCTGCAACCGGACGACCAACCGCTGCAGAGCCGGAAGCGGACGAGGCCGGCGGCGCCACCAGAACCCTAGGTGAACCAGAGCTTCTCTCTCTAGATTCTAGAGAGAGTGAGTACACAAGAACAATTCAAGTGCATTCCAGTTGGGTTAGGAAGTAGACTTGACCCTCTTTCCAGGGGTATTCGCCTTGCACAATGAGATTTAGGTTTACCCTACTTTTGATCGACTCCAAGTGGATGGGTTGCACAGGTCGTTGCAGACAAACAGGGGAAGAAGATGACCCTCTTGTGGTCGTTCCACAGCTCCTCAGCCACCAAGAACTCCTTCACACGACCCCAGCAAGTGGTAAAACTCATCCCGAGGGTTTAGTGGAGAGTATTTAAGCAACCATTCAGCAAATTACCTTCCATAATTTGAGGATTTCTTCCTCCATTGGAGTGCCTTGGCCATCAAGAAATCCCAAAGTATGGCTAGGCATGAATTTGGGTTGTCAAGAATGCATGATTACATCACAATTCAACCCTAATTGCCTTTTCCTAATTTCAACTTATTTAAGTTACGAATTTCCATGCATTTTCTTACTTCATCTAATTTTTGGGCCAAATGTTGTCCATTGGCCCAATTATGATATTGGGTCATTAATATATAATGTTGGAAGTCTCTCCAACATTTTTATTTAATTTATGGTTCCTTCGTATTTCTGTGTTAACGGTTTTCCGACTTGTTTCATTATTTGGATAATCGGTCACCATGTGATGTACAATTGGTTAATCGGATTTTTCATTGCACGAATTTCTTTGTGGAACACATAGGAATAATGTGTGGGGTTGATTTATAATTTTTACAGAACTATTCGATGTGTTTTAGCACATATGATAATGATACATATGTTTTAAATACTCTGATATTATGGAAATTATTTATTTTCATTTATTTGAATTTTTATGTAATTAAAATTTTCGGGTGCTACACCCTCCCCCACTCAAGAGAATTTGGTCTCCAAATTCATGTATAGAAATTTATTGTACAAGTGAGGTGTACTTACTTGTGAATAGCTCTGGGTATCTTTTGTGCATTGCTTCCTCGGTTTCCCACGTGTCGTCTTCATCCATGTGTTGATTCCATCTAACCCTTACTAGTGGGATGACCTTGTTCCTTAGTTGGCACAGTTCCCGGTCCACGATATTAATTGGCTTCTCTTGATATGTTCCATCTTTGTTGAATTCCAGGAGCTCATATTCTATGACATGCCACGGATCTCGTACATACTTTTTCAACATGGATATGTGGAACACATTGTGTATTCCATCCATTTGTGGTGGTAAAGCCAGACGATATGCAACCTCGCCGACTCTTTCAAGGATTTCGAAAGGCCCGATGAACCTTGGTCACAACTTGCCTTTAATACCAAAACACCACATCCCACGGCCTGGAGACACTTTCAAAAATACATGATCACCAACCTAAAACTCCAGGTCTCTTCTTCTATTATCTGCATATGCCTTTCGTTTTCGCTACGCCACTGCCATTCTTTGTTTAATAAGTTTTACCTTCTCTGTGGTTTCCCTTGTCATCTCTGGTCCTAGCATTTGTTTTTCGCCAACTTCATACCATAATATTGAAGATCGGAAACTCCTGCCATAAAGTGCTTCAAACGGTGCCATTTGAATGCTACCTTGATAGCTATTGTTGTAGGTGAACTCCACAAGAGGTAAGTGTTCATGCCAGCTACCTCCAAAATCTAGGACACATGGTCTGAGCATATCTTCAATTACCTGATTAGTTCTCTCCATCTGACCATCAGTTTGTGGATGAAAAGTCGTGCTTAAGTTCAGTTTAGATCCCAAGGAATAGTGCAGTCATTTCCAAAAGTGGGATGTAAACCTAAGGTCTCTATCAGACACGATAGACACTGGTACTCCATGTAATTTGACTATTTCCTTCACATATAATGCAGCCAGAACATCTACTAACCACTTATTCTTCACTGGCAAAAAGTGAGCCGACTTAGTTAAGCGGTCGACTATAACCCAGATACCATCGAATCCACCTCTAGATTTAGGTAGTCTGAAAATAAAGTCCATCCCTATACCTTCCCATTTCCATGCCGGGATTTCTAGGGGTTTGAGTTTACTTGCAGGTCGCAATTGTTCTGCCTTGATCTTTTAACATGTTAAACACTGGGTGACATATTGCGCCACCTCCCTCTTAATATTAGCCCACCAAAAGCTTCTTTTCAGATCCTGATACATTTTGGTAGTTCCAAGATGAATGGTATACCTGGTCTTGTGAGCCTCATCCATAATCATTTTCTTTGTCTCCGCATGGTCAGGTACACAGACTCGATCCCGGAACAATAGTCTTTCATCTTTAGTTAAAGAGAAATCCAGCTTCTGGTCTAGATTAGCCTTAATCTCCACAAGTACAAGGTCATTGTCTTGGAGTGCTATGATGTCCTCCAATAGTGTAGGTTGTGCTCTAACACTAGCAATAAGGCATCCCTTCTTCTTGATATCAGCATCAATATTTAATTTGGTAAAGTCTTCTAATAACTTCCATTCGCCCACTATTAAACTTGACAAGGTGATCATTGGCTTTCTACTTAGAGCATCTGCCACAACATTTGCTTTATCTGGATGATAGTGGATAGTGAAGTCAAAGTCCTTGAGATACTCCAACCACCTCTGCTGTCTCATATTCAAGTCCTACTGAGAAAATAGATACTTCAAGCTTTTATGGTTAGAAAACATAATGAATTTCTCACCCTATAGATAATGACGCCATATTTTCAAGGCGAAGACTGTAGCAGCTAGCTCCAGATCATGTATCGGATAATTGTCCTCGTGCTTCTTCAATTGTCTGGACACATAGCATATAACTTTCCCATTTTGCATCAGCACACAGCCTAGGCCAATCCCGGATGCATCGGTGTATACTTCAAAACTACCGCCAGCAACTGGCAGTGTCAGTACAGGTGCTCTTTCAATGCCTCAAAACTTTCTTCACATTCATCAGTCCATGCAAATGGATTCTCCTTCCTAGTAAGCCTGGTCAATGGTACAACTATCTTTGAGAAATATTTAATGAAGCGACGATAATAACCGGCTATGTCCATAAAGCTTCTAATCTCCGACACCGTTGTCGGCCTTGCCTAGTTCTCTACCGCCTCCACCTTAGATGGATCTACAGAGATTCCCTCCTTGGATATGATGTGACCAAGGAAAGACACCTCCTCCATCTAGAATTCGCACTTACTATGTTTAACATAGAGTTGATTATCTCTGAGCACTTGCAGAGCAACCTTCAAGTGTTCATCATATTCTTCTTTTGACTTGGAGTAAATAAGGATGTCATCAATGAACACCACTACAAACTGGTCTAAGTATGGCCTATAAATATTGTTCAGAAGTTGCATGAAAGTCACCGGAGCATTTGTTAAACCAAACGACATGACCACGAACTCATAGTGACCATATCTACTCCAGAATGCAGACTTGTGAATATTATCTTCCTTTATTCTTAGTTGATGGTAGCCTGATCTTAGATCTATCTTGGAGAAATATTGTGCACCGGAGATCTGGTCAAACAGCTCATCGATGCGGGGCAGTAGATACTTATTATTTATTGTCAACTGGTTTAACTGACGGTAATCAATGCATAGCCTCATTGTCCCGACCTTCTTCCTAACAAATAGCACTGGCGCTCCCCACGGGGATGTGCTAGGCCTGATAAAACCCTGACCTAGCATTTCTTGGATCTGTCTCTTCAACTCCTGCAATTCAACCGGGGACATACGATTCAATGCTTTTGAAACAGGGGCTGCCCCAGGGAGTAACTCAATGGTGAAGTTTACCTCCCGCTCAGGTGGTATACCAAGTAATTCCTCTGGAAATACATCAAGATAGTCCTTGGCTATGGGAATGCCTTCTAAGGTTGGTTTCTTCTTTTCAGTTGCCATGACTGAAACTAAGAAAGTGTCACAACCCTGGTTGACCAGCTTAGAAGCCTTAAGAGAGGATATCAAGATAGGGTGTTTATGATAACGGGTGCCAAGTAGTGATAGAGTTGGAAGGTTTGTTCTTTTGAAGGTGACCCTCCTATGGTGACGGTTTACATCGACATCATATTCAATTAGCCAATCGACAGTCAAAATGGCATCATAACCCTTCATGTCTAAACAAATAAGGTCGGTAGGGAGATTGTGTCCTTCAATTATGGTTTCACATTTCGACAAGTAGTGAGTGAGTTCAGATTCTGAGCCTAGTGGAGAATCTACAGTGATCTTGGATTTCAAGGGTACAGGTTTGACAGGTAGAGTTATAGCAAATGTGGTGGAAATAAATGAATATGCAGCTCCAGTATCAATAAGCACAAATGCAGGTTGAGAGTGTATGGAAATGGTACCTTCAACCATACCCTCTTCCTTGGATAGGTCAGCCTCTATGACAGCATTAAGGCGTCCCTGATGCCGTGGTACATTCTGAGCTCTTCCTGGCTGGTCCTTCAACATAGGATAGTCAGGAATACAGTGGTCACGACCCCCGCATTTCAAGCACGCCCCGAGCTTCTTCCAGCATTCTTCATCTCGGTGCCTTGGTTTATCACAGACTTTACAGTTTTCAACCAACTGCCTACCTTCCACTTTGACCCTCTTGTCTCCAGCAACATCTCTTCCGGCATTAGGCCTCTTGTTTTTGTTGTTAAAGTTGTTGTTGTTGTTATAAAAAGTTGTAGAAATACTAGGTGCTCCCTTCTTGATGAAGACCGGCTTGGAGTTGTCCTTGCCCCTCATGCCCTCCACTTTGGCCATGGTGTCTTCTACCAGTTGAGCTCTTTGGACCATCTCAGCGTAAGTTTGAATGTTGTGCGGTCCGAGCTTCTCGATGAACATGGACCTGAGCCCATCCATGAACCGACTTGCCTTCAGTCTTTCAGTTCCCACCAGGTGTGGGGCATACACAGCTAGACGTGCGAGCTGGGCCTCATGCTCAGCCATGGACATTCCTTTCTGTTTTAGTGCAACAAACTCCGCTGCCTTCTTCTCCATGACCCTCTCCGAGAAGTACTTTAATCATAAAATCTCCAGGAAACCTGCCCATTCCAGTTCGCCAACATTAGGCAGGTGGGCCGCTGTGGCCTTCCACCATGCTCGGGCATCCTTAGTGAATTGAAAAGTGGCCAGTACCACCTTCTCCCTGTTAGTGCATTGCATCACTTGGAAAATTCGTTATATCTCCTCTTGCAAATTCTCTGCCACATCTAGGTCAGAGGATCCAGAGAAACGAGTAGGGTTTAAACTCCTAAAATTTCGGTGTAGAGCACCGGCTCCATTCCTTGCAGCTACATCCTGATTTCCAGCCTGAACTACATTTTGTAATGCCTTGGTCAGACCAGCCACAGTGTCTTGCAAAGCTTGCCACTGGTTGCGAGCCATTGCAGTTGAGTGTAAGAGTTATGAAGGTTCTTGAGAAAAGGATGGAAACTAATTAATGTCTCTACATACATTATAAGAGTCAATGAGTAAGAAGTGTTTTGTTCATTATAACATATTCCCAGTCTCTACCTATTCTCACCAAGTACTACATTTAAATTCCATGACCTAGGTTCCATAGGTATCTCTTATTCCTGAGACTTATATCCTATTAGGTTTTTCCTAGGCTCTGATACCACTAAATTGTCACATCCCGAGAATTACGCAGCGGAATATTAATTTGGATAATTCGAGTCGATATCTTGAGACGTGAACAGTTGGCAAATAAGCCTCTAGCTAGCACGCACTAAATGTGCATCCATACAACATCATAATAGGGCCCAAATATTGAACTCAATGGAAATTGTATTCAAATCTCATATTTGTTTCATAGGAAATAAAACAGGACTAAGACTCAATAAAAAGAAAAAAGTACATTTATCCTCACTTCCTATTACATGAATCTAACACTCAAAGCAAACTACTATAACTAGACTTATGGTTGGAACGCTCATCACTCGGACGCATTCCCATCCTCGACTTGCTCTTCCTCTTGAATGTCGTAATCACCTAGAATGGTTAAAAGTAGGGAATGAGCGAACTAGCCCAGTAGGATTTATATCTCAATGTGTGGGCAATGATATAAGTGATTAGCAGTTTAGAACTAGGTAAGCACGATAACTATCATGATATGCATCTACGAATAAAACTCATTAAAACATGATAAATGAACAAGCTTGATAGAGTGATCATGATAGAACAAGATTTTAGAAGAAGATGACAAGATAGAACTTGCAATAGATCGCTTTGTACAAGCACGAAAGATTTCACTTGATGTCAATAGTTTTCAAGAACGCAAGATATCACAAATTAGAATAAATGCAGGATGGCCATATCACGCAAGTAAGCAAGCAAGAACGCACAAGCACGATCATGTAACACTAATCAGGCACGTAGACACTAATGTACACCAAGGAAAGATCCACCAAGAATGTACACCAGGACACGTGTATGTGGTTATTGTATCTGTCATTCAACACGACAGGCACGACTCCTAGCACAGATGCAATGCCAGTAATCATTATACCCCATGGTTAACAATATATTTATGACTCTCCGTCATTGGGGCTAGACTGGAGCCCTTGGACACTCGCCGTGCCCGGTCAGCATCTCACTTACATTTTAAATGTAGATACCCACAGTCATTAACAATGGCCAATGAGAGTTTCAAGATGTAAGCATGTGTACTGACATGTTCATGATGATGATGAGAACAAGTAATAAGTAAATTGAACATGATTTCATGATAACAATGGTCAAGAGATAAATTTGGTAGTATAACGGTACGATTTATATTTTAGTTCAATCTTTACATTAATGGCTTTAGTCTAGATTGTAAATCACACTCACGAGAACAAGATGAGAGACTCCAGGGAACTTCAATGGTACAACCAACTCGGTCTCCATGGGGGAATCCACGGAGAACGGAGATTTATGGAGGTCTTAGAGAAAAGGTCACTAGTCTACTGATTTGGAATGACCAATAGAGAGCTTCCAAATCCCCAAGAAAAGGCTGCCTAGATGTGCAATTGTGTAGTGATGTGCGCATCTCACTCCACAATCCACGGGTCTCAAACTTGCAGAAAGCACTTAACATGATGGCATGCAATGAACAATGCATTTAACTATACATGGGTTTGCAAGATTTTAGATAATAATTATCATTTTAATCAAGTTAGAACAGTAACAAGAGTGAATCACAAACTTCAGGAATGGTCATATCGTTACGAAAGCAATTAGAATAATGTTCATGTAATTATAACTTTTAAATGGATTAATCACTTTTAAGCCATTAAACAGACATCATGTAATGATCAGACCCAAGACATGCAAATTACACACTAGATACCTTGTTAAACAGACTTTGGGTAAGCTTGTAATTACGGGTCCTACACAATGGACGCACTTCAAAACGCAGTGTACAGTGAAAGCCAACGAAACAGTGAAGTTTCCAAATCGTGTCCACCCTTGTGACCGTGTTCATACCTGAATCACGTCGGGGTAACCAGACACATTCAAGGAAATTCATTTAATAAAAGCCTGGGCGGGAAAACTATCTGAAATGCGTCGGGGCCTGCTGCTGTGGTTCAGACCGACGCTGACTCCTAGGCGAGCGCGAGGACCCACGCAGGCGTTGACGGGTCAACGTGATAAACACATCAGGTTGTGCAGAGACCTTTCAGAGGATCGCATCACCCATGAGCGACGCGATACCAGACGCCTGAAACCCATCGTCTGAACCGGACGCGGTTTAAGGAACAGACCGAAAACGCAGAAAATTAGAACTCAAGGGGTTCGATCCATGCAACGCTTATATCTTCTAAACTAGGGCTTTTCGGACAAAAGTCTCAACATGAAAGTTGTAGGGAACATGGAATAGGTGCTAACTATGATTTTTAAACAATTTAAAACGGTCTCAGGATGTGAAATAAATTCACATGAATGTGAAAAGTCCCAATCCGGCGCGACTTTGGTAAAACGCCTATAACTCAAGATCTACTCATTGGAATTTGATGAAACCAATTGGAAATGAAACTAGACTTGATGCTCTACACATTGGTATACGATTTGTTAAGGTTTGGCCCGAGAAAACCTACCTTTTGGGTTGATGAAGTTTCATTCTTCAGAAATCTCTTGTTTAGACAACAGTTTGAAGAACGCCTAATACTCCCCGAATACTGCATGAAATTTGTGCATTCCAGTTGGGTTAGGAATTAGACTTAGCCCTCTTTCCAGGGGTATAAGCTTTGCATGATGGGATTTATGTTTACCCTACCTTTGGTCGACTCTATATGGACAGGTTGCACAGGTCGTAGCAGACAAACAGGGGAAGAAGATGACTTTCTTGTGGTCGTTCCACAGCTCCCCATCCGCCAAGAACTCCTCCACACGACCCCATAAAGTGGTAAAACTCATCCCTAGGGTTTAGTGGAGAGTATTTAAGCAACCATGGGTTTTAGGAGTCCTAATGCAACAAGGAATGCCAAGTTGCGGTTTCACCATATTACCTTCCCTAATTTGAGGATTTCTTCCTCCATTGGAGTGCCTTGGCCATCAAGCAATCCCAAATGGTGGCTAGGCACGAATTTGGGTTGCCAAGAATACATGATTACATCCCAATTCAACCCTAATTGCCTTTTCCTAATTTCAGCTTATTTAAGTTGCGAATTTCCATGCATTTTCTTGCTTCATTTGATTTTTGTGCCATATATTGTCCATTGGCCCAATTATGATATTGGGTCATTAATATATAATGTTAGAAGTCCTTCCAACATTTTTATTTAATTTATGGTTGCGTCCTATTTCCGTGTTAACGGTTTTCTGACTTGTTTCCTTATTTGGATAATCGGTCACCATGTGATGTACACTTGGTTAATCGGATTTTTCGTTGCACAAATTTCTTCGTGGAACACTTAGGAATAATGTGTGGGGTTGATTTATAATTTTTACAGAATTTTATGATGTGTTTTAGCACATACAATAATGATACATATGTTTTAAATACTCTGATATTATGGAAATTATTTATTTCTATTTATTTGAATTTTTTTGTAATTAAAATTTTCGGGGTGCTATAAGGGTACCATCAATTGAGGATTCGGGAGGTGGACATTGACAAGACGGCATTTAGAACAAGGTATGTGCATTTGAGTTTGTGGTTATGCCATTTGGGCTAACCAATGCACTGGCGGCATTTATGAACTTGATGAACAGGATTTTTCATCCATATTTAGATTGGTTTATTGTGTTGTTCATTGATGACATTTTAGTATAATCAACCTCAGAAGAAGAACATGTAGCTCACTTGAGAGTTACATTGCAAACATTAAGGGAGCATCAACTTTAAGCAAAATTTAGTAAGCGTGAGTTTTAGCTTAAAGAGATATAATTTTTGCGGCATATTATCTCAGGTGAGGGTGTTGCTGTAGATCCAGCAAAGGTGGAAGTTGTTATGAGATAGGAGGAGCCAAAGACAGTGTCAGAAATCAAGAGTTTTCCTGGAATGGCAGGATACTATAGGCGGTTTATTCAAGATTTTTCTAAAATTGCTGCACCATTGACAAGGCTTACCAGGAAAGGAGTACCATTTGAATGGTCATCCGATTGCAGGTGCAGTTTCATGGAATTGAAGAAGCGACTCACTTCAGCACCAATATTGGAAATACCGGCAGGACGAGGTGGTTTTGTGACATATACAGATGCATCCAGGAGAGGACTTGGGGCAGTGCTTATGCAACATGGAAAGGTAGTGGCATATGCATCCAAACAATTGAAGCGTCGTGAAGAAAATTATCCTACACATGACTTGGAGTTGGCAGCGGTTGTGTTTGCATTAAAGATATGACGACATTATTTGTATGGTGAAAGCTTTGTACGGATCACAATAGTTTTAAATACATCTTCTCTCAGAAGGACTTGAATTTAAGGCAGCGCAGGTGGATGGAGTATCTCAAAGATTATGATTTTAGTTTGGCATATCACCCAGGCAAGGCAAATGTGGTAGCGGATGCTTTAAGCTGGAACGTGGTTATGAGTCACATAATGATGAAAGAATGGAAGTTATATGAGGATGTGGCAGAAAGTTCCTTGTTTGTACCAGGTAATCAACAAAGAGTTGTGTTAGCTATTAGCTCTGTGGAACCGTCTTTGTATTGGCAAGTCACAGAAGCTCAAAAGGAAGATGAGTATTTTGCCAACATTGTGAAGATAGAAGATGTTACAATAGATGATGATTGTGTAATTCGGTTCAGACACAGGTTCTATGTTCCAAGTGAAGCTAGTGTGAAGCAAAAAGTGTTAGAAGAAGCACATCGGTCCAGGTACACTATACATCTGGGAAGCACCAAGATGTACCAAGATTTGAAGAAATATTTTTGGTGGCCAAGCATGAAGAGGGAGATAGCAGAGTTTATAGCAATATGTGCAGTGTGTCAACAAGTTAAGGCAGAGCATCAAAGGCCGGGTGGTTTGTTGCAGCCGTTACCTATACCACAATGGAAATGGGATGATATTTCAATAGATTTTATTGCAGGTTTGCCCAGGACAGCGTCAGGCCACAATGGTATTTGGGTTTTTGTTGATCAGTTGACAAAGGTATGTAGGTTGCTAGCAGTTAGCATGTCGTGGGCCGTGGACCGGTTGGCAAAGTTGTATGTTGAGAGAATTGTACCATTACATGGGATACCAGTTACTATTGTTTCAGATAGGGATTCTAGGTTCACATCCGATATTTGGAGGAGTTTGCAGAGGGTTGTAGGCACACAGTTGAGGTATAGTTCAACATACCATCCTCAAACCGATGGACAAATGGAGAGGACAATCCAAACTATTGAAGATATGCTTCGGGCGTGTTGTTTGGTTTCGGGAGGTGGATGGGAGCAACACCTTGGTATGGTTGAATTTGCTTACAACAATAGCTATCACACAAGTATCGGCATGGCACCGTATGAGGCACTCTATGGAAGACCTTGCAGGACACTGCTGAATTGGCATGAAGTGGGTGAAAGGCAGGTAATGGGACCGGAATTGGTGCAGTGGTGTGCAGAAGTAGTAAAGTTTATCAAAGAGAAGCTTCAAACGGCACAAACAGGCAAAAGAGCTACACGAATGTCCGGTGGAGGCCCTTATAGTTTGAGGTTGGAGAGTACGTATTTTTAAGAGTTTCCCCAACCAAGGGTGTTCTAAGGTTCAGAAAGAGGGGCAAGTTGAGCCCCAATTTTGTGGGTTCGTTTCATATTTTAGAAAGGATCAGAGAGACAGCTTATAGGTTGAAACTTCCAGTAGACTTCACGGATGCACATGACGTCTTTCACGTCTCAATGTTGAGGAAGTATATTCGAGGTCCTTCTCAAGTTGTTAGTTACCAGCGGGATGACTTGAAGCTGGATATAACCATGCCAGAATATCCAGTAATGATCACAGGCAGACGGACACAATGATTAAGGAATAAAGGCATTGAACTGGTAAAAATCTGATGGGAGAATAGACAAGGTGGTGAGGATACTTGGGAGTTGGCTGATGAAGTGTTCAAGACGTATCCACACTTGTTTGAGTAAGCATTACTTTCTTTTTAGGTGACAGTTGCATATGTATTGAACTGTATTTACACTTATCTCTCTAATTTCGAGGATGAAATTCTTTTTAGGTGATAGTAATGTAATAACCGGTATGCTCGGATCGTAGTTTACCAGGTATGGACGCCAATGTGTGGCCCGTTGTTAGACCATGGAGGTCTATGAGTGTTTTTGTAGGTTTTCAGTAACAAGTGGGAGGTTGGAGGGCTGGGCATCCCAGCCCAACCAAGCCTATGTCGGGTTCACTGAGAACGCATTGTATTTAGATGTCGCGTTTCTCATATGAATGCATCCAGGTTCTTCGACGCAATTTGGAGTTGAATGCGTTCTTCTGTATGGACACATTCTTGCAGCGCTTTACATGGGCGTCGCTACATGCGCGCCGCGTGGCGCATGCAGGACGTCGGGGGTCTAAATGCGTCAGCGATGTCGGACGCGTTCCTAAACATGTCGGGACGACACGACGCGATTTAGATCAGTTGTGTTTTGTGCTTCTTCCCTTGGCCAAATAGTGCAATGGCACTGTTCAGCTGGGGGAGATGTTGATGCAGCTCTGAAGGGAGATATAGGCGATTTTGGTGGATTCGGAGTTCAATCAACGTGATTCTGGCGCAAGGAGGAGCTTTGGAGCATGAGGAATCCTCGGGTGTTGTCGAATTTGTGTCTTCTTCGTGGGTAGGGGACTTCTACCTTGTTTTCTCTTGTGTATGGTTGTGTGATTAGGAAATGAGGGCTTAATTGTGGTAAATGGATAAAGCATGTTGTGTGGAATTGTTAATCATGATAGAGAGCATGCTTAGGACTTTCTTTGAGTTGTTATCTTCTGTGTAGCATGCTTGTATGGCCCTGTGTTGTGGTTTCCAGAATGAAGATATAGGTTGTGTTCATCGTGTTTGAAAGGCGTCAGATATAGCTAACGCGTTTCATGTGAATGTGTTAGCAATGACCAACGTGAATTAGTTCAGGTAGCGTCATTTAAGTCTGACACAGTTTAGAGTCAAATGGCGACATTTGTGTTGGACATGTTTTAATATATGGCCACCTGAGCTCTTGTGTTCTGTGGTCATTTTGCCCAGTTTATGTCCCACGTTGCTTGGGCTATGCTACCAAGACAATGTAGGGTTTGTATGGGTTGTGTTGACCCATATTGTAATCGGTAATAAGGTGTTTTGCATGGAATTGTGTGCAAAGTGAGTTGGGTGTCACGCCTTCCGTAGTTGCCTCTCTAGTAGGTTACCCTAGCACCGGGTGCTTGGAGCTTGTCCTAGTACGGGAGTACCGTCAAGGTTGTGTCATCTTCCTGAACACCCTCACTCTTGTGTTTGAGTTGTACATTCGGCTGTGGGAAAAATGACAGGGGACAGCGACACGTGTTTGTGGGTGTGTGGCCATTTGTAGTGCACTCTTGGTTGAGGGACGGACACCAGTAGACGTACTAGTCCTCAGCTAGTCCTGTTCTAGTACCACACTTTAGGGTTCTCGGCCTGAGTCCCTAAAGGTGTTAGGCTTCGACCTACAGTGGTGTAGCTTGCAGGTGTGGTGTGGTTAGTCTCCACGGTTCTTGTCTTGTTGAGGTGGTGCGGCAACTGGACCTTTCATCTATGGCTGCGAGGCTGAGTGGTGTACTTGTGTAGTTTGTCTGAGTCTATGGCTGGTGTCGTGAACCAAACCTCGTGACTCCTGTGCGGCGTACCCTCCTTTAGCTGTACACATTTACGTGTTTTACTGTTTATTTATTTACAGCTATAGTATCATGCTTAGATGGTACAACTCTTTATGCTTTACAACTTTGTTATAAACTGTGTTTCTCAGCTTTGGGGAAGTTACCCTACTAAAGCAATGACTTGTCAGACTCACCCCTTTATCTTCCTAGTGAGGGAGAGCAGGAGGATTCACATCCCTCCTCTAGTTCCGGTCAGCGCCGTAGTGGAGTCGGGCCCTCGCCACCAGTAGAGTAACATCTTTACTTGTGGAACCTTGGGGGTTTGTCCCGGGCTGTTGTATTTTGCGTAATGACTATGTATGGAACTTAGTATGTACGTTTCATGTGGATATGTATGAACCATGAAACTTATATGTGTTCAACGTGTTCTTTTATATTTTCACTGACATATGTGGATGATATCCCTTATGAGACTTTGGCCCGATCATGGGAGATATTGGGTTAACGGGCCTGAACAACGAGAACCGTCACAACAACCACCTCTACTTTTATCCTCCATTGGCCTTATCTTCATCCACAAGCAACCTCCCAATCCCCCAGTTGCGGTTTGAGGTTCCATCCTACCTTGGAACCCTCCTAGGACTCTTCCCATGTAGATTTACATGACTTTTTATTATTTACATGGGTCGTTATCACTTATGGACAAGATTTTCTCTCTCCACTCTATATAAGTAACCCTTCCCTTTCAGTAGAAGGGGAGAAGCCCATTTTTCCACGAAGTGCTGCCAAAATCTCTTCAGAACTCCCCCTTAGCTCGTGGTCTTCCTGTTTACACCCATTTTCTCATTATCTACTTCACCAAGTCATGCTTCTTCCTTCACGTATGGAGCTTGGTGACTGAGGAGGCGGCTTCCACGTACTTGGAGGGCTACTACACGACCAAGATCACCATCCTATGGCCACGGAGTCGCCCCTTTGGGGCTCTTTCTTCTTTCCTCCTTTTCATTTCTTTTCATGCATGTATTATTTTTCTTTTAGATAGGGACATATCTCTTCCTTTCCTACATTTTTATACAACCCAAGGGGTTTAAAACACCCCCAAAGTTCCTTCCTTCCATGTTTCATCTTTCTCATATCATTTTGGATAGTTACTTCACTTTTATATGGTCTAATAGGGGTTCTTTTGTTGTTTTCGTTGTTTTGGCAGGTACTAAGGCAAGGATAGACGAGGAGCTCTTGCTCTCTAGCCAGCTGGAGAGCAAGAAGAAGGTCCCCCCTTCCTTCTCCCGCACTGTAGAGAACGCGTCAGCCGCCTGCGTCGTGACAAGGAGAACGCGCACTCTCGGGGTGTCGCGACAGCGATCATATCGCGACGGGGAGACCCGTCGTGACATCAATATGTGCATGCTTCTTAGTCCCTTTCCTAGCACGTTAGCCTTAGCTTCATTCATATTTAGGGCAACTTGTTAGGTGGTGATCACATCCATAAATACTATGCTTTGAACATTTGATCATGTTGTGTGTTTCGAGGGGCGCGCAACCCCATGATTACAATGTGTAGTGTTAAATTGCTATGCATGCATAGATCAAATTTAAATGTCACATAAATATGAAATGAAAATGAAAACAAAATCATACATGTGAACAATTACATTAAAATAAAAAGTGAAATACTAATAATTAAACTAAAAGAAAATATATAAACGTAAACTACACTAATAGTGTTTTATTGAATTAAGTTCAAATCAAGAATCTAATGTTTAGAAGGAAGAGTTTGTACTAATTTTTTTTTCCTAAATTAGGATGTATACCTCATCGGTGTTTCTATTTGGCTTCTTTATAAATGCCTATCCTATGGCTAATAAGTGGTGTGTGACACACTTCTAAATGCCTATCCATTGGCTCCAAGGGAGTTGGGAAGGGGAGATGATTATGACTTCCTACACATTAAAATATCACAATGACCTTGAACCAATGCAGTAGGAGTTGTGTCCTCTTCCTACATGCCATTAATTCACTCATATTGGGGGTTGTGTCCTCTAACAAAAACCCACTTTATAGGGGATAAAACTTTTGTTAACATAGTTTGTTATTTCTATGGGTGTAAGTATCTCAATCAAATAAGAACTTCTCTATTAAATTGAAAAAAAAAAAACTTAAAATTTTCTATCTAATCATACTCTAACCTATCTCATATATATAAAAAGCCAATTAAATAGTTACGCTCTCATGTAAAAATTTATAGAGAATTATATTATTTATTAAACTGGTCAGATAAATCATTTATTTAGTCAAGCACAAAATTGGTTGATTGCCTATGCCTAATGTCGTAGAAGCAAATAGTTGATCAATTCCATGCTTGGTTGAGTAACATAGTGGAATGTATATTGCAAGTCAAATAGCAAGCACATTCACCAGATTGGATGCAAGACTTGCATTTTGTTATCGGATTAGTGAAATCCAATTGGCAATTTTACACGTGAGGCCTCTCTTCATTTTACATTAGGAGAAGTGTCCGTCCTAAAATCTGATAAATGCTATCTATGTGATGCTTGAAAATTGGTGGCTACATGTGAGATCCATGCTACACTGTATTATATATAAAAATGTGAGCATAAATTATAGTATTTTGACCCATGAAACATAGGGAGAGGTCAGAAAATTGAAGACTATCAAATAAAAGACCTACTTCACACAAATATGCAAGTTATCACTCATAAAAATTTAGCAAAATTGTAACAGCTAGCAGATAACATATAAATTTACACCCTCTTGCCACTGCCACCACCCCCTCTGTCACGCCCCGACGCGGAATATCGGAACGTGAGGCAATTGCAAGTAAACGGGTACAGAGCGAGTACTGAACATCAAACCATTGGAAAAGAATAAATATTAAAGCAAATGCATCTCATTAATAATTCTTCAAATGTCTAGTTACAACCACTAATATCAGAGCTGATCTATAGGGCCCAATTACATTGAATAAAGTAAAAGACTAAACTTCAACTCTAATATAATACTAAGATGCTAGGGTACTCTTGACTTCACTCTTGGTCGTTCCCGTCCTCTTGAGTATAAGTATCTTCCTCTGTCTCAACTGAAAATACATAACCAATAGCGCAGGGTGAGCGATAATGCCCAGTAGGACTTAAATCTCAGGATCAAGCATGCTGTAATTGATTAATGTATTAAAAAGGCAGAATAACTAATGATAGAGCGAGAGAGTCAAGTAATGATAGCATATGATTGAAATAGCACAAGTTTCCAAATATAGCACAAGTGTCGAGTATAGCACAAGGGCAGGATGGCCATAGCACAAATAGCACAAAGTATAGCAATAGCACAACGAGTATAGTATAGCACTTTGATTGTCATTTAGATAGTCAAGATAGATAGCACTTGAGTGTAATGCCAAACACTCTGGTCATTTAACTCCCGCGGGCAAATAGCACTTTTGGGCGCACATCCCAGGACCTGACCAGGCCCTTTATATATTTCCAAGTATTAATTATATTGTTTATCTTTAGATAATCACTCAATGGCCAATAGAGAGTACCAAGAAATAGATGAGAGTACTAGATGAATAGATGAGATAGTAGAGAACATGAATAGATGAGCGAGTAGAGTATAGATGAGAGCTAGTGGTCATTGCGCATAAAACATCGAGTAAATGGGCGATAGTAACAGTTGCACAACACGCACCCTTGGTCTCGACAGTCAGGTGGAATTCACTACCCTTCCAATGGCTCCGTTGTGCATAGGTCTAGAGGTCTGACGTGATTCAAGATAAGCGCGAGATATTTCTAAGGCCGTTTGGATCTAATTTGTAGCAACCTGAATTTTTCGAAAAATAAAAATTCAATAATATAAAAAGAAAATTTATTAAATTAATTAGAAAATCAAAGAAAAGAGAATTAAATAAAACCTATTAAAAGAAAAGGAGTAATGGGCTTTGTTAAATGGACCCTCAAAATTTTATTGGGCCAAAATAGGGATTTTAAAAGGTGGAATAATAGGGAAATACCCTAAATTCGTAACTTAAATATTACAAAAAATATAAAAGGGGTAATAAAGTATTAAAATAAGTCGTTTAAGTTGTAATTGGATTCCTAAACCTACCCTAATGGGTTGGTCACAGATTTAGCTCCCATCCTAACCCAAATAGGAAGTGGAAAGCTTAGAAGGGTGATAGGAATTAGGAATTCTCGAAATTAATAATAGTTAGAGTCCTAATAAATAGAAATGGAGGAAGCATAAATACTCTCCTAAATCCCCCAAGGCTGACCCTAGCTCATTGCCAAGGGTTTCTAGATGTGGAGAGGAGGCCAAGGAGGGGGAGAATTCGTGGGGAGAAGGATCTCTCAAACCCTCAACTCGAGTTCATCAAGTTCTAGCCCTAGAAAGAAAAACAAGCCAAAGGTAGGCATTCTCACGAGCAAAAATCATAAAACTTCATCTGTAGATTGTTCCAATCATTAGGAACAAATGGCCTCTAGCTTCATATTTTTCCATCAAGCCAATCTCTTCTTCCTAATTTTTGAAGTTCTACAACTATCATGACCCGGAACCCTCTTCTTAATTCTTGCTCTCCATGTATATTGTACCCCATGCTCTCAAATTTTAACTGGAGATACTGATGATAGTTAGGCTTTGTTTGCCCCTGAAAGCTCTAATTATCATACACCATGATACTCAAATTAAATCTTTCATCTCAACTGTATACTGTTCTATGTTCTTCGTGAATGCACTTGATTGAACCATGTCGAAACCATGTTTGTTTTCAAATTCCTATTTACTGTAAGTACTCTTGCATGTCTAGAGTCGTTTAAAATTGTTTCATGAATTTTGCATCATCTGTACTATTTATTCTTCATTTTTGAACAACTCTGTGTCAAAATAAGGAAGGTTTGGACCGCAATCCCATGAACTGTCCTTTTCTCGCTCAGCTCAGGCACAGGACCTGAGAGCGCGATAGCCCGATAGGTCGCGTTCTCAGGGCCCGTCGCGATGCAGTCTGTCGCGTTCTGAACACGACAGGCAGCGCTATCGCGATCTAAATTTCTGACCTGATAGCCCGGTCGCGATCCATGAACAGCCCTGTCGCATCCTGATCTGACCCTGTCGCGACCCTTACTGGGGTACGTTGCGATCTGTGGTTTTTGCATGAATACCCATAATTTGTGATGCTCTAACTCTCTACAATGTCTATACTCTTTGTTAATAGTCACCAACGCAATAAATAAAACTGTTATAAATCAATATGAGTTTAATTGTTTAAAAACCATACAATTGATCTTGTCATATCTATGATTTCTTGTCACATGTGCACACAGTTTGAACCATCTATTATGGATTAACTTGGCATGAAAATATCTCATAATACATCGAATAATTTATTGCAAATATATTTTTTAATTTTCCTATTTTAAATGAACTTGTCTTTGTTTCTCGCGATGTTTTTGGAATACCGTCACCGACGCTCCACTATTCTAGAATTCCTCTAGAACGTCGAGCACTTGTTTCTCTACACACTTTTCTCTTGAATTGGAAGAACTCTCTGTCGGATATTCCTTCTGCCAAACTAGTGAATCTGTAACACCCCAGAAATTCAGTAATTGGAAAATTAGAAATAAATTGAAAACGATAAATTCAATATTAGTGAAATAGCAAAAAAACATATGTGTCATTATCGCACATACAAAAACCCATTTGAAAATTTCATAAAAAAAAGCTAGAACAACTCTAAATAATACTCCCTAATGACCCATGAAGAAATTCATGCGAAGGAAAATCGGAGGGTTCAAGTTTAAGGTGTTTTGTGACTGAGTATCGCAATCAGGGAATAAGTCGGGAAATCAATATCACGCATACTTAGGTGAGTCAGAAAATTAAATAAAAATCATAGATGGACTTCAAATAATATCCTCTAATGATCCATTAAGAAATTTGGGTCAATAAAAGTCATTTGGGGTATATTTAAGAGTTAGTGTGACTTATTATCGTAATTAGGAAATAAGTTGGACAACCCATTATCAAGTGTATAAAATGAGATCATAAACTAAATGAGAAATTTATGGTGCCAAACAATATGTGGGGATAGTTCATAAAAGAAATCGGATCAATGGACAACTTATGACCCATGAACAAATTCAAGTATGAAAATAGTAAATAAATAACTTCCGTATTATCAGAATGATAGAACTTACGTACCACTATCGTACATGAGAAAACACATCGTAAAATTCTGTAAAAATTATAAACCAACCCCAAATATTATCCCTAAGCATTCCACGAAGGAATTCGTGCAACGAAAAATCTGATTGGCTGAGTGTACGTCACACGTGACCAAGTTACCCGAATTAGGAAACTAAGTCAGAAAATTGTTAACGCGGAAAAATGTCACAACCATAAATAAAATAAATATGTTGGAAAGACTTCTAACATCATGTATTAGAGACCCGTTAATGAAATTGGGCCAATGGATTACATTTGGCCCAAGAATAAAAATTGGGACAAGAAACTACCCCCAAATTCGTACATGTAAATAGGTGGAGATTAGGGAGGGCAAATTAGGGTTAAAATTAGTGGTATTGGCCATGCATGGCAAGCCAAATCGTGGCCAAGTGTAATGACCCGACCTCCCGAACCCCCGCCAGGGACCCCGAAGCTCACGTCGCCACCCACGGATCTGAAGATCCGGAAGGGTTAGAAGAAATAGTCTAGTCAGATATGTACTGAATTTGAATAACAATAACAATATTTACATTATACAAAAGTCTGTACAACGTATCCCAAACAAAAGCACAGGTACAAGAGGAAAGGTGCAGTCCTTAAGGGGCATACCCCGAGAACTTGCAAAACATAACCCTCAGCTCACTCGGGTACAAGAGCTCACAACGCTCGCTATCACTGCTGCTGACAACAACACGGCGCCACAACCGCCTCTGCAACCCATCCGACACCGAGCTCCCGCGACGATGAGCCCCTAGCTGAAGGAAGTAGGGGGTGAGCCTCGCGAACAAGGCCCAGTAGGGATTACCAGTCCCTCACCAGCCAGAGCAGCAGGAACTCTAGAAACAGGAACTACCCTAGAAAGCTGTAAAGCGAAGAACACCTACAACATGGTACTACTAAGAAGCGGAAGAGAATAGTACAATGCCACAACCACCAACCAAGGTCGTGGCACACACACGACTCCCGCAGAAACCAACGGAGTCGGGCACAAAGTGGAAGCAGTGCTCAGCACACCTGCCGAGACCACGGAACAACCAAGTGAGAACGACGTCTCACCGCAAGAACGACCACCTCATACTTCTACATGGTCGAGGGCCCACAAGCAGAACCACCCCGAACACACCGCCAGGTCGGGAAGCTACACACGCCGGTGCCATCACGGGCTAGCACCCAAGAATCGGACCACGGAACTGAGAGAACACCGAAGCAGGAACCACCAGAAGCATGGGTCTGCCCAAGGCTAGACCAACGACGCCCACGGGAGCTAAGCATAGTAAGGCTAAAACTGTCGTGCAAGCTAGGGCAACAAGGAACACTCGGAAACGTCGTGAGGAAAACGTCGTCACAACAACAGCAACCAAGCCGCCACCTCTAGCAGCCAAGAGGGGGACCCGTAGTCCACGCGCTCTGCTCTCTAGCCTAGCTCCTGCCTCCACCCCCGTGAAGGGCGAGACAGAGCCGCCACAGAAACACACCAACTCACGCAACAACGTAGCCTGGCTAAGCTGCGGCCTCACACCTAGCACCACTACGTGGCTCCGGAACCAACGCAGAGAGAGGCAGTGAGACAATGGACTGTCTAGTCTGTGCCAGGAAAGCACTCCAAACCCCTCGGCGTCCCAGACCCAGACAAGAGAGCTCTACAAACGACTCAGCGCCGCTATCCAAACCTCATTTTCTCCTCAGCTCCAAAGTCCACTCATGTGGGCTGCCAACTCGAGCACACTCATAGCCCGGATACCTCCCTCAACGGGCTCCCGAGGATGGGGGTCCCAAGAAACAGAGACAACCTCTAAATCGGACAAGCCCTCAAGTGCCAAGCACCGGGCGAATAGAGAACAGGCGGGCCAACACAACAAAACCACGCCGAACTGCTGGCTTGTAACACACGACAAGCCCAGCGAATGAGAGGCACGCACGGACCCTCAAAAGGGTCATCGGCCAAGCAAACACGCACGAGTGAGACAAAACCTCATAGCACTACCAGAAGTACAGAAAGCCCGTCGCTCTGCTAACAATTGATCGACCGCCAGTCAATCGATTTTTAGACAGACGCGACCCTTTTGGCACCACTGCTAGGACACGGCCACGAAGGTGTCACCTTTGGTCACTGAACGCAGAGAGGCAACTAGCCACGTTCCTTACCGGAAGGTCCTAAGGGCAAAGCCTGCCCTGGGGCACATGTCGACACACAAACTGGCCACGGAAACCACCCGAGGCAGCAAAGGCACTATCGCGCCCCCATAGGCCATCGCGATACCATCGTGACGGGGAAGGGCGCTGCGACACCCACCCTGATGCCACGGGGCAGCGTGTCGCGACAGCCACCCTGTCGCGATGGGAAACTAGATCGCAATAGTGACCCTTATTGCGACCGCCAAGTGCGCCGCGATAAGGTCACGCCCGACCGGGGCGACGCCTCTACTGATCTCGCGACGCACCGTGTAGTCACGACACCAACAGGGAGGCAGCCCAACGGGATCCTCAATCCCGAGGTCGCCCACGAACCACAGACATGGACACATGGGGGAGGGGAGCATGGGGAAAGCAGTAAAGCTATCTACAAAACCCCGAGGGCTCCCGATCCATCCGGGTGGGAGAGGGCACAAGAAATCCCTACCTTTCACGAAGAACGAACCCACGAGGGGCCCTTCACGTCGGTTGGCCACCTCCTCCTCACTGCACGAACGCGCCACGCCGCCGCCACGAGCCCGCCGGCACCACCACGCTCTGATCGCCAGATGGGAGCCTCCCCAACGTCGGAGAAGAGGGGAAAGGGAAGAAGAGGAGAGAGAAGGGGAAGGGGTAGTCGGCCTGTGCCTTTAGCCCCCGGCACCCAGAACGCGACGGCCCGCCCCATCGCGTTACGACCCTTAACATGATGGGTCAATGGACCGCGACAAGAATGCACCCTACAAGGGCTCCACAACAACGCGACAAGCCGTACTGACACACTTGCCACCCTGACAGGCGTCAGATGACCGGACAGCGCAACACGATAAAACACTATCGTGACCCGTTGACTGAGCGCAACAGCAAGACGCGACAGAGAACCAGGGCGCGACCCACAAGCTCGCCGCGACATGGATGACTATCGCGTCGGGCACCCCTGATGCGACACCAACACATCACCCAGCCATAACGCGTCAGTGGCCAGTCATCCCACGACACCGGACAGAAGCCGGAAAACTGGGTCTTACATTCTACCCCCCTTAAAACAATTTCGTCCTCGTAATTGGGACAAGCCCAAAAGATCCCGAGGCATGAAATGAAGCACATGGAGCAAACGTAAGACCAGCGCAAAAAAACCACTAAGTCTCAACACGACTTCCTCATGGCAACAATCGCACAGCCAAACACGAGCGAAGCACACGAAGCCGGAAAACCAACGGCTCACCCAACGGGCTCCAAACACACGGGGGGAGCACACAACCGAAAACTAATGGCTCGCTCCAGCCACACGTGGGGCGCCCAAATGGAACGACAACTCCACAGGTGCCGAGCGATGCCAAATCTGGCACGAACAGCGGAAAACGCCAACTAAAAACTACATGGCTGCAGCCACCAACAAACCTCGCTGTTGGGACCAACCAATCAGCAACCCACTCTGTCGCTAGCAAGACCCGACAGAGGGCGTTGTTGCCGACAGCAACACAAGAAACGCCGGTCAGCAACTCACTCTATGGCCAGCAAAACCCGACAGAGCACACCGTTGCTGACAACCATAGAAGAACGACCTGAGATTTAAGCACGACACTCAGGGAACGACCTCACGCTACTAGAAGCAGCTAGACCCGACCACTAGTCCAACCGAGAGGCCACGCGAGCGACGAGAACCATAGCAACACCACGCTCGCGGAGGATCCACGACACACAGAACAACGTCCACTGTCACCACTAGGTCTCACCCAGACCTTCCTCGCGGTCCAACAGAGATAGCAAATGCACGCGAAGAACCCTCAACACGCAAAAACAACATCCACTGTCACCACTAGGTATCACCCAGACCTTCCTCGTGGTCCGACAAGGATACCTAACGCACGCGGAGCCACAAAAACTAGGAGTCACATGCTCCACAACGTGGCACACCGTGACGGAAGCACGGAAGACGTTTGAGGTCAAGCCAGAGCTGGACACCTCCCAACGTCGACAAACCACATGGTCGAGTACTAGCAAGCCGATAGACCTCACTGTCACCGAACGAACTGACAGAAGACTCCGCCATTGGCTTCCATACTCACCAACGCCACGCACAACCACACGGGAAGCAAAACAACCGTAGAGGTTGAGGGCAACATGTCGACCTCAGAGAGACCCAGACCGAAGCAAGGTACCACAACCGAACACACTCGCTCTAAAAGCGAGAGGGGAAACCTGGACACAGGTCACGACCAAAGCCTGGCGTACCACCGATAGGGCTTACTATACAAGGCAAAGCAGCAACCCCATAGCAGAAATGGTACGACCATAAGACTCAGGCTAGCACACGTGTCCCAGAGGTGGAAAACTCGACGCCTCCAACACCGAGCAAACTCGTGAAACAACGCACGAAGCACACGAACAGACACATGGCACAACACAGGGTGCTATAACAAGCACCGGGAGCTAACCAAGGTACAACACAATACACCAGGGATCTAGACGGCACAAAACCGAAATGCTCGAGCACGAGCACACGGTGCTACCACAAACACCAAAAGTAAACAAAGTGCAACCCAGGTGCACCAGTGGCTAAAGCAACACTACGGCTAACAGGATGGACTCTCTAGAGGAGGCCTACCGAAAGCCACACGCCAAGAACCGCAAGCCTGAAAGAGCGCAACAGGCCACATCAGCCCCAGCCCTTGAGGCACAAAACACGAAGCATCGGAGAAAACACTCATGGCACAGCACACACAGCGGCACCAACGGCCCGAGACGACACATGCCCCACCGAAGGGGACTCTCTACCAGAGACCCACAACGGAAGCACACGGAAAGCCGACTGTAGACTGGGATTTCCGCATCCCTTTTACGGAGAGGCGAAAAACACGGGTCCACACAAATCGAGGTAAAAGATGGCGAGAATGGGAAGATTAGAATACTATATGAAAGATGACGAAAAGACAATAAACAAAATAAATAAATAAAAACAAGCCGTGATCGCCAGGTACAACGCGGGTACCGAATGGAAAACGGGACGAGAAAAGGAGGGTACCTTTTCGCCCGTTTAAAATAGCGATATTTGCGGCATGGGTTCCACCTCATCCTTCCACCGGCCGGCCGGCCGGCGAAGGAGATTTGGCTCGTACGGTTACCTGACACAGAAAACAAGAAAAAGACAATGGAAGGAGGTCAGACTATGCGTGTAGTAAATGAACACAATAGAAGAAAGACAAAAAGGACATTAAAAAGGTGTAAACACACCTCTTGGGGACGGAAAGAAAAACCCCTAACTAAAAACGGAACAGAAAATATGCCTGTGTGTGCGACGTGTATTATCTAAAAGGGGGGAGGCCCACAGAGGGAAGAGAGATGGCGAGGAAGCTGCTTCTAGACAGTCGGGATGACGACGTCTCCACGTGTGGATCGGAACAGATGATCGTCCGGCACTCCGGAACGTCGCGTACAGCACAACGGAACTTTTGGAAGACCGGAAACAGAGGCGTCGCGCGTGCAGGGCTTCACCGTTGGGGAGATGGAGACTCTCTCTCTCTCTAGATTCTCTTTCTCTCTCTTCATTTCTCTCTACAAAAAAACCCCCGGTCCCTCTCTCTCTAAAAATCCTCTCTCCCATAAACCAAATGACCAACCTCCTGGAAATGGGGTTCTGCGTGAAGTTTTAATGCTGGGCGAAATCGCGTCGAGAACAGCCGCCGCATTTAAAGAGGTTAAACTCGTCGGCCAGACTCGGCGTGATTAACAACCGCCTAATGTCCCATCAGCTTGCCAAAATGTGATGATTACGGTGCGCAGCAACGATAATAATCGCGTTGGCTACAATCACCGCAATTTAAAAAGTCAAATTGATTTGACAGGCATGACCGCATTCAGGTTCAAAAACGCGTCCACTCAAGGCGTTGCGTTTTGCCAACCGCCTCTTCTTTGGTGCGCTGTAGCTGGCGGTTCGAAAACGCGGCGTTCTGACTAGTCGCAATTATACTTTTGACACCGTTCTGACACCTGACAGCGTCATGGTGTGCACAGGCGGCTAAGAATCGTGTCGTACAGACCCGACGCGTTTCTATTTGAAAACGTGGCTTCCGCCGTGCGTCAGAACGTGCGTGCTCTGACACAGCCGTGAAAGTTGACTTATAAATCGCGGCGGGATTGGTGGACGCCATTAAACGTCGGTTATCCAGTGCGCTATAAATGCGATAATAAAATCGCGTCGGCTCAGACCGCCGCATTCATAGCGCCACAAAAGGCGTCGGCCGTCCTGGACGCGATTTCAAACAGTGCCCAGATCCCTTTTCCAGGATTTTTTGTGATATTTTCTAGCTTTTCTAAAAAACCCTAAAAAACCCGAAAAAAGTAGGAAAATAGGAAAATTACTTAAAGTGTTAACTTAAGACAGTCACTTTTGAGGCATTACAGTGCAACCTGAAACTTGTCCAATTTTGGGAAAATTGGCGTGTCTACAGATGCCTCGCCTTGGCATTTGCTTTGTAAGGGAGTGGAGCGGAATGACGCGAAATGAAGTAAACAAGGTGGCGTGAATGAAGCGGAGTGAAGCAGAACAACTGAAGAGCAAATGCCAAGGTGTAATGAGACACGCCCTATTGCGGCTCACGATTGGAGTTGTTCGTTGGTTCACAATAAAGCTGTTTTTTTGGAAAAATCCTTTGGAGAGAAAATTCATCAATCAAAGATAAGTAAAGTAAAAGAAAAGACAAAGATCAACTTCTAGCGTTGGGGAAGTACCTAATGGACATAATCCATTAGGTTTCACCATCATGGGGTTGCCTGGCCAGGTGGATCTTGGAAAGTAAAGAAAATAAAATGACAAGGATCTGAGACAGATGATCTTTTCTCCAAAAGAAGATCTTTAAACAACAATATAGTGAACAAAGTACTAGACTCTGAGTGGAATGACTCGGGTTGCTTTGGCATTGACGGACCAAGTGACTATCTTTAATTAACATTTCAAGTAATTTCCTTATTTCTCCTGTGTGATGTATGCTAGGCGAAAAGAAGAGAAAAAAATTAAGCAAACCAAAACATATAATTATCAAGGATAATATTGTTGTACTCCAGGGGTCAGGATACCAGAAGGAACCGTCATCCCCCCACAGTGTAAACGGCCTATCCTTGAAGGCAAGAATTCTCTGGAATCATCCTTGTTTTTGGCAGTGAAGGGGAACTCAAACTCCAGATTCATCAGGCCTTCAAGGTCCTTGATGTGCTCTAATAAGTATACTGTAAAATAAAATGCACTGTACATAACATCGATGGAGGCTGTTGAGGATATTCATGTTCCTGCAACGTGGCAAACATCTCGAATCCTGTACTTAGACAGCACAAAACATATTAGTTCACAAAAAGCATAGCAGTTAAAAATCGCGTCTAGTATGCCGGACGCCTTTAAGCATGTAAATCGCGACGACTGTTGTGGACGCGATTTACAAGCGGGAGCTAGAACTCAAAATTTTCACTTTTCTGCCTTTTTGGATGCAAGGGAGAGTGGGGATGCTTCTAGACATTGGGTGAGTCACCCAAACCCACTTTTTCAACACCTCTTCCAAACCCTTTCACACATCAACCCCCATACATCCTCATCCTCATTCTCTCACTTACCCCCCTCACACTCACTCTTTCTACCCCATGGCTCTAAGAGGAAGAAAGGAAAGGAGATTGGTGGAAATGGAGCATGGTGGCCCTTCTTCCTACAAGGGATCAAGAGGGGGCAATTTCAAAAGGTTGAGTCAAGTGGATGGCCACATAAGTAAGCTTATTGAAGCTAATGTGGTAAGTAGACTTGATTTACTTTAGCTTGGTGTTGTGCTTTTTTAAGCTTGATTAGCGTGTTCTTGACGTTCTTATTAACTCAACTCTTGTAATTTGAAGGATTACCCACCCTTCCCGGGGAACCGACGCTTCATGCGTCTGCCATGGCTCCAGCAACTTACCTCGAACATCACTCTAGGCATGACCAACGTTCTCAAACGATGGGCAATCAATAACCTTGCGGTTCATGCAAAGAAGTATCACGAGGTACATCTCGATTGGGCTGCCATGGGAGCATTGGTTGAGGTATGGCATCCCCAAACCCAAACTTTCCTCTTCAAAAGCTTTGAAGCGACTATTCTCTTGGAAGAGGTCGAGGTGTTTCTAGGCCTCCGGCGGATGAAGCAAGGTGACGAAGATGAAATGATGATCGCACCGAGACATTACACCAGCAAATCTGTTCTTGAAAGCTTCATGGATGCAAGAGTGGCTTATGAAATACGCACCGACAAAGGCATCCACCTTCAAAAGCTGGCGGTTTGGATGATGCGGGAGCTTGGAGAAGCTGAAGATGATGAAGATTTGGAGCGGGCGATGAAGGGCTTCGCCATCTGCGTGGCGGGTGCAATCCTCTTCCCATCAGCAGACAACGTACTAGAGCCGGATCAGTCGGGGGCAGTATGTGCCATTTGGGAGGGTGAAAGATTAGGACCGGCTGTCCTCGCCTTCCTTTATAGTGGATTAACAGCGTCAAGCCTAGGTAGGCCCCTGTATGGATCTATGCTATTATTTACATGTTGCACTGACCTGCACTTGAAATTCCATTTGAGCAACGAGGTTTCCACCTCGTCTCGGATCTTCTCCAAAAGTCCGCTGAAGCATTTAGACAACATTATTGGCCTAGAAGGACGAGTAGCAAACCGCGCGTCACAACTGAAGACTCGAGTGGATTGGCGCGAGTATCTCCGAGATATGCCCGAAGAAGCGTTCAATCTGATCCCGGCACCATTCCCGAATCAGGAGTTGAGGAGTAGGATGGCGCCCGGTGTGGATCTCCGCTTGATCAGGTCATCGGAATTCGTATTATACAACCCACACCGATGCTATCCCCAACTCAGGCTCGCTCGGCGCGTGTTCGAAGGGCCGTCTCACATCACGCCCATCAAACATCGGGAGCTCGGCACCGACAATGACGGCAAGGAGGCAATCACAATCAAAGCCCTATGGAAAGTATGCAACTTTAGGAGGCCGGCTCCAAGTGAGAGGGAAAATGAGAATGAGAAGGGGAACTATGTAAGGGGTTTAAGAAAACTCTGATCTTCAGAGAGTGTGGTCTCAAAGGAGTTTGTAAATATTGGGACAAGCTGTAAATAAATAAATGTCAAGCTGTGCTTGAGTTGGCAAAAGGGGTGTCAAAGTGCCTGATGTTGAATGGTTTCTTGAATGACATGAAATCATAGCACAACAACTCAAAAGTCTTGCTTGAAAAATTGTTCTGCTGGAACACCGCAGGAAATCACGTCTAGGACAGTCGTCGCCTTCATTACATGTAAAACGCGTCCAGAAGAACTGCCGCGTATACTTTAAAATGTGACGCTTATTACAGATGCGAATAAGGAATCCTCAAAATCTGTGCATGCAGAGCACGTACAACTGTCATCATTACTTCTGAATCGCGACGACAAGGACCGCTGCGTATCAAAATTTTAAATTTCGCACCCCCTGACAATTCTGTCAGGGGTTATGATGACTTCTGAATCACGGCGTACAGGGCCGACGCCTGTATTTGTGGAAGTTCAAAATCCGTGTCGGCCGTAATGGACGCGGTTCAGGATGCTTCTAAAATGCGGCAGGAAGTAGGGATGCCTTTACGATTCACAAATCGTGGCGCCTGTACTGGACGCGATTAACGACAGTTTGAAAGCCGTCGTGCGCCTTCTTCCCCGGTGCTCTTCCTCTTTCTCTCATTCCCTCTTGCTCTCGCTCCCTCATCTTCCTTCCTCTCTCAAACTCTCACCCTCAACTCTCTCCTCCCTCTCTCACTCTCTCACCCCGATGGAGAAAAGGATGGTGGTGAAGCGGCGGCGGGGTCCGACAGAGGAAACGCCGGCCTCCTCGAGCGGAGGCTCGACGGAGGCGGCCGTCGGCACCGAGCTTGCGCTCGTGCCGACGGCGGAGGCAGGCGGCGATGATGGCGCAGAGGGGGCGGCGACGGGCGGCAATGGTGGCGCTCCGGAGAAGATGGCGGAAGCGGCGGCCAAGGAGGAGGAGGGGCCGTGGGTGGCCCGGCGGCGAGGGCAGCAGGGACGGGACCTCCCGGCCCGTCCGGACTCGGTAAGTGCTCCCCCCCCCCCCCCCTTTTCCTTTCCCATGGGTGAGAGACGGACAAGAGAGGAGGGTGCGGGTGCCGGGCGCCGGGAAGAAAGGGGGCAAGAATCACGTCGAATCCAGACGGCGCGATTCTTGTCCTCAAGTCACGTCGCCTCTAGGTGTCGCAATTTTAAACTAAATCGCGACCAGAGTAGTGGATGCTTTTTAGAAGTTGAATCGCGACGGCTGTTCTGGACATGATTCAAGCCAGAAGCGATTTTCAGCTTAGCTTCTTGACAGTTCTGACCTTAGATTTCTTGTATTTCAGGGCATAATACGGCCGCGGACGATGTGGCCCTTGGTTGCGGTGGCATACCAAGGCCTCCCGGATTTCTAGAAGGAGAGGGTCTAGGAGATGGGCTTCGGCTCGATCTTGGAGATCGAGCCGTTCTTCATTGACCCCCCGCTCATTCAGGCAATTAGGGAAAGGTGGGACCGGGCCAGCAGAGCATTCCTCTTCCCGTGGGGGCACATGGTGCCCAGTCTAGAGGATGTGGCCCGCATCACCGGGCTGAGGGTGGATGAGGAGGAGGTGACAGGGGTCACCTACGCGGACTACACCGACTTGGCACAGGACCTCCTTGGTTTGGAGCCCCACGGAGATGACCTCGGTGACCGGAGGGTGGTCAGCCGAGTAATGCTTTTAGGGTCATTGGTGCTGGCCAAGGTGAGGCAGCAAGCAGACGAGCTCCTGCCAGACTTCGTGGAGCGGGTAGCAGGGCTTGCCAGGGCAGCGTACGGCCAGGACCGGACGGAGACGTAGAGGGTGGACAGGGACCTTCGTAGGTTCCTAGTATTCTTCTTCGGCAAGATGTTGTTCACCACCAAGATTGACGGCATCCACTGTCGATTTTTGGAGATACTAGGAGACCTGGGGGGGGTAGGCAGGTACGCCTGGGGTGCTGCGCTGCTGGCGCACACCTTCGCCGACCTTTCTACTGGCACCGGATGAAAGACCACTGTGGGTGGATTCACGCCCTTTCTTCAGGTATGGTTTAAAATTTTAAACTCCATCTTGACTTATCTTTAAATTTCTTGCTATTTTGAATTTGTTAATGACATTGTTTAATTGTTTGCAGGTGTGGAGTTACCATTACCTTCCGCTGGGTAGGGCGACGGTGGTGCGCCCAGACGCTGTCCCGCTCGCATGGAGGTGGCTGCCGCTGGTGAGCACGGCCACTTACACCTTCCAGCTGGAGATCCCCCGCCAACATGTCCGAGATTTCCCCGCATTTCATATAGGCTTCCTCACACATTCTTCCTTTAAGCTTAAGCATTATTTTAAATTGAAATTGGCTAATCGATGCTTGTGCAGGTGGTGTGGGAGCCTTATGCAGACCAGAGTGATGTCGATCAGCCCTGGGTGGTGAGTGGATGACCTCTGTTCAGGCGGGACATTTGGGTCCATTGCCTGAATGAGATTGAGCCACTCCGCCTTCGGCTGGCGGCATGCACTCTGGGACTGCACCAGAGGTGGTGTGAGGAGACGGAGCCCCGGGGATTGGCAAAAAGACACGCGGAAAGGCCAAGACAGTAGATTGGCGTACCCGCTTCCCCAAGCAGTACGCCGACTGGCAGCGCGGAGGCCAGTTGGTAGAGTCGGACGCCCCGGACAGCATTGCATACCTGCGACGTTTCCAGGAGGAGTACGGCCATCGTGATTTCATCAGGCCGCAGAGGGTATGCAATTCTAAACCTGAATTATTTTAATTACACAATTTACAGCATACCTTATAATTTACACATGTGTACAGGATGGGAGGAACACCCTAATTGACCAACTGCAGGGGCAGCTGGCGAGCACAGAGGTGCAGCTGATCGAGGCACACGTGGCTCTCGAAACATTGGTAAGTTCTTAAAGAAGTACATACCTTTGCTTTGTTTAACTTACCATGTACTGACATCCTTTTGCCTTACAGCGGGCCGCACAGTTGACGAGTGAGCGTGCCGACACAGCGGTTGCCTCTTCTAGTAGGGGTGCCCCAGTTCTGGAGGTAGCGTCCCTCCAACAACAATTGTCCGCGGCGGTGAAGCGTGCTGAGCGTGCTGAGTGTGACCTCCTGGCACGGGTAAGCACTTTAAATCAGATAATCATTCAAAATGTTTCTTTGTGCAGAGTGAGGAGCTTCGGGATGCCCTGGCCCGTGAGATGGACACGACTGCTGAGCTGACGCAGTTGCGGTCCCAGGTGACCCAGCGGGAGCCCGAGCTTCCTCGGGAGGTGGCTGAGCTGCAGGCGTTGCTGTCACTGGAGCACCGTGACTTGGAGAGGCAGCAGGCCTGCTGGGAGCAGGAGCAAAGCTGCTGGGAGTTAGAGCGCCGTGACCTGGCGCAGCAGTGCCTAGAGGCGAGGACTAGCCAGGGGGTCGCGGAACGTCTGCTGAGGGCGTCCGAGGAGAGGTACCGGCGCAAACGAGAGCGCGCGAGAGAGTAGGGACATGCCAGTGCCTATTCAGAGAGCATCATTGCGACTTCCTCTCAGTACGAGAGGAATGTTCAGGACGTTGCAGCGGCACAGCGTTCGACCGGTTCTCGGGCACCGATGGGGCCTCCTGCCTTACCCACTGCTGTCGACCAGGGCGAGGCGGAGAGCAGCCGTCAAGCTGGACCTACAGAGGGAGGCGATGAGAGTCAGTCTGCCTTGCCTTGACGTTGTACTTTTTCTTTTACCCTTTTTATGATGTCGTGCCTGATGAGGCACTTTGATATATTGTACTCGGGTCCGACTCCCGTCTTTAGCCGTATATATATATACATACCTTTGTGCCTTTGCGACTTGGTGCCTGAAATACACTGAACAAACAGGTTAAATGTATGTTCTGACTCTACCCCTTGCATAAAAATACTGTTTGACTTAATGAATTGGTCAAGGGGCTAAGCCTTTATCAAAATAAGGCAAAATGAAAGATAGACAATTAAAAAGCGTATACCAAAAAAGAACAAAGACATTGGTGTGTTTACAAAATATACAAGCATAGTGGGGATATACAATAATTGAAAATTTTGTTTGAATTTTGAAGAAGATGTTCGATTTTTCTTTGGATTTTTTGAAAAAAAGATATTTAATTTGTTTGGATTTTCTAAAAAATATATGCAATTTTCTATTGAGTTTTTTTTTTTGAAAATATGTGATGATTTTTTTTCTCTTTCTTCTTTTTTTTGTTGTTTTTTTTGTTGTTTTGGGGTTTTGGAATTGTCAAAATTTTTGGATTTTTGGATATATAATTGTTTTGGGTTTTTTGGGGATATTAAATTTTTTTGGATTTTGGGGATATTCAATTGTTTTTTGGGTTTTTGTTTTTTAGGATATTCAATTGTTTTTGGGTTTTGGGGATATTCAATTTGTTTTTTGGGTTTTGTGGATTGCGTAGCACTCTAATCATTCAATTACTTGGATGTCACTTTTTAAAAGTCAATTAACAATCCCTAGGTGTGTCTAGGCAGAGATCAGACGTGCTTAGAGGTGCCTTGACCTGAGGTGGCTTTTGGCGACATCCTCTTTAGTTGATCGTTGCCTTGCCTAGGCGCTAAGACAAAGTGCTAAAAGAAAAATAGAAGAATTTTGGGAAGTCTGCTAGTAGACTAAATGACCGGGGAAACAGTCAATCGCTTGCTCTTATACTTGATAAGGTTCGAATTTGCTCTTGGCCTTTTGGGGTTTAAGCATGCTTACGTTCGGGTCACTTTGAATCTCCGCGGGGACTTTTCCCTCTTGACATGCTTTTCTATCTGACTTGGCCTATTTTTGGCTCTTTTGTTGGATCTGGATTTAGATTTAGATTGATCCTTTTCTTTGCCCCCCCTTTTTTTCCTTGATGAATGCCCTTTGAGTTTTTGAACAGTCTCATGAGGTCAATCCCTCTGGTCTTTCTTTCCTACTGGCAAACCGAATAGAAGATAAAATGGACAATGTCTTAGTTTGTAGGCTCAACATTGATCTTCTTTTGGATTTTGCTACCTCTAGCCCTCTCAGGTAGGCGTGTAAGTGTGTGAATATCTCATCTCTGCCTAAACGCACCAAGAATAGAAAAGAAAAATGAAAAATGACACCTCCTTTCATTTATGGGTTTGTGTACCATGCAATTTTTTCTATGGATAACTAAGGGTAGTATCTCTTGAGGTGGAGAACATTCCAAGGGTGGGACAGTTCCTCACCTTCTGCATTGACTAGTCTATATGCATTCCCTGGATATGCTTGTTTAATGACATATGGTCCTTCCCAATTCGGTTGAAGCTTTGATCTGGGACCACCAGGTTTTATGAAAACTCTTTTAACAACCATTTCGCCGACTTTAAACTTTCTCTCGATCACTCGCTTTTGATAAAAACGTGTTAGTTTGTTCTGATATGCTCTTGTGTGCTCGGCGGTAGCCAATCGTCTCTCATCTAAGAGCTCTAATTGTGCTAAAAGTGACTCACGTCGCTCATCAATTGACAATTCCTTGTCAAACTGAACTCTTAATGAGGGAATAAGGAGCTCATATGGCACCACTGCCTCCATTCCGTACGTGAGATCAAACGATGTCTGCCCTGTGGGGGTACGGATTGAAGTGTGGTAGGCCCATAGGGCTTCTACAAGCTTTTCCGGCCAGTCTGAGAATTTATTAGCCTCACACATTTTCTTGATGATTTTAATTAAAGTTTTGTTTGTGGCCTCTGCCTGGCCGTTGCCTTGCGGATAGTAAGGAGATGAATGATGCAATGCAATCTTATACTTGTTGTAGAGGTCACGGAGTTCTTGAGAGATGAATTGCGGTTCATTGTCGGTGATCATGGCGTCTGGTATGTCAAACCTAGTGATGATGTTCCTCATGATGAACTTGCAAACGGTTGTTGCTTTGATCTCTGCATATGCTTCAGCTTCTGCCCACTTGGTGAAGTATTCCGTCGCTATAAGAATAAAAGACTTGGTTTTGTTCTGGGAATTAGGATCACCAAGCGGGCTGATGATATCGAAAGCCCACATAGAAAAAGGCCATGGTGAGAATACTGGGTGAAGTGAAGAAGAGGGAGCATAAATTTTGTCGGCGTGCAGTTGGCACTTGACACACCGGCGGACAAAGATAGAACAATCCTCTTCTAGGGTTGGCCAGTAAAAGCCTTGTCTATGAATCTTCTTAGCAAGCATTTGGCTATTTACATGGCCTCCACAAACACCTGCATGGGCCTCTTCAACAACCCTCGGAGCCTCATCTTCATCTAAACATCTGAGCAAAACTCCAGAGAATCCTCTTCTGTAGAGCGTATTCCCAATCACTGTGTATTTTTAAGATATCCTCCTTATAGCCTTCCTTTCCTTGCAGGTGGCTTCTGAAGGATACGATTGATCTTTACAATATTCTGCTATCTCAAAATACCACGGCTTTTCATCTTCTTCCAATTCTTCTTCAAGCTCTACCAACATAATCTCCCTTTTGCTCCGCCTTTCAGCAACATCTAACACTTTTTCCTTAATCCAGAGGAACATAGGATCTAAAATAAAGGGGATCTGAATGCTGTCAGCATCTCCAGGATAACACATATTCATGGTCGCACCAACTGTGGCGAGGGCATCAGCTAGGAGATTCTGGTGACGAGGGACATGGATAAAAACAAGCTTGGAAAATAACTTGGCATAAGTTGATGCAAGTTCTTGATATGGCTTGAGCTTAGGATCATGAGTGTGATATTTGGTAAGCACCTGGCGAAGGATCAGTTGGCTATCACCTACAACCCGCAGACGAGTGATATCATAAAAATGGGCGAGATCCAAACCGGCCAACAAAGCTTCATATTTAGCGATGTTGTTGGTGGCGGGAAAGTTTAGCTTGTAGGCTCGTGAAATGGTGACACCTTCAGGGGACAACAAAGCCACTCTAATACCTTTTCCATAAGAATTCAGTGCCCCATCGAAATACAATGTCCACATGAGATTGGGTGAATTAAGGGACATTAATTCTTCATCCGGGAGCTCCGAACAGACTGGATCAACTCGAGGCATTGGGTGATGAGCAAGGTGTTCGGCTATTGCATAGCCTTTGATGGACTTCTGTTGAATGTAGGTGATTTCAAATTGGGAGAGAAAGCTTTGCCAGCGTGCTAACCTGTCAGTTAAGACATATTTTTGAAGCAGGAATTTGATAGGATTCATTCGAGCAATGAGATGGACTGTATGGGCAAGGAAATAATGTTTCAATTTCTGAACTACCCATACAAGCGCGACACAAGTTTTTTCCATTGTATTGTATTTCTGTTCGCAGGGGTTTAGCAGCTTGGACAAGTAGTAAGCTGCTCTTTCTTTGCCTTCTTCATCTACTTGTGCTAGAACAGCTCCTACAGAATCTTCTAGAACATAAATATAAAGAATGAGAGGCTTGCCTAGTCTTGGCGGTCTTAGGATGGGAGGATTAGTTAAATAGTCCTTAAGCTCATCAAATGCCGCCTGACACTCCTCATTCCAGCAAAATTCAACTCCCGACTTGGTGAGGTCGTAAAAGGGCCTACACTGTTGTGAATGTTGGGAGATGAATCGGCGAATATATTGCAGCCTCCCGATTAATCCTCGGACTTCTTTCAAATTCTTGGGAGGAGGCAACTCTTTTATCGCCTTTGCTTTATCAGGATCGATCTCTATGCCTCTCTTGCTCACAATAAACCCTAAAACTCTTCCCGCCGACACACCAAATACACACTTCTTGGGGTTCATTTTTAACTGGTATTCTCTGGTTCTTTGCAAAACCTTGGCTAAAACCCTAGCATGCTCAACTGCTGACTTTGACTTCACCACCAAATCATCTATATACACCTCTAAAAGAATGTGGATCATGTCATGGAAGATGGCCATCATAGCTCTTTGGTAAGTAGCTCCGGCATTTTTTAGCCCAAATGGCATGACCACAAAACAATAAGTTCCCCAAGGTGTAGTAAATGAAGTCTTATCTTGATCTTCTTCAGCCATCTTGATTTGATTGTATCCTGAGAAACCATCCATAAAGGACAGAGTCTTATAGCCAGCTGTATTATCAACAAGAACATCAAGATGGGGCAGAGGAAAATCATCTTTCGGACACGCGCGGTTGAGGTCCCGAAAATCAATACAAATCCTGACCTTTCCATCCTTCTTGATAACCGGGACAATGTTTGCCACCCAATTAGGATAAAGTATGACTTTAATAAATTTGGCTTTGTGGAGCCTGTCAACTTCATCTTTCATCTTTAAAGCTATCTAAGGGTGGAAACGCCTTAACCATTATTTAATCGCAACAGAACCGGGCTTGAGAGTAAGATAATGTTCTACTAAAGTGGAATCTAAGCCGGGCATATCTTCATAACTCCATGCGAAAATGTCCTTGTATTGTCTGAGAACCTCTACAATTGCCTCTTCTTCTGCTGGTGATAAATTGGTGCTAACGAGGACAATCTTAGGATCTTCTTCGGTTCCCAGATTGATTTCCTTAGTAATTTCTTGCACAGCTGGCGATGGTTCATCAAATCTTTTTAAACCACTTGCAAAAGCATCTGCTTCATCCTCAAATTCCTCATCACCTTCCTCAACTGGGTCATTATCATCCATGAACTCGTAGACCCCAAACCCATCATCAAATAAGCATGTTGACTGCTTGTATTCTAAATCTGGCAATTGCATAGGATGTTTTATGAATTCTGGGATAGCTAGACATGCTTTTCACCTACAAGCTAGGCTTGCTAGGTAACGGTGTGGGATCCTTCTTCCCTTGGATTTCTTTTCTAGACCTACCCTTAGTTTATTATTGTCTAAACTAGAAGAATTTACAGTAGCAAAGGAAGAATCCCGTAAAGGGGTGACTGGAGAAGAATCTACAAACGGAGAGGTAGTAAAAATAGGATTCTGCTGAGGGGAATTAGGAAAAGCAGTAAAGAAAGGGTCCTTCGAAGTGGAAGGCAAAGAAGAATTTACACCAACATTCCCTTTCGGAGGTAATGGATTAGGGAAAGCAGTAAAGGAAGTATCCCCGGAGGGATAAGGTAATGAAGAATTTATAGTGGCATCTTCCTGTGAGGGAAATGGATTAGGGAAAGCAGCAAATGCCCCTTGTGTGGAAAGGAGCGGTGACTCGGTCTGAGGACCTGAGGGAAGTGACTGCGTGACTGGAACGCAGTCGGAGGTGAGGAAAGAAGTTTCCTCAAACGAAATGGCGGGGTCATCCATTGCAAGACTGCTCACTTGGGAACCCCGGAAAGCCCCTTCTCTTCGTGAGTAAGAGAAGAAAAGGGACAACACAATTAAGCAAATAGGTGGTGGAAGGAAATCACAAAGATTTGAAAACATAGAAGGAAGCAAGCAGAAGGAAAGAGATAATGCTTTAGAAAATCAAGGTGGGCGTAGTGCCTAAGAAGAAGGAAGAGGACGCATGTTTGATGGACAATGTGCGTCTAACGACCTTCTGGAAACAGTTTGACCACTTCAAGGAGGCTTGAAGGAAATCGTCAAACGAGAAAGCTGGGAAGGGAGAGCAGACCCAGAGGACTCCGAGATAGAGGAAGCGGTGGCCTGCTCTGGAATCTGTAAAGAAACTGCAAGATAGGGCATCTGAGCCCTGGGGATGTTGAATGTAGAAGATAGATTTCCAGATCTGTTCCACTTTGTTTCAAACTCCCCGATCTTGGCCCTTTTAGACGGTGCTTGATTGTCAGTTGCCCAAAAAATATCACGAGACAAACAATATGCTGGGTCAGATGAGGTGGCTGCCGGCTGTGAATCACCTGGCTGCAAGGGGCCTAGCCTAAAATGTTCATGTAAAGCCCAGGCAAGAGGTTGCAGCGGTGATTGCTTGGTCTTTCCTGGCACATAACCCAATCCGACCATGATTTTCCTTTTAAAAGCATTAACAATGCCTGTTCTGCCTTGCAACTGTACACCCAGCCCCTTGCCTGGTTGGTAGCCCATCCCTTTCATCATATGCAGACCTTTCTTGGTAATGATCTTGGTGGGGTTAGCAATTTGAATGGGTGGATTGCTTGGGCCCGGATACTTGCCTAGTATGCCTTGCACTGACATCAAGGGCTGGTTACTGGGCCAGATAGCAGGAATTGAGTTGTTTGTCATGGCATCGACCTCAACAGTTGTAGTACCCTAGAATTCTCTTGAATTTATTCTGTACATTGTTTGTTTATTTCTGCATATTTTGAATGATGTTGTGTGTAAGAACTAGGCGTCAAGATCATTTGACGTTAAGACTTGTAAGCGGCAATATCGTATGCTATTTATATGATGTTAACGACAACAGGTATTGACGTTAGTAATTTTTCTGAATTATTTAATTATGGGCAAGACTATAAACGACATCATCGATGGATGTTTATATTTGGGGTAGACGACAACCTATGTTGACGTTAAGCTGACTTGCCTGTTTTTGGGCTTTCCGTTCCGGATTAAGGAGATCGGCCGTTTCGGGAAGGTTTTAATGAGCTGATCCGATGCGTTTAGATCCGAGGGTCAAGATTAGGTTTCGCCTTTGCTTGAGAGGTCTTTATAAGACCAGATCTCATGGATAGAAGAGGTTTTACTCTGGTTCTAGAGGAAGAAAAAGAGGGCCAAGGAAGGGATTTTGCAGAGCGATCTGGTGCTGGTTCATGCGGATCGGAGGCTTCTTCACCGAGGAGATGCATAGAACTTCTTAACCAAAGGCTCATCCAGGCGGAGGAACTACATCGGAGGAGGTTTTGGATCGCTTGAAGGCGGAGGAAAGAACTGTCTCCCTGGCGAGACGGGCTTCTTCGAGCTCGGATTCGACACTCCATTAGGAGGGATTAAGGCAAGTTGCATGGGGGATTAGTTTAGGATATGTTATACTACGTATCTAACATTTTTCTGTATTTTTAAAGCATGAAAACAACCTACGGGAAGGGTTAGAAACGCCGTTATTTCATGCAGGTTTTCTGTGTTTTCTGTGTCTTAGAACTAGACGTCCAGGGGTATTGCCGTCTATATCCTATAAACGGAAATATCGACTGCCGTTTAGTTCGTCCGAATTTTATGTATTTTCTGTCTTTACTATATGTAAACGGCGCTATGTGCCGCCGTCGGTTTGTGTTAACGGCGCTATGTGCCGCCATCTATAATTACTTGACGACAACGTATGTGGACGTCTACTATAGTAAACGTCATACCAATTGACGCCGAGTTTAACAGAATCATGTATTTCCAGAAATCTGAGTGAATTTGTTTAAATGTATAATTTATGAATGTATGTGTTTCAACCATGTAATATTAGAGCATGTTATTGTTATATTATGGACTTCTATTGCTATAATGTACAGGTTATGTATATATATGTATTGTTGAACTTGCATAATTACATGGCAACAATCAATGTTAAGTTAGCAAAAGATAAGTACGATGGTTTAAAGGAGAGCATGTTGATTGATGTCTAAATTACTGCGATAGATAAATATGTCAGTAATCCCTGTTCCATATGAAAATTATGAACTTTTCTCAATATTGAACCATGTTAGTTAGTTGATTTAATAGAGTTAATTTCATGAAAAATAGTTGCAGAAATCAGAAAATTATGAAATTTGGCATGTACATTGTAATTCCTGATTTCGAATTTCTGTTAAAATTTCAGAATTTTCAGACATGTGTACATTCTGTTATGAATTTCTGAACAATATATTACACATAGAATTGAATAAATATGAATGTAAATGCAAGAATGAATATTAATATCATGATAGAAATCTGTTGTACAGTAAATAGGATTTCAAAACTGAAAGTGTTGTATTTTGAAATATTGCATTAACACATGTTAAATAGTATGAAATAAAATGTCACTATCTATTATACATGTTAGTGTATGCATTATATCAATGATGCCAATAAGACATTGCTATCTTAGAGATTCCTACAAGGAACTACACCGTAGATGCCCCTATGGTAATGGTTCACCTACATGTAAATAAATGAATCCGTGGGCAACGGATTGAAATCCTGGAGGTAGACCTTGTTCTACTGGCCAAGGTGGGAAGGACTTTCCCGGTTTTGCGCAAATACTATGACTTCATCACCGCATTGCCTAGGTGATAAGTGAATGTTAAATGACTACTGATCTCTAATTTAGTGTGGGCTATGTCTTGGCAACTATACGAAAATGATTACAGGCTACAAGTTATATGTCTACATGCTACATGTTACATGCTACAAGTTACATGTCTACCTGTTCTACATGCTACATACTACATGTTATATGTTTACATTCCTACATGTGAACTTGTTCAAAGAATTTCATGCTACATGACAATGTTTTAATATTACTACATGAAAATTGTTGTGTAAAAGAATAGTGCATGTATAAGTGAGAAATTGATACATGAGAATTGTTGTAGGTCACATGACATCGAAGAGATTCCATGAATAAGTGATTCCATGTTACATACAAACATGTTTTATTTCCATAATAGTTAGAATCACTATGAAATGAATGATTGCCAATGGGCTTAGAACTGTAGTAAGGAAAAGTATATGATATCAATGAATGAAATGTTAATGTACTACCATGTTTTTAAACCTAATATACTGTTAATATCTTGAACTGTCTTTCATGTGATTTGCTGGGTCTTGTAGACTCATACTTGCCTAACATTTCAGGAGAGCCAGAGGATACGGAGGAGTTAGTGCAAACTGACTCAGAACGTGAGGACGTGGAGACTTAGCTTGTCCTAGAGAGTTTAGAGTGACTCTTGTATGTGAGGATCTTATGTAATTTCCTTTATGCAGCTAGTCATTAAAATGTAATAAACTTTGGACTATTGTTACCTTTTTATGCATTAGATTTACTTTTGAATAAATGCTGATTGCAAGTGTTTAATTCCATAATCTGTCAATTATCATTGGAATTGAATAGTTATTTGTGTATATTTCAACCTGTATTGTAATTGTTGGATTCGTTCCACTGTAATACCTCTATTAGATCCAATGTGAGTTGGTGTAACTGTACTGGGTCTAAGAGGGGCGTTACAGAGATTGGTATCAGAGCGATCCAGGTTGAACATGTACATAAATAGAATATCAGTATTGTATTCATATTTCAAGTCTGCATAAAGAATTAGTCCAAGTTATGTAGAATAATAGGTTATTAAATAGGATGCTTATTTTGCAGTCTATGGCGACTCGTGGACGTAGAGGAGCTGGCCCGGCTCGAGGTGATGAGTCAGCAGGTGATCAGCAGACTCCAGCACAGCAGGCTCAGGACCAGACTGGTGTACCTTTGCCACCCCCACCACCACCTGTAGACTACGGAGCATTGATGCAAGGATTGGTGCATGCGATGCAGACTCAGGCTCAGACTACAGCGGCATTGCAGGCGCAGGTGCAGGTTCAGGTCGGTAGCTGCAAGAATTATTCAAGGTGTTAACTGAAGAGTTGTTATCTAAGGGATGTTTTGGATTGTAGGCACGGGCACCTGCTCAGGAGGCAGTTTTTGGAGGAGTGCCTATGATGGAAAGATTCAGGAGGATGACCCCGCCTTTCTTTAAGGGAGAGAGTGATCCCATTCTTGCGGAGAGTTGGCTTAGAGAGACGGAGAAGATCTTTCGTGCCCTTCGTTGTGCGGAAGAGGAGAGAGTGACCTTAGCTACTTATATGCTGCAGGTAAAGATAGATTTTAAGGAGCTTATGGGTGTTGTTCAGAATATATCTTAGATGTGCTTACTTTTTTTTCAGGAGCGTGCCGATGTGTGGTGGTCCTCTGTACTACGCACACAGTTTGAAGATGGTGCTATGGAGGTTGCATGGACTGAATTCGTCCGATTGTTCAAGGCAAAGTATATTCCAGAGCACGTGCAGGACCGCATAGAGCAGGAGTTTTTGACGTTGACCCAGGGGTCGATGAGTGTACTTGAGTATGAGGCAAGATTTGCGGAGCTGTCCAAGTATGCACCTCACATTGTGGCAGATGAGCGGAGGAAGGTAAAGAAATTTATCATGGGGTTGAAGCCGTCCCTGAGGACGAGACTAGTGGCATTAGGTCATCGTTCCATGAAGGAAGCTTTGTCAGCAGCTTGTATGCAGGAGGCAGATATGGAGGTTTACCTTGAAGAGAAGAGAGCTTCTTTGAAGAGGCCAACATCAGCTTTCCAGCGACAGAATAAGAAGAAGAAGACCCCAGCTTTTCAGCAGAGAGTAGTGGTTCCAGCGAGAGCAGCGGCACAGACTCCAGGAGGAGGTATGATTGCAGAAAAGCCAGTGTGTACCCAGTGCAGGAAGTGTCATGGAGGCGAGGTGTGTTGGGTGACTTCCGGGAGATGCTTGAGATGTGGTGATAAGAACCACAAGATCAGAGACTGTCCGAAGATGGCGCAGCAGACTGCAGTGGCAGCAGCACCAGTAGCAGCGAGACCAGCATCGAGAGCAGCAGGGAGACCGAGGGCTCCGGCTCGAGTGTTCGCCTTGGCGAGAGACGAGGCAGAGTTGGCAGAGCACGTCACTGAAGGTACAATTCTAAATATGGAAATGCATGCTAGAGTCTTATTTGATACCGGTGCCACGCATAGTTTTGTTTCCGAGAGATTTGCCAAGGTCTTGATTAAGGAGAATGGTCTAGTTCTGGAAAAGTTGGAAGTTCCCTTGTCTGTGCATACTCCAGCATGAACTATCTTGACTGAGCAGTGTTTTTCGTCGCTTTCTGTGTGCATTGAGGAGCAAGTTTTGCCTGGTAATTTCTATTTACTGAAGATGAAGGATTATGATGCTATCTTGGGCTTTGATTGGCTCGAGGAGCATTATGCTCTAATGGATTGTCGGCGGAAGCTTATAGTTTTTCGGATTCCTGGAAAGGAGGAGTTTGTTCACCCTTTGCCCAAGGTCATGTCGGGTAAATTTGTGATTTCGGCTTTGAAGGCGACTCGGATGTTGAGCAAGGGTTGTTCCGGTTTTCTGGCTAGTGTGGTTGTGACCGAGGATTCGAAGAAGGTTCTATCTGTCGACAATATTGAGGTGGTCAGAGATTTCAGCGATGTCTTTACTGAAGATTTGTTAGGTTTGCCACCTGCAAGGGAGTTAGAGTTTGGCATTGAGCTTGTACCCGGCATAGCACCTATTTCCATTGCACCTTATCGCATGGCGCCAGCGGAATTGGCAGAGTTGAGGAAGCAGCTGCAGGAATTACTTGATAAGGGCTTCATCTGACCGAGCGTTTCGCCATGGGGAGCACCTGTTCTTTTTGTGAAGAAGAAGGATGGATCGATGAGGTTGTGCATAGATTACCGTAAGCTCAACCAGGTAACTGTTAAGAACAAGTACCCTTTACCTCGTATTGATGACTTGTTTGATCAGTTGCGAGGAGCTTCTGTATTCTCTAAGATTGATCTTCGTTCTGGCTATCATCAACTCCGAATTAAGCCGGAAGATTCTGCTAAGACGGCTTTTAGGACAAGATATGGCCATTATGAGTTCCTTGTCTTACCCTTTGGTTTGACAAATGCTCCAGTAGTTTTCATGGATTTGATGAATAGAGTTTTTCGGCAGTATCTGGATTCTTTTGTGGTAGTCTTCATTGATGATGTGTTGATTTATTCGCCCGATGAAGAGACTCATAGCGAGCATCTGAAGATTGTGTTGGGTGTCCTGAGGGAGCATAAGCTGTATGCTAAATTCAGCAAGTGCAACTTCTGGATGAAAGAAGTCCATTTCTTGGGTCATGTTATATCAGGAGAAGGTGTGTCTGTAGATCCAGCTAAAGTGGAAGCTGTTCTTGATTGGGAAACACCGAGATCTTCAGCTGACATCAGAAGTTTTCTCGGCTTGGCTGGCTACTATAGGAGATTCATCGAAGGATTTTCTTCTATTGCGGCGACTTTGACGAAGTTGACAAGGAAAGGAGTCAAGTTTGAGTGGTCAGAGGCTTGTGAAAAGGCGTTCCAGGAATTAAAGGCTCGTCTGACCTCAGCGCCAGTGCTTGTTTTGCCCAATGATGTAGATTCTTTCTCTATCTACACAGATGCTTCGAAGATTGGGCTTGGTTGTGTTCTGATGCAGGGTGGTCGAGTTGTGGCGTATGCTTCTAGGCAACTTAAGGAGCATGAGCGCAACTACCCGACCCATGACTTGGAGTTAGCAGCTGTAGTCTATGCTTTGAAAATGTGGAGGCACTATCTATATGGAGTTAGATTTGAGCTCTTCTCAGACCACAAGAGTCTCAAATACTTGTTCTCAGAAGGAGTTGAATCTGAGGCAGCGGAGGTGGATAGAATTCATGAAAGACTATGATTTTGAACTATCTTACCATCCAGGGAAGGCCAATGTAGTGGCAGATGCGTTGAGCAGAAAAGGCAGATGATGAGGCAAGACTGGAAGATGCTAGATGACGCTTCAAGTTCTTTGGCTGTTCTAGAACCTCAATTGTGTAACTTGTTCATGGCGCAGTTGTCTTTGAGATCTTCTATTCTTGATCGGGTCATTGCGTTGCAGAAAGATGATCCGTTGTTGCAGGAGTTGGTTGGAAAGAGCGGAGTTACCAGAGATGAAGATGATGTGATTCGCTTGAATCTTAGGGTTTGTGTCCCTAATAATGTTGATCTGAGAAAGGAAATTTTGGAGGAGGCGCATAGATCTCAGTTCTCTATTCACCCAGGCAGTGGGAAGATGTACAAGGATCTGAAGCGTTCTTTTGGTGGTCTGGCATGAAGCGAGATGTGGCTGATGTTGTGGCGAAGTGTCTGATTTGTCAGCAAGTGAAGGCGGAGCGTCAGCGACCTTCAGGCTTGATGCAGAGGTTAGATATCCCTCAGTGGAAGTGGGAGCAAGTGACCATGGACTTTGTATCCGGATTGCCTAGATCGGCTAGAGGAAATGATTCCATTTGGGTGATCGTTGATAGATTTTCGAAGAGTGCTCATTTCCTTGCTATGAAGAAGAAACAGTCTGTTGAGAGCTTGGCCAGACTGTATATTAATAGTATTGTGAAGCTGCATGGAATTCCGAAGTCAATTATCTCAGATCGTGATCCGAGATTCACTTCCAGGTTTTGGCAGAGTTTGCAGCAGGCTTTTGGCAGTCAGTTGAAGTTGAGTTCGGCATTTCATCCGCAAACGGATGGACAGTCCGAGAGGACTATTCAGACGTTGGAAGATATGCTTCGAGCTTGTGTTTTAGAATGGAAAGGTGATTGGGAGCGCCATCTATCTCTTGTGGAATTTGCTTATAATAACAGTTTCCATTCGAGCATAGGTATGGCACCTTTTGAAGCTTTGTACGGAAGACCCTGTAGATCCCCATTGTGTTGGGAGGAGTCAGGAGATCGACATCTGGTTGGACCGGAAGTGGTGCAAGAGACTTCAGCAAAGATTCAGATGATTGTGCAGAGAATAAAGGCGGCTCAGGATCGTCAAAAGAGTTATGCAGATGCAAGAAGGAAGGATTTGGCATTCGAGGTTGGAGACCATGTTTTCCTTAAGGTTTCGCCAACCAGAGGTGTAGTAAGATTCGGAAAGAGGGGTAAGCTGAACCCGAGATTCATTGGACCCTTTGAAATTCTGAAGAAGATCGGGAATGTGGCATACCAGTTAGCTTTGCCACCATCTTTAGCAGCGGTGCATCCAGTATTTCATGTATCCATGTTGAGGCGGTATGTTAGAGATCCGGCTCATGTGATCAGTTATGAGCCGATTCAGTTGCAGCCAGATTTGTCTTATTCTGAGCAACCTGTGGAGATTCTGGACAGGAAGGTGCAAGAATTAAGATCAAAGTCCATTCCATTTGTGAAGATTCTATGGAGGAACTTCTCACGTGAAGAGGCAACGTGGGAGCTTGAAGAAAGAATGAAGAAGCTTTATCCGTCTTTGTTCGGTGAGTAACTTAACTCAATCTTCGAGGACGAAGATTATTTTAAGGGAGAGAGGATGTAGTACCCTAGAATTTTCTTGAATTTATTCTGTACATTGTTTGTTTATTTCTGCATATTTTGAATGCTGTTGTGTGTAAGAACTAGGCGTCAAGATCATTTGACGTTAAGACTTGTAAGCGGCAATATCGTATGTCGTTTATATGATGTTAACGACAACAGGTATTGACGTTAGTAATTTTTCTGAATTATTTAATTATGGGCAAGACTATAAACGACATCATCGATGGACGTTTATATTTGGGGTAGACGACAACCTATGTTGACGTTAAGCTGACTTGCCTGTTTTTGGGCTTTCCGTTCCGGATTAAGGAGATCGGCCGTTTCGGGAAGGTTCTAATGAGCTGATCTGACGCGTTTAGATCCGAGGGTCAAGATTAGGTTTGGCCTTTGCTTGAGAGGTCTTTATAAGACCAGATCTCGTGGATAGAAGAGGTTATACTCTGGTTATGGAGGAAGAAAAAGAGGGCCAAGGAAGGGATTTTGAAGAGCGATCTGGTGCTGGTTCATGCGGATCGGAGGCTTCTTCATCGAGGAGATGCATAGAACTTCTTAACCAAAGGCTCATCCAGGCGGAGGAACTACATCGGAGGAGGTTTTGGATCGCTTGAAGGCAGAGGAAAGAACTCTCCCTGGCGAGACGGGCTTCTTCGAGCTCGGATTCGACACTCCATTAGGAGGGATTAAGGCAAGTTGCATGGGGGATTAGTTTAGGATATGTTATACTACGTATCTAACATTTTTCTGTATTTTTAAAGCATGAAAACAACCTATGGGAAGGGTTAGAAACGCCGTTATTTCATGCAGGTTTTCTGTGTTTTCTGTGTCTTAGAACTAGACGTCCAGGGGTATTGCCGTCTATATCCTATAAACGGCAATATCGACTGCCGTTTAGTTCGTCCGAATTTTATGTATTTTCTATCTTTACTATATGTAAATGGCACTATGTGCCGCCGTCGGTTTGTGTTAACGGCGCTATGTGCCGCCGTCTATAATTACTTGACGACAACGTATGTGGACATCTACTATAGTAAACGTCATACCAATTGACGTCGAGTTTAACAGAATCATGTATTTCTGGAAATCTGAGTGAATTTGTTTAAATGTATAATTTATGAATGTACGTGTTTCAACCATGTAATATCAGAGCATGTTATTGTTATATTATGGACTGTCTATTGTTATAATGTACAGGTTATGTATATATATGTATTGTTGAACTTGCATAATTACATGGCAACAATCAATGTTAAGTTAGCAAAAGATAAGTACGATGGTTTAAAGGAGAGCATGTTGATTGATGTCTAAATTACTGCGATAGATATAATATGTCACTAATCCCTGTTCCATATGAAAATTATGAACTTTTCTCAATATTGAACCATGTTAGTTAGTTGATTTAATAGAGTTAATTTCATGAAAAATAGTTGCAGAAATCAGAAAATTATGAAACTTGGCATGTACATTGTAATTCCTGATTTCGAATTTCTGTTAAAATTTCAGAATTTTCAGACATGTGTACGTTCTGTTATGAATTTCTGAACAATATATTACACATAAATTTGAATAAATATGAATGTAAATGCAAGAATGAATATTAATATCATGATAGAAATCTGTTGTACAGTAAATAGGATTTCAAAACTGAAAGTGTTGTATTTTGAAATATTGCATTAACACATGTTAAATAGTATGAAATAAAATGTCACTATCTATTATACATGTTAGCGTATGCATTATATCAATGATGCCAATAAGACATTGCTATCTTAGAGATTCCTACAAGGAACTACACCGTATATGCCCCTATGGTAATGGTTCACCTACATGTAAATAAATGAATCCGTGGGCAACGGATTGAAATCCTAGAGGTAGACTTGTTCTACTGGCCAAGGTGGGAAGGACATTCCCCGGTTTTGCGCAAATACTATGACTTCATCACCGCATTGCCTAGGTGATAAATGAATGTTAAATGACTACTGATCTCTAATTTAGTGTGGGCTATGTCTTGGTAACTATACGAAAATGATTACAGGCTACAAGTTATATGTCTACATGCTACATGTTACATGCTACAAGTTACATGTCTACCTGTTCTACATGCTACATACTACATGTTATATGTTTACATTCCTACATGTGAACTTGTTCAAAGAATTTCATGCTACATGACAATGTTTTAATATTACTACATGAAAATTGTTGTGTAAAAGAATAGTGCATGTATAAGTGAGAAATTGATACATGAGAATTGTTGTAGGTCACATGACATCGAAGAGATTCCATGAATAAGTGATTCCATGTTACATACAAACATGTTTTATTTCCATAATAGTTAGAATCACTATGAAATGAATGATTGCCAATGGGCTTAGAACTGTAGTAAGAAAAGTATATGATATCAATGAATGAAATGTTAATGTACTACCATGTTTTAAACCTAATATACCTAATATACTGTTAATATCTTGAACTGTCTTTCATGTGATTTGCTTGTAGACTCATACTTGCCTAACATTTCAGGAGAGCCAGAGGATACGGAGGAGTTAGTGCAAACTGACTCAGAACGTGAGGACGTGGAGACTTAGCTTATCCTAGAGAGTTTAGAGTGACTCTTGTATGTGAGGATCTTATGTAATTTCCTTTATGCAGCTAGTCATTAAAATGTAATAAACTTTGGACTATTGTTACCTTTTTATGCATTAGATTTACTTTTGAATAAATGCTGATTGCAAGTGTTTAATTCCATAATCTGTCAATTATCATTAGAATTGAATAGTTATTTGTGAATATTTCAACCTGTATTGTAATTGTGGGATTCGTTCCACTGTAATACCTCTATTAGATCCAATGTGAGTTGGTGCAACTGTACTGGGTCTAAGAGGGGCGTTACAGCAGTCGTGAGTTTGCTGACAACCTTGATTATACGGCCCTTATATGGAAATTTCAAACATTGGTGGACTGTTGAAATGACAGCACCAAGGGCCTGAATAAAAGGTCTGCCCAGAATAATGCTAAAGCTCGGGTCCATATCAAGAATGTGAAAGTCCATCTTTGTGATAGATGGGCCCAATCCAATCTTCAATGTAACGACCCCTCTAGGTGTCCTTCGAGTGTTGTCATAAGCTGTGACGGTAATGACAGGGGGTCGGATTGCCTGTGGTGGAACTCCACAGAGATCTAGTGTATTTGGCGAAACTACATTCACAGACGGTCCGGAATCTATTAAACACCGAGCCACTCGAACGCCATTGATATTCACTGTAAGACACAGTGCGTACCGTTGTGACTCAATTGGTGCTAGCTCATTCTCACGAAACATGATAGCCGGATGCGAACTCGCCGGGGTCAATACTGCGCTGATCTGGTTAACAGGCAGATCCTCATTAACCGTCACCTTTTGGAGGTACTGCAAAAGAGCTTCCTGGTGACTGGCTGACCTCTTAATCAACTCCAGGATGGAAATCCTGGCTGGAGTTCTATCTAGATGTTTCAGTAGGTCATAATGTGTCCCCGACACTGAATCCTCTGCCTGGATTTCCGCTTCATCTTGAGGAACTGCCTGTTCTTGCTGCTGCTGAGGGAAGACTCCGTGGAACATACGCCCGCTTCGGAGCACCATGGCTGGCCTTGAAGAATCGTCCGATGCGGACGCCACGGTTGGCTGTGTGGAGGTGGAAGGTTGTGAGGTGGGAGGTTGGTTGGTGAAAATTTGGTGCGGCAGTTGGAAACCCATCGCACCGTGTGATGTAGTGGTAGTGGTAGCAGTGGTAGTGATGGTGGGGCGGAGAAATGGAGCTTGATGGTTGGGATTTATAAATGGAACAGTGGAAGGCACTTGAGGTGATGGAGGGTTGGATGACACTGATTGTGGAGTGGGAGAGGTGCGAAAAAATGGGGCTGATGTATTAATAGGTGGAGGTACAGTGGTGGATGACTGGGACATGGACGGTGGATTATTTAAATGGGCGGCAGGAATATAGTTGCATTGAATGCGTAAAAAGGAAGGTAATGGATTATTGGGAGTAGGCGCGCGAATGAAAGGTGGTAAAATAAAAGGTTGTGGAGTGGCAGAAGTGGATGTAGGAGCTTCTTCCACATGCCTGGGCCGGGCCGAGTAGGCACTGACTTGCTCGTTGGGGGCCTGGTGCTCCGGCAATAGGTTCTGAACTATGCCTATATTGAGCTGTTGTGGGTGCTGTGGTGGTTGTTGTTGTTGTTGTTGTTGCTGCTGCTGCTGCTGCTGCGGCTGCGGCCTCCTGGCCTTCATCTCTGTAACATATTTCCTCATCTCCACCCAATCAATACCTCCAGCTTCATTCAAATTATGAATATAGTCTTTAAAGTGGAAGCACTGTTCGAGTGTGTGGCCCGACCCTTGGTGAAACTTGCAATACCGGGTGGTATCAACATTGGGAGGCCATTGTAACCTCTCTTTAGGCAAAGTAAGTGCACCGGCAGCCATAAGGGCGTTGAAAATATCAGGCAGGGTCTCTGGCAATGGAGGGTAATGGGTCCTTCTCGAGCCAGGTGGGGGTCGAGACTGTGGAGGCCCATAATTACCTGGAGGAGGAACTTGGTTAAATTGGGTAGGTGAATGAGGTGGCTGCTGAGGTTGGCCCTGAGGAGGGGTAGGTTGATATTGCGGTTGTTGGTGTTGTGGCCGCTGGAATGATTGGAACTGGGGTTGCTGAGGTGGCTGATAATAAAAGGGCTGCTGGGGTTACTGAGGAGGCGACGGTAGTGCCCTGTATGTAGGCTGGGTGTTTGGCCTATAAGCTGGGAATTGAGGGCGTTGAACACCGGGGTTGTAAGGTGGATGGTAAGTGGGAGGACTTGGGTTGCCCATCGCACTTACTTGCTCATTATTAATAACCACCTCGGTAGTGGGCCCACCAGTAGGGGCAGCAGTCGACTTCTTAAACACTCGGGCCTTAGGCTCAAACATGGCCACTATGGGAGAGTCCTTTAACTGAGTTTGAATGTAACGGGCTCTCTCGTATAACTCTTCCATAGTGGTCAGCTTGTTCATAGCCAATATGTGTCTAAATTATGGCGTAGCTTTTGCCGTAATCATCTTGATTTGCTCAGATTCAGACAATGAGTCTTTCAATTTCTCGGCCAGGAGCCTCCATCTGTCAGTGAAGTGTACAAAGTCTTCATCGGCCTTCATCTTTTGAGCCATCAAATCAGTAATGGACAACACCAGGCCTACTCGATCTCTGTACCTCCGCAGAAATTTTCTCTACACAGCCTCAAAATTCTCTGCATCAGCAGGATCCAGAGAGTAAAACCAGTTCAACGCAGACCCATCCAAAGATAGACGGAATAGAAAGGCAAGGGCCCGATTATCGTCTTGCCAGAATGAAGATTCGTACATAAATTCCTTGATGTGTACGAACGGATTGCCGGTGCCATTGTAACAGTGGTATACCGGCATCTCAGAAGGTGGCAAATGAAAAACTGGCATTGAGGGGAGTGTTAAATCAAAGGAATCATTTGGTGCAGATGCCCTTTTAAGGTCTCACTCCAGCCTGTTGACTTTTGGAGACTGGGCGAGCTGATCGGGAGATTGTTGGAGTGCACTCGAATGAATTGTAAGAGGGGCATTTGCCGGAGGAGGATATCGAGAAGGAGCACTGGCGTGCACATGACCTTGGGTCGGAACCCGAGGTTGATAGGTGGGTCGTGCCATGTTAATAGGAGCCCGACGTCTATCCTCGGGACTGTGATGGCGGGAATGAATGACTGACTGAGCCCGAGAGGGGGCTGGTGAAATTCGCCCGGTCGGGCCACGAGGGGACTCGATGCGGACTCCCATGCTGGGATAATTAAGGGGATCAGGATTTACAATGGACTTCCCCTTTAGGGTAGCTTGAACCTCCTGGATCTGTGGAGCTTGGAGGTTTTGCAGGATGTCCACAAGCTGAGATAAATTAATGGATGTAGAGGGATCATCAGTATCACACCTCTGCGGAATTTGGGGAAGCTGAGGAGGGAGAGTATCCACCATGTCAACTGGGAGGTGTTGACCGGAGCCAGCATATACTTCCTCATATACTTCATCCTGAGGCACATCCTCGTACTCGGCCATCGAAAGAGATCGGCCGGAACGAAGTTGCATGTAGGATGTCCCAAGAAGAAAAGTACCAGACAACTACTCAAACAAATTAGGGAGAAGATTATCCAATTTTAAACACACACTCAAAAATGATTACGTGCACTTTAAGGATTTGAAAAGATTATGGTGGATTCAATTAACAGTGTGTTTCTCTCTTCAGGAAGTGAGCCTAGCGACGGGTAGAGTGACAGCTCCGGGCAGCACTTCTAAGCAATCTCTCCACGCACAAATGGGTACTCTAAACGGGTCACCAGAAGTGGGTACAACCAGCTCGGTCCGCCGTGAGGGAATCCACGGGGTACAGAGACTTACGGAGGTCCCGATGAGAGTTCTCTAGCCTGATGGGACGGACTTCCCAAGAGGGAGATAATTCTCACCGAGAAGGGTGTGTGGATCGTAGGGAAATGAGGGAAGGAGGTCCCTCGGCCGATGATATGTAGTGCAGATAAAGTAAAAGTAGAGAGTTGGACCTTCTGAGACAGTATCAAAATTGCGTCCACCGAAGTGGTCGCCTATTCGAAAATGGCATCCGTTCTGTCAGCCGCGGATCTGACACCTCTCACAAGCTGTAAGGGCCGAGGCGACTCCTGTTGAACCACTCTCTATTTGTTCTTGTATTTTGGTGATAATAAAATTTATGATGTAACTTAAATTGAATATTTTGTTTCATCTGTGTCGCATCAATCTCATAGCAAAATGCTGAGTCTCACATTAATGCAATATGGCGCACTAAAATGATAAAATCGATGTTTAATCAATATACAACGATTTCAGTTTAAGTGCCAAAATTAATAAGCGCTACAACGATTTTGTTTTAATTGATTTTTTAAAAAGTGCTACAACGACTTCGCTAAGTGGCCATAATGATTTGTTAAGAAATCGATCTCAGAACGATTCGCTAAGTGGCCATAACAATTTGTTAAGAAATCGATCTCAGAACGATTCCTTTTATAGCCACAACGATTTACCCTCATATCGATTTCGTTCTCATAATGATTTTATAAGTTTCACATCGATTTGGGTCTCGTAACGATTTCATAAGTGATCACATCGATTTGGGTCTCATAATGATTTCATAGTGATCACATCAATTTGGGTCTCATAACGATTTTATAATTGATCACATCGATTTCTTCAGGTGATCACAACGATTTCCTTGCATAACGATTTCATAAGTGATCACATCAATTTCTTAAGTAAGACAACGATTTGCTCTCACAACGATTTATTTACAAATGAGCAACAACTCTTCACATAACGATTTCATAAAGTCATGCTCATAACGATTTCTTCATGGATTCTGATCAAACACATATTGCCTTTATATTTTAAATATGCTTGGCGCTTAAATGAAAAGTCAAATATCTTCTGACAAAAAACTACATGCATATTTCAGATAGATATGAACTACTATTTTCAGTATGTTAGCAGAAGCACAGTACTATGCATTGTTTATCATAAACATTCTTTTATGCTAACACTTTCTTCCATGCTCACAGACCTCGAAGACCACAAGAGTGATCAAGACAAGAGATGAGCAACGGGTAGAACTCCAACGGATCTATTCTAAAGCTGCTCATATAAAAGATGGAGCATTGCTGAAGAATAGGAGAGCCTTCCTGAAAATCCTTCAAGGAGTGTACAACTATGAGAAGAACCTTCACGCCACAAACACTTAGAGAAAGAGAGAAGAGCTCGAGCCAAAAATGTACAGAAGCTTTCAAAGCAGAAGTCTTCATCGCCTTCAAGCCTTCTTCTCTTCCATTCTCCCTGTGCTCATTGTAATCTTGAGGGAGAGTCTGTGACTGTGAGCTAAGTCCTGAGTGTTCATCTTGTAATAGCTCTCAGTCTGATCTTTCTTTTCTAAGAAAGATTTATGTCCAGCTGTAGGACTGTATACATTGTGTAACCTAGTTAGAGGTTAGTGTCTAGCAGAACCTTGTTGGGGTTTGTACCAATAGGACCTAGCTGGGGGTTTAAGTCTAGTAGAACCGAACTGGGGTTTGTTCCAGGAGGTTTACTTCTGAACCTGTAAAAGAAGTAGGTTTGCTTTTGAGCCTAGAAAAGAAGTGGGCTGCCTTCTTGCCCGAGAAAGAGAAGAAGACCTGGTGGGGTATCCAGGGTGTTGTAGTGTCCTTGAAGGGGACTGTACCTTCGATTAGTGAAATCCCAAGAGTTTGCTTGGGGACTGGACGTAGGACTTCCATGTGGGAAGGGCCGAACAAGGATAAATCTCCTGTGTCCTTTTGTGTGATTGTTCTTTTGCTTCCGCACTGCCACTCTTCATCACACTAACACTAACCAAACTTTTAAGTGTTCACGTTTTGATTTCAAATTTCAGAAAAACCTATTCACCCCCCCTCTAGGTTACCTTGCTGCCGTACATAAAGGGCCAACAAGTGGTATCAGAGCGGGTCTCTGAACTTCCAAGAAGATCCAACGATCTTAGAGCAAAGATCCATGGCAGCTCAAGGATATGCTGAAGGCCAATCAATCACCAGACCTCCATTCTTTGATGGAGAGGACTACCAATACTGGAAGATGAGAATGGAATGCTTCATTCGAGGCACAGACTTTGATCTGTGGCAGGTAATTGAGGTAGGTGATTTTGTTATTGTTCCTGCTGAAGGCACCACCGCTATTACAGCGACTGATAAGAGTAAGCTATCTCTAAACTTTAAGGATAAAAACTATCTATGTTGTGCTCTATCTAAAAGAGAGTTCAGTAGAGTTTCTGCATGTAAATCTGCTAAAGAAATATGGGATAAATTGCAGATAACCTATGAAGGAACAGATAAAGTAAAACAAACTAGGATAGATATTCTTATCTCTTAGTATGAGCAATTTAAAATGCTTCCAAATGAAAACATTACTACTATGTATAATAGATTTTCAAGTATAGTAGTAGGTTTAAATTCTCTTGGAAAAATTCTTTCTAATGAAGAAACCGTTAGAAAAATACTTAGGTCCTTAACTATTTCATGGACACCTAAGGTAACTGCTATTGAAGAGGCCCATGATTTAACTAAATTATCAATTGATAATTTAATAGGTTCTCTCATGGCACATGAAATAAATATGGAGTGATTATCTAAAAGCTCATCTAAGAAGAAATGTACTAATGCTCTTAAAGTTGTAGCTGCTCCTTCCACCTTTTCTTCTAGTTCCCAGGATGCAGATTATGAAGACTGTAATATGGATGAAGTATTGTCCAAGCTTCAGAAGATTTTGAAGAAGAAGAAAAATGGATCAAGAAGGATCCAAAGAAAAGAGAAAAAGGAGAAAGAACCAGTCTGCTATAAATGCAGAAAACCTGGACATCTGAGACCAGACTGTCTAAGGCTCAAGAAGATTGGTCAAACTGATAAGCCTAAAAGCAACACAAGAAATTTAAAAGAAAATCCATGGTGGTTGCTTGGGAAAATGATGAGGTCACAAGCTCAGAATCATAAAGCTCAGATTCTGAAAAGGAGTAGGTAAATCTAGCCCTCAAGGTGGGACTAGATGAGGTACATTCTGACTCATTTTTTAATTCTTACACAGATTCAATGTCAAAATCAGAAGACTTAGAAGAAGTCTTTAATGAACTGTATGAAAAACATAAAGGGGTTGTAAATGAATTAAAGAGTCTGAAAAACAACACTATTTGCTTAGAAAACACCAATTCTGATCTTAAATCCGAACTGGAGCAACTAGAAAAACAATTAAAGGACAATAAAGATAATATTTAACTTTTGAATGAAGATTTAAAAAATAAGGACAATGAAAAATTAGAGTTAGAAGAAAAATGTAAAACTCTAACTGAAGAAAATCTTTATTTAAAAGAATCAGTTAGAAAATTAACAAAAGGAAAAACGTCTTTAACTCTATGTTTGAAAGGGTCAAAAGTTGGAAATAATAAATAAGGGCTTGGATACATACCCTCATAAAAGGAAAAACAAGCCACAATTCCAAGTAAATATCATTTACCAAAATTTGTAAAAGAAACCAAAATGTCTCAGAAAAAGGCCCCTGAAATGAACAAGCATTATCAAACGTAAAAGGTTTCTGAAAATTGTGTTCTAAATAGACATCATAAAAACAATAAGAACTGCAAAATAAATTTTATTCATTGTTGTTCTCATTGCAATAAATTAGGACACACAGTAAATACCTACACAACAAGGCACTTAGTTTGGATCCCTAAAGGATATTTTCATGCATCTAAACATCAAGGACCCAAAAAGATTTGGGTACCTATTTATGAATAAGTTGTGTGCAGGGTAGCCTTGGAGCATCAGGATCAAGGATGCTCAAGGCAAGGATGACTGCAGCTCTTCACTCAAATCATATCTGAAGAGAGAGTAGTCATAAGGATTGAATGTGTTTATGTTGCTACTAACAATGTCTGTAAGTTTTTTTTTTTTAATGCAGGGAATAATTCCGAAGACTTGACAATTAACATGTCAAAAGTCAAGAACAACAAGATCTGACTTGCCTTACAGATTAAGGGGGAGTCTCATGCTCAGGGGAGCACAGATTAAGGGGGAGTCATTCCATATCAACTATTATTGTTGAACCCCTCAATGGTAAGACATTCTCTCAAAGGGGGAAAGAAATCCATGGTAAGATCCTTCCTTTTTGGTTAGTGACAAAAAGGGGGAGAGTTTGTATGAATTTTCTGAAACCTCTATGCTTTATATATATTCTTGTCAGAAAATTCTCATAAATTTTGTCATCACCAAAAAGGGGGAGATTGTTGAACCACTCTCTATTTGTTCTTGTATTTTGGTGATGATAAAATTTATGATGTAACTTAAATTGAATATTTTGTTTCATCTGTGTCGCATCAATCTCATAGCAAAATGCTGAGTCTCACATTAATGTAATATGGCGCACTAAAATGATAAAATCGATGTTTAATCAATATACATCGATTTCAGTTTAAGTGCCAAAATTAATAAGCGCTACAACGATTTTGTTTTAATTGATTTTTTAAAAAGTGCTACAACGACTTCGCTAAGTGGCCATAACGATTTGTTAAGAAATCGATCTCAGAACGATTCACTAAGTGGACATAACGATTTGTTAAGAAATCGATCTCAGAACGATTCCTTTATAGCCACAACGATTTGCCCTCATATCGATTTCGTTCTCATAACGATTTGATAAGTTTCACATCGATTTGGGTCTCGTAACGATTTCATAAGTGATCACATCGATTTGGGTCTCATAACGATTTCATAAGTGATCACATCGATTTGGGTCTCATAACGATTTCATAAGTGATCACATCGATTTCTTCAGGTGATCACAACGATTTCCTTGCATAACGATTTCATAAGTGATCACATCGATTTCTTAAGTGAGACAACGATTTGCTCTCACAACGATTTATTTACAAATGAGCAACGACTCTTCACATAACGATTTCATAAAGTCATGCTCATAACAATTTCTTCAAGGATTCTGATCAAACACAGATTGCCTTTATATTTCAAATATGTTTGGCGCTTAAATGAAAAGTCAAATATCTTCTTACAAAAAGCTGCATGCATATTTCAGATAGATATGAACTACTATTTTCAGTATGTTAGCAGAAGCACAGTACTATGCATCGTTTATCATAAACACTCTTTTATGCTAACACTTTCTTCCATGCTCACAGACCTCGAAGACCACAAGAGTGATCAAGACAAGAGATGAGCAACGGGTAGAACTCCAACGGATCTATTCTAAAGCTGCTCATATAAAAGATAGAGCATTGCTAAAGAACAGGAGAGCCTTCCTGAAAATCCTTCAAGGAATGTACAACTATGAGAAGAACCTTCACGCCACAAACACTTAGAGAAATAGAGAAGAGCTCGAGCCAAAAATCTACAGAAGCTTTCAAAGCAGAAGTCTTCATCGCCTTCAAACCTTCTTCTCTTCCATTCTCCCTGTGCTCATTGTAATCTTGAGGGAGAGTCTGTGACTGTGAGCTAAGTCATGAGTGTTCATCTTGTAATAGCTCTCAATCTGATCTTTCTTTTCTAAGAAATATTTCTGTCCAGCTGTAGGACTGTATACAATATGTAACCTAGCTAGAGGTTAGTGTCTAGCAGAACCTTGTTGGGGTTTGTACCAACAAGACCTAGCTGGGGGTTTAAGTCTAGCAGAACCGCACTGGGGTTTGTTCCAGGAGGTTTACTTCTGAACCTGTAAAAGAAGTAGGTTTGCTTCTGATCCTAGACAAGAAGTGGGCTGCCTTCTTGCCCCGGAAATAGAAGAAGACCTGGTGGGGTATCCAGGGTGTTGTAGTGTCCTTGAAGGGGACTGTACCTTCGGTTAGTGAAATCCCAAGAGTTTGCTTGGGGACTGGACGTAGGACTTCCATGTGGGAAGGGCCGAACCAGGATAAATCTCTTGTGTCCTTTTGTGTGATTGTTCTTTTGCTTCCGCACTGCCACTCTTCATCACACTAACACTAACCAAACATTTAAGTGTTCACGTTTTGATTTTAAATTTTAGAAAAACCCACCTTGCTGCCTTAGGGCCAACAACTCCCTCCGGACTCTGTCTCAAAAACGCGTCAGCTACAACCGCCGCTAAACACAGAAGGACAAAATCGCGTCCACTATATCGGACGCACTTAAAGACAGTAATTAAGCCCCACATAAAATTAAACAAATAGCAGTAAATCGCACCTACTATTGTCCACGCGATTCAACACAGCAACCAGGCTAACAAAATCGCGTCGGCTGTCCCCGACGCGATTCAGCACAGTAAGCCACCGAACAAAAATTTGCAGGGATTGCACAAGATAGCATGGCTTTGATGGAAGAAAGGGGGATGGGGTGATTTAAAGACTAATCATGCTCTCCTAATGATAATTAGCAAACATAAAAAGGAATATAATGGAATTTTTATATATTTATTAAACTATTTTATATGTTTAAAAACACAAAGGAAGACAGTATTAACTAAAGAGGTGACAAAGGCAATAAAAAGGAGACTAAAAGAACGCCACGCGGGGCGAAAATGAAGTGGCACATGTGGGTGCCAAAGGAGGTAACTGAGCCAAAATACAAGAGGGTCCCACCGTGATCGCCAAGTTATAGACTAGGATTTCCGCTTCCCTTTTACGGGGAGGCGAAAAACATGGGTCCACACAAATCGAGGTAAAATATGGCGAGAACGGGAAGATTAGAACACTATATGAAAGACGACGAAAAGACAATAAACAAAATAAATAAATAAAAACAAGTCATGATCGCTAGGTACAACGCGGGTACCGAATGGAAAACGGGACGAGAAAAGGAGGGTACCTTTTTGCCCGTTTAAAATAGCGGGATTTGCGGCGTGGGTTCCACCTGCTCCTTCCACCGGCCGGCCAGTGAAGGAGATTTGGCTCGTACGATTACCTGACACAGAAAACAAGAAAAAGACAATGGAAGGAGGTCAGACTATGCGTGTAGTAAATGAACACAATAAAAGAAAGACAAAAAGGACATTAAAAAGGTGTAAACACACCTCTTTGGGATGGAAAGAAAAACCCCTAAGTAAAAACGGAACGAAAAATATGCCTGTGTGTGTGACGTGTATTATCTAAAAGGGGGAAGGCCCAAAGAGGGAAGAGAGATGGCGAGGAAGCTGCTTCTAGACAGTCAGGATGACGACGTCTCCACATGGGGATCGGAACGGAGGATCGTCTGGCACTCCGGAACGTCGCGTACAGCACAACGGAACTTCCGGAAGACCGGAAACAAAGGCGTCGCACGTGCAGGGCTTCACCGTTGGGGAGATGGAGACTCTCTCTCTCTAGATTCTCTATCTCTCTCTTCTTTTATCTCTCCAAAAAACCCCCGGACCCTCTCTCTCTAAAAATCCTCTCCCTTAAACCAAATGACCAACCTCCAGGAAATGGGCTTTTGTGTGAAGTTTTAATGCTGGGCGACATCGCGTCGAGAACAGTCGCTGCATTTAAAGAGGTTAAACGCTTCAGCCTGACTCGGCGTGATTAACAACTGCCTAATGTCCCATCAGCTTGCTAAAACGTGATGATTACGTTGTGCAGCAACGATAATAATCGTGTCGGCTTCAATCACCACGATTTAAAAAGTCAAATTGATTTGACAGGCATGACCGCATTCAGGTTCAAAAATGCGTCCACTCAAGGCGTTGCGTTTTGCCAACCGCCTCTTCTTTGGTGCGCTGTAACTGGCGGTTCGAAAATGCGGCGTTCTAACTGGTCGGGATTATACTTATGACATTGTTCTGACACCTGACAACAGCATGGTGTGCACAGGCGGCTAATAATCGCGTCGTACAGACCCGACGCGTTTCTATTTGAAAATGTGGCTTCCGCCGTGCGTTAGAACGTGCATGCTCTGACACAGCCGTGAAAGTTGACTTATAAATCGCGGCGGGATTGGTGGATGCCATTAAACGTCGGTTATACAGTGCGCTATAAAGGTGGTAATAAAATCGCGTCGGCTCAGAACGCCGCGTTCATAGCGCCACAAAAGGCGTCAGCCGTCCTGGACGCGATTTCAAACAGTGCCCAGACCCCTTTTCCATGATTTTTTTGTGATATTTTCTAGCTTTTCTAAAAACCCTAAAAAGCCCTAAAAAAGTAGGAAAATAGGAAAAATACTTAAAGTGTTAACTTAAGACAGTCACTTTTGAGGCGTTACAGTGCAACCTGAAACTTGTCCAATTTTGGGAAAATTGGAGTGTCTACACTGACAACTACTACTTCAAGAGCGCGACAACCACGTATGCTGCAAGAAGAACACAAAACACAGAGCACCGACTCTTCCACATAGGGAGTGAAAACCGCAGCAACTCCCTGGTGCGCAAGAGCAAGAAGCACCACCTCTATCACGACTGATAGAGAGGCCAAACACCAAAACGACGGCAAGAACAGCCTCCAAGGCACAAGCTGAGGCACCACCGAGCATACAACGGAACAATGCTTGCACGAGCAAGCCAATCATGAAAGACTAAAGCACAGCGGAATAACGCTCACACGAGCGGCCCAACAAGAATACAATGCTACCTCGCACCAAACCAACAGGGACCCAATGCCCCGAATTGGGCCTGGCAGGTAGCGAGAAACCATTACAACGGCAAATGGCACAAACAGGTCCACCGACCAATGGTGCCATACAGAAACAATGGCACGAGGGGAGCAAACAACTCGACCCAAAAACAACTCCAGGGAAGGTGACTCCACTAGAAGGTCGCAACGATGCGCACCCCGGCAGCACAACACCATAGTGGAGCACCACCACCCCGAGAAACCGATGAAAAGCAGAGGAAGGAAACATGCACGAGTCTCTTCCACATGCGAGAGGCAAAACCACAACGCGAGACTGACACTTCCATACGAAGCACAGCCAGCCGAGCACCACGACACTCACCAGACCACCATCTGCAAGAGCACGTCGGGCGCAAAAACAAAGCAGACCACTCGAGCCATGGGGACACACAAAGTCCGCCAACACGGTCGAGAAAACTTGGAAACGAACGACGAGACAAGCTGCCAATGCAACATCCAGATGCACAGCCATGGGCACAACACCTTGACCGACAATGCCCAAGCAGACTGTAACAAAGACAGTCCAACCGGCAACAACGACAACTCATCTCCACAGAGAGAGAGAGAGCAACGACAACCAAAACAACAAGAAGCAGCCTTGGGGAGAACCTCCACCAAAAAGTGCCAAGAGCCATCCTAGGAGAACCTCACCAGAACGCAGCCCAACCAAACGGCACACTTCGAACCACAGGGCAACACAACGGTAGCCCGAAACGAATGCAGAGCACTCCTGGAAAGAACATCCACCAGAAGCGACAAAGGGCGATCCTGGGAAGAACCTTCACCAGAATGCACAACCCAAACGACCAAACAACACGAAGCAGCATACCTCAAGCCCTAACGTAGCACCGCAGCAACAGCAGAAATGAGCGCGGAACAGTCCTGAGAGAAGCCCTCACCAGGACAACGGCAACGGTTCTGGAAAACCTCCAGAACACAGGGCAACCAAGCGATGCACCTCAACACAGAGGTCAACGAAATAACAACCAGAAACGATCACAGCACAGTTCTGAGGAACCTTACTCCTGCCAGAACCAACAAGGAAGAACTCCGGGAGCACCTCACTAGAGTCCACAACCAGCAAGCGCCAGGCTGACAACAACCACAGACAAGTGTCGCAGCGCTCAACCAGCAGTGCAACACGGCACACAGAACATCTGCTTAGCTCAGACAACAATGTCGACTGAGCAGAGCACAACGCACACAAACAGGAGGCTAAACATAAGACCAACACAACACATACCCTAACAATAGGGGGACAGCCAACAAGGCTAGAACACTTCGACCGGTTCCACAGACAACAACTCTGCACCGGTGAAGGCCACACCACACGCAGGCTCTCTCAGCCTTCGTGACGCACACATGCTCAAATGCGCCGAAGACGGCAAGGAGCACCGCACCTGGACTGGCTCGCAAGCATCCTCCACACAAGGAAGACCACTGCCAGCGAGTCCAGCGCCAACCGCGCCGCTACGGCACGAACACGCCAAGCGACCACACTCGCCACGCACGTGGCACAACAACACTGCAACTTGCAACACGCGCACGAATCATGCAGGGAAGCCGCAAACCTACAAAACATTTGAAAGCACAAGGCTAACACTAGTCGGACGGTGTCAGCAGCGTACTAGTACCTTCCTTTGGGACAGCTATAGTTATTAACTCCATACAAATCTCAGTAGACTCCTCGCTCTGATACCACTGTAACGAGCCGACCTCTGGGACCCCCGCCAGGGACCCCGAAGCTTACGTCGCCACCCACGGATCCGAAGATCCGGAAGGGTTAGAAGAAATAGTCTAGTGAGATATGTACTGAATTCGAATAACTATAATAATATGTACATTATACAAAAGTCTGTACAACGTATCCCAAACAAAAGCATAGGTACAAGAAGAAAGGTGCAGTCATTAAGGGGCATACCCCGAGAACTTGCAAAACACAACCCTCAGCTCACTCGGGTACAAGAGCTCACAACGCTCGCTCTCACTGCCACTGACAACAACACGGTGCCACAACTGCCTCTGCGACCCGTCCGACACCGAGCTCCCGCGACGACGAGCCCCTAGCTGAAGGAAGTAGGGGGGTGAGCCTCGCGAACAAGGCCCAGTAGGGATTATCAGTCCCTCACCAGCTAGAGCAGCAGGAACTCGGGAAACAGGAACTACCCTAGAAAGCTGTAAAGCAAAGAACACCTATAGCATGGTACTACTAAGCAGCGGAAGATAATAGTACAACGCCACGACCACCAACCAAGGTCGTGGCACACACACGACTCCCGCAAAAACCAACTGAGTCGGGCACAAGGCGGAAGCAGTGCTCAGCACAACTGCCGAGACCACAGAACAACCAAGTGAGAACAACGTCTCACCGCATGCACGGCCACCTCAGACCTCTACAAGGTCGAGGGCCCATAAGAAGAACCACCCTAGACCCCGGACCCCGGACCCCGGACACACCGCCAGGTCGGGAAGCTACACACGCTAGTGCCATCACGGGCTGGCACCCAAGAATGGGACCACGGAACCAAGAGAATACCGAACCGGGAACCACCAGAAGCACGGGTCTGCCCAAGGCCAGACCAACGATGCCCACGGGAGCTAAGCACAGCCAGGATAAAACCGCCGTGCAAGCTAGGGCAACGAGGAACACTCGGAAACGTCGTGAGGAAAATGTCGTCACAACAACAGCAACCAAGCCGCCGCCACTAGCAGCCAAGAGGGGGACCCATAGTCCACGCGCTCTGCTCGCTAGCCTAGCTCCTGCCTCCACCCCCGCGAAGGGCGAGACAGAGCCGCCACAGAAACACACCAACTCACGCAACACCGCAGCCTGGCCAAGCTGCGGCCTCACGCCGACACCACTACGTGGCTCTGGAACCAACACAAAGAGAGGCAATGAGACAAAGGACTGTCTGGTCTGTGCCAGGAAAGCACTCCGAAGCCCTCGGCATCCCAGACCCAGACAAGAGAGCTCTACAAATGACTCAACGCCGCTGTCCAAACCTCATTTTCCCCTCACCTCCAAAGTCCGCTCACGTGGGCTGCCAACTCGAGCACACTCGTAGCTCGGATACCTCCCTCAACGGGCTCCCATGGATGGGGGTCCCAGGAAATGGAGACAACCTCTAAACAGGACAAGCCCTCAAGTGCTAAGCACTGGGCGAATAGAGAACAGGTGGGGCAACACAACAAAACCACGCCGAACTGCTGGCTTGTAACACACGACAAGCCCAGCGAGCGAGAGGCACGCACGAACCCTCAAAATGGTCGTCGGCCAAGAAAACACGCATGAGCGAGCCAAAACCTCGGAGCACTACCAGAAGTACAGAAAGCTGGTCGCTCTGCTAACAATCGATCGACCGCCAGTCAATCGATTGTTTGACAGACGCGACCTCCCTGGCACCACTGCCAGGACACGGCCACGAAGGTGTCACCTTCGGTCACTGAACGCAGAGAGGCAACCAACCGCGTTCCTTACCAGAAGGTCCTAAGGGCAAAGCCTGTAACACCCCATATAAGAATATGTTAAATGGACTTAATCAGTTGACTACCAACAACCCGGACTAGTCATTTTCAGAGCTCGAGCAGGAAAAGAACTCTGAAGTTAAGCGTGCTCAGTTGGGAGTAGTCCCAGGATGGGTGACCTTCCTGGGAAGTCTACCAACTGGCACGGTTGTTGGGCCAGTTTGCTGGTTGGGTCGTCACAAATGGTATCAGAGTCTTGCCCAGCCGGAAGTGCAGGAACTAAGTGCCACACAGGGCAAAGTGCTACGCTATGGGAGCCACCTCTTGAGGCCATAATGGCACAAAGTGCTACATAGTGGGAGCCACCTCTTGAGCCTGTGGGGGCCACCTCTAGAATCCTGCCTGCCTGGGGTTTGATTGTGTGCTATATGTGAGCAGCGACGAGGACGTCGCTTATATAAGAGGGGTAGATTGTAACACCCCATATAAGAATATGTTAAATGGACTAAATCAGTTGACTACCAACAACCCGGACTAGTCATTTTCAGAGCTCGAGCAGGAAAAGAACTCTGAAGTTAAGCGTGCTCAGTTGGGAGTAGTCCCAGGATGGGTGACCTTCCTGGGAAGTCTACCAACTGGCACGGTTGTTGGGCCAGTTTGCAGGTTGGGTTGTCACAAAGCCTGCCTTGGGGCACATGCCGACACACAAACTGGACACGGAAAACACCCAAGGCAGCACAGGCACTGTCGTGCCCCCACAGGCCGTCGCGATACCATCACAACGGGGAAGGGCGTCGTGACACCCACCCTGATGCGACGGGGCAGCGCGTCGCGATAGCCACCATGTCGCGATGGGAAACTAGGTCGCGACAGCGACCCTTATCACGACCGCCAAGTGCGCCGCGATAAGGTCGCGCCCGACCGGGGCGATGCCTCTACTGATGTCGCGACGCACCGTGCGATCGCGACACCATCAGGGAGGCAGCCCAACGGGATCCTCAATCCCGGGGTCGCCCACGAAACCACACACATGCTTATACGGGGGAGGGGAGCATGGGGAAAGCAGTAAAGCTATCTACAAAACCCCGAGGGCTCCCGATGCACCCGTATGGGAGAGGGCATAAGAAATCCCTACCTTTCACGAAGAACGAACCCACGAGGGGCCCTTCACGTCAGTTGGCCACCTCCTCCTCGCTCCACGCACGTGTCATGACGCCGCCACGAGCCCGTTGGCGCCACCACACTCCGATCGCCGGAGGGGAGCCTCCCCACCACCGGAGAAGAGGGGAAAGGGAAGAAGAGGAGAGAGGGGGGGAAGGGGTAGCCGGACTGCACCTTAAGCACCTAGAACGTGATGCCCCGCCCTGTCGCTTTACGGCCTTAACGCGATGGGTCAACGGACTGCGACAAGAACGCGCCCTAAAAGGGCGCCGCGACAACGCGACAAGCCATACTGACACACCTGCCACCCTGGCAGGCATCTGACGAACGGACAGCGCAACACGACAAAACACTGTCATGGCATGTTGACCGGGCACGACAGCAAGACGCGACGGAGAACCAGGGCGTGACCAACACGCGACCAACAAGCTCTCCGCGACACGGATGACTGTCGCGTTGGGCACCCCCGACGCGACACCAATGCATCACCCAGCCTGAACGCGTAGGTGGCCAGTCATCCCACGACACCGAACGAAAGTCGGGGAACCGGGTCTTACACCAACCCTGTATGACACATTTCCATGGTGTAGCTACCTACTTTGGGTGAGAGAATCCCAAATTTTGGAAGGTAGAAAGCAGAATTCACAGCTCCCTTTCCTAGTCCCATTAGGACACGTAAATACACCCTAAATCTATAAGAACTCATCACTAAACTCTTGGGGAAGGTTTGGCAATGAGTTGGGGTCATTTGGAGGTAGGCTAGGGCTTCTGAGGAGGAGGACAAAGGCTGGGAACCAGAGCTTCATCCTCTGCTGCATCTAGAATGATGACATCACTTAGATCTTCATAAAGGTAGGTGTTCTCGGGCCAAGATTAAATAAAACCAATACCATCAAGTAGAGCTTCGAGTCTAGGTTCATTTGCACTTGGTTTGCCTAAATTTCATGGAGTATATGTCGAGTTCTAGTCGTTTTCCCTAAGTCGCGCATAGTTAGGGCTTTTTAAGTTCTTTTTATTATGCACGTGATTTGATATCGAATTAGACTAAACCCCCATCATAAACGTTATGCTACTAGTAGTCCTCTTCATCTTTCATGTTAAACATTTTGTCTAAATGTCATTAGTTAGAGAGTTATAAGCATGGTAAGAGAGCCGCTGCATGATACTACGTTTCGGGTTACACATGGCTTCTAGGTTCCCCATGTTTTAATGAGATTTGAGACCGAATTAGGTCAAAACCTCAACATAAAAGTTCTTCTACTAGTTTTCTTGGTCATCTTTCATGTTGGACATTGTGTCTAAATATCATTAAATAGAGATATACAAGCATGGTAATAGGATCAGTTGGTTTTTCCTGTGTTTTCGGGTAAACTAGGAATCGCGTCTGGTCCAGGCGATGCGATTCCAGCGCCTGGTATCACGTCGGCCTGGTCCGACATGATCCGGTAAAAGGCGTCCATGACCTGCGACGCAATTCTTACGCTGACCGGTCAACGGCTGCGTGAGACTTCGCGTCGCGTGGGAGTCTGTGCTCGGTCTGAACCGCAGGGGGATCTTCGGATGCGATTCAGGCAGTTTTTCCACACATCGGGTTATTTAATGATTTCCTTTAACGCGTCGCTATACCCCAACGTAATTCAGCTTGAAAGGCGGCCTTGGAGGCTGACACGATTCAATTTTCTGCATATTTTGGCCTGTTTATCTATGCACCGTGTGTTGAACAACGTCCACTGTGTGTGGACGCTATTCATAGGCAGACCCGAGATTGTACTATTTAGTCAGTCAGATAGCATGTTAGTCTTTGTGGTCTGTCAGCATATTGCATAGTGTTCCATAGTGTGCATTGACCTAAAAGAAATCCATCCATTTGAAAGCGGTAAAGACGTGAATATGATTCTAATGTGTAATTGTGCTTGACCTTATGTTCATTTGATTAATTATCTTGTGATCTTACTTATTGTCAATTTGATATTGTAAGAATATGATATGATTGTGGGAATGAATACATGTTAGTATGGACTTGTTAGTTAAGTTTTTATCATGATTTGCATGAGTTTCCTTAGTTATGTGCTTTCCGACGTTTCCATTACTTGTTCATAATTGCATACATGTTAGGAAAGATCCGTGACACGTCACTTACACATTTGCATGATTAGGCACACCCTTCTTTGGGAATTGAGAGCTCTCTGCCGGTCATTCCGAATCGGCAAGACTAGCGATCTTTTCCTTAAGACCTTCGTAAGTCTCCGTTCTCTATGGATTCCCACGTAGAGACCAAGCTGGTTGTACCATGAAGTACCCTGGAGATTGAGAGCACTTGTTCTGTGTACGATCTATCATTAGTCATCCTCATGTCAAGACATTAACGAATTATGAAACATAAGATATGTTTTTATACTGCCTAATTGATCTCTTAAGCTATTGTCATACCTTGACTCTAGGAATGATCATGTCCCTATTACTATGAGCTTGTCATTAAAACTTTGTGGCCATAATATGAATATGTTTGTTCGGCACAACGTAGGACTTCGGTCCATTTGACCAATGCCTGTGCAATAGGGGCCCTATCTGGTCTTGGGGAGGAGCGCCCCAACGTACTTATTAACCGCAGGAGTATGGACTTGTGGTGCTTGGCATGGCACTGATACTATATGCAAGATTTGTCGGAATGTGCCTTTGTTTGATATGATATGATAAGTTTGATTTGATATGATATGATCAGATTTGATATGATACGTCTGTATATGTGAATACATCATATCTTTATGAATATGGCCAATTCCTTTGATATGATTCTACTCTTGAACTACCTGTCCATTGTATATGCAATTCGATATTTGATTTGATATGGCATCCATTCTATTTTTCTATTCAACTTGTTAGAAAAGCATGCATTAGCATTATTATGTTCATGTGCATATCTGCCTATTTAAAATGTTAATCATGTATATTAGTGCCCGCATAATATTGATATCTAAATCCTACTGAGCTAGTTCGCTCACCCTATCATCCTGTCCTTTTCAGGTAGTGATGAGAAACGAGAGGAGTCTGATGGGGCAGGGCAAGAGTGATGAGCACTCGACATTGAGAAGATGAAGTATTAGGAATAGATATTTGAATAGTCTATGTATTAGTGAAACACTTTCATTTGAATAATGTTCCCTTTTAGTTGGTTCTTCTTATGTAAGGTTGTAACTAGTTGAATGAAATCGAATAAAGTATACTTTTGGTGACCATATTATAGTCTCAAATGTGTTCTTATGTTCAATTGTGACTCTGCACTATTCAACTGTGATACGTCTATTTGTATCGTTCACGTCTCCCGGTATTTATTCCACTGCTAAATATTGGGGCGCGATAGTTGGTATCAGAGCCTGGGCTTTCCCCTAAGTCCTAGGTGATCAGGAATAATAGGATAGGTGTCATTAGAACCCTCAGCTTGTGTCAAGAATTCTATACCTACCTGGTTAGAGTCGGTAGAAACATGGGCTATGACCAAAATCTTATTTAGTAACTAAATATTGTAAGATTACAAGGTATTAACAAGGAGTAAAGAAGACTGACTGGGTGATAATTTATTTTTGAAAGAACTTAAATAAACAGCAATGGAGGATATACCTACACCATCTATGGACGGACAGAGATCAGTCCAAAGATTAACCAAAGCACTACGACAAGCTGCTCAACTGTTAAAGGATGCCCTAATAATGGCTAAGGGAGATACAAATGGAAAGGAAAGGTCTATGGATGACAAAGGAGTTGCCAAAACTAATAAGAAAGAACAAATTAAAACCACAGGAAACTCCAAACCTATAGCCAGAGAGAAATGACCCAACAATAGTAACAGATCGCACAAGAGAAAGAAGTGCAAGAAGTGCAATAAGAAACTAGTTCCCGCTCCGGCAGAAAGATGTCAGCATTGCAACAAAATAAATCATCGGTCTGAGGAGTACTGAAAATTTCAGGATAAATGTTTCCGTTGTGGTAGCCAAGACCACAAGGTTAAGGATTGCCCAAAGGAGATATCAAGCTCGGGGAATAAATGGCAGAACAAACCAAGGAAGGAGGTATGAGAGAGGTATTCTTTCTAACTCGCTTTTAATTGACCCTAAAGTTACATCATCAATCAATCATTATATTATGAGCAATTCACAAATAGATTCTCCGTAGGGACAGTTTATAAACACATGTGAATTTAGGGACCAAATTCTTTTAAGTGGGGGAGGATGTAACATCCCAGAAATTCAGTAATTGGAAAATTAGAAATAAATTGAAAACGATAAATTCAATATTAGTGAAATAGTAAAAAAAAACATACGTGCCATTATCGTACATACAAAAACCCATTAGAAAATTTCATTAAAAAAACCTAGATGAACTCTAAATAATACTCCCTAATGACCCATGAAGAAATTCGTGTAAAGGAAAATCGGATGGTCCAAGTTTAAGGCGTTTTGCGACTGAGTATCGCAATCAGGGAATAAGTCGGGAAATCATTATCACACATACTTAGGTGAGTCAAAAAATTAAATAAAAATCATAGATGGACTTCAAATAATATCTTCTAATGATCCATCAAGAAATTTGGGTCAATAAAAGTCATTTGGGGTATATTTAAGAGTTAGTGTGACTTATTATCGTAATTAGGAAATAAGTTGGACAACCCATTATCAAGTGTATAAAATGAGATCATAAACTAAATGAGAAATTTATGGTGCCAAACAATATGTGGGGATAGTCCATAAAAGAAATCGGATCAATGGACAACTTATGACCCACGAACAAATTCATGTATGAAAATAGTAAATAAATAACTTCTGTATTATCGGAATGATAGAACTTACATACCACTATCGTATGTGAGAAAACACATCGAACAATTCTGTAAAAATTATAAACCAACCCCAAATATTATCCCTAAGCATTCCACGAAGGAATTCGTGCAACGAAAAATCAGATTGGCCGAGTGTACGTCACACGTGACCAAGTTACCCGAATTAGGAAACTAACTCGAAAAATTGTTAACGTGGAAAAATGTCACAACCATAAATAAAATAAATATGTTGAAAAGACTTCTAACATCTTGTATTAGAGACCCATTAATGAAATTGGGCCATTGGATTACTTTTGGCCCAAGAATAAAAATTAGGACAAGAAATTACCCCCAAATTCGTACATGTAAATAAGTGGAGATTAGGGAGGGCAAATTAGGGTTAACATTAGTGGTATTGGCCATGCATGGCAAGCCAAATCGTGGCCAACCCTGTATGATGTCTTCTCATGTTGTAGCTACCTCCTTTGGGTGAGAGAATCCTAAATTTTGGAAGGTAGAAAGCAAAATTCGCAGCCCCCTTTCCTAGTCCCCTTAGGACATGTAAATACACCCTAAATCCATAAGAACTCATCACTAAACTCTTGGGGAAGGTTTGGCAACGAGTTGGGATCATTTGGAGGTGGGCTAGGGCTTCAGAGGAGGAGGAGAAAGGCTGGGAACCGGAGCTTCATCCTCTGATGCGTCTAGAACGATGACATCTCTTAGATCTTCATAAAGGTAGGTGTTCTCGGGCCAAGATTAAATAAAACCAATACCATCTTGTAGAGCTTCGCGTCTAGGTTCATTTGCACTTGGTTTGCCTAAATTTCATGGAGTATATGTCGAGTTCAAGTCATTTTCCATAAGTCGCACATAGTTAGGGCTTTTATGTTCTTTTTATTATGCACGTGAATTGAGACCGAATTAGACTAAACCTCCATCATGAAAGTTATGCTACTAGTAGTCCTCTTCATCTTTATGTTAAACATTTTGTCTCAATGTCATTAGTTAGAGAGTTATAAGCGTGGTAAGAGAGCCACTGCATGATACAACGTTTTGGGTTACACATGGCTTCTACGTTCCTCATGTTTTCATGAGATTTGAGACCAAATTAGGTCAAACCCTCAACATCAAAGTTCTTCCACTAGTTGTCCTGGTCATCTTTCATGTTTGAGGTTTTATCTAAATAGCATTATATAGAAAGATACAAGCATGGCAATAGGATAAGTTGGTTTTTCTTGCGTTTTCGGGTAAGCTAGGAATCGTGTCTGGTCCAGGCGATGCGATTCCAGCGCCTGGTATTGCATCGGCCTGGTCCGACGCGATCTAGTAAAAGGCGTCCATGACCTGCGATGCAATTCTCGCGCTGACCGGTCAACGGTGTTGGCCCTTTTGGTACGGCAGCAAGCAAACCTAGAGGGGGGGTGAATCGGTTTTTCTGAAATCTGAAATAGAATCTTAAACACAGAAAATAACACTTGAATGTTTGGTTAGTTTAGTGTGATAAAGAGTAGCAGTGCGGAAGCAAATAAACAATCACACAAGGACACAGGAGATTTATCCTGGTTCGGCCCTTCCCACATGGAAGCCCTACGTCCAGTCCCCAAGCAAACTCTTGGGATTTCACTAACCAAGGGTACAGTCCCCCTTATGGACCTTACAACACCCTGGATCCCCCACCAGGTATTCTTCTCTTTCCCGGGCAAGAAGGCAGCCCACTTCTCTTACAGGTAAAGAAGCCAACCTCCTGGAACAAACCCCAGTGCGGTTCTGCTAGACACAAACCCCTAGCTGGGTTGACAACTGGAACAAACCCCAGTTAGGTTCTGCTAGACACCAACCCCTAGCTGGGTTAACAACTGTATACAGTCCTACAGCTGGACACAGATCTTTCTTAGAAAGATCAGACTGAGAGACCTTACAAGATGAACACTCATGTAAAGCTCACAGTCCCAAACTCTCCCCAGATATACAATAAGCTCGGAGAGAAACAGAAGAGAGAAAAGAAGACAGAAAGCTCGGAAGCTTGAATGCTTGAGACGCTTGATTGCTTCTTCTTGGCTCGGGCTCTTTCTCTCTTTCCTTGAGTGTATGTGGCGTGAAGGTGCTTCTCACAGATGTACACTCCTTCAAAGATATTCAAGAAAAGGCTCTTATGTTCTTCAGCAATGCTCCATCTTTTATATTGAGCAGCTTTAGAATAGATCCGTTGAAGAGATCCGTTGGAGTTCTAGCCGTTGCTCATCTCCTCTTCATTTGTCTTAATCAGACTCTGATGGTCTTCGATGTCTGTGAGCATAGAAGAGAGTGTTAGCATAAAAGAGTGTTTATGATAAACGATGCATGGTACTGTGCTTCTGCTAACATACTGAAAATAGAGGTCATATCTTTTTGACAAGACTCTGAAATATGCATGCAGCTTTTTGTCAGAAGATATTTGACTTTTCATTTAAGCGCCAAGCATATTTGAAATATAAAGGCAATCTGTGTTTGAACAGAATCCATGAAGAAATCGTTATGAGCATGACTTATGAAATTGTTATGTGAAGAGTCGTTGCTCATTTATAAACAAATCGATGTGAACAAATCGTTGTGAGAGCAAGTCGTTGCGCTCACTTATAGAATCGTTATGAGAACGATTTCTTACTAAATCAATGCGCTTAAAGAGGAAATCGTTATGGCATCGACTTCTTAACAAATCGTTGCGAACACTTATGAAATCGTTATGGCATCGACTTCTTGCGCTTTACAGAAGAAGTCGTTGCGAACACTTATGAAATCGTTATGGCATCGACTTCTTGGAAAATCATTTCGGTCACTTAAGGAATCGTTATGGGAACGACTTCTTAGCAAATCGTTGTGGGAACGATTTCTTACCAAATCACTGCGCTCAAAGAAGAAATCGTTATGGCATCGACTTCTTAACAAATCGTTGCGCTTAATACTTTGGCACTTTAAACAGAAATCGATGTATATTGATTAAACATCGATTTTATCATTTTAGTGCGCCAAATATTGCATCAAAGAAAGACTTAGCTTTTGCTATGGGATTGATGCGACACAGATGAAACAAAATATTCAATTTAAGTTACATCATAAATTTTATTATCACCAAAATACAAGAACAAATAGAGAGTGGTTCAACAATCTCCCCCTTTTTGGTGATGACAAAATTTATGCGAATTTTCTGATAGGGATAATCATGAAACGCTTTAAATCATGAAAACATGCAAAATTAAATCTTGAAACATGCAGAGACATGCAGAAAATTCATAGTGCATACATACTCTCCCCCTTTTTGTCACTAACCAAAAAGGAAGGATCTTACCATGCATTTCTCTCCCCCTTAGAGAGAACTTCTTACCATAGAGGGGTTCAACAATGATTGACATAAATGAATAACTACCCCTTAGTCTGTGCTCCCCCTGAGTGAGAGACTCCCTCTTAATGTGAGGCAAGTCTGATCTTGTTGCTCTTGACCTTTGACATGTTGTTTGTCAAGTCTTCAGGATTTTTATCTGCATACATCTTAACAGAAAACTTGCAAACACTGTTAGTAGCATTGTAGCTTACTGAATATAACAACATAAATGTACATTAAAAATACAAAACTAAAACTAAAGGATGACTACTTCCTCTTCAGATTAGAATGAAGTGAAGAGTTGGTAGTCACCAATTGGATGTTTTTGAGCATCCTCTAACCATACCCATTTGAATGTCTTTTCCTTTTGTTCATCAAGAGTAGATAGGCATTTTCTTCTTTAATGTTGAAGCTACCTGAGGAGTTGTTTACAGAAGATGTCTCCTGAGAAGTTACTTGGATTTTATGAGCTTTATCCTCAGCTTTTTCATTATCAGAAGCTTCTTCAGTGCTTATTTCCTCAGAGATGTCCTTTTCGAAAAGGATATGAGGCTCCCCCTCACTCTGAGGTTCCTCCTTTAACTCTTCTTCTTCAGGTGGAAGGATGACATCATGAGGTCCTTCCTGTTGCTCCTTTTGAATGGCGACAGTTGAAGATGATGGAGTTATAGCTTCTTGTCTTGTTTCTTTAAACACTTGAGCATCAGTAGGTATTTCGTCCGTGGTGGGTATTTCTTCATATGTGAGCTTCAATTTTTCCCACATATCTTTAGCAGATATACATGCAGATATTTACTAAATTCCTTTTTAGATAAAGCACAACATAAATAATTTTTAGCTTTAAAGTTTAGTGATAACTTTATCTTATCTGCTGCTGTGATAGTAGTAGTGTTTTCAGAAGGGATAAAAACAAAATCACCTACCTCAATTACCTGCCACAGATCAAAGTCTGTGCCTCGAATGAAGCATTCCATCCTTATCTTCCAGTGTTGATAATCTTCTCCATCAAAGAATGGAGGTCTGGTGACTGATTGTCCTTCAGCATATCCTTGAGCTGCCATGGATCTTTACTCTAAGATCGTTGGATCTTCTTTGAATGATCAGAGACCCGCTCTGATACCACTTGTTGGCCCTTTTGGTACGGCAGCAAGCAAACCTAGAGGGGGGGTGAATCGGTTTTTCTGAAATCTGAAATAGAATCTTAAACACAGAAAATAACACTTGAATGTTTGGTTAGTTTAGTGTGATAAAGAGTAGCAGTGCGGAAGCAAATAAACAATCACACAAGGACACAGGAGATTTATCCTGGTTCGGCCCTTCCCACATGGAAGTCCTACGTCCAGTCCCCAAGCAAACTCTTGGGATTTCACTAACCAAGGGTACAGTCCCCCTTATGGACCTTACAACACCCTGAATCCCCCACCAGGTCTTCTTCTCTTTCCCGGGCAAGAAGGCAGCCCACTTCTCTTACAGGTAAAGAAGCCAACCTCCTGGAACAAACCCCAGTGCGGTTCTGCTAGACACAAACCCCTAGCTGGGTTGACAACTGGAACAAACCCCAGTTAGGTTCTGCTAGACACCAACCCCTAGCTGGGTTAACAACTGTATACAGTCCTACAGCTGGACACAGATCTTTCTTAGAAAGATCAGACTGAGAGACCTTACAAGATGAACACTCATGTAAAGCTCATAGTCCCAAACTCTCCCCAGATATACAATAAGCTCGGAGAGAAACAGAAGAGAGAAAAGAAGACAGAAAGCTCGGAAGCTTGAATGCTTGAGACGCTTGATTGCTTCTTCTTGGCTCGGGCTCTTTCTCTCTTTCCTTGAGTGTATGTGGCGTGAAGGTGCTTCTCACAGATGTACACTCCTTCAAAGATATTCAAGAAAAGGCTCTTATGTTCTTCAGCAATGCTCCATCTTTTATATTGAGCAGCTTTAGAATAGATCCGTTGAAGAGATCCGTTGGAGTTCTAGCCGTTGCTCATCTCCTCTTCATTTGTCTTAATCAGACTCTGATGGTCTTCGATGTCTGTGAGCATAGAAGAGAGTCTTAGCATAAAAGAGTGTTTATGATAAACGATGCATGGTACTGTGCTTCTGCTAACATACTGAAAATAGAGGTCATATCTTTTTGACAAGACTCTGAAATATGCATGCAGCTTTTTGTCAGAAGATATTTGACTTTTCATTTAAGCGCCAAGCATATTTGAAATATAAAGGCAATCTGTGTTTGAACAGAATCCATGAAGAAATCGTTATGAGCATGACTTATGAAATTGTTATGTGAAGAGTCGTTGCTCATTTATAAACAAATCGATGTGAACAAATCGTTGTGAGAGCAAGTCGTTGCGCTCACTTATAGAATCGTTATGAGATCGATTTCTTACTAAATCAATGCGCTTAAAGAGGAAATCGTTATGGCATCGACTTCTTAACAAATCGTTGCGAACACTTATGAAATCGTTATGGCATCGACTTCTTGCGCTTTACAGAAGAAGTCGTTGCGAACACTTATGAAATCGTTATGGCATCGACTTCTTGGAAAATCATTTCGGTCACTTAAGGAATCGTTATGGGAACGACTTCTTAGCAAATCGTTGTGGGAACGATTTCTTACCAAATCACTGCGCTCAAAGAAGAAATCGTTATGGCATCGACTTCTTAACAAATCGTTGCGCTTAATACTTTGGCACTTTAAACAGAAATCGATGTATATTGATTAAACATCGATTTTATCATTTTAGTGCGCCAAATATTGCATCAATGAAAGACTTAGCTTTTGCTATGGGATTGATGCGACACAGATGAAACAAAATATTCAATTTAAGTTACATCATAAATTTTATTATCACCAAAATACAAGAACAAATAGAGAGTGGTTCAACAAACGGCCCCGTGAGACTTTGCGCCACGTGGGAGTCTGCGCCCGGTCTGAACCGCGGCAGGATCCCCAGACGCGATTCAGGTAGTTTTCCCACCCATCGGGTTATTTAATGATTTCCTTTAACACGTCGCTATACCCCGATGCGATTCAGTTTGAAAGGCAGCCTTGGAGGCCGACGCGATTCAATTTTCTACATATTTTGGCATGTTTACCTGTGCACCGTGTGTTGAACAACGTCCACTGTGTTGGACGCTATTCATAGGCCGACCCGAGACTGTACTTTTCAGTCAGTCAAACAGCATGTTAGTCTTTGTGGTCTGTCAGCATGTTGCATAGTGTTCCATAGTGTGCATTTCCCTAAAAGAAATCCATCAATTTAAAAGCGGTAAAGACGTGAATATGATTCTAATGTCTAATTGTGATTGACCTTATGTTCATTTGATTAATTATCTTGTGATCTTACTTATTGTCAATTTGATATCGTAAGAATATGATAAGAATGTGGGAATGAATACATGTTAGTATGGACTTGTTAGTTAAGTTTCTATCATGATTTGCATATGAGTTTCCTTAGTTATGTGCGTTCCGATTTTTCCATTACTTGTTCATAATTGCATACATGTTAGGAAAGATCTGTGACACGTCACTTACACATTTGCACGATTAGGCACACCCTTCTTGGGGAATTGAGAGCTCTCTGCTGGTCTTTCCGAATCGGCAAGACTAGCGATCTTTTCCTTAAGACCTCCATAAGTCTCCGCTCTCTATGGATTCCCACGTACAGACCGAGCTGGTTGTACCATGAAGTACCCTGGAGATTGAGAGCACTTGTTTCGTGTACGATCTGTCATTAGTCATCCTCATGTCAAGACATTAATGAATTATGAAACATAAGATACGTTGTTATATTGCCCAATTGATCTCTTCAGCTATTGTCATACCTTGACTCTATGAATGATCATGTCCCTATTACTATGAGCTTGTCATTGAAACTTTGTGGCCATAATATGAATATGTTTATTTGGCATAACGTAGGACTTCGGTCCATTTGACCAATGCCTGTGCAATAGAGGCCCTGTCTGGTCCTGGGGAGGAGCGCCCCAACGTACTTATTAACTGCGGGAGTATGGACTTGTGGTGCTTGGCATGGCACTGATACTATATGCAAGATTTGTGGGAATGTGCCTTCGTTTGATATGATATGATAAGTTTGATTTGATATGATATGAAAAGATTTGATATGATACATCTGTTCATGTGAATACATGATATCTTTATGAATATGGCCAATTCCTTTGATATGATTCTACTCTTGAACTACCTGTCCATTGTATGTGCAATTCGATATTTGATTTGATATGACATCCGTTCTATTCTGCAATTCAACTTGTTAGAAAAGCATGCATTAGCATTATCATGTTCATGTGCATATTTGCCTATTTAAAATGTCAATCATGTATATTAGTGCTCGCACAATATTTAGATGTAAGTCCTACTGAGCTAGTTCGCTCACCCTATCATCCTATCGTTTTTAGGTAGTGATGAGGAATCAGAGGAGTTTGATGGGGCAGGGCAAGAGTGATGAGCACCTGACGTTGAAAAGACAAAGTATTAGGAATAGATATTTGAATAGTCTATGTATTAGTGAAACACTTTCATTTGAATAATGAACCCTTTTAGTTGGTTCTTCTTATGTAAGGTTGTAAGTAGTTGAATGAAATGGAATAAAGTATACTTTTGGTGACCACATTATAGTCTCAAATGTGTTCTTATGTTCAATTGCGACTCTGTGCTATTCAACTGTGATACGTCTATTTGTATCGTTCACGTCTCCCGGTATTTATTCCGCTGCTAAATATTAGGGCGTGACAAAATCCTTGTGCAAGGCCTCTGTAAGTCTCCTCTGTCCATGGATTCCCACATGGCCGAGGAGCTGGTTGTACCCTAACACCTACGATACCCTTTCGGGATCAACATGATCCAAACGGCTATTAGAAGTTCGCTCTTATTTGAAAACAGGCCAAACCTCTGGACCTGTGCATAACATGGCCAGTGGAAGGTAGTGAAATCCACCTGACTGCCAACACCAAGTGCGCATGTTGTGCAACTGTTACTATCGTCCGTTACTCGACGTTTCACATGCCATGACCTATAGTTCTCGTCTATACTCTACTCACTCATCTATTCACGTTCACTCAACTATCTCGTCTATTCCTCTAGTGCTCTCATCTATTTCTTGGTACTCTCTATTGGCCATTGACTGATTGTCTAAAGATAAACAATATAACCAATGTTTGGCAATATATAAGGGGCCCGGTCTGGTCCTGGGATGTGCACCCAAAAGTGCTAGTGCCCGTAGAAGTTAAATGACTATAGTGTTTGGCATTACACTCGAGTGCTATCTATCTCGACTATCTAAATGACAATCAAAAGTGCTATGCTATATTCTCTCATTGTCCTTTGGCAACAAAGTGCTATACTCGTTGTGCTATTGCTATACTTCGTGCTATTTGTGCTTTGGCCATCCTGCTATCTGTGCTATACTCGACGCTTGTGCTATATTTGTAAACTTGTGCTATTTTACTCATGTGCTATCATGCTATCTCTCACATTACTTTACTCATTCGCTCTATCATTAGTTACTCTGCCTTTTTAATACATTAATCATTTAAAACATGCTTGATCCTGAGATTTAAGTCCTACTGGGCGTTATCGCTCACCCTGCGTTATTTGTCGTTGTGTTCTCAGGTAAGGCCGAGGAGGATACTTACACTCAAGAGGACGGGAACGACCAAGAGTGAATTCAAGTGTACTCTAGTGTCTTAGTAGTTGTTAGAGTTTGAGTTTAGTTCTTTTGCTTTATTCACTGTAATTGGGCTCTATAGAATGGCTCTGATATTAGTGGTTGTAACTAGACATTTGAAAGGTTATTAATGAGATACATTTACTTTAATATTTATTCATTGTCCAATGGTGTGATGTCTAGTACTCGCTCTATACCCGTTTACTTGCAACTGCCTCGCGTTCCGATATTCCGCGTTGGGGCGTGACAGTTTTGTGGTATCAGAGCCTAGGTTGTTCTTAAGTATAGGATGATCTAGGTTGACCAGCCTCGACTAGAGTCAATTATCCTACCTATGTGAGATGTGGTTAGAACCATGGGTAACTAGCTAAAATAAACCCACACACGCACGAATTAAATTCTACATTAATACCCTAACAATAATTTACTTTTGTAGGAATTAAGCAACCAAGATGACTGCTGAACGTGCTCAAATGAGGGGCATGTAACAGACCATCCAAGAACTTACTTGAACAATTATGCAAGCTATCCAAGGTGGTGGAAATCGTGGTGGTGCAGGCGAGCAGCATCGTAATTTCAGGAGTTTGAACCCACCTAGGTTCAGTGGATCTACGGATCTGGATGAGGCCGAGCATTGGATAAAGGAGACGGAAAAAATTTTCTGTTTTATGCAATGTGCAGCGGGGGATAAGCTTCTACTAGCTACTTTCCAATTAGGAAAGGACGCCCGCGCTTGGTGGGAATCAGTAGAAGCGACCAGAGCTAATGGTCAATTCACTTGGGTCGAATTCAAGGAAGCCTTTAACTCAAAGTATTTCTCGGAGGGCGTCCAAGAGAAGAAGGCGACAAAGTTTGCTGCTCTTAAACAGAGGAGCTTGATTGTGGCCGAGTATGAAGCCTAGTTTTCAAGACTTGCACGCTATGCTGAACATCTGGTGAATACTGAAAGGATGAAGGCTAAGCATTTTCTCAACGGCCTTAAGCCACAATACATCACTCAACTGACCCCTCTCAACATCCAGACCTATGCCGAGATGGTAAAGAAAGCCCAATTGCTAGAAGATGCTATGGACTTCACTGACCGTATCAAAGGGAAGTTTGTGAAGAAGGAAATGACTTCTGGTCCATCATCTGCTAGGCCGACCAATGGAAAGAAGCGTCCCTTTAACATCACAGAGGGACCCAGCCAAGAAAGGAAAACCAAAGCTATTGTCCCCAACACTCCAACAAAAAACAACTGCAAGCACTGTGATAAGCCAGGTCACACAGCTGACGAATGTTGGAGGAAAGTCGGTGCATGTCTGAGCTGTGGAAGCCGTGAGCACCGCATTCCCGAGTGCCCGCTACTGAAGAAAAATGAGAGGCGCCCTAATGCGCCTAAGAAACAGGGAAGGTTGCAAGCCCTGCATAATGAAGAACCCACTGAGGAAGGAGGCGTGGTAGAAGGTACCCTACAAGTTTTCTCCTTATCAACATTTGTTTTATTTGATACTGGAGCAACTCATTCATTTATATCTCAAAACTTTGCTGATACTCTGAATGCTAAACGTACATCCATGGGATGTGAATTCTCTGTCACAACACCACTAGGGAGAAAAACTTACAAGTTGAATGATGGAACATGATGTAATATTAGGAGCCGACTGGTTTCCCTTATGGGGAAAGTGTCGACTGTGATGTACTTTTAGTGAGTTCCCTAAGTTGTCATTTACTGGGATTAGACATAAGAGACGGATGTCTCTGGTCTCTGCCATAAAGGCCCACAATATGATAAGGAAAGGTTGCATTGCCTTCCTTGCGGCCGTAATAGTTGAAAAAAAGGGTTCTAAGGTAGAAGACATCCGCATAGTCCAGGATTTCTTAGATGTGTTTCTCGAAGATCTGTTAGGGATTCCCCCAGAACGAGATGTCAATTTCTCCATAGAGTTGATCCCTGGAGCTGCCCCAGTATCACGACAACCGTACCGGATGTCACTTGCCGAGCTAAAAGAATTAAAGGCACAACTGATGGAGCTATTAGTCATCAGACCAAGTACTTCCCCATGGGGAGCACCTGTGTTGTTCGTTAAGAAGAAGGACGGATCGATGAGGCTATGCATCGACTATCGTCAACTCAATCAGCTAACCATCAAGAACAAGTACCCATTGCCTAGAGTCGATGAACTATTCAACCAAATATCTAGAGCTCAATATTTCTCCAAGATCGACCTTCGATCTGGCTATCACTAAATGAGGATCAAGGACGACGATATCTTTAAAACGGCTTTCAGGAGCAAGTATGGACACTAAGAATTCATTGTTACGCCTTTTGGTCTAACCAATACTCCTGTAGCCTTTATACAACTCATGAACAGTATATATCGATCATACCTTGACAAGTTTATGGTCGTCTTCATCAACGATATCCTTATATATTCAAAGACCAATGAAGAAACATGAAGAACATCTAAGGGCAGCACTGCAAGTCTTGCGACACAACAAACTGTACGCAAAACTGAGCAAGTGCGAATTTTGGGTCGAAGAAGTGTCCTTCTTGGGCCATGTCATCTCAAAATATGGCTTCTCCATTGATCCCTCCAAAATCGAAGATGTAGTCAATTGGGAGAGACCAACCAACGTCACAGAAATTAGAAGCTTCTTAGGACTGGCTGGCTACTACAGGCGGTTCATAAAGGACTTCTCAAAAATCGTCGTTCCTCTCATGCGCCGGACACGAAAGGAGAATCCCTACTCCTGAAGTAAAGTGTAACGACCCTCCTTATACCGGTACGGTTACACCAACCCACGTCGATATAATGAGTATCGCTACAGTGGGACATTGACCCAAAAAATACATTAAGCTGAGATGTACACAAATATAACATAGAACAGCGGAATTTAAAAGAACTCAATGTAAACTTTTATTCCATCATCCACATTATATCCACAGTCCATATAGTACAAGAAATAAACTAAAATTCACATAATTGAAATTCTAATCAAATTACATTGTCCACATTGAATTACATAACATTAATGACTACACACTTTTGAAAGAAAAATACAACGCTATATCTCCACAACAATCTCCTACTCTCACTCCAAGTCACTCCTGGCTATCTCCTCGGAAGAAGTGGAGACACCTACACCTGTACGCCGAAGCAAGAGTGAGTCTAAAAGACTCAGCAAGTAATCCATGCACATTATACATACACACATCATATGCACATTTTTTACTTTCAATTAAAAACAATCAAGACATGTAGCATGGTTTGAAAAATTCTTAAATTCTATGCATAAAACTTCTACCACATTATGGTACATGATACATGCTTTATGTTTTCTTTTCACCTCTAAAATAAAGCCTACCACATGCTCTCTACACATTTCTTTAACATGCTAAATCAAATTAAAACTCATTCCATTCATGCTATAATATATATGCAACTTAAACATGGAATTACACATAATGGAAGTGATACACCTAGCATGGATTCTACGTACATATTCACACTTAGCACATTTATAAACATGATTAGCTTGCTGTTTTGACATGGATTTAACACATTCATGTAATGGTTTACAATTTCACATGCTATCACATTGCTTTCACATATTCACATGTTCATTTGCACATTCCATAATTTCACATTTCACTTATACACAATCACATTATCTTCACTTAATTGCCGTGACACATAGTCCGAACCACCTCTAGAAGGGCACACACATCACATTCACATACCTATCACCTAGACAATACAGTGATAGATCTTGGTTAACTACGCAAAACCAGGAGAAGCACTCTCCACCCTAACCAGTGGTACTTGTCCACCTATAGGATTTCATCCTATTTGCCCATAAGATTTCACACACATGAACCTTCCCGTAGGGACTTTACTACGGTATAATTCCACAGCCCTCTAAGGTAGCAGTGTCACCCATGGCACAAGTTTTACGTAAATCTTATTAATCACACAATTTGTACACCATTATCACATTAATATCCAATTTCACATACGTGCATATGGTTCAGTTTTACCTAGCATGGTACTACTGTTCTTAACAATTAATTAGTTAACATCATGATCCTACGCATGCTGCAATCATAGGATTATTCACCATTACATTCGATATGTTTTAACATGGTCATTTCTCATCTACAAATCAAAACAGTACTTAATGTTTCCCAAACAGTATGAAATTTTTAAGACAGGTTAAAGACAGACATTTCATCATATGCTCAAATTTTCAGATTTTTCAGAGTTATAAACTAATTATAATAATTGGAACATTATCATGCAATTTCTATCAAAATTTCATCTAACAAGGGTTTACATGTACACAGTCGGTCTTAACAGTTCAAATGCCTGAAAATAGTCATCATTTAGTTCTATAAAAATTATCAGGCTCAATCTCACAACCGACATGTTTATACTAATTTAAACATGTTTATATATAGTTCTCAATTCAATTTCAGAAATTTTAATAACTCACACAGAAATAAGAAATTTGTCAAATTTTTATAACATAACCTAATACATGCATATTACTCACAGAAATTTCATGAAGCCATAGTTCAACATAAAAGTATGTAAACAGTAATTTATAGGATTAATACATGCCAATCATTTCATTTCAGAAAATTCAATAATTTACACAATGGATAAAATTTTACCATAATCACAAGACATGATCTATCAACAATATTTAACAATATAGTATTTTTACCATATATCCTCATGTTCGGAAAAATCCAGAAAATAGATTTTATAGGGTAAACATGCACACTGTCACTGCCTGATGAACTCAGCAGCACACTGGTGGCCACCAATAAGTAGATGGCAGCAAAGGATGCCGCTAACCTCGGATCTTAACGGCAGAAGATGATGCCGTTAAGTTCTTGTCCGCAGAAATGCAGACAGATCTCACAAAATAAGGGAGAACGGGTTCCAGGACACGAATAAAATCCGTAAAAATGTCTGGGACCTACTAGACGCATGTATGGACAATGGTCAAGGTTTACTTGCCTTTATAAAAATCTACGGAATGAAATATGGGTCGAAGAAGCTCTCCTCGGCCTATGCCAAGAAGCCTTCAAGATCCCCTCGATCCGGGTTTTGTGATGGTTCTCGATGTACGCCGGAGTCGGGGAAGCCTTCCTCGTTGTTCAGACTCCCTCCCAGTCGTGGTAGAACGCCAGAAGAAGCCTCAAATTTCCGGATCAAAGGGTCCAAACTTCCAGGTTTTTGCACAGAAAAAGCTAGGGTTTTTAGATTTTTGACCCAAGAGCCAAAAAGACTATTCGGCCGAAAGAAGGAGTTTTTTATGCTCCCAGGGGATTGGGTACGCGTTTAGGTAGGGTTCAGGACTGTTGGAGAACGGTTTCCTAAACAAGAGGCAAAAAGATCGTGGGCATTTTCGGATCTGAAGCGCAACAAGATCTGGGTTTTAGACGTCAACATCAATGGCCTCCTATATGAGGTTGGCATCCATCGATATGGCTACTGACCTTTACTCAATGTCAACTCATGTTGACGCCAAATGACATTTCGGCCAGAACTTAAAAATGCATAAAAGTATATTTACTCAATGCAAATACATGTAAATTATAATGTATACTTTAAAATATTATTTATACAATGTAAATAAATAGCATACACAACAGAAACATATATATATAGCTATATATATATATAACACAACCAAACACCTATACAAGAGGGCAAAATTCGAGGGCCTTACATAAAGAGTGTGAGAAGAGTTTCCAGACTCTAAAAGACTGTCTTACCTCAGCACCTATTCTCGCTCTTCCAATAGAGGGAGAAGGTTTCTCTGTCTACACCGATGCCTCAGGAATTGGGCTAGGGTGTGTATTGATGCAAAAGGAGAAGGTCATTGCCTATTCTTCAAGACAACTGAAGACGCATGAAGTCAACTACCTGGTGCATGATCTAGAGTTGGTTGCCGAGGTCTTTGCTTTAAAAATCTGGAGACATTATTGTATGGAGAGCAATTCACTGTCTACTCAGACCACAAGAGCTTGAAGTATTTATTCTCCCAGAAGGAACTCAACATGAGATAGAGAAGATGGCTAGAATACCTAACGGATTTTGACTTCAACATCCAATACCATCCAAGAAAGGGTAATGCCGTGGCTGATGCTCTTAGTAGAAAGCCGATGGTATTTGTTTTGAGTCTAGTCCTTGGCGAGATGCAACTACTAGAACAATTCGCATGGTTAGACTTAAATATTGAATGTAGGGATGATCGAGTCTTGGTTGCCAATATCAAGATTCAATCCGATATACTAGAAGAGATCATAGCTCAACAAGATAGCGATCCATTCTTGGTTCGTGCCAAGGAAACATTAACTGAAAGGCCGGACTTTGCCATGACCGAAGATGGAAGGTTGGTATTCCAAGGAAGGACATGTGTGCCAGACAATGAAGAATTGAAGAGGAAGCTAATGGATGAAGCTCACAAGACAAAGTATAATATTCATTCTGGAGGTACCAAAATGTATCAAGACATGAAAAGAGCATTTTTGTGGTCGAACATGAAAAGAGAGGTAGCCGAACATGCCGCTCATTGCCTTACTTGTCAACAAGTAAAAGCGAAACACATGCGCCCTGCTGGCGTGCTTAGACCACTAGATATCCCGGAGTGGAAATGGGAAAGCATTGGCATGGACTTCATCATGGGTTTACCCAAGACTCGTGGTGGACTCGATGCCATATGGGTCATTGTCGACCGATTAACAAAATCTGCTCACTTCCTCCCTATAAAGAGTAAGTGGTCGATGGAGGTACTAGCTGCCCTATATGTTAAAGAGATAGTGAAATTGCATGGTATACCATCATCAATTGTCTTGGATTGAGATCTGAGGTTTACATCTCACTTTTGGAAGGGATTGCAAGCTGCACTTGGTACTAAGCTCAATTTTAGTATCGCTTTTCATCCACAAACTGACGGGCAGACTGAAAGAACCACCCAAATTGTTGAAGACATGTTGAGAGCCTGCACTATAGACTTCCAAGGTTATTGGAATGAGCACCTATCTTTAATTGAGTTCGCCTATAACAATAGCTACCAGGCGAGTATTAAGATGACACCGTTCGAAGCACTATATGGCAGAAACTGTAGATCTCCTGCATGTTGGAATGAGGTTGGAGAACAACAATGGCTAGGCCCAGACATGGTGCAAAATACAAAAAGAAACATTCAGGTGATTAGGGATCGACTCAAAATTGCTCAGTCCAGACAGAAGAGCTATGCTGACAGGAGAATGCGAGATTTAGAATTTCAAGTCGGTGATCATGTACTCTTAAAGGTGTCACCTACTCGTGGCATCCAAAGATTTGGTGTAAAAGGGAAGCTCAGTCCTAGATTCATCGGTCCTTTTGAAGTGCTCGAAATGGTCGGTGAGGTTGCATACTGACTGGCGTTGCAGCAAAACTTGGCATGCGTACACAATGTGTTCCATGTCTCCATGCTTAGGAAATATGTATATGATCCTACGCATATCATTCGCCATGACAAGTTGGTACTAAACAAAGACATGACATATGAAGAAAAGTCAGTCAAGATACTAGAATGGAAGGTGCAACAACTCAGGAACCGTCCCATCCATGTGGTTAAAGTCCTATGGAATAATCGTGGAGTGGAAGAAGCCACATGGGAACCAGAAGGAATCATCAGACGGAACTACCATGATCGTTTCGGTAAGACATTCTCTCCATTATGATCATATAAATTTGGGAACCAAATTCTTTTAAGAGGGGGGGGATGTAGCAACCTGAATTTTTCGGAAAATAAAAATTCAATAATATAAAAAGAAAATTTATTAAATTAATTATAAAATTAAAGAAAATAGAATTAAATAAAACTCATTAAAAGAAAAGGAGTAATGGGCTTTGTTAAATGGACCCTCAAAAATTTATTGGGCCAAAATAGGGATTTTAAAAGGTGGAATAATAGGAAAATATCCTAAATTCATAACTTAAATATTACAAAAATATAAAGGGATAATAAAGTATTAAAATAAGTAGTTTAAGTTGGAATTGGATTCCTAAACCTACCCTAATGGGGTTGCCCACGGATTTAGCTCCCATCCTAACCCAAATAGGAAGTGGAAAGCTTAGAAGGGTGAGAGGAATTAGGAAATCCCGAAATTAATAATAGTTAGAGTCTTAATAGGAAATAGAAAGGGAGGAAGCTTAAATACTCTCCTAAATCCCCCATGGCCAGCCCTAGCTCGTTGCCAAGGGTTGCTGGATGTGAAGAGGAGGCTAAGGAGGGGGAGAATTCGTGGGGAGAAGGATCTCTCAAGCCCTCAACCCGAGTTCTTCAAGTTCTAGCCCTAGAAAAGAAAATGAGCCAAAGGTAGGCATTCTCACGAGCAAAAATCATAAAACTTCGTCTATAGATTGTTCCGATCATCAGGAACAAAAGCCCTCTGGTTTCATATCTGAAGGATGGCTAGAATATCTGAAGGATTTTGATGTCAACATCCAATACCATCCAGGCAAGGGTAATGTCGTGGATGATGCTCTTAGTAGGAAGCCAATGGCATCTGTTTCAAGTCTAGTCCTTAGCGAGATGCAACTACTAGAATAATTCGCAAGGTTAGACTTAACTATTGAACATAGAGATGATCGAGTCTTGATTGCCAATATCAAGATTCAATCCGACTTGCTGGAAGAGATTAAAATCCAACAAGATAATGATCTATTATTAGTTCGCATCAAGGAAACCTTAGCCGAAAGACCTGGACTTTTCTATGACCGAGGATGGAAGACTGGTGTTCTAAGGGAGGACATGCATTCCCGACAATGAAGAACTGAAGAGAAGGTTAATGGCTGAAGCTCACAAGACAAAGTACACTATTCATCAAGGAGGTACCAAAATGTATCAAGACATGAAATTTTTTGCCTAGCTAGCAAGCCCAGAGGGGGGTGAATGGGATTCTTTAAAATTTGATTATCTAATCTTGTCAACAAAAATGTTTAAACAAAGCACTGCATTTGGCAATTAGTGTTAGTCGTAAACCAATAACAGACACACAGAAAGCAAACACACTGCACAAGGATTTTTATCCTGGTTCGGATCTCCTCTCCACAAGAGTCCTACGTCCAGTCCCTGAGCAACAACTCAGGATTCCACTACCCAAGGGTACAGTCCCCCTCAAGGACACTTACACAACTTGAAGAGGAAAATCACCACCCTAGAACACCCAGGTCTTCCTTCAACATGAAGGGAATAACATCCTGGAAACCCCAGGTCTTCCTTCAACACGAAGGGAACAACTCGAAGATGTGTTCGAGGGAAGACAAGCCCTTAGATCAAGCTAATAGAACAGTGCTTGATCCGAAGCAAAAGACTGAGAGGAAAAGATCTATGACAAAGAACACTCTCAGTACATTATAGCTCTCACAAAGCTAGGCACAGAAACGCAGAGAGCTAAGAGCAAAGCTTAAAACAATGGAGTGAGGCTTGGCTCTGCTAGATGCTCGCAGATTGTGTCGAGTAAGCTTCTTGAGGTTATTTTCTTTAGAGTCATCAGTCTTCAATATATAACTTCTTTTGAAAAGTAGTCGTTGAAGTATCTGTTGTCTCTATGTTCTGAGAACGTTAGACTGCATGGTTCTCCTTTGTAGTCAATGGTTCTTTACATTCCATGCACGTAAGAAGAAAATACTTCTTGATATCCTCCAGCTTTTACTTTATCCAACGTTGTATAGAGTCGTGATGTCAGAAACTTGCACACTTTAAATGCTAAAACATAGACAGCTAAGCTGTCTCTTGTTGTCAGTCAATCGTTAGAGTGAGGATACATCAAAATAGAAATCCCATTCTATCATTCCAAAAAGATATTACATGTAGAAGCATAAGAATAGAAGATATATGGACATGTATCGTGCAGAGAAATGTACGGTTATATTTAATGCATGGATATAAGATAAATACGTGGGATGACTTTGACTTGTCAAGATATTTGAATATCAAGTCGTTATATTTCATGAAATCGTTGTGAGTATCACTTATGAAATTGTTGTATGAGTGAATCGTTACTTACTTATAAACGAAACGATGAGATCACAAATCATTATACAATCATAACCAAATCGTTCTAGAGACAAATCGTTATAATCAAATCGTTGTGAGCAAATCGTTGTGAACGAATCATTACAAGCAAATCGTTATAACCAAATCGTTATAATCAAATTGTTGTGAACAAATTGATACAAGCAAATCGTTATAACCAAATCGTTGTGAACAAATCGTTATATTGACCAAGTCGTTGTGTACTCCATCAATTTGTTATAGCGACAAAGTTGTTATGAAACTTATCAAATCGTACTGACGACCAAGTCGTTATGAGACTTATCGAATCGTTATAAAGACCAAATTGATGTGAGAGCGAATCGTTGTTCTCACTTTATCAAGTCGATATGAAGGCAAATCATTGTGAGACCGAATCATTATGGGATGAACTCGTTGCGATCCCTTAGCAAATCATTATAAGACCGAAATCGATACGATCACTTAGCGAATCGTTTTGAGAGCAAATCGTTATGCTCACATAGAGAATCGTTGTGAGAAATCAATATGTTCACTTAGAGAATCATTATGAGAGCAAATCGTTATGCTCACTTAGCGAATCGTTGTGAGATCGTAATCAATATGTTCACTTAGCGAATCGTTATGAGAGCAAATCATTATGATCACTTAGCAAATCTTTGTGAGATCAAAAACAATATGTTCACTTAGCGAATCATTATGAGAGCAAATCATTATGCACACTTAGTAACTTATGAAATCGTTATGCGAAAATAAGCAAATCGTTATAACACTTGGAGAAATCGATGTGTACTTAGAAAATTTATATGCACTGAACTTTAAATATTACAGGATGAAGATACTTACTAGTTTTTCTTGATTTTCCATGATTTATTTCCTGTGCTCAAATCTCATAGAAAACTTGTTAGATTAAACTTTATTTAAGTTTTGTTAATCACCAAAATAGATATGTAATTCATTTTAAATTACATGCGGATAAACTAATTATCAATCTCCCCCTTTTTGGTGATGACAAAACATAACAATAATCATAGATGTTCTGAAATAAACCTAAGTGAATTTTCTGAAATAAAATGAGAAATGTATTTTAGAGATACTATATTGCTCCCCCTTTTTGTCATTAAGCAAAAAGATATTAGAATGAGATGAAGAAAGAGAGAAAAGTTAAATGATATCAAAGAGAAATTTTATTGATCACTGGTTGTTTTAGTAAGATAGAAGGCAAGAGACAAAAAGGATGCAAAGCGAGTAAGGATGGGGATCGCTTTGCGTTCCTGCTTTTCAAAGTGAGACTAAAAAGCACCAAAAGTGATTTTATATGAAGGTCCCATAGAAGGAGCCATCCTTTTGAGGTGACATGGTCTCTGAGCTTCTATGAAGGTGACATACTCATCAGTGCCAAGGGAAATCTTATATGAAGTGAAGGAGCCAAAACTAGCTAGCCGAAGAAACTGATCAATTTTGTACGGATAGTGGATCTAGTGTTGCTGAAGTTCCTTCTTTAGAGCCACAAAGACCTTGTACCTTTCTTCCCATGTATTATAAGAGTCCTGGACAAGTTGAAGGGAGTTGGAATCCAAGAATTCAGCAGGAGACAACAATGGTTGATTGGATCTAGCCTAAGAAGCATTGAGTTCTTGAAGTTGTTGAGCTGACAGAGTGTATAGCTTCTCCCAATCAGAAGGCGAAAGCCTCTCACTTTCAGAAAAAATGGGGGCAATAATATCAGACTTAATGTAGCCACGAAGATATTGTTGGTAGACAAACCTGTGAAAGGAAAGGGAACGGCCTTCTTGCACTGAAATCCTTGCCATTACCCTTGCAGCTCTTTCAAAGACAAGTGTCCCAATAGATGAATCCATGATCAAGAAGTGAAGAGGGGGTAGGAACACTGCATCAGGGATCTCCAAAGTAGCAAAATCAATCTGAATGGAGTCTGTATGAGCATTCCTAGAACTCAGAGCCATGATAGCTTGCAGAAACTGGCCCAACTGCACTTCGGGAAGATGGTTGATATAGCAGAAGTCGTTGTACATCTGGAATTGCCGGATGAATTTGATCTCTTTCTGAATAAAAGGCCCCCAGGTGTTCTTGTGATGAATCTGGAACCACTCAGAGAGAGTTAAAGGGGAATCTCTGGGTGGATACTTGACTGACCCAGCTCGAAGGAACTGAGTCTATAGAACTTTGTGGCCACGAGCCCACTGATCTTCAGTTTTGGCTTCAGTCATGGAGAAAACGTTTGACTGTTGAGCCTTGGATAGAAAAGAATAAGGAAAGATGGTGTTGAGATGGTCGGTGAGATTTAGGAATGGAAGACCAGAAATGGTGGCAAAAGTGACTTTAAGAAGAAATTCTTCATATAAGGATTTGTGTTTATTTTCAACAGAAAGGGAAAACCAAAGAGGTGGATAGAAAGGTTCAGAAGAGATAGGGTGAGTAGAAGTAAGTCTCCTCTTCTTAGGGACAGGGCTAGAAGAGCCTGTTCGGTGGATATGAGTCCCAACGGCCAGGACTGAATGATGTATTGCTACTTCAAATTCATCCTTGATGTCCTAGATTTTATTATGGATAAGTTGGGCACCCTCAGGAATAATGGTAATAAATGAAGGAGGATTAGGTGGATGAAAGAGTGATTGAGGAGTAATAGAGGGGATATCAGATGGTCCTGAAGAGGAAGGACCAGAGGAAGAGGCTCCAGTGGATGAAGAAGCTGGAGGAACCTCAACTGACGGAGGAAGAGGAGGAAGAATAGTGGAGGAGGCAGGAGATGAAGTAGATTGGGAAGAAAAAGGTGTACGAGAAGATATGGTTCTAGGACGAGGTCGTTTGAAGGTGGCAGGTGCTGGAGGTGCAGTGGAGGATGTGGGTGGAGAAGGAGGATCTGGAGTTGGAATAGAGGAAGAAGCAGGGGCCTCTAGATCTATAGCCGGTCCTTCTGCTCTTGCAACCACTGATTCCACCTGCCCTAATGGCCTTGATGCATCCTCTGCCGGCCCTGTTGGCCCAGACACTTCTGCACCGACTGGTTCTACAGTGTGCACATCTTCAAAACCCTTTGGCCCTGATGGCCCTGCTGGATCTTCAGACATTGACCCTAAAGGCCGCTCTTCTACACTAGTCTGCTCTGCATTGACAGGCCCGGATGGCCTAACTTCCTCTTGAATTGGCCCTGAAGGCCGGACTTCATCATCAACAGATGGCCCTGAAGGCCCTGAGCTGCTAGTAGGAGGGGCATGAATTGGTAAATGCTCCCTCACAAAGACTGACAAGTCAAGAACTATTTGTTCATCCTTTCCATCTCACTTTTCAAAAGTTGGAGCTCAGAAGTCAATGCTCCAACAGAAGTAGCTAATTGGCTCTGGCTTATGAATATAGAGGCTATATCTGATCGTACAGAGCACAGTATGGATCCTTGTTCATCCAATCTTTCAACAATGGGCTTCATGTTGATCTTCATTTTCTTCTGCCTTGGCCTCCAGTGTGGCTTCCTAGTAAGGAGGCGAATATCCTGAGCCACTTCTTTTCCTTTATCACTTGCCCTTGCAATGGCCTCCACATTATCATCATTATCTTCTTCACCTGAAGCACTTTCCACAATGCCTTCTCTGAACTGATCATCAACGGGGACACTAGCAATGCGCTCCCCCTGAGATGTTGCTTCCTTCTCAATTGACTGCTCCCCCTCAATAGGAGCATCAACCATAGGAGTATCATCAGGAACATCATCTTCTTGCTCCTCCTGAATGGGAGCATCCTCCATGACAACATCATCAGTGTGGCATGATGCCACTGTTAGTTATGGGTGTCCTCAAGCCAATCATAACTTGTGCAATCTTGTTCTTTAATAATAATAATAAGGCTTTTATATTCATTATGTGTAATTTGTTTACCGTTTCATTATGAAGTCCATGAATATACGCAATGGATATTAATTATGATGAGATCATAACAATGAGATTAATATCCTTTAAACGTATATTCTTAATTGTTCCTAGTCGGAGGATATTCGAGAAGGACATCGGATATCCGGTTAGACTAGTACAGGTTGCACCTGCTCATACGATGAGGGTGACTGATCTCATAGTCACTTGTGTGGAGACACTAAGGTGAATCTGTAGGTGCTCATTGGGGAATGAGTTCACTGAACTGATATGTTATGAATCGCTGGATGGTAATGTTACCTAACTGTCAACCAGCTAGATTCATTGTCACAATGGCGTGATTGGTCCTTAGACCTGAGACACCAAGGACACCTTGTTGGTGGACTTCTAGGTTTTGGCCTTGACTTATAGATCTCTAACCATGAGGTCTTAATCAGTTAAGTGTTCGGATCTAGCAGAATACCTTCGAAGGTGATTGTGTGGTCAACATGGGATCGCTCGCTCTCGGTAATAAGAGAGTGAATGCTCTAAGGAAAGATGCCTGATAGTCCCTGGCCAGGGCATGACTACTTATCAGAAAAGGAGTTTTCTGATATTGTTATGCGGCATCTAAACCAAGTGAGTGCACATATTAGGGTTTGACAGTTGACCATACCCTAAGTGCACTCGGGAGCATTGTGCGAGCGAAGGATTATAGTCACGTGGTAACTGATGACGAAAAAAGGTTCCTTGATTGGGTTGCTGAACCCTAATGCTTTCCAGGATCAAGTGGTGTTGCTTGGCACCCAACTTGATTGGAAGCCCGATCAATTATCGTGAGACGATAATTGATTGTGTAATTAATTAATATGAGATATTAATTAATTGCAATAAGTCAATAAAGAGTTATTGGGCTTAATGGGCAGAAAACTGGACTAGCACTTGGGCCTAGAGGGTCACACGCAATAGAGTTTCGAGCAGACTGGGCAGGATGGTTGTTATAGACAATAACTGGGTTTTTGTGAAAAACCGCAGTGTCTACAAGTATTAGCAGAGAGTCAAACCCTGGGCCAAGCTCCAGGCTCTCTCCCTGGCTGCCCCACTCCTCTCTCTCTCCAAGGCGCCCCCACCTCTTCTCTCTTCTCTCTCTGGCACATGGTGGAGTTGAGATCCGGGAGACGCGTGGAGACCGAGGAGATCCCGTCTGCGTCCGGAGCTCACGTGGATACGTCTAGAGGCCGGACACTTGAACGGCTTGAAGCACCAGCGCCTCCAGTGCCACTTCCTCCCCGGATTCGGGAGTTTCGCAACCCCGTAAAGGTAATGATCGGATCTTCCTGTGCGTGGGTTCACGGTTTTTGTTCGACCCGACCACCGGCAACGATATCTAATGGAGGGAATCGTGTTTCCGCTGCGCCCCGATCGATTCCTTACAGTGGTATCAGAGCCAGGTTGCTGGCCCGGTCAGTATCGGCGTCGTATGATCGTCATTTCATGCATTTTTCGTCGGTTCACGTTATGCATGAATCGCCAATTTTACTTCGCTCTTAGGTCGAACATGAGATGTGCACTTTGTGTTTGGTACATGGAAATCGTTCCTGGTACCAAGGGCTTCCCGAAGAACCTCTTGTGGCGTTGTTTGGCCCTCTGTAGAGGCCACACGACCCCTTGTAATAAGCCGCCGCCATGCATCTTGGACAGTCCAAGATAAGGGGGCGTTTTTGATTTTGCGGTTTTTCGGGGGGTTTTCTGGGTTGGTAGGGGCGGAGGGCGGCGGCTTCAGGCACCGCCGGCGCCGTCCGCGGCCGCCGAAGGCGGCGCGGAGGGTGGTAAGGCCGCGCCCCACCGGCGCTGCGCCGGTGGGGGGCGGCGGCTAGGGTTTCCCAAGCCGCCGCGGGCCCTGTCGAGAGGCGGGGGTGACCCCGCGCGGGTCCCCCGCGGGCCCCGCGTGGGTCTGCCCACGGGTAAGTCGCGGGCGGACCCCCGCGGGTCCCGGGCGGCCGGACCGGCCCGCGCTGGATCCGGATCCGGTCCGCCCCCTTCCCCCCCCCCCCCCCCCCCTTTTCCCCATTTTTAATGTTTTTAATTTTGTTTAAAATCATTTAAATTGTTTTAAAATCCCAGAAAAGTATGAAAAATTGTTTTTAAGATTTTTAAAAATGTTTTAACTCTCTGTAAATTATTTTTCATATGTATGACCCATTGCTTAATTAGTTTAAGGAAAATCTAAAATTGTTTTTGTTATTTCCTACCATCTAATTAAAGCATGTTAATTAATTAAGAATGTGATTCTTGTGAAATTAATTAACTGTAATTTTGGCAGATTCATGCAGTTACGGTGAATGACGTTTATCTAATGTTGATTAGATGTTATCCATGTTAGCTAAATTGTTTAGTTAAATAGTTTTCAAAATATAGTTATTATATTTTTGAAATAAAAGTTATTTCAGAAGTAATTATGTGATGATTGCTTATTGATGCATGTGATGTGTTGATGTGTGGATGGATGATCATGGACTTAGATGTCATGTGATGATGTTTATGGTTAATGGCATGTGATGTAATTTATGAGGATTGCGTGCCTCCCTCTCTCCCTCTATTAAATCCGGGTTGTACATTCTATCTCCCTCCTGTTATGTACTCCCCTTGACTTGTTCAAGGTTTCTTATTATTATCTGATGTACATTTATGGGCCTGCGAGCCCAATTTAAATATTACTTGTAATTATAAGAAGCGGATTGGCGGAGATGGAGGAGAGTAGCATGCAGGACCTTCATGGAGATAGAGTTACATCAAGCAAATGCATTCGTTGCGGGGATGCCATTTATTCACCGTGTTTGTGGATTACCAACTGGCTCTGGTAGTGCCACTCTAGGTTAAAGTCCATGATCATCCATCGTTTTTCTTCATATATATGATATATGTGGAATGTGCTATGATATATATAATTAAATATATGATATTCCAAATTCTATATATATCAATAGCACGCAAATATAGAGACCAAGATAAAATATATCAAAATCCCTCCTTCTTTAAATTTTAAGCCGTAGCGTAATCATTAAGAATGAATTACGTGGCCCTCCATCATTATAGTGTTAGGATTGCCATTAGATCGGGCAAGTTTGTTGTGCTATCCACAAGGCTTGCCAAATCTGATGACAGACTAAAACTATGGCATAGTGATGCCTTAAACGGGATAGAGGACCGGTGTAGCTTTGTTGTGCTATCCACAAGGGCTACATCCAAATCTATGCTCGTTACGTAATGATGGTACTGCTTAAACTGGGTTTAATGACTTGTTGTGCTATCCACAAGGTCATTAAAATTCAGGGGCCAAAATAAGATCGGATATTGCAAGAGTTGCAAGTGTCAAGAGTTGACCGCTTTCAGATCATAGTATGGTTTGTTGTGCTATCCACAAGATCATGCTATGAGTCTGTAAGATTCTGATCCCCACTAGGAGACCGTCGGAGTCTCCCATTCTGTATATCTAAGGGTTATACAGTCTGTCGAAAAATAGTGGGAGCTAATCTTGATTAAAGTCCTAATCTAGATTAAATTATTATTATGAACATCTGCTAATTGTGTTTACATTTCCTTTATAGGAAAAAATGTCATCAGGTAACCCACTCTGTAGCATACTAGATGCCAACAGATTGACAGGCCCGAACTACTCGGATTGGCTCAAAAACCTGAAGATTGTCCTCAGGTCTGAGCGCATTGCCTATGTCCTGGAGGGTGAGATCCCAGCTGAACCACCCCTTGATGCACCTGAAGGGGAAACGCTTGAGTTTGCGAAGTGGAAGGAGGATTCCACTCTGGCCCAATGCTACATGCTTGCCTCAATGAGCAATGAGTTGCAAAGGCAGCATGAGAACATGGATGCTAGATCCATCATGCAGCACTTGCAGGAGCTCTTTGAAGAGCAGAGCAGGGTGGAGAGATATGAGATATCCAAGGCCCTGTTCAGAGCTCGCATGGCAGAGGGGTCTTCAGTACAATCTCATGTGCTGAAGATGATAGAGTGGATTGAGAGGCTCTAAGGGCTTGGTTTTCCTCTTGACAAGGAACTAAGCACGGACCTCATTCTCCAGTCACTTCCAGATTCATATTCCCAGTTCATTGTGAACTTCACAATGAACAAGATTGAGGTGAGTTTAGCTGAGATGCTCAACATGCTGAAGACTGCTGAGGGCAACCTTAAGAAGGAAAAGCCCACTGTTCTCATGGTTGGAAAGTCCAACAAGAAGAAGAGAGTAGGGCAAGCCTTTAAGAAAGGCAATGCAAAGAAGCAGTCTAGGCAGAAACAAAAGAAGGACATAAGCAAAGGAGAAGAAAAGGGCGAGTGCTTCCACTGCAAGAAAAAGAGGCACTAGAAAAGAAATTGCAAGGACTATCTTGCAATGAAGGCTCAGAAGAAGCAGAAGCTTGGCGAAGCTTCAGGTATCTATATGATAGATCTTCACTTGTCTATTAGAGATTCTACATCTTGGGTTTTAGACACTGGATGTGCTTCTCATATCTACAATGATGTGCAGGTGCTGACAAGTAGAAGGAAGCTGAGCAAGGGCGAGGTGAACTTGAGGCTTGGAAACGACACAAGTGTTGGTGCACACACTGTCGGGACAATGAAGCTCAAGTTACCTTCTGGAGATTTGCTTTTATTAGATGATTGCTACTATGTGCCTAGTATCATTAAGAACATTATTTCTATTTCTTGTTTAGACAGAATTGGATACATGTTTACCATTGAGAACAATAGTTGTTCAGTTTATTTAAGAAATAAACTAGTTGCTTTAGCATGTTTGGTGAATGGTTTGTATCTGCTTGATGTCTCTTATGAAAATTTCCATGTTGATGTTTCTCCTAAGAGAAGTAGGAATAGTGTGAACACTGCCTACTTATGGCATCGTAGGCTTGGTCACATTGGCAAGAATAGGCTTCAAAAGTTGCATAAGAATGGATACTTAGATCCATTTGATTATGTATCATTTGCAACTTGTGAATCCTGTTTAATGGGTAAGTTGACCAAATCTCCATTTAGTGGACATGGAGATAGGGCCAAGGACACATTGGAAGTAATACATTCGGATGTATGTGGTCCAATGTCTACCCAAGCCAAGGGTGGCTACTCATACTTCATTACATTCACGGATGACTACTCAAGGTTTGGATTTATTTACTTAATGAAGTACAAATCTGAAGCCTTTGGGAAATTCCAAGAATTTAAGAATAAAGTTGAGAAATAAACTGGAAAGAGTATTAAAATCCTACGGTCAGACCGAGGAGGTGAATACTTAAGTACAGAGTTCACACAATTCTTAAAGGACAATGGTATCCTTTCTCAATGGACTCCTCCCTATACACTACAGATGAATGGTGTATCGGAAAGGAGAAATCGTACCTTGTTGGACATGGTGCGATCCATGATGATCCGTTCACAGTTACCAGTTTCCTTATGGGGATATGCGCTAGAGTCAGCGGCATATCTGCTGAACAAGGTTCCCAGTAAATCTGTGTCTTCCACTCCATATGAGATATGGAAGGGTAGAAAGCCTGATTTTAAACTTGTTAAAATCTGGGGCTGTCCTGCCCATGTAAAGAAACACGACCCAGATAAACTGGACTCCAGAACTGATAAGTGCAGGTTTGTTGGATACCCAAAAGAAACATTTAGGTACTACTTTTACCATCCTGGTGAACAAAGAGTGTTTGTTGCCAGGAGAGCTGTCTTCTTGGAAGAGGAGTACCTTACCCAAGAGGACAGTGGGAGTAAGGTAGATCTAGAAGAGGTTCTAGATCCACAGACTGTGCAAAGTCCACCAGTTGAAACATCAGTTTCGGAACCTGTTCAGAAATATACACACATTCAGCGTAGGTCTGGTAGAGTACCTAGACAGCCTAAAAGATATGTTGGACATATTAGTGAAGGCATGTCTTATAATGAGGATGATGATCCAAAGACCTACCAAGAGGCTGTTGATTGTCCTCAGTCAGGGAAATGGCGAGATGCCATGAATTCTGAGATGCAGTCCATGTATACCAACCAAGTTTGGAACTTGGTAGACTTGCCTGAAGGTATTGTACCTATTGGGTGTAAGTGGATCTTTAAGAGAAAGATCAGTGCAGATGGACAGATCGACAATTATAAGGCAAGGTTGGTGGCAAAGGGGTATCGTCAAAGGCAAGGAATTGACTATGACGAAACTTTCTCACCAGTTGCTATGATAAAGTTGATCAGAATTCTTCTTGCCATTGCTGCATACTTTGATTACGAGATCTGGCAGATGGATGTAAAAACCGCTTTCCTCAATGGAAACATTGAGGAAGAAGTGTATATGATACAGCCTGAGGGTTTTACATCCAAAGAGTGTCCAGATAAAGTATGCAGGCTTCAAAGGTCCATCTATGGATTGAAGCAAGCTTCTCGTAGTTGGAACATAAGGTTTGATGAGGCTATCAAATCTTATGACTTCATTAAGAATGAAGATGAACCATGTGTGTATAAGAAAAATCAGTGGGAGTGCTATCACTTTTCTCATACTTTACGTTGATGACATCTTACTCATTGGGAATGATGTAGGGATGTTATCATCAGTAAAGGTTTGGTTGTCAAAGAACTTCTCCATGAGGGATTTGGGAGAAGCATCCTACGTATTGGGAATACGTATCTATAGAGATAGATCCAAGAGGATGCTTGGCTTAACCCAATCAATGTACATAGATACCATTGTCAAAAGGTTTGGCATGAAAAATTCCAAGAGAGGTCTCATACTTATGAGACATGAGATTAATCTCTCTAAGGAGCAGTCTCCTAAGACTCCTGAAGAGAGGGCAGTCATGGATAGAGTCCCCTATGCTTCGGCTATAGGGTCTATCATGTATGCCATGCTATGTACAAGGCCTGATGTGGCATTTGCTCTAAGTGTTACGAGCAGATATCAGGTAAATCCAGGTGAAACACACTAGATGGCAGTGAAATGTATCCTTAAGTACTTGAGAAGGACTAAGGATATATTTCTGGTTTATGAAGGAGGGGACTTAAAACTTCTGGCATACACTGACTCGAGTTTCCAGTCAGATCCAGATGATAGCAAGTCTACATCTGGGTTTGTGTTCACCTTAAACGGAGGTGCAGTGAGCTGGAAGAGTTCCAAGCAAGAAACCACTGCAGACTCGACGACAGAGGCTGAGTACATTACTGCAGCTGAAGCTGCCAAGGAGGCAGTGTGGATGAAGAAGTTCATCACCGACCTTGGTGTGGTGCCGGGTGACTCTGATCCGATCCCATTTCTGTGTGATAACAATGGGGCCAATGCACAAGCGAAAGAGCCACGGTCTCATCAGAAGTCAAAGCACATTCTGAGGCGATTTCACCTGATCAGGGAGATTATCACTAGAGGAGATGTACTAGTGGAAAGAGTTCCTTCAGTTGACAACATTACAGATCCACTGACGAAGCCTTTGACTCAAATCGTGTTTGAGCGCCACCTAGAGTCTATGGGTTTAAGACATAAAGGTGATTGGCTTTAGTCCAAGTGGGAGATTGTTAGTTATGGGTGTCCTCAAGCCAATCATAACTTGTACAATCTTGTTCTTTGATAATAATAATAAGGCATTTATATCCATTATGTGTAATTCGTTTACCGTTTCATTATGAAGTCCATGAATATACGCAATGGATATTAATTATGATGAGATCATAACAATGAGATTAATATCCTTTAAACGTATATTCTTAATTGTTCCTAGTCGGAGGATATTCGAGAAGGACATCGGATATCCGGTTAGACTAGTACAGGTTGCACCTGCTTATATGATGAGGGTGACTGATCTCATAGTCACTTGTGTGGAGACACTAAGGTGAATCTGTAGGTGCTCATTGGGGAATGAGTTCACTGAACTGATCCGTTATGAATCGATGGATGGTAATGTTACCTAACTGTCAACCAGCTAGATTCATTGTCACAGTGGCGTGATTGGTCCTTAGACCTGAGACACCAAGGACACCTTGTTGGTGGACTTCTAGGTTTTGACCTTGACTTATAGATCTCTAACCATGAGGTCTTAATTAGTTAAGTGTTCGGATCTAGCAGAATACCTTCGAAGGTGATTGTGTGGTCAACATGGGATCGCTCGCTCTCGGTAATAAGAGAGTGAATGCTCTAAGGAAAGATGCCTGATAGTCCCTGGCCAGGGCATGACTACTTATCAGAAAAGGAGTTTTCTGATATTGTTATGCGGCATCTAAACCAGGTGAGTGCACATATTAGGGTTTGACAGTTGACCATACCCTAAGTGCACTCAGGAGCATTGTGCGAGCGAAGGATTATAGTCACGTGGTAACTGATGACGGAAAAAGGTTCCTTGATTGGGTTGCTGAACCCCAATGCTTTCTAGGATCAAGTGGTGTTGCTTGGCACCCAACTTGATTGGAAGCCCGATCAATTATCGTGAGACGATAATTGATTGTGTAATTAATTAATATGAGATATTAATTAATTGCAATAAGTCAATAAAGAGTTATTGGACTTAATGGGCAGAAAACTGGACTAGCACTTGGGCCTAGAGGGTCACACGCAATAGAGTTTCAAGCAGACTGGGCAGGATGGTTGTTATAGACAATAACTAGGTTTCTGTGAAAAACCACAGTGTCTATAAGTATTAGCAGAGAGTCAAACCCTGGGCCAAGCTCCAGGCTCTCTCCCTGGCCGCCCCACTCCTCTCTCTCTCCAAGGTGCCCCCACCTCTTCTCTCTTCTCTCTCTGGCACATGGTGGTTTGAGATCCGGGAGACGCATGGAGACCGAGGAGATCCCGTCTGTGTCCAGAGCTCGCGTGGATACGTCTAGAGACCGGACACTTGAACGGCTTGAAGCACCAGCACCTCCAGCGCCACTTCCTCCCCGGATTCGAGAGTTTCGCAACCCCGCAAAGGTAAAGATCGGATCTTATTGTGCGTGGGTTCACAGTTTTTGTTCGATCCGACCACCGGCAACGATATCTAATGGAGGGAATCGCGTTTCCGCTGCGCCCCGATCGATTCCTTACAGCCACAACATCTGCTACTGATTCACTGGTCCTTTCAGGCTCCCCCTGAGTGCTAGGAATGGATTCCAGCACATCTCTTAGAATAGATGCCACAACTGTGGTGGGGATGATAGCCTCTGAAACTCGCATAACTGGCCCAATATTCTCTTGAGGAAAATCTTCAATCTGGCTTCCAGTGACCACAGATACTTCTGCTCTGACCTCTGCTGCTGTTGCTGCTTGATCCATTGCAATTTCTGAACTGACAACTTCATGTTGTTGTTCTTGAACTACAGGCGCTATTGCAGGTTGTTGATCTTCTTGCTCAACTGGTACATCTGCTGCCACTACTGCTTCTGCTACCTCTTCTAGGACTTCTTGGGCTTCGCAGATGATGGCCTCACCATCAGCCACTGAGGTCTTTGTCCACACACCACTCACCAAAGAAAAACCACTCTTTTTCAAGTTCCTGCTGCAAATGGCACGCCCCATCTTTTTTGACACTGCCCCAGACAGATTAATGCCACAATGTTGGAAAATCTTGGTCAGCAAATGGGCGTAAGGTAGGGACACATTTAATTTACTTTTCTTGTCCCAACCCTGAGCATGTGCAAACTTCATCCTTTCTATTATAACCTCAGCCATGTTTATGCTCTGGTTCTGGATAGCCCAGAACATCATATCGGAGTCCACCTTAGTACATGTAGAGAAGGTGGCACTCTTAGGAACCAATATCTGACAAACTATAAAGTGCAATAGGCGATTGAAAGCATTCAACTGGTTGATGTCTATTTTTCCATCTTTCAGTTTGTACTCGGGACCAACAATCCCCAAACCCTTAGCCTGAATGTCAACAGTGTGTACTCCACTGTGACTGGTGGTGCAAACTCCAAACGAAGACTCCAACAAAGCATATGTGATCCTAATCTGGGTTCCTTTGATAGTGGATGTCAAAGACCCGTCCTCTTCAGACTTCAAGCAAACATAGAATGCCTTGACCAAGTTTGGATAACTCACCTCTGATAGGGTTGCCATCTTTGTCCATTTCAACCTTTCCATAGTTGCTATGATGTTGTGCATCCCATTCTTCTCCAAATACGCAATGTCCACTGCTTTGTTGCCACAGACCTTTGTCTTCACTGTTGTAAATCTTTCCTGCTGCTCGGCGGTGAGGAACGCAGCTCCATAGCCCCCGATGGTGCCGAAAACTCCAGAAACGGCCATGGTTTTGAATAAAGAGAGGTCTGAGATAATTGGAAGGAAGATTGGAGTAGAAACCCTCAAGAAATTTCTCGCGGGAAAGAGGTGGAGGCTTTGAAATCACAATGAGTCGATGCTGGGGACGATAGGGTTTTCGTTCCAGCAAGTCGAAAGAGACGAGAGCGAGAGGCGAATCATTGCAACACAGATTTTAGGATTTATAAGAGAGAGATAAGTGACTCTTTGAGCACGTACCGCCATAAGTGCGGAAAACGACAAAAATAGAGATAGGTGTGGAATGATAAATGACTTTTAAAAATAATGAACCGTCACCAAAATTTATGATGCACGTAGTTTTTAAAAGATTTTGCTTAATTTCAGGGGGGAGAATAATTGAACTTCTAAAATGATTATTATTTCACTTATTTGTAGACAATTTTATCACAAATTACACATGCCTAACTCCCTCCTAAGAGACGTAAATCTCTCTTCAGGTAAGGCTTTTGTGATGATATATGCCAACTGGTTTTGCGTATCAATGAAGGAAATATCTATATTACCATTGGCTACATGATCACGAATAAAATGATATCTAACCTCTATATGCTTTGTCCTTGAGTGATGTACTGGATTTTTGGTGAGATTAATGGCACTGGTGTTGTCGCACAATAGGGTAATTGTCTTGATGTGTAGCCCATAATCCTCAAGTTGCTACTTAATCCATACGAGTTGTGTACAGCAGCTCCCAGCAGCCACGTACTCAGCTTCAGCTATTGATAGTGCTACTGAATTTTTCTTCTTTGAGGACCATGAGATCAGACAACCTGCAAGGAATTGGCAACAACCACTGGTGCTTTTTCTATCTATCTTGCATCTAGTGTAGTCAGCATCAGAGTATCCTACTAAATTAATTTCGCATGATTTTGGATACCATAGACCTAAGTCATGAGTTCTAGTCAAGTATCTAAAAATTCTTTTGACACTTATTCAGTGAGACTCTCTAGGGTCTGCCTAATACCTAGCACACATGCATACACTAAACAATATATCCGGTCTGCTGGCAGTTAGATAAAGTAGTGAACCTATCATACCTCTATAGACTTTTTGATTTACCTTCTTACCATCCTTGTCACTGTCCAATCTTGTTGATGTACTCATCGGTGTTGACAGTGGCTTAGCGCTTTCAAATCCAAACTTCTTTAAAAGTTCCTTGGTGTATTTGGCTTGACATATGTGAGTTCCTTCCTTTCCTTGCTTGATTTGCAATCCGTAAAAGTAGTTTAGCTCCCCCATCATGCTCATTTCGAATTCTCCCTGCATAAGCTTCTCAAAATACTTGCAAAGAGATTCGTCAGTAGAGCCAAATATTATATCATCAACATAAATTTGTACAAGCAAGATATGTTTGACTTTAGACTTAACAAATAATGTGCTATCTACTTGACCTCCAGTAAAACAATGGTTTAATAAAAATGCACTTAAACAATCATACCATGCTCTTGGTGCTTGTTTCAAACCATATAAATCTTTATGCAACTTAAATACATGATTTGAAAAATCGATATCATCAAAACCGGGAGGTTGTTCTACATAAACTTCCTCCTTTATGTAACCATTCAGAAACACTGATTTAACATCCATTTGAAAAAGTTTTAAACCTAATGCAGATGCATAAGAAAGTAAAATTCTAATGGCCTCAAGTCTAGCTACTGGTGCATAGGTTTCATCAAAATCTATGCCTTTCTCTTGAGAATAGACTTGAGCTACCAATCTGGCCTTGTTTCTAGTGATCACACCAGCTTTATTCATCTTGTTCCTGAACACTCATTTGGTGCCAATCATAGGATGATCTGATGGTCTCGGAACAAGGGATCATACTTGGTTTCTCATGAACTGATTAACTTAATCTTGTATGACTAATAAGATTCATCAGATAGTGCTTCATTGACTGTCTTAGGCTCTATTTGAGATACAAAGGCTAAGTAGTCACAAGGAATTATGTTACCTCTTGTTCTTACCCAACCGATGGATCACTAATGATGTTATCCAACGGGTGATCTTTCTTATACCTCCATTCATTTGGAAGATTATCATGAGATTTTGTTGAGTAACTACCCCTAAGAAATTTAAGAATTTCTTAAATTAGTATATACATTGATTTTGATATGACAAAACTCTTAAAATAGACCTTTTCACAAAGCAAATATATTAATTACATATCACAAAAATCATACAGATATTTTATAGGTCAATACCTCCATCGCAGAAATTTTCCAAGTCCACAGACTCTCCCTATCTCCTACTGAATTCGGCTATTGACTTCGACTGCTAACTTCGACTCCTTCAGAAACGAAGTCAAAACAACCTTGAAAATTTTCCAAGTCCACAACTTTATATGTAATTCGACTGATGACTCTGACTTCTACAGTCGAATGCCTTACAAAATTCAATACATGATTCGACTGTCATCTTCAACTTCTACAGTCGAATGCCTTACAAAATCCAATACATGATTCGACTGACATCTTCAACTACCACAGTCGAATGCCTCAGAAATCGATCTGTATAGTATTCGATTGCTATAGTCGAATAGCCTTGTTTTCTCAGAAGTCGAATTACTTTGTTAATCCTTACTAGAGTCGAATCACTTCTATTCCTTCAGTCGAATTGTATGTTCTTATGAATTCAATTTCACTGTTAATTCTGTACTTAATACTTTTTTGATCTGTTTTAGGCTTAACAGCTACTGTAAGCCTATCTCCTAATCTTTTTACATCCTTTTTATTGGATCTATTATATCTTATTAATTCATCAAAAATATCATTATTTTATTATTTTCTCTAATAGGACAAGTCATATTAAACTTAAAATATTCATCTAAATCCTGCGCATGTTATTTCTGAAAAAATCTTCAACTAATCTTTGAGTTGTTCAAATTCTTTTGCTCCAGATTTTCATGGATACAATAGACACAGTGCATTTATGAATTCTCAGGCGCATGGCATCTGACATGTCTCACCTACCACTGACAAGACCCATGCCTTGCCTTTCTATCATATCTGCCTGCCTACTCCTTTTGTCTGAAAGCTTGTGCATACGAGGTTTCCATACCCTTTTCTGTACTTATCTGACTTACCTACCTCAAAGGTATGGAGTTCTCCTTTCGTTTTGTCTTGTCTTTGTTACATGCATTTATTGGAGCACGTTTTTAGCATGTCTCCCTCACAGTCTACTCTGAGAGAGAAAGAGCTTATCTTCTAGCTGTGAAAGACTGCACCTCTTCTGAAGACCTTGGAAAGAAGTAAAATTGAAGGACTTCTGGATAATAAGCTCATCAAAATTCAAAGGAAACTAGAGCTCTCTCCAAACGGTCAGATTGCAAACGACCACAAACTCCAACGGCTATCTTCTAAACGGCTATATTCTGAAGTGTATAAAAGGAGCTCAAGTTTGAAAAGAAGCAAGAAGTTTTTGAAGAAGAAGCACATACAATCTATTACTTCTTCTGTGAGCTTCATTCGAATCTCTTCAAGTCTACACAAGCCTTTCCTGCTAGCAAAAGTCTGAGAGCTTTTCTTCTTCAGAAATCATTCTCTGAAACTCTCCTAGAAGTCTTGTGTATGGTGACAATTGTAATTGCTTATTTTCTTCAAGTTCACCCTTGTATTTCAGATAGGATTCCAATCTCATTTCTGATCTACTAAATCCTTCTGAAGTCTGTGTTTGCTCTCAGTTCTGAGGCAAACACACAAGTTCTTTCTTTTACTTCTCTTTCATGGTGAAGATTACCAATATTGGAAGATGCGAATGGAATGCTTCATCAGAGGTACTGACTTCGACTTATGGCAGGTAATAGAACAAGGTGACTATCAAATCCTTGGTGAAACTTCTTCCTCTGGTCTGTCCACTGCAGATAAAAGAAATATGCCTTTAAATTACAAGGCAAAAAATTATCTTTGTTGTGTTTTGTCTAAAAGAGAGTTTAATAGACTTTCAGCTTGTAAAACAGCTAAAGAAATGTGGGATAAGCTTCAAGTAACCTATGAAGGTACAGATAGGGTTAAACAAACAAGGATAGATATACTTGTATCCTAATATGAACAATTCAAAATGCTCCCAAATGAAAATATAACTCAAATGTATAATAGATTTTCAAATATAATTGTCGGATTAAGTGCTTTAGGAAAAGTCCTAACTAATGAAGAAACAGTTAGGAAAATCCTGAGATCGCTAACTAATGTATGGACCCCTAAAGTTACAGCCATAGAGGAAGCCCATGACTTAACCCAATTGTCCATTGATAAACTAATTGGATCCCTTATGGCTCATGAAATTAATATGGAAAGATTCTCTAAAAACTCTTCAAAAAAGAAAATATCAAATGCTTTAAAGATTGCAAATTCCTCTTCATCCGAAGACTCCAAAGAAAAAACAGATGACAGTGATCAAGAGGCAATGCTCTCAAGAAAGTTGCAAAGAATTTTGGCAAGGAAGAAGAAGTTTGGCTCAAAAAGGTTCTTCAAGAAAGATAAGAAGAAGGAGCCAACTTGCTATGAGTGTAATCAGCCAGGACATTACAAATCTAAATGTCCTAAGCTTAAGAAGAAGGATCAAGTAGAAAGATCAGACAAGAAGAAAGGCAAGGAAAAGAAGTTCAGAAAATTTAAGAAAAAGGCTATGGGAGCAACATGGGACAATGAAGAAGCAACCAGCTCAGAATCCTCCAACTCAGAATCCGAAGAAGAAGAAAGGGCAAATCTAGCCCTCACGGCAGGACTAGAGCAGGTAAACTCAGAAACCTCCTTTACTTCATGTTCTGAATCTGATTCTGATAGCCTTGAAGATGCCTTCAATGAACTCTATGAAAAATATAAAACAGTAGTAAAACAAATGAAAATAGTTAAACTAAATCTACTAAACTAAGAAAAGGCTAATACCTTTCTTAAAAATGAAGCAGAAAGGTTAAACAAAAGTTTAAGTGAAACTAAAAGAACTAATGAACTACTGTGCGAAGACTTGAAAAATAAAAACAGCAAGATTTTGGAAATAGAATCAAATCTTAAGGAACTCAAAAATGAAGAAAATTTGCAAGAGGAAAATAATTATCTAAAAGCCACCATAGAAAAGATTTCTAACTGCAAAACTTCTTTATTTGTTAATATAAAAGGTTCTAGAATAGGAAAGAAGAAATATGGATTAGGATACACACCTCTTCCAAATGAAGAAAATATTATTCATCCTAAAGTGTATCCAACCCCTAAATTTGTAGCAGAAAAAGAAATCAAAAATGCTAAAAAGATAAATCAGCATGTGTATAGACAAAAACAGAAATTCAACAATAATAAGAGGAATGCCCTTGACCTATGCTACAGTCACTGTAATCAGTTAGGACACATCATTAGCACATGCACCACTAGACATTTAAGATGGATTCCTAAAACTAACCATCAAGGACCCAAGAAAATTTAGGTACCAAAAGTTACAACTTAACCTTATTTGTAGGGTCAGCTAAGGGCATCCAAATGGTATTTGGATAGTGGATGCTCAAGGCACATGACAGGAGATAGGAAGCTATTCACCACATTTAGAGATGAAGTTGGTCAAGTGTCCTATGGTGATAATGGGAAAGGAAAAGTGCTAGGATGTGGAACCATTGGTACTAAGGAAAAGAACCTAATTGAAGTTGTTATGTATGTAGAAGGATTGAAGCATAATCTAATTAGCATCAGTCAGTTATGTGATAAAGGGCATTCAGTGAATTTTCAGAATGATAAGTGTATAATCCAGAAAGATAACAAGATAGTATTCGAAGCTCAAAGAGTAAAGAACCTGTACACCTTGCAGTTGACAGAATTAAAAGATGTGAATTTGTGTCTTGCAACCACCAAAAGTGAAGAATCTGAGTTGTGGCATAGAAGACTAGGTCATGCAAGCACTTCAGTTATCAAAAAACTAATAAAGCATGATCTGGTTGAAGGTCTTCCCAATATGAAAGTCAAGAATTCTGGAACTTGTTCAGCTTGTACAAAAGGTAAACAGACCAAGACCTCATTTCAGTCCAAGACAATTGTTACAACTTCCAAGCCTTTAGAGTTAATTCACATGGATTTATTTTGACCTATGAGGACAGTCAGTCTTGGAGGTAAAGTCTATGGCTATGTATTAGTTGATAACTACTCAAGGTACACTTGGGTATCTTTTCTAGAAGCCAAATCTGAAGTTTTTCAAGCATTTCTAAAGTTCAGCAAAATAGTTCAGAAAAATAAAAAATTCCAGATTACAAGCATTAGATCTGATCATGGAGGCGAATTCAAGAATGAAGAATTCATGAAGTTCTGTGAAGAAAATGGAATTGAGCATAACTTCTCAGCACCAAGAACACCTTAACAGAATGGAGTAGCAGAAAGAAAGAATAGAACACTGCTGGATATGACCATAACAATGTTAAATGAGTATAATTTGCCAAAATATTTCTGGGCAGAGGCAGTCAATACAGCCTGCTACATCATCAACAGGTGCATGATCAGACCCATTCTAAAGAAGACCCCATATGAACTCTACAAGGGAAAGAAGCCCAACATCAGTCATCTTCGACCTTTTGACTGTAAGTGCTTTATCTTAAATAATGGTAAAGATAATCTAGGGAAATTAGATGCTCAAAGTGATGAAGGTTTCCTATTAGGATATATTTCAAAACCTGGAGGATATAAAGTGTTTAATAGAAAAACTTTAACCATAGAACAATCTGTGCATATATTATTTGATGAAACTAACCCTTCTATCAAAAGAATAGAAGAAGAAGAAGAGTGTGTTGAAGATTTGTGTAGGGATATGGAAAGAACTTCTCTTGAACAGAAAGAAGAAGAAGAAGAAATGAAAGATCCTCCATTAGAAGAACCACAAGAAGGGCTACCTAGGGAATTGAGGTACCACCGGGATCATCCTAGATAAAACATCATAGGTAAACCTCAAGATAGGGTAAGAACAAGAGGTATGCAAATTCCTTGTGATTTTTCTACTTTAGTTTCACAAGTTGAGCCTAGGACAATCAATGATGCACTGGGTGATGAGTCTTGGATCCTTGCTATGCAAGAGGAACTTAATCAGTTCCAACGCAGTGAGGTTTGGACTCTTGTACCTAGACCTACTGATCATCCAGTTATTGGAACCAGATGGGTTTTCAGAAACAAGATGCATGAATCAGGGGTAATCACTAGGAACAAAGCCAGACTTGTAGCTCAAGGATATTCCCTAGAGGAAGGCATAGATTTTGATGACACCTATGCTCCAGTAGCTAGATTAGAGGCAATCAGAATTTTATTAGCATATGCATGTTCTCTCAATATCAACCTATTTCAGATGGATGTTAAAAAGTGCATTTCTGAATGGTTTTATTAAAGAAGAAGTATATGTTGAGCAACCACCTGGTTTTGAAGATACTAAGTATCCTAATCATGTTTTCCGTTTAAAGAAAGCACTATATGGTCTGAAACAAGCTCCAAGAGCTTGGTATGAAAGATTAAGTGCTTATCTTATATCACATGATTTTATAAGAGGTAAAGTAGATAGCACATTATTTATAAAGAAATTTTCATATGGAATCTTAATTGTGCAAATCTATGTCGATGGCATTATATTTGGTTCTACTAATGAATCACTTTGTATGTTCTTTGAAAATTTAATGCAAAGTGAATTTGAAATGAGCATGATGGGTAAACTAAATTATTTTCTTGGGTTGCAAATCAAGCAGACCAAGGAAGGAACTCACATTTGTCAAACCAAATTCTTGCAGGGTGCTTGATATCTTGGTCTTCCAAGAAGCAGAACTCAATGGCTTTATCCACCACAGAAGTTGAATACATTGCAGCTGGAAGTTGTTGTACTCAACTCTTGTGGATCAAGCATCAATTGGAAGATTATGGTCATCAACTCCAAGAAATTCCAATACTATGTGACAACCCAAGCACAATAAATTTGACCAAGAATCCTATCCAGCACTCAAGAACAAAGCACATTGAGGTTAGACATCACTTCATCGGGGACCATGTAAGTAATGGCAATATTTCACTTGAATTTGTATCTAATGAAAATCAACTTGCAGATATTTTTACAAAACCTCTTCTTGAGGATAGATTCACATCTATAAGAAGAGAAATAGGTATCTATAATCCTGATTAACTTACCGAAGTAAAATGACACTTGAATTGTATGCTAAGATATTGTTGTTTGAACTGTCTGTGAAAACCATCCTGAAAAATTTCAAGTCCCAGACATTCGACTCTTGTAGAAACAATGCATTCGAATTAAGTTATAAATCTGCATTCGACTGATGTAGTCGAACACATAATTCGACTTATTATGAAATTGTGAAAAGGCGCATTCATTAAAAAACTATTTAATGTATTATTTTATATCAACGATCAAATCACTTGATCTCGACCGTCCATCTTGAAATCTCGGGTCAGTTACCTTTTTTCTCCTTATAAAAGAAAACCCTTTCTCCTTTAGAAGACACCCTTTCAAAATCCATATTTGACTCCCTTGTCTTCTTCTGCCTCTCCGCGCCCTCACTGTTTTCCGACGAAGAATTTCCAGGGAACCTCCAAGAACATCATCATCCTTGAAGAAAGGTAGGTTTACCAAACTCTCCTCAGTGTTTCTATCACTCCTATTTATGTCGCCTGAGCCATCTCCATTTTCTCTCTTCTAGATGGACTCATCTAGGGCTACGGAATCCACCCAGATGACCCCTGAACAACTTTAGAGACTTGCTAAGATTCCCATCTGTCCAGGGAAGGTTGTAGATTTCTCCCTACTTAGTGGAAACCTATCGTGGGTAGAGGACACCCTAAATGCCATGGGTTGGACCAAGTTATGCCAGATTTTTGAACCCACAGTAGAGAATGCCGTTAGAGCTTTCTATGTATCTATGGAAATTTCATCTGGAAATATTGTGTTCGGTTATGTCAAAGGAACCAAGATCACAATTTCTGAGGAACTATTGGTTGAGATGTTGGAATGTCCAAACTTCGGGCATAAGCTTAATGAAGTCATGCCTTTAGAAACGCAGAAATTGGGCATTATTGGCAGTTTGGAAACTATTAGTAAGAAAGGACTATTATTAAATGAACTGTCAGCCGAGAAGAGACTGATCCATGTTGGGTTTGTTGGGTTTTCAATATATCATGTTTTTGATGATCACATCAATATCCTTGAAAATTGATTTAATGCAAAATTGATGTGTTAATTAACATGAAAAACACCATGAAAGTGATTATGTTAAATATTACTAAATCATACAATGTATATCACTAACAATGTATTTACATGTAGGTGCACAAGCATGAAAGATGGAGCATCAAAGAGATGAGCAAACAGACCAAGGCAATGTCAAAGAAGTGTATCTATCGACAGGCCCAGGGTATGTGTCGACAGATACACACAGCCAACCCAAGACAGACTCCAGTCTTTGTATCCCTGAGTGCACCTGTCGACAGATGCAAATTACCTATCGACAGATACACTCAGAAGTTCAGATTTCTGAAACCCAGTTCTCAGACTGATCATGGACTGAGCGCATCTGTCGACAGATGCAAGTGCACCTGTCGACAGACGACGGAAACATGAAATTCAGAAATTCTAATTTCAGCCCCATTTGGGTGTCTCCTTCCTCCATGACCCCCACCTTTACCTAACACTATATAAGCATCCTTTTGGAGCCAAATTCGCATAGAGCAGCCCCCCAACCAAAAGCCTCCAGGGGACCAAGAGGAAAAGCCCCAATTTGCTGCTTTGCTTCAATCCTCCGCCCAGATCGTCGTGGAATCACCATCCATGCGGAGTTGAAGCCGGATCGTCGTTAATTCAACCTTCTACATCGATCAGTCTACATCCAATCGAAGTTTGAAGAGCGTCTGGACGATCCACGAGAAGAATTCCAACTGGATTTGTTCCCCAACTCTAAATTCTTCTCCATTTCACAATTTCCATTCTATTGTGTGTGTGTGGTTGTGTTTCAAGCATCCCTTGTGCTTGATCCACGAAATTGTGGTTGTTCTGATTGTGGTTCATCAGACAATGTGTGTGTGTGTGAGTTGCTATATTGAACTCGCTCATAAGCAGTTGTTTCTGCGTGTGTGTGTGGACGGTGGATGTAGGATACATGAGTTGTGTACTCCGAACCACCTTAAATCATCGTGTCCTGTGGTTTGTTCACGTTTTGCGATAGATGATTGGTAGGCACGTTGTTCATATGCACGTTTGATACCCTGTTCTCATTTATATCAACTCAAGCTTTCTTATATTCAATCGAATTCTAATCAAGTTTCATTAAGATCGCTGTAGCACCGAAAAGAAGCCATCAGTAATTAGAAATTGACGTAATCTATTCAACCCCCCTTCTAGATTACCATATTGTGTTATTCCGCATAACCCTTCAATTGGTATCAGAGAAAGGTTTCTCCGATTTACAGTTTTCATAATTTGATCTAGCGATCAGGAGATTCTCGATCTTATGGATTCTAGCAAAGGGTATATGGCCAAGGGACATTCAGTAACCAGGCCACCCTATTTTGATGGCACTGACTATCCTTATTAGAAAAATCATATGCAGATATTTTTGAGAGCTCAAAATTACGAGCTGTGGAAAATAGTCAGCAAGGGACCATATGAGTTGCCCGAGAACGAAGACACCTGGACGAAAGACCAAATAGCTAAAGGAACTCTCAACTGGAGCGCACTAAACATGATGCAATGTGCGGTGCATCCAAAGGAGTTCTCAAGAGTCTCCACTTGCTCAACAGCAGAAGAGATGTGGGACAAACTTGAACTCATCTACGAAGGTACGTCCGGAATACTAAGGCCACTGTCATTGAGGATTCCAAAGACCTTTCAAAAATGAAATTGGATGAACTAATTGGCTCCTTAGTGACATATGAAATCAACATCAAAAAAAGAATTAGAAGAAAATCCTAGGAAGTCAATTACTTTAAAAGCATCCAACAAAACATCAACAAGCTCCAAGAAATCCATTTAACAAGATAGTGATGAGCAAGAAACATCTAGTGAGAGTGATAATGATGAAATGGCAATGCTCACTAGACAATTCAAGAAATTTCTGAAGTTCAAAAGGAGAGACACAGGTAACTCCAAACCTTTCCAAAAGAAAATTTTTCACAAAACATGAGTCCAACAAAAAATCTGATATTTTTTGTTATGAATGCAAGAAACAGGGGCATATGAGAGGAGAATGCCCGGAACTCAAGAAGAAGCTGAAGAAAGAAAATTTCATCTTCAGAAAGCCAAAGCAATGTTGGCAACCTGGAGTGATGAAGATGAAGATGAAGATGCACAAGAACATTCGATGATGAAGAAGTAAAATGCTTATGGCAAAGGAGTGATGACTCCACCGAGGTAAACTTCTCATTTGATAATTACACTGCAAGTGAATGGGAGGAAGCATACACTACTCTATTTGAAAAATTTTGTAAATATAGATCTGAAAATAAGGCATTGAAAAAGAAATGCAACTCCCCTTGTGCATGATAAAAATAACGATGAACGAATTGCATTCCTGACAAAAGAAATAGAAATGATGAAAGTTGATGAAGAGACTCATAGTGAAGAGATGGATTTCTTGAAAATGAAATTACAAGAAACACAAAAAGAAAATGACTGTTTAAGACATTCTCTTGAATTCCTTCAAGAAGAACATCTAGAAACAAAGAAAAAGTTAGAACAAACTGAAAAGGAATTGAAAGAAAAATCTGAGGACTTAATGAAATTTGTAAAAGGAAAGCAAAATCTAGATGCGGTTTTGGGTGCTAAAGTACATGTACCCAAGCATAGGTTAGGATATCAACCTGTCAAACAAAAGAAAATAGGAGAGTCATTGATCATTTCCTTTTTTAATCCTAGCCCAAGCACAAGCAAGCATGTTCCCACGGAGCATAACACAAGTCAATCTCAGACCAAAGTATTGCAACCCAAACAAAATGTTCCCAACAAACAAATAAAAAGCCACCTGTCGACAGATGGAATGGTGCCTGTCGACAGGCAAGAACAACTTCAACTAATAAATCGTCTATCAAGCAACAAAAAATTGAAAAGAAAATTCCTTCATGCAATGTGTGTAAGAAGATTGGTCATGATGAAAAACAATGCTGGAATAATCCAAAGAAACAGAAATTCAAACAAGTTTGGATTCCTAAGCATTTACTTTGTTGCATGAATAAAATTTTGGGACCCAAAGTAATTTGGGTACCAAAACCTCTTCTGTGATCCACATATGCAGGAATGCCTAGCAGCCCAACATCAAAACAAATGGTACTTGGATAGCGGTTGTTCGAGGCACATGACGAGCGACAAAGCTAAATTTTGTTTGCTAGTGGAGAAAGACGGAGGACAAGTTATTTTTGGAGGTATCAACAAAGGCCAAATCATTGGCACAGGTAATGTTGGTAAGTGTCCCCCCAATTCAATTGAAAATGTACTGTTAGTTGATGGCCTTAATCACAATTTGCTTAGCATAAGTCAATTATGTGATAGAGGTCACAACGTCATTTTTGAATCAAATTCATGTCAAATTGTTGATAAAGAAACAGGAAGTGTAAAATTTTCTGGAAAAAGAGTGAATAACATCTACTTAGTTGACTTAGATGATCCAGAAAATGACAATTTGTGTCTTGTTGCAAATAGACAGGATGAATTGACATTGTGGCATCATAGGCTTGGCCATGCGAGCTACAACGTATTGCACAAGATCATGAAGCTCAAATTAGTAAGTGGACTTCCTGACATTTCTTTTAACAACAATGAAAGTTTTTGTAATGCATGTGCACAGGGAAATAAACCCGGAAGTCTTTCAAATCCAAAGCACCGGTAAGCACATCTAAACCATATGACTGTTGCACATGGACCTTTTTGGACCAATTAGAACTTTAAGTCTCAATGGCAAACATTTTGGTTTTGTCATTGTAGATGATTTTTCTAGGTTCACATGGGTCAAATTCTTGGCACACAAAAGTGAAACACTTATAATCTTCCAAGAATTCTTTAACAAGATTGAGCATGGCAATGTGAATAAATATGCTCAATCCGCACCGATCACGGGGGAGAATTTGATAACAATGCATTTTTTATTTTTGCAGGCACCAAGGGATTGAACATCTGTTCTCCTCCCCAAGGACTCCAGAACAAAATGGAGTAGTGGAGAGGAAAAATAGAACATTGTGGAAATGGCTCGCACTCTTCTGTTGAAGGCCAACTCACAAGAAGCTTTTGGCAGAAGCATTGAACACTTCATGCTACATTCTAAATAGAGCCATGGTAAGACCTGTGATAAAGAAAACCCCCTACCAATTGTTGAAAGGTAAGAAACCCAACCTTGGGTACTTCCGAGTATTTGGCTCAAAGGTATTTATTCATAACAATGATAAATCTGATTTAGATAAATTGAAGCCAAAAGTGATCAAGGTGTTTTTCTAGGCTACTCCGAACACTCTAGGGCATATAGGGTGTTTACAATAAAACACGCACTGTGGAAGAAACTCCACATGTAAGTTTTGATGAGACTTATGCCAAAACTAACAGTTTGACTGTTAATAGAACTGAAAAAGAAGATGAAGGAACATCACTTGAGGACCTACAAGTCAAAGCAAAAGACAAATCTGAAGAAGGTTCCAAGACCAAAGGTGGATATCTTCACAAGGACTATGATGAGGATGATGAAAAGACTTCAGAAAACAAGATGAAACACATGAAGAAAGTCCACTAGAAGGTGAACCTCCTGAAGAACAACATTCACAAGATCAAATTCCTCAAGGACAAGATGCTCTCGGCCCTTCAACAATCACAAATGTGAGGTATTCCAAAGAACACCCACTTGATGATGTGATAGGTAGTTTAAATGATTCTGTTCAAACAAGGTCTCAAGTTAGACAAATAATTGAACATGATCTTTTTGCTTTTGTCTCTCAAGTAGAACCCAAAAATGTTGAAGAAGCCTTAAAAGATAACTCATGGATTGATGCTATGCATGAGGAACTTGGTCAATTTCAAAGAAATAATGTATGGAGTTTAGTTCCTATAACCCCTGAAATTTCTATCATAGGAACTAGATGGGTGTTTAGGAATAAACTTAATGAAGAAGGAAAAGTGGTCAGAAATAAAGCTAGACTCGTTGCAAAGGATATAATCAAGAATTTGGTATAGATTTTGAAGAATCCTTTGCTCCTGTAGCCAGATTAGAAGCAGTCAGAATTTTATTGGCATATGCATGCTCCCATAAGTTCAAACTTTATGAAATGGATGTTAAAACTGCTTTCTTAAATGGCTATATCAAAGAAGAAGTCTATGTCTCTCAACCACCAGGTTTTGAAAATTCTAAAATGCCTAACCATGTATATAAATTGCACAAAACTCTTTATGGTTTGAAACAGGCACCTCGAGCTTGGTATGATAGACTAAGCAATTTTCTGGTAAGCAAAAACTACTCAAGAGGTAAAGTGGACCAAACACTCTTCACTAAGAAAGTTTGCAATCACATAATTGTTGTTCAAGTTTATGTGGACGATATTATATTTGGTTCTACTAACCCTTCACTGTGTGAAGAATTTTCTAAACACATGCACAGTGAATTTGAGATGAGTCTAATGGGGGAGCTTCAATTCTTTCTTGGTTTGCAGGTGAAACAACATAAAGACGGCTTCTTCATAAATCAAGAAAAATATGTCAAAGAGCTTCTCAAACGATTTCAATTTGAGCAAGCTAAACCGGCCTCCACCCCAATAAGCACAAGCATCAAATTGGAAATGATGAGAAAGGTAAACCGGTAGATGCAAAGCACTTCCGAGGTATGATTGGCTCACTCCTTTATCTTACTGCAAGTAGACCGGATATACAATTCAGTGTTTGCCTTTGTGCTAGATATCAATCAAGTCCAAAGGAAAGCCATTTAATTGCAGTCAAGAGAATTTTCTGATATCTCTCAGGCACATGCAATTTGGGTTTTTGGTACCCAGCAGGCAGTAGTTTTGATTTGATATCATATTCTGATGCTGATTATGCTGGATGTAAAATTGATAGAAAAAGAACTAGTGGATATTGCCAATTCTTTGGCGGTTGCATGGTTTCGTGGGCATCTAAGAAACAACACTCGGTTGCACTCTCCACTGCAGAGGCAGAATATGTCGCTGCAGAAAGTTGTGCAGCTCAAGTGTTGTGGATCAAAAGTCAGTTAGCTGACTATAATGTTGAAATTAGATGAACACCTATACTATGTGACAACACAAGTGCTATCAACCTTTCAAAAAACCCTGTCCAACACTCAAGGACTAAACACATTGAAATCCGTCATCATTTCTTGAGAGATGAAGTGGCCAATAAAACCTTGAAACTTAATTTCATTCCCACAGAAAAACAATTGGCTGACATTTTCACCAAACCCTTGTCTGAAGATAGTTTCACATCCTTAAGAAGAGAATTGGGTTTGTGTAAAATGCAATGAAACTAACTCTCCATATTTGAGTACATGCTCTTTATGTGTGAATGACTATGTGGTATATCAAATGGTGAACTATGGAAAAACAAGTTCGGCTTGTTTGGAAACTATCATCATACACGAGGAAACATTCTCCGCCAAGTATCCATAGTCCCATTGCATATAAAGGTCCTGTACTTCACATAGGATTTTTAGTTTCCTTACATTTTATCATGTTATCTCCATGAAACAATGCTTTTTCTGTGACCATGTGCTTGTGTATGATATTCTTGAAATGAACATGTTTGCCTTGTATCAAATGCTTGTGTGAATCCTTGACTAGATGTTGTGTCAACAAGTGCACACACTATGGGGGAGTAAGTTCAGGATAGATGAGTATTTTCATGAGGAAATTCTTCCTACACTTCAATTTTTTAATCCTCACTTCCTTGAACTTCATGTGCACTCAAACTGAAACCATAAAAATCCACTCTGTTCATATCTGTCGACAGACACATTCCATCTGTCGACAGGTACACTCAAACTTGCTCTGACTGAAACTTCAATTCATCAGTCTGTATGCATCTGTCGACAGACAGATTCCTGCTGTCGACAGATACACACATTCTCACTATTTTCTCATTCCTTCTTCATACTTTTCAAGAAAGTGTTCATTACTTGATTTAAAGGTAAACATTGGATTGTTTTGTGCAATATAACCTTTCATATCCACTTCATGTCAAAGTCGTGAACCAAGTCTAAATGATGTTTGATGCAACACTTGATTGAGGACTATTTAGATCATTTTGAACACAATGAGCAAACCAAATGATTATTAAACATCTCCTTTGAATAACTCCCTTGTCATTAAACATGAATCCAAAATGATTTGAAAAATCAGAAGGTCCTTGAATTTAATGTTCTACATTATCTCTTGCCTAAAGAAATCTCATGTACTTGACAAAAGTAAAAACAAAATAAAAGGGAGAAAAGCTACCTATTTCTACGTTTCAAACAAATATATATATATATATATATATATATATATATATCTTTCAATTATGGGATGTAGGTAGAGCAATGATGAAAATCACTAAGTAACCGGGGACATGGGCATCACCAATGTCGGTCTTCGCGTCAAAAGGTTGTTTCATTATCTCTATACAATGGCTTGATGGACACTCACATTGAGTAACTGGGGGTATTGGCATCACAAATGTCTACCTTCACATGAAAAAGTTAAAGTGCTCCTCATTGCCACTCTTTCCCATCTTCGCTGTTTAAAGATCCTAAAATCATACTAGAAATAGAGTGAAGCCTCCGGAAAATTTTTTTTTGTGAAGTCCAATGTGCTTCTTATGGGTAAGATGTTCTTGTGGCCATCTAATTCAAATTTCATCTGACTATCATCTCTATTTTGATGCATATTTTTCTTCAATGGCCTTAATCAAAAGAGTTATTTAATTTTCACTGGCTTTTGTGAAATGTGTTCTTTATGATCTAATTAAAGAACTCATCGATTTTATTTCAAAATCATTTTAGAATTGTGTCATGTCTTCATCATAATGGATATGCATTTTTATATTGTACATACACCTATTTTACCCTAAAATGCCAAATGAACACTTGACCCTTTGAAAAATCTTGAAAAAATCAAGTTTCTGCCAAAAATCAGTTATCTGTCGACAGACAGATGGTCATCTGTCGACAACCGGTGGCCCAGATCCGTTTTTGAAGCCAACCATCATGCCGGTTCAAATCTTTTGTGTGGGGCCTCTTTTCTAAATCCCTTCTAAACCTATTCTAAAGGCTTCCCACCACCATTTCCCCTCTCATTTCCTCCTCCTCTTCTCCAAACCCCTCTCTTCCCCCTCCACGGCTCAAGATCCGATCCGTCTCCGATGATTTCACTGCTCTTCGTCTGAGATCCCTCCACTCTCCCTTCCCAAACGCCATTCTCACCCTCCTTCTTCAGATGGCACCCAAGACAAAGATTCTCACTCGCCGTCATCGCGCTTCGACGGACGCCGGAGAGAGTTCCAGGGCTCCTTCAAAACATCGTAGCAAGCATCGCGAAGATCGTTTGCCGGAACTCATTGTTCCTCAGGGTCTCCATCTCATCCGGGTACACGGCACCTTCAAGAAACTCGTTCAATCCATTATGTGGACTTTGAGTCCTTAGGATCGATGTTCCCCTCACTCCTACCCTACTTTGACACTCAAGGATGGACATCCTTTTTGTACTCGCACTTGCAATATTCTCCAAATGTCGTCACAGAATTTTTCAATAACCTAGGGCTTTCCGATCACTGAGATCTTTTCTCTTCGGTGAAAGGCACTCGTTTTCGCCTCACCGCAAATCTTATCTCGACGGCCCTTCAAATCCCAAACTCAGGAGTTGAAATCTTCAACTATACTCCTTCCGCTTCTGAGTACTATGAACTTCTCACTTTGCAACCTTATGATTCCACTAAGAAAATTGCTCGTTTGAATGCCAACTCCTTACCTCTTTTGATCCGGATGATCCATCATATCTTCACTACTTTGATCGTCCTGAAGGATGGAAGCCGAGAATTAGTCACTGAGGTCCATAAGTCTTTGTTGATATTCTTCCTCAAATGTCAACAAATCAATCTACCTGAACTCATGCTAAGCCTCATTCGTCGGTGTTTCTCCAACACCAAGAGATCAATGCCATATGCTTGCCCCATCACCTCTCTTCTAATTTTCATTGGCATCCCTATTACTTCAAGTGAGCTCGTCTCCTTAAAATCCCGCAGTGCATTTGACCTCACTGCCGCTCACCGAATGGGCTACAAGTTTGCAGATGGTGTAGTGACAAGGACTCTCAAAGGGAAAGAACAACAAGGTGATGAAGAGGCATCTGACAATGAAGACAATGAAGATAATGAAGATAGTGATGAAGAACCTCAAGATGAGCAAATGGCTGATCAACCTCTAGAATTTGCTGATGTACCTGTGCCTCAAGAACAATCTCTTCGTGATTAATTGGCACAATTGCATCAACAGATGACCTCAGGATTTGCTCAACTGAACACTAGATTTGATCAAGTGGATGCTCACCTTAACTCTCTGGATGCGTCTCATGTGCATATCCAAGACCGGCTTGATTACCTCTACTACGAGAGAGCTGGATCCCGTCATCCTCCACCTTCTGAACATGATGTCACAGGGTCCTTAGAGGTCGTTAAGAGTCTTAGCTGGGAGTTAGTCTCACTAGTCCTGTTATATTTTTGCTTGCTCATGTTATTTCCCTTCCTTTTGATTTTGATTGAGTCATGTAATGGTTGTCTCTGGTACTGTGATATTTGAATGATCAATCAATGAAAAATCACAGTTCATGTTTATTTGTCTCTTATATGTGCATGACTTGACTTTTTGTATGTTGTCAAAAAGGGGGAGAACATCAATTGAATTTTTTTGTCATCATCAAAAAGGGGGAGATTGTTGGGTTTTCAATATATCATGTTTTTGATGATCACATTAATATCCTTGAACATTGATTTAATGCAAAATTGATGTGTTAATTAACATGAAAAACACCATGAAAGTGATTATGTTAAATATTGCTAAATCATACAATGTATATCACTAACAATGTATTTACATGTAGGCGCACAAGCATGAAAGATGGAGCATCAAAGAGATGAGCAAATAGACCAAGGCAATGTCAAAGAAGTGTATCTGTCGACAGGCCCACGGTATGTGTCGACAGATACACACAGACAACCCAAGACAGACTTCAGTCTTTGTATCCCTGAGTGCACCTGTCGACAGATGCAAATTACCTGTCGACAGATACACTCAGAAATTCAGATTTCTGAAACCCAGTTCTCAGACTGATCATAGACTGAGCGCATCTGTCGACAGATGCAAGTGCACCTGTCGATAGACGACGGAAACATGAAATTCAGAAATTCTAATTTCAGCCCCATTTGGGTGTCTCCTTCCTCCACGACCCCCACCTTTACCTAACACTATATAAGCATCCTTTTGGAGCCAAATTCGCACAGAGCAGCCCCCCAACCAAGAGCCTCCAAGGGACCAAGAGGAAAAGCCCCAATTTGCTGCTCTGCTTCAATCCTCTGCCCAGATCGTCGTGGAATCACCATCCATGTGGAGTTGAAGCCGGATCGTCGTCAATTCAACCTTCTACATCGATCAGTCTACATCCAATCGAAGTTTGAAGAGCGTCTGGACGATCCACGAGAAGAATTCCAACTGGATTTGTTCCCCAACTCTAAATTCTTCTCCATTTCACAATTTCCATTCTATTGTGTGTGTGTGGTTGTGTTTCAAGCATCCCTTGTGCTTGATCCATGAAATTGTGGTTGTTCTGATCGTTGTTCATCAGACAACGTGTGTGTGTGTGAGTTGCTGTATTGAACTCGCTCATAAGCAGTTGTTTCTGTGTGTGTGTGTGGATAGTGGATGTAGGATACATGAGTTGTGTACTCTGAACCACCTTAAATCATCATGTCCTGTGGTTTGTTCGCGTTTTGCGATAGATGATTGGTAGGCACGTTGTTCATATGCACGTTTGATACCCTGTTCTCATTTATATCAACTAAAGCTTTCTTATATTCAATCGAATTCTAATCAAGTTTCATTAAGATCGCTGTAGCACCGAAAAGAAGCCATCAGTAATTAGAAATTGTCGTAATCTATTCAACCCCCCTTCTAGATTACCATATTGTGTTATTCCGCATAACCCTTCAGGGTTCTCATGTGGGAGAATGTTGGGTTTACATGAGAATGTTAAGTTGACATATGGTATGTTTGTTTTTGATGATGAGCATTTCATGAACAATACAAATTGATGTGATGTGAATATGTGAAACATAATGAGAATGTTAAGTCAAGCAAATGTTAATCAAGAAAAGCAAAAGCTAATCAAGAAAACATGTTTAACTTGTTCATTTATATGTTCATTCTCACTAATAATGTTCTTAAATGTAGGTGAGATTCCATGCAAGACAAAGTACAAAATCCAAGTGCAAAAGAACAAGACAAGCTGCTGGAACAAGTAGTTGTTAACAGATGAATAGTGTGCTGTCAACAGATGAATAGTGACATGTCGACAGAACACTGTAGCCTGTCGACAGATCCATGCAGTAAACTCTTTCCAGCAAGCCCAGTCTTCTGGATTTTGCAAACCTGTCGACAGCAGCAAGTCGGCTGTCGACAGACGGAGGTTTGGGAAGATCTAATGGCCCGGATATGATCTATATTTGGGTGATCCCTTTAAGCACGACTCTCCATGGTTGGACACCCATATATAAGGATCATATGAGGCTATTTTTTCAGCAAGAAGCCACCATATCAAAACCATAAGCAAAACTCAAGAGAAGAGCTTCTTCCTGCTGCCCTGCTTCATCCCTCCGACCAGAGCGAAGAAGATCCATCTTCCAAGCGGAGTTGAAGCTGATTTGTCTGTGATTCAAGCTTCTGCATCAACTGATCTTCATCTAAACGAAGCTTGGAGTTCTTCCGAACGACCACCACGAAGAGTTCTTTGTCAGTACATACTTCTACATCTCTGAACTCTTCTACTTCTACACCTTTCATATCTTTGTGTGTGTGGTTGTGGTTCAAGCGTTCCTTGTGCTTGATCCACGTGTGGATTGTTGTTCTGATTGCATATTTGCATCAGACAACGTGTGTGTGGTATGTTGGTCAGATCAAGGCTAGAGGATCTGATCTATTGTGGACTTGATCTAGCGTGTGTGTGTGTGGTTGAGCCGTTGTGCTCGTGTGTGTGTGTTGTACTCAGTTCTTGAGTAGTGTGTCCTAACTGTGTGAGGGGTGGACGTAGGAATCACGTGGTGTGATCTCCGAACCACCTAAAAAATCCCTTGTGCACTGTGGTTTGATTTGTGGTTTGCATTGTATTGCGCTAGATGCATGCATAGTGATTTCGTCTACACACTAACTGTTAGTTTACTCACACACATTGCATCAGATCAGAGGGGTTTTAATTGAGTAGATTTATTTATCCTAAGTAATTTTTAAATTGCTTAAGTTTCCGCTGCAAATCTATTCACCCCCCCCCCCTTCTAGCTTTGTCGTTAACGAATAACCGATTCTAACAATTGGTATCAGAGCAGGTTCTCTATTCATCGGTTGTATTTTGGGAGATCTGTCCTTGTGTGCTTTACCGCTCTGATTCCTAACAATTGATTCTAAATCTGACTTGATTTGCTTGAACTAATTGATTGCCTTTTGATCTCACTCAATATTTTGTTGATTGGTCTAATCATCTGAAACATATTCAGAAATATGGCTAAGTTGTCAAGCATCATAAATAGACCTATGATAATTGAGTTTGATGACAAGGTTGATGAAATGCAGGTCTCCTCTATGAAAACATGCAAGTCTAGAAAGGGAACGGAAGAAAAATGCTACATGGCTCATGGCAGCTCAAGAGGCTCTTCCCGTTCAGACGAATCTGAAGGATCACATCTGTCAGAGAAGTCAAGAAACTCTCAAAGGTCAGGTAAATTCAATTTAGATCCATTTGATGCATCAATATCTAATTCTGATTCAGAGGATGATATATCATATGATGAATTGATAGAATGCTATGAGCACTTGTCCAATCAACTTAAGAAGGTAAAAGCTCAAAACAAGAAGCTAAAAGAAAAATTGGATAAGAATGAAATGAGAATTGATAATGCTCAAGCATTCTATGAAGAAAATGAAAAATTGAAAATGGAGAATGAAAAATTGGAAAATGAAGTCAAAAACTATGGAATCATGTTTTCTAAGCTAAAAGAAGATCATGATCAGGTGGAATCTGAAAATTCAGATTTGAAAATTGAAAATGAAAAATTGATTGATCATAATGAGAATCTCAAATTTGATAATGATCAACTGAACAAACAAATCTCCAACATGGCTCATGACCACCAAATAAAAGAAAATTGCAATCAACTGGTTGAGGAAAATAGACATCTAAAAAAGAAGATTGAATGCTTGTATCATGACAGACCATTAAATGATGAATGGAACAATGCTAAGAAGAAAATTGCTGACTTAGAAAATCAAATTGTTCAAAGTGAAATTGAAAAGAACAAAATGAGAAATGGTCTGAATGTCATGACAAACCAACTTCAAACTTCTGAAAAAGAAATTGTTGCATTGAAAGCTGAAAAGGAAAAATTGACAAATGAACTTTAAGTGGTTATTAAACAAAATCAAAATCCTGAAAAGAAGGTTTCTGAATTGAACAAAAATGCTCTAAATAGGAAGAATCATGTTTCAATTGAAAACGAGAGAAAGAAAAAGAAAAAGAAAATAGGACTCCACAATGTCTCCACATCTCCTTCAGCAGCCAAAAAGGCTTCAGGGCATTCTCAAGTTGCATACCATGCCAAGAGATACTAAAGGGTGCCACCTCCACCCTTTCAACCCAAGGGTGATCAAAGGTATTCTAGAGGACCTCAGAAATTCCAGAAAATGCATTCATACTATGGTAAGCTTCAGGTAAATGCTCAACCCATTTTTTTTAAATGCAATAGACTTGGTCATCTTGCTAAATTCTGCTGGAATAAAAATCAACACTCTCATAAAAATGCCAAGCTTCTCCAATGTTTTACATGTAATGAACATAGACATTTGTCTAAGAACTGTTGGCATAAAAATGAGCATCTTGTGCATGTTTCCAAGTCCTATGATCATAATTTCATTGATGAAAGAAATACATCTATTCAAAAAATAAAATCACTATGGATTCAGAAATCATTGATGAATTCTAATAGTGATGTCATCGCAGGACCTAAGCAAGTGTGGGTCCCAAAAATAGCTTAATGAATAAGCTGAGATGTCTTGCAACCAAAAATTAGAAATGGATTCATGTCATTGGCTGTGCAAGGCAATAAATGATAGAGAACAAAGGTAAATTGTTTTTTTTACTATGATTGAAGACTATTCAGGTAAAATCTCTTTAACACTTCAGTTTTGAACTGTAAGAATTGAAATGGACTTTTAATTCCATCTGAGCAATGCAAAATGTGTTTTTGATGCTATCCCCAAATGACAATGCTTCTTAGCAATTGGAGTCATGCTAAATTTGTGAAAAATGGATCTTTTATGTAGTGACTATTTGGTATATTAAATGGTGAAATGTGGAAGGACAAGTCCGGCTTGTCTGGAAACTATCATTATGCGTGAGAAATATTCTCCGCCAAGTATCAATAGTCTTCTACTGTATAAAGATTATAAAAAAAAAAACATAATCTCAAGAACATCAATTAATCATGTTTATACTCTCTTTGTGAAAATTGCTTGACATGAACATGCGTGAATTGCTTGTAAGTTCATTCAATACCATGTATACATTATGGGGGAGTAAGTCAAAAAGAGTTTTTAGTGAGTTGTTTGAGGGACATTCTTTCACATCAATCTTGCCACATGTCTCTCTTTAAAAAGAATGAATGTTTGTGCTTTTATGCTTATGGATGTTTTTTTTTGTGCAAATGCTTGGTATGTTTGTGTATCTCATTGATTGATTTGCTTGAATGATGAGTCATCATATGCACACTCTATGGGGGAGTAAGTTAAGGCTAGGTGAGTGAAATTCATAAGGGATACCCTTCATATTCAATGTGTCTTTATCTTTCAATCTTATGGTTCAAATCACTCTCAATTCAAAGCCTTAAAGCTGAAGTTTCAAAGCCCCTGTCGATAGCCCCAAACAGCCTGTCGACAAATATGCCTTCACAGAACCCAGAACTTCACAACTGTCTGCATCTGTCGACAGGCTCATGTTTGCTGTCGACAGATACTCACTTCATCCATAAATCTTCATCTTTTCTAATCCTTTCTTTATGAGTATGTTCATATTATTGATGCAAGGGGAGAATAGGGACTTACTATTCATTGCAACCTTTCATATTCACATAGTATCAAAGACATTGAATTAATCACAATGATTTTGATATAATATTTTTTACTTGAGTCTAGGTTGTGACATCTAGAAAATATTAATCAAATCTAATGATTTTAACTTAACTCACTTGAATAACTCCCTTGTGGATAATCATTTTTCTCAAGTGGATTGATAAGTACGAAGGTTATTAAACTTTATGTTTTACATTGGCTTTTGACCTTAAATAACCTTTTGACCATGATTTAAGAATTAAAAACAAAAGGAGAAAACTTCCTATTTCAAACACTCAAAAGTTCATAAAAAGTATTTGAAATGGGACAAAGGCAGAGCAATGATGAGTATTACTGAGTAACCGGGGGCATGGGCATCACAAATGTCTGTCTTCGCGTCAAAAAGCCCCTTCATTATCTCTGCACAATAGTATGATGGTCACTTACACTGAGTAACAGAGGGTACGGGCATCCCAAAATGTCTACCTTCACGTCAAAAGGTGAAAGTGATCCTAATTACTACTTTTCCCACATTAACTTGACAAAGAAAAAATTCAACGCAAGAAATAGAGTGTAGCCTCCATGCTTTTACATCAAAGGCAATGTGTTATTTATTGTTAATCGCTCATGTCGACATTACTTTCAAATACCAACTGAACATCACCCACAAAGGAACATGTTTTTCTACAATGGTTTTATTCAAAGGGGTTATCTTATTTTCAATATTTTTGAATGATGTCTTCTAAATGCTACAACTTGAGAATCCCGAAGTATTATTTCTTAACCATTGTAGAATTTTGTGTGTCTAACTACTAGTGTCTATGACATCTTGCAATGGGTATAAACCAGTTCTCAACCTTAAAATCCCATTTGAACACTCATTCCCCACTCAAATCCTTCACAATTCAGTTCGGGGTCTAGCAGTTCTTTGCTTCATTCTTATCCATATGTGCATGACTTATCTTTTCGGATGTTGCCAAAAGGGGGAGAAACATCAATTGTATGTTTTGTCATCATCAAAAAGGTGGAGAATGTTGGGTTCTCATGTGGGAGAATGTTGGGTTTACATGGGAATGTTAAGTTGACATATGGTATGTTTGTTTTTGATGATGAGCATTTCATGAACAATACAAATTGATGTGATGTGAATATGTGAAACATAATGAGAATGTTAAGTCAAGCAAATGTTAATCAAGAAAAGCAAATGATAATCAAGAAAAACATGTTTAACTTGTTCATTTATATGTTCATTCTCACTAATAATGTTCTTAAATGTAGGTGAGATTCCATGCAAGATAAAGTACAAAATCCAAGTGCAAAAGAACAAGAAAAGCTGCTGGAACAAGTAGTTGTTAACAGATGAATAGTCTGCTATCAACAGATGAATAGTGACCTGTTGACAGAACACTGTAGCCTGTCGATAGAATACTGTAGCCTGTCGATAGATCCATGCAGTAAACTATTTCTAGCAAGCCCAGTCTTCTGGATTTTGCAAACCTGTCAACAGCAGCAAGTCGGTTGTCGACAGATGGAGGTTTAGGAAGATCTAATGACCCGGATATGATCTATATTTGGGTGATCCCTTTAATCACGACTCTCCATGTTTGGACACCCATATATAAGGATCATATGAGGCTATTTTCGTAGCAAGAATCCACCATATCAAAACTCTAAGGAAAACTCAAGAGAAGAGCTTCTTCCTGCTGCCCTACTTCATCCCTCCGACCAGAGCGAAGAAGATCCATCTTCCAAGCGGAGTTGAAGCTAATTTGTCCGTTATTCAAGCTTCTGCATCAACTGATCTTCATCCAAACGAAGCTTGGAGTTCTTCCGGACGACCACCACGAAGTGTTCTTTATCAGGACATACTTCTACATCTCTGAACTCTTCTACTTCTACACCTTTCATATCTTTGTGTGTGTGGTTGTGGTTCAAGCGTTCCTTGTGCTTGATCCCTGTGTGGATTGTTGTTCTGATTGCGTGTTTGCATCAGACAACGTGTGTGTGGTATGTTAGTCAGATCAAGGCTAGAGGATCTGATCTATTGTGGACTTGATCTAGCGTATGTGTGTGGTTGAGCCGTTGTGCTCATGTGTGTGTGTTGTACTCAGTTCTTGAGTAGTGTGTCCTCACTGTGTGAGGGGTGGATGTAGGAATCACATGGTGTGATCTCCGAACCACCTAAAAAATCCCTTGTGCACTGTGGTTTGATTTGTGGTTTGCATTGTATTGCGCTAGATGCATGCATAGGGATTTCGTCTACACACTAACTAGTAGTTTGCTCACACACATTGCATTAGATCAGAGGGGTTTTAATTGAGTAGATTTATTTATCCGAAGTAATTGCTTAAGTTTCCGCTGCAAATCTATTCAACCCCCCCCCCCTTCTAGCTTTTCTGTTACCAAATAACCGATCCTAACAATCCATTCAGTGATATCCACCATTGTGACCCCTAGAGCAGGAACCCATTCTTCTATCACCTCTAGAGATGGAAATTTGCTATTTTGGGCCACTCAGAGGCAGAAAGTGAATTTAGCTACAATTATTTTGGAAAGAATGATAGCTGCAAAGAGTTTGCAAGAATCCCTTCCCTATGGATCTTTGCTCACCATGATCTTTAAAATATTCTTAGTTGATCTATCTGGAGAAATCACTGTTGAAATTAAGGAGAAAATTGGCATCACTACCTTGAGAAGAAGCCATTATTCTTTGGTCAACAAGAAGCAAAATCTTTGGCTAAAAGATTCAGTACCAGAATGTGATCATGAAATTTTTCCTGATGAGTCTTACATTCCTTCAGCCTCTCAAGTAATTCAACAAGAAATAGAGCCACTAGAACAAGCTAGATCTGAAGCCCCAGTTCAGACTCATGAGCAACCAGATCAAGTTCATGTTTCCTCCTCAATTCCTGAACCAGATGCTCCTGAGGAAACTATTAATAAAGTCTTAAAAGATATAAGAGGTAAAGGCATAGCATCTGATATTATTCCTGTAGAAACTGAATTTGAGGAAAGAGAGCATCACTTTTCCCCTTCTCAGTTTGAGACCCGGCCAAGGTCTTAGGGGGAGAGTAGCAACAGCTTCCATACCATTCTAGATTTATTGAGCAAGAAACAAGAGAACCTTTCAATTTTGCAGATCCAAATCGAATTTATTGATGCCAAGTTTGACAGTCTGTCTGTAACGACCCTCTTTATATCGGTACGGTTCCACCAACCCTCATCGATATAGAAAGCATCGCCGCAGTGGGACATTTACCCAACACTAGCACAATAGGCTGAAACATACACAAATATAATATATCTCATAACAGCGGAATTTAAAGAACTGAAAAGAAATCTTATTCCGTCATCCACATTCTATTCACAGTCCGTATAGTAGAAAAGAGAGCTAACTGTTCATAACTGAAATAAAATAAATATATTGTCCACATGAGACTACGCAGAGTCTTTATTACATACTATGAAGTAATGGAAAAGTACAATGCTAACTCCACAACAATCTCTCCTACTCTCTCTCCGAGTCACTCCTAACGATCTCCTCGGAAGAAGTAGAAACGTCTGCACCTGTACGCTGAAGCAAGAATGAGTTCAAAAGAACTCAACAAGTAACACCAAGCACACTAAACATACATGCATCAAGTAATCTCCGTATCCTTATGCTACATCATTTACACATAATGCATGGAAGTGACAATTTTTCAAATAGAAGCCTATTCATGATTTCTACACATTTTACACATGGGATTTAGTTTTATACACAATAAACTAATCCTATCACATGCTTTCTACACTTTTCACTATGCTAAACTGATTTCATTCAAACATTTATAAGCCAAATGTTGATCATTTTACACATAAATTTACACATTTCATAACAACTAATTTAACATGAATTCTAAGACAATTTTACACATAGTTAACACATTTATATTAGTGAAAAGCTCGCTGTTTTACTACTATCATGTCACATTCACAAGAAACTTATCATTTTTGCATGCTTTCATAAGAATTTCATGAACACGTATTCACTTACACAGGTTCACAATTTACACATTTTCTCTCATTAAACACATTTTCACTTTTCCTTAATGCCGTGACACATAGCCTAAACCACTTTAGAAGGACACACACTAATCACATCACATATCAATCACCTAGGCATTCCAGTGATTAATCTTAGTTACTGCGCAGAACTGGGAGAAGCACTCTCCACCCTAACCAGCGATACTTGTTCGCCTCCAGGATTTAATCCCAATGCCCATGGGACATCACACACTTTGAACTTTCCCGTGGGGACTTTACCACTGTACAGTTCCACAGCCCTCTAAGGTAGCAGTGTCACCCATTGGCACATTAATACATTTTCTCAATTTCAACAGATTTCTAAATAAAAAATATTTACGCATTCATCTCATGTTCACACATTTACATTCTTCAGTATTACCTAGCTTGGTACTACTGTTTTCAGTATTAATCAAATTTTTACAACAATTCTAATCATGCTGAAATTTTTGCAGAATTAAACATTAATCATATTAGCATGTATTAATTATTAATATCTAACATAAAACAAGTTTATATAGTTATTGTCATCTGTTCAGTACAAAAATTTAACCAGAAATTCATCACACTTTAGCCATCATGCATACCAAAATTTACATTTTTCTGAATTACACATATTTTCTGAAAATTCTAACAGTGATGTTATCAACTGTAAAAATAGCCAAACTGACATAAATTTTCATTATTCAGATTCACAATTTATTTCGTACATGAATACTAATAGTACAAATTTTATCACAAATTATAGGAATTTAACTAGTTTCGCATGAATTCTTAACTTTTCTACATTGAGTAGACATATTAACTATTTATCGGTTCAGAAAATTAAATAAACTACACAGATATTATAAATTACTCAAATTCTTATATCATGCATCAGATCTCATAAACAATGTACAGAAATTTCATGGCAATTAAATTCTATACATATTTCATAAATGACATTTTCCAAGATTAAAATTCTGTCGGTAGCACATTCAAAGAATTCTAATAATTGGTGAAAATTTCAAAATGCACAATAACTCACAGTACACCCAAACATATATATTTACATATTATATGAAATTTTACTGTATATCCTCATGCGGAAAAACTCGAAAATTAGTTTATATAAGGACAGACTTGCATACTGTTGCAATCTAAAGAACTCGACGGCATGGGGTAGCCGTCTATAGGTTAACGGCATTATATGATGCCACCAACACATGATATTAGTGGCAAGGGGTCTTGCCGTTAATATCCTGTCTGCACAAACACAGACTGAAAGCCAACAATTCACTTGAAAGGGGGTTCCAGGACACGAGAAAAATCTGAAAAATTCCTGGGACATACTAGACACATGTAGGGTTGATGTGAATGGGGTACTTGCCTCCTGTAAAATCAACAAACAACGATTCAATCCAGAGAAGCCCTCCTCGGCTTGTGCCAAAGAGTCTCCAAATTCCTCCTTCTTTGGATCTTCTGTTGATCTTCACTGCACACCAGCATGGGGAGTCGTTCCCGGATGTTCAAGGTTGACACCAGTCGATGCAGATCGCCAGATGAAGCCTCCCGAAGTCAGATCTCTCAGGTTCAAGTTTGGGTTTTTGCATAGAAGAGCTAGGTTTTTGACCCAAGAGTCAAAAGGGGTGGATCTGGCCAAAAACTGGGTATTATAAAGGGTTGGGGGTCGGATATGTTAAAGGGCAAGTCAAAGAGCCGTTAGGAAGGGTTTCCAAAACAAGAGGCTAAATTTCCGGAGGCGTTTCCGGATCTGGAAACGTAACAGGTCTGAGATATTGGCGTCCATATCTATGGTCGCCTATCCAAAATGGGTGTCCATCGATATTGCCGCCTACCCCTGGTCAACGTCAGCCGATGTTGACGCCGACTGGTCGACAAAATTCACTTTAATTATACAGAATTTATAATACTACACGCATAAATATGTATATATGTATACAATATGTACATTACAATAATTACTAATTCATACAATTTGTATAAATAAATACTTATACACAATAATCTATACATCATAGTATACACTTATACGCATATACATATACTTAAACAAACAAGGTGAAAAATCAAGGGCCTTACACCCTCTCCCCCTTAAAGAAACTTCGTCCTCGAAGTTAGACTAACACTACTCAAACAACTGAGGATATTTCTGAAGGATCGAAAAAAATGTGTGGAAAAGATCTAGAAGGGGGGGGATGAATAGATCTTAGCCACTTTTGCGGAAGCTTAAATAATTTTAAAACTATTTAGAATCAGAGGCAATAATATCAGTGAAAAGCTACTGATCTGATTAGATTGGAGTGAGTTGAAAAACTTAGATGAGAATCAAGTTGATTAAGTGAATTAGAAACGAGTCCTATGCAAGCATCTAGCGGATGAACCAGTCAAACCACAGAACACAAGTGCACAAGGATTTTTAGGTGGTTCGGAAATCACCCATGTGATTCCTACATCCACCCCTCACAACCCGTGAGGATTCACTAACACAACTGGGTAACACACCCACTGGAGCCTGACAACTCCAACACTGAAGAGCTTACAACTCACACCACTTCTAGAGCAAGACTACTCTAGAACAACTGAGCAAGACTGCTCAACACACACTTGAGTTTGACAACTCAACACTGAGCACACCGGCTCACAACAATCTGAGCACAAGGCTCACACATAGACTTGCTAGACACCAACTTAAGACAAGATCTCCTAGCAACAGATCTAGTCGAAATTTGAGAACACTAATGAGAATTATGCAGAAGCACTTGCATAATCTCAAGAGATATCTCAGAAGAACAGAAGTAAAGTAAAATGTATTGAATGGCTTCGTTCTTCAAGTGTACTCCCTTGTAGAAGCTTGAATTGGGAAGAAGCTTGTAAACATGAAGTCCAAGACGATGCTCTGCAATCTGGGAGGTTGGACCTTCCTTGAATTCTTCTCCAACGATGGCTTCTACCTGATCTGCTTCCTTGAGATGCTTCAGAGGCTTCTTTAAAGATCAAACCACAATTCTCACACCTTGAATTGGTGAGAAGAGGTGTTCAGGAGACTCCAGGAAGGCAGAGGAGGGAGACACGAACTCTTATGGCCGCCAGGAATTTTTCAGGAGACTCTAAGAGGTTAGTTGGGTCTCTCTTTTTCGAAGGGAGGCCAAAAGGAGCCTTTTATACCCTTAGGATTCCAAAGATACCCTTTTGGGGTACAAGGGCACGCTTCCCAAGGAAGATTCTGATCGCCCTAGAAGGACACGTGGCAGCCATCAGCTCTTAGGATGAAAAGTTTCCGTAGTGTGTCGACCTGCCCTGGTGGTTGTGTCGACACACTGTCCCAAAGATAGAAAAATCTGTTCTGGGAGAAAGGTCCCGTGTCGACCTGCTCTTGAGTGTGTCGACCTGCTGTCCCAATTCCTCAAACTGGCTGTTCTGGGAACTGGGTCTAGTGTCGACCTGCCCTGGGAGTGTGTCGACCTGGGTACCCTTGATCTCTGGAAAACTGTCACTCGTGTCGACACACTCTTGACATTTTTGCACAATTTCTCTTTGAGTCTGTGATGATGTGTCGACACCATTGATGGGTGTGTCGACACATCTTTTGCATAAAAAGTTTGTACCTGAAAAATAAACACATATATCATTAGTTAAATGATTTATCATTACCACAAATGATAAATGTGGTTTGAAAAATGCTTTTTGAGCATGACTTTCAGGTATGATGCTTTTGACATGTTCCAATTAAATTGCTTTAAGAACACTTCTTGTCATCATCAAAATAGGAGGGAAATGATATGAATTAGACATTCAACCCAACAATCTCCCCCTTTTTGATGATGGCAACATTAAATCCATATTTGAATGTGGTTTTGATGAAGTGTGATTTTTTTTTTTTAAGCAATTTTTATTGATTAAGTTTTTGTTTTTCTTTTGTTCATACTTGTCAATGTCCTTTTGATATTGTTCAGTAACAATTGATGATATTTTTGTGAGATACAACGTTACTTGAATTAGAAGATTTGTGCACACAAGTCAACAATTGAACAAGTATTCACACACAAAGACAAAAATTTGTATTGAAGCCAAACAACCATTTCATGTCATTCATTTCATTCAAAAGATCAAATCATTAAAATTCAACCATTTCATGTCATTCATTTCATTCAAAAGATCAAAAGATCATTACAATTCATTCAATCTTCTCCCCCTTTGACATTATCAAAAAAAAATGTACATTAGGTAGAAGATGGAGGAGGAGGAGGAATTGGAGCTAGAAGCATCTCAATATCTGACAATCTCTTATCCATTGACTTCATGCTTGACTTTATCTGTTCATGGATAGTTGTCAGCCGAGTGTGAAGATAATGCTCCATTCTATCAGAATGTTCTATCAAGGTGCTCTGAGTTCTTTTCAATTCATCTGAAGCATGTTGAGAACTTGATGACCCAGCTGACCAACCAGGTCTTTGCATGATTTTGAACTCCTTGGTCAAATCTGTGAGCTGCTTGTCAATGTGCTCATTGAAATTTCTCATACTTTCCAAGTCATCCACAAAATGAGCAAATGATAGTCTGGTGCTGGAAATCTCATGCAATGTTTGGTTGGTGTTGAAGACATCTGCTTGGGAATTGGCCAAAATTCCCTGAAGAACTTTCTCTAACTTGTCCTGATGTTCTTTTAGCTCAATATAGGAATCTCCCAGAGTTCCTATAAGTCTGTTAAATCGCTGAGCTGCATAATCGGAAGCTGCCTTCTGCTCAATAAATTTGGCAGAAACTGTGTTTTCCAGTCTTTGAATCCGTAGCTCAAAAGATGAGGACATGGATTGAAGTGAGGAGTTGAAGGATTCAAATTTGTCATTTAGGAAAGATATCAATTCTGGTGGAACAGGAGGCCCACCAGAAGATGTGGATGGTTGGAATGAGGGTTGTGGAGAAAAATGAGGAAGCTGAGGTGAGAGAGGATCATGAAAAGGACTGACATTTTCATTAAGAGCTTGATCCTCATGCATAGGAGGCTGATCCTCTTGACTTAGGGGCTGGTCCCCTTCAGCTGGAGGCTGTTCCTCCTGTACTTGGGGCTGATCCCCTGGAGCCTGAGGCTGGTCCTCCTGAGGTTGGGGCTGTTCCCCTTGAGCCTGAGGCTGGTCCTCCTGAGGTTGGGGTTGTTCCCCTTGGTCTTGAGGCTGTTCCTCTTGAACTGGAGGAGCCTCAACCACAGCTGGTCCTCTTCTAATTTGATTTCCCTCTAATCTAAATCCCATGAACTTCTGGATATTCTTGAATGTATAGATATTTGACTTGGGAATGGATTGGGATTTTTCAGATTCCAATGGCACACCAAAGTGCTTGAACACTGAGGTCAGATGTGCTCCATAAGGAAGTGATCTCTTCAAGTCTGTTCTTGTAGTTTCAGAAATGATTTGATAAAGAATCACATGAAGGTTGACCTTGATATCTTTGACCATGCAATAGAGTATGAATCTCTGGATATCTGTCAGTCTATCCCGCCCACCACCTTGAGGGGTAACTATGGTTGTCAAGATGTGGTGAATTACCCTTAACACAGGTGGAAATGAGTTGGCATTAAACCTTGTCACATAGGTTTGTTTGGCATCTGATGGATCTGCAGGATGGCCTGTCAAGATTGAGTAGGCTTCATGTAAGTCAAATTCAAATTCATGGTAGTCAGCCCCTTCATCTGGCACTTTGAAAATGGAGGCTGCTACATCAGTTGGCATGTCTATCTCTATCCCCTTGACTTTGGATTTAAAACCTTCTTCTGTGCAGGTGAGGTTTTTGTAGAACTCTCTAACTAACCTTGGATAGCAGACTTGAAATTCAGAAATAAAAGGTATCCAAGATTGAAAGGAGAAATAGGTTTGAATTTCAGGGAGAGAGTCTGCTAATTGGGTGTCAGAAAGGTCAAGAATTCTAGGCTTCAAAATCAGTTTGGCAGCACTGACGGATTCTGAGGGTATATCCTCTTGAGACTCAGTAGAGGAAGACGAAGATGATTCCTCAGGATGGTCAGAGGAATCGCCCGAAATATCTGATCTAGGGTTTGAACTTTGTCTACCTCTGCCAGCATTGGAGGTCCTACCTCTCTTTGAAGCTCTGAGAGGTGCAGAAGAGGATCCTGGAAGCTCTGCAGGATCATTTCTTCGCTTGGTTCTTCTTTCAATCTGTTCAACCGGAACCTGTGCCGGAACCTGCCTTGAAGAAGCCTGAGACCTTGCGCCACGGCGGGGACCCAACTTGCGGACCATGGTGCAAGGAAGGAGTGGAATGTGAGAGAGGAGATGGAAGATTGGTGAGGTGATTGAGGATTAGAGAGAGATGGTGAAAATTTCTTGCCGGAATGGTGAGAGTTTGGCCGTCGGGTCGACCTGACGCCCAAAAAGGGATGCAGAGGTACACTGCCCCGCAGGAACAACAAGGGTTTAAGGTGAACCCGAAAGATTTGAAAAATTTCTGGCAAGAAAGCAGTGTCGACACATGAGGAAGGGTGTGTCGACCTGACTGGAATTATGTGTCGACACAAGAGAGGATTGTGTCGACACAGCCTTTGAGAGAAATGTGAATTTTTGAGAGGAAATTTTTGAGAAATTTGGGGACATCTTTATAATGATAAATAATGAGAGGAATTATCATTTGAAGGATTTTTAAGAGGCCTAAAAATTCATTTGCTGTATTTTGCAAAAATTCATTACAGTTCAAGTATTTCATACAATTTCCAACAGGATATTAGCATTCCAAGACTTGAATCAACAAAATGATAAATTGAGGGATATAATGTATCTTACAATCAACCAAAATCTGCCATGTTTCTCAATTTTCAAGAATTAAAGATATCATCTAGACTAAACACAGTTGTGTTGAAAGTAAAACACAAACTTAAAGAACAACTTGATGAAGGAGGAAGATGATTCTTTCTAAACAAATCTCCAATAATTTTCATATTTTTGTTCTTTTAACAAACTATCAAATGATGTAAATCTCTTTCACTCAAGTACTAGTGCTTTTTACACACCATAGTCCCTGGATACTCAAGATTTAGTCATTGTCAAGTCTCAAAGGGGTAAATGATGACCTTTTGACATGAAAATATACGTTTTTTAGACGCCAATATTTCCAGTTACTCAGTCATCATCAAAAAGCATAGCACATAATTGCTTAAATTTTGAGGTTATTTTCAATTTGGATCCCCTTTGAACAGAGTTAACAAGAATGCCTCATGACATGCATAGCACTTCATTCATTGTGAAGGTGTGCAGTTTCTCAGCACAGATGTCATTGCTCTGTTGAATTTTACAAGATTTTGGAGAGTTTGTAAGATAGAATTCAAATACATCCAGCCATCAGTTGCAAACAAGGAATGTTTTAAGTTCAAGACACAAATTGTAATTTAGTTTAGGAAGAGATCTGAGTTTCTGTGGATTGAGAGACATAGTGGAAAGTTGATTAGTAAAAAATATAATGTATCACTCAAGGTTCACTTTGAGACTCTAGAATTTAGAATGAGGACATCATGCAAGGAATTGATGAAATGCAAGAAGGGTTTTGAAATTTGCAAAAAGATGACTTGTGAATTTTCTAGCTCCCCCTGAGATGATGATTTCAATCATTTTTCATCAAAATAAAGATATGCATTTTTTGAAATCAGAAAGAATGTTTCTTTTTGGATAACAAAGATTTCTTCTCAACAATTGTATATTCATTTCTTGGTACTTGGCGGAGACATATACTCTCGCATAGTGAAAGTGTCCAGACAAGCATAACCTGTCCTTCTCCAAGTCACCATTTGATATACCAAGAGATTTCAATACAATAAGAGTTGAAGAATTCATTATCAGAAAGAAATGAAGGTTAAAACTGTGCAAGTTTTGAAATCAGAAAAGACATTCTCTTTGAACAATAAAAGCTCCCCCTCAACTATTGCATATTGACTTCTTAGTACTTGGCGGAGATATGTTCTCACGCATAGTGAAAGTGTCTAGACAAGCATAGCCTGTCCTTCTCCAAATCACTATTTGATATACCAAGAAGTTTCAACACAATCAGAAGTGAAGAATTTATTGTAAAAAGGGAAATGGAATTGGAATAGAGAGAGATATGAGCAATGTAGCTTGAGGAAGCAAGGAGTTATGAAATACAAAGAACTCCCCCTTAGACAAAGCATAGCATTCAACCCAAACTTTAAGAGAGATCAGAAGGATGGACATTTACAAAGACCAAGTTCTCTCCTTAAAGATGAGAATCTATTTTCAGGAAGGGGTTTTGTGAATATGTCTGCAATTTGTTTTTCAGTTTCAATAAAATGGAGTTCAAAAGATTTCTTTGCAACCTCATCTCTCAAGAAATGATGCCTGATTTCAATGTGTTTTGTTCTAGAATGCTGAATGGGGTTTTTAGAAAGATTGATTGCACTTGTGTTATCACATAGGATGGGTACACACCCTAAATCTTGGTTGTAATCAAGAAGTTGATGTTTCACCCAGAGAATCTGAGTTCCACATCTACCTGCTGCAACATATTCAGCTTCTGCTGTTGACAGAGCCACTGAATGTTGCTTCTTAGAAGCCCAAGAAATAAGGCACCCACCTAGAAATACACACAAGCCACTTGTGCTTTTTCTATCTAACTTACACCCAGCATAATCAGCATCACAATAGGCAAACAATTCTAACTTGCAACCAGCAGGATACCAAATTCCTAAGTCACATGTTCCAACAAGATATTTAAAAATTCTTTTCACAGCAAGCATATGACTTTCTTTAGGATTTGATTGGAATCTAGCACATAAGCACACACAAAACTGAATGTCAGGTCTAGAAGTAGTAAGGTAGAGCAGAGAGCCAATCATACCTCTGTAGGTCTTTGGATCTACTGACTTACCAGATGGGTCTTCTTCTAGCTTAGCATTTATTGCAATGGGTGTGCTTGAATGTTTAAGGTTCTGATAGTCAAACCTTTTCAGTAGCTCCTTGACATATTTGGTTTGACTGATGAAGATACCTTCATTCGTTTGGTTAACCTGCAACCCCAAAAAGAATGTTAAGTCTCCCATTAAGCTCATTTCAAATTCATTCTGCATTTGATTTGAAAATTCAGTGCAAAGGCCTTTATTGGTGGAGCCAAAAATTATGTCATCAACATAAATTTGGACCACAATTATTTGATTTTTTACTGTTTTAGTGAACAATGTTTGATCAACATTACCTCTAGAATATCCTTTTTCAAGTAAAAAGGAACTCAAACGATCATACCAAGCTCTTGGAGCTTGTTTAAGACCATAGAGTGCCTTATTAAGCTTGAAAACATGGTTAGGATATTTTTCATTATCAAATCCAGGAGGTTGTTCAACAAACACATTTTCCTTTATATATCCATTTAGAAATGCACTTTTAACATCCATTTGAAAGACTTTGAATTTCATGGAGGATGCAAAAGCAAGGAAAATTCTCACAGCTTCTAGTCTAGCTACAGGGGCATAAGATTCTTCAAAGTCAATTCCAAATTCTTGGTTATACCCCTTTGCAACTAGCCTAGCTTTGTTTCTTATTACTTGACCAGCTTCATTCAATTTATTTCTGAAAACCCATCTAGTGCCAATCACTGTTTGGTCACTAGGTCTAGGCACTAATTCCCACACTTGATTTCTTTCAAATTGATGAAGTTCATCATGCATAGCATTAATCCAATCAGAACTGGATAAGGCTTCATCAATTGACTTGGGTTCAATTTGGGAAATTAGAGCTAGTGAGTCTTCTTCAATGTTTTGCAAAAAGGATGATCTGGTCCTAACTCTATCATTTAGATTGCCAACTACACTGTCTAATGGGTGATCTCTTAGAAATCGAGGTTCAGAAATTACCTGTTGAGAGGTACCCACTTCTGAATCAGTATTACCTGAACCATTTGGAGATTGTGAGTTGTTGTTCAGGTTTTCTTCAATGTTATTACTCTCCTCAACGGTTGGTGAAGAATCCACAATGAGGTCATCCTCTTCATTGTCTTGTTTTTCCCTGCAAGATTTAGAATCATTAGTGGAAAAGGAGTTTTCATTAAAAATAACATGTGGAGATTCTTCAATAGATTTGGTTTTCATTATGTACACTTTGAAGGCCCTTGACACTTCAGAATAGCCAAGGAAGATAGCTTCCTGACTCTTAGCATCAAACTTGTCAAGGTTTTCTTTGTTATTATTGTGTACATAGCATTTGCACCCAAAGACTTTAAAATAGGAAACAGTTGGCTTTTTGTTTTTCAATAATTCATAGGGGGTTTTCTTGATTTTTGGTCTGACCAATGCTCTATTGAGTATGTGATTTGCTGTGTTCACAGCTTCAGCCCAGAAGGATTTGGGCAAGTTACTCTCAAGAAGCATGGTTCTAGCCATTTCCACAAGAGTTCTGTTCTTTCTTTCCACAACTCCATTTTGTTCTGGAGTTCTTGGTGAAGAAAACTTGTGGAATATCTGAAATTCAGCACAAAAATCAGAAAAGGATGTGTTTTCAAATTCACCCCCATGATCAGTTAAGATGTTTTTGATTTTATATGGATAAGTGGTTAAGACAGTGGTACAAAAGTTCCTGAATTCAAGGCATGCATCACTTTTGTGAGATAGAAAAATAACCCAGGTAAATCTAGTAAAGTCATCAATGATTACAAATCCATATCTTTTGCCACTCAAGCTTAGAACTCTTGTTGGCCCAAAGAGGTCCATGTGAAGAAGTTCTAGTGGCTTAGATGTGAGTACATCATTGAAGACTTTAAAGGATTTTCTAGTTTGTTTTCCTTTAGCACAGATCCCACAAATTTGACCTTCAACACTAGAAAAGGATTCAGGAAGACCTTTAACCAAATTCAATCTTAACAACTTATTCATTGTTCTGAAGCTTGCATGGCCAAGTCTTTTGTGCCAAGTCCATGCAATTTCATCTTTATTTGCAACAAAACAAAGATTTTCAGAAAAGTTTTTATTAAGGTTGATCATGTAGACATTGTTTTCTCTTTTTCCAAAGAATTTGATTTTATCAGTTGATGAATCTATTATCTTGCAAAAATCAGATTCAAACACAACTTTGTGACCTTTGTCACATAGTTGGCTGATACTGAGCAAATTATAGTCAAGTCCATCAACTAACAAGACATTATCTACAGAGTTTGAAGAAGTTTGACCAACCTTACCAGATCCAATGATCTTTCCTTTATTTTTACCTCCAAAGGTGACTGACCCTCCCTCCTTTTCAAGCAGGAATGAGAATTTGGCTCTATCTCCAGTCATATGTCGTGAACACCCACTGTCAAGAAACCATACATTTGTGTTGGGTGCACGACTTCCCTGCAACAAGATCAGTGGAGAGAAGATTTTGGTACCCAAACAGAGTTGGGACCATCAGAATGATTTAACATAGACAGCAAATCCTTTCTCACCCAAATTTGATTTGTTTTAGATTTTTGTTTTGTTACTTTGGTGTTTTCAGCATTTTTCTGTTTGTTCTTTCTTTTAGGAATGAAAGCACCAAGATCTTTGTTTTTGGTAGGAGGGGAGTTTTTCATTTGAAAATTTGAGTTCATAGAAGGAGGTGGAATCCATGGATTGTGTTGGTACATCCAGAAATTTGGATAAGGGTATTGAGGATAATACCAACAGGGATTTTCATACCATTGGTTCCAAGGATTAATCCAATTTTCTTGAGGAGCTGTCTTGGAGGTCCAAGGTTTTTCATGGATCATTTCTTTTCCCTTTTTCTTATTTCTCAGATTTTTATTTGAATTTTTAGTTGAGTTGATTATGGTTTTTGGTGTTGAACAGGTCGACCTGTCAGGGGACTGTGTCGACCTGACAGTCTTCTTTTGTTTTTGAATTTTTGATTTGTTTTGAGTTTTGTTTGGGTTTTTGTTTGGGGTTTTGTTTGCTGTTTGTTGGATTTCAGTGTTTTCCAGATTGGGACCTTTAACAAAGTTGATTAATGGTGCTTTTCCCTTTTTCTCACCAGATTTATCTTTTGTTGATTTCTTTTTGTTGAATCCCAATCCATGAGATGTGGTTGTCTTGTTGGATCCTAGCAATGCCTCTAGGTTATCTTGGCCTTTTGTGAAGGTTTGGATAACCTCCTCCTTTTCCTTTAGCTGGTTTTTAAGAATTTCAATTTCTTCGATTTTCTGTTGTTTTTCTTGTTTTTCAATTTCCAGCTTTTCATTTAAATTTCTGAAGTCTTGGGAGGCCTTCTGAGAAGCAAGCTTTAATTCATCAATTTGGTTCAGTAAATTTTCTTTTTCTTCAAGCAATTCTGTTACTTCAGATTCCAGTTCACAGGTTCTATTGTTTGAAGATTGGTTATGGTAAAGATTTTCAATTTTCTTTTTGATGTGTTTGTTTTCTTTTCTCATTTCAGAGTATCTTTCTACCAATTCAGCATACACATCCTGCCAATCTTCAACACTATAATCTTCAAAGGAAGTATTTACCTTTCCATCTGTGCTGTTGGCCATGAAGCAAACTTCCTCACTCTCTGAGCTTGAGGACTTCTTCTCTTCTTCTTCCTCACTTGTGTCTTCATCAGACCAAGTGGCTACCATGGCCTTGGGCTTCTTGTATTTCTGGAATCTTTTGTGCTTTTCCTTTTTGTTCTCAGGACACTCTCCCTTCATGTGTCCTGGCTTGTTGCACCTGTAACAGATAACATTCTCATCAGGTTTATGATTCTTATTGAAATTGGAAGAGGAAATATTCTTCTTACCTGGGGGAAATTTCTTTTTCCCAGTCATTTTCCCTTTCCTATATTTCAAGAATTTCCTGAATTGTCTGGTCATGAGGGCAATCTCATCCTCATTTGACTCAGACTCTTCAGAACTTGTTTTATCCTGATTTTTATCTTTGTTGCTTGAAGAGGCTTTGAGTGCCATAGGCTTGGTCTTAATGATAAGATCTTCATTTCTTCTTAAGTTTATTTCATACGTCATTAAAGATCCAATCAATTCATCCAAAGACATTTTGGATAAATCTTTTGAATCTTCAATAACAGTGGCCTTGGTATGCCAAATTGAAGAAAGTGAACGCAAAATTTTTCTTACCAAATCTGCATCAGTATACTCCTTACCCAAAGCCTTGAGTCCATTGACAATCACCATAAATCTGGCAAACATTTCAGAAATAGATTCATTAGATTTCATCATGAAAAGTTCATATTCTGAAACTAATATATTTGCCTTGGTCTCCTTGACCTGAGATGTTCCCTCATAGAGTAGTTCGAGTTTATCCCACATCTCTTTGGCAGATTTACACATAGAGATTCTCGAATACTCCTTGGGATGGACAGCACATTGAATCATGTTCATGGCACTGTAATTCAATGTAGCTCTCCTAATTTGCTCCCTCGTCCAGGTTTCTTCCTCACCCTGGTTTTCATAGGGACCAGCCTCAACTACTTTCCAGATCTCATAGTTCTGGGCCCTTAAGAATACTTGCATTCTGTTCTTCCAATAAGCATAGTCCAAACCATTAAAGAATGGTGGCCTATTTATGGAATGGCCCTCAGCTATAAAACCCTTTGAGTCCATGACACTTAAGTAAATGCAAGGAGAAGTAGTTGAGCAAGCAGGCAAACAAACAACCAGACAGACAAACAAACAAACACTCAATACTCAGAAACAAAAGCTGCTCAGTTCAAATCAGATCGATATAAACCCGCTCTGATACCAATTGAAGGATCGAAATAAATGTGTGGAAAAGATCTAGAAGGGGGGGGATGAATAGATCTTAGCCACTTTTGCGGAAGCTTAAATAATTTTAAAACTATTTAGAATCAGAGGCAATAATATCAGTGAAAAGCTACTGATCTGATTAGATTGGAGTGAGTTGAAAAACTTAGATGAGAATCAAGTTGATTAAGTGAATTAGAAACGAGTCCTATGCAAGCATCTAGCGGATGAACCAGTCAAACCACAGAACACAAATGCACAAGGATTTTTAGGTGGTTCGGAAATCACCCATGTGATTCCTACATCCACCCCTCACAACCCGTGAGGATTCACTAACACAACTGGGTAACACACCCACTGGAGCCTGACAACTCCAACACTGAAGAGCTTACAACTCACACCACTTCTAGAGCAAGACTACTCTAGAACAACTGAGCAAGACTGCTCAACACACACTTGAGTTTGACAACTCAACACTGAGCACACCGGCTCACAACAATCTGAGCACAAGGCTCACACATAGACTTGCTAGACACCAACTTAAGACAAGATCTCCTAGCAACAGATCTAGTCGAAATTTGAGAACACTAATGAGAATTATGCAGAAGCACTTGCATAATCTCAAGAGATATCTCAGAAGAACAGAAGTAAAGTAAAATGTATTGAATGGCTTCGTTCTTCAAGTGTACTCCCTTGTAGAAGCTTGAATTGGGAAGAAGCTTGTAAACATGAAGTCCAAGACGATGCTCTGCAATCTGGGAGGTTGGACCTTCCTTGAATTCTTCTCCAACGATGGCTTCTACCTGATCTGCTTCCTTGAGATGCTTCAGAGGCTTCTTTAAAGATCAAACCACAATTCTCACACCTTGAATTGGTGAGAAGAGGTGTTCAGGAGACTCCAGGAAGGCAGAGGAGGGAGACACGAACTCTTATGGCCGCCAGGAATTTTTCAGGAGACTCTAAGAGGTTAGTTGGGTCTCTCTTTTTCGAAGGGAGGCCAAAAGGAGCCTTTTATACCCTTAGGATTCCAAAGATACCCTTTTGGGGTACAAGGGCACGCTTCCCAGGAAGATTCTGATCGCCCTAGAAGGACACGTGGCAGCCATCAGCTCTTAGGATGAAAAGTTTCCGTAGTGTGTCGACCTGCCCTGGTGGTTGTGTCGACACACTGTCCCAAAGATAGAAAAATCTGTTCTGGGAGAAAGGTCCCGTGTCGACCTGCTCTTGAGTGTGTCGACCTGCTGTCCCAATTCCTCAAACTGGCTGTTCTGGGAACTGGGTCTAGTGTCGACCTGCCCTGGGAGTGTGTCGACCTGGGTACCCTTGATCTCTGGAAAACTGCCACTCGTGTCGACACACTCTTGACATGTGTCGACACACTCTTGACATTTTTGCACAATTTCTCTTTGAGTCTGTGTTGATGTGTCGACACCATTGATGGGTGTGTCGACACATCTTTTGCATAAAAAGTTTGTACCTGAAAAATAAACACATATATCATTAGTTAAATGATTTATCATTACCACAAATGATAAATGTGGTTTGAAAAATGCTTTTTGAGCATGACTTTCAGGTATGATGCTTTTGACATGTTCCAATTAAATTGCTTTAAGAACACTTCTTGTCATCATCAAAATAGGAGGGAAATGATATGAATTAGACATTCAACCCAACAATTTCTTTCTCATTGCATCCTCAAGCTCCCAAATAGCCTCCTCTCGCGAGAAGTTACGCCATAAGATCTTTACTGACGCAATGCTCTTGTTTCGGAGATGTTGAACCTTCCGATCAAGAATAGCTATTGGTTGCTCTACATAAGAAAGATCTGGCTGGATCTCTACTGGCTCATGGCTAATAATATGAGACGGATCTCTGACATACTTCCTGAGCATAGATACGTGAAAAACAGGATGAACGCTAGCCAATGCTGGAGGTAAAGCTAGCTCATATGCCACGTTGCCCAATCGTCGGAGAATCTCATACGGGCCAATGAATCTAGGGCTCAACTTACTATGCCTGCCAAATCTAACCACACCTCGCGTAGGCGAAATCTTCAAAAGACATGCTCACCTACCTCGAACTCTAGATCCTTTCTCCTGTTGTCGGCATAACTCTTCTGCCTATCCTGTGCCGCAACAAGTCTCTTCCTAATAAGCTGGACCTTATCCGAAGTCTCCTGAACCAACTCCGGACCGATCAACTGCCTATCACCGGTCTCCTCCCAACACAAAGGAGATCTGCAAGGCCTACCATATAAAGCCTCAAATGGAGCCATGCCAATGCTTGCATGAAAACTGTTGTTATACGCGAACTCCACTAGAGGTAAATGGCGCTCCCAATCATCCTTCCAATCCAGCACACAAGCCCTCAACATATCCTCAAGCGTCTGGATAGTCCTCTCGGACTGTCCATCTGTTTGGGGATGAAATGCTGAACTGAGCTTCAGCTCCAAACCTAACGCATCCTGAAGACCCTTCCATAGCCTCGAAGTAAATCTCGGATCTCGATCCGAAATAATAGACTTCGGTACCCCATGCAATCTAATAATACTACTAACATACAGTCTAGCTAAACTCTCTACTGACTGCTTCTTCTTCATAGGCAAGAAATGCGCAGTCTTCGAGAATCGATCTACCACTACCCAAATCGAGTCATTACCTCGCCTAGATCGAGGCAAACCCGTAACAAAATCCATAGTGACAGCTTCCCACTTCCAAACTGGGATCTCCATCTTCTGCATAAGACCAGATGGTCGCTGCCGCTCGGCCTTCACTTGCTGGCATACTAGACATCTAGACACAAATTCAGCTATATCCTTCTTCATGCCAGACCACTAAAAAGATCACTTTAAATCCTGGTACATCTTAGTGTTACCTAGATGAATAGAGAACCTAGATCTATGAGCTTTTGCTAAAACATGCTCACAAATATCTATAATGTCTGGAACACAAACACGATGATGGAATCTAATCACACCATCCTCATCACGAGCAATACTGGCTTTGCCCACTAACTCTTGGAGTCTAGGGTCGGCTTTATGATGCTCGATCACCTCATCCAACACCGATGACCTAATGGACAGCTGAGCCACAAAAGCTCGGCATAATGATGGCTCCAATTCGGTCATCGTACACGCTGCATCCTCCAACATCTTCCAATCCTGCTGGAGAGACGACCTCTTTCTACTAAGGGCATCTACTACGACATTCGCCTTTCCAGGATGATACTGGAGGTCGAAGTCATAGTCCTTCAGGAACTCAATCCATCTTCTCTGCCTAAGGTTTAATTCCTTTTGGGAGAAAAGATACTTTAGGCTCTTGTGATCAGTGAACACCTCAAATCTGACACCATAAAGATAGTGCCTCCAGATCTTCAGTGCATGAACCACTGCCGCAAGCTCAAGATCATGAGTTGGATAGTTTCGCTCATGCTCCTTCAATTGCCTCGAAGCATATGCTACTACCCTTCCTTGCTGCATCAACACACAGCCAAGGCCAATCCGAGATGCATCCTTGTAGATAGAAAAATCCTCTACACCGCTCGGTAGAACTAACACAGGGGCCGATGTGATTTTAGTCTTCAATAATTGAAAACTACTCTCACATTCCTCGGACCAGACAAACTTCACTCCCTTCCTGGTCAGCTGAGTCAATGGAGCGGCGATGGATGAAAATCCCTCAATAAAACGCCGATAATAACCCGCCAAACCAAGAAAACTCCGAATCTCTGAAGGAGTCTTGGGACTCTCCCAATCCATAACAGCTTGGACTTTTGCTGGGTCCACTGCTACACCAGCACCAGATAACATGCCCAAGGAAATGAACCTCGCGCATCCAAAAATCGCACTTGCTGAATTTTGCATACAGCTTGTGCTCACGGAGAACCTCTAACACTATCCTCAAATGCTGACGATGTGTGGCCTCATCCGGAGAGTAGACCAGCACGTCATCAATGAAGACTACAACAAAACTATCTAGATAGGGTCTAAACCCTGTTCATGAGATCCATGAACGCTGCAGGGGCGTTGGTTAGACCAAATGGAAGGACCAAAAACTCATAATGTCCATAACGGGTTCTAAATGCCGTCTTGGACACATCCTCACTCCTAATCCTCAACTGATGATAGCCAAAACGCAAATCAATCTTAGAAAAGACCGATGCATTATGTAGCTGGTCAAACAAATCATCAATCCGAGGTAAGGGATACCTGTTCTTTACCGTCACCTGGTTTGCTTTCTATAATCAATGCATAACCGAAGTGACACATCCTTCTTCTTCACGAATAAGACAGGTGCGCCCCAAGGGGAAACGCTAGGGCGAATAAATCCCTTATCTAACAAATCCTGCAACTGCTTCCTTAACTCAACTAATTCCGCAGGTGCCATCCGATAAGGTGTCTTCGAGATAGGAGAGATGCCTGGAAGCAACTCTAGAGTGAACTCTATCTCTCTAGCCTGTGGAAATCTAGATAAATCATCAGGAAAGACATCTGGAAAATCCTGCACTACATCTATCTCGGCAAGAGTAAGTGACTCATCAGCCTTGGGTATTAAAATCGCACTGGCAAGAAAAGCGTCACAACCCTTGTTCACCATTCTCATTGCCCTCATGGCCGAGATGACAAACTTTCCTGCTAAGTTCCTCGGCAATGGATGAGAAAATTCATCCTCGCCAGGAATGCGGAAAACAATCTTCTTTCCACGGCAATCTACCAATGCATAGTGCTCCTCTAGCCAATCCAGACCAAGAATAGCATCATAGTCCTTCATCTTAAGCAAGAAGAAACACCCTTCTAGGACTCTATCCTCAAAGCACACCGGTAAAGACCGAATACACTTCCTAGTCGATACCGTACCCGCAGGTGTATGCACAGACAAAGGGACTTCTAAATCCTCAGACTCTAAAGCTAACTGCCTAGCAAAACGCTCGGAAATGAACGAGTGAGTAGCACCCGTATCGAACAAAACCCGAGCATGCACACCTAAGAACAAAACTGTACCTTTGGTGACATGATCTGCCTGCTCGGCGTCCTCACGAGCTAAAGCAAACACTCGAGCTGGGGCTCGAGGTCTCCCTAGTCGTCCTGTCGCTGGCGCTACTGCTGTTGCTACTGGGGCTGGCCCCCGCTGGGCTCCCTGCTGAAGCCTCGGACAATCCTTAATCTTATGATCACTGCTCTCGCACTTTAAGCACTTTCCTGCTACCAGCCAACACTCCGTACCGCCATGTGCCCTCCCGTAATGAGGACACTCCTTCTTACTACTAGGGGAACGTTGAGAAGATACCTGACCACTACCTGATGCCACAGGACGCTGCTGTGACTGGAAAGTCGTCTTCTTCCTCTCCTGTCTCTGGAAAGGAGCTGCTGGCCTCTTTTGAGAAGCCTTCTTCTCCTCCAGATACTGCTCCATCTCCCCCTCCTGTCGACACGCCGCGCTGAGCGCCTGCTCGAGAGTACGATGGTCGAAAGCCACCAACCGCGTCCTCAGCGATGGTTTCAAACCCATCACGAATTTCTTCGCCTTCCTGTGCTCATCAGCTACAATATGAGGGGCGTACTTTGATAGCTCGGAAAACCTGGCCTCGTACTCCAGCACAGTCATGGAGACCTAGGTCAACGAGAGGAACTCCTGCTCCATCTTGTCCTGGATGTGCTCCGGAACAAACTTGGCTCGGAAAAGCCTCACAAACTCATCCCATCCAACTTCCACAGCACTATCCTCGAACCGAGTACGTAACAACGAGGACCACCATACATCGGCTCGCTCCTGCCAAAACCATCCATGAGAACTAACCAACATAATTTATACTTAAAGTAATAACCAATAGCTTAGATTACACATACCTGTAGCATATAGGTGGCTAAAGTGACCTTGTCGTCCTCAGCGCACCTAATGGCCCGGAAGATCTTCTCAATCTCCCTCATCCAGTTCTCGGCTAATAATGGATCGCTCTCCCCCTTAAAAGAGGGTGGCGACATCCTCTTGAACCTTTCCATGATGGAGGGTCCACCATGGTCAGCCTAGGGAACTGGCACCTGAGCCTGCTACAACAAGCAACATAATTAACACATATAACATAACAATCATGCATTCAATAATACATACTACTTTATCTTATTATTCTAACCTGAGCCTCCAACTGGGCCTGGAGTGCAGCCTGAGTGTGGGCCTGCGTTTGCATGGCCTGCACCAAACCCTGCATGAACACTCCATAGTCTACTGGTGGCGGTGGAGGAAGTACAGGACCCTGGGGTGCAGGGGCCTACTGCTCACCCTGATCCTCACGCCGAGGCTCATCTCTCCTCTGCTCGCCATCACGAGCAGGAACACCACGCCTACCACGCGAAGCCATAACCTGTAAAACGGATTAATCACCATTTAGAACTAAACTATCTAATTTCTAACTAATTACTTATCTATGTGGACAATCTACACTGACTTAGTATACAATGAAGATGATGGTATATGCATATTTATGTACAATTTCAGCCTGATTCTCTGATACCAATCTCTGTAACGACCCTCTTTATATCGGTACGATTCCACCAACCCTCATCGATATAGAAAGCATCGCCACAGTGGGACATTTACCCAACACTAGTACAATAGGCTGAAACATACACAAATATAATATATCTCATGACAGCGGAATTTAAAGAACTGAAAAGAAATCTTATTCCATCATCCACATTCTATTCACAGTCCGTATAGTAGAAAAGAGAGCTAACTGTTCATAACTGAAATAAAATAAATACATTGTCCACATGAGACTACGCAGAGTCTTTATTACATACTATGAAGTAATGGAAAAGTACAATGCTAACTCCACAATATCTCTCCTACTCTCGCTCCGAGTCGCTCCTAACGATCTCCTCGGAAGAAGTAGAAACGTCTGCACCTGTACGCCGAAGCAAGAATGAGTTCAAAAGAACTCAACAAGTAACACCAAGCACACTAAACATACATGCATCAAGTAATCTCCGTATCCTTATGCTACATCATTTACACATAATGCATGGAAGTGACAATTTTTCAAATACAAGCCTATTCATGATTTCTACACATTTTACACATGGGATTTACTTTTATACACAATAAACTAATCCTATCACATGCTTTCTACACTTTTCACTATGCTAAACTGATTTCATTCAAACATTTATAAGCCACATGTTGATCATTTTACACATAAATTTACACATTTCATAATAACTAATTTAACATGAATTCTAAGACAATTTTGCACATAGTTAACACATTTATATTAGTGAAAAGCTCGCTGTTTTACTACTATCATGTCACATTCACAAGAAACTTATCATTTTTGCATACTTTCATAAGAATTTCATGAACACGTATTCACTTACACAGGTTCACAATTTACACATTTTCTCTCATTAAACACATTTTCACTTTTCCTTAATGTCGTGACACATAGCCCAAACCACTTTAGAAGGACACACACTAATCACATCACATATCAATCACCTAGGCATTCCAGTGATTAATCTTAGTTACTGTGCAGAACCGGGAGAAGCACTCTCCACCCTAACCAGCGATACTTGTTCGCCTCCAGAATTTAATCCCAATACCCATGGGACATCACACACTTTGAACTTTCCCGTGGGGACTTTACCACTGTACAGTTCCACAGCCCTCTAAGGTAGCAGTGTCACCCATTGGCACATTAATACATTTTCTCAATTTCAACAGATTTCTAAATACAAAATATTTACGCATTCATCTCATGTTCACACATTTACATTCTTCAGTATTACCTAGCATGGTACTACTGTTTTTAGTATTAATCAAATTTTTACAACAATTCTAATCATGCTGAAATTTTTGCAGAATTAAACATTAATCATATTAGCATGTATTAATTATTAATATCTAACATAAAACAGGTTTATATAGTTATTGTCATCTTTTCAGTACCTAAATTTAACCAGAAATTCATCATAGTTTAACCATCATGCATACCAAAATTTATATTTTTCTGAATTACACATATTTTCTGAAAATTCTAATAGTGATGTTATCAACTGTGAAAATAGCCAAACTGACATAAATTTTCATTATTCGGATTCACAATTTATTTCATACATGAATACTGATAGTACAAATTTTATCACAAATTATAGGAATTTAACTAGTTTCGCATGAATTCTTAACTTTTCTACATTGAGTAGACATATAACTATTTTCGGTTCAGAAAATTAAATAAACTACATAGATATTATAAATTACTCAAATTTTTATATCATGCATCAGATCTCATAAACAATGTACAGAAATTTCATGGCAATTAAATTCTATACATATTTCATAAATGACATTTTCCAAGATTAAAATTATGTCGGTAACACATTCAAAGAATTCTAATAATTGGTGAAATTTTCAAAAATGCACAATAACTCACAGTACACCCAAACATATATATTTAGATATTATATGAAATTTTACTGTATATCCTCATGCGGAAAAACTCGAAAATTAGTTTATATAAGGACAGACTTGCACACTGTTGCAGTCTGAAGAACTCGACGGCATGGGGTAGCCGTCTATAGGTTAACAGCATTATATGATACCGCCAACACATGATATTAGCAGCAAGGGATCTTGCCGTTAATATCCTGTCTGCACAAACACAGACTGAAAGCCAACAAATCACTTGAAAGGGGGTTCCAGGACACGAGAAAAATCTGAAAAATTCCTAGGACATACTAGACACATGTAGGGTTGATGTGAATGGGGTACTTGCCTCCTGTAAAATCAACAAACGACGATTCAAGCTGGAGAAGCCCTCCTCGGCCTGTGCCAAAGAGTCTCCAAATCCCTCCTTCTTCGGATCTTCTGTTGATCTTCACTGCACACCAGCGTGGGGAGTCGTTCCCGGATGTTCAAGGTTGACACCAGTCGATGCAGATCGCCAGATGAAGCCTCCCGAAGTCAGATCTCTCAGGTTCAAGTTTGGGTTTTTGCATAGAAGAGCTAGGTTTTTGACCCAAGAGTCAAAAGGGGTGGATCTGGCCGAAAACTGGGTATTATAAAGGGTTGGGGGTCGGATATGTTAAAGGACAAGTCTCAGAGCCGTTGGGAAGGGTTTCCAAAACAAGAGGCTAAATTTCCGGAGGCGTTTCCGGATCTGGAAACGTAACAGGTCTGAGATATTGGCGTCCATATCTATGGTCGCCTATCCAAAATGGGCGTCCATCGATATTGCCGCCTACTCCTGGTCAACATCAGCCGATGTTGACGCCGACTGGTCGACAAAATTCACTTTAATTATATAGAATTTATAATACTACACACATAAATATGTATATATGTATACAATATGTACATTACAATAATTACTAATTCATACAATTTGTATAAATAAATACTTATACACAATAATCTATACATCATAGTATACACTTATACACATATACATATACTTAAACAAACAAGGTGAAAAATCAAGGGCCTTACACTGTCTGATGAGGTTAAGCAGATGAAAGACTTATTGCTTCAGTTAGTGTGCCAGCAGGGCACCTCCCGGCCAGCAGGGCCTGCTTTCTCTCAACAGCAAAAAGAATCTATTCAGGTTCAAGATCCTCAATCACCAGAACCTGAAGAACCAGCACAAAAACAGCAGTCTACAAAAGATCAATTCCAGCCAGTTGAGCAGCAACCTGAGCAAAAGCAGGATCAGGAGCCAGTCTCTCAAGTACTAGGGCATGAAGAGCCAGTACTTGATCAATCCAAGGAGCATGAGGTACAGCAAGAACAACAGTCATCAGAGGAAGAACCACTTGAGAAACAGAAGGAACAATAGTTAGAGCCTCAATTGGCATTGGTGGTGTTCCAACCTCAAGATAAGCTACAGCAAGAGCCCCCAGCAGAAGTAGCAACAGCAGCAGAGGTTTCCCAAATGGAATCTAAGGCCAAGAGACCCCTGGAGTCCTCTCATAATTTGCAAACCTTTAAGAGGAAAGTGAAACGCAGACTTGTCAAAAATGGTGACCCTGTCTTCCCTCCTCCTCCTTCTAGGCCAACTCCTCCTACTCCAGCTCCATCTGTTAAGCCTCCTCCAGAAAGGCCAGCACCAGCTAAGTCTCAACCTACTACACCCACAGCTCCCACTTCTTCCTCTACTGAAATTCCTTCACATTCCACCTCTTTGGATCCTCCTCCACCTGCCGCTATTCCCAAGGATCCATTCTACCAAGACATTAAATTCTCCATCTATCCCACAAAGTACCAGTTCAAACCTCCCAAAGCAACCTCTCTCAATCTTTCCACTCAACCTCCTCATTACTTTTCTTGTCTTCCTACTGCATCCAGAACTGACTCCAAGAAAACTCTTCTTCATCTAGCTGAAATACTTCCAAGTATACAGCTTTCATCCACCAGTGGACCCAAGTTAGGAGACAGTTCTTCAAAACTCTTTCCACCCTTTTGGTATGCTTTCATCAATCACTCTGAACATCACATGAATCTGTTCAGAGAATGTCTGGCTATTCGAGCCTTCCTTGAAGTTCATGATATGCCAGGGTTCACCTTTGAACATTGGCTACCTACCCTTCTTAGGACCACGCAAATTTCTGCAGAGGAACTTCAATTTATCTCTCAGAAAAGTCATAGTTTGACTCCCAAGGAGTTCCTTGATCTCTATCCTGATGAAGCAGCCAGATATCAACAAACCCAGTCTAGAAACCAATTTTTGACAGTTCAGCATCACATATCTCTAAGGTTTCATGATATGTTTGGACAATTTCTCCGGGACTTACAGGCCAAATACGATAGAATGAAGACTTTCAATTTTGAAAGGTTCAAACTGGGTCTGTCTGATGTCTCTAAAGGCCAATGGGAAAATCTTTTAAGAGGCCAGAGAGAGATTGTTCCTTCCATGACTATAGCATTACCTTCCGGACTTCATCCTCCACTCATAAGAGTAGTTTCATACAGAAGAACCTTTGCTGAAGTAGTCTTCAACAGATTCATTCGAATTGCCACCAGGTTCAAAATCAAATACAAACTAAAACTATCCTTCCAAAGATTTGTCCTTCTGCAGCTATCCAAGAACCCCCATCATCTTCTAGACTTTCAACTATGTTTTGCTAAATCCGAAAGATTCAATCAAGATCAATGGGCAGCAGCTTATCCTTCATATCACTCAGATTGTGAAAAGCTGACGCTTTCTCTTCATGACTTTCACTTCAAGAGTCTTAAGGACTTAAGAAAGAACATTGGCCATAAATGGGCTTAGAGGCTCCTCATTTACTATCAATCCAAAGAAGTAGCTGTGATCAATGGACTGCATTAGAACATCACAGCTCATGAATTTCTCATGCTTGATGCCTCCAAGAAGTTTGTTCCCCTCAAGTTTCGAGTAAACAGAGACAAGTATCATGATAAGATGTCTTGGTTCCGGAGGCGCCACATCAAATCCCATAGGAAATTGCCCTCCACCAATCCCACCTACAACATTGATGGTCCTCTATTTGAAAACTTCTTTGATGAGAATGAACGGAAGATCTGGGATCTCATTCAACCTTTTCTTTGCCAAATCCCCAGCTCTCTGTCTAAGTCATGAACAATTTCTATTTTTTTTTAAGAACTATGTATGTATTTCTTGTGGTTTATGAAAGCAATTTCTGTCTTCATGCAATATCTTGTGGTCTGCTATCCTTTCTGTTAATGCCATAAAGGGGGAGAGAAAGAAGCATATTTTCTTTACTTCAAATACATGTTTTTTCATTATCTATTTCAAGATTTTTTGTCATTAACAAAAAGGGGGAGAATTGTTGAGCAACTACCCCTAAGAAATTTAAGATTTTCTTAAATTAGTATATACATTGATTTTGATATGACAAAACTCTTAAAATAGACCTTTTCACAAAGCAAATATATTAATTACATATAGAAAAAATCATACAAATATTTTATAGGTCAATACCTCCATCGTAGAAATTTTCCAAGTCCACAGACTCTCCCTATGTTCTACTGAATTCGGATATTTACTTCGACTGCTAACTTCGACTCCTTCAGAAACGAAGTCAAAACAACCTTGAAAATTTTTGAAGTTCACAACTTTATATGTAATTCGACTGATGACTCCGACTTCTACAGTCGAATGCCTTACAAAATTCAATACATGATTCGACTGTCATCTTCAACTTCTACAGTCGAATGCCTTACAAAATCCAATACATGATTCGACTGACATCTTCAACTACCACAGTCGAATGCCTCAGAAATCGATCTGTATAGTATTCGATTTCTATAGTCGAATAGCCTTGTTTTCTCAGAAGTCGAATTACTTTGTAAATCCTTACTAGAGTCGAATCACTTCTATTCCTTCACTCGAATTGTATGTTTTTATGAATTCGACTTCACTGTTAATTCTGTACTTAATACTTTTCTGATCTATCTTAGGCTTAACACCTACTGTAAGCCTATCTCCTAATCTTTTCACATCCTTTTTATTCAATCTATTATATCTTATTAATTCATCAAAAATATCATTATTTTATTATTTTCTCTGATAGGACAAGTCATATTAAACTTAAAATATTCATCTAAATCCTGCGCATGTTATTTCTGAAAAAATCTTCAACTAATCTTGAGTTGTTCAAAGTCTTTTGCTCCGAATTTTCATGGATACAATAGACATAGTGCATTTATGAATTCTCAGGCGCATGGCATCTAACATGTCTTACCTACCACTAACAAGACCCATGCCTTGCCTTTCTAGCATATCTGCCTGCCTACTCCTTTTGACTGAAAGCTTGTGCATACGAGGTTTCCATACCCTTTTCTGTACTTATCTGACTTACCTACCTCAAAGGTATGGAGTTCTCCTTTTGTATTGTCTTGTCTTTGTTAAAGGCATTTATTGGAGCATGTTTTTAGCATGTCTCCCTCACAGTCTACTCTGAGAGAAAAAGAGCTTATCTTCTAGCTGTGAAAAACCACAAAATTGAAGGACTTCTGGATAATAAGCTTATCAAAATTCAAAGGAAACTAGAGCTCTCTCCAAACGGTCAGATTGCAAACGGCCACAAACTCCAACAGCTATCTTCTAAATGACTATATTCTGAAGTGTATAAAAGGGGCTCAAGTTTGAAAAGAAGCAAGAAGTTTTTGAAGAAGAAGCACATACAAGCTATTACTTCTTCTGTGAGCTTCATTCGAATCTCTTCAAGTCTACACAATCCTTTCCTGCTAGCAAAAGTCTGAGAGCTTTTCTTCTTCAGAAAGTATTCTCTGAAGCTCTCCTAGAAGTCTTGTGTAGGGTGACAATTGTAATTGCTTATTTTCTTCAAATTCACCCTGTATTTTAGATAGGATTCTAATCTCATTTATGATCTACTGAATCCTTCTGAAGTCTGTGTTTGCTCTCAGTTCTGAGGCAAACACACAAGTTCTTTCTTTTATTTCTCTTGTGTATCCTGTGCAGAAGGCTGTTTCTGCACTTTCCCTTCTGTAAAGAGAAGGCCTTGTTAAGGCAGTAATTGTACCCCTGTTTAGGGAAGACTTGTTTGGGAGCAAGTGGGTTTGTAATTCCTCTCAAGGGTGAGAGAAGACCAATTTATTGGCAGATAGTGGAAATCTCAAGTGGTTGGCTTGAGGACTGGACGTAGGAGTTCCATGTGGGAAGGGCAGAACCAGGATAAATTCTTGTGCATTTTTGTGTGATTGTTTTCCGCCTAGTTCACACTTGAATCACATACAACACACTAAGTACTAACGTGTCTATTTAGTGTTGTGCATTTCAGAAGAAAATATTTTAAAGCCAAGAAGTCCTATTCACCCCCCTCTAGGACATCTAGTTTGCCATTTCGATCCAACAGATTTATCTTTTTGTTGCAGATCTTCCAAAGGTGTATCTTCCTTGTCCTCGATGGATGTGTTCTTTAATTTCTTGGACAATTTTTCTGCATCATCAACATCACTATCTTCTTCCTTTCTCAAGAAAGGGTTAGTTTCATCAAAAATAACATGTACTGACTGCTCAATTAATAAACTATGCTTATTAAATACTCTATATCCTTTGGGTTTAGAAGCATACCCCATGAATATACCTTCATCTGATTTTGCATCTAGCTTACCAAGGTCTCTTTTGCCGTTGTTGTGGATGAAGCATGGACATCCAAATGTCCAAAAATGGCTGATCTTCGGCTTCTTCTGCTTGTATAGCTCATATGAAGTCTTCTTTAGAATTGGCTTGATCATCACTCTGTTGATTATATAACATGTTGTGTTGATGGCTTCGGCCCAAAAGTACCTTGGTAAATTATATTCTAACAACATTGTTCTAGCCATGTCCAATAGGGTTCTATTCTTCCTTTCAACAACTCCATTTTGCTGTGGTGTCCTTGGCGCTGAGAAGTCATGCTCTATTCCTTGATCATCACAGAACTTAGAAAATTTCTCATTCTGAAACTCTCCTCCATGATTTGATCGAATACCAATAATGTTGTATTTTTTGTCCTTCTGCACCTTCTTACTGAAGCTGACAAAGCTGTCGAATGTATCATCCTTATGCTCCAAGAAGGATACCCATATAAACCTAGAGTAGTCATCTACTATGACAAATCCAAAGTTCTTTCCTCCAAGACTTGTGGTTCGCATTGGCCCAAATAGATCTATATGTAGAAGTTCTAAGGGTTTAGAGGTTGTTACCACAGTCTTTGACTTGAAGGATGACTTGGTATGCTTTCCTTTTGCACACGCCCCGCATACACCATCCATTCTTGTACTTACTTTGGGTAGGCCTTCCACCAAATTTCTCTTGATTAATTTTCTCATCCCATCCAGGCTGCAGTGGCCCAATCTTCGATGCTAGAGATCAGTTGACTGCTCTTTATTCGATGCCAGACATATGTCCTGATCCTTTAATGCTTCTAGATAAAGTACGTACAAATTCTTTTCTCTGTTAGCTTCAAAGATGACTGCACAATCCTTCATGATATTGCACTTTGATTCTTGAAATCTGATCTGATGTCCTTTATCACACAGTTGGCTGATATTGATAAGGTTGTGCTTCAGTCCTTTGACACATAGAACATCTTCGATAATGGTTTTGCCTTTACTGCCTACTGATCCGCTACCTATCACAGTCCCTTTTCCATTATCTCCATAAGTGACTGTGTCTTCTTCAGCTTCAAGAGAGGAAAGTAGATTTTTGTTCCCTGACATGTGCCTTGAGCATCCTCTGTCCAAGTACCATTTAGATGCTCGAAGGTTTCCCTGCAGTAAAAACATTAAACTTTAGGTACCCAATTTCTTTTGGGTCCTGGTTGGTTAGTATCCTCAGTTTTCCTCTTTATTGTCCATCTTTTATATTTAGTTGGACATGTCATTTTAGTATGACTTAACTTATTACAGTGACTACAGCAAGATGTTCTACTTACTTTTTCAATTGGAACGTATTTAAAGTTTGACTTATACGTTGTGTCTTGTTCAGCTACAAATTTTGGTGTTAGATATATTTTAGGGTACTATTGTTTCATCATTATCAAGAGGAGTACAACCTAATCCATGTTTCTTTTTACCTAATCTTCTAGCTCATTTTAGTATTAATGATGTTTTTCCATTTGTGAAATTTTCTAATGTACGTGATAGCCTTTCATTTTCTTCTGTTAACGTGTTAACTTCTTGTTTTAATTTGTTTACTATTTCTTGGTTTTCTAAACTTGCTATTTGTTCATTTTTATTTTTTAGGTCCTCACATAACAATTCATTTCTTCTTTTTAGTTCAGCAACCTACTTCTCTAGTTGTTCATTTTCAAATTTTAAATTTGAATTAGTAATTTCTAAGTAAGCATGATTTTTCTTTATTATTTTTAGTAGTTTACATACATCTTTGTATTTACTATACAGTTCATTGAAAGCATCCTCTAAATTGTCGGAATCAGATTCATTACAAGAAGTAAAAGAAGAATCAGATGTTACCTTTTCGTCGATGTTAGCCATGAAGGCCAGGTTGGCCTTTTCTTCTTCTTCTCCACTAGAACTCGACTCGCTGTCAGAGTTGTTGTTGTTGTCCCATGCTGCTGCCATGGCTTTCTTCTTGTATCTTCTGAATTTCTTGGAACTATCCTTCTTTCTAAACTCAGTTTTCTTCAGTTTCGAACATTCAACTTTGATATGTCCGGGCTTCTTGCACTCGTAGCAAATTGGCTCAGCTTTCTTTGAGCCCTTTCCTTCTGGCTTCTTATACTCTTTATTTCTCTTGAAGTATCTCCTCCCAGACTGGTACTTCTTTTTAGCTAATATTCTTTGTAGTCTTCTAGAGAGGAGAGCTTCTTCATCTTCACTACTTCTCAAGCTTTCATCACCATCTGAGACTTCTTCTGATGCATCTTCTTCAACTTTGAGAGCATTTGACTGTTTTCTTCTGGTTGACGACTCTCCCAGTCTCTCCATGTTGATCTCATGGGCCATTAGGGACCCGATGAGTTTCTCCAATGACATCCTCTTCAAGTCATTGGCCTCTTCTATCGCTGTTACTTTGGGAGTCCAAGAGGCTGGTAGGGATCTAAGGACCTTTCTTACCATGTCTCCCATTTCATGTCATCCTAAGACCGGCTAATCCATTTGTGATGTCAGTAAACCTATTGTACATCTGTGTGATAGTCTCTCTTGACTACATCTGAAATCTTTCATATTGAGTCACCAAGATGTCTATTCTCGTTTCTTTTACTTTATCTATGCTCTCATAGGTAATCCTCAAATTTTCCCACATCTCCATGGCGGATTTGTAGGCGGAGATCCTATTGAACTCTTTCTTGCTAAGAGCACAACATAGAATGCTTTTGGCCTTATAGTTGAGGGAAATTTTGTTCTTATCATCTTTAGTCCATTTGTCCTTCTTGTTAGTAACCAGAAGATCTCCTTCTTCAACAATCGACCAGATCTGATAGTCGAGTCCTTGTAAGAAGAACTCCATTCTTGTCTTCCAATATGTGTAGTCTTCACCATCGAACAGAGGTGGCCTGTTGACTGACTGACCTTTAAAGTGACCTTGGGATGTCATTTGAACTTTTCTCTTCAGATCATTGGATCTTCTTTGTCGAAGAGACTAGCTCTGATACCACTTGTTGCCCAGCTAGCAAGCTCAGAGGGGGGATGAATGGGATTCTTTAAATTTTGATTATCTAATCCCGTCAACAAAAATGTTTAAACAAAGCACAGCGTTTGGCGGTTAGTGTTAGTCATAAAACAATAACAGACACACAGAAAGCAAACACACTCCACAAGGATTTTTATCCTAGTTCGGACCTCCTCTCCACAGGAGTCCTACGTCTAGTCCCTGAGCAACAACCAGGATTCCACTACCTAAGGGTACAGTCCCCCTCAAGGACACTTACACACCCAGCTGCAGGTGGTCTTCTCTTCACAACTTGAAGAGGAAAATGACCACCCTGGAACACCCAGGTCTTCCTTCAACATGAAGGGAATAACACCCTGGAACCCCCAGGTCTTCCTTCAACACGATCGGAACAACACGAAGATGTGTTCGAGGGAAGACAAGCCCCTAGATCAAGCTAATAGAACAGTGCTTGATCTGAAGCAAAAGACTAAGAGGAAAAGATCTATGACAAAGAACACTCTCAGTACACTATAGCTCTCACAAAGCTAGGCACAGAAACGCAAGGAGCTAAGAGCAAAGCTTAAAACAATGGAGTGAAGCTTGGCTCTGCTAGAGGCTCAAAGATTGTGTCGAGTAAGCTTCTTGAGGTTATTTTCTCTGGAGTCATTAGTCTTCAATATATAACTTCTTTTGAAAAGTAGTCGTTGAAGTATCTGTTGTCTCTATGTTCTGAGAACGTTAGACTGCATGGTTCTCCTTTGTAGTCAATGGTTCTTTACGTTCCATGCACGTAAGAAGAAAATCCTTCTTGATATCCTCCAGCTTCTACTTTATCCAACGTTCTATAGAGTCGTGTTGTCAGAGACCTGCACACATTAAATGTTAAAACAAAGACAACTAAGCTTTCTCTTGTTGTCAGTCAATCGTTAGAGTGAGGATACATCAAAATAGAAATCCCATTCTGTCTTTCCAAAAAGATATTACATGTAGAAGCATAAGAATAGAAGATATCTGGACATGCATCGTGCAAAGAAATATACGGTTATATTTAATGCATGGATATAAGAGAAATACGCGGGATGACTTTGACTTGTCAAGATATTTGAATATCAAGTCGTTATATTTCATGAAATCGTTGTGAGTATCACTTATGAAATCGTTGTATGAGTGAATCGTTGCTTACTTATAAACGAAACGATGAGATCACAAATCGTTATACAATCATAACCAAATCGTTCTAGGGACAAATCGTTATAATCAAATTGTTGTAAGAAAATCGTTGTGAACGAATCATTACAAGCAAATCGTTATAACCAAATTGTTATACTCAAATTATTGTGAACAAATCGATACAAGCAAATCGTTATAACCAAATCGTTGTGAACAAATCGTTATATTGACCAAGTCGTTGTGTAATCCATCAAATCGTTACAGCGACAAAGTTGTTATGAAACTTATCGAATCATTCTGATGACCAAGTCGTTATGAGACTTATCGAATCGTTCTGACGACCAAGTCGTTATGAGACTTATCGAATCGTTATAAAGACCAAATCGATGTGAGAGCGAATCGTTGTTCTCACTTTATCAAGTCGATATGAAGGCAAATCGTTGTGAGACGGAATTGTTATGGGATAAACTCGTTGTGATCCCTTAGAGAATCGTTATAAGACCGAAATCAATACGATCACTTAGAGAATCATTTTGAGAGCAAATCGTTATGCTCACTTAGTGAATCGTTGTGAGAAATCGTGAATCGTTATGAGAGCAAATCGTTATGCTCACTTAGTAACTTATGAAATCGTTATGAGAAAATAAGCAAATCGTTATAACACTTAGAGAAATCGATGTGTACTTAGAAAATTTATATGCACTAAACTTTAAATATTACAGGATGAAGATGCTTACTAGTTTTTCTTGATTTTCCTTGATTTATATCCTTTGCTCAAATCTCATAGAAAACTTGTTAGATTAAACTTTATTTAAGTTTTGTTAATTACCAAATTAGATATTTAATTCATTTTAAATTACATGAGGATAAACTGATCATCAAAAAGAATGTTTTGGTGGCTGAACATGAAGAGAGAAGTAGCTAGACATGTGGCACATTATCTTACTTGCCAACAAGTAAAAGCGGAACACATGCGCCCTGCTGGTGTACTCACACCACTTGACATCCCGGAATGGAAGTGGGAAAGCATAGGTATGGACTTCATCATGGGTTTACCCAAGACTCGTGGTGGACTCAACGCCATATGGGTCATTGTCGACCGACTAACCAAATCTGCCCACTTTCTAGCTATAAAGAGTAAGTGGTCGGTAGAAGTACTAGCTGCCTTATATGTCAAGGAGATTGTAAGACTACATGGAGTTCCATCATCCATAGTCTCGGATCGAGATTCGAGATTCAATCTCATTTTTGGAAAGGACTGCAAGGTGCATTGGGTACTAAACTCAACTTTAGTACCGCATTCCACCCACAAACTGATGGGCAGACTGAAAGAACCAACCAAATAGTGGAAGACATGTTGAGAGCTTGCACTATAAACTTCCAAGGATATTGGAACGAACACCTATCTCTTATTGAGTTCACCTATAACAACAGTTACCAGGCAAGTATTAAGATAGCACCATTCGAAGCACTCTATGAAAGAAATTGTAGATTTCTTGCATGCTGGAATGAGGTTGGAGAACAGCAGTGGCTAGGCCTGGACATGGTGAAACGTACCACAAAGCACATACAAGTGATTAGAGACTGGCTCAAAATCACTCAGTCCAGACAAAAGAGCTATGCCGACAAAAGAAGGCGGGACATAGAATTCCAAGTCGGTGATCATGTGTTCTTAAAGGTGTCACCTACTCGTGGCATCCAAAGATTTGGTGTGCAAGGAAAGCTCAGTCCTAGATTTATCGGTCCTTTTGAAGTACTTGGAAGGATTGGTGAGGTTGCATACCGACTGGCGTTGCCACCGGATCTGGCATGTGTACACAATGTGTTCCATGTCTCCATGCTCAGGAAATATATATATGATCCTACACATATCATTCGCCACGAGAAGTTGGTGTTGAACAAGGATGTGGCATCTGAAGAGAAGCCAATCAAGATACTGGAACGGAAGGTGCAACTGCTCAGGAACCATCTCATTCATGTGGTTAAAGTCTTATGGAATAACCGCGGAGTGGAAGAAGCCACATGGGAACCGGAAGGAACCATCAGACAGAACTACCCCGATCTTTTCGGTAAGACATTCCCTCCATTATAATCATATGAATTTAGGGACCAAATTCTTTTTAAGAGGGGGAGGATGTAGCAACCTGAATTTTTGGAAAATAAAAATTTAATAATAATAATAATAATAATAAAATAAAAGCAATTATAAAATCAAATAAAAGAGAATTAAATAAAACCCGTTAAATGAAAAGAAATAATGGGCTTTGTTAAATGGACCCATTAGAAATTAGTGGGCCAAAATAGAGATTTTTTAAAGGGGAATAATGGAAAAATACCCTAAATTCATAACTAAACTATTACTTAAATAGAAATAGGGTATTTAATGCATTAAATAAGAAGTTTGAGTTGGATTTGGATTCCTAAACCTACCCTAGTAGCTTGGCTATGAATTTAGCCCCCATCCTAACCCAATTAGAAGTTCTCAAGCTTGGAAAGGGTGAGAGAAATAGGAAATCCCAAAATTAAATAGTAATTAGAGTCCTATTAGGAAATAGAAACCAAAGAGACATAAATACTCTCCTAATCCCCCATGGCCGGCCCTAGCTCATTGCCAAGGGTTTCAGGACGTGGAGAGGAGGCCAAGGAGGAGGAGAATTCGTGGGAACGAGGCTCCATCATAGCTTCAACCCTGTTCTTCAAGTTCTAGCCCTAGAAGAGAAAAATGATCAAAGGTAGGCATTCTCACGAACAAAACTAAATCAATTTCGTCTGTAGATTGATCTAAATCCCAGGATTCAAAGCCCTCTTGTCTCATATTTTTCCATCGAGCCTATACTTTCTTCTTGATTTTTCATATTCTGCAACTAGCATGAGCCCGACCCTTCATCTTAAATCTTGTTCTCCTTGTATACTCAACCCCATGCCATGAGATTTTTACTGTAGGAACTAATGCATGTTAGGCATCTTTTGCCCCTAAAAGCCCTAATTTTGATTCATCCTATCTTGCGAATTAAATCGTTGATCTCAACTATGTACTGTTTCAAGTTCATCATGAATGCCCGTATTTAAAGCATGTCAAAGCCCTATTTGTTTTCCAATCCCTATTTACTGTAAGTACCCATGCATGTCTAGATAAATTTGCAACTGGTTTCATGATTTTTCATCGCTTGTACAATTAGTTATGATTATCTAAATCACTCTATGTCAAATAGGGTAAGTCTGGCCCGCAATCCAATACACTGTTCTTTCCCTGTCGGACTCTGGCGCAGACCCTGTGAACGTGACGACCCGACAGGCCGCCTTCACAGGGCTGCCACGATAGTGCCTTCCGTCATGATCTGATTGCGACAGGGCCTGTCGTCGCGATCTGTTGCCTAATCTGATGAGCCCGTCGCGACCTTCAAGCGACCCTGTCGCGATCTGCCTGCCCGGATTGACAAGGTCGTCGTGATCCTTACAAGAACCCATCGCGATCTCAGTTGATCCCGTCGCAACCCTTACTGGGGTGCGTCGCGATCTCAGATTTTGCATGAAAACCCCTAAATTTCGATGCCCTGACTCTCTACAGTGTTTGTACACTTTGCTAACAGTCATACACACAGAAAATTATACTTGTCATAAATTAAACATTTAGGTGTGATTAAAATACATGCACATGATCTTTCTATCTATAATTTCTCTTAACACATGCACACACTTGAACCCTCCAATATGGCTTAATTTGGCATGAAAATATTTCATAATGTATCTGGTAATTTATGTAATTAAATTTCCATATTATAAATAAGACTTGTCTTCGTTTCTCACATTGTTTTGGGAATACCGTTACCGACACTCCACTGTTCTAGAATTCCTCTAGAACGTCGAGCACTTGTTTCTATATACACTCTCTCTCTTGACTTGGACGAACTCTCCGTAGGATACTTTTTCTGCCGAACTAGTGAGTCTTTGTTCAAGCCTCCGTATGTCTCATCTGTCCATGGATTCCCACATGGTCGACGAGCCGGTTGTACCCTAACACCTATGATACCCTTTAGGGATCAACATGATCCAAACGGCTATTAGAAGTTTGCTCTTATCTTGAATCATGCCAGACATCTAAACCTGTGATTAACATGGCCAGTGGAAGGGTTGTGAGTTCCACCTGACTGCCAACACCAAGTGCGCGTGTTGTGCAACTGTTACTATCGCCTGTTTACTCGATGTGTTACATGCAACGTCCACTAGCTCTCATCTATACTCTACTAGCTCATCTATTCACGTTCACTCTACTATCTCGTCTATTCATCTAGTACTCTCATCTATTTCTTGGTACTGTCTATTGGCCATTGACTGATTGTCTAAAGATAAACAATATAACCAATGTCTGGCAATACATAAAGGGCCCGATCTGGTCCTGGGATGTGCGCCCAAAAGTGCTAGTGCCTATAGGAGTTAAATAATCAGAGTGTTTGGCATTACACTCGAGTGCTATCTATCTCAACTATCTAAATGACAATAAAAAAAGTGCTATACTCTCTCGTTGTCTATTGACAAAAAGTGTTATACTATACCCGTCGTGCTATTGCTATACTTTGTGCTATTTGTGCTATGGCCATCTTGCTATTTGTGCTATACTCGACACTTTTGCTATACTTAGAAAGCTTGTGCCATTTCCTTCATGTGCTATCCCGCTATCTTTTACTTGACTCTCTCGCTCTATCATTAGATACTTTGCCTTTAATGCATTAATCATTTAAAGCTTGCTTGACTATTGAGATTTAAGTCCTACTGGGTGTTATCGCTCACCCTGTGTTATTTTTCGTTGTGTTCTCAGGTGAGACCGAGGATGACACATACACTCAAGAGGACGGGAATGACCAGGAGTGAAGTCATGAGTACCCTAGCGTCCTGGCATTGTGTTAAAGTCTTAGTTAGTCTTTTGCTTTTATTCAATGTAATTGGGCCCTATAGAATGGCTCTCATATTAGTGGTTGTAACTAGACATTTGGAAAGTTATTAATGAAATGAATTTTTTTTAGTATTTATTCTTGTCCAATGGTTTGATGTCTAGTACTCGCTCTATACCCGTTTACTTACAACTGCCTCGCGTTCTGATATTCTGCGTCGGGGCGTGATAATTTTGTGGTATCAGAGACTAAGTTGTTCTTAAGTATAGGATGATCTAGGTTAACCTACATCAACTAGAGTCACTTGTCCTACCTATGTGAGTCGTGGTTAGAGCCGTGGGTAACTAGCTAAAATGAACTCACACACGCACGAATTAAATTCCACATCAAACATCATGACAATAAGTTATTTTATAGGAACTAAGCAATCAAGATGACTGCTGAACATGTTCAAATGAGGGGCATGCAACAGACCATCCAAGAACTAACGCGCGCAATTGTGCAAGCTACCCAAGGAGGTGGCAATCATGGTGGTGCAGCCGACCTACATCGAAACATCAGGAGCTTGAACCCACCTAGGTTCAGTGGATCCACGGATCCGGATGAAGCCGAACACTGGCTAAAAGAAACGGAAAGAATCTTCTGTGTCATGCAATGTGCAGCGGGGGATAAGCTGCTACTAGCCACATTCCAACTGGAAAAGGACGCCCGCGCTTGGTGGGAGTCTGTTGAAGCGACCAGAGCTAATGGTCAGTTCACCAGGACTGAATTTAAAGAAGCTTTTAACTACAAGTATTTCTCGGAGGGTGTCCAAGAAAGGAAGGCTACGGAATTCGCTCTGAAACAGCAGAGCTTGACTATGGCCGAGTATGAAGCCCAGTTCTCTAGACTGGCAAGGTATGTTGAACACCTGGTGAATATGGAGAGGATGAAGACTAAGCGCTTTCTCAATGGCCTTAAGCCTCAATATATTACCCAATTAGCACCTCTCGACATCCAGACCTATGCCAAGATGGTGAAGAAGGCTCAGCTACTGGAAGATGCTACGGACTTCACCGACCGTATCAAAGGGAAGTTTGTAAAGAAGGAGATGACCTCTGGTCAATCATCTGCTAAGCCAAACAATGGCAAGAAGCGTCCCTTCAACATTACGGAGGGACCTAGCCAATAAAGGAAACCTACAGTTATTGTCCCCAACACTCAAACAAAAAGTAGCTGCAAGCACTGTGACAAGCCAGGTCACACCGTTGACGAGTGCTGGAGGAAGGCTGACGCATGTCTGCGCTGTGGAAGCCGCTAGCACCGCATTCCCGAGTGCCCACTACTGAAAGAACATGAGAGGCACCCTAATGCGCCTAAGAAACAGGGCTGACTGCAAGCCCTGCACAATGAAGAGCCCACTGAGGAAGGTGGCATGGTAGAAGGTACTCTACAAGTTTTCTCCTTATCAGCATTTGTTTTATTTGATACTGGAGCAACTCATTCATTTATATCTCAACACTTTGCTGATACCCTGACTGTAAAACCTATATCCATGGGTTGGGAGTTCTCTGTCACAACACCACTAGGAGAAAAGGAGAAATTGAACAAATACTTTCCCTCTACCGATGTAATGATCGGAGACCATAACCTAAAAGCCGACCTGGTGTGTATGCCCATGGAAGGCTATGATGTAATATTTGGAGCCGACTGGTTGTCCATTTATGGGGCAAGTGTCGATTGTAAGAAAGGAAGGGTGACATTTAGTAACTTTCCTAAATTGGCATTCTCTGGGATTAGACATAAGAGACGGATGTCTCTAATCTCTGCCATAAAAGCCCACAACATGATAAGGAAAGGTTGTTTTGCTTTCCTAGCAGCCGTAGTAGTTGAAAAGAAGGGTTCTAAGATAGAAGACATTCATATAGTCCAAGATTTCCCAGATGTATTCCCTAAAGATCTGCCAGGGATTCCCCCAGAATGAGATGACAACTTCGCCATTGAGTTGATCCCTAGAGCTGCCCCGATATCGCATTCAACCGTACCAGATGTCACCTGCCGAGTTGAAAGAATTGAAAGCACAATTGATGGAGCTGCTAGAAAAAGGGTTCATCAGACCAAGTACTTCCCCATGGGGAGCACCTGTGCTATTCGTAAAGAAGAAAGATGGATCGATGAGGCTGTGCATCGACTATCATCAACTCAATCAACTCACCATCAAGAATAAATACCCATCGCCCAGAGTCGATGAACTATTCGACCAAATATCTGGAGCTCAATATTTCTCCAAGATCAATCATCGATCTGGCTATCATCAAATGAGGATCAAGGATGACGATATCTTCAAAACGGCTTTCAGGAGTAGGTATGGACACTATGAATTCGTCGTTATGCCTTTTGGTCTAACCAATGCTCCTGCAGCCTTTATGCAACTCATGAACAACATATATCGGCCATATCTTGACAAGTTCTTGGTCGTCTTCATTGACGATATCCCCATATACTCCAAGACCAAGGAAGAGCATGAAGAACACCTAAAGAATGCATTGCAAATCTTACAAGAAAACAAATTGTACGCAAAGCTTGGCAAGTGCAAATTTTGGCTCGAAGAAGTGTCCTTCTTGGGCCATGTCATCTCAAAGGACGGCATCTCAGTTGATCCCTCCAAAGTCGAAGTTGTACTCAATTGGGAGAGACCAACCAACACCACAAGAATCCGAAGCTTCTTGGGACTTGCTAGCTACTACAGGCGGTTCATCAAGGACTTCTCTAAGATTGTCGTTCCTCTCGCACGGCTGACATGAAAGGAGAATCCATACTCCTGGAGTAATGAGTGTGAGAAAAGTTTCCAAACTCTTAAAGATCGTCTTACCTCATCACCTGTTCTTGCTCTGCCAATAGAGGGAGAAGGTTTCTCTATCTACACCGATGCCTCACGGATTGGGCTAGGTTGTGTATTAATGCAAAAAGAGAAGGTCATTGCTTATTCTTCCAGACAACTGAAGACGCATGAAGTCAACTACCCCGTACATGATTTGGAGTTGGCGGCCGTGGTCTTCGCCTTGAAGATCTGAAGACACTACTTGTATGGTGAGAAATTCACTGTCTACTCAGACCATAAAAGTCTGAAGTATTTATTCTCCCAGAAAGAACTCAACATGAGACAAAGAAGATGGCTAGAATATCTGAGGGATTTCGATTTCAACATCCAATACCATCCAGGCAAGGGTAATGTCATGGCTGATGCTCTTAATAGGAAGCCAATGGCATCTGTTTCAAGTCTAGTCATTGGCGATATGCAACTACTAGAACAATTCGCAAGGTTAGACTTAACTATTGAACATAGAGATGATCGAGTCTTGATTGTCAATATCAAGATTCAATCTGACTTGCTGGAAGAGATTAAAATCCAACAAGATAATGATCCATTCTTAGTTCGCATCAAGGAAACCTTAGCCGAAAGACCGGACTTTGCTATGACCGAGGATGGAAGACTGGTGTTCCAAGGGAGGACATGCGTTCCCGACAATGAAGAACTAAAGAGCAGGTTAATGGATGAAGCTCAAAAGACAAAGTACACTATTCATCTAGGAGGTACCAAAATGTATCAAGACATGAAAAGAATGTTTTGGTGGCCGAACATGAAGAGAGAAGTAGCTGAACATGCCGTACATTGTCTTACTTGCCAACAAGTAAAAGCGGAACACATGCACTCTGCTAGTGTACTCAGACCACTTGACATCCCGAAATGGAAGTGGGAAAGTATAGTTATAGACTTCATCATGGGTTTACCCAAGACTCGTGGTGGACTCAACGTCATATGGGACATTGTCGACTGACTAACCAAATTTGCCCACTTTCCAGCTATAAAGAGTAAGTGGTCGGTAGAAGTACTAGCTGAATTATATGTCAAAGAGATTGTAAGACTACATAGAGTTCCATCATCCATAGTCTCGGATCGAGATTCGAGATTCACATCTCATTTTTGGAAAGGACTGCAAGGTGCACTGGGTACTAAACTCAACTTTAGTACCGCATTCCACCCACAAACTGATGGGTAGACTGAAAGAACCAACCAAATAGTGGAAGACATGTTGAGAGCTTGCACTATAGACATCCAAGGATATTGGAACGAACACCTATCTCTTATTGAGTTCGCCTATAACAACAGTTACCAGGCGAGTATTAAGATGGCACCGTTCGAAGCACTTTACAGAAGAAATTGTAGATCTCCTGCATGCTAGAATGAGGTTGGAGAACAGCAGTGGCTAGGCCCGGACATGGTGCAACGTACCACAAAGGACATACAAGTGATTAGAGACTGGCTCAAAATCGCTCAGTCCAGACAAAAGAGCTATGCCGACAAAAGAAGGCGGGACTTAGAATTCCAAGTCGGTGATCATGTGTTCTTAAAGGTGTCACCTACTCGTGGCATCCAAACATTTGGTGTGAAAGGAAAGCTCAGTCCTAGATTTATCGATCCTTCTGAAGTACTCGAAAGGATTGGTGAGGTTGTATACCGACTGGCGTTGCCACCGGATGTGGCATGTGTACACAATGTGTTCCATGTCTCCATGCCCAGGAAATATGTATATGATCCTACACACATCATTCGCCATGAAAAGTTGGTGTTGAACAAGGATGTGACATATGAAGAGAAGCCAGTCAAGATACTGGAACAAAAGGTGCAACAGCTCGGGAACCGTTTCATTCACGTGGTTAAAGTCTTATGGAATAACCGCGGAGTGGAAGAAGCCGCATGGGAACCGGAAGGAACCATCAGATGGAACTACCCCGATCTTTTCGGTAAGACATTCCCTCCTTTATGATCATATGAATTTGGGGACCAAATTCTTTTTAAAAGGGGGAGGATGTAGCAACCTGAATTTTTAAAAAATAAAAATTTAATAATAAAAAATAAAAGTAATTATAAAATCAAATAAAAGAGAATTAAATAAAACTCATTAAATGAAAAGAAGTAATGGGCTTGGTTAAATGGACCATTAGAAATTAGTGGGCCAAAATAGAGATTTTTAAAAGGGGAATAATGGAAAAATATCCTAAATTCGTAACTAAACTATTACTTAAATAGAAAAAGGGTATTTAATGTATTAAATAAGAAGTTTGAGTTGCATTTGGATTCCTAAACCTACCCTAGTAGCTTGGCCACGAATTTAGCCCCCATCCTAACCCAATTAGAAGTTCTCAAGTTTGGAAAGGGTGAGAGAAATAAGAAATCCCAAAATTAAATAGTAATTAGAGTCCTATTAGGAAATAGAAACCAAAGAGACATAAATACTTTCCTATTCCCCCATGGCCGGCCTTAGCTCATTGCCAAGGGTTTTAGGACATGGAGAGGAGGCCAAGGAGGAGGAGAATTCGTGGGAAGGAGGCTCCATCAAAACTTCAACCCCGTTCTTCAAGTTCTAGCCCTAGAAGAGGAAAATGATCAAAGATAGTCATTCTCACGAGCAAAAATAAATCAATTTCATCTGTAAATTGATCTAAACCTCAAGATTCAAAGCCCTCTTGTCTCATATTTTTCCATCAAGCCTATATTTTTTTCTTGATTTTTAATGTTCTGCAACTAGCATGAGCCCGACCCTTCATCTTAAATCTTGTTCTCCTTGTATACTCAACCCCATGCCACAAGATTTTTATTGTAGGAATTGATGCATGTTAGGCATCTTTTGCCCCTAAAAGCCCTAATTTTGATTCATCCTATCTTGCGAATTAAATCGTTGATCAACTATGTACTGTTTCAAGTTCAACATGAATGCATGTATTTAAAGCATGTCGAAACCCTGTTTGTATTCCAATCCCTATTTACTGTAAGTACCCATACATGTCTAGATCAATTCGCAACTAGTTTCATAATTTTTCATCGCTTGTACAATTAGTTATGATTTTCTGAATCACCCTGTGTCAAATAGGGTAAGTCTGGCCTGTAATCCAATACACTGTTCTTTCCCTGTCGGACTCAGGCGCAGACCCTGTGAACGCGACGGCCTAATAGGCCGCGTTCACAGGGCCATCCCGATAGTGCCTTCCATCATGATCTGATCGCAGCAGGGCCTGTCGTCGCGATCTACTGCCCGGTCTGACGAGCCCGTCGTGACCTTCAAGCGACCCCGTCGCGATCTGCCTGCCCGAATTGACAAGGCCGTCGCGATCCTTACAAGACCCCATCGTGATCTCAGTTGACCACGTCGCGACCCTTACTCGGGTGCATCGCAATCTTAGATTTTGCATGAAAACCCCCAAATTTTGATGCTCTGACTCTCTACAGTGTTTGTACACTTTGCTAACAGTCATACACACAGAAAATTATACTTGTCATAAATTAAACATTTAAGTGTGATTAAAATACATGCACATGATCTTTCTATCTATAATTTCTCTTAACACATGCACACACTTGAACCCTCCAATATGGTTTAATTTGGCATGAAAATATTTCATAATGTATCTGGTAATTTATGTAATTAAATTGTCATATTATAAATAAGACTTGTCTCCGTTTCTCTCATTGTTTTCAGAATATCGTTACCGATGCTCCACTGTTCTAGAATTCCTCTAGAACGTCGAGCACTTGTTTCTATATACACACTCTCTCTTGACTTGGATGAACTCTCTGTCAGATACTTTTTTTGTCGGACTAGTGAGTCTTTGTTCAAGGCCTCCGTAAGTCTCCTCTGTCCATGGATTCCCACATGGTCGACGAGCCGGTTGTACCCTAACACCTATGATACCCTTTAGGGATCAACATGATGCAAACGGCTATTAGAAGTTTTCTCTTATCTTGAATCACGCCGGACCTCTTATGTAACGCCCCGACGCAGAATATCGGAGCGGGATTACAGTTATTAAATAGTACAGAGCAAGAAAATAAATACAAACCATTGCACAAATGGAATAATACTAAATAGACTCCAATTTTATTAATAATCCTCCAAACTTCATTACATCCACTAATATCTCATCGACTGACTATTACATCAATGTATCAGAGCCAAAACTAGGGCCCAGAGTACTTTATTGAAAAACCAAACTAATACATCATAACTATCTGACTCATTCTTCACTAACTATCTACTAAAGCAAGGGTTGCTGAAAAGAGGTCACTCCTGAGCATCGTCCTCAGTCCCGTCCTCGTAAGTGTGGTCATCATCAAACTCAGCTAAAACACATTAAATAAAAACGTAGGATGAGCGAATAATGCCCAGTAGGACTTAATATCTCATGAGAACAAGCATGGTTTAAATAATTAATGTCTTAATGGCAGGGTAAATAGAGAGAATAGTCATGTAGTTCATGTAACGATAATGAGAGAATGATAGCATCAGGCACAGGGAAAATAGCACAACGAGAACGATAATAGAATGGCCATGTAACGATATAGCATGTAAATTGCACAACGGTGCACTAGTAAAGATAAGGATTGCAATTGTATAGATAGCACCTTGATTGTCATAGATTAATCTAGATAGTATGATGGCGCTGGATGCATGCCGTAACACTTCCTTGATCATTTTAACTCCCATGGGCACTAGCACTTTTCGAGCTCCTCCCAGAACCAGATCAGGCCCTATTGCGTTGGCATTAGTCATTTCTTTATCTTAGACAATCACAAGAATGGCCAATAGAGTACCAAGAAATAGATGAGATTTGAAGACGAGATAGACGAGAGTGTAGAGAGAGAACGTGAACAGATGAGAGGATATAGATAGTAGATGAGATAGGAACAATATCGTAAAACACAATAAACAACGATAGTCACAGTTGCACGACACAAGGTCGTGTACCGGCAGTCTGGTAGAAGTCATCACCGCCCACTAGCCGTGCTGTGAACACAGGCTAGATGGTCCGGTGTGATCAGAAGATAAGAAGAGAGCACACTAAGGCCATGGATCGTACTGATCCCTAAAGTGTAACGGGTTTTAAGTTACAACCAGCTCGTCGGCTAAGGATGTGCACCAAAGCCAAAAAGACTTACGGAGGCCTTGACAAGGAGTCCCGGCCCAGTTGAGCGTATTTCCGATGGAGAGGTGGTCCAAGTCAAGAGAAAGTGTATGAAAACTAGTCCATCGTGCCTCGAGTGCTCGAAGATCGAGGGAAAACGATAACGGTATTCAAAATGCACGTATAAAACGAAGACAAGTGTAGTTAATTAAAATAGGGAAATTTGGTAATTTAATTCGCTATATTATCGAATACATTATTGCGTAATTTAATAAGGTTCAATGGTAAGCATGAAAGTTATGTGTGTGCAAGTGTAAGAAATCAAGATAACATGTATAGTTGTGCATATAGCTTTTAAATTAATAATTTTCATGTAATTAATACCCATTATTAATTAACAAGTTATTATCTAACATATTAACACTTAAACAGGGTCAACATGTCATAAAGATAGGGTTATATCAGCAAATCTTATGTTCTGGTCATAATTTAGAGGTCGCGACATCGACCTCTGTTGCGTTCAGGTCGCGACAGAGCTAACCGGCGCGTTAAGATAGTCAGGTCGCGACAGGCTTACAGGCCGCAATCAGGTCGTGACCCTCAGGGCTGTCGCATTAAGGCCATCGTGACACCCACGCATGTCGCGATAAGTCGAACTGGCACCGGGGGTGAACTGGCGGGTAGGTCGCGACCAATCTACCTGTCACGACCAGATCGCGATGGGTCCTCGTGTCGCGACCCTCTCTGAGGTCGTGGCGGATCGGGCCGTCGCGAACTCAAGGAGTGGCCCGAGCCCAAAAAAGAGGGATTTGCCCCTTTTTCCAGTGGGTCTACATGATACCGTGCTATTCAAAATTCAATAATAAATCGCATAGTGATCCAAAAAGCATGAAACCAACTTTAAACAAGAGTAGACATGAAGATCCATCAACGAGAATGATTAATTCGAAATTAGACAAGGTTTAGGCATGCAATGATTAGGTTACATTTTGGTGACCTAAACATACGCAGTCAAGATTCATCGAATTAATGAGTGATGGATACATGATGAAAATTAGGGAAACTAGGGGCGTTTGAAAACTAACATGATGTAGTAATTATGAGAATTTTCTCATGGCATGAGATCAGGCATACATGAGGTTTGAAAGCAAATATGAAAAGTCGAGTACATGGAACTGACAGGGATTCAAAGAATTAATTCTCCCTCATGGGAGATCGAAATAGAGTAAAACTAGAGGGCTTTTACACCGGATCATGAACTCTTCCTAGGGTAATTTTTACATGGATTTTGCTTGAGAGATTGCCTACCTTTTGTTGAAGCAAAGAAAAACCCTAGTTGATGACAAAAAATGATGAAGAAAATCCGAAGCTCCAGCCCTTTCTCCTCCAAGATCCTCGTCCAAAATTGCCTCCCCTTCGTCTCCCAAGGCTCTAGACACGAACTAGGGTTTAGTAGGGCCTAATTGGAAGAGTTTTAATGTCTAATAGAGTCCTATCATCTTCTAACTCTTCTCTTCTCCTCTAACTCCGAAAATAGATAATTATCTCCTATTGCCTATTAATTATCGACCTAATTAGGATGAGGATGAGGCCTAATCTCATGGCCAAAGGGTTAGGATGGGCTAAGAGCTCTTGTTTTAGATAATTACAAGTTATTTAGTATTTATCCTAGTCTTTTACTATTTACTAATTAATTAAATCCGAAATTGGGATTTTTAATTCCCATCCCATGATGGGCTCCACTATACTATGCCCATTATTTTGTAATTAAGCCATTTACACAACCCATTAGGGTTTTAACTTAATGGGCTTGCTAAATTTCCCTTTTATTTCACTTGTTTCTCATTTATTCTAATTAAATCTATTTACCTAATTTATTTAAAATAAAACTTTTATTTTTTTTGGGTTTTAAAAATCAAGGGTGCTACATCCTCCCCCTCTTAAAAAGAATTTGGTCCCCAAATTCATATGATCGTGAGAGGAAAGGTGTCTTGTTGAACAACTCCGGATAATTCTGGCACATGGTTGCTTCGGGCTCCCACGTGGCTTCTTCGACTTCGTGATTTCTTCACAATATCTTAACCATGGGTATAGATCGATTCCGAAGCTGTTGCATCTTCTTGTCCAAGATCTTTACTGGCCTTTCTTCATAGGTCATATCTTTGTTCAGAATGATATCATCATAGCTGATTACATGTGACGGATCATACACGTACTTCCTTAGCATTGACACATGGAAGACATTGTGTACTGTAGAGAACTAGGGAGGTAGTGCCAGCCGATAAGCTACCTCGCGAACTCGCTCCAATATTTCAAATGGACCTATGAATCTTGGTTTCAGCTTGCCTTTCATCCCAAACCTTTGAAATCCTCTGGTCGGGGATACTTTCAGCATTACATGATCTCCGGTCTGAAACTCTAAATCACTTCTTCTCTTATCAACATAGCTCTTCTGCCTAGACTGAGCTATCTTAATCCTGTCACTGATAATCTGTATATCCCTGCTAATGCTCTGCACCATGTCTGGTCCCAGCCATTGCTGTTCACCTACCTCATTCCAGCACACTAGTGATTTACAACTTCTGCCATACAGTGCTTCAAAAGGTGCCATTTTAATGCTCGCCTGATAGCTGTTGTTATAGGCAAATTCAATTAGGGACAGCTGTTCATTCCAATATCCTTCAAAATCTATAGTGCAGGCATGAAGCATGTCTTCTACTATCTGATTTGTCCTTTCAGTCTATCCATCCGTCTGTGGGTGGAAAGCAGTACTGAAATTTAACTTGGTTCCCAATGTCATCTGAAGTCCCTTCCAGAATCTAGAAGTGAATCTGGGATCACGGTCTGAGACAATGGATACTGTGACTCCATGCAATCTTACTATCTCCTTTACATAAAGGGCTGCTAACACATCCACACTCCAGGTGCTCTTAATGGCAAGAAAATGTGCGGACTTAGTCAATCGGTCCACAATAACCTAGATAGCATCAAGTCCACCACGAGTTCGAGGTAAACCCATGATGAAATTTATGCCAATACTCTCCCACTTCCATTCAGGTATGTCCAGGGGTCTGAGTACACCTGCAGGACGGCGGTGCTCGGCTTTCACCTATTGGCATGTGAGGCAGTGTGCGGCATGCTCAGCCACCTCACGCTTCATGTTTGGCCACCAAAATGACATTTTCATGTCTTGGTATGTAATACCCCAGAAATTTCATTAATTAAAAATTATAGATAAAAATGGAAATTTTGTCAATTAATAAAACAAATTTAAACTAGTTAAATGATACGCATCATTATCACATACGTAAAAATGTATATAAATTTTTTTTAAAATAAAAGTTATACTTTAAATAATATTCCCTAATGACCCATTAAGAAATTGGGACTTAAAAAAAATAATTAGACCGAGTTTTAGTATTTTGGTGACTTATTATTGTAATTAAGGAATAATTCAGAAAACTCATTATTATATGAGCCAAGTGGATTAATAATTAAAAATCAAATGATTGGTAGACTTTAAGAATATGTATTGATAATCCATCATGAGAAATTGGATCAATGGATCTCTCATGGCCATGAATAAATTCAAATGAGAAAATGTAATAAAAATCCAAAACTTTATTATTCTCCAATTAAAAAGGGAAATTTCCATAAGTTAAATTCTATTAAGTGATGGGCTTTGCTATATTGACCCATTAGAAATAAGTGGGCTAAAATAGAGATTTTAAAAAGAGGAATAATAGAGAAATACCCAAAATTCGTAACTAGAATATTACTAAAATAGAAAAGAGATATTTAATGCATTAAATAGCTAGTTTGAATTAGGATTGGATTCCTAAACCTACCCTAATGGGTTGGCCACGAAATCCCCTCTCTCCCAACCCAAATAGAAGATCTCTTGCTTAAAAAGGAGAGAGAAAAATAGGAAATTCAGAATTTAATAAAAGTTAGACTTAAACTAGGAAAGGGAATATGGAGAAGCTTAAATACTTCTCTTATCATGGCCGACCCTAGCTCATGCCAAGAGGTTCTTGGACCAGGAGGAGAGGCCAAGAGGGGGAGAAATCGTGGAGAGGAAGATCCATCAAAGCTTCTTCCCTGAGTTCTTCAAGTTCTTGCCCTAGGAGAGAAAAACGATCAAAGGTAGGCATTCTCACAAGAAAAACTAAATCAAATCCATCTATAGGTAGTTCCAATCACCAGGAACAAAAGCCCTCTTGTTTCATAATTTTTCATCGAGCCAATCTTTTGTTCTTGATTTTAGAAGTTCTGCAAACATGATAACTCCGAGTCATCATGTTTGAATCATATCTCCATGTACACTTGATCCCATGCTGCAAAATTTTCACTGTAGACACTTCATGTTGTTAGGGATCTTTTGTCCATGAAAGCCCTAATTTTTGTTGAGCGTGTTGCTCGAATTAAATCAATCTTGCTCTCTGTGTCATGTTCTATATTACTCATTATTGTTCATGCTCAAACCATGTTCAAACCATACTCTCTCTCTAATTCCTATTTAATGGAAGTACTCTCGCATGTCTAGTTTCATTTGCCACTGGTTTCATGATTTTTCATCGTGTATACAATTAGTTATGATTTTCTGAACGACCTTGTATAAAAAATCTGATATTTCTGGACCGCAATCCAAGACAGAGAAGAACTCTGTCAGACTCGGGCCATGGACTTGAGAACGCGACGGCCCGATAGGTCGCGTTCTCCAGCCCGTCGCAACGCTTTCCTGTCACGTTCTGAACGCGACAGTACCCTATGTCACGTTCTGGCCTTCTGTCCTGGCAGCCTTGTCGCGACCATTTTCAGGCCCTGTCGCGATCTGCCCTGACCCTGTCGCGACCCTTACTGGCCTACGTCGTGTTCACAGGATTTTTTATGAAAACCCATAAAATTTATTGCTCTCACTTTCTACAAAATTCTTACGCCTTTTTAACAGTCATACACGCAGTAAGAACACCTGTTTTAAAATGGAGCTATATTGAATGCTTTAAAATACATATTCACTACTTCTTTTTCTATCTATGATTTCTCTTACACATGCACACACATGAACCATCCATATATGGCTGAAATCTGGCATAAAATATCTCATAATGTATCTGGTAATTTATCATAATAAAGTATATTAATTGCCCTATTTTAAAGGACTTGTATTCGTTTCTTGCGTTGTTTATATACCGATATCGATGCTCCACTATTCTAGAATTCCTCTAGAACGTCGAGCACCTATTTTTTTTATACACACTTTACTTGGCTTGTGGTGAACTCTCCGTAGGATATTCCTTTCACCGGACTAGTGAACCCTTGCACAAGGCCTCCGTAAGTCTCCTCTGATCATGGATTCCCACATGGTCGACGAGCCGGTTGTACCCTAATGCCCATTACACCTTTAGGGATCGATATGATCCAAACGGCTATTAGAAGTTCTCTCTTACCTTGAATCACGGCGAACCTATGGACCTGTGCATAACAAGGCTAGTGGTAGGGTCGTGAGTTCCACCTGACTGCCAACACCAAGTGTGCGTGTTGTGCAACTGTTACTATCGCCTGTTTACTCGTCGCGTTACGTGCAATGTCCACTAGCTCTCATCTATACTCTACTCGCTGGTCTATTCACGTCCACTCTACTATCTCGTCTATTCATCTAGTGCTCTCATCTACTTCTTGGTACTCTATATTGGCCATTAACTGATTGTCTAAAGATAAACAACATAACCAATGCTAGTGCAATAGGGCTCGATCAGGTCCTGGGGGGAGCGCCTGAAAGTGCCATTTGCCCGCGGGAGTTAAATGATCAGGATGTCGGCATTACATCCAAGTGCCATACTATCAAGATTAATCTAAGACAATCAAAACAAAGTGCTATATTCTCTTGATGTCTTTTGACAAAACAAAAGTGCTATATTCTCTCTCTCGGCTATCTACGGATAACCAAAGTGCCAATACTATTTTCGATTGACGGAAGTTAATCAAAAGTGCTATACTATTTCGATTGATATGAAAATCAATCAAAGTGAAATTTACTCTCTATATGGCCAACTACTTTATCTCTCCTTGCTTTACATGTTACTTGCTATTGCTTGACGTTGACGTTATTTGCCATCGTGTTGTTATCGTTTCTATCGTGACTTGACTTTAATCTTCATGCTATACTTGATTCATCTGCTATCTGAACCACGTTACTTGTGCTATTACTTTCTCAACTTTACATGACTTGCTCTATCATTAGTTACTCTGCCTTTTAAAGTACTAATTATTTAAAGTCTGCTTGACTATTGAGATTTAAGTCCTACTGGGCGTTATCGCTCACCCTTCGTTATTTGTCTTGTGTGCCTCAGGTAAGTCGGACTTTGACGTCACACACACCAATGGGACAGGACCCGAGTGATGAGCGACCTGGAGTCATCTCATGAAGTTACCTTAGTACCATGGAGTCTAGTAGTTAGTGCTTTAGATTTCTTTTCAATGTAATGATGTCATTGAGCCTTATGTATTGGCTCCGAATTTGTGATTTTATAATGAAATGAAGAGTTTTTATTCAAATTATTGTTCAATTGATGCTCTGAATTATTCAAGTGTTGTACACTTTACTTGACTATGTACTTGGTTCACGTCTCCCCGATTTATTCTGCTGCTAAATTGGCAGGCCGTGACATGGTACATCTTGGTTGCGCCTGGGTGAATGGTATACTTGGTCTTGTGGGCTTCATTCATCAACTTTCTCTTCAATTCCTCATTGTCAGGCACACAAGTCCTGGCGTGGAATAATATTCTCCCATCTTCAGCAATGGAGAAATCTAGCTTGTCAACTATGGTCTCCCTGACTCGGACTAGGAATGAATCATTTGCCTGTTGCTCTTTGATCTCGACAAATATGTCGAGTTGAGCTCTTAAATTGGTCACTAACATCTTATCACTTCTTTCCTTAATATTCAGATTCAAACTGGTGAATTGCTCAAGTAATTGCATCTCGCCCATGACTAAACAGGATAAAGAAACTACGGGTTTTCTACTAAGTGCGTCAGCTACTGCATTACCTTTGCCTGGGTGGTATTGGATATTGAAATCAAAGTCTTTCAAGTACTCCAACCATCTTCATTGTCGCATATTGAGCTCCTTCTGAGAAAATAGGTACTTCAAGCTCTTGTGGTCGGAGTAGACAATAAATTGCTCCCCGTATAGGTAATGCCTCCAGATCTTGAGTGCAAATACCACAGCAGCTAGCTCTAAGTCATGGACAGGATAGTTGACTTCATGTGGCTTCAACTGCCTTGATGAATACACTATCACCTTCTCATTCTGCATGAGCACGCCGCCTAGACCGATTCCAGAAGCATCAGTGTAGACTGAGAATCCTGCGCCCTCGACTGGTAATGCTAGGACAGGTGCAAATGTAAGTAATTGCTTCAGTGTCTGGAAGCTCTTCTCACATTCCTTGCTCCAGACATAAGGGTTCTCTTTTCGCGTAAGATGCATAAGAGGTACAGCTATCTTGGAGAAGTCTTTTATGAACCGTCTGTAATATCCAGCCAGTCCAAGACAGCTCCTGATCTCTGTGACATTAGTCAGCCTTTCCCAGTTGAGCACGGCTCCTACCTTGGAAGGATCAACATCGATACCATCCTTGGAAATAACATGGCCTAGGAACGACACCTCCTCGAGCCAAAATTCACACTTGATTAATTTTGCGTAGAGTCGGTTGTCCCGCAAAATCTGCAGAGCGATCCTCAGATGCTCCTCGTGCTTTTCTTGGGTCTTGGGGTATATGAGAATATCATCAATAAAAACCACGACGAACTTGTCAAGGTAGGGTCGATAGATGTTGTTCATTAATTGCATGAAAGCTGCAAAAGTATTGGTTTGTTCAAAAGGCATGACTACAAATTCATAATGACCGTACATGCTCCTGAAAGTCGTCTTGTAAATATCTACATCTTTTATTCTCATCTGATGATATCCCGATCTAAGGTCAATCTTAGAAAAATATTTGGCTCATGATATCTGATCAATTAATTCATCGACACGAAGCAGAGGGTACTTGTTCTTGATAGTGAGATTATTCAGCTGCCTATAGTCGATGCATAACCTCATAGATCCGTCCTTCTTCTTGATGAACAGCACTGGTGCTCCCCAATGAGAAGTACTCAGCCTGGTAAATCCTTTCTCCAGTAGTTCCATCAATTGCTCTTTTAATTCTTTCAATTCAGCGGGGGACATCCTATAGGGTTGGCGTGATATCAGTGCAGCTCCAGGTACGAGATCAATTGAAAAATTCACATCTCTCTCAGGTGGAATGCCTGGTAGCTCATCGGGAAACACGTCTAGATATTCTTGCACTATATGAATGTCTGATAACTTAGTTGTCTTCTTTTCTACCACAATTGCGGCAAGAAATATCACACAGCCCTTTCTTATCATGTTTTGTGCCTTAATAGCAGAGACGAGAGACAAGTGCCTCTTGTGTCTACATCCCGTGAAGGTCAGCTTAGGGAATTCACTAAAAGTAATCTTCCCTCTTCTACAATCAACACAAGCCCCATATGTAGATAGTCAATCAGCTCCCAGAATAACATTGTAGCCCTCTATGGGCATACAAATCAGGTCGGCTCTAAGATTGAGTTCACCAATCCTAACATCAGTCAATGAAAAATAGTTATTCAATTGAGCATTTTCTCCCTTATGGTGTAGTAATAGGCAATTCAAATTGCATAGATGTAGGTTTTTCAATTAATGTATCAGCAAATGCTTGTGATATGAACGAATGTGTTGCACCAGTATCAAACAAAACAAATGCTAATTGAGAAAAGACTGGTAGTGTACCTTCCACCACTCCACCTTCCTCGGTGGTGTCCACTTCTTGTAGAGCTTGCAGTCGGCCGGGCTTCTTTTGTCCCATCGTTCACTTCTCATTTTCCTTCAGTAGGGGGCATTTAGGAATCCGATGATCTCAGCTCCCACAACGAAGGCATGCACCTGCCTTCCTCCAGCACTCTTCTGTCGTATGGCCCAGCTTGTCACAGTGTTTGCATCTGGGCTTGTTGTTTGGGGCAGTAGGAGTGGGGACTTTGGGCTTTCGTTCCTGGCTTGTCATACACAAGTAGAGCGTATGACAAGATATTGTGTAACGAGATAGCGTGTATGGTTGCACAACGGTGCACTAGTAGAATACGACAATATTCACTTCTAGGATAGTAGTCGTTCAGTAACAGTTTGCGATAGCACAGTAATCGCACAGTATGTCTGAACTCTTCAGACTAATAGTATAACAGTTTGTGATAGCACAGTAATATCACAATATGTCTGAACTCCTCAGACTAAAAGGATAATAGTTAGATGTCTAGCTAATACAGTATAGTCAGAACCGGTGCAATGCAGAACACCGTCTATAGCCCCTGTAGGTATTTTCAGGTGGCTCTCTGCCCCTAGGACTAGATTGGAGCCCCTCGAACACTCTCCATGCCCTGCACAGTATGCATTGGATACAGTAGAGTCACAAGACCCATATTATAGCGCTAGACAGTCATGAACAGTACAAAACAGTAGGAGCCACACAACTCAAAGAGTACCAAGAGAGTACTAGATGAATAGACGAGAGAGACGAGATAGTAGAGTGAACGTGAATAGACGAGCGAGTAGAGTATAGATGAGATCTTATGGTCGTTGCACGTGAAATGTCGAGTAAACAGGCGATAGTAATAGTTGCACAACACACGCACTTGGTGTTGGCAGTCAGGTGGAATACTCTACCTTTCCGCTGGCCATGTTACACACAGGTTCAGAGATCCGGCGTGATTCAAGATAAGAGTGAGAGCAACTAAGGCTGTTTGGATCTTGTCGATCTCTAAAGGGTATCATAGGTGTTAGGGTACAACCAGCTCGTCGACCATGTGGGAATCCATGGACAGAGGAGACTTACGGAGGCCTTGGTCAAGGGGTCACTAGTCCGGCGAAAGGAATATCCGACGGAGAGTTCACCACAAGCCAAGAAAAGTGTGTATATAGAAATAAGTGCTCGACTTTCTAGAGGAATTCTAGAACAGTGGAGTGCCAGTAACGGTATTCCCAAACAACGCGAGAAACGAAGACAAGTTCATTTAAAATAGAGCAATTTAATGTACATTATTGCAATAAATTAACCAGATACATTATGAGATATTTTCATGCCAAGTTAAGCCATGTTTGGATGATTCAAGTGTGTGTGAGTGTAAGAGAAATCATGGATAAAAAGATGCCATGTTATTGCATTTTAAATCATTCAATATGACTCCATTTTATAACATGTGTTTTTAGCAAGTTTGATAACAAGGCAAGAAGTGAGTAATCGGCAAGTAGAGAGCATGTTCATGAACTTAAGATCAATTAAAAATCATGTAATTATGTTTTAACTTTGATATGGGTTGATAAATGCATGTTAATACTTTCTAGAACCTTACTAGAAGAGATCAAACTCACACATGTAAAGAACGACGCCAAACGACGGAAACCAAGATGTATGCCTTTTAGATGGCAAATGTAGTCTCATCCCTTCACTTCCTAAGGTCATAACTCATTGATTTTTCATGAAAATCTCACACATGAATATACTAAATTGAAGCCCTTTGAATGAGGAATCCAGCAAAGAAAACAACTCATCAATCCATGGTCAATAGAAAAAGTTATGGCCGATTAAGTGGACACAGGCAGAACGCGAAAATTTTCCTGTCACCTTCTGAAAGTGAACGCGACCATGAACTTGTCGCCTTCTGAAGAAGACCACGAAACGGTCTGATTTTTGGTATGGGTCATGACCATGATGTTGTCGCGTTATGGTAGCGACGTGTCGACCTGTCGCTACCTGAAAATGACTTTTGGGTTGCTTTTTCTACCTATTTCCAACTCTGACTTGGATTGGATTTGACATCTGTGAGTTTGAAAAATCAAAACAAATGCTAGGGTGATCCAAATCGAGTGAAACCACCTTTGTTAGTTAGATTACTTCCAATACTTTGTACAGTAGCAAATAATTGAGAAACAAAGGTCGTTTGACTGGGTAATAAAATGTATTGTGACTGACTGTATGAATCTGACACAGTGTTAATGTTCGAACTAATACTCTCAGTACGGTCAACAAAATTTGGGAAACTTAGTTCCAAATGAAATCAGACTCATGAGGTAACAAGTTCTTTGTTGAACACTTGATCTAAAAACGACTCCACAAAGAGGTATGGAACTTGTAACACAAGTCAAGGTTAAACCGCAACAGTACATTGTCGAGATCATGCAAGATTTAATTCGTAACGAAGGATGGATAAAAATTAGGGCTTTTAGGGGCAAAATATGCCTAACATCCATCAGTAACTCCAGTTAAAATTTGAGAGCACGAGGTTGAGTATACATGGAGATCAAGAATAAAGAAGAAGGGTCGGGTTCAGGGTTTTTGCAGATTTTCAAAAATAAACCATAAAAGATTGGCTCGATAGAAAAATATGAAACTTGAGGGTTTTGTTCCTAGTACATGGAACAATCTACAAACGAAATTAATTAGGTTTTGCTCGTGAGAATGCGTACCTTTAGTCATTTTACTCTTCTAGGGCTAGAACTTGAAGAACTCGGGATAAAGCTTGATGAAGCCTTCTCCCCACGAATTCCTCCTCTCCTTGGCTTCTTCTCCACCTTCAGCAAGTCCCAGCAACGAGCTAGGGCCAGCCTTGGGCGATTAAGAGAGTATTTATGCATCTTTGCTTTCTATTTCCTAATAGGACTCTAACTCCTATTTAATTCCGAATTTCCTATTTCCTCTTCCCTTTCTAAGTATTAGAACTTCTATTTGGGTTGGGAAGGGAGCTAAATTTGTGGCAAAGCAACTAGGGTAGGTTTAGGAATCCAATTCCAACCCAAATTGCTTATTTAATGCATTAAATACCTCTTTTCTATTTAAGTACTATTTAAGTTGCGAATTTAGAGTATTTTCCCATTATTCTTCTTTTCAAAATCCTTATTTTGGCCCACTAATTTCTAATGGGTCCATTTAACCAAGCCCATTATTTATTAGAATTTATCTTATAGGTTTTCCCTTTTTAATTAGGGAATAATAGAGTTATGAATTTTATTGTATTTTCTTATTTGAATTTATTCATGGGCTATGAGTGGTCCATTGGTCCAAACCCGATAATGGTTAATCATCACATGATGTTGGAAGTCTCTGCGACATGTTCATTTAATTTATGGGCGCGTTATCTTTCCGTGTTAACAGTTTTCCGACTTAGTTTCCTAATTTGGATAATTCGTCACATTGCAATGTACACTTGGCCAGTCGGATTTTCTGTTGCATGAATTTCTTCGTGGAACACGTAGAAATAATGTTTGGGGTTGATTTATCATTTTTAAGAAATTTTTTTGATGTATTCTTGCACATATGATAGTGATACGTATGTTTCTATTATTTCGTTTTAAAGAAATTATTTTTTTGGATTTTTTTAAGTATTAATTTTTTTTGGATTGCTACATCCTCCCCCACTTAAAAGAATTTGGTCCCCAAATTCATATGATATGATACGACTACCAATTTACTATGGATATTTCATTCCATCGCCTCCCCCACTTAAGGCTTTGCTATCGCGAAAATAATATGAAAACAAACTAAGGGTTTAGTGATGGTACCTTGTCCGCCTTCATTGGCATTATTCCTATCTACGAGGGCTTGTAATCGTACTTGACGTGGAGTTTGGTTCTTCTTTGTTGGACAATCGATGACTCGATGTTGTTGACTTCCACATCGCAATCATCTGCCCAATTTCTTCCAACAGTTATCAATCTGATGCCCTGGTTTCTTATAAAATTTACAGAATTCCTTCTGCTTCACTTCCCCTTTCATTCTCTTTCTATCTATGGTATTTCTTTCTTTATTATCATTGGAATGGGTAGCACGTTGCCTTTTCAACACCTTCTTCTTATGAATTTTTCAAGAAGTTCCATGGTGTCTTCTACTAATTGAGCTCTCAATACCATGACTGAATATACTTCAATGTCTAGTGGAGCCAATTTTTCCCAGAACACAGGTCTCAACCCTTCGAGGAATCTCTTTGCCTTCATCTTCTCCGTACTCACCAAATGCGGTGCGTACTGTGCTAGTCTTTCAAATTGTGCATCATATTCTGCTACAGACATCATTCGTTGTTTTAAATTGACAAATTCATTTGCCTTCTTCTCACAAATCCTCTCAGAAAAATATTTGGTGTTGAAGAGTTCTAAAAATTTATCTCACTCTATGTTGATGTTGGGTAATTGTCGACTGGCAGCTTCCTACCAGGTTCTAGCATCGCGGTCCAACTGGAAGGTTGCCAGAAGGACTTTCTCCTGCTCTTAACATTGCATAACCCTAAAGATCCGTTCCATTGCCTTCACCCAATTTTCAGCTTCATCGGGATCCGGAGTTCCATTAAACCTAGGGGGATTTATTCGTTGAAAGTTCCCATATAAGTCTTCTGCCCCATTTCTTGCTTCTGCTTGAATTACGTTGTTAAGGGCTTGAGTTAACCCCTGTACGGTCTGTTGTAATTCGTGCATTGGTGTATGCTCACCAGCCATCTCCTCTAGTTCCTGCGAGTAATAATACTTATTAATTTCCTTCTTAATACTTAGGGTACTTATACATATAGTTAAGCTCCTAGCATAACCTCAAGTTTTACCCAATCTCTCACATAGGTATGGTGGTTGACTTAGACACAGTTATGGCAGTTCACCTAGAACATCCCTAGACTTAAAATATCCTAATAAGGACATCCTAGGCTCTGATACCAATTGTCATGCCCCTCCAATTTAGCAGCGGAATAAATCGGAGGAGAATGTGAACAACGAGTATGGTAACGACAATTGCACATACTTTCGTAAACATCAGAGCAACTAAGGAACAATAATTGATATAAACTCTTCATTTCATTATAAAATCACTAAGACCATTACAACCACTAATTCGAAGCCAATACATAGCGCTCAATGACATCATTACATTGAAAAGAAATCTACAGCAATAACTACTAGACTCCATTGTACTAGGGCAACTTCATGACTTGACTCCAGGTCACTCATCACTCTGGTCCCGTCCCATTGGTATGTATAACGTCATCATCCGACTTACCTGAGACACAATAACAAATAACGAACGGTGAGCGATAACGCCCAGTAGGACTTAAATCTCAGGATCAAGCAGGCTTAAAGTGATTAATGCTTTAATGGCAGAGTAACTAATGATAGAGAGAGTCATGTAAAGTCGAGAAAGTAATAGCACAAGTAACATGGTTCAAATAGCAGATGAATCAAGTATAGCACGATGACTACAGTCAAGTCACGATAAAAAATGATAACAACAATAGCAAGTATCGATATTGTCAAGAATAGCAAGCAACATATATAGCAAGAAGAGATGATAGTAGATGGTCATGTAAAGAGTAAATTGCACTTTGATTGATTTCCTTATCAATCGAATTAGTATAGCATTTTTGATTAACTTTCGTCAATCGAAATAGTAATGGCACTTTGGTTATCCGTAGATAGCCGAAAGAGTATAGCACTTTTATTGTCATTAGACAACGAGAGAGTAGAGCACTTTGAATGCGATTAAGTCACGATAGTACGCAATAACTCAAGACAAGTATCAAGTAGAGCAAGTAGAGCGTATGACAAGATAGCGTGTAACGAGATAGAACTTGAAGAACTCGAAGAACTCGGGATAAAGCTTGATGAAACCTTCTCCCCACGAATTCCTCCTCTCCTTGGCTTCTTCTCCACCTTCAGCAAGTCCCAGCAACGAGCTAGGGCCGGCCTTGGGCGATTAAGAGAGTATTTATGCTTCTTTACTTTCTATTTCCTAATAGGACTCTGACTCCTATTTAATTCTGAATTTCCTATTTCCTCTTCCCTTTCTAAGTATTAGAACTTCTATTTGGGTTGGGAAGGGAGCTAAATTCGTGGCCAAGCAACTAGGGTAGGTTTAGGAATCCAATTCCAACCCAAATTTCTTATTTAATGCATTAAATATCTCTTTTCTATTTAAGTAATATTTAAGTTGCGAATTTAGGGTATTTTCCCATTATTCTTCTTTTTAAAATCCTTATTTTGGCCCACTAATTTCTAATGGGTCCATTTAACCAAGCCCATTATTTATTGGAATTTATCTTATAGGTTTTCCCTTTTTAATTAGCGAATAATAGAGTTATGAAGTTTATTGCATTTTCTTATTTGAATTTATTCATGGGCTATGAGAGGTCCATTGGTCCAAACCCGATAATGGTTAATCATCACATGATGTTGGAAGTCTCTCCGACATGTTCATTTAATTTATGGGCGCGTTATCTTTCCGTGTTAACGGTTTTTCGACTTAGTTTCTTAATTTGGATAATTCGTCACATTGCAACGTACACTTGGCCAGTCGAATTTTCCGTTGCATGAATTTCTTCGTGGAACACGTAGAAATAATGTTTGGGGTTGATTTATCATTTTTAAGAAATTTTTTTGATGTATTCTTGCACATATGATAGTGATACGTATGTTTCTATTATTTCGTTTTAAAGAAATTATTTTTTTGGATTTTTTTAAGTATTAATTTTTTTCGAGTTTCTACAGATCATCTTGTGTAGTTCTTAGTCTATTTTTTCTTTTCTACGAAAGACTTGTGTCCAGTTGTAGGACTGTATATAGTGTTCCTCTTCTTGTGTTAAGAGAAGGTCAAGGGATGATGGTAGATTATGTCTAGCTGAGGGACTGTACTCAGTGTTCCCCTTGGGTTAAGGGAAGAACCTAGTTGGGGTTGATGTCAGCAGAACCTAACTGAAGATTTAAGTCTAGCAGAACCGCACTGAGATTTGTGCCAGGAGGGTGGCTTCTTGACTTGTAACAGAAGTGAGTTTCCTTCCTACTCGGAAAGGAAGAGGACGAGCGGAGAGCTGGGGGTTTGTATATCCTTGAGGGGATTGTACCCTTGTTAGTAAAATCTTAGGATTTGCTTGGGGAATGGACGTAGGTCTTCAATTTAAAAAGTACCAAATCAGGATAAAATTTTTGTGTTCTATTGTGTGATTGTTTTTATTTACTTCTGCACTACTAATCTCTATCACACACTATCACATTCACTAACCAAAGTTTCAAGTGGTGATTTTTATCTATATTTTCATATTTTTGTGATTACCTATTCACCCCCCCCCTCTAAGTTTATCCTTACTGCCAACTGTAAGTGGGTCAACAAAGGAAAGTAGTGAAATGCGACGCAATGAGCCGCACAAGGCAGGCGAATGGGCATTTAGAAATATGGTTAGACGTGGGATTCCTGCACTTATAAAAGTGTGGTAAATTTTTCTCGGTTATCAAGGTCAAATAGAGAAACCAATAAATTGATGAAATTTCCTAATGGCTAACTTGACAGGTAAATTACTTACCAAAAGGGGAAAAAAATCCCTTGACAGGTAAATGCTTCAAAACAGAATAAGCACATTCACATTCCCATTCTGGAAGCACATTAATAGCATGCTTACTGATTGTAATACTTCATTTCATTATTGAGCTTTAAAAGGTGATATGAGAGGACTTCCATTCATTCCTTAGGCCTTGGCTAATGATAAAGGTGGGAGGAAGATTTGGCTAAAGTTGACATATCGAGGGATTAGAACCTCGTAGCATGCTGCATCAGTGCTATGTCACCCCTTGCAAAAACTAACATACCCATGTCATTTTTAAAAATAGGTAAAGCTTAAAAAGCTTTTTCTTCAGTTGATTTCTAGTTTATGTTTACCAAATGAAATTTTCCTTGTCTAAATGTATGGATGAACTAGTTCCACTTCTCTTATCTTTTGGAGCTAGTGCAGGTGAACATTCTTCAATTTTCCACGAGCTTCTATCATCTACTTCTGGCGTTCCATCCCCGCGTCACCTTCTCATCAAGGATTATGAAACACAAAACGTTGATCTCACTTAATGAAACGTCAAAGCCATGACTCAAAATGGAATTTTCTTATTTTATGATAAAAGATTAAAAAAAAACTGACTTAAAATGTGCAAAAAACAACAACACTAGATGCTGGAAGGCCTAGCCCTTGCCATTCCCTTTTTCACTCACCTGCTATGACATAACAACCTTTACCAAGACCATTATACATACCTTCTTTTGTCCTGTACATGTTGTTCTCCCTTTCTTCACATGACATTTACTTAATTTTTTTTTTAAAAAAACTCAAATTGTATTCCCTTATCATAAAAGAACCTCTTGTGTCCTCAAGACTTGTAGATGAATTTGACAAAGAATTGCCAAAAAAAATAACCTTAGATTGTTGAAAAGTTCAATTTGGAGTACTCATGATTCAAATGTAACATATGAGCTAAGTTCACTGATTTACATAGAACGTGTAAACAACAATTGCTTAGAATTGGTGCAATTCAATGAGCAGCTTAGGTTAAGCAGCTGTTCATGACTTGTATTACAGAAACTGTACATTATTTACTCTACATTGGGAGTATGAACAATAGTAAGAGGACCTGCAGATTCTTCCCTTGTATAAGACACAAGCAGAATTATGGGAGTATCGAGAGCCAAAGTGAAGTGGCTTTTTTTACATGTGCCAGATCATTTGCAGGGGCACCAGAGCACAATAAAATCAAGAGCTTTGTTGATTACAACTAAAATGTGAATTATGTAAATTATTGATATCCAGATCTTGAACATTTAACCACCCTTCATCCTTCAACGTATACATAGTTATTTAGGAACTTATGTTCTCAAGCTCAAGCAAAATATGGTGTGAGAATTCCAGCACGACACTTTACCTAGCTTTATTTTTGTTTAATTTTTATAGTTTTTTTCTCACCTAGTTGGCATAAAAAATATTGAGAATCATGGGCATTGATTCGAATAATTTACCACATTTTAATCAATTAATTTCGTTCAAGAATATTTCAGTCTTCGAGCTTTAGATATCTCTTTTTTCTAGTTCATAACAGTAATCAAGTTAAAAAAAAGGTTAGCATTTTATATTTGATTAGAGTAAACTATCTTTTAAGATAATCATCAAAAATTGCAACTCCAAGGAGCATGATAACGTAAGGAAATCATTCAAAGGACATACAATAATATCGGGAATATTTTGCAATATTCCTTTAGTGAATCTAAAATTTGAATTATGGTGATTACAAAAGCAACCCACACATGCACACTTCTTCCATGATTTCACCATGCTCTGAGTTAAATTATTGTTTGTTCTCCCAAAATATTCTTTTATAACAATACTCAGGTTTCCATAAGTCCCTCCACCCAACAATTCTATTGCCCTTCGCGCACCCCCCCCCCCCACCCCACCCACCCACCCACACACCAAAAAAACAAAAAAAAAGGCCAAGAAGAAGAAGAAGAAACACCTTTAAAGCCTTTGAAAAGGGATCCGGGTAACATCATGATCCTTTACAAAAAACATTTTTAATATTTTACTTTTCAATAAGCAAACTCTACAGCATGGGTAAGGAGATATTAGGATGCGAGTAAAGTCGAGGAACATTTTTGTGTATATCACCGTGGGAATAAAATATCTACTCATTATCCCTAGAAAACCAGTAAAATTCAAAACTAAAAACATTCATGCTTTTGCTTCCCTGTGTGATTCCCAGGATATTTATCTACAATGTTCCAGAAAGATGATTGGCAAAAATTGTTAGTACCTTAAAATTTTATAGGGATTAGGCCCTAGCTGGTGGTAGCCCACATTCAGCTTATTTGAGGATGGGAAGACACTTGTTTGTCTAAGGAAATCCACACTCCCTTATCCATCCATGTCCTTCTCCTAATGAGCTCGTTTTACAAGAAAAGCACGTAGCAGGAGAAGCACCCCTTGCCTATCTATCTCCTCTCCCCTTCCAATTGATCGATTCAAGGCTCCAATTTAACTGAGATTATTTATTGTAGGATAACATCTTACAATGCAATTGATGTAGATTGCAAGAAAGTAACCCCATTGATTGAGAGGGCCTCCTCTCTCTTTTTGTAGCCAAATGGAGTTCTTTTTCTTGCAATCCACAAGATGTGTGCTGCAATAGGTATTAGGTATTTCCCAACTTTATTAACGCTTTGCTCCATTTCTTACCAACTTAATTTGGACACCAATGCCACCCTCTCAAACTAAATTAACACCCTTCCCCATCCCCCCCCCAACACACATGCGCGCGCACACACACACACACACAAGGAAAAAGAGCGTTGGGCCCAACTCCATTGAGACAACTTCGTCACTCGAGACCCTACGCCTATCTCTGACTCTCCTTTCGGGCCTTGTGCGCCCGAAAAGAGACGGGACTACTTTGTTTGGAAGTTAGACTATCCAAGGGTAGCCTAACCAAGGTTAGCCTAACCTCAAAAAGTACATATTTTACTTTGGTTGTTATTTTTTAGTTAACTTATTTTTTTAAGTCAACTATCATCTTTGACTCCACTTATTTTCATGTAAAAAAATAAAATTAAATAAAATATATGAAATATATAATAGAATAATATTTAAAATTTTATGATAATTTTTTTTAAAAAAAAATTAAGAAAAGAAAAAAAATTTACCTCCCTCTACCCCATCTCTTGAGGTAGGATAGACTTATCCTGGGGTAACTTGGGTAACCCAGGGTACCCCAGGGTAACCTTTTCCCCCTCCCCAAAGTGGGGGAGGGGGTTAACCGGGAGTACCCCCCCTATCAAATCGGGCCTTAGGGTTTAGGATTTTAAGGATGAGAGGGTTCAACTAAAAGTGAATAGTTTATTGTATTTGGAAATTACATTTTTTTCATACATTTTGTCCTTTTTATTAATCAATATATTAGAGATACATTGTATCCATGTAGTGAAAAATAATAAATATATATATGTCACGTCCCAAGAATTATGCAGCGGATAATTTTTAGATAATTTAAGTCGATATTCCGAGACGTAAACAGTCGACAAATAAGTCTCTAGCTAGCAAGCACTAAATGTGTATCAACACAAACATAATAATAGGGCCCAAGTAATGAACTCATCAAAACTTGTATTCAAATCTCGAACTCATTGTCTTCCAAATGGAACTAATATATACAACTCTTTCTTGTTGAATAACAGGACTAAGACTCAAATAAAGGAAAATTACATGAAATCTCACTTCCTACTACATCAATCTAATACTCATTCTAACTATTGTTCGACACATAAGTTGGAATGCTCTTAACTTGAACGCATTCCCATCCTCGACTTGTTCTTCCTCTTGAACTTCATAATCACCTAGAAGGTTGAAAGTATGGAATGAGCAAACTAGTCCAGTAAGATTTATATCTCAATATGCGGGCAATGATATAAGTGATTAGCAATTTAAAACTAGGTAAGTAGGATTATCAAGATATACATGTGCGAATAAAACTCATTAAACATGGTACATGTACGAGCTAGATTGAATGATCATGATAGAGCAAGATTCAGAATGATATAACGAGCAAGAGTTATCAATAGTGTGGCATGTAACAAGCACGCAAGATATCATTTAATTGCAATAATTGTAGGATGGCCATATCACGTAAGTAAGTAAGCACGAGCACGATCATGTAACACTAATCAAGCACAAAGACACTAATACACACCAAGGAAAAATCCACCTTGAAATGCACACTAGGACACGTGTATGTGGTTATTGTATCTAGCATTCAACACGCAAGTACTCACAGTGCAGATACAATGTCAGTAATCATTATACCTCATGGTTAATAGTATATTTATGACTCTCCATCATTGGAGCTAGACTGGAGCCCTTGGACACTCGCCGTGCCCGATCAACATCTCACTTAATTTCAAATGTAGATACCCACAGTCATTAATGAACAATAACAAGAGTTTCAAGATGTAAGCAATTGTCACGTCATGTTCATGATAATGACGTCAAGGAATAGCAAGTCATGTGAACATGATTTCATAATAACAATAGTCAAGAGATAATTTCGATAGCATAACAGTAAAATTTACACGTTTAGTTAACTCATTACATTAATGGCTTAAGTCCAATCTTTCAAATCACACTCACGAGAATAAGATAAGAGAGGAAGTGCACTCTATCTCCAGGAAACTTCAATGGTACAACCAACTCGGTCTCCATGAGAGAATCCACGAAGTACAGAGAGGTCTTAAGAGAAAGGTCACTAGACTGCCGATACGGAATGACCGGTTGTGAGTTTTCAATCCCCCAAGAAAGGGCTGCCTATAAGTGCAAGTGCGTAGTGAAGTACATGTCTCAATCCACATTCCACCGGTTTAAAACAACTCGGAAAGCAAGTAACATGAATGACATAAGATTGAAACAAGCATTTAACTAGACATGGTTTGCAGTATTTTAGGATAGCAATTATTCACTTTAACAAGCTAGAACAACAAGATGATTCAATCAATAGTTTGCATGGGTACATCATAGCATTAAAGAACAAATAGAATAGCCTTCATGTTGTTATATCTTTCTCATGGGTTACTAGCTTGTAAGTCATTGGACAGGTGTACAATGCATATTAAGAACATAACATGCAAGACTAACACTAAACATTGTAGAAACAGGTCTCGGGTAGGCTTTTAAATCCGCGACAGACACAGTCGTCGCATTTAAGAAGACAGTGTACAGTTGAAACACGAGTAATCTGTAAGGATCAAATCGCAACGGTCTAGACCGTCGCCTACATGTTCAAATTGCGATGAACTTGTGTGTTGCGTTCAGAACAGGACAGATAGCATGTCTCCATTCGATACGTCGTGTTCAAGAGATGTTTTCAAAATAATAATATAAAAACAAGACGAAAACCACGAGCGGGAAAATGGATCAAATCGCGACGTAGGTTTACATCGCGTTCATGCATTACACAAAAAATGATGCAGCGCACAGTTTGAGGCGTTAGAATGGTCAAGTCGGAGTTCAAATCGCGACGTAAGACACAGTCGCGTTTTAGATCAACGTGACAGTCTTGTACATCGTGTGCATGCAAAGAAGAACGCAACGTCTGGTGTCGTCATATTTCATGTTCATGCCCGAAAATGATGAAAACAGGTACCACGATGCATGCAACGCTTATGTAGCAACCTGAATTTTTGAGAAAAGTAAAAATTTAAATAATAAATTAAAAACTCAGCTAAAGGGATATTCAATGAAAAGAGCATTAAATAAAACCCATTAAATGGAAAATAGTAATGGGCCTTGCTTAATGGATCCTCTAGAACTTATTGGGTCAAAATATGAATTTACAAATAGTAAATAAAAGAAAATACCCTAAATTCGGAGTCTTAATATCTCCTAAATAGAAAAGAACTCTTTAAGCATTAAAAGAGCAATAAGAGTTGGAATTGGATTCCTAAGCCTACCCCTTATGATTTAGCACGAATTTAGATCCCATCCTAACCTAAATAGAGGTTGGAAAGCAAAAAAGGAAGGTTGGAGTTAGGAAATCTCGTAATTAAAGAGTAATTAAAATAGAAGTAGGAATAGGAACCCATACATACATAAATACACTCTTAAACCCTCTTGGCCGACCCTAGCTCGTTGCCAAAGGTTGTTGGACGTGGAGAAGAGGCCAAGGAGGAGAGGATCTCGTGGGGAGAAGAAGTTCTTGGAGCTTCTTCCTCGTTCTTGGATATTTTAACCCTAGAAGACAAATCGAGTCAAAGGTAGGCATTCTCACAAGCAAAACTAAATCAAATCCATCTATAGGTAGTTCCAATCACCTGGAACAAAAGCCCTCTTGTTTCATAATTTTTCATCGAGCCAATCTTTTGTTCTTGATTTTAGAAGTTCTGCAAACATGATAACTCTGAGTCATCATGTTTGAATCATATCTCCATGTACACTTGACCCCATGCTACGAAATTTTTACTGTAGACACTTCATGTTGTTAGGGATCTTTTGCCCCCTGAAAGCCCTAATTTTTGTTGAGCATGTTGCTCGAATTAAATCAATCTTGCTCTATGTATCATGTTCTGTGTTACTCGTTATTGTTCATGCTCAAACCATATTCAAACCATGCTCTCTCTCTAATTCCTATTTGCTGGAAGTACTTTCGTATGTATAGTTTCATTTGCCACTAGTTTCATGATTTTTCATCGTGTATACAATTAGTTATGATTTTCTGAACGACCCTATATCAGAACCTGATATTTCTGGACCGCAATCCAAGATAGAGCAGAACTCTGTCAGACTCAGGCCACGGACCTGAGAACGCGACGGCCCGACAGGTCGCGTTCTCAAGCCCGTCGCGACGCTTTCCTTGTCGCTTTCTGAACGCGACAGTACCCTACGTCACATTCTGGCCTTCTGGCCTGGCAGCCTTGTCGCGATCTGCCCTGACCCTGTCGCAACCCTTACTGGCCTACGTCGCGTTCACAGGATTTTGCATGAAAACCCATAAAATTTATTGCTCTCACTTTCTACAAAATTCTTACGCCTTTTTAACAGTCATACACGCAGTAAAAACACCTGTTTTAAAATAGAGCTTCATTGAATGCTTTAAAATACATATTCACGACTTCTTTTCTATCTATGATTTCTCTTACACATGCACACACATGAACCATCCATATATGGCTGAAATATGGCATAAAATATCTCATAATGTATCTGGTAATTTATTTCAATAAAGTATAATAATTGCCCTATTTTAAAGGACTTGTATTCATTCTTGCGTTGTTTATATACCGATATCGACGCTCCACTGTTCTAGAATTCCTCTAGAACGTCGAGCACCTGTTTTTTTATACACACTTTACTTGGCTTGTGGTGAACTCTCCGTCGGATATTCCTTTCGCCAGACTAGTGAACCCTTGCACAAGGTCTCCGTAAGTCTCCTCTGATCATGGATTCCCACATAGTCGACGAGCCGGTTGTACCCTAACACCCATTACACCTTTAGGGATCGATATGATCCAAACGGCTATTAGAAGTTCACTCTTACCTTGAATCACGTCGGACCTCTGGACTTGTGCATAACATGGCCAGCGGGAAGATCGTGAATTCCACCTGACTGCCAATATGACGTGCGTGTGTTGTGCAACTGTTACTATCGCCTGTTTACTCGTTGTTTTACGTGATGTACCCTTAGCTCTCATCTATACTCTACTCGCTTGTCTATTCACGTTCTCTCTACTATCTCGTCTATTCATCTAGTGCTCTTAACTATTCTTGGTACTCTATATTGGCCATTGACTGATTGTCTAAAGATACAATATAATCAATGCCTGGCAATATATAAAGGGCCCGATCTGGTCCTGAGATGTGCGCCCGAAAAGTGCTAGTGCCCATGGGAGTTAAATGATCAGAGTGTTTGGCATTACACTCAAGTGCTATCTATCTCAACTATCTATACAACAATCAAAACACAAAACGTGCTATACTCTCTCGATGTCTAGAATGACAAACAAGTGCTATACTCTTCGTGCTAGTATTATACTTGTGCTAGTTGTGTTATGGCCATCTTGCTATTCGTGCTATACTCGATACTTGTGCTACTTTTGGAAACTATACTCGATCTCGTGCTATTGTGCTACCTGTTGTGCTATCTCTTACTATATTTTGACTCTCTTGTACCTGTTATCTTTAGATACTCTGCCATTAAATGCGTTAATTATTTAAAGCCTGCTCGAGCTTGAGATTTAAGTCCTACTGGGCGTTATCGCTCACCCTACGTTATTTGATGTTGTGTTCTCAGGTGAGACCGAGGATGACACATACACTCACGAGGAAGGGAATGACCAAGAGTGAAGCCAGGAGTACCCTCGAGTCATTATGTTATCTTAGAATTGTAGTTAGTTAATTCCTTTTATTGCAATGTAATTGGGCCCTATAGAATGGCTCTGATATTAGTGGTTGTAACTAGACATTTGAAAAGTTATTAATGAGAAAGATTTACTTTAGTATTATTCAATGTGCAATGGTTTGATATCTAGTATTCGCTCTATACCTTTTTCTTGCAACTGCCTTCGCGCTCCGATATTCCGCGTCGGGGCGTGACAGCTTATATCTCATGATCTAGGGCTCTTGGGATTAAAGTGTAAACATGAAACTTGTTGGGAACAAAGAGTAGGAGAGAACTACGACTTTGGTTTCACAAGATTTGGTCTCAGGAAGCGTGAGAAATGATTTGAACATGAAAATCTCGAAACATACACGACTTTGACAAAACGCTTAATACTCGATGTATGCTCAATAAAAATTGGGGAAAGCACACGCACATGAAAGTAGACTTGATAAACTACATATTAGTATATGGTTTGCTTAAATTTGGCCTAAGACAACCTACCTTTGGTCGCTTCCTAAAGGGTTCTTCTGCAGATCGATGCAGAACGCAAGTGGAGAAGAAGAGCTTCGGTTGAGGGCGATTTCCTCCTCTTCTGGTGCTCAGCTCTGCTACCCACAACCCCAACAAGATGCTAACCCGACCCCAAGGGTTTCTTGACAAGTATATAAGCATCTAGGGTTTTTATGAGTCCCATAGTAAATAGGAAAAAAAGGGTTGTGGTTTTGGGTTACCACCTTCCAAATTTAGATGATTTCTCCCCCAATTAGGGTGTGAGACTTTAGGCAACATCATACCATGGCTAGACACGAATTTGGGTTGCCATGAAAGGCTAATTGCATTAAGATTTGTCATAATTATCTCTTCCTATTTTCAGCTCAATTGGTTACGAATTTCTGAGGTATTTTCTTACTTGATTTTATTCTTGGGCCAAAAGTTGTATATTGATCCAACTCTGATAATGGGTCATCGATACATATTGTTTGAAGTCTCTTCATCATCTTTATTTAATTTTTTTATCATGTTATATATCTATGATAATAGTTTTTTTTCGATTTATTATCTAATTAGGATAATTAGGCACAATGTGTTGTAAACTTGGCCAATCGAATTTTCTATTGTACGAATTTCTTCGTGAAATATTTAAAAATATTGTTTAAGGTTGAACTAACATTTTTACAAAATTTTTCGATGCATTCATACACATACGATAATGATATGTATGTTTCTATTATTTTGATATTATAAAAATTATAATTTTAAATTTTTTCTTCCTGAATTTTTCAGGATGCTATAATATCGATATATATATATAGATATATAATTTTTAAGTACAATAAAATCTTATGTTAAAGTCTCGGGCCAAAGTCCCAAATCTCCTCCCCTCTCGTGATCACAACACGCGTACATATTTCATCAAAAACCCAAGAATACTGCCAACAAGAAGCTGTGCCAAGAACACGGCCCATCTCCACAAAGCCGATGCAACTTCCCAGCCCCATGTGGTCCAGTTGGGATACATACGAGTAAAATGGGGATCCACAACATTATTCCCAAGATGGAGCCTGCATGAATAAGGCGAAAGGGGGATCATCCAAAATGATTCCGTGTGAGTCAGGTCAGCACCCTCGCACGGACCACGATTTCCACGAAGCCTCCACCCCCCCCCCCCCCCCCCCCCCCCCCCCGCAATCCCGCCGCGAAACTTCTACGGCAACTTCTCCTCGCCTACGCTGCCCCGCGTCCCTCCCCCCCACATCGTGCAAAACGCGGACCACGCGCCGTTTTCCTCCCTGGCGCCGAGCGCCCCACCCCGCATGGCGACGCCGGCGTACTGCTACGCGGGTGCAGTTGTGGGACCCAACCTTCCCGTACGTCCAGAACCCCGGCCAAAGCCCACACCCCTCGACCGCTTGATGGATGTGTCCATCTGTAGCCGCCGATCACCTGATCGACCCCCGTCCGCATCGCCACGCGCAAGGGGAAATGCACGCATCCAATGGAGCCAACACACCCAAGGTTTCACTGGCGGTAAAGACTTGTATTACATTTTTAGTGGATTTTTGGACATCTCTCTTATGTTACTGACATATATATTATATATATATATATATATATATTGTCCATCCAGTAAAAACAAGTGTAAGAATATAATAAAAAAGTTCATTTTAACTGTCAGTCATTTTCGCGGGTTTGGGCCCCTCTCTCCGGTGGACGGGGAATTTGGTTCCGTGCTCTTGGACCGGCCCGAGGAGATCATGCATCGGTGGCTCAGCCCCATATGAGCAGTCCGTTAACCCACACTAAATAAACCTTTCATGCTCCCTTCCCGCACACTCCAGTTTTGAGGTGGAGTGGGGGAGGAGAGCCTCTGTTTCCTGCAGCGGCCAAGTGTAACCACAGGTGGAGGAGGGACAGGCAGCCAGCAAACCTCAACTTCCCGGATTCCCTTTTCCAGTTTCAACACATGAGAGCTTGCTGGCGGGGAGGACACTTGTGGTGGTAAGGTTTCTTCTTCTGCTTTGCCTGTGCACATAGAACCAAGAATAGATGTCAGTTTCTCCTCCTCGTGGGCATCCCTGTAGTTTTAAGAAGCTCCTTTTCATGTTTACACAAGGAGCAAATGCCTACTATGCCTGAGAAAAAAAATCGGATCAAGGAATGAGAACCGCAGATGCACATAATGGGTTCTATGTCGAAAAGCTTTTTTCTGAAAGGAAAAAAAAATGGGAACCCTCTGATCCTCTCTACCTCTGTTACTTCAAGGAATGGGAAACTTGAAGGACTAGCTTGATTGAAGAGGCATTTCCTTTGGAGAAGTTCCTGATCTGTGTGGTCTTTCTTGAGTTTTCTGAATTAAGCATTTAACTGCAGTCTTTAGTTCCAGCAGAGCTCAAGAGAACTCTTCAACTGCATCTGAATGAGGCTGCAGGAAGGGGCTGTACTGCACCAGGCATGCTTCATTTCACACTCTGACTTTGGTTATTATCCTGGAATTTGAATGATCAGAAACGGCTAATTGATGAGTCAACTTTGGCAATATAGCTCTGTCGAATGAAGAAGAATCACATCAAAATGAGAAGCCATCTGATTATCACATCACATTTTCGACAAAAAGGGACATTTCTGAAGAAACTTCAGAGCAGGAATAAACCAAATGTCCCTCGGAAGTAGGACAAGAATTCTTTAGAACGGCATTTTAGCTACACACTACTCTTCTGCTTCTCATTTATGGTTCCCAAAGGCTAGTTAGATAATCCATTCATCTTTATAACAAAGAAACCAAAAGTCCCAAAGGCTAGTTAGATAATCCATTCATCTTGTTATTCTTCTGCTTCCTTTTTTTGGTATCCAAAAGCTGGTAAAATAACTCATTCATCATTATGCTGAAGTTTACTCTCTGACATTGATTTTCAGAATAAGCAGGTCTGAGCATTTTCCTTTTTAGTAGAGAAGGTAGAATTGTATGTATTTCTGAAATTCAAAAATCATTTAGCAAGCTTGAATGGCAATCTCCTTCCATCACTTTACTACTTTTTTATTTAAATTTACCTTGAAGCTTGTTTTAGTTTTCATGTTGAACATTTAAATTTTTTATATTTTTTCCCTGTTTATGGCAGAAGCTAGGACAAAGAAGACCTTTCTTAAGTAAAAGCAATGGGTCTTCTGGAGCTTTTCATCACAGCATCTGTGCCGGTTCTCAATGTGCTAATACTGACTGCTGTTGGGCTCTTTCTAGCACTAGATCGCATTAATATTCTTAATGGAGATGCAAGGAAGCATTTAAATAATGTGAGTCACCACTAATCTTATTCATCTCTTGAAGATGGTGTATGCCTTTTGCTGTTTTCTATATTTTTTGTTATTCATGCATACAGGAAGTTTTGCCCTAGGATGTATCACCTGTCACCAAAGAATATGGACATTGAAAGTAATCAAGGAAAATGGATATGCACAAGAATAGGACTAAGAGAAGGAGATTGGGAACCTGGGCTGTGCTTTATTTATATACTTTTTTATACAGTGAAAAACAATCCCGAATATGGGCTATGGACTTAAAAGATGGGGCTTACTTAACTGAACAGATAGTATCCAACAGAATCTCAGAGAAGACAAAATGGTTTTCTATCTTGGTTTATGAAGACCACCACTTGTTCTAGATTAATGCTAAAGAAAATGGTGTTTAAATCTTTCTTTTTCTTTACAAAATTTTTTCTTTTAGAGTAGCCTGTCAAAAAATTCTCTCAAAGTAAAATTAAAAGGTTTGGCTGGTAAGATATATAGGTTATGAAAGCAGTGGTGCAAGGCAGTCAGTAGTCCTACTTTATGACATAAACATAGATGGCAGATGGTTCCTAAGTTTCTATCTCAATTCGATTGAAGAAAATGCAGCGTCCTCCTGAAAATTAATGTAATACATATGCAACTCATCTAGTGTCGCTAAAAGATTTTTGTGCAGTCAATTGTTGAAAAAATATTTTCTACAGTCAAACATGCACATTATGTGCATGATATGGAGATTTCGTTTGGCATTCGATCATTTTACAAGATCAAAATTTATAAAATTATGTTTAATACATGTTGTTCGACTATTCTGCACATATTTATTAGCGTTTCCTTTGATGTGCAATTGTTTAAGCTGATTGAACCAACATATGCCTATTTAAAACTGACTTCACTTTTTCTTTGTTTGTGAGCAGATTGTGTACTTTGTATTTAGTCCGGCACTAGTGTTTACTAATATATCTAGAACAATCACATCTGAAAGCATGGCTCTGTTGTGAGTTTTCTGATAGCTTACCATTGTTTTCTAGAAAAATGCATCTTCCTTCGAATGTTTCTTGTCTTCTAACAGAGTCACCTATTGTTGGCTGTGCAGGTGGTTTATGCCAATCAATATCCTTCTAACTTTCATGATAGGTTCTGCACTTGGATGGATCTTTATTCAAATCACAAAGACTCCTGCCAATCTAAGGGGTCTCATTTTAGGCTGTTGCTCAGCAGGTGGGTCGACACACATAGTTCACCAATGTATTTGAAGTAAAGCAATTAACTCCGAATAACTACCTTTATATTCTTTCTTAAACGCATAACTGAGCCTTGAAACTGTGAAATTTTGTTTTTCCAATTGCATGCTTAACTCTATGATTTATTTCTGTACTACTGGGGTTTCCTGTACAAGTGAAAGACAACCTCAAAGCCAACTCCTCATTAATTCGGTTCCATGAAATGTGGCTCCGGACCAAAGAAGAAAGTGAAAGAACTGCTACTGCATATACACTAGCAGAGAAGGAGCCTTTCTAATCATACCAGCAGTCCTATGTCAAATCTCGTCTTCTCATCTAGCTCCAGTTTGGTGTCCTTATAGCCTGACACTTTTCCAGCTATCAAATGACTTTCCACCTGCATCTTCCCTGCAAAAATTTAAAAAGAATGGGTAAAATATTTATGTTATATAATCCTTATGTCCTGTGACCCACATTTCATATTCCCTTTAGCAGGGCAATGACAGGATCTACCAACATTCTGAAAAAGGAGAATGTTATTCTTATGCTAACCACATAAATACAGTATCCTTGGATAATTATATTGCTGTTACTTGAACAGCAATGAGGAATATAACTTATCTCTTGTCATTAGTTTAGTGATAGGGATACACCTTTCTATGTGCATTGTGCTTCCTGTGGCTGTGTTACCATTTACTTTTATGCTCACTATGATGGTCACTTCTCAATTTGCAATTTGTGGATCACCACATTGCTATGTTCATGGCTGTAATCCTCAGAATAACATAGACTGAAGACAATGACACTTCTTATCATTGAGTGAATTTATGGCGGGAAGTTCTTTGTTGCTTGTGAATGCATGATCTATAAAATAACGTTAGCACAGCACTGTCCAGATAAAAAGAGTTTCTGATTGCCAATTTTCAGTGCAGTTCATTTGCTATGCAGTGGGGCCACAGAAGCTGCATCTTAGACCACTGGTCTTGGTCTATCTGACCCATTAAGACCTGAAAACCTATGTTTACCCATTTTCTCAGCAGTAGAACCATTAACCACCGTTAGATGAAATCATGATCAACTTTCCATAAATACAGACTTGACACTGGGCCAGTTTATCAACTGTACTGGAGTTTATAAAAGAAAGATTCCAACTTATGTAAGTACGACATTCAATGTCAAGAGAGCATTAAGCAGAGCTGACCTGATTTGCACAACAATTTAGTTGGCCTATTGTACATTAGGATTGAACAATTTATTAGAGCACTTTGACATGATATTCCGCACTAATGCAGGTTACAAGGGCATAGCCAATTAGAGCACTTCGACATATATGCTTTCTTTTAAAGTATTTGTATAGAATGATTTGATATTCATGAATAAGCTTCCAATAAGAACAATCTTTTTCTCTCTCTCTCTCTATCTCTCTCTTGTCCCAACAGGAAACTTGGGCAGCTTGCTGCTAGTAATTATCCCCAGCATATGTAGAGAGAAGGGTAGTCCATTTGAAGATCCGGAAATATGCCATAAACATGGATTAGCATATGTCTCCCTATCTATTGCGGTAAGCCCCTGCATCTAAAAAATATTCAGGACTGCAGAGACATCAAATATCAGTTCATTGTGAGCTATTATTTGTCAATAGTATAAGGAATATATGGAAAAGAGGGATTAATACAGAACTAGCTATATCAAGTACCAGGAAAGTGAGCAGCTAAACTGATACTTCACTCATCATGATGCAGGTAAGTGCCGTCTTGGTGTGGACCTATATCTACAATGTTGTAAGGATATCTTCAAATAACATTATCGATGAAGTGGATGGCTACGCATCTGCAGAGGAAACAAAGAAGCTAATCCAAGGTGGATATATGAATGGGAAGGCTTCAACAAAAAATAGCTTGATGCCTGATCATCTTGAGAATGGCTGTGGATTTCCACTCCTCAGATCAGAGGAATTATATGAAACAAAGGTGTTTTTTTTTTTTTTGGCCCCTCACTTTCTCATGTTTGTGATTCCTTTAAAACAATGATTTTTCTTCGATCTAACAAAACATACATTCTCTCCTGGCATTATCATGTTAGTGTCTTGTTATTCTTAACTCTCCTAGCATTGTCAAGTTATTGTCTTGTTTATTCTTTGCGCCCCATCCCATCAATTCATATATTAGGAGCCTGTGACTAACACAGGAAGGTGGAGCATTGACACCATAGACATCATTATGGTACAACTTCAACTGAGGATGTATTGGATCTAAGAGATATGAAATAGGAAGATTATAAATGTAGCAAAAACTGGTGGAAGTGACAACTCATGTCATATCCTTGTGGAAATATGACTAGGAAAACATCAGCCATTTGATTTGGTTTAGAAGGTACCATGTTCAATGTTAACAAACTTTTTCCATGGGTGTCTTTGTGTGCGTGCATATCTTACTTCTTCCTTTTTTGTGGGGGGTGTCGGAGTAAGAACTGTGGTGCTCTTTTATAACTGGCCACTCAGTGCTGGTTTGGACAATTGTTTGTTGTTCCTCTCAACAGTGTCGTTTAGTGAGTATTAAATCCTTTTACACTCAGAATCTTGTTGAGATTAACATGTGTTTCATAGTTTCCTTCATGACTTTATGTTATTAATCAACCCAGAAAGGTTTTTGCTTGATTATACATGTTGCAAATTATATAGGTATTTAGGACATTATTTGTGACAGCTAATCTTGAGCATGGGAATATCTTCTTCCCTATAAACCATGAATATATTTGTCTTTTGAAGCTTTTCCCAGTAACCATGAATGAGAGACTGTATTCATCTATGTGTGACTGGTGGATGGGTGGGTTGGGGGTGGGAGGGACTATTAGAATAATGTAGCCAAGAGACCTAATGTGGACATGTGGGGAAGGGATCGGGCTAGAGGTTTGTGAACCTACTGTAAGAAGAATAATGCCTGATTCATTAGCTACTGATCTGATGCAAATCTTTGGTAGCAAGGATTCTATTCTTCCATGTTAAAGTCAAGTTGCTACTGATAACTTATTTCCTATTACAGCCATCACTTGCATTAAAGATGAAACATTTCCTACGAAAAATCACAGACACTATTGATTTAAAGAAGTTATTGGCACCTTCAACCATTGCAGTGGTATGGATCATATACCAACTCCATCTCCCATCCCTCTCTCTGTAGTTTTGAAACTAATACTTTCTCTCTTTTCTAGATTCTGGGTTTTATAGTTGGCGTATACCCCCAAATTAGAAATGCAATGATTGGTGAAAGTGCTCCTCTTCGTGCGATTAATAGTTCAGTTGCTCTGCTGGGGTATATATAAGTGTCTTCATGTCCAGTTCTTTCATACACTTTATTAGATATTAAAAACCTTGAAGCTCTGTATGATAGTAACTCATTGCACTCTAACCAGTGATGGAGCAATTGCAACTCTGATACTGATAATGGGAGGAAACCTCAAGAAAGGTAAGTGTATAGGTTTCTTACTGTTTCATTGTCTCTCCAGTCACTTTGTGCACTCTGATTAGCCTTAGAGTACATTTCCTTTTCTGTAAGAACCCACTTCATGATGTCTTTCTAATACATTCTACAACTTGTTCATTCAGGTCTATGTCTGCAAATCCAGACTTCACAAATTGTTGGAGTCATAATCATCCGTTATATTGCTCTACCTATAATAGGCATAGGTGTCGTCAAAGTAGCAGTGCATCTTGGCCTTGTGCACTTGGATCCTTTATACCGGTTTGTTCTTCTAGTGCAGTATGCACTCCCACCAGCCTTGAACATAGGTAATGACCTTACTACACTACGAAATATATAACATAAATAAGCAATGTTGTAGAAGTTGGACATTTTGAACACACATGACTGAAAGAACCCAATTGCATTATTCCCTTCACACATTACCCTTCAAAGACAGAATCAAAACATAAAACACTATGCATGCATGACCCTACATACTCAACTACCTTAAGTGGTAGTCCATGAGTTGATTGTGTTGCTTTATTTAATGAGCCTGTAACCTATCACTACTAACAAGTTTTTCGAAGTGGATGGAAAAGGTCATTTCTTTTTCTCCAAAAAGTGCCATATAGATATTCTCACAAAAATCTGCTGAAGATCCCAAATGTATAGACAGATGTTCTGGCCTCAGTGTCACCACACCACAACTCATCAGATGCATTGGTGGAAAAAGCAGAGGGCAGGAAACAGGCATGCATAATCACTGAACAGAGTTCGAATTGATAATTAAAGCATCAGTAAATAAAATAAAAAATGAAATCAGTCTCTAGATAAGACACCAATATTCTGCAAACAAAGGAACATTGCATCTTGTCAAATGGGTTTGAAGTTCAAGGGAAAATACTTTAATGCATATTCTTGATACTCGCCATGAATGCTTAATGCATCTGGTATAACTTTTACAGGTATAATCACCCAGTTATTTGGTGCCGGTGAAAGTGAATGTGCCGTTATTCTTCTGTGGAGCTATGCATTTGCATCACTTTCACTTACCCTCTGGTCCACCTTTTTTATGTGGCTGGTGTCATGATCATATGGCCAACATTCATCTATGTGAAGCCCAGTCACTTGCGTGGATATGATGACCGTAGCATGGACTCTGCGCTGAAGACAAGAGATTTCATGGATGGAAAGGGTATTGTATAGAGGTGCTCTCTATAATGAAGGGCGGTTGCGGCAGTTCAAGACTACTGTAAGCACCAAGAGAGCTTCATGAAATTCATCATGGCTCTTACGATCAGCATAACAGTGCTGAGAAATTGGCTATGGAGCGATAGAAAGTTGTAGATTCATTAATTAGCTATATGCTGCGAGTATCATTTTCATTAGGGCCACAGGAATTTCACCATTTCCTAATACTTTCATGAAGTACATCGGAAATCTATTTTCATAACAGTAAAAAGATTGAAGACCGATTAATCCAGTAAAGTGGGTCCTCAATAGTGTTGACTTCTATCCACCAAACATAACAGACTTCATGTATGGAGAATTTAACTTTATTACCAGTAGGTATGAGTCAAGCCACCCCACTCAGGTAAATTGTTTTCATAAAGCAACTCTCTCTTCATGATTCCACATGTACACATCAGGCTAATTCCTTATGAACCAGAAACACATCGTGTGGGTTAAAGCTAAATCTCAGGCATTTCAGGAGAAGGGAGGATCTTGGTTTTTTTTTTCTCAGTCATCCTCACTTCTTTCTTAAAAAAGGGGAAAAAAAACAATTTCTTAGTTCTCCAGGTAGGAAATCCTTGGGGCGATTTTTTGATCTAAGGAACAAAAGATGGTCTACCCCCACTTGTTTATTCTATTAAACCTCCAACAAAACTCAAAAAGTGGACTTGCTGTTATTTTCCAGAAGACCTAACCCAGCATGCAAGAGAAAAGCAGTGTTATATTACATCACATTTTGACCACTTAAGCACAAATAAACATTCGAGGAAGAGAGCTCACTCTTAAGCAGAAAAGCACGACTTTCTTTGTGTGCTAGTGGAATCTCGAGCATTTTTTTGGGTGTTCTTGGTAAAAGGAAGCACATTTTTTCTTATTGGCAGAGGCCTCCTCGATTGATCATGTTGCGGCACCCTCTGTAACCAAGAGAGGTGTGCATTAGAGGGGAGATGGACAAAACAAATAAAAAAAGGATGATTTAAGTAGGCCAACTTCTTGAGCCACTGAGGATAACCTGACAAATTGATGAAAACTAGTTCTATGCCTATGCATTGCACGGAAAATTGTTAGATTTGAATTAATAAATTTTATAAGTAGTATACATGAGGGTAATATTTTTTATTATTTATGAAAATAGATTTTGAATAAAGACTTGAGTTTTTAGAAATGGAGAGATGTTTAATGAGAAAGAAAAGAGAGGAAAATTATATTAGCAAATTTTTATTAGTTTAAGAAGGGTGAGAGTGAGGTTGAGAGTTTTTTGAAAGTTTAGATATATTTTGGGAAAGTTTAATAGGAGAGAAAGTTGGAGAGAGAAAGTAGTAAGATAATTATTTAATTCATTTAAATTACTGATATTTCTATTTTTAAGGAGGGAGATGTTATTGAGAGAATAGGATTGTCCTGGTGTAGCCACGTGGCAGCACCAAGACTGAGTTATATTATATTAGTATAGACTAATTCTATGGCCGTGCATTGCACGGAAAATTGTTAGATTTGAATTAATAAATTTTATAAGTAGTATACATGAGGGTAATATTTTTTATCATTTATGAAAATTGATTTTGAATAAAGACGTGAGTTTTTAGAAATGGAGAGATGTTTAATGAGAAAGAAAAGAGAGGAAAATTATATTTGCAAGTTTTTATTAGTTTAAGAAGGGTGAGAGTGAGGTTGAGAGTTTTTTGAAAGTTTAGATATATTTTGGGAAAGTTTAATAGGAGAGAAAGTTGGAGAGAGAAAGTAGGAAGATAATTATTTAATTCATTTAAATTACCAGTATTTCTATTTTTAGGGAGGGAGATGTTATGAAGAGAATATGATTGTCCTGGTGCAGCCACGTGGTAGCACCAAGACTGAGTTATATTATATTAGTATATATTATAACCAGACATATGATATGTCCAAATCAACGATACCTCCAAGCCGACGCTTCGGACAACATGCGATTCGTGATAGGAATTAAGAGAAAGAAGGTCACCGGGAAAATGGAAAGATGTGGAGGAAGGAACTGATTAGCCTACCATCGTCGAGTTGCAAATAGAGGTGTCGCCGTACCGATTCAGACGAGACGGAAAACAAAAGCTGCTGCAATGTGATCAAATTGGAAGGCGACGTTGGAAAGAGGAAAGGAATCCACCAAAAGAAGGGGAGGCAAATTAGGAGGTTGTAGGGAGAGGGAACTTGTCAGGGATGGATGCATAAATTTTAGAGAGAATTAACTGACGGTCCATGGCAGGAATCTGACATTATTTTCAGATCTCTCACAGGTTTTCTCGCATCTTTCGGTTCCTATTTTATACACGATTTATTTTTAAGTCCCTACTGTTAACCTCTATTATCCTCTTCCGTTATCTCAAAAATGTGTAATCGTTATACCAAAAGTGTATAACTGTGTAAATACGTACTTTCATAGTTACATGTTGTAGCACCCCGAAAAATTTCGTAAATTAAAATTTTTGAATAAATAGAAATACATAATTTTAGTAATTATCCGAATGGTAGAACATACATACCACTATAGTATGTACAAGAACAAATCAAAAAATTTCATAAAAATTATAAATCAACCCCAAACATTATTCTTAAATATTCCACAAAGAAATTTGTGCAACGAAAAAATTTGATTGACCAAGTGTACGTCCCATTGTGACTAATTATTCAAATTAATAAACTAAGTCGGAAAACCGTTAACACGGAAATATATCACGATCATAAATTAAGCAATCATGTTGAAAAGACTTCCAACATCGTATATTTATGACCCATTATCAGAATTAGGCCAATGGATCACTTTTGGCCCAAGAACAAAATGGAGCAAGAAAAATATATAGAAATTCATGACCTTAATTGAGCTGAAATTAGAAGGAGGTAATTAGGGTAAATCCCAAGGCAATTAGACTTTCTTGGCAACCCAATTTCGTGGCTAACCATGGTGGGAGGTTTCCTAAAGCCTCACACACTCTATTGGAGTGAGAAATCATCAAATTATGAAAGGTGGAAGGCCAAAACTGCACCTTGCCTTTCCTTCACCCAATGAGACTTCTATAACACCCAAGATGTATATATATACGCCATGAAACCCTAGGGGATGAATTTACACATTGTTGGGGTCGTGAGAGGCTGTTCTTGAGCACAAGAAGAGGAGGAAATCCCCCCCAACTCGGAGCTTTCTTCCATGTTGCATTGCATCAACCTGTGCAGATAGCTCTTCTTAGAGTCGACCAAAGGTAGGCCAAACCCTAACCAAACCGTGCAAGACTTATACCCCTGGAAAGAGGGTCAATTCTAGTTCCTAATCCAACTGGTTTGCCTATTTTTCATTTAGTAGTTCAGGTGCAGTAAGCATTCTCCTCCAAGTGGTCTGAAAGAGGGCTTTCTGAAAAAACGTGACTTCTTCAACCCAAAAGGTAGGTGATCTCAGGACAAATCTTAATAAATCATATACCAATGTGTAGATCATCGAGTTTACTTTCATGTCCAAGTGATTTCATCGAATTTCATTAAGTATATCTCGAGTTTTAAGTGTTTTGCCAAAGTCGCGTATGTTAATCGTGTTTTATGTTCATGTGAATTTCTCGTGCATCTTAAGACCATTTTTAATGATTCCAAAACCATAGTTCTATCCTATTCCATGTTCCGAACAAGTTTCATGTCAACACTTTTGTCCCAAAAGCTCTAGATTAGATGTTATAAGCATTACATGGATCGAGCACATGTTTTCTACGTTTTCGGGTTAGAACCCAAAATGTAACGGGATCAGGCATCGCGTTTTGGCTTGCATGAATGTGATGCATGAGTTCGATGCATTCATCTAAATCACAACCATGACCTACGTCGTGATTTTGAGCGCAACCGTATGACACTGGCACCTCAAACTGTGCACTGCGTGGTTTTCAGCGCTGCATGAAAATGCGATGTGGACCCCCGTCGCGATTCAGCCGATTTTCCCGCTCAAAGATTTCACGCGATTTTTATATTACTATTTTAAACATGTTTCATGAATGCGATGGGGTATACCATCGCAATTCAATCGTAAAGGCGACGACATGGGCCGTCGCGATTTCAATCTTTACATGTTAGTGTTGTTCCAGCTGTGCACAGTGTTATTAAATGCGTCGACTGTGTCCAATGCGGATTCCAAGACCTACTCGAGACCAATTTTACATGGTATTGAGTTCATGATTTACATGTCTTGGTTCTGGTCATTTCATGAGGTTTGTTTAATGGCTTAAAAGCAATTAACTCATTAAAAGCTATAACTACATGAATGCTATTCTAATTGTTCGTTAATGACGTGACCATTCATGCAACTAGTGATTTGCTCTTTTCACTATTCTATCTTGCTATAATGATAATTGTTATATTAAAATATTGCAAACCATACGAGAAAAGTTTATTGCCAATTTTCTCTCTCTCTGTAGGCCGCCCCTAGAGAGAGATGCTCTGGGGTTTCTCTCTCCTTGCGTTTTTCTCTCTGTGCGGTTTCCCCCCTTAAAGGCCACCATGGCCGACCAGGGGGGGCTGGTCCCTACCCTCCTGATCTCCTCACGACCCCTCCCACCCCTCCTATTGCTGCTGGTTATTGGCCTGCCCTTGGTGCCCTAGGGCTAGGTGCGACCTGCTCAGCTGGGGCTGTGCTCGTTTCAACTGATGCTGCTGCTGCCATTCCTGGACCTGATGCTGGTGCGCACTGTGCTGGGCTTCCCCCAACTACTCCATTGGGTCCTGGTGTGCCCCCACCTGGAGTTATTCCTGCTGGGAGCGTCCTCTCTAGTGGCCCCCATGGACCTGCGACTGCTATTCAAGGCACAGGGTCGTCTTCTGCTAGTGTGTGGCCACCAATCTCGGGGCCAAGTGCGACCCCTCTTCCTGTGCTTGCTGGTCAAGCACCCTCACCTAACAAGGGGCGACCATCCTTTGCCCAGGTTTTATCATCTTCGCTTAAGCCACTAGTTATTCCCCTTAACATCCATCCCCCTTCTTACACGGATGCTGGAGAGCCTACTGCTTACTTTTCCTTGGAGGAGATCAACATCTCGTGCAAGCCTTTGCAGACTACTGTAATCGCAAGAACTCCCCAGGGCCGGCCCCCCTTTCAGGATATCTGATCACACTTGGCTCAGAGATTCAGATTTCAGCAGGAATTTATGATTAGTGCACTGGACAACAGACATCTACTCATCAGATTCCAAAGCAAAGAAGATTATCTCCAGGTTCTCTTGAAAGAATCCATGTTTGTGCAGGGCAGATTATTTAGATTCTTTCAGTGGACAATCGATTTTTGCCCAGATGAAGACTCCTCGATTGTTCCTGTTTGGTTGGAGCTCCCCCAGCTCCCAGCAAATTTCTTTAATGATTTTATGATCCACTCCATAGCGGGAGCATTGGGACGGTCCTGAAGGTTGACAGAAATACTCAGTACATGATAAGCACACAATCTGCTTGAGTGAATGTCCAGCTCGATGTCTCCAAGAAACTGCCTGATCGTATCTGGGTAGGCTATGGGGCTAAGGGCTTCTGGCAGGCTATACTCTATCCAAACCCACCTTTGTTCTGCCCTTCATGTAAACACCTTGGTCATCTTCCCTCAAATTGCAAGAAGGTTTCTGCTCAATCAAATCAGAGGTTTGATGGATCGAATTCAGGACAGTCTGGAGTTGCCCCTTCTAAACGGGGAGAGAAATCTGATGGCCATGCCCCCGGAAAGGTTGAGAAACAAATGTGGCATCCCATTGCCCCCAATGTAAAAGAATCTGAGTCACATGATCACAAGAATGCTGATATGTCTAAGCAAGATGCAACTCCTATTTCTGCACATCAAGAGCTCGGTGACCTGCCACCTCAAATCTCAGAACTGAGTTCTGAACCAGATCCATCTCTGTCTGATGCCAAAAAAGTGGCAGAGAATGCTAATCCTCATGAAGAACAGACGGTGGATGATTCTAGTGTAAGTCCTGGTGCTCAAAATCCACAAGTGCTAGCCAACAATGTTGCACAATGTGAGGCACAACCAATGTTTGATGATATGCCAAGTCAGAAATCTGAACTCGCGCCAGTGACTGCTGGGGCCATTAATGCTCATCCTTTTGACACAGAACCAACATCTGGTCAAGCCCACATCACTGCCACTTCTGATGGTGATTATGTCCATGCTAGCTCTGCCATGGTGCCCATTGGTAGTGCAGCAGTGGGTACCATTCCCGAAGGAATGCCGCCTCAACACACAGTTGCACAATCAACCCCCGGCTGTGCTAGTTCTGCAAATCAACCTCCTGTTGAAGCTGAAACGAGTGCCACCTTCCCGGTGGTTTCCACAAAATCTGAGGGGGATGAAAACATGTCAAAGCTTCATACCCCCCATGCTTTAAATTCTGCTGCCCCTGCTTGGAGTCCGGCTCCCTCTTGCCTCTTTGACGATTCGGAAAAGTTCACCAAATATCTGGAAGCTGCATCACCTGAAGCCACACCATCTTCACTTGAGGTAAAGAGCTCCACACCATCTATTACCCTCCCTGAAATGGCAGCCTCACCGACCCCGACAGCACCCTGGATGTCTTTTGCCGATGCCCTCCGCAAAAAGACCAAGAGAGGAGACACCCGCATGATGGCAAACAACCCCCCTCCTCCGTGTTTCACTGCTGCCACATCCTCAAGAGCAGCACCGGTTTTGTCATCCCAACCCCAAAAAGGAGAACACGGTGGCTACATAATCAACCTCCCTGTGATACACAACATCAGAAGCGCCACTGGCATCGAGGCGGGGGAAGTGGACCTGCTAACAATGCACAACAGCTGGGTAGGCCGAACCCGCAGCACGACAGTTCTCAACATGGATTCGGACGGGGAATACGAGGAGTTCTCGGACTGATGCATCATGTATTTTGGTTCCCCCCGTGTGTACTCTTGACCCCTCTGCGTAGGGAGTTGTAGCTTATGCCCCCGTTATCCATGTACCCCCCCTCCCCTTATCTTTGTACTTTATGCTTTCAGCTATATATAAACATCCGAAAACCCGATATTGACATTGGAGTTTGCTCCTCTGTCATATCCATTCAAAAAAAAATATTGCAAACCCATGAATAATTAAATGCATAGTTCATCTCATGCTAGCATGTTAATTGCTTTCCGCAAGTTTGACACCGATGGATTGTAGATTGAGACACGTGTTCACTACACACTTGCACTCATAGGCAGCCCTTTCTTGGGGGATTGGAAACTCACGGCCAGTCATTCCGTATCAACAGTCTAGTGACCTTTCTCTTAAGACCTCCGTAATTCTCCATACCTTATGGATTCCCTCATGGAGATCGAGTTGGTTGTACCATTGAAGTTCCATGGAGATAGCGTGCACTTCATTTCTCATCTTGTTCTCATGAGTGTGATTTATAATGTAGACTTAAGCCATTAATGTAAAGAGTGAACTAAAGTATAAATTGCGTCGTTATGCTGTCGAAATTATCTCTTGACTATTGTATCATGAAATCATGTTCACATTGTTGCCCAGCTAGCAAGCCCAGAGAGGGGGGGGTGAATGAGATTCTAAAAATTTGATTATCTAAACCTGTCCACAAAAATGTTCACACCATAGACACTTCGATGATTGTTAGTGTTAGTGAAAAGAAAACAACAAACACACAAAGCAAGCAATTACACTACACAAGATTTTATCCTGGTTCGGACCTCCTCTCCATAGGAGTCCTACGTCCAGTCCCTGAGCAACAACTCAGGATTCACTACCCAAGGGTACAGTCTCCCTCAAGGACACTTACACACCTAGCCGCAGCTGGTCTTCTCTTCACAACCCGAAGAGGAATACAACACCCTGGAACCCTCCAGGTCTTCCTTCAACACAAAGGGAACAAACACCCTGGAACCCCCCAGGTCGAACAAACACCCTGGAACCCCCCAGGTCTTCCTTCAACACGAAGGGAATTAACACACAAATGTGTTTAAGGGATGATACACCCCTGGACCAAGCTAATAGCACAATGCTTGATCCAAAGCGAAGACTGAGAGGAAAGGATCTACAAAGAAGAACACTCTCAGTACACAAAAGCTCTCTCAAGGTTCTATGCTAGACACAGAGAGCTAAGAGCTTGAATAATGTGAGTGAAGCTTCGCTCTTCAGATTCTCGCAGATTGTGTCGAGTAGGCTTCTCAAGATTTGTAAGATGTGTCTTCACGTAGGCACCAGTCTTCTATTTATATCTTCTTTGAAAAATGTAGCCGTTGAAGTAACCGTTGTCTCTATGTTCAGAGAACATTAGACTACATGGCTTTCCTTTGCAGTCAACGGTTCTTTACGTTCCATGCACGTAAGGAGAAAATATTTCTTGATATCCTCCAGCTTCTACTTTATCCAACGTTGTATAAAGTCGTGCTGTCAGAGACCTGCACACATTAAATGGTAAAACATAGATAGCTAAGCTATCTCTTGTTGTCAGTCAACGTTAGAGTGAGAATACATCACAATAGAAATTCCATTCTATCTTTCCAAAAAGATATTACATGCAGGAGCATAATAATAGAAGATATCTGGACATGCATCGTGCAGAGAAATGTACGGTTATATTTAATGCATGGATGAAAGAGAAATACGCGGGACGACTTTGACTTGTCAAGATATTTGAATATCAAGTCGTTATACTTCATGAAATCGTTGTGAGAATCACTTATGAAATCAATGTATGAGTGAATCGTTTGAGAACGAATCATTACAAGCAAATCGTTATAACCAAATCATTGTTTTATTTTATCGAATCGTTACACAGACCAACTTGTTGTTGTGACTTATCGAATCGTTATAGCAAGCAAATCGTTGTGTAACTTATTGAGTCGTTATAATGACCAAGTCGTTGTTGTAACTTGTCGAATTGATGTAAATACCAAATCGATGTGGAACATATCGAATCGTTGTGAGAGATAAATCGTTGTGAGACCAAGTCGTTGTTCTCACTTACCAAATCGATTGAAACCGAATCGATGTGAGAGCAAATCATTGTTCTTCACTTATCAAATCTATGTGAAACAAAATCGATGTGAGAGCAAATCGTTGTTCTCACTTATCAAATCAATGTGAAACAAAATTGATGTGAGAGAAAATTGTTATTCTCACTTATCAAATCGATGTAAAACAAAATCGATGTGAGAGCAAATCGATGCGTTCACTTAGCGAATCGTTCTGAGATCAACATCGATGCGATCACTTAGCGAATCGTTCTGAGATCGAAATCGATGCAATCACTTAGAGAATCGTTCTAAAAATGAACTCGATAGGGGTAAGGAAATTATTATGAAACCATGAAATCGATATGAGTGGAAATCGATATGACTTGCAATGAAATCGTTATAACATTTAGAGAAATCGATGTGAACTTAGAAAAATTGTATGGTCTGAACTTAAAATGCTTCAGGGTAAAAGTACTTACAGGTTTTGCTTGAGTTTTTTTGATTTATTTCCTGTACTTAAACTTCATAGAAGACTTGTTAGATTAAACTAGATTTGAGTTTTGTTAATCACCAAAATAGATATGTAATTTATCTGAATTACATGGGGATAAACTAATCATTACACATTACTTACTACTTGTTCTCATCATCATCATGAACATGACATTACACGTGCTTACATCTTGAAACTCTTATTGGCCATTAATGACTGTGGGTATCTATATTTAAAATTAAGTGAGATGCTGACCGGGCACGGCGAGTGTCCAAGGGCTCCAGTCTAGCCCCAATGATGGAGAGTCATAAATATACTGTTAACCATGGGGTATAATGATTAATAGTGTTGCATATGCGCTGGGAGTCGTGCGTGTTGAATGCTAGATACAATAACCACATACACGTGTCTTGGTGTGCATTTCAAGGTGGATCTTTTCTTGGTATACATTAGTGTCAACATGCCTGAATTGTAGCACCCTTGATTTTTAAAAGTCCAAATAAAAATAAAATTTTTATTTAAATAAATGAGATAAATAGATATAATTAGATTAAAGAGAGAGTAAATGGAATAAAAGGGAATTAAATCAATACCCATTAAGCTAAATTAGAAATGGGTTGTGTAAATAGCTCAAATACAAAATAATGGGCCTAGTTGTGAGGAGCCCGTCATGGGATGAGAAATAATTAATCCAAATTCATGTGTAATTAATTAATAAATAGAAAGGGGTTTAAGATAAATGCTAAATAGGTCAAATCTATCCTAAAAAGAGTCCTACACTTACCCTAAACCCTTACCCACAGAATTTAGCCTCTTTCCAATCCTATTAGGTAGATAAATAAGGGAATTAGGGAGATAAATAAGGAAAACTCAGATTTATATGGAAAGGAAGAGTTGTAAGGTGAATGGACTCTTGTAGCAAGACATAGACACCTCAATTAGGCCCTAGCAAACCCTAGTTTGTGTCTAGAGCCTTGGGAGATGAAGGGGAGGCGATTTGGACGAAGGAGCTTGGAGGAGAAGGCTAGAGCAATGAGCTTTCTTCTTCCTTTTTCGTCATATAACCCTAGTTTTCTCGTCAATGCAAAAAGGTAGGCAATCTCTCAATCTTAGACCGTGTAAAAATTACCATAGGTAGTCTTCATGATCCTCTTCAAAAGCCCTGCTCTTTTTCGTTCACCCACGAGAGCAACTTAAATGTTGCAAACCCTGTCATATCCATGCACCTTAACCCACTTGTTTTCTTTGAATCCTTGCATGTACTCGATTCCATGTCCTGAAATAATTCCCATAAATACTACTTGATGTTAGCTTTCAAACGCCCATATTTGCCCTAATTTTCATTTTGTATCCAAGGCGAATTAAATCGTTATTCTTGACTATGCATGTTTAGGTTAACAAAAAATAACCTAGTCAAAGCATGCTCTATACATGACTATTTTCTAATTAATCATAATCAGTGAAAGATCTTCATGTCTACTCTTGTTTAAACTTGGTTTCATACTTTTTGGATCACTGTGTGATTTTATATCAAATTTTGAATTGCTCTGTATCATGTGCACCCACTTGGAAAAAGGGCAAAACCCCTTTTCTGGGGATCGGGCCACTCCCTAAGATCGTGACGGCCCGATCCTCCGCAAGCTCAGAGGGGGTCGCGACACCATGACCTGTCGCGATGTGAACGTGATAGGTCGACTGGTCGCGACCTGCCCTCCGGTTCACCCCCAGTGCCGGTTTGACTGAATGCGACATGCATGGGTGTCGCGTTGGCCTTAACAAGACAACCGAGTGGACCGTGACCTGAACTCTGATCGTGCCAGACTCATGCGTCGCGACCTGATCACGATAGTACCGTACGTCGTGACCTGACTGTTGCATCCAGAACCCTAATTTACCATTATAACCCTACTATTAATGACATATAAGCCCTAATTAACTTCATTTAAGTACTGTCATGATTTAATTTCAACTTGATAAATGTAAATGGATATAATCTCCATGAAATTTATTAGTTTTAAAAGTATGTGCACAATCATATATGTTCTCATGATTTCTTACACATGCACACACTTAACCATCATGTTGCCATTTAAATTATTCAATAATGTTTCTGGTAATTTAGCAAAATAAATTACTAAATACTCTATTTTAATTAACTACACTTGTCTTCGTTTTCTCGTACGTTTTACACACCGTGACCGTTTTCCCTCGGCCTTCGAGTACTTGAGGCACGACAAACACTTGTTTTCTACACATTTCTCTTGACTTGGACCACCTGTAAGACCCTCGAATTTTGTCCTTATTATTTTATTGTGTGCAATTTTGTGCTTGTGTATGTATATGCATTATCATGTAAGTATTATATATACATTATTGTGTAAACACTATGTATGTGTGCATATACTCAAATATATTCGTTGTTAATTGCATGATGTGAATAGTGTGTATTATACCTACGTATTGCATACATGAACTTAGGGGAAATTAGGGTTTTGCATGGTTTTGGGTTCTGGCCGAAGGGTTAGTCGACGTCAACATTAATGGACGTTCACTTATTGTTAACGTCCATATCGGTGGACGTCTAATATTAAATAGACGGCCATATAGGTGGACGTCTATGTCCTGACAGACCAGTCTGCAGCAGCATGGTGTGCCATGCCTTTGATTGGAGATGCCAACCACCCCAACGGCTACCCCGACCTTCCCACCGACCCCTGCGTGGGTGAGGGGTCCTCCTCTCTAAAATGGCTCTTGTGGCAAACCCCCCCCCCCCTCCAGGAGCTCTCTTGGCTCTTTGTAAGGAGAAAAACAAAAAAAACCCTAGAACCTGTGAGAAAACTTGGAGTTTGGAGGCTTTGATCCGACGATCCAAGGCTCCATCAGGAGATCTACTTCGACAAGAAGGGAGACAACACATCTGGCTGCACATCCCCGGCCCTAGGTTGCAGAGGGGAGCATCACAGAAGCCGGAGTGGAGGCATCTTGGAGGCTTCTTGGGACTGCCCAAGGAGAGCTTCTCCGACCATTTTGATCCCTTTAGGAGTTTTTCCAAAGGAAAGTAACCATTGCACCTTGTCCATATATGTGTCTAAGAGGTTTCTATCATTTTTATGGATTTTCCTCGTGTCCTGGATCCCCTACATTCACCATTCTTTGAAGCTCGAACTGTGTTTTTGCACAGACCCGAACTTGACGGCAAGATCCCTCACCCTCAAGATCTTCCGTTGACGGCCAACGATATTGCCGTTTACTTTGTTGGACGACCAGACTATGCCGTTAAGTTCTTCTTGACAGAACGGTGAACTGTTCTGCCCTATATCTTTAATTTTCGGATTTCTACGTATGAGGATATAATGTAAATTTTATATGCTATGTAAAATAGATAATGTGATGTGTGTGAAAATTTCTGTATTTTTCTGTAGATGGCATAATTTATTAGAATTATTGGAAGGCATGTGTAGGAAAGAGATTATGCATGTTTAATTTTGTTCTCATGATTTCTGAGGAATTAAATGCTGTAGAATTTTATGAACCATGTTTATATGTATCAGTCCATGCCCTGCAAACTTGGGAATTTTTCCATATTCATGCGAATTTTTATAATTCCTACAATGAGAAATAGAATGCATGTGTAGACCTTGTGAAAATTTTAGTAAATCGTGTGATGGGAAATAAATTTGGAAAAAATTTCTTGTGCCAATATGTATGTGTGGTTCATGCCTGTGCATGATCAAATCTGAAATCCATGTTGTGACCTATGTTAGCTTAGTTTATGAATGGCATGAAACTGAATGTTTTAATTTCTATAAATGCATGTGAATTCAGAAAAATGTGAAAATTTGTATGTGTGTTCTTATACCCGAAAACAGCATGTGGTTAACTTTTCAGGAAAATTTGATAACAGTAGCCTACACTATGAGATTTCCATGTGAAAATGAGTTATAAATACATATACCATGATTAAGGTTAAATGAGGTGCGTTCCAATTAATCCATGAGAGCTACTAAATGCTTGATTTCTGTTATTAGTGGCATCATGCTAGGGAAGAGCAGAACCATGTGCATAAATAAGAAAGTGTGAATATCATATGTAAAACGTGTGCTAATCGGAATGTGTAATGTGTAAAATGCGCCGTGTGTGACACTGCTTCCATAGAGGGCTGTGGAACTGTATCATGGAAAGGTCCCCATGAGAAGGTTCAATGTGTTAAGATATCCTAAGTGCATTAGGATGAAATCCTGGCGGTGGACAAGTACCACTGGTTAGGGTGGAGACGTGTTCTCCCGGTCTGCGCAGTGCCAAAAGTCATCACTGTATTGCCTAGGTGATGTGCTATGTGTTATGTGTTATGTGATGTGTCCTTCTAGTGGTGGTTTGGACTATGTGTCACGGCAAAATAAAAATGTGAAATGTGAATGTGAATATGTGTAAGATGTGAAATGTGAATGTATATATGTGTAAAAGGTGAAATGTGAACATGTGTGCATGTGTAATGGGTGAAAAATGAACCATGTGAAATATGGGAATGTGTAACTATGTGAAGTGAATATGTTAGAGTGTGAGACGATAATTCATGCTATGATATTTCTAATTCCATGTCAAAACAGCAACCTTAATACATGTGAATTGATAGTTAGCATGTGCAGGAATGTGCAGAATCCCATGTAAATTGCTATCATGTTATAGTCAAATTGGAAGTGTAGTCTTCATGTGATTAAATGAGTAGAAAGCATGTGATAGGAAGTGCTATTTGAAACATCTTAAACCATGTACCATGTGTTTTGATTTTGTAGAAATACCATGATAGGTTGTCTCTTATTAATGTTCAAGCATGCTGTATGTTGCCTTGCAAATTGAAATAGTAGAACCTACTATGATGTATGCATGAATGATGTGTATGGAGTTACTTGCTGAGTCTTTTAGACTCACTCCTTGCTTCGGCGTACAGGTTTAGTTGGTGACACACTTTTGGAGGAGACCGTGGAGAGTGACTCCGAGCGTGGAGAGTAGCTTGTGGAGTTGACATTGTGTCCTTTTTGTTTCATAGTATGTAAATTGTAGCTTGTATTAGAGTTATCATTTTGTAATTATGGACAAATTATGTATTAAATGTAGAACTTTAATCTTGTGGACAATGTAGTTTGGTTTAATTTCAATTATGAAGGTTTCGTCTTTTGAATTGTTATTTGGATCATGTATGTTAAATGTGGATGATGAATGAAATGAAAGACATGGTTCTTTTACTTCCACTACTCTGTATTTATATTTGTGTATATCTCAATCATGTGATAGTGTTTGGGTAAATGTCCCACTGTGATAACCTTTACTATACCGACGGGGGTTGGTATAACCGTACTAGTATAATAAGGGTCGTCACATCACCTCTCCATCGGGAAGACTCCTGACTGGGCCAGGGACTCTTTGTCAAGGCCTCTGTAAGTCTTCTTAGCTTTGGTGCACCTCTTTAGCCGACGAGCTGGTTGTACCCTAAAACCCGTTACACCCTTAGGGATCAGTACGATCCATGGCCTTAGTGTGTTCTCTTCTTATCTTGTGATCATGCCGGACCATTTAGTCTATGTTCATAGCACGACTAGTGGGCGGTATTGACTTCTACCACACTGCCGGTACCCGACTTGGTGCTGTGCAACTGTTACTATCAGTGTTGACGTTGTTTTACGATACTGTCCCTATCTCGTCTACTATCTATATCCTCTCATCTATTCATGTTCTCTCTACACTCTCATCTGTTCGTCTATTACTCTCATCTTTTTTTGGTACTCTCTTGGCCATTCGTGTGATTGTCTAAGATAAAGAAATGACTAATGCCAGTGCAATAGGGCCCGATTTGATCCTGGGAGGAGCGCTCGAAAAGTGCCAGTGCCCATGGGAGTTAAAAAGATCAAGGATGTGTACGGCATGCATCCAGTGCCATTATACTATCTAGATTAATATATGACAATCAAAGTGCTATCAATACAAGTGCAAGCTAGTCAAGTGCTATACAAGTGCTATCGTTACATGCTATTATCGTTACAAGGCCATTTTGTTATCGTTCTCATTGTGCTATTTTCCTGTACTAGTGTCATCATTCTCTTGTTATCGTTACTTACTATACGTGGCTATTCTCTCCAGATATCCTGCCAATCAATACATTAATCATTTAAACCATGCTTGTGTTCATGAGATATTAAGTCCTACTGGGCGTTATTCGCTCATCCTGCTTTTTTATTTCATGTGTTCAGGTGAGTCTGATGGTGACCACACTTACGAGGATGGGAACAAAGATGATGTCCAAAAGTTACCTGTTTCAGAAACCATTTGCTTAATAGTTAGTTAGTATAGTTATGAGTTAGTGAGTCAGTTAGTCTTGATGTATTAGTTGAATTTGAATAAAGTACTCTGGGCCCTTGTTTTGGCTCTGATACGTTGATGTAATAAGTGATTGTAATGAAGGTTGGTGAATTATTAATGATATTGGAGTTTATTTGGTATTATTCCAATTATGCAATGGTTTGTTATTTATTTCTCGCTCTGTATTATTTAATAACTGTAATATCACTCCGATATTCAGCGTCGGGGCATTAAAGTTTTGTGGTATCAGAGCCTATGTTATTCTAAAGTATAGGATGATCTAGGTTTGACATGCCTTGACTTAAAGTCTAAATTCCATACCTATGTGAGATGGGTAGAACCAAGGGTAAATAAGATAAAAATAAACTCCCACACACACAAACTTATTGCAAACTCGTTATCTTACATTAAGAATTCTCTTTTTAAGGAACTTAAAACCACAACAATGGCAGCGGAGCGTGCACAACTCTGTGATATGCAGCACACCATTCAGCAACTCACACAGGCACTACTTCAAGCTGCTGGAGCTAATTACAATAATAACTGAGGAGCTGGAGAACTACACAGTAATTTCCGCAACTTGAACCCGCCTCGATTTTGTGGGACCACTGATCCCGATGAGGTAGAGAATTGGCTCAAGGAGATTGAGCATATCTTCTGCATTATGCAATGCGTGGATGGAGGTAAACTACTGCTAGCCAGTTTCCAACTTGAGCGGGACGCCCGTGCGTGGTGGGTGTCCGTTGAAGCTACACGGGCCGATGCACAATTCACTTGGGAAGAGTTCAAGGAGCACTTCAACTCCAAGTACTTTTCCAAAAGAGTCCGAGAAAGGAAGGCATCTGAATTTGCTGCATTGAAACGAAGGAACCTGACTGTTGCTGAGTATGAGGCTCAGTTCTCCCGATTGGCGCACTATGCCAATCATCTGGTAAGCACGGAGAGAATGAAGGCGAAGAGGTTTGTTAAAGGGCTCAGGCCCGCTTATATCACACAGTTGGCACCCATGGATATTCAGACCTATCCAGAGATGGTCAAAAAGGCACAGCTACTAGAGGATGCGACCGATCTCACTGATCGCATTAAGGGCAGAATGGTAAAAAAGGAACAGACTTCAGGAGCACCGAGCAGGCCTACTAACAGCAAGAAAAGGCCGTTAAGTATCCCTAATGGGCCAAGCCAGGAGCGGAAGCCCAAAGTACCCACCCCTACTACTCCGAACAAGAAACCGAGATGCAAGCACTGTGACAAGCTAGGTCACACGGCAGAAGAGTGCTGGAGGAAGGCAGGTGCATGCCTTCACTGTGGGAGCCAAGATCATAGGATTCCCAAATGTCCATTGTTGAAAGAGAACGAGAAGCGCCCTGCGGGATAGAGAAAGCCTGGCTGACTGCAGGCCTTACAAGAGGTGGATACCACCGAGGAGGGTGGAGTCGTTGAAGGTACTTCACCAGTTTTCTCTTAGTCAACTTTTGTTTTGTTTGATACTGGCGCAACACATTCTTTCATATCACAAGCATTCGCTGACACATTAAAGGAAAAACCTGCATCTATGGAATTTGAACTACCTGTCACTACCCCACTAGGAGAGAAGGCCCAATTGAATAAATATTTTCCATTAGCCGAAGTGAGGATTGGTGAACTCAATCTTAGAGCTGATTTGATCTATATGCCTAGGGAAGGCTACGATGTCATTCTGGGAGCCGATTGGCTATTCACGTATGGGGATATCGTGGATTGTAGAAGAGGGAAGATTACTTTTAGTGAATTCCCTAAGCTGACCTTCACGAGACGTAGACACAAGAAACACTTGTCTCTTATCTCTGCTATTAAGGCACAGAACATGATCAGAAAGGGTTGTGTGACATTTCTTGCCGTAATTGTGGTAGAAAAGAAGGCAACTAAGATATCAGACATCCATATAGTGCAAGAATATCCTGATGTGTTTCCCGATGAGCTGCCAGGCATTCCACCTGAAAGAGATGTAAATTTCTCAATTGATCTCATTCCTGGAGCTGCACCGGTATCACGCCAGTCCTACAGAATGTCCCCTGCTGAATTGAAAGAATTGAAGGAACAATTAATGGAACTGCTGGAAAAAGGATTTATCAGGCCAAGTAGTTCTCCTTGGGAGCACCAATGTTGTTCGTCAAGAAGAAGGACGGATCTATGAGGTTATGTATCGATTACAGGCAGTTGAACAATCTCACTATCAAGAACAAATACCCTCTACCTCATGTCGATGAATTATTTGATCAGATATCAGGAGTCAAGTATTTCTCTAAGATTGACCTTAGATTGGGATATCATCAGATGAAAATAAATGATGCAGATATTTACAAGACAGCTTTCAGGAGTAGGTACGGTCACTATGAATTTGTAGTCATGCCTTTTGGACTAACCAATGCTCCTGCAGTTTTTATGCAGTTAATGAACATCATCTATCGGCCATACCTCGACAAGTTCGTCGTGGTGTTTATAGATGACATTCTCATATACTCCAAGACCAAGGAAAGCATGAGGAGCATTTGAGGATCGCTCTACAGATCTTGCAGGACAACAAGCTCTACTCCAAATTGAGCAAGTGTGAATTCTGGCTCGAGGAGGTGTCATTCCTAGGCCATGTTATTTCCAAGGATGGTATCGCTGTCGATCCTTCCAAGGTAGAAGCTGTGCTCAATTGGGAAAGGCCGACTAATGTCACTGAGATCAGAAGCTTTCTTGGACTGGGTAGATACTACAGACGGTTCATAAAAGACTTCTCCAAGATAGCTGTACCTCTTACGCGCCTGACGCGGAAAGAGAATTAACGCTTATGTCTGGAGCAAGGAGTGCGAGAAGGGCTTTCAGACCCTGAAGCAATTATTAACATCTGCACCTATCCTCGCATTACCAGTCGAGAGCGAAGGATTCTTAGTCTACACTGATGCATCTTGAATCGGTCTAGGCTGCATGTTAATGCAGAATGAAAAGGTGATAGCTTATTCATCAAGGTAGTTGAAGCCACACGAAGTTAATTATCCTGTCCATGACTTATAACTAGCTGCAGTGGTTTTTGCACTCAAAATATGGAGGCATTATCTCTATGGTGAGCAATTTATTGTCTACTCCGACCACCAGAGCCTGAAGTACTTGTTCTCTCAGAAGGAGCTTAATATGAGACAAAGGAGATGGATGGAGTACTTGAAGGACTTTGATTTCAACATTCAATATCACCCAGGTAAAGGAAATGTAGTAGCCGATGCACTTAGCAGGAAGCCAGTAGCTTCAATATCATGTTTAGTCACGGGCGAGATGCAATTACTTGAGCAATTTGCCAGTCTAGATCTGAACATTGAGAAGAGAAGTGATAAGATATTAATGGCTAATCTTAGAGCTCAACTCGACATCCTTGTCGAGATCAGAGAGCAGTTGGCAAATGATCCATTCCTAGTCCGAGTCAGGGAGACCATAGTTGACAAGCCGGATTTCTCCATCGCTGAGGATGGAAGAATACTATTTCAAGCCAGGACATGCATGCCTGACAATGAGGAGCTGAAGAGAAAGCTAATGGATGAAGCCCACAAGACCAAATATACCATTCACTCAGGTGCAACCAAGATGTACCAGGACATGAAAAGGTCATTTTGGTGGCCAAACATGAAGCGTGAGGTGGCTGAGCATGCCGCGCACTACCTCACATGTCAGTAGGTAAAACAAGAACATCGTCGTTCTGCGGGTGTACTTAGACCCATGGACATATCCGAATGGAAGTGGGAAAGTATTGGCATGGATTTCATCATGGGTTTACCCCGAACTCGTGGTGGACTTGATGCTATCTGGGTCATTATGGACTGTTTAACTAAGTCCGCACATTTCTTGGCAATCAAGAGCACTTGGAGTGTGGATGTGTTAGCAGCATTATATGTAAAGGAAATTGTGAGATTACATGAAGTCCCCGTATCCATAGTCTCATATCGTGACCCTAGATTCACATCTAGATTCTGGAAGGGACTTCAGACTGCGTTGGGCACGAAACTCAATTTCAGCACTGCCTTCCACCCACTGACGGATGGACAGAGAGAAAGGACAAATCAAATAGTGGAAGACATGCTATGTGCCTGCACTATAGATTTTGATGGCTATTGGAATGAACAGTTGTCCCTAATAGAATTCGCCTAAGACAACAGCTATTAGGAGATCATTAAGATGGCACCATTTGAAGCGCTGTACGGAAGAAGTTGCAGATCACCGTTGTGTTGGAATGAGGTAGGAGAACAACAATGGCTGGGACCAGACATGGTGCAGAGAACTAGCAGGGATATACAGATTATCTGAGACAGGATTAAGGTAGCTTAGTCCAAGTAGAAGAGCTATGCAGATAAAAGAAGAAGAGACTTAGAATTTCAAACTAGAGAACATGTGATGCTCAAAGTATCCCCGACCTGAGGATTTCAACGGTTTAGGATGAAAGGCAAGCTAAGACCAAGATTCATAGGTCCATTTGAAGTATTGGATAGAGTTGGAGAGGTGGCGTACCGACTAGCACTACCTCCCCAGTTCTCCACCGTACATAATGTTTTCCATGTGTCAATGCTGAGGAAGTACATGTATGATCCGTCACACGTAATCAGCTATGATGACATTATTCTGAATAAAGTCATGACCTATGAAGAAAGACCAGTGAAGATCTTGGACAAGAAGATGCAACAGCTTTGGAATCGATCTATACCCATGGTCAAGATACTGTAGAGAAATCACGAAGATGAAGAGGCCACGTGGGAGCCCGAAGCATTAATGCGACATAATTATCCAGAATTATTCGGTAAGATACTCATCCTCTCATGATCATATGAATTTGGGGACCAAATTGTTTTAAGAGGGGGAGGATGTAGCACCCTTGATTTTTAAAAATCCAAATAAAAATAAAATTTTATTTAAATAAATGAGATAAATAGATTTAATTAGATTAAAGAGAGTGTAAATGGAATAAAAGGAAATTAAATAATTACCTATTAAGCTAAATTAGAAATGGGTTGTATAAATAGCTCAAATACAAAATAATGGGCCTAGTTGTGAGGAGCCCAACATGGGATGAGAAATAATTAATCCAAATTCGTGTGTAATTAATAAATAAATAGAAAGGGGTTTAAGATAAATGCTAAATAGGTCAAATCTATCCTAAAAAGAGTCCTACACTTACCCTAAACCTTTACCCACGGAATTTAGCCTCTTTCCAATCCTATTAGGTAGATAAATAAGGGAATTAGGGAGATAAATAAGGAAAACTCAGATTTATATGGAAAGGAAGAGTTGTAAGGTGAATGGACTCTTGTAGCAAGATATAGACACCTCAATTCGGCCCTAGCAAACCCTAGTTCGTGTCTAGAGCCTTGGGAGACAAAGGGGAGGCGATTTGGACGAAGGAGCTTGGAGGAGAATGCTGGAGCAAGGAGCTTTCTTCTTCCTTTTTCGTCATCAAACCCTAGTTTTCTTGTCAACACAAAAGGTAGGCAATCTCTCAAGCTTAAACCGTGTAAAAATTACCCTAAGTAGTCTTCATGATCCTCTTCAAAATCCCTCTTGTTCTGCTCTTTTTTGTTCACCCTTGAGAGTGAATTAAATGTTGCAAGCCCTGTCATATCCATGCACCTGAACCCACTTGTTTGCTTAGAATCCTTGCATGTACTCGATTCCATGTCCTGAAATAATTCCCATAAATATTATTTGATGTTAGCTTTCAAACGCTCCTATTTACCCTAATTTTTATCTTGTATCCATGGCGAATTAAATCGTTATTCTTGACTGCGCATGTTTAGGTTAACGAAAAATAACCTAGTCAAAACATGCTCTATACATGACTATTTTCTAATTAATTGTGATCAGTGAAAGATCTTCATGTCTACTCTCATTTAAATTTGGTTTCATGCTTTTTGGATCACTGTGTGATTTTATATCGAATTTTGAATTGCTCTGTATCATGTGCACCCACATGGAAAAAGGGAAAAACCCCTTTTCTGGGGCTCGGGCGACTCCCTGAGATCGCGACGGCCCGATCCACCGCGACCTCAGAGGGGGTTGTGACACCAGGACTCATCGCGATCTGAACGCGACAGGTCGACTGGTCGCGACATGCCCTCCGGTTCACCCTCAGCACCGGTTTGACTGAACGCGACATGCATGGACGTCACGATGGCCGTAACGTGACAGCCCAGTGGACCGCGACCTGAACTCTGATCGCGCCAGGCTCCTGTGTCGCGACCTGATCGCGATAGTACCTTGCCTCGCGACCTGACTATTGCGGCCAGAACCCTAATTTACCATTATAACTCTGCTATTAATGACATATAAGCCCTAATTAACTTCATTTAAGTACTGTCATGATTTAATTTCAACTTGATAAATGTAAATGGATATAATCTCCATGAAATTTATTAATTTTAAAAGTATGTGCACAATCATATATGTTCTCATGATTTCCTACACATGCACACACTTAACCATCATGTTGCCATTTAAATAATTCAATAATGTATCTTGTAACACCCAAAAAATTTAGTGATTTAAAAAACTTTGGAAATTGTAAGGCCCTCTAATTTCCGTCGCATTATTTGTATTTATGTGTGTATGTTTGTACTTGTGTATGTATGTACATATTTACGTACGCATTAATTAGTATAATTTCGTGTGCATGTGTTTGTATTAAGCATAAATAATGTATGTATTGCATGATGATAGTATGGATACAATACTATAGGTATATTGCATGTATATATGCATGGTATGCATAGTTTTCTGCATGATTTAGAGTTCTGGCCGAAGGCCACCTTGGCGTCAAGCCCAGGCCGTTTAGGTGGTGTCAGCGTCCAGACATGGACGCCAACACTCATCCTGGCGTCCAGCGATATGGACGCCAATTTCTCTGACCTGCATGCGCAGCAGAGCTGCAAGCTTCTGAAACAAGGTATGGCCACCATTGGGGGGATGTCCCCCAACGGCTCTGAGGGTGTCCCATCACCCTAGTGAGTGGGAGAGAGACCCTCCTTAATCCTGAACCCGAATTGGCCTCTCCCACTCTTCCGTTCACCCTTGTAAGAGGAGAAAAACCCTAGGAGGAAAACTGTGAGAAAACCCCATCTTAGCACCCTCAAATCCGACCCCTTTGGAGCTTGATCTGGAGATCTACTGTGACAAGGAGGAAGCTGGATCAAAGGAGAAGGCTTCCCCATCGACCCCTTGCTGTGGAGCTTATCCAAGAACCCGGAGGAAGTGATCTTTGGAGGGAGTTCTGCAACTTCTTGGGACTACCCAAGGAGGTCTTCACCGAGCCCTAGATCCCTTGGAGGAATTTTATAAAGGCAAGTGACCTATCCATAGTGTTCCCTTATGAGTCTAGGTAGTTTGTATGATTTTTATGAAATTTTCCTCGAGTCCTAGACCCTCCAATTCACCCAAGATTCAGAGCTCGGGTCTGTGTTTCTGCACAGACCTGGTTCGACGGCAAGGTCCCTGGACGCCCAGATCATGCTTGGCGTCCATCGACCATGCCGCTGACCCTGAGTCAGCGGCCAGAGATCGCCGCCAAGTTCTTCTGGACAGAACAGTGAGCTGTTCTGTCCCTCTTATACTTTAACTTCGGTATGATTTCCGTGATGAGGATATATGGTAAACCTTATACTCTAAGTATTTTGTAAATTGTGGTGTGAGAATGAATGTGGGGTGTGATGGTGAATGTGGAAATGGTATTCCTTAAACTTGTGAACATGGATTGTTGATTCTTGCAAATTTCGTTTTCATGATTAGAATTGTATGAAGGCCTTGGTTTTGGTCTGATCATGAAAGTCAGTGGGTCAGTATATGTGTTTTGCAAATTTAGTAAATTATCCATGCTAGTGTAACGTGCTAATAAATCCGATTCGGTAGAATGAAATGAAAGCATGCAAGAATGGTTTGTAGTGACCAATCCATAGATGTATGAATTAGGGTAATGTTGTATTCTAAATTCATGCATATGTTAGTAACTTATGTTTAAAACAGTAAGTGGCAAGTTACAAGATGTGTTAAATCCCATGTTAAATTAAATTGTGAATGGCATGCTAATTAGGTGTTTTATTTACTATAAATTCCATGAAGCTCATAAAAATCTGAAAAATTGAGGGTATCATAATGAACCCAAAAACAGCATGTGGTTAAAATTTAGGGTCATTTGTATCAGTAAATAAAAAGTTATGTGTTTTCATGTGAAATGTGATAATTCATGCATATGATCGTAATGTGATTAGTTATGGTTTAAAACCAACATGATTAGTGTGTTTACTGTGTGTTAAACTCTTGAAATTCTGTAGTACCATGTTAAGAAAAATAGTGATATTCATGTGAGTGAGAAAGTGAATGTGATGAAAGTGTAAAGTGTAAAACCATGTGTAAAACGGTAAATGTGTAAATGTGTAACTGTGCCAATGTGACATTGCTTCCGTAGAGGGCAGTGGAGCTGTATCAGGGAAAAGTTCCCCTGAGAAAGTTCATTGTGTTAAGTGACCCTAAGGGCATTAGGGGGAAATCCTGGAGGTGGACAAGTACCACTGGTTAGGGTGGAGACTTGTTCTCCCGGTCTGCGCAGTCCAAGAGTCGCCATTGGAATGCCTAGATGGCGTCTATGTGTAATGTGATGTGTATATGTCCTTCTTTGGTGGTTTGGACTATGTGTCACGGCACCTAAAATGTGTAATGTGAAATGTGTAATGTGTATGTGTCCATGTGTAAATGTGTAAGTGACATGTGAATGTGTATGTGTAAAGTGAACCATGTGAAAGAGAAAACTTGTGTAAATAAAAATGTGAAACTAAAGATGTGAAAATGTGTTATTGAAAACCATGTGAGGCAAATCTGAAATCATGTGAAATCAGTGAATTTATGTTGTCATCGTCATATTATTATGTGCAAAGATGTTTAGAATCCATGTTAGGGATAATTGGTGAAAACGGGCAAAAGATAGCATGATTGTTTGATCACATGACATGTTTTATGCATTATTGTAGCTCTCATGCATAGGTTTTCAGCCATGAAACCATATGAAATCAGCAACCTAAAGCATGTGAAAAGGTTCATGTATGTGTTTAAAAATGTGTAAAATCCATGCTAGTTGTGTTTCCCTTCCATGTATGTAAAAGTTCATGTTGATAGCTCTCATGTTTTGATTCTTTAAAGATTAAAGTTTCATGAGTAAATTGAATGGAGACCATGTGATAGATGAATTTTATTTTAGAAATCTGAAAGCATGAGTTATGTATAAAATTGTAGAACTTTCATGATAGGTTGAAAACTTGAATTGACTAACATGCTATGTGTGGCTAATTGTAATGTGCATGTAGAAACCATTAGGACTTATAAGTGTATATCATGAGTAGTGTTGCTTGCTGAGTCCTTGGACTCACTCCTTGCTTCGGCGTACAGGTATAGTTGGTGACACAGTACCTTTGGAGGAGGCAGCGGAGACGGACTCCGAGCGCGGAGACTAACCAGTTGGAGTTTCTTTGAGATTGTGTATTTCACAGTATGTAATTTTGAACATTGTACTAGAAGTATCATGAGAATGATGTATAAGTGTGGACATTTGTATTTAATTTCAGCAATTTAAATCATGTGGATTTTTAGTTCTTTTATGTTAATTGCGAACTGCATGTATGTTTAATGTGGATGATGAATGAATGAAGACATTGGCCTTTTACTTCCGCTACTCTGTTGTATATTCGCGTGTATCTCAGCTGTTTGTATCGTTTGGGTAAATGTCCCACTGTGAGGACTCTCGCTATACCGACGTGGGTCGGTATGACCGTACCGGTGTAACGAGGACCGTCATAGAGATAAAGGAGGATAAATTAAATAAACATATTAGAGAGACTTCCAACACCATGTATTAATGACCCATTAATAAGATTGGGCCAATAGAGCACATTTGGCCCGAGGATATAAATAAACTAGGACAGAAAATTTCCCAGAAATTCGTGTATGTAATTGTGCCATAATTGGAGAGGGCAAGTTAGGGTTAAAATTAAGGTAACTAGTCATGCAAGGTAAGCCAAAACCGAATCCAACCCCAATTGGTGGTTTCCTAAACCGTTGCTACCTCTTTTGGGTGAGAGAATCCGAGATTTTGTGGAATGTGGGAAACAGAACCCGTAGCCCCTTTCCTAGTCCCGTTAGGACTCTTAACTACACCCTAAAACTATAAGAACTCATCCCTAAACTCTTGGGGAAGGTTTATCAACAAGTTGGGGTCGAGAGTAGCAAGTTTGGAGCGCTGGGGAAGTGGTGAACGGCTGGGAAAAATCGTAGTCTTCCTCAACTTCTCTCTGCATCAACCCAGAAATCTGCAGAGAGTTCCTAGCATTCAAAGGTAGGTGTTCTTGGGCCAAGATTAAAGAAAACCAACACCATCATGTAGATGTTCGAGTCTAAGATCATTTGCACTTGGTTTGACTAAATTTCGTGGAGTATACATTGCGTATTCGTAGTTTTCCCTAAGTCGTGCCTAGTTAGGGCTTTTCCCATTCTTCTTATTATGCATGTGATTCGAGACCGAATTTGACTAAACTTCCTTCATGAAAGTTCTTCTATATCTAGTCACTATCATCTTTTATGTTGGATGTTTTGCCGAAAAGCCTTTTATTAGAGAGTTATAGGCATGTTAAGAGAGTCGCTGCATGATACAACAATTTCGTGCCGCACTTAGATTTATGTTCTTCATATGTTTTCTCAGGATTCGACACCTAATTTGATAAAACTCCCAACATCAAAGTTCTTCTACTAGTTTTCCACATCATCTTTTGTGTTGGACGTTTTGTCTAAATGTCATTTTTTAGAGAGTTATAAGCAGGGTAAGTAAACCACTGCATGAGATGTGTTTTCGGGTTACACTTGACCTATGGGTTTTGTTCTGGAAGAGCCTCTAGTGTCGACACTACTTGAGTTAGTGTCAACACACTGTCCCAAAACAGTCCAAAAGGTGTTCTGGGAAGGCCTCTAGTGTCGACACTACTTGAGCTAGTGTCGACACACTGTCCCCGATTGTCTAGAAGGTTGTTCTGGGAGCTGTCTCTAGTGTCGACACTACCTGAACTAGTGTCGACACTACTTGACCTTTTTGCCTTGTATTTGAAGCACTGTGTCGACACTACCTGAACTAGTGTCGACACTACTTGACCAGTTTTGCATTATTTTGTCTTGTGTCTGAAGCCTTGTGTCGACACCAGTAAGGGGTGTGTCGACACTACCCTTATAAAAAAATTACATAATTTGGGTCTGATCATTTCATGATGTCTACTAGCATGTGCATGATGTTATGGGGTATGCATGGACCTAAAATAAATCAACCCATTGAAAAATAGTAATGATATGAATACGATTCTAATGTGTAATTGTGATTGATCTTATGTCCATTGGATTATCTTGTGATCTTGCTTATTGTCAATTGATAAGATAAGAATATGATATGAATGTGGGGATGAATACATGTTGGTATGGACTTGCTAGTGGAGTTAATGTCATAATTTGCATATGAGTTTCAATAGTTTCATGTTTCCCGGTGCTCAAATAATCATTTGTCAATTCCATATATGATATGAAAGATCCGTAACTCGCCACTTACATACTTGCATGAATAGGCACCCCTTTCTTGGGGAATTGAGAGCACATGTTCTGTATATGATCTGTCTTTAGAAACATCCTCATGTCAAGACATTAATGGATTATGAAACATAAGATACGTCGTTATCCTGCCTTGTTCCCTTGAGCTATTTGTCATACCTTGACTCTATGAATGATCATGTTTCTTTTACTACGAGCTTGTTATTGAAACTCTGTGGCCATAATATGAATCTGTTTGTTCGGCACAACGGGGGACTCCGGTCTAAATTTGAACCAATGCCTATGCAATAAGGGCCCTGTCTGGTCCTGGGGAGGAGCACCCCAATGTACTTTTTAACCGCGGGAGTATTGATTTGTGGTGCGTGGCATGGCACTGATACGATATGCAAGATTTGTGTGAATGTGCCTTTGTTTGATATGATAAGTCTGATGTGATCTGATATGATACGTCTGATCATGTGAACGCATGATATCTGTCTGAATATGGCCAATCTCTTCTGATACGATTCTATTCTTGAAATATCTGTCCACTGTATATATGCATCTCGACTATTGATCTGAAATGATATCCGTTCTACTTTGCTATTCGATCTGTTAGTATTGCATGCATTGTCATCATGTTCATATCTTGCCTTTTAAAAATGTTAATCATGTATACTAGTGCCCGCACCATATTGAGATGTAAATCCTACTGAGCTAGTTCGCTCACCCTATCATCCTACCCTTTTTCAGGAAGTGATGAAGAACCAGTGGAGTCCGATGGGGCAGGGCAAGAGTGATGAGCACCCTCCATATGAGTCGATGATAGTTTAGAAATAGAAAATTGAGTAGTCTATGTAATAGTTAACTTTCCGGGAAGTTTTATTTGAATTATGGACCTTTAGTTGGTTCTTTCTTATGTAAGGTTGTATCTAGTTGAATGGAATGAAATAAATTATACTTTTGGGTGATCATAATATAGTCTCAAATGTGTTATTATATTCAATTGTGACTCTGCGTTACTCAACTATGATACGCCTGTTTGTATCATTCACGTCCCCCAGTATTTATTCCGCTGCTAAATATCGGGGCGTGACAGTTGGTATCAGAGCCTTAAACTTTAGGGTCCAAGAACGGAAAGCAGCCGAATTTGCAGCTTTGAAGCAGAGAGGACTCAATGTGGCTGAGTATGAGGCCCAATTCTCTCGTCTGTCCCGATATGTTGTTCACTTAATTAGGACAGAAAGGATGAAGGCGAAACGCTTTCTGAATGGCTTGAGGCCCCAGTTCATCACTCAACTGGCGCCAATGGACATTCAAACCTATGCTGACATGGTAAAGAAGGCTCAATTACTGGAAGATGCCATGGAGACTGCTGAAAGAATTATGGGAAGACCCGTAAAAAGGGAGCAAGTGTCATCCACAGGAAGGTATCAGCCGACCATTGGGAAGAAAAGGCCAGTGGCGGAGTAAATGAACCAGCTGATAAAAAGCCAAAGGAGTTAGGTAAGCATATAGTGGTGACAACGGGAGAAAGGTGCAAACACTGTGACAAAGCTAGTCACCGGTCTGAACAATGCTGGAGAGCGCAAGGGAGATGCCTGTGCTGTGGTAGTCGTGACCATAAGATCTCGGACTACCCAATACTGAAAGAACAAGCTCCTCGGGACAAGCGTCCGAATGGACAGAAGAGGCAAGGCCGATTGCAAGCTATCCAGGAACCGGAAGCTGCTGAAGAAGGAGGTATCGTGGAAGGTACACTCACTATTCTTTCCCAACCCGCATATGTTCTCTTTGATACGGGAGCTACGCATTCCTTTATATCTCAAACATTTGTTGATACCCTACCTATGAAACCCGTCCCAATGAAATCCGGAATAGTTGTGTCAACCCCGATTGGTCCTGGCACCAATCTTACAAACCATATACCCTCTAGTGAAGTGTTGATTGAAACTCAGAACCTACCAGCAAATTTAATATGTATGGATATGGAGGGGTATGATGTGATACTGGGAGCAGACTGGTTGTCTGAACATGGGGCTAGTATCAACTACAGGAGAAGTCGGGTAACCTTTAGCCATTACCCAAAACTATTGTTCACAGGGGATAGAAACCGCAGGAGAGTGTCACTTATTTCTGCACTACAAGCCAAAAGGATGATGAGGAAAGGTTGTATGGCCTTTCTTGCTGCTGTTGTTATCACGAAGAAGGAGGTCAAAGTTGAGGACATCTATGTTGTCAGCGAATACGCTGATGTTTTTCTTGAAGACTTGCCAGGGATTCCTCCTGAGCGAGAAGTCGATTTTACCATCGAGTTGGTCCCTGGAGCAGCACCAGTATCTAGGGCACCATATAGAATGTCCCCCGCAGAACTGAAGGAATTAAAAGAGCAACTGATGGAACTGTTAGAGAAGGGTTTCATCCGACCAAGCACATCGCCATGGGGTGCACCCGTCCTCTTCGTCAAGAAGAAAGATGGGTCGATGAGGCTATGTATAGATTACAAACAACTAAATCAGTTAACTATCAAGAACAAATACCCTTTGCCAAGGATTGATGAGTTGTTTGACCAATTATCTGGAGCTAGATGCTTCTCTAAAATAGATCTCAGATCCGGTTATCACCAATTGAGGATCAAAGGAGAAGACATTCATAAGACAGCCTTCCGAAGCAGGTATGGGCATTATGAATTCATTGTTATGCCTTTTGGACTAACGAATGCCCCTACAGTTTTCATGCAGTTGATGAATAGCATTTATCGCCCATATCTCGATAAATTTGTGGTGGTATTCATCGATGATATATTGATCTATTCCAAGATGAAGGAAGAGCATGAGGAGCATTTGAGGATCTCATTACAGATTTTAAGGGAGAATAAATTATATACCAAGCTAAGCAAATGTGAATTTTGGCTTGAGGAGGTATCCTTTTTAGGACATGTGGTAACCAAGGATGGTATCGCTATTGATCCATCAATGGCAGGATATTATCGAAGGTTTATAAAGGATTTCTCAAAGATTACAGTGCCATTAACCAAGCTGACCCGGAAGGAAAGCCTGTTTGTGTGGACCGATGAATGTGAAGAGAGTTTTAACAACTTGAAGAAGTGTCTGACTACTGCTCCTGTCCTCGCCTTACCCACTGAAGAGGAAGGATTTGAAATTTATTCAGATGCTTCTAGAACAGGTCTGGGATGCGTCTTAATGCAACAAGGGAAAGTAATAGAATATGCCTCAAGACAGTTGAAGATCCACGAAGTGAACTACCCGGTTCACGACCTAGAGTTAGCAGCTGTAGTATTCGCCTTGAAAATTTGGAGGCATTATATCTATGGTGAGCAATTTAAGGTCTTTTCTGACCACAAGAGTTTGAAATACTTGTTCTCACAAAAGGAGCTTAACATGAGACAAAGAAGGTGGTTAGAGTACCTTAAGGACTTTGACTTTTCCATTCAGTATCACCCTAGGAAAGCCAATGTAGTGGCAGACGCTCTAAGTAGACAACTAGGAGCTATGCTAGCTAGTATGATGCTGAGCGAATGGAAGTTACTAGAGCAATTTGCAAGTTTGAACTTAGACATGGGAAAGAAGGAGAAACAAGTAATGATTTCCAAACTCCAAATACAATCTGATCTGCTGACAGAAATCAAGGAGAAACAGAGAGAGGATCCATTCTTAGTTGAGATCAGGGAGAAGCTAGAACAAAGACCTGACTTCACACTATCAGCTGAGGGAAGATTACTATTCCGAGGTAGAACATGTGTCCCTGATCATGGAGAGCTCAAGAAGAGGTTATTAAATGAAGCTCACCAGTCCAAGTACATGATTTATCCTGGAGCAACAAAGATGTACCAAGACTTGAAAAGGTCGTACTGGTGGCCAAACATGAAGAGGGATGTGGCCGATCATGTGTCATACTGTTTAACATGCATGAAAGTCAAGGCTGAGCATTTCCGTACAGTGGGTGGACTGCTACCACTAGAAATCCCAGAATGGAAGTGGGATAGCATCGATATGGACTTTATCATGGGATTGCCCAAGACTAGAGGTGGTATGGATGCAATTTGGGTAATAGTTGACCGATTGACTAAATCAGCTCACTTCTTGCCGATTAAGAGTACATGGTCAGTGGATGTATTGGCTGCAATATATGTTAAGGAAGTAGTTAGACTGCATGGGGTTCCATCTAGCATAATATTAGATCGGGACCCTAGATTTACTTCACATTTCTGGAAGGGTTTACAAGCAGTAATGGGTACTAAACTAAGCTTTAGTACTGCCTTTCATCCTTAGACTGATGGACAAACCGAAAGGACCAATCAAATTGTGGAAGATATGCTTCGTACTCTGGTGCTAGATTTTAGAGGGTGATGGGATGATCACATGTACCTGATGGAATTTGCATATAACAACAGCTATCAGGCAAGTATCAAGATGGCTCCATTCGAAGCCTTATATGGCAGGAGTTGCAGATCACCCCTTCGTTGGGAAGAAGTTGGGGAGAACCAATGGATTGGACCCAACTTAATTGAGGCGACTGTCAAAAATGTTCAGATTGTCAGGGAACGTCTGAAGATAGCACAATCCCGGCAGAAGAGTTATGCAGACAAAAGAAGAAGAGAACTAGAATTTCAGGTTGGCGAACATGTTTTCTTGAAGGTCTCACCTTCAATGGGAATACAAAGATTTGAGATCAAAGGAAAACTAAGTCCCAGATTCATAGGGCCATTTGAAATTCTAGAAAGGATTGGTCAGGTGGCGTATAGACTTGCACTACCTCCGCAACTGGCGAACGTGCATAATGTGTTCCACATATCCATGCTGAGGAAGTATTTATTCAATGCCGACCATGTAATCAACCATGAAGACTTGGAGATTCGGGAGGACCTGACTTATGAAGAGAAGCCGATCAAACTGTTGGATCGGAAGATTGAACGACTCATGAATCGTACCATACCTATGGTCAAGGTCCAATGGAGTCGGGAGGGAGTTACCAATGCTACCTGGGAAACAGAGGAAAGAATGAAGAAAAACCACCCAGAACTATTCTATGGGACGAACTACACCATTACGTGTAAATTTGGGGACCAAATTTTTTAAGTGGGGGAGGATGTAACACCCCGAAAATTTAGTGATTTAAAAAACTTTGGAAATAAAGGAGGATAAATTAAATAAACATATTAGAGAGACTTCCAACACCATGTATTAATGACCCATTAACAAGATTGGGCCAATAGAACACATTTGGCCCGAGGATATAAATAAAATAGGACAAGATTTTTCCCAGAAATTCGTGTATGTAATTGTGCCATAATTGGAGAGGGCAAGTTAGGGTTAAAATTAAGGTAACTAGTCATGCAAGGAAAGCCAAAATCGAACCCAACCCCAATTGGTGGTTTCCTAAACCATTGCTACCTCTTTTGGGTGAGAGAATCCCAGATTTTGTGGAAAGTAGGAAACAGAACTTGTAGCCCCTTTCCTAGTCCTGTTAGGACTCTTAACTACACCCTAAAACTATAAGAACTCGTCCCTAAACTCTTGGGGAAGGTTTAGCAACAAGTTGGGGTCGAGAGTAGCAAGTTTGGAGTGCTGGGGAAGTGGAGAACGGCTGGGGAAAATCGTAGTCTTCCTCAACTTCGCTCTGCATCAACCCAGAAATCTTCAGAGAGTTCCTAGCATTCAAAGGTAGGTGTTCTCGGGCCAAGATTAAGGAAAACCAACACCATCATGTAGATGTTCGAGTCTAGGATCATTTGCACTTGGTTTGACTCAATTTCGTGGAGTATACATTGCGTATTCGTAGTTTTCCCTAAGTCGTGCCTAGTTAGGGCTTTTCCAATTCTTCTTATTATGCATGTGATTCGAGACCGAATTTGACTAAACTTCCTTCATGAAAGTTCTTCTACATGTAGTCACGATCATCTTTTATGTTGGACATTTTGTCAAAAAGCCTTTCGTTAGAGAGTTATAAGCATGGTAAGAGAGTCACTGCATGATACAGCAATTTCGGGCTGCACTTAGCTTTATGTTCTTCATATGTTTTCTCGGGATTTGAGACCGAATTTGATCAAATCCCTACACCAAAGTTCTTCTACTTGTTGTCCACATCATCTTTTGTGTTGGACTTTTTGTCTAAATGTCATTTGTTAGAGAGTTATAAGCGGGGTAAGTAAACCGCTGCATGAAATGTGTTTTCGGGTTACACTTGACCTATGGGTTTTGTTCTGGGAGAGCCTCTAGTGTCGACACTACTTGAGCTAGTGTCGACACACTGTCCCAAAACAGCCCAAAAGGTGTTCTGGGAAGGCCTCTAGTGTCGACACTACTTGAGCTAGTGTTGACACACTGTCCCAGATTGTCCAGAAGGTTGTTCTGGGAGCTGTCTCTAGTGTCGACACTACCTGAACTAGTGTCGACACTACTTGACCTTTTTGCCTTGTATTTGAAGCACTGTGTTGACACTACCTGAACTAGTGTCGACACTACTTGACCAGTTTTGCATTATTTTGTCTTGTGTCTGAAGCCTTGTGTCGACACCAGTAAGGGGTGTGTCGACACTACCCTTACAAAAAAATTACATAATTTGGGACTGATCATTTCATGATGTCTACTAGCATGTGCATGATGTTATAGGGTATGCATGGACCTAAAATAAATCAACCCATTGAAAAATAGTAATGATATGAATACGATTCTAATGTGTAATTGTGATTGATCTTATGTCCATTGGATTATCTTGTGATCTTGCTTATTGTCAATTGATAAGATAAGAATATGATATGAATGTGGGGATGAATACATGTTGGTATGGACTTGCTAGTGGAGTTAATGTCATAATTTGCATATGAGTTTTAATAGTTTCATGTTTCTCGGTGCTCAAATAATCATTTGTCAATTGCATACATGATAGGAAAGATCCGTAACTCGTCACTTACATACTTGCATGAATAGGCACACCCTTCTTGGGGAAATTGAGAGCACATGTTCTGTATATGATCTGTCTTTAGAAACATCCTCATGTCAAGACATTAATGGATTATGAAACATAAGTTACGTCGTTATCATGCCTTGTTCCCTTGAGCTATTTGTCATACCTTGACTCTATGAATGATCATGTTTCTTTTACTACGAGCTTGTTATTGAAACTCTGTGGCCATAATATGAATCTGTTTGTTCGGCACAACGTGGGACTCTGGTCTAAATTTGAACCAATGCCTGTGCAATAAGGGCCCTGTCTGGTCCTGGGGAGGAGCACCCCAACGTACTTTTTAACCACGGGAGTATTGACTTGTGGTGCGTGGCATGGCACTGATACGATATGCAAGATTTGTGTGAATGTGCCTTTTTCTGATATGATAAGTCTGATGTGATATGATATGATAAGATTTGATATGATACGTCTGATCATGTGAACGCATGATATCTGTCTGAATATGGCCAATCTCTTCTGATACGATTCTATTCTTGAAATATCTGTCCACTGTATATATGCATCTCGACTTTTGATCTGAAATGATATCCATTCTACTTTGCTATTCGATCTGTTAGTATTGCATGCATTGTCATCATGTTCATATCTTGCCTTTTAAAAATGTTAATCATGTATACTAGTGCCCGCACCATATTGAGATGTAAATCCTACTGAGCTAGTTCGCTCACCCTATCATCCTACCCTTTATCAGGAAGTGATGAAGAACCAGTGGAGTCCGATGGGGCAGGGCAAGAGTGATGAGCACCCTCCATATGAGTCGATGATAGTTTAGAAATAGACAATTGAGTAGTCTATGTAATAGTTAACATTTCTGGAAGTTTTATTTGAATTATGGACCTTTAGTTGGTTCTTTCTTATGTAAGGTTGTATCTAGTTGAATGGAATGAAATAAAGTATACTTTTGGGTGATCATAATATAGTCTCAAATGTGTTATTATATTCAATTGTGACTCTGCGTTACTCAACTGTGATACGCCTGTTTGTATCGTTCACGTCCCACGGTATTTATTTAGCTGCTAAATATCGGGGCGTGACATATCTGATAATTTAGCAAAATGAATTACTAAATACTCTATTTTAATTAACTGCACGTCTTCGTTTTCTCGTGCTTTTTACATACCGTGAATGTTTTCCCTCGGCCTTCGAGCACTCAAGGCACGAAGGACACTTGTTTTCTACACATTTCTCTTGACTTGGACCACCTCTTCACCGGGAAGACTCCCGACTGGGCCAGGGACTCCTTGTCAAGGCCTCCGTAAGTCTTCTTGGCTTTGGCGCACGTCCTTAGCCGACAAGCTGGTTGTACCCTAAAACCTGTTACACCCTTAGGGATCAGTACGATCCATGGCCTTAGTGTGTTCTCTTCTTATCTCGTGATCATGCCGGACCATTTAGTCTGTGTTCATAGCACGACTAGTGGGCGGTATTGACTTCTACCAGACTTCCGGTACCCGACTTGGTGCTATGCAACTGTTACTATCGGTGTTGACGTTGTTTTATGATACTGTCCCTATCTCATCTACTATTTATATCCTCTCATTTGTTCACGTTCTCTCTACACTCTCATCTATTCTTCTATTACTCTCATCTTTTCTTGGTACTCTCTTGGCCATTCATGTGATTGTCTAAGATAATGAAATGACTAATGCCAGTGCAATAGGGCCCGATTTGGTCCTTAGAGGAGCGTCCGAAAAGTGTCGTTGCCCAAGGGAGTTAAAATGATTATGGATGTGTACGGCATGCATCCAGTGCCATTATACTATCTAGATTAATCTATGACAATCAAAGTGCTATCAACACAAGTGCAAGCTAGTCAAGTGCTATCGTTACATGCTATTATCGTTACATGGCCATTTTGTTATCGTTCTCGTTGTGCTATTTTTTCTGTACTAGTGTCATTGTTCACTTGTTATCGTTACTTACTATACGTGACTATTCTCTCTAGATATCCTGCCAATCAATACATTAATCATTTAAACCATGCTTGTGTTCATGAGATACTAAGTCCTCCTAGGCGTTATTCGCTCATCCTGCATTTTTATTTCATGTGTTCAGGTGAGTTAGATGGTGACCACACTCACGAGGATGGGAACGAAGATGATGTCCAAGAGTGACCCATTTCAGCAACCATTTGCTTAATAGTTAGTTAGTATAGTTATGAGTTAGTGAGTCAGTCAGTCTTGATGTATTAGTTGAATTTGAATAAAGTACTCTGGGCCCTAGTTTTGGCTCTGATACGTTGTTGTAATAAGTGATTGTAATGAAGGTTGGTGAATTATTATTGATATTGGAGTTTATTTGGTAATATTCCAACTGTGCAATGGGTTTTTATTTATTTCTCGATCTGTACTATTTAATAACTGTAATATCGCTCCGATATTCTACGTCGGGGCGTTACAATTTTGTGGTAACAGAGCCTAGGTTATTCTAAAGTAAAGGATGATCTAGGTTTGACCTGCCTTGACTTAAAGTCTAAATTCCATACCTATGTGAGATGGGTAGAACCAAGGGTAAATAAGATAAAAATAAACTCTCACACACACAAACTTAGTGCAAACTCGTTATCTTACATTAAAAATTCTCTTTTTAAAGAACTTAAAACCACAACAATGGCAGCAGAGCGTGCTCAACTCTGTGATATGTAGCACACCATTCAACAGCTCACACAGGCACTACTTCAAGCTATTGAAGCTAATAACGATAATAACCGAGGAGCTAGAGAACTACATAGGAATTTCCGCAACTTAAACCCGCCTCGATTCAGCAGGACCACTGATCCCGATGAGGCAGAGAATTGGCTCAAGGAGATTGAGCATATCTTTCGCGTTATGCAATGCGCAGATGTCGATAAACTACTGCTAGCCACTTTCCAGCTTGAGCAGGACTCCCGTGTGTGGTGGGAGTCCGTTGAAGATACACGGGCCGATGCACAATTCACTTTGGAAGAGTTCAAGGAGCACTTCAACTCCAAGTACTTTTCCGAAAGAGTCCAAGAAAGGAAGGCATCTAAATTTGCTGCGTTGAAACAAAGGAACCTGACTGTTGCAGAGTATGAGGCTCAGTTCTCCCGATTGGCGTGCTATGCCAATCATGTTGTAAGCACGGTGAGAATGAAGGTGAAGAGGTTTCTTAATGGGCTCAGGCCCGCTTATATCACACAGTTGGCACCCATGGATATTCAGACCTATCCAGAGATAGTAAAAAAGGCACAGCTACTAGAGGATGCGACCGATCTCACTGATCGCATCAAGGGAAGAATGGTAAAGAAGGAACAGACTTTAGGAGCACCGAGCAAGCCTACTAATGGCAAGAAAAGGCCGTTAAGTATCACTGATGGGCCATGCCAGGAGCGAAAGCCCAAAGTACCCACCCCTACTGCTCTGAACAACAAACCGAGATGCAAGCACTGTGACAAGCTAGGTCACAAGGCAGAAGAGTGCTGGAGGAAGGCAGGTGCATGCCTTCACTGTGGGAGCCAAGATCATAGGATTCCAGAATGTCTATTGCTGAAAGAGAATGAGAAGCGCCCTACGGGACAGAGAAAGCCCAGCCGACTGCAGGCCTTGCAAGAGGTGGATACCACCGAGGGGGTGTTGTCGTTCAAGGTACTTTACCGGTTTTCTCTCAGTCAACTTTTGTTTTGTTTGATACTGGCGCAACACATTCTTTTATATCACAAACATTCGCTGACACATTAAAGGAAAAACCTGCATCTATGGAATTTGAACTACCTGTCACTACCCCAATAGGAGAGAAAACATAATTGAATAAATATTTTCCATTAGCCGAAGTGAGGATTGGTGAACTCAATGTTAGAGTTGATTTGATCTGTATGCCTATGGAAGGCTACGATGTCATTCTGGGAGCCGATTGGCTATCCACGTATGGGGCTATCCTGGATTGTAGAAGAGGGAAGATTACTTTTAGTGAATTCCCTAAGCTGACCTTCACGGGACATAGACACAAGAGACACCTGTCTCTCGTCTCTTCTATTAGGGCACATAACATGATCAGAAAGGGTTGTGTGGCATTTCTTGCTGTAATTGTGGTAGAAAAGAAGGCAACTAAGATATCAGACATCCATATAGTGCAAGAATATCCCGATGTGTTTCCCGATGAGCTGTCAAGCATTCCACCTTAAAGAGATGTAAATTTCTCAATTGATCTCATACCTGGAGCTGCACCGGTATCACGCCAGCCCTACAGAATGTCCCCCGCTGAATTGAAAGAATTGAAGGAACAATTAATTGAACTTACTTCTCCTTGGGGAGCAACATTATTGTTCGTCAAGAAGATGGACAGATCTATGAGGTTATATATCGATTATAGGCAGTTTAACAATCTCACTATCAAGAACAAATACCCTCTACCTAGTGTCGATGAATTATTTGATCAGATATCAGGAGCCAAGTATTTCTCTAAGATTGACCTTAGATCGGGATATCATCAAATGAGAATAAAGGATGCAGATATTTACAAGACAACTTTCAGGGGCAGGTACATTCACTATGAATTTGTAGTCATGCCTTTTGGACTAACGAATGCTCCTACAGCTTTTATGCAGTTAATGAACAACATCTATCGGCCATACCTCGATAAGTTTGTCGTAGTGTTTATAGATGACATTCTCATATACTCCAAGGCCAAGGAAGAGCATGAGGAGCATCTGGGGATCACTCTGCAGATCTTGCGTGACAACAAGCTCTACGCCAAATTGGGCAAGTGTGAATTCTAGCTCGAGGAGGTGTTATTCCTAGGCCATGTTATTTCCAAGGATGGTATCGCTGTCGATCCTTCCAAGGTAGAAGCCGTGCTCAACTGGGAAAGGCCGACTAATGTCACTGAGATCAGAAGCTTTCTTGGACTGGATGGATACTACAGACGGTTCATAAAAGACTTCTCCAAGATAGTTGTACCTCTTACGCGCCTTACACGGAAAGAGAACCCCTATGTCTGGAGCAAAGAGTGCGAGAAGAGCTTCCAGACCCTGAAGTAATTATTAACATCTGCACCTGTTCTCCCATTACCAGTCGAGGGCGAAGGATTCTCAGTCTACACTGATGCATCTGGAATCAGTCTAGGCTGTGTGTTAATGCAGAATGAAAAGGTGATAGCTTATTCATCAAGGCAGTCGAAGCCACATGAAGTTAATTATCCTGTCCATGACTTAGAACTAGCTGTAGTGGTTTTTACACTCAAAATATGGAGGCATTATCTCTATGGTGAGCAATTTATTGTCTACTCCGACCACAAGAGCCTAAAGTACTTGTTCTCTAAGAAGGAGCTTAATATGAGACAAAGGAGATGGCTGGAGTACTTGAAGGACTTTGATTTAAACATTCAATATCACCCAGGCAAAGGAAATGCAGCAGCTGATGCACTTAGCAGGGAGCCAGTAGCTTCAATATCATGTTTTAGTCATGGGCGAGATGCAATTACTTGAGCAATTCGTCAGTCTGGATCTGAACATTGAGAAGAGAAGTGATAAGATATTAGTGGCTAATCTTAGAGCTCAACCTGACATCCTTGTCGAGATCAGAGAGTAGCAGGCAAATGATCCATTCCTAGTCAGAGTCAGGGAGACCATAGTTGACAAGCCAGATTTCTCCATCGCTGAGGATGGAAGAATACTATTTCAAGCCAGGACATGCGTGCCTAACAATGAGGAGCTGAAGAGAAAGCTAATGGTTGAAGCCCACAAGACCAAATATACCTTTCACCAAGGCGCAACCAAGATGTACCAGGACATGAAAAGGTCATTTTGGTGGCCAAAAATGAAGCATGAGGTGGCTGAGCTTGCCGCGCACTGCCTCACATGTCAGCAGGTAAAAGCAGAACATCGTCGTCCTGCTGGTGTACTTAGACCCCTGGACATACCCGAATGGAAGTGGGAAAGCATTGGCATGGATTTCATCATGGGTTTACCCCGAACTCATGGTGGACTTGATGCTATCTGGGTCACTGTGAACCGTTTAACTAAGTCCGCACATTTCTTGGCAATCAAGAGCACTTGGAGTGTGGATGTGTTAGCAGCATTATATGATGATCAGTCTGTCCCCATGTAATTTTAATGTATTTTGGTGATTAACAAAACTAAACTAGTTTTTATAAAAAATATCTAATGAATATTTCATAAGTTTTAAAGTACAGGAAAAATACCAAGGTCAATCAAGCCAATAAAGGTATGCATTACTTCTCTGAAGCTTTAATCTTTTCAACATGATATTTTTTCTAAGTTCATATCGATTTCTGTTGAAATTCATAACGATTTCCTTATAAGACCGAAAAGTCATGTTGTTTCACTCAAGTCGATGTCATAACGACTCTATAAGTTATCGCAATGATTTCTTTAGAAAGCGCAACGACTTGCCTGTCATAACGACTCTATAAGTTATCGCAACGATTTCTTTAGAAAGCGCAACGACTTGCCTATCATAACAACTCTATAAGTTATCGCAACGATTTCTTTAGAAAGCGCAACGACTTGCCTGTCATAACGACTCTATAAGTTATTGCAACGATTTCTTTAGAACTCGCAACGACTTGCTTGTTGTAACGATTTCATAAGTTATTGTAACGACTTCTTTAGAACTCGCAACGACTTGCTTGTTGTAACGATTTCATAAGTTACCATAACGACTTCTTTAGAACTCGCAACGACTTGCTTGTTGTAACGATTTCATAAGTTACCGTAACGACTTCTTTAGAACTCGCAAAGACTTGCTTGTTGTAACGATTTCATAAGTTACCGTAACGACTTCTTTAGAACTCGCAACGATTTGCTTGTTGTAATGATTTCATAAGTTACCATAACGATTTCTTTAGAACTCACAATGACTTGCTCGTTCATAACGATTTGCTTTGCGCAATGATTTCTTTAGAGTTCATAACGACTTGATAAGTATTCATAAAGATTTGCTATATCTCATAACGACTTGGTCAATCTGACTTATTCATAACGATTTCATAAGTCATATAGCCATCGATTTTATATCTTGATATCTTATTCATCTTAAAAGCGTTGACTAGTCAAAGTCCACGTAGACATCTCTCTGACGCTTCTGCATTTATGAGATCTGAACGTATCTCTGCATGCATGCAGACAATATCAACCTTTATCGTGCTTACTCTGATAACGTCTTTTAGACTTAAGCTATTTGGCATTACTATTTTCATTGCTACTGACGTTGACTGTCATAAGAGACAGCTTAGCTGTCTGCTATTTGAGATTGACATTTGTGCAGACCTCTGATCTAGCTTCATGGTACAACGTTAAACAAAATAGAAGCCAAAGGATATTTCTGAAGATCTCATCTCTTTGGGTGCTCAAGTGATCAAAAGGCTGTTGACTGGAAGCTTCCAAGACTCTAGGTGTCATTCAGTCTAACGACTACTCAAAAGAGAGACAACGGACACTTCAACGTCTAGATTTCAAATTGAAGATATAAATACAAGTCAGAAGAACAGAAGAGACACATCGCGTATTTCAAGCATTCAAATTCTTCTGAAGAAGTCCAGAGCCAAGAACCTCATTCCACTTAGTTTTTTCTCTTTGCTCTCCACTAGTTTGTGAAAATCTTGAGAGAGCCCGTGTAGTTCTGAGAGTGTGCCTTGTTTAGATCTTTGCTCTCAATTCTAGTTGCTTCAGATCCTTGCTTGTCAAAAGCTTGATCTAGGGGCTTGAATTTCATTCATTCTCTTTGTGTTGTTCCCTTCGGTTGTGAAGGAAGACCTGGTGGTATCCAGGGTGTTGTTCCCTTCGGGTGTGAAGGAAGACCAGCTGAGCTGGGTGCTATAGCATCCTTAGGGGGACTGTACCCTAGTTAGTGAAATCCTGAGTTGTTGCTTAGGGACTGGACGTAGGACTCCTAAGAGAAGGAGGTCCGAACCAGGATAAACCTTGTGTTGTGTGATTGTCTTCCTTGTGTGTTTGATATTTAAACTAACAGTCACTAACCTACTTCGAAGAACGTTTGTGTGAATCTTTTTAGTTATAGGTATCTTCTAGTTTAATTTTTAAAGACCCATTCACCCCCCCTTCTGGGCTCGTCAATGGGCAACAAGTGGTATCAGAGCGAGTCTCTTCGACAAAGAAAAAAGATCCAACGATCTGAAGAGTAAAGATCCATGGCAGCCCAAGGTAACTTTGAAGGTCAGTCTGTCAACCGACCTCCTCTCTTCGATGGTGAAGATTATCCTTACTGGAAGACCAGAATGGAATACATTCTACAAGGCCACGACTATCAAATTTGGTCCATAGTGGAAGAAGGTGATCTGGTAGTCACAAATGAGAAAGCACAATGGATAGATGATGACAGAAAGAAGATCTCCCTGAATTGCAAAGCAAAGAGCATCCTATGCTGTGCTCTAAGTAAGAAGGAATTCAACAGAGTTTCATCCTGCAAATCCTAAATGGAAATGTGGGAAAAGCTCAGGATCACATATGAAGGCACAGACAAGGTAAAGGAGACAAGAATTGACATTCTTGTCACTCAGTATGAGAGATTTCAGATGCAGTCAGGTGAATCCATAACTCAAATGTTTAGTCGGTTCACTGACATCACAAATGGACTAGCCAGTCTGGGGAAAACCTATGAGATTGGAGACATGGTGAGGAAAATACTTAGATCCTTATCGTCCTCATGGACCCCAAAGGTCACAACAATAGAAGAAGCAAATGACCTGAAGAGAATGTCTATAGAAAAGCTCATTGGGTCCCTCATGGCCCATGAGATCAACATGGAAAGGCTAGGAGAGTCCTCTAGCAGAAAGAAGCACTTCAACGCCTTAAAAGCTGAAGAAGATTCACCAGATGCAAGTTCAGCTGAAAGTGAAAGTGATGCAGACAGCAAGAATGAGGAAGCAATGCTGTCTAGAAAATTGCAGCGAATTTTGGCTAAAAAGAAGAAATTCCAATCTGGTAGAAGGCACTTCAAAAGGAACAAGGACTTCAAGAAGCCAGATGGAAAAGAAATGAAGAAAGGAGAACCCATCTGTTATGAATGTAAGAAGCCAGGACACATTAAAGCTGAGTGTCCAAAATTTAAGAAGCCGGAGTTCAGGAAGAAAGACAGCTCTAAGAAGTTCAGAAAGTATAAAAAGAAAGCGATGGCAACAGCATGGGAAAACAATAGCGACTCAGACAGTGAGTCAAGCTCCTGCAGTGATGAAGAAAAAGCCAACTTGGCCTTCATGGCAAATACTGAATATAAGGTAACTTCTGACTCCTCTTTTGATTCATGTAATGATTCAGATTCCGATAGTTTAGAAGAGGCTTTCAATGAACTATATGAAAAATATAAAGAAGTAACCAAATTATTAAAAGTAAGCAAGAAAAACATAGTCTGTATAGAAAATACAAACTCAGATCTAAAATCAGAAAATGAACAATTAGAAAGTCAAATAACTAAACTTAAAAGAAGAAATGAACTGTTATGTGAAGACCTAAAAGCTAAGAATGAACAAATAACTAAATTAGAGAAAGAGGTAAGTTCAGATGAACTGAAAACTGAAATCAAAACACTAACAGAAGAAAATATACAGTTATCTAGCACATTAGAAAAATTCACTAATGGTAAAAACTCCCTCATATTAAAAGGTGCTAGAAGATCAGGTAAGAAGAAAAATGGATTAGGATATACACCCCCAGATAATGAAGAAACCATAATTTATCCTAAAACATATCCAACACCAAAATTTGTACCTGAACAAGATACAACATACAAAGCTGATTTCAGATATATAGAAAAAGTAACCAAATTATCCTGCTGTAGTCACTACAACAAGTTAGGACATATCATAACGACATGCCCAACAAGACATAAGAAATGGATAATAAAAGGCAAAATAAATGATACTAACCCATCAGGACCCAAAAGAATTTGGGTACCTAAAACTTGATGTTTTTATTTCAGGACATCTCTCGAGCATCCAAATGGTATTTGGATAGCGGGTGCTCAAGGCACATGTCAGGAAACCAGAAGTTATTCTCTCATCTCCAAGCTGAAGAAGGAACAGTCACTTATGGAGATAATGGGAAAGGAACAGTGATATGCAGTGGCTCTGTGAATAACAATGGAAAAACAGTCATAGAAGATGTGTTATTAGTCAAGGGATTGAAGCACAATCTCATTAGCATCAGCCAGCTGTGTGACAGAGGCCATCAGATCAAGTTTCAAGAGTCAAAGTGCAGCATACTGAAGGATGGAGCAGTCATCTTTGAAGCAAATAGAGAAAAGAATTTGTATGTGCTCTATCTTGAAGAACTCTGTTGAACCACTCTTTATTTATCCTCTTATTTTGGTGATAATAAAATTTATGATGTAACTTAAATTGAATATTTTGTTTCATCTGTGTCGCATCAATCTCATAGCAAAAGCTAAGTCTTTCATTGATGCAATATTTGACGCACTAAAAGGATAAAGTCGATGTCTAACTCATATACATCGATTTCTGCTTAAGTGCCAAAGTAACAAGCGTTATAACGATTTGATTCTATAAGTGCCACAACGACTCTTTAAGGTTTATAATGATTTCCTCTTTGAGCACAGTGATTTGTTAAGAAATCGATGCCATAACGATTTCATAAGTGTTCGCAACGATTTCTTTAGAAGCCATAACGTTTTGTTAAGAAATCGATGCCATAACGATTTGATAAGTGGCCTTAACGATTTCTTCTTTAAAGCGCATTGATTTGGTAAGAAATCGATCTCATAACGATTCTATAAGTGAGCGCAACGACTTGCTAAGTGAGCACAATGATTTGTTCTCACAACGATTTCTTTAGACCGTAATGATTTCTTAAGTGAAGGCATCGACTTGCCTTCACAACGATTTGTTAAGAAATCGTTCCCATAACGATTTCATAAGTCATGCTCATAACGATTTCTTCATGAATTCTGATCAAACACAGATTGCCTTTATATTTCAAATATGCTTGGCGCTTAAATAAAAAGTCAAATATCTTCTGACAAAAAGCTGCATGCATATTTCAGAATCTTGTCAAAAAGATATGACCTACTATTTTCAGTATGTCAGCAGAAGCACAGTACCATGCATCGTTTATCATAAACACTCGTTTATGCTAAACACTCTCTTCTATGCTGACAGATCTCGAAGACCACCAGAGTCTGATTAAGACAAATGAAGAGAAAGATCAGCAACGACTAGAAGAGCTCCAACGGATCTCTTCAACGGATCTATTCTAAAGCTGCTCAATATAAAAGATGGAGCATTGTTGAAGAAAAAAAAGAGCCTTTTCTTGAATATCTTTGAAGGAGTGTACATCTGTGAGAAGCACCTTCATGCCACATACACTCAAGGAAAGAGAGAAAGAGCCCGAGCCAAGAAGAAGCAATCAAGCGTCTCAAGCATTCAGGCTTCCGAGCTTTCTGTCTTCTTTTCTCTCTTCTGTTTCTCTCCGAGCTTATTGTACATCTGGAGGAGAGTTTGGGACTGTGAGCTTTACATGAGTGTTCATCTTGTAAGGTCTCTCAGTCTGATCTTTCTAAGAAAGATCTGTGTCCAGCTGTAGGACTGTATACAGTTGATAACCCAGCTAGGGGTTTGTGTCTAGCTGAACCAAACTGGGGTTTGTACCAGTTGATAACCCAGCTAGGGGTTTGTGTCTAGCAGAACCGCACTGGGGTTTGTTCCAGGAGGTTGGCTTCTTGACCTGTAAGAGAAGTGGGCTGCCTCCTTGCCCGGGAAAGAGAAGAAGACCTGGTGGGGGATCCAGGGTGTTGTAAGGTCCATAAGGGGGACTGTACCCTTGGTTAGTGAAATCCCAAGAGTTTGCTTGGGGACTGGACGTAGGACATCCATGTGGGAAGGGCCGAACCAGGATAAATCTTCTGTGTCCTTGTGTGATTGTTTATTTGCTTCCGCACTGCACTCTCTATCACACTGAACTAACCAAGCTTTCAAGTGTTATTTTCTGTGTTTAAGATTCTATTTCAGATTTCAGAAAAACCTATTCACCCCCCCCTCTAGGTTTGCTTGCTGCCGTACCGAAAGGGCCAATAAGTGGTATCAGAGCGAGGTTGCGGGTTCGATTCCCCCGGGTGCCGCTGGGGGGGAGTTTGTTGGTTAACTGCCATCGACTCCCTTAGGGAATCGCTGCCACTATGCTGTTATGGGGCAGCATAGTGACATCGGGGCCGGCAACCCAACCCGCCACAGGGGTAAAACCCTGTGCGAAGCCCCTCATGCCGACCACAGCGTTGACGTGGTGCTTTGCGCTTCCGCCTTAAAGATTTGGCTACCGCCTTCACTACCAGCTTGAGCTTTTGGTGCAACGGTAAGGGGCTTGGTCCAATAAGTGGTATCAGAGCGAGTCTCTGAACTTTCAAAGAAGATCCAACGATCTTAGAGTAAAGATCCATGGCAGCTCAAGGATATGCTGAAGGACAATCAGTCACCAGACCTCCATTCTTTGATGGAGAAGATTATCAACACTGGAAGATAAGGATGGAATGCTTCATTCGAGGCACAGACTTTGATCTGTGGCAGGTAATTGAGGTAGGTGATTTTGTTTTTATCCCTGCTGAAAACACTACTACTATCACAGCAGCGGATAAGATAAAGTTATCACTAAACTTTAAAGCTAAAAATTATTTATGTTGTGCTTTATCTAAAAAGGAATTTAGTAAAATATCTGCATGTATATCTGCTAAAGATATGTGGGAAAAATTGAAGCTCACATATGAAGAAATACCCACCACGGACGAAATACCTACTGATGCTCAAATGTTTAAAAAACCAAGACAGGAAGCTATAACTCCATCATCTTCAACTGTCTCCATTCAAAAGGAGCAACAGGAAGGACCTCATGATGTCATCCTTCCACCTGAAGAAGAAGAGTTAAAGGAGGAACCTCAGAGTGAGGGGGAGCCTCATATCCTTTTCAAAAAGGACATCTCTGAGGAAATAAGCACTGAAGAAGCTTCTGACAATGAAAAAGCTGAGGATAAAGCTCATAAAATCCAAGTAACTCCTCAGGAGACAACTTCTATAAATAACTCCTCAGGTAGCTTCAACATTAGAAAAGAAAATGCCTATCTACTCTTGATGAACAAAAGAAAAAGGCATTCAAATGGGTATGGTTAGAGGATGTTTAAAAAAAAAAACATCCAATTGGTGACTACCAACTCTTCACTTCATTCTAATCTGAAGAGGAAGTAGTCATCCTTTAGTTTTAGTTTTGTATTTTTAATGTACATTTATGTTTGTTATATTCAGTAAGCTACAATGCTACTAACAGTGTTTGCAAGTTTTCTGTTAAGATGTATGCAGATAAAAATCTTGAAGACTTGACAAACAACATGTCAAAGGTCAAGAGGAACAAGATCAGACTTGCCTCACATTAAGAGGGAGTCTCATGCTCAGGGGGAGCAAAGATTAAGGGGGAGTAAGTTCAAATATCAAAATTGTTGAACCCCTCAATGGTAAGAAACTCTCTCTAAAAAAAAAAAAAAAAAAAAAAAGGAGATACAAGGTAAGACCTTTTTGGTTTATTGACAAAAAGGGGGAGAGTAAGTATGCTCTATGAGTTTTCTGTTTAAATTATGTTTTAAATCATTTCAGAAAATTCGCATAAATTTTGTCATCACCAAAAAGGGGGAGATTGTTGAACCACTCTTTATTTATCCTCTTATTTTGGTGATAATAAAATTTATGATGTAACTTAAATTGAATATTTTGTTTCATCTGTGTCGCATCAATCTCATAGCAAAATCTAAGTCTTTCATTGATGCAATATTTGACGCACTAAAAGGATAAAGTCGATGTCTAACTCATATACATCGATTTCTGCTTAAGTGCCAAAGTAACAAGCGTTATAACGATTTGATTCTATAAGTGCCACAACGACTCTTTAAGGTTTATAATGATTTCCTCTTTGAGCACAGTGATTTGTTAAGAAATCGATGCCATAACGATTTCATAAGTGTTCGCAACAATTTCTTTAGAAGCCATAACGTTTTGTTAAGAAATCGATGCCATAACGATTTGATAAGTGGCCTTAACGATTTCTTCTTTAAAGCACATTGATTTGGTAAGAAATCGATCTCATAACGATTCTATAAGTGAGCGCAACGACTTGCTAAGTGAGCACAATGATTTGTTCTCACAACGATTTCTTTAGACCGTAACGATTTCTTAAGTGAAGGCATCGACTTGCCTTCACAACGATTTGTTAAGAAATCGTTCCCATAACGATTTCATAAGTCATGCTCATAACGATTTCTTCATAAATTCTGATCAAACACAGATTGCCTTTATATTTCAAATATGCTTGGCGCTTAAATAAAAAGTCAAATATCTTCTGACAAAAAGCTGCATGCATATTTCAGAATCTTGTCAAAAAGATATGACCTACTATTTTCAGTATGTCAGCAGAAGCACAGTACCATGCATCGTTTATCATAAACACTCGTTTATGCTAAACACTCTCTTCTATGCTGACAGATCTCGAAGACCACCAGAGTCTGATTAAGACAAATGAAGAGAAAGATCAGCAACGACTAGAAGAGCTCCAACGGATCTCTTCAACGGATCTATTCTAAAGCTGCTCAATATAAAAGATGGAGCATTGCTGAAGAAAAAAAAGAGCCTTTTCTTGAATATCTTTGAAGGAGTGTACATCTGTGAGAAGCACCTTCACGCCACATACACTCAAGGAAAGAGAGAAAGAGCCCGAGCCAAGAAGAAGCAATCAAGCGTCTCAAGCATTCAAGCTTCCGAGCTTTCTATCTTCTTTTCTCTCTTCTGTTTCTCTCCGAGCTTATTGTACATCTGGAGGAGAGTTTGGGACTGTGAGCTTTACATGAGTGTTCATCTTGTAAGGTCTCTCAGTCTGATCTTTCTAAGAAAGATCTGTGTCCAGCTGTAGGACTGTATACAGTTGATAACCCAGCTAGGGGTTTGTGTCTAGCTGAACCAAACTGGGGTTTGTACCAGTTGATAACCCAGCTAGGGGTTTGTGTCTAGCAGAACCGCACTGGGGTTTGTTCCAGGAGGTTGGCTTCTTGACCTGTAAGAGAAGTGGGCTGCCTCCTTGCCCGGGAAAGAGAAGAAGACCTGGTGGGGGATCCAGGGTGTTGTAAGGTCCATAAGGGGGACTGTACCCTTGGTTAGTGAAATCCCAAGAGTTTGCTTGGGGACTGGACGTAGGACTTCCATGTGGGAAGGGCCGAACCAGGATAAATCTCCTGTGTCCTTGTGTGATTGTTTATTTGCTTCCGCACTGCACTCTCTATCACACTGAACTAACCAAGCTTTCAAGTGTTATTTTCTGTGTTTAAGATTCTATTTTGTTGGCCCTTTTGGTACGGCAGCAAGCTAACCTAGAGGGGGGGTGAATAGGTTTTTCGGGAATCTGAAATAGAAACTTAACTCAGAAATAAACACTTGAAGATTTGGTTAGTTTGGTGTGATAAAGAGTAGCAGTGCGGAAGCAAATAACAATCACACAATGGACACAGGGATTTTATCCTGGTTCGGCCCTTCCCACATGGAAGTCCTACGTCCAGTCCCCAAGCAACCTCTTGGGATTTCACTAACCAAGGGTACAGTCCCCCTTAAGGACACTACAACACCCAGCACCCCAGCTGGTCTTCTTCTCTTTCCCGGGCAAGAAGGTAGCCCACTTCTCTTACAGGTAAAGAAGCCAACCTCCTGGTACAAACCCCAGTGCGGTTCTGCTAGACACAAACCCCTAGCTGGGTTAGACACTGTATACAGTCCTACAGCTGGACACAGATCTTCCTTAGAAAGATCAGACTGAGAAGCTTTACAAGATTAACACTTGTGCAAAGCTCACAGTCACAAACTCTCCCCAGATATACAATGAGCTCGGAGAGAAAACAGAAGAGAGAAAAGAAGGCTCGAATGCTTGAAAGCTTGGAAGCTTGAGAGCTTGAAATGCTTTGAATGCTTCTTCTTGGCTCAGGCTCTTTCTCTCTTTCTTGAGTGTGTGTGGAGTTGAGGTGTTTCTCACAGTTGTACACTCCTACAAAGATATTCAGGAAAAAGGCTCTCATTGTTCTTCAGCAATGCTCCATCTTTTATATTGAGCAGCTTTAGAATAGATCCGTTGAAGAGATCCGTTGGAGCTCTTCTAGTCGTTGCTGATCTTTCTCTTCATTTGTCTTAATCAGACTCTCGTGGTCTTCGAGATCTGTCAGCATAGAAGAGAGTGTTTAGCATAAACGAGTGTTTATGATAAACGATGCATGGTACTGTGCTTCTGCTAACATACTGAAAATAGAGGTCATATCTTTTTGACAAGACTCTGAAATATGCATGCAGCTTTTTGTCAGAAGATATTTGACTTTTCATTTAAGCGCCAAGCATATTTGAAATATAAAGGCAATCTGTGTTTGAACAGAATCCATGAAGAAATCGTTATGAGCATGACTTATGAAATCGTTATGTGAAGAGTCGTTGCTCATTTATAAACAAATCGATGTGATCATTTATGAAATCATTATGCAAGCAAATCAATGTGAGGGCAAATCGTTGTACTTACTTATCAAATCGTTATGAGAGCGAAATCGATGTGAACAAATCGTTGTGAGAGCAAGTCGTTGCGCTCACTTATAGAATCGTTATAACGCTTGTTACTTTGGCACTTAAGCAGAAATCGATGTATATGAGTTAGACATCGACTTTATCCTTTTAGTGCGTCAAATATTGCATCAATGAAAGACTTAGCTTTTGCTATGAGATTGATGCGACACAGATGAAACAAAATATTCAATTTAAGTTACATCATAAATTTTATTATCACCAAAATAAGAGGATAAATAAAGAGTGGTTCAACAATCTCCCCCTTTTTGGTGATGACAAAATTTATGCGAATTTTCTGAAATGATTTAAAACATAATTTAAACAGAAAACTCATAGAGCATACTTACTCTCCCCCTTTTTGTCAATAAACCAAAAAGGTCTTACCTTGTATCTCCTTTTTTTTTTTTTTGAGAGAGAGTTTCTTACCATTGAGGGGTTCAACAATTTTGATATTTGAACTTACACCCCCTTAATCTTTGCTCCCCCTGAGCATGAGACTCCCTCTTAATGTGAGGCAAGTCTGATCTTGTTCCTCTTGACCTTTGACATGTTGTTTGTCAAGTCTTCAAGATTTTTATCTGCATACATCTTAACAGAAAACTTACAAACACTGTTAGTAGCATTGTAGCTTACTGAATATAACAAACATAAATGTACATTAAAAATACAAAACTAAAACTAAAGGATGACTACTTCCTCTTCAGATTAGAATGAAGTGAAGAGTTGGTAGTCACCAATTGGATGTTTTTTTTTTTTAAACATCCTCTAACCATACCCATTTGAATGCCTTTTTCTTTTGTTCATCAAGAGTAGATAGGCATTTTCTTTTCTAATGTTGAAGCTACCTGAGGAGTTATTTATAGAAGTTGTCTCCTGAGGAGTTACTTGGATTTTATGAGCTTTATCCTCAGCTTTTTCATTGTCAGAAGCTTCTTCAGTGCTTATTTCCTCAGAGATGTCCTTTTTGAAAAGGATATGAGGCTCCCCCTCACTCTGAGGTTCCTCCTTTAACTCTTCTTCTTCAGGTGGAAGGATGACATCATGAGGTCCTTCCTGTTGCTCCTTTTGAATGGCGACAGTTGAAGATGATGGAGTTATAGCTTCCTGTCTTGGTTTTTTAAACATTTGAGCATCAGTAGGTATTTTGTCCGTGGTGGGTATTTCTTCATATGTGAGCTTCAATTTTTCCCACATATCTTTAGCAGATATACATGCAGATATTTTACTAAATTCCTTTTTAGATAAAGCACAACATAAATAATTTTTAGCTTTAAAGTTTAGTGATAACTTTATCTTATCCGCTGCTGTGATAGTAGTAGTGTTTTCAGCAGGGATAAAAACAAAATCACCTACCTCAATTACCTGCCACAGATCAAAGTCTGTGCCTCGAATGAAGCATTCCATCCTTATCTTCCAGTGTTGATAATCTTCTCCATCAAAGAATGGAGGTCTGGTGACTGATTGTCCTTCAGCATATCCTTGAGCTGCCATGGATCTTTACTCTAAGATCGTTGGATCTTCTTTGAAAGTTCAGAGACTCTCTCTGATACCACTTGTTGGCCCTTTTGGTACGGCAGCAAGCAAACCTAGAGGGGGGGGGTGAATAGGTTTTTCTGAAATCTGAAATAGAATCTTAAACACAGAAAATAACACTTGAAAGCTTGGTTAGTTCAGTGTGATAGAGAGTGCAGTGCGGAAGCAAATAAACAATCACACAAGGACACAGGAGATTTATCCTGGTTCGGCCCTTCCCACATGGAAGTCCTACGTCCAGTCCCCAAGCAAACTCTTGGGATTTCACTAACTAAGGGTACAGTCCCCCTTATGGACCTTACAACACCCTGGATCCCCCACCAGGTCTTCTTCTCTTTCCCGGGCAAGGAGGCAGCCCACTTCTCTTACAGGTCAAGAAGCCAACCTCCTGGAACAAACCCCAGTGCGGTTCTGCTAGACACAAACCCCTAGCTGGGTTATCAACTGGTACAAACCCCAGTTTGGTTCAGCTAGACACAAACCCCTAGCTGGGTTATCAACTGTATACAGTCCTACAGCTGGACACAGATCTTTCTTAGAAAGATCAGACTGAGAGACCTTACAAGATGAACACTCATGTAAAGCTCACAGTCCCAAACTCTCCTCCAGATGTACAATAAGCTCGGAGAGAAACAGAAGAGAGAAAAGAAGACAGAAAGCTCGGAAGCTTGAATGCTTGAGACACTTGATTGCTTCTTCTTGGCTCAGGCTCCTTCTCTCTTTCCTTGAGTGTATGTGGCGTGAAGGTGCTTCTCACAGATGTACACTCCTTCAAAGATATTCAAGAAAAGGCTCTTTTTTTTCTTCAGCAATGCTCCATCTTTTATATTGAGTAGCTTTAGAATAGATCCGTTGAAGAGATCCGTTGGAGCTCTTCTAGTCGTTGCTGATCTTTCTCTTCATTTGTCTTAATCAGACTCTGGTGGTCTTCGAGATCTGTCAGCATAGAAGAGAGTGTTTAGCATAAACGAGTGTTTATGATGAACGATGCATGGTACTGTGCTTCTGCTGACATACTGAAAATAGTAGGTCATATCTTTTTGACAAGATTCTGAAATATGCATGCAGCTTTTTGTCAGAAGATATTTGACTTTTTATTTAAGCGCCAAGCATATTTGAAATATAAAGGCAATCTGTGTTTGATCAGAATTCATGAAGAAATCGTTATGAGCATGACTTATGAAATCGTTATGGGAACGATTTCTTAACAAATCGTTGTGAAGGCAAGTCGATGCCTTCACTTAAGAAATCGTTACGGTCTAAAGAAATCGTTGTGAGAACAAATCATTGTGCTCACTTAGCAAGTCGTTGCGCTCACTTATAGAATCGTTATGAGATCGATTTCTTACCAAATCAATGCGCTTTAAAGAAGAAATTGTTAAGGCCACTTATCAAATCGTTATGGCATCGGTTTCTTAACAAAACGTTATGGCTTCTAAAGAAATCGTTGCGAACACTTATGAAATCGTTATGGCATCGATTTCTTAACAAATGACTGCGCTTACAGAAGAAATCATTATAAACCTTAAAGAGTCGTTGCTCATTTATAAACAAATCGATGTGATCATTTATGAAATCGTTATGCAAGCAAATCAATGTGAGGGCAAATCGTTGTACTTACTTATCAAATCGTTATGAGAGCGAAATCGATGTGAACAAATTGTTGTGAGAGCAAGTCGTTGCGCTCACTTATAGAATCGTTATAATGCTTGTTACTTTGGCGCTTAAGCAGAAATCAATGTATATGAGTTAGACATCGACTTTATCCTTTTAGTGCGTCAAATATTGCATCAATGAAAGACTTAGCTTTTGCTATGAGATTGATGCGACACAGATGAAACAAAATATTCAATTTAAGTTACATCATAAATTTTATTATCACCAAAATAAGAGGATAAATAAAGAGTGTTTAGAATAGATCCGTTGAAGAGATCGTTGATGCGTCAAATATTGGTACGGCAGCAAGCAAACCTAGAGGGGGGGGGGGTGAATAGGTTTTTTTGAAATCTGAAATAGAATCTTAAACACAGAAAATAACACTTGAAAGCTTGGTTAGTTCAGTGTGATAGAGAGTGCAGTGCGGAAGCAAATAAACAATCACACAAGGACACAGGAGATTTATCCTGGTTCGGCCCTTCCCACATGGAAGTCCTACGTCCAGTCTCCAAGCAAACTCTTGGGATTTCACTAACCAAGGGTACAGTCCCCCTTATGGACCTTACAACACCCTGGATCCCCCACCAGGTCTTCTTCTCTTTCCCGGGCAAGGAGGCAGCCCACTTCTCTTACAGGTCAAGAAGCCAACCTCCTGGAACAAACCCCAGTGCGGTTCTGCTAGACACAAACCCCTAGCTGTTATCCTTTTAGTGCGTCAAATATTGCATCAATGATCTCTTCAACGGATCTATTCTAAACACTCTTTATTTATCCTCTTATTTTGGTGATAATAAAATTTATGATGTAACTTAAATTGAATATTTTGTTTCATCTGTGTCGCATCAATCTCATAGCAAAAGCTAAGTCTTTCATTGATGCAATATTTGATGCACTAAAAGGATAAATTCGATGTCTAACTCATATACATCGATCTCTGCTTAAGTGCCAAAGTAACAAGCGTTATAACGATTTGATTCTATAAGTGCCACAACGACTCTTTAAGGTTTATAATGATTTCCTCTTTGAGCACAGTGATTTGTTAAGAAATCGATGCCATAACGATTTCATAAGTGTTCGCAACGATTTCTTTAGAAGCCATAACGTTTTGTTAAGAAATCGATGCCATAACGATTTGATAAGTGGCCTTAACGATTTCTTCTTTAAAGCGCATTGATTTGGTAAGAAATCGATCTCATAATGATTCTGTAAGTGAGCGCAACGACTTTCTAAGTGAGCACAATGATTTGTTCTCACAACGATTTCTTTAGACCGTAACGATTTCTTAAGTGAAGGCATCGACTTGCCTTCACAACGATTTGTTAAGAAATCGTTCCCATAACGATTTCATAAGTCATGCTCATAACGATTTCTTCATGAATTCTGATCAAACACAGATTGCCTTTATATTTCAAATATGCTTGGTGCTTAAATAAAAAGTCAAATATCTTCTGACAAAAAGCTGCATGCATATTTCAGAATCTTGTCAAAAAGATATGACCTACTATTTTCAGTATGTCAGCAGAAGCACAGTACCATGCATCGTTTATCATAAACACTCGTTTATGCTAAACACTCTCTTCTATGCTGACAGATCTCGAAGACCACCAGAGTCTGATTAAGACAAATGAAGAGAAAGATCAGCAACGACTAGAAGAGCTCCAACGGATCTCTTCAACGGATCTATTCTAAAGCTGCTCAATATAAAAGATGGAGCATTGCTGAAGAAAAAAAAGAGCCTTTTCTTGAATATCTTTGAAGGAGTGTACATCTGTGAGAAGCACCTTCACGCCACATACACTCAAGGAAAGAGAGAAAGAGCCCGAGCCAAGAAGAAGCAATCAAGCGTCTCAAGCATTCAAGCTTCCGAGCTTTCTGTCTTCTTTTCTCTCTTCTGTTTCTCTCCGAGCTTATTGTACATCTGGAGGAGAGTTTGGGACTGTGAGCTTTACATGAGTGTTCATCTTGTAAGGTCTCTCAGTCTGATCTTTCTAAGAAAGATCTGTGTCCAGCTGTAGGACTGTATACAGTTGATAACCCAGCTAGGGGTTTGTGTCTAGCTGAACCAAACTGGGGTTTGTACCAGTTGATAACCCAGCTAGGGGTTTGTGTCTAGCAGAACCGCACTGGGGTTTGTTCCAGGAGGTTGGCTTCTTGACCTGTAAGAGAAGTGGGCTGCCTCCTTGCCCGGGAAAGAGAAGAAGACCTGGTGGGGGATCCAGGGTGTTGTAAGGTCCATAAGGGGGACTGTACCCTTGGTTAGTGAAATCCCAAGAGTTTGCTTGGGGACTGGACGTAGGACTTCCATGTGGGAAGGGCCGAACCAGGATAAATCTCTTGTGTCCTTGTGTGATTGTTTATTTGCTTCCGCACTGCACTCTCTATCACACTGAACTAACCAAGCTTTCAAGTGTTATTTTCTGTGTTTAAGATTCTATTTCAGATTTCAGAAAAACCTATTCACCCCCCCCTCTAGGTTTGCTTGCTGCCGTACCAAAAGGGCCAACAAACTCAAGGTTCAGAATGTTTGTTAGGCAGCAAATAAAGGTAAATCCACTGAATTATGGCACAGACGACTAGGACATTACAGCATAGATGGCATGAGAAAATTGCTGAAGAAGAATCTTGTGGAATGTCTACCTAAGGTTAGTACAAAATTGGATGGTGTATGTAAACCTTGTGCTAAGGGAAAGCACACCAAGGCTCCTTCAAGTCAAAGACGGTGGTGACCTCCTCAAAACCCTTAGAGCTCCTTCATATGGATCTATTTGGGCCAATGAGGACTACCAGTCTTGGAGGAAAGAATTTTGGATTTGTCATAGTTGATGTCTACTTAAGATTCACATGGGTATCATTCCTAGATCATAAAGATGACACTTTTGAAAACTTCGTCAGCTTCAGTAAGAAAGTTCAGAAAGATCAGAAGTTCAGCTGTGACGGCCCTCATTATACTGGTATGGTTATACCAACCCACGTCGGTATAGCAAGAGTCCTCACAGTGGGACATTTACCCAAACGATACATACAGCTGAGATACACGCGAATATACAACAGAGTAGCGGAAGTAAAAGACAACTGTCTCCATTCATTCATCATCCACATTTAACATACATGAAGTTTGAAATTAACAATAAGGAACTAAAAGTTCACATAATTTAAATTGCTGAAATGAAAATACATAATGTCCACACTTATACATTCTTTTCATGATAATTCTAATACAATGTTCAAAGTACATACTATGAAATGCACAAATCACAAAGAAGCTCCAAAACTAGCTAATCTCCGCGCTCGGAGTCCGTCTCCACTGTCTCCTCCAAAGGTGCCACGTCACCAACTACACCTGTACGCCGAAGCAAGGAGTGAGTCCAAAGACTCAGCAAGAAATACTACTCATAACATACACGTATAAGTCATAGGGGTTTCTACATGCACATTCAACATTTACAGCACATGGCATGCAATCATTTGAAGGTTTCAACCTATCATGAAAGTTTTACAAGTTTATACATGGATCATGCTTTCAGATTTCTAAGAATAAAATTTTACCTATCACATGCTCTCTATTCAATTTACTCATGAAACTTTGTCTTTAAAGAACCAGGACATGAGAGCTACCAACATGAACATTGTGCAAACATGGAAATAAAACACGACTAGCATGGATCCTACATGTTTTTAAACACATACATAGACATTTTCACATGCTTTAAGTTGCTGGTTTCACATGGTTTAATGGCTGTAAACTTACACATGAGAGCTACAATGTTGCTTAAAACAAATCATGTGAATAACCAATCATGCTATTTGCACACGTGCTCATTAATTATCCCTAACATGGATTCTAGGCATTTTTACACACATACACATGATAATAACAACATGAATTTACTGATTTCACATGGTTTCAAATTTGTCTCACATGGATTTCAACAACATATTTTCACATTTAGAATTTCACATTTTCCTTACACAAGTTTTCTCTTTCACATGGTTACTCTTTGCACATACACATTCACATTGTTCACTTACACATTTACACATGGACACATATACATTACACATTTCACATTACACATTTTATGTGCCATGACACATAGTCCAAACCACCAAAGAAGGACATATACACATCACATTACACATAGACGCCATCTAGGCATTCCAATGGCGACTCTTGGACTGCGCAGACCGGGAGAACAAGTCTCCACCCTAACCAGTGGTACTTGTCCACCTCCAGGATTTCCCCCTAATGCCCTTAGGGTCACTTACACACTAAACTTTCTCAGGGGGACTTTTCCCCGATACAGTTCCACTGCCCTCTATGGAAGCAATGTCACACTTGGCACAATTTACACATTTACACATTTTACCGATTTTTTTCACATGGTTTACACATATCACTTTTCATCTCATTCACATTCTCACTCACATGCACATCTCTATTTTTCCTAACATGGCACTACAGATTTCAGGAGCTTAACACACAGAAATTTCATCATTCAAGTTAGGTTTAAGCACTATCTAATCAGATTACGATATCATACATAGATTACTAAATTTCACATAGAAAATACATAACATGTTATATACTAGTCCAAATGACCTGAAATTTTAACCACATGCTATTTTCGAGTTCTAGATTATACACCAAATTTTTCAGATTTTTCTGAGTTAAATGGAATTTACAGTAAATAAAACACCTATTTAGCATGCTATTCACAACTTAAGTTAACATGGGGTTTAACATATCATGCGATTTTTCCACTTGCTGTTTTAACAGAGATTACTATCATATACATGATCTGAGAATACAGAACTATCCTAAATCATACAATCACAAATCGATCACCACAACCATTCTTGCATGCCTTTCTAGTTACCGAACCGAATTTATTTGCAACTCATGCAAGCAATGGACAAATTATCAAAATTGAGAATACATATACTGATCTACAATCTTCATGCTTTGACAAAACTAAGGCATTCAGACTAATCCTAACCATGAAACATGGATTGGTAAGAATTTCAACATTTCATGCTTTCACATTCACGGTATTAAATTTCCTACATTCACCATCATACATCACACTCATCCACACACCACAATTGACAATATATATAGTGTATAGGGTTACCATATATCCTCATCACGGAAACCATACCGAAAATAGTCGATAGGAAGGGCAGAACAGGTCACGGTTCTGTCCAGAGGAACTTGGCGGCAGTCTCTGGCCGCTGACTCATGGTCAGCGGCATGGTCGATGGACGCCTAGCATGATATCGGCGTCCATTGACCTTGCCGTCAATGTAGGTCTATGCGGAAACACAGACCCGAGCTCTCAAACTTGGGTGAATGGGAGGGTCTTGGACTCGAGGAAAAATCCATAAAAATAATAGAAACGACCTAGACACATATGGGAACATCATGGATAGGTCACTTGCCTTTTAAAAATTGCACCAAGGGATCTAGGGCTCGGTGAAGCTCTCCTTGGGCTGTCCCAAGAAGCTCCTAGAATGCTTGACTCCGGGTTCCTGAGCGAGCTCCAGGGCCTTCCAAGGTCGGGGAGGCCTTCCTCGTCGATCCAGCAACCTCCTTGAAGCAGCAGATCTCCGGAACAGTCTTCAGGTTGAGAGATTTCTGGTTTCCAAAGTGGGGTTTTCTCAGTTTCTCTCTAGGGTTTTTCTTTTCTCTTTTCTCCTCTTGCAAGGGTGAAGAGAGGAGTGGGAAGAGGCCATTTCGGGTTCAGACATAAGGAGAGACTTTCTCCCACTCATAGGGTGACTTGACAACCTTCAGAGCCGTTGGGGACAGCCCCCCAATGGCTGGCTTTCTTGTTTCAGAAGCTTGCAGCTCTGCTGCGCATGCAGGCCAAAGAGATTGGCGTCCATATCGCTGGACGCCCGGATTAGTGTTGGCGTCCATGTCTGGACGCTGACACCACCTCAACGGCCTGGGGTTGACGCCAAGATGGCCTTCGGCCAAAACTCTAAAATATGCAGAAAACATGCATACCATGCATATATACATGCAATATGTATATGGTATTATATCCATACTATCACCATGCAATACATACATTATTTATATTTAATATAAACACATGCACACGTACTTTTACTAATTAATACGTACGTAAATATGTACATACATACACAAGCACAAATACACAAATACAATTAATGCGACAGAAATTCGAGGCCTTACACCCTCTCCCCCTTAAAGAAACATCGTCCTCGAAGTTAGAACGACACTACTCAAACAAAAGGGGATATTTCTTCTTCATCGCATCCTCAAGCTCCCACGTAGCCTCCTCACGCGAGAAGTTCCGCCATATAACTTTCACCGACGCAATACTCTTGTTCCGGAGATGCTGAACCTTCCGATCAAGAATGGCTACTGGTTGCTCGACATATGAAAGATCTAGCTGGATCTCCACTGGCTCATGACTAATCACATGAGACGGATCTCGGACATACTTCCTGAGCATAGATACGTGGAATACTGGGTGAACGCTAGCCAAAGCTGGGGGTAAAGCTAGCTCATACGCCACGCTGCCCAAACATCTGAGAATCTCATATGGGCCAATGAATCTAGGGCTTAGCTTGCTATGCCTGCCAAATCTGACAACTCCATGAGTAGGCGATATCTTCAAGAAGACATGATCGCCAACCTCGAACTCCAAATCCTTTCTCCTGTTGTCGGCATAACTCTTCTGCCTATCCTGTGCCGCAACAAGCCTTTTTCTGATAAGCTGAATCTTATCCGAGGTTTCCTGAACTAACTCCGGTCCGATCAACTGCCTATCACCAGTCTCCTCCCAACATAAAGGAGACCTGCAGGGCCTACCATACAACGCCTCGAATGGAGCCATACCAATACTAGCATGAAAGCTGTTGTTGTATGCGAACTCCACGAGAGGTAAATGACGCTCCCAATCATCCTTCCAATCCAGAACACACGCTCTCAACATATCCTCGAGCGTCTGGATAGTCCTCTCGGACTGTCCATCGGTCTGGGGATGAAACGCCGAACTGAGCTTAAGCTCCGAACCTAACGCATCCTGAAGACCCTTTCACAATCTCGAAGTAAATCTCGGATCTCGATCCGAAATGATCGACTTCGGCACACCATGCAATCTAATGACACTACTAACATACAATCTAGCTAAACTCTCTACTGACTGCTTCTTCTTCATAGGCAAGAAATGAGCAGTCTTCAAGAACCTATCTACCACTACCCAAATTGAGTCATTGCCCCTTCTAGATCGAGGCAAACCCGATACGAAGTCCATAGTGACAGCTTCCCACTTCCATACCGGGATATCCATCCTCTGCATAAGGCCGGATGGTCGCTGCCGCTCGGCTTTCACTTGCTGACATACTAGACATCTAGACACATAATCCGCAACATCCTTCTTCATGCCGGACCACCAAAATGATCTCTTCAGGTCTTGATACATCTTAGTGTTACCCGGATGAATAGAGAATCGCGATCTATGAGCCTCTGCTAACACATGCTCACGGACATCTACTACATCAGGGACACAATCACGGTGCTGAAATCTAATCACACCGTCTTCATCACGAGCAATGCCCGCCTTACCCACTAACTCTAACAATCTAGGGTCGGCTTTCTGCTGCTCAATCACCTCATCCAAGACTGAGGATCTAAGGGATAGCTGAGCTACAAAAGCCTGACACAACGATGGCTCTAACTCGGTCATAGAGCACGCTGCATCCTCCAACATCTTCCAATCCTGCTGGAGCGAAGACCTCTTTCTAGTAAGAGCATCCGCTACGACGTTCGCCTTTCCAGGATGATACTGAAGGTCGAAGTCATAGTCCTTCAAGAACTCAATCCATCTCCTCTGCCTCAGGTTTAATTCCTTTTGAGAGAAAAGATACTTCAAGCTCTTGTGGTCGGTAAACACCTCAAATCTGACACCATAAAGATAGTGCCTCCAGATCTTTAGTGCATGAACCACAGCTGCGAGCTCTAAATCATGAGTCGGATAGTTCCTCTCATGCTCCTTCAACTGACGAGAAGCATAAGCCACTACCCTCTCTCGCTGCATGAGTACACAGCCTAAACCAATCTGAGATGCATCCGTATAAATGGCAAAGCCCTCTAGACCACTAGGCAATACCAATACCGGAGTAGAAGTAAGCTTAGCCTTCAATAGCTGAAAGCTACGCTCACATGCCTCAGACCATACGAACTTCTCTCCTTTCCGGGTCAGCTTTATCAAAGGGGTGGCGATGGATGAGAAACCCTCAATGAATCGTCGATAATAACCAGCTAACCCAATGAAACTACGAATCTCCGAAGGAGTCTGGGGAATCTCCCAATCCATAACTACTTGGACCTTCGCTGGATCAACTGCAACACCAGCGCCGGAGATAACATGCCCGAGAAAGTGAACCTCGCGCAACTAGAACTCGCACTTGCTGAACTTCGCATACAACATGTGCTCACGGAGAACCTCTAAGACTAACCTCAAATGCTGACGATGTGTGGCCTCATCCGGAGAATAGACCAACACGTCATCAATAAACACAACAACAAAGCTATCTAAATACGGACTAAACACCCGGTTCATGAGATCCATGAACACTGCAGGGGCGTTGGTCAATCCGAAAGGAAGGACCAAGAACTCATAATGTCCATAACGGGATCTAAATGCCGTCTTGGACACATCCTCACTCCTAATCCTCAACTGATGATAACCAGATCGCAAGTCAATCTTAGAGAAGATTGATGCATCCTACAACTGGTCAAACAGATCATCAATCTGAGGTAAGGGATACCTGTTCTTCACAGTCACTTGGTTCAACTTCCTATAATCGATGCACAATCGAAGTGACCCGTCTTTCTTCTTGATGAATAATACAGGTGCGCCCCAAGGGGAAACACTAGGGCGAATGAATCCCTTATCAAGCAATTCTTGCAATTGCTTCCTCAACTCTGTTAACTCTGCAGGTGCCATCCGATATGAGGTCTTCGAGATAGGAGAGGTGCCTGGAAGCAACTCTATGGTGAACTCTATCTCCCTATCCGGTGGCAATCCAGACAAGTCATCGGGAAAGACATCTGGAAATTCCTGCACCACATCGATCTCTGCAAGAGTCAGTGACGAACCAGCATCGGGTACTAGCATAACGCTGGCAAGAAATGCGTCACATCCCTTGTTCACCATGCGCATCGCCTTCATGGCAGAGATAACTAACTTTCCCGCTAAGTTCTTTGGCAAGGGATGAGAGAACTCGTCCTCACCAGGAATGCGGAAAACAATCCTCTTCCGAAGACAATCCACTAACGCATAGTGCTCCTCTAGCCAATCCAGACCAAGAATATAATCATAGTCCTTCATCTTTAGCAAGAAGAAACACCCATCTAGGAATCTATCCTCAATGCACACAGGTAACGACGGAATGCACTTCCTAGTCGATACTGTACCCGCAGGGGTGTGCATAGACAAAGGAATCTCTAACTCATCAGACTCTATGCCTGACTCTAGGGCTAACTACCTAGCGAACCGCTCGGAAATGAATGAGTGAGTAGCACCCGTATCAAACAAAACTCGAGCGTGCACACCGAAAAGCAAAACCGTACCTTCGGTGACATGCTCCGCCTGCTCGGCGTCCTCGCGAGCTAAAGCAAACACTCGAGCTGGGGCTCGAGGCCTTCCTGGTCTTCCTGTAGCTGGCGCGGCTGCCGCTATTGCTGGTGCTGGCATTCCACGCTGAGCTCCTTGCTGAAGTCTTGAACACTCTTTGATCTTGTGGTCGCTGCTCCCACACTTCAACCATCTACCCGCTACTAACCAACACTCGGTACCACCGTGTGTCTTCCCGCAGTGGGGACACTCTTTCTTCACACCAGGGGAACGTACAGAAGGTACCTGAGAGTTGCTGACTGTCATTGGTTTCTGCGGTGTCTGGTACACTGTTTTCTTCTTATCCTGCCGCTGGAAAGTCACTGCCGTCCTCTTCTGCGAAGCCTTCTTTTCCTCCAGATACTGCTCCATTTCTCCCTCCTGCCTGCAGGCAGCGCTGAGGGCCTCGTCTAGCGTGCGGTGGTCAAACTCCACGAGTCTCGTCCGCAGTGATGGCTTGAGTCCCATCACGAACTTCTTGGTCTTCCTGCACTCATCCTCTACGATATGCGGTGCATACTTAGAAAGTTCAGAAAATCTTGCCTCGTATTCCAGCACGGTCATGGAGCCTTGCATCAGGGATAGAAATTCTTGCTCCATCTTGTCTTGGATATGCTCTGGGACAAACTTGGCTCGGAAGAGCCTCACGAACGCATCCCACGTCAAGTCTACTGCTCCGTCCTCAAAGCGTGTACGAAGTAGGGAGGACCACCATACATCCGCTCTCTCCTGTAGCATGTAGGTGGCTAATGTCACCTTATCCTCATCAGGGCACCTGATGGCTCGGAAGATTTTCTCCGTCTCCCTCAACCAGCTTTCTGCCATTAATGGATCACTCTCCCCCTTAAAAGAGGGTGGGGTCATCCTCTTGAATCGCTCCATGATGGATGGTCCACCATGGTCTTGAGCTAGTGCCTGAGCCTGCTACATTAAACAGTAACAATACACAATAAACACATTATCATGCAATTTAAATAGCAAACTACTAGTTCCTTAATTATTCTACCTGGGCCTCCAACTGGGCCTGGAGTGCTGCCTGGGTATGAGCCTACGTCTGCATGGCTTGCACCAGACCTTGCATGAATACTCCGTAGTCCACAAGCGGCGGTGGGGGAAGTACAGGGCCTCGCGTGAAGAGATGTGCGGAAATACACAATACGGTAATCTAGAAGGGGGGGGGGGGTTGAATAGATTACGGCAATTTTAAACTATTGATGGCTTCTTTTCGATGCTACAACGATCTTAATGAAATTTGATTCAAATTCGATTAAGTATGAGACCGCTTGAGTTGATCTAAAAGAGAACAGGGAATCAAACGTGCGTATGAACACCGTTCCTACCAATCATCTATCGCAAAACGCGAACAAACCACAAAACACGATGATTTAAGGTGGTTCGGAGTACACAACTCGTGTATCCTACATCCACCGTCCACACACACACGCAGAAACGACTGCTTATGAACGAATTCAACACTACAACTCAACCACACACACGTTGTCTGATGAAGCACGATCAGAACAACCACAAATACGTGAATCAAGCACAAGGGATGCTCGAAACACAACCACACACACACACGATGGAATGGAAATTATGAAATGGAGAAGAATTAGGAATTAGGGAACAAATCCGGTTGGAATTCTTCTCGTGGATCGTCCAAACGCTCTTCAAACTTCGATTGGATGTAGATTGGTCGATGTAGAAGGTTGAATTGATGATGATCCGGCTTCAGCTCCGCATAGATGGTGATTCCACGACGATCTGGGCGGAAAGTTGAAGCAGAGCAGCAATTTGGGGCTTTTCCTCTTGGTCCCTTGGAGGCTCTTGGATGGGAGGCTGCTCTCTACGAATTTGGCTCCAAAAGGATGCTTATATAGTGTTAGGTAAAGGTGGGGGTCGTGGAGGAAGGAAACACCCAAGTGGGGCCAGATTTGGAAACACAAAATCTCATGTTTCCGTCATCTGTCGACAGGTGCACTTGCATCTGTCGACAGGCGCACTCAGGCTGAGAACTGGGTTTCAGGAAATTGAGTTTCTGAGTGTATCTGTCGACAGGCAGTTTGCATCTGTCGACAGATGCACTCAGGAATAGAAAACCTGAGCTCTGTCCTGGGTTGACTGTGTGTATCTGTCGACAGGTACATTTCATCTATCGACAGATGCACTCAGAGATGCAAACCTGAGCTCTGTCTTGGAATGACTGTGTGAATCTGTCGACAGGTACATTGCATCTGTCGACAGATACACCTCCTTGACAGATATTTGTGCTTTTTGCTCATTTCTTCAATGCCTCTTCAATGCTCCATGTTTCATGCTTGTGCACCTACATGTAAATACATTGTTAGTGATATACATTGTATGATTTAGCAATGTATAACTCAATCACTTTCATGGTGTTTTTCATGTTAGTTAGCACATCAATTTTGCATTAAATCAATGTTCAAGGATGTTAATGTGATCATCAAAAACTTGATATATGAAAAACCCAACATCGCGGTGCCGGGGCCTGTTGCTCCGCCTGATAATCACGTCGCGGCTCGTCCTCACGGGCCGACGCTCCACCACACCTACCTCTCGAAGCCATGGCTGTAATAAAATTTCAGCCACCATTAGAGCTAGGTTACTAAGTTTTCTAACCATTTTCTTATCTATCTTTCACTTCTGATTAGTGTTTTCTACACATGTGGACATACTTAGCATGCAATGGGGATGATGACTTAGGTATATTCATGTGCAATCTCAACCGGTCGCTCTGATACCAATCTCTGTGACGGCCCTCATTATACCGGTACGGTTATACCAACCCACGTCGGTATAGCAAGAGTCCTCACAGTGGGACATTTTCCCAAACGATACATACAGCTGAGATATATGCGAATATACAACAGAGTAGCGGAAGTAATACTTCTTTTGGAAACAAAAATCGAGGGTGGATTGTCTTACAAATGGTGAACGTAATACTTCTTTTTATCATGCCACGGTCAAGTGTAACAGGCGGAAGAGTTTCATTCATAGACTAAAAGTTGATGGGCATTGGTGCATGGATCAGGATGTGCTCCGCCATGAAGCAGCTACTTTTTTCCAGTCGATACTCACCTCTCAAAATCATGTTATCGATAAAAATATTTTGGATAATATCCCGGCTGTTATTACTCAGGAACATAATGACATGCTCTGCAGGACTCCTTCGGCGGATGAGGTGAGGTCTATTGTTTTTGCTATGAATGGCCACAGTGCTCCTGGGCCGGATGGTTTCTCGGGCTTGTTTTTCACTCACTGTTGGCCCATCATTGGTGACGATGTTATAGCTGCTGTTCAAGGTTTTTTTGCGGGTTACACTCTTCCCCGTGGGCTTACGTCTTCCATAATTACCTTGATTCCTAAAGTTGATGAGCCTCAAACTTTCAGTGATTTTAGGCCTATTACCCTGTGCAACTTTGTCTATAAGATTATTACCAGGGTGTTTTGTGACAGACTTGCTCCTATATTACCCTCTATCATCTCTGAGGAGCAAAGTGCTTTTGTCAAAGGGAGATTCATTCTGGATAATGTTTCTCTTGCTAGACATATTTTGAGAGACATTGACCGTAAGGTGAGAGGTCATAATATTCTTTTCAAATTGGACATGGCCAAGGCTTATGATCGAATGGAGTGGGACTTCATCCTGCAGGTCATGAACAAATTCAATTTCTCTCCTAAGTTTACTTCTTACATTGCCATGGTTCTATCTAATTGTTGGTCTTCTGTTAGCTTCAATGGCTCGTTGGCTGGTTTCTTCAAATCCACTAGAGGTATTCGGCAGGGTGATCCTCTAGCTCCTATCTTATTTATTATTGCTTCTGAGGTCCTTAGTCGTGGATTGAGACAGCTCTTTAACTCTGGTCGGATTCAGCATTATAGTAGCCCCTAGGGGTTGTTTGAAGGTTTCTCATCTCCTTTATGCTGACGACACTCTGATCTTTATGAATGCGGGTATTCTTAATGTCAAAACCTTGTTATCTTTCCTGCATGCCTATGAATTGAGCTCTGGTCAACAGGTGAATCCCAGTAAGAGTTGATCCCAGTAAGAGTTGTTTTCAACTCTCTGTTAAGGCCCCTAAAGTGTTAGCTACTAGAATTTCTCATATCACTGGTTATCGCTGTCACCATGGTAGTATGATCTATCTGGGAACTCCTTTAAAACCCAAACGGTTGAGGACTCAAGACTTTAAATTCTTGGTTGATAGACTCACCCGCAAATTAGCAGGTTGGAGGGCCAAATCGCTGTCCCAAGCCGGGCGGGCTGTGCTTATCAGGTCCGTTCTTTTGAGTCTTCCCGTCTACTTGGCTAGTTCAATCTCTATCCCCAAGTCTATTTGTAATCAGATAAACAGGGTTTGTGCCAATTTTTTCTGGCAAGGAGCTGATGGTAGCCATCGTCGCCATTGGGTTAGTTGGCACAGGTTGCAAAAACCTTTTGTTGAAGGTGGCCTTAATTTCAGAAACATTGAGACTTTACAAATTGCTATGGCTGCTAAACAGTTATGGTCTATTTTGCATGGCAATTCCCTCTGGTCTACTTATGCCAAAAAAAGGTTCTTGAGAGGTTCACACCTTAGGGACATTTTCAACCCCTTCCCTTATGGTATTTCTAAGAAGAACTTTTTGCTGGCTAGGGATATTGTTCTGGATAATTCTAGGTGGTTGACGGGCGATGGTTCCATGGTGGATTTCTTTCGTGATAAGTGGATTGGAAAATGTACTATTTTGCATGGCATGAGGAATGTGGCTTCCGATACTCAGCAATGGCCTAGAATATCAGTTCGGAATATGGTTCTTTCACCACACGAATGTATTTGGAACAGTTTGAGCTATAATCCGCATGAGGTTCATTCCCTCCTCTCTCAGCGGCAGGATGTGTTCATATGGGAAGGATCTACTCATGGCGAGTTTTCTGTAAAATCGGCCTACTGTCTTGCTTCTCATCATGGTATTCGCCGGCCTGCTTTTACTAAACTGTGGCATCATACGTTTCCTCCTCGTTCTGCCATGTTCATGTGGAAGATCCTTCATAGGGCAGTTCAGGTGGATTCTCGCATTATGGAATGTGGCATCCCGGTGGTTTCTAAATGTGTTTGCTGTGTGGACCATCATCTAGAATCTCTGGACCATCTGTTTATCTCAAGTGACATTGCCACGGAGTTATGGTCTTGGGTGGCGCCTTTGCTCCACAATAAAACTACATGGAGCGACCATATTACTATTAGATGTTGGAGTATTATTGCTAACTCAAATTTGCGTTCAGCTTATCATTTTGCTGGTTTGCCTGTTAATGATTTGGGAAATATGGAAGTTCAGATGCACTGCTAGAATGGAGGGCACCCTTCGGACTATTGACGATATTAAGCAGTCCATTATGTTTAATGCGCACCGAATTGTTAATACGATGCATTTCTCTCGGTCTATTTCTTCTGCTTAGGCTGATGCTCTTCAGGGGTTTAACATTCATCCGTTGGTCAAGCTCAAAGTTCCTTTCCCGGTAAAATGGCTTCGTCCACATCATAACTACTGTCTCAATGTGGATGGGGCGTTCAAACGGTCTACTGGCATCTGTGGGGGCGGTGGTTGTTTCAGGGATTCTAGAGGTCAATTCATCTATGGATTTGCATTCTACTATGGCGCTGGCAGTAGCCTCCTGGCTGAGTTGAGGGCGATGCATGATGGCTTGCGTTTGGCACTTGAGAGGCGGCTTCCTGTCTCCACTCTTTATTCTGATTCGGCCCTGCTGGTGGGTGCTATCCACTCTGGGCGGTGTCCTCATTGGTCGGTTTTCCCTTGGTGGAAGAGTATATGCAAGATGATTGAACACCTTAAGCCGATAATTCAGCACACTTTCCGGGAAGGAAACCAGGTGGCGGACTGCCTGGCCAATCATGCATGTGCTCAGGCGGACAGCATGGTTTACTCTGACTTCAGTTTGCTACCTCCCTCTTCTAGGGGTGCGCTTCTTGTGGATAAAGCTGGCCTGCCAAGCTTTCGGATTCCTTAAAGAGCCCTGTTTTTCTACTTTCTAATCATTGTGGTTTTCCTACTTTGGTTTTTTTTTCTTCTATTTCTAGTTGGTTGAAGTTTCAGAAGGTGTCGGGTGTATCATGTACTTTGTTCATTTTGATCATATCTATAAAATTTTGGCAATGGGTTGATCGCCTGGGGGGGTGAGCACATTCTCCTCCTCTGGAGGAAAATGCACCTGACCGGTCGCTGACCCTGTTGCCCTGCTTATGGGAAAAAAAAAAATAGCGGAAGTAAAAGACAACTGTCTCCATTCATTCATCATCCACATTTAACATACATGAAGTTTGAAATTAACAATAAGGAACTAAAAGTTCACATAATTTAAATTGCTGAAATGAAAATACATAATGTCCACACTTATACATTCTTTTCATGATAATTCTAATACAATGTTCAAAGTACATACTATTAAATACACAAATCACAAAGAAGCTCCAAAACTAGCTAATCTCCGTGCTCGGAGTCCGTCTCCACTGTCTCCTCCAAAGGTGCCACGTCACCAACTACACCTGTACGCCGAAGCAAGGAGTGAGTCCAAAGACTCGGCAAGAAAAACTACTCATAACATACACGTATAAGTCATAGGGGTTTCTACATTCACATTCAACATTTACATCACATGGCATGCAATCATTTGAAGGTTTCAACCTATCATGAAAGTTTTACAAGTTTATACATAGATCATGCTTTCAGATTTCTAAGAATAAAACTTTACCTATCACATGCTCTCTATTCAATTTACTCATGAAACTTTGTCTTTAAAGAACCAGGACATGAGAGCTACCAACATGAACATTGCGCAAACATGGAAAGAAAACACGACTAGCATGGATCCTACATGTTTCTAAACACATACATAGACATTTTCACATGCTTTAAGTTGCTAGTTTCACATGGTTTAATGGCTGTAAACTTACACATGAGAGATACAATGTTGCTTAAAACAAATCATGTGAATAACCAATCATGCTATTTGCACACTTGCTCATTAATTATCCCTAACATGGATTCTAGGCATTTTTACACACATACACATGATAATAACAACATGAATTTACTGATTTCACATGGTTTCAGATTTGTCTCACATGGATTTCAACAACATATTTTCACATTTAGAATTTCACATTTTCCTTACACAAGTTTTCTCTTTCACATGGTTACTCTTTGCACATACACATTCACATTGTTCACTTACACATTTACACATGGACACATACACATTACACATTTCACATTACACATTTTATGTGCCGTGACACATAGTCCAAACCACCAAAGAAGGACATATACACATCGCATTACACATAGACGCCATCTAGGCATTCCAATGGCGACTCTTGGACTGCGCGGACCGGGAGAACAAGTCTCCACCCTAACCAGTGGTACTTGTCCACCTCCAGGATTTCCCCCTAATGCCCTTAGGGTCACATACACACTGAACTTTCTCAGGGGGACTTTTCCTCGATACAGTTCCACTGCCCTCTGTGGAAGCAATGTCACATTTGGCACAATTTACACATTTACACATTTTATCGATTTTTTTCACATGGTTTACACATATCACTTTTCATCTCATTCACTTTCTCATTCACATGCACATCTCTGTTTTTCCTAACATGGCACTACAGATTTTAGGAGATTAACACACAGAAATTTCATCATTCAAGTTAGGTTTAAGCACTATTTAATCACATTACGATATCATACGTAGATTACTAAATTTCACATGGAAAATACATAACTTCTTATATACTGGTCCAAATGACCTGAAATGTTAACCACATGCTATTTTCGGGTTCTAGATCATACACCCAATTTTTCAGATTTTTCTGAGCTAAATGGAATTTACAGTAAATAAAACACCTATTTAGCATGCTATTCACAACTTAAGTTAACATGGGGTTTAACATATCATGCGATTTTGCCACTTGCTGTTTTAACTGAGATTACTATCATATACATGATCTGAGAATACAGAACTATCCTAAATCATACAATCACAAATCGATCACCACAACCATTCTTGCATGCCTTTCTAGTTACCGAACCGAATTTATTTGCAACTCATGCAAGCAATGGACAAATTATCAAAATTGAGAATACATACACTAATCTACAATCTTCATGCTTTGACAAAACTAAGGCATTCAGACTAATCCTAACCATGAAACATGGATTGGCAAGAATTTCAACATTTCATGCTTACACATTCACGGTATAAAATTTCCCACATTTACCATCATACATCACACTCATCCACACACCACAATTGACAATATACATAGTGTATAGGGTTACCATATATCCTCATCACGGAAACCATACCGAAAATAGTCGATAGGAAGGGCAGAACAGGTCACGGTTCTGTCCAGAGGAACTTGGCGGCAGTCTCTGGCCGCTGACTCATGGTCAGCGGCATGGTCGATGGACGCCTAGCATGATATCGGCGTCCATTGACCTTGCCGTCAATGCCGGTCTGTGCAGAAACACAGACCCGAGCTCTCAAACTTGGGTGAATGGGAGGGTCTTGGACTCGAGGAAAAATCCATAAAAATAATAGAAATGACCTAGACACATACGGGAACATCATGGATAGGTCACTTGCCTTTTAAAAATTGCACCAAGGGATCTAGGGATCGGTGAAGCTCTCCTTGGGATGTCCCAAGAAGCTCCTAGAATGCTTGACTCCGGGTTCCTGAGTGAGCTCCAGGGCCTTCCAAGGTCGGGGAGGCCTTCCTCGTCGATCCAGCAACCTCCTTGAAGTAGCAGATCTCCAGAACAGTCTTCAGGTTGATGGATTTCTGGTTTCCAAAGTGGGTTTTCTCATTTTCTCTCTAGGGTTTTTCTTTTCTCTCTTCTCCTCTTGCAAGGGTGAAGAGAGGAGTGGGAAGAGGCCATTTCGGGTTCAGACATAAGGAGAGCCTTTCTCCCACTCATAGGGTGACTTGACAGCCTTCAGAGCCGTTGGGTACAGCCCCCCAATGGCTGGCTTTCTTGTTTCAGAAGCTTGCAGCTCTGCTGCGCATGCAGGCCAGAGAGATTGGCGTCCATATCGCTGGACGCCCGGATTAGTGTTGGCGTCCATGTCTGGACGCTGACACCACCTCAACGGCCTGGAGTTGACGCCAAGATGGCCTTCGGCCAGAACTCTAAAATATGCAGAAAACATGCATACCATGTGTATATACATGCAATATGTATATGGTATTATATCCATACTATCACCATGCAATACATACATTATTTATATTTAATATAAACACATGCACACGTACTTGTACTAATTAATATGTACGTAAATATGTACATACATACACAAGCACAAATACACAAATACAATTAATACGACGGAAATTCGAGGCCTTACATCAGCATTGTGTCTATCAGATCAGATCATGGTGGTGAATTTCAGAATGAAAAGTTTGCTAGATTCTGTGATGATCAAGGAATTGAGCATAATTTCTCAGCACCAAGAACACCATAGCAAAATGGTATCGCTGAAAGAAAGAATAGAACCCTATTAGATATGGCAAGAACTATGCTCTCAGATTATGATCTGCCAAGATACTTCTGGGCTGAAGCAGTCAACACAGCAAGCTACATTATCAACCGAGTAATGATCAGGCCAATCCTGAAGAAGACTGATATGAACTGTTCAAAGGGAAGAAGCCAAAGATCAGCCACTTCAGGACTTTTGGATGTCCATGCTTCATTCACAACAATGGAAAAAGGGACATTGGTAAGTTGGATGCCAAGTCAGATGAAGGCATCTTTATGGGGTACACCTCTAAACCCAACGGCTATAGAGTATTTAACAAATGTACTTTATTGATTAAACAGTCTGTACATATTATTTTTGATGAAACTAACCCTTCCTTGAGAAAGGAAGTAGATAGTGATAATGAGGAAACAGATGAACTTACCAAGAAACTAAAAGACTCATCAATTGAGGACAAGGATGATCCACCTCTCGAAGACCTTCAACAAGAAGAACTTACTCATGAAAATCTTCCAAAGGAGTGGAGATACAAGAAAGATCACCTACTTGAGAATATTATTGGTGATCCATCCATATGGGTAAGAACAAGAGGTAATGTTATTCCTTGTGATTACCTAGCTTTTGTTTCTCAAATAGAGCCTAGGACAGTCAATGAAGCTCTTTCTGATAAATCCTGGATAGTAGCCATGCAAGTTGAATTAAATCAATTCAAGAGAAACCAAGTATGGTCACTTGTTCCTAGACCATCAGACCATCCAGTCATTGGCATCAAATGGGTGTTCAGAAATAAACTGGATGAAACTGGTGCAATCTTAAGAAACAAGGCCAGATTGGTAGCTCAAGGCTATTCTCAAGAGGAAGGCATAGATTTCGATGAAACCTATGCACCTGTAGTTAGACTTGAGGCCATTAGAATATTACTTGCATATGCATCTGCTTTGAATTTAAGATTATTTCAAATGGATGTTAAATCCACTTTTTAAAATGGTTTTATAAAAGAGGAAGTTTATGTGGAACAACCCCCGGGTTTTGATGACACAAAATTTCCTAATCATGTTTTCAAACTTCACAAAGCATTATATGGTTTAAAGCAAGAACCTAGAGCCTGGTATGAAAGGCTTAGTTCTTTTCTTTTAAACTATGGTTCCAGTAGAGGTCAAGTAGATAGTACTCTTTTCATAAAGTCAAAGGTCAAACACATTCTACTAGTCCAAATTTATGTAGATGATATTATCTTTGGGTCTACTGATGAATCCCTTTGCAAGTATTTTGAAAAGTTGATGCAGGGAGAATTTGAAATGAGCATGATGGGAGAACTTAATTACTTCCTTGGACTACAAATCAAACAAGGAAAGGAAGGAACTCACATCTGTCAAGCAAAGTACACAAAAGAACTCTTAAAGAAATTTGGATTTGAAAATACCAAGCCACTGTCAACACCAATGAGTACATCAACAAGAATGGACAGTGACGAAGATGGTAAGAAAGTAGATCAAAAGATCTACAGAGGTATGATAGGTTCACTCCTTTATTTAACAGCTAGTAGACCTGATATTTTATTTGGTGTATGCATGTGTGCTAGGTATCAAGCAGATCCTAAAGAATCACATTTAATTTATGTGAAAAGAATATTTAGATATTTAGTAAGATCTCATGACTTAGGTCTATGATATCCAAAACATTGTGAAATTAAATTAGTAGGTTACTCTGATGCTGACTATGCTGGATGCAAATTAGATAGAAAAAGCACCAGTGGTTGTTGTCAATTTCTTGCAGGATGTTTAATATCTTGGTCTTCAAAGAAAGAAAATTCAGTAGCACTATCTACTGCTGAAGCTGAGTATGTAGCTGCTGGAAATTGTTGTACACAACTCTTATGGATAAAGCAACAACTTGAAGATTTCGGATTAAACATCAAATCCATCCCACTGTTGTGCGACAACACCAGTGCCATAAATCTCACCAAGAATCTAGTTCAACATTCAAAGACCAAGCATATTGAGGTTAGATATCATTTTATTCGTGATCATGTAACAAATGGTAATATTGAAATATCTTTTATTGATACAAATGGTCAGTTAGCAGACATTTTCACAAAAGCCTTACCCGAGGAGAGATTCACATCTCTTAGAAGGGAATTAAGCATGTGCAATTTGTGAAAAAGTTTTTGTTTACAACTGGCACATTAAATTTCAGAATTAAGCAATTTTTCCCTTCATGGCTTTAAGCAAAAGAAATTCAAATTATCCTTTGTAACCGCTCTCATTGAAGTCGGTTTGAATAGTCAAACTCTTTTGTCTTCTTCTGCTGCCTTTTGGCGCCTCACTTTCCACAACGCATTAATCTATTCATAAAATCAACGACAGAACGATTCGTATCTCATCGTCTACCTTTTCCCCTTTTCATCCTGTCGCATGAGCCGTTGCCCTAACAACTCATATCTCAACCCTCTGCAAATTTGAACCTTTCCTCCTCCTTCCCGCAAAATTTCTTGAGGATTCCTTCTCTTCTCCTTCCGTTTCAACCCTCCAGAGACTTTCCCACCTGAATCCATGGCCACACCAGTCATCGCCGGTAGTTTGGGTGGCTACAACGCCAAGTTTCTCACTCCTGAGCAGCAGGAGAGGTTTACCTTTGTGAAGATGACGCTATGTGGCAATAAAGAAGTCAATGTTGCTAATCTGAGGAAAAATGGAATGGGCAGTGTGGCAAACTTGATCAATCAGATGCAGTGGACGGGAGTTACCACCTTTTCGGAGGTCAGTTATCCGGACCTGGTAAAAGCTTTCTTCATGTGTATGAGAACAGAGGAAGATGGGTCCCTAGTTTCTTCAGTAAAGGGAACCCTGATTAGAATGGACCCTGAGTTGCTGAAGATGTTGTTTAATGTGAAGACTTCCGAGTTTAGTGGGGTTCACACTGTGGACGCCCAAGTGAAAGGTTTGGGAAGTCGGGCTTCAAGCTAAGGGACGGAAAGCTTGATATAAATCAACCATCTGCTTTCAACCGCCTCCTTCATTTTATTGTCTGTCAAATCTTAGTTCCCAGAAGTGCAACATTTTCTTCTTGCACAAAGGCCGACTCTGACATGATGTACTGGGCCATTCAAAAAAAGGAGATAAATATGGCCGCAGTGATGATGGAAAGAATAAAATTTGCCAGAGATTAGATTTGGGACACCAAGAGTAAGTTAAATGTGTCCCTGCCATATGCCCACCTACTTACCAAGGCCTTGAAACACTTTGGCGTTGATCTTTCTGGGGCAGTTGTAGAGAAAATGGGCCAAGCAATCAGGTCCAGGAACCTAAAGAAGAGTGGCTTCTCTGTGGAAAATGGTGTCTGGTTCAAGGCTTCAGTTGCTGAAGGCGAAGCCATCATCGACGACACCTCAGTTGTTCATCAAGAGATGGGATCAGCGGATATGATTCCAGAATTGCCATTGGAGTCAGTTTCAGCTCCAGTAGTTGGAGCAACAGAATCATCAGGCCCCTCTATAGTAGAAGTTCAGTCTGAAATTGCAGTAGAAGAAGAAAGAGTATCAGTAGCAGATTCAGAATTTCCAGAAGAATTAGCTCTAAATTTTGCAGAGAAGAGAATTGAGGATATTCTCCCAGAGGACATTATTCCAGTTGAGGACCCACTACCCTCAACTGTCGTTGCATCTATTCTTTCAGACATTATTGATTCGATTCCTTTCACATCTAGTGCTCCAGAAACTAGTGGCAGAGTTGCTGAAGAGGCTGTGGCATCAGGCCACATTGATGAACCAATGGAAGATGTTCCAGTAGAGCTAGAGCACCCAGCTGCTCAGGGTGACTCTGTGATGGCGGATGCTCCCATTCAGGGGGAGCAAGTATCAAATGAAGAAGATGCTCCTATTGAGGGGGAGCTATCAAAAAAAGGTTCAGCAGAAACAACTCCAGTTGTTGATGGTCAGGAGGAAAGGCATAGAGATTCTCCAAATTTGGATGACAGAGAAGGAGAGATTGCAAGCTCTTCGAGCTCAGATGATGATCAACCTCCTCCAACAAAAGAAGGCAAGAAGAAAGGAAAAGAAGTTGCCTCTGAAGTTCCTCTCCTGGATGATACACCTTTTGAGAGGCAGGTCAAACAGAAAATAGTTATAAATTTGAAGCCAGTGATTGAAAGGCTGAATGTGCAAGGTGAGCTGTTATGTACTCTCCAGTCAGATGTAAATTCTATATTTCTGAGCCAAGCTTCAGCCAACAAAGAGTTAAGTCAAATCAGAAATGATATGAAATGGTTTAATAAGGAGATGAGTAGCATGAAAGGCATGCTCTCGGATATTATCAAGGCAATTGGAGTTCAAGCTCCTCCTCCTCCAGAAGCTCAGGAGCCTGGAGAAAATGTGTCTGGGCCATCAGGGCCAGCACCTGAAGCAGTAGCAGCACCAGAAGCAGCAGTAGCACCAGAAGAGGTAGGGCCAACAGGGCCAGCTGATCAGGTTGAAGGGCCTCCAGGGCCATCTGAGCAAGGGTCAGGGCCATCAGGGCCATTGGAGAGTGAGTCTGTGTAGATAGAGGCAGAAGAGTTCTTGGCACCCAAGCCCCCAGCTCCCTCTTCTCCCTCTCACACACCTATTCCTCCAACTCCACCCTCAGCTACTACAGCACCTCCTGCTCCTCAAACATTCAAGAAGCCTCAATCTAGACCAATGTCTTCTCCTATAACATTTCAGTCCACCTCATCTCCTGCCTCCTCTACTTCCATTCCTTCTCCTTCTCCTATACATGAGGCCCCTCCAGCATCCTCAGCTGGAGCATCCTCCTCCTCCTCTGGTCCCTCCCTTGGACCAGTTGATGACCTCCCTACTACTTCCCACTCTTTTCTTCATCCTACTCCTCCACCCTCTTTCATCACTATCATACCTGAAAGAGCCCAACTTAACTCTCCCTTTATGGAACAAATAAATGATGAGTTTGAGGAAGGGATCCTCAGGTCTATGTTGAAGGTTGGTGAACATGCTCACAGGGCAGACCCTTCTAGTCTTGCCCCTAAGAAGAGGAAGCTTACTTCTACTTCCTCCCTTTCCTCTGAACCCAAATATCCACCTTTGTGGTTTTCTCTCACAGTGGACAACAAACATCCTTCACTATACAGAGAATATCTCTCAAAGGTTGTTTTTTCAACCATCATTAACCTTCCCTTTCTTGATCTCACAGATCATTTGAACACCATTCTACCCTACACTTCTCTTTTGAAATCTGAAAAATCCAAAATCTTCTCTCTTGCCCATTCCAAAACTGAAGAGCAGTAGGGCAAAGGTCACAAGGATCTCCTAAAGAAATTCATTCTTGCCAAATCTGCTAGATTCCCTTCAAGGGACCACTCCCTGACCTTATCAGAGTGGTTCAGGATATATCATAGGGAACTTTGGGCACCCTTCGTTCAAAAGGAAATCAAAATGATCAGGCATTTCATGCTATTCAACAACTACATATATATTCATAGACTTCTAGAGGTTCAGCTCAGTCAGTTCAAAAGGGCCATTTCAGCTCTGACTCCAGATATCTCTCAAACTTCAGATGTTCAGGTAGATTTTACTACCCTTCAAGTGCCTGAAGAAATAGCCCTTCCTCAAATTCACTTTTTAGTCATGGAGTCCTCTGTAGGATCCATCATCTTTGAACGTTTTGCCAGAGTAATGGGTAGAATCAAAGTACAGAAAGGCTGCCTGGTTGCTCTTCCTAGATTCCTATTTAGGGAATATCACCAGGGGCATGTAAGTGCTGAAGTTCTAGCCCCTATTCTGTCTGAATGTGAAAGGCTAACATCTTCTGAATGGTCCAAGTTCTACCCCCTGTCAGCTCAGCAGCTGTTTGAAATCAATGAAGCTCAGGCCAGGGAAGGCAAACTAGCCATTTCTCCAGCTACTTTCCTAAATATGAACTCCATTCATCTTGTTGATGACCCCTTCAAGGTCTGGGAGGAAAGATACAAAGTGTATGTGGCTATGCACAAGGCTCTCAGAGATAACCACAATCACTATCCTGTGACCATGGACCAATTCCTCACCTGTGACAGCTTTGGGACTCGTCGATTTCTCAAGATGAACATGGACAAGAATGCATATGCTGATCTTCTCTATCAGCACCTAGATCTTCATCTCAAAAGGATGGCTTCCACCATGGGACCATCCTACTCTGTATCCTTTGGAGTCTTCAAAACTCTTTTTGAAGAGCAGGAAGCACAGGCATGGGAAACCATCTCCCATTTTGCCTCTCTTCTGTCTCCTGCCTTCTATTTACCAGTACCTCCACAAAGTTAATGAAATGACCTTCTTTGTGTACTCCTATTCTCTTTCTCTCTTCTTTCTTTGTCGAAGATTGTCTTTTTGCTCAATGACAAAAAGGGGGAGAAAATTAGTATGTCTGAAATACATTCCAATAATTTTTAAAAAAAAATTAGCATGTCTTATCTTCAGATTGATTTCAGATATTTTTCATCCATGCTTATTGTTCAGTTTTGTCATCACCAAAAAGGGGGAGATTGATGATCAGTCTGTCCCCATGTAATTTTAATGTATTTTGGTGATTAACAAAACTAAACTAGTTTTTATAAAAAATATCTAATGAATATTTCATAAGTCTTAAAGTACTGGAAAAATACCAAGGTCAATCAAGCCAATAAAGGTATGCATTACTTCTCTGAAGCTTTAATCTTTTCAACATGATATTTTTTCTAGGTTCATATCGATTTCTGTTGAAGTTCATAACGATTTCCTTATAAGACCGAAAAGTCATGTTGTTTCAATCAAGTCAATGTCATAACGACTCTATAAGTTATCGCAATGATTTCTTTAGAAAGAACAACGACTTGCTTGTCATAACGACTCTATAAGTTATCGCAACGATTTCTTTAGAAAGCGCAACGACTTGACTGTCATAACGACTCTATAAGTTATCACAACGATTTCTTTAGAAAGCGCAACGACTTGCCTGTCATAATGACTCTATAAGTTATCGCAACGATTTCTTTAGAACTCACAACGACTTGCTTGTTGTAACGATTTCATAAGTTACCGTAACGACTTCTTTAGTACTCGCAACGACTTGCTTGTTGTAACGATTTCATAAGTTACCGTAACGACTTCTTTAGAACTCGCAATGACTTGCTTATTCTAACGATTTCATAAGTTACCATAACGACTTCTTTAGAACTCGTAAAGACTTGCTTGTTGTAATGATTTCATAAGTTACCGTAACGACTTCTTTAGATCTCGCAACGATTTGCTTGTTGTAACGATTTCATAAGTTACCATAACGATTTCTTTAGAACTCGCAATGACTTGCTCGTTCATAACGATTTGCTTTGTGCAATGATTTCTTTAGAGTTCATAACGACTTGATAAGTATTCATAACGATTTGCTATATCTCATAACGACTTGGTCAATCTGACTTATTCATAACGATTTCATAAGTCATATAGCCATCGATTTCATATCTTGATATCTTATTCATCTTAAAAGCGTTGACTAGTCAAAGTCCACGTAGACATCTCTCTGACGCTTCTGCATTTATGAGATCTGAACGTATCTCTGCATGCATGCAGACAATATCATCCTTTATCGTGCTTACTCTGATAACGTCTTTTAGACTTAAGCTATTTGGCATTACTATTTTCATTGCTACGGACGTTGACTGTCATCAGAGATAGCTTAGTTGTCTGCTATTTGAGATTGATATTTGTACAGACCTCTGATCTAGCTTCATGGTACAACGTTAAACAAAATAGAAGCCAAAGGATATTTCTGAAGATCTCATCTCTTTGCGTGCTCAAGTGATCGAAAGGCTGTTGACTGGAAGCTTCCAAGACTCCAGGTGTCATTCAGTCTAACGACTACTCAAAAGAGAGACAATGGACACTTCAACGTCTAGATTTCAAATTGAAGATATAAATACAAGTTAGAAGAACAGAAGAGACACATCGTGTATTTCAACCATTCAAATTCTTCTGAAGAAGTCCAGAGCCAAGAACCTCATTCCACTTAGTTTTTGCTCTTTGCTCTCCACTAGTTTGTGAAAATCTTGAGAGAGCCCATCTAGTTCTGAGAGTGTGCCTTGTTTAGATCTTTGCTCTCAGTTCTAGTTGCTTCAGATCCTTGCTTGTCAAAAGCTTGATCTAGGGGCTTGAATTTCATTCATTCTCTTTGTGTTGTTCCCTTCGGTTGTGAAGGAAGACCTGGTGGTATCTAGGGTGTTGCTATTCCCTTCAGTTGTGAAGGAAGACCTGGTGGTATCCAGGGTGTTGTTCCCTTCGGGTGTGAAGGAAGACCAGCTGAGCTGGGTGCTGTAGCATCCTTAGGGGGACTGTACCATAGTTAGTGAAATCCTGAGTTGTTGCTCAGGGACTGGACGTAGGACTCCTAAGGAAATGAGGTCCGAACCAGGATAAACCTTGTGTTGTGTGATTGTCTTTCTTGTGTGTTTGATATTTAAACTAATAGTCACTAACCTACTTTGAAGAACGTTTGTGTGAATCTTTTTAGTTACAGGTATCTTCTAGATTAATTTTTAAAGACCCATTAACCCCCCCCTCTAGGCTCGTCAACTGGGCAACATTATATGTAAAGGAAATTGTGAGATTACATGGAGTCCCCATATCCACAGTCTCAGATCGTGACCCTAGATTCACATCTAGATTCTGGAAGGGACTTCAGACTACGTTGGGCATGAAACTCAATTTCAGCACTGCCTTCCACCCACAGACGGATGGACAGAGAGAAAGGACAAATCAAATAGTGGAAGACATGCTACGTGCATGCACTATAGATTTTGAAGGCTATTGCAATGAATAGTTGTCCCTAATAGAATTCGCCTACAACAACAGCTATCAAGCGAGCATTAAGATGGCACCATGTGAAGCGTTGTACGGAAGAAGTTGCATATCACCGGTGTGTTGGAATGAGGTAGGAGAACTGCAATGGCTGGGAACAGACATGGTGCAGAGCACTAGCAGGGATATACAGATTATTCGAGACAAGATTAAGGTAGCTCAGTCCACGCAGAAGAGCTATGTAGACAAAAGAAGAAGAGACTTAGAATTTCAAACTGGAGAACATGTGATGCTTAAAGTATCCCCGACCCGAGGATTTCAACGGTTTGGGATGAAAGGCAAGCTAAGACAAAGATTCATTGGTCCATTTGAAGTATTGGATAGAGTTGGCGAGGTGGCGTACTGACCAGCACTACCTCCCCAGTTCTCCACTGTACATAATATTTTCCATGTGTCAATGCTGAGGAAGTAAGTGTATGATCCGTCACACGTAATCATCTATGATGACATTATTCTGAATAAAGACATGACCTATGAAGAAAGATCAGTGAAGATCTTGGACAAGAAGATGCAACAGCTTCGAAATCGATCTATACCCATGGTCAAGATACTGTGGAGAAATCACGAAGTTGAAGAGGCCACGTGGGAGCCCGAAGCATTAAAGCAACAGAATTATCCAGAATTATTCGGTAAGATACTCATCCTCTCACGATCATATGAATTTGGGGACCAAAATTTTTTTAAGAGGGGGAGGATGTAGCACCCTTGATTTTTAAAAATCCAAATAAAAATAAAATTTTTATTTAAATAAATGAGATAAATATATTTAATTAGATTAAAGAGAGTGTAAATGGAATAAAAGGAAATTAAATCAATACCCATTAAGCTAAATTAGAAATGGGTTGTGTATATAGCTCAAATACAAAATAATGGGCATAATTATGAGGAGTCCATCATGGGATGAGAAATAATTAATCCAAATTTGTGTGTAATTAATTGATAAATAGAAATGTGTTTAAGATAAATGCTAAATAGGTCAAATCTATCCTAAAAAGAGTCCAACACTTACCTTAAACCTTTACCCATGGAATTTAGCCTCTTTCGAATCCTATTAGGTAGATAAATAAGGGAATTAGGGAGATAAATAAGGAAAACTCGGATTTATATGGAAAGGAAGAGTTGTAAGGTGAATGGACTCTTGTAGCAAGGCATAGACACCTCAATTCGGCCCTAGCAAACCCTAGTTCGTGTCTAGAGCCTTGGGAGATGAAGGGGAGGCGATTTGGACGAAGGAGCTTGGAGGAGAAGGCTGGAGCAAGGAGCTTTCTTCTTCCTTTTTCGTCATCAAACCCTATTTTTCTTGTCAATGCAAAAAGGTAGGCAATCTCTCAAGCTTAAATTGTGTAAAAATTACCCTAGGTGGTCTTCATGATCCTCTTCAAAAGCCCTCTTGTTTTGCACTTTTTTGTTCACCTATGAGAGCGAATTAAATGTTGCAAGCCCTGTCATATCCATGCACCTGAACCCACTTGTTTGCTTTGAATCCTTGCATGTACATGATTCCATGTCCTGAAATAATTCCCATTTATATTATTTGATGTTAGCTTTCAAACACCCCTATTTGCCCTAATTTTCATCTTGTATCCATGGCGAATTAAATTGTTATTCTTGACTATGCATGTTTAGGTTAACGAAAAATAACCTAGTCAAAGCATGCTCTATACATGACTATTTTCTAATTAATCATGATTAGTGAAAGATCTTCATGTCTACTCTTGTTTAAATTTGGTTTCATGCTTTTTAGATCACTGTGTGATTTTATATCGAATTTTGAATTGCTCTGTATCATGTGCACCCACTTGGAAAAAGGGCAAAACCCATTTTCTAGGGCTCGGGCCACTCCCTGAGATCGCGACGGCCCAATCCTCCGCAACCTCAGAGGGGGTCACGACACCAGGACCCATCGCGATCTGAACACGACAGGTCGACTGGTCGCGACCTTCCCTCCGGTTCACCCCCAGCGTCGGTTCGACTGAATGCGACATGCATGGGCGTCGCGATGGCCTTAACACAATAGCCTAGTGGACCGCGACCTGAACTCTGATCGTGCCAGACTCCTACGTCGCGACCTGATCGCAACAGTACCCTGCGTTGCGACCTGACCGTTTCAGCCATAACCTTAATTTACCATTATAACCCTGCTATTAATGACATATAAGCCCTAATTAACTTCATTTAAGTACTGTCATGATTTAATTTCAACTTGATAAATGTAAATGGATATAATCTCCATGAAATTTATTAATTTTAAAAGCATGTGCACAATCATATATGTTCTCATGATTTCTTACACATACACACACTTAACCATCATGTTGCCGTTTAAATTATTCAATAATGTATCTGGTAATTTAGCAAAATTAATTACTAAATACTCTATTTTAATTAACTACACTTGTCTTCATTTTTTCGCGCGGTTTACACACCGTGACTATTTTCCCTTTGCCTTCGAGCACTCGAGGCACGACTGACACTTGTTTTCTACACATTTCTCTTGACTTGGACCACCTCTCCATCGTGAAAACTCTCGACTGGGCCAGAGACTCCTTGTCAAGGCCTCCACAAGTCTTCTTGGCTTTGGCGCATGTCCTTAGCCGACGAGCTGGTTGTACCCTAAAATCCGTTACACCGTTAGGGATCAGTACGATCCATGGCCTTAGTGTGTTCTCTTCTTATCTCGTGATCATGTCGGACCATTTAGTCTGTGTTCATAGCACGACTAGTAGGCGGTATTGACTTCTACCACAATGTCGGTACCGGACTTGGTGCTGTGCAACTGTTACTATCGGTGTTGACGTTGTTTTACGATATTGTCCCTATCTCGTCTACTATCTATATCTTCTCATCTGTTCACGTTCTCTCTACACTCTCATATGTTCGTCTATTACTCTCATCTTTTCTTGGTACTCTCTTGGCCATTCGTGTGATTATCTAAGATAAAGAAATGACTAATGCCAGTGCAATAGGGCCCGATCTGGTCCTGGGAGGAGCACCCGAAAAGTGCCAGTGCCCATGGGAGTTAAAATGAACAAGGATGTGTATGACATGCATCCAGTGCTATTATACTATCTAGATTAATCTATGACAATCAAAGTGCTATCAATACAAGTGCAAGCCAGTCAAGTGCTATACAAGTGCTATCATTACATGCTATTATCGTTACATGGCCATTCTGTTATCGTTCTCGTTGTGCTATTTTTCCTGTACTAGTGTCATCGTTCTCTTGTTATCGTTACTTTCTATACGTGACTATTCTCTCCAGATATCTTGCCAATCAATACATTAATCATTTAAACCATGCTTGTGTTCATAAGATATTAAGTCCTGCTGGGCATTATTCACTCATCTTGCATTTTTATTTCATGTGTTCAGGTGAGTCAAATGGTGACCACACTCACGAGGATGGGAACGAAGATGATGTCCAAGAGTGACCCGTTTCAGCAACCATTTGCTTAATAGTTAGTTAGCATAGTTATGAGTTAGTGAGTCAGTCAGTCTTGATATATTAGTTGAATTTGAATAAAGTACTCTGGGCCCTAGTTTTGGCTCTGATATGTTGATGTAATAAGTGATTGTAATGAAGGTTAGTGAATTATTAATGATTTTGGAGTTTATTTGGTATTATTCCAATTGTGCAATGGTTTGTTATTTATTTCTCGCTCTGTACTATTTAATAACTGTAATATCACTCCGATATTCCGTGTCGGGGCATTACATGAGTCATGCTTGCTTTCTTGCGTGATATGGCCATCCTTCATTTTTTGCAATTTCAAGTGATATCTTGTGTGCTTGTTACATGCCTCACTATTGATATTCTCTTGCTCGTTATATCATTCTAGATCTACTCTATCATGATCACTCTATCTAGCTTGTTCATGTATCATGTTTTAATGAGTTTTATTCGTACATACATATCATGACATTCATGCTTACCTAGTTCTAAATTGCTAATCAGTTATATCATTACCTGCACATTGAGATATAAATCCTACTAGGTTAGTTTGCTCATTCCCTACTTTTAACCATCCTAGGTGATTATGAAATTCAAGAGGAGGAGCAAGTCGAGGATAGGAATGCGTCGGAGTGATGAGCGTTCCAATACTTGAGTCTATCTATAGTTAGTTTGCTTTGAGTGTTAGAATAATGTAGTAGGAAGTGAGGAATAAATGTACTTTGCCTTTTATCGTGTCTTAGTCCTGTTATACAATGTTTAAGAGTTGTATTAGTTCCTTTTGATACAATGAGATGAGATTTGAATATAATTTCTATTGAGTTCAATATTTGGGCCCTATGATGATGTTGTGTTGTTATACACTTAGTGTGTGCTAGCTAGAGGCTTATTTTCCGACTGTTCACGTCTCAGAATATCGACTCGAATTATCCGAATTAATATGTGCTGCGTAATTCTCAGGACGTGACAGTTTAGTGGTATCAGAGCCTAGGAAAAACCAAATAGGATATATGTCTCAGGATTAAGAGATACCTATGGAACCTAGGTCATGAAAATTAAATATAGTACCTGGCGAGAATGGGTAGAGACTGGGAATATGTTAGAATTAAAAAAACTCTCCTATCCATTGACTCTCATAATGTATCTAGAGACATTAATTGGTTTCTATCCTTTTCTCAGGAACCTCATAACTCCTACACTCAACTGCAATGGCTCACAATCAGTGGCAAGCTATGCAAGAAACGGTGGCAGGACTCACACAAGCCCTGCAAAATGTAGTTCACGCTGGAAACCAGGCTGCTACTGCTAGGAACGGAGCCGGTGATCTGCACCGTATCTTTAGGAGTTTGAACCCTCCTCGTTTCTCTGGATCCCCTGACCCAGACGAGGTAGAGAACTGGCAGGATGAAATAGAACGAAATTTCGAAGTTATGCAATGCACCAATAGAGAGAAGGTGGTACTTGCCACTTTCCAATTTACTAAGGATGCCTGAGCATGGTGGAAGGCCACATCAGCCCGTCTACCTAACGTAGTTGAACTAGAGTGGGCTGGATTCCTGGAGATATTCCAGGGAAAGTATTTCTCTGAGAGGGTTAAGGAAAAGAAGGCGGCGGAATTTGCCACACTAAAAGAAAAGAGCATGTCTGTGGCTGAGTATGAAGCTCAGTTCGCTATTCTGGCAGTGTATGCCCCACATCTGGTGGGCACAGAGAGACCGAAGGCCAACCAGTTCATGGATGGGCTTAGACCCATGTTTATTGAAAAGCTCGAACAACACGATATACAAACCTACACTGAGATGGTCCAAAGAGCTCAAATAGTAGAAGACACTATGGCTTAGGTGGAAGGCATGAGGGGGAAGGACATCTCAAAGCCGACCTTTATAAAAAGGGAAGCGGTCGATACAACTGGAACTTTCCCCAACAACAACAATAACAAGAACAACAACTACTACTACAACAACAATAAAAGGCCAACCACTGGGAAGGACTATGGCATGGAGAAAAAGATCAAAGTAGAAGAAACAACGATGGTGGAATATTGTAAATTTTGCGATAAGCCTGAGCACCAAGTGGACAAGTGCTGGAAGAAGGCCGGGGCTTGCCTGCGATGTGGGAGTTAGGAACATCGTATACCGAATTGTCCCATGCTAAGAGACCAAGTTGGAAGGAACCAAGGAGTGGTGAAGCGTCAAGGTCGCGTTTATGCAATAACTCTAGTGGAGCTTTCGGAAGGAGGTATGATTGTTAAACCCCTAGGCTGATCTTCTAATGCTTTTCTTATTAGTACATTTCTAAGTGGGGGAGCTCATTAAGGAGAAATTGGAAAAGAATAATCTAGTAGTTACACCATAGTTCATCTGCTAGATTAAGATGGAGTTATAACAACCATGGAAGGAAATAAGAGTGGAAAGAACCAAATGAATAGTACGGGTGGCCATAGGTGTACATGATGAACTAGCATCCATGAGCTAGAATGTTGAAACAAGATTAGAGGAATTAAATCCGAAACGACCTCAAGGATCACAATTATCAAGAGCCAATTAATGATCTATGAATTTGGGGACCAAATTCTCTTAAGTGGGGGAGGGTGTAGCACCCTGAAAAATTTAGTAAACTAAAATTTTTGAATAAATAGAAATAAATAATTTCAGTAATTATCGGAATGGTAGAACATACGTACCACTATAGTATGTACAAGAACAAATCAAAATTTTTTGTAAAAATTATAAATCAACCCCAAACATTATTTTTAAATATTCCACAAAGAAATTCATGCAATGCAAAAAATTTGATTGACCAAGTGTACGTCACATTGTGCCTAATTATCCAAATTAGGAAACTAAGTCGAAAAACCGTTAACACGGAAATATAACACGATCATAAATTAAATAATCATGTTGGAAAGTCTTCCAACATCATATATTGATGACCCATTATCGGAATTAGGCCAATGGATCACAATTGGCCCAAGAACAAAATAGAGCAAGAAAAATATATAGAAATTCGTGACCCTAATTGAGCTGAAATTAGAAGGAGGTAATTAGGACAAATCGCAAGGCAATTAGGCTTTCTTGGCAACCCAATTTCGTGGCTAACCATGGTGGGAGGTTTCCTAAATCCTCACACACTCTATTGGGGTGAGAAATCATCAAATTATGGAAGGTGGAAGGCAAAAACCGCACCTTGTCTTTCCTTCACCCAATGAGACTTCCAAAATACCCAAGATGTTTATATACATACCATGAAACCCTAGGGGATGAATTCACACATTGTTGGGGTCGTGGGAGGCTGTTCTTAAGCACAAGAAGAGGAGGAAATCGCCCCCAACTCGGAGCTTTCTTCCATGCTGCATCTGCATCAACCTGTGCAGATAGCTCTTCTTGGAGTCAACAAAAGGTAGGCCAAACCCTAACCAAACCGTGCAAGACTTATACCCGTGGAAAGAGGGTCGAGTCTAGTTCCTAATCCAACTAGTTTTCCTATTTTTCATTCAGTAGATCAGATGCAATAAGCGTACTCCTCCAAGTGGTCTGAAAGAGGGCTTTCTAGAAAAACGTGACTTCTTCAACCCAAAAGGTAGGTGATCTTGGGCCAAATCTTAATAAATCATATACCAATGTGTAGAGCATTGAGTCTACTTCCATCAAGTGGTTTCATGAATTTCATTAAGTATATCTCAAGTTTTAAGCGTTTTGCCAAAGTCGCGTATGTTAATCATGTTTTATGTTCATGTGGATTTCTCGTGCATCCCGAGACCGTTTTGAATGATTCCAAAATAATAGTACCATCCTATTCCATGTTCCCAACAAGTTTCATGTTGACACTTTTATCCCAAAAGCTCTAGATTATAAGTTATAAGCATTACATGGATCGAGCACCTATTTTCTGCGTTTTCAGGTTAGAACCCAAAACGCAACGGATCAGACGTCGCATTTTGGCTTGCATGAACGTGACACATGAGTCCGACGCGTTCATCTAAATCATGACCATGACCTACATCATTATTTAGAGTGCAACCGTACGGCACTGACGCCTCAAACTGTGTGCTGAGTGGTTTTCAGCACTGCATGAAAACGCGAAGTGGACCCCCGTCATGATTCAACCGATTTTTCTGCTCAAAGATTTCATGCAATTTTTATATTACTATTTTAAACGTGTTTCATGAATGTGACAGGGTATACCGTTACGATTCAATCGTAAAGGCGATGACTTGGGCCGTCGCGATTTCAATGTTTACATGTTAGTGTTGTTCTGACTGTGCACAGTGTTATTAAATGCGTCGACTGTGTCTGACGCGGATTCCAAGACCTACCCGAGACCTGTTTTACATGGTATTGAGTTCATGATTTGTATGTCTTGGTTGTGGTCATTTCATGAGGTTTGTTTAATGGCTTAAAAGTAATTAACTCATTAAAAGCTATAACTACATGAATGTTATTCTAATTGTTCGTTAATGACATGACCATTCATGAAACTAGTGATTTGCTCTTCTCACTGTTCTATCTTGCTATAATGATAATTGTTATATTAAAATATTGCAAACCCATGAATAATTAAATGCATAGTTCATCTCATGTTAGCATGTTAATTGTTTTCTGCAAGTTTGACACCGATGGATTGTGGATTGAGACACGTGTTCACTACACACTTGCACTCATAGGCAGCCCTTTCTTGGGGGATTGGAAACTCACAGCCGGTCATTCCGTATCGGAAGTCTAGTGACCTTTCTCTTAAGACCTCCGTAATTCTCCACACTCCGTGGATTCCCTCATGGAGACTGAGTTGGTTGTACCATTGAAGTTCCCTGGAGATAGCGTGCACTTCATTTCTCATCTTGTTCTCGGGAGTGTGATTTATAATCTAGACTTAAGCCATTAATGCAAAGAGTGAACTAAATTACAAATTGCGTAGTTATGCTGCCGAAATTATCTCTTGACTATTGTATCATGAAATCATGTTCACATTACTTACTACTTGTTCTCATCATCATCATGAACATGACATTACACGTGCTTACATCTTGAAACTTTTATTGGCCATTAATGATTGGGTATCTACATTTAAAATTATGTGAGATGCTGATCGGGCACGGCGAGTGTCCAAGGGCTCCAGTCTAGCCCCAATGACGGAGAGTCATAAATATACTGTTAACCATGGGGTATAATGATTATTGGCGTTGCATCTGCGCTGGGAGTCGTGCATGTTGAATGCTAGATACAATAACCACATATACGTGTCCTGGTGTGCATTTCAAGGTGGATCTTTCCTTGGTGTACATTAGTGTCAACGTGTCTGATTAAGTGAATCATGTTAAATGTTCGTTCTCGTGCTTGCTTGCTTGCATGATATGGCCATTCTACATTTTTTGCATTTTCAGGTGATATCTTGCGTGCTTGTTACATGCCTCACTATTGATATTCTCTTGCTTGTTATATCTATAAGACTCGGCCCTCCTGGGCCCTTGATCCTGTCCTCAGGGTCGTGGCAGGCAGCCTGGTCACGCCAGGGGTGCCCATCGTGACATGGTTTGTATGGTGACACACCTGGCCGTCGTGACATGGTCGCGATGAGGGTGGGCATTACGTTCTTGTCACGACATCTGGAGGCATCGCGATTGCTTTTATGACAGACATGACAATGGTCATGTCTGTCAGAGCGGTCATGTCTTGTGGCAGGTGCGCACACTGTTGACGCGACCTGTCAGGCCATCACGACATGGTTATTGTCATGCCGGGTCGCCCCGTCATGTTTTGGGGCCGTCGGTTTAAAACTGAAGGCGCGCCCCATTCTCCCCCTCTCACCCTCTCTCTTCCCCTTCCCCCCTCTTCTCCCCCTCTCAAGCTACCTTGTGGTTTCTCGCTGGTTCTTTGTGCCCGTGGTGCTCGTGCTGAGGAGGTGTCATCCCATTCATACAGGGGACGTGCTCGTGGTGCTTAGAGCGAGGAGGAGGTGGCCATTCCTACGTGAAGGCCCCAACAGGTCGGCTCTTCTTGTGGAGGTAGGGACCCTTGATCCTCTCGCTCTAAGCATGCTCCCCTCCCCGTAGAGATGGTGTTTCCTCGTGGTTTGGGGTTGTGGGAGTGTGAGGATTATGCTCGTCTTTGAGTGAGGTTTCCATCGAGCATAGATTCTTGTTAGTCCATGTTTGTGGGGTTTTAAGGGTGCTTGAGGGTTTTGCTACTTTCATACATGTTGTACATGCTCCCTTCCCCCTGTGGAATGTGTGTATCGTGGTTTGTGGGGTGATCTCCGGGAGGACTGCTCTGTAACCCCCATCGGCTGAAGACGCGACCACTATAGAGGTCACGATCTTGTCGCGACGGCCTGGCCCGTCGCGACATGGTCGCGACGCTCTTGGGCGTTGCGACATGGTCGCATCGGCTAGGGCCGCTGCGACATTGTCGCGACAGGGTAGGGCATCGCGACAAGGTCGCGATGGCCTGATGCGTCCCGACTACAGCCGAGAGATAGGTTATTGGATCGCGAGGTACCGTGTTTGTGTCTTTGCCGTTTCTTTGCCGTTTCTGCTTTTACTGTACCCGTGGCACCTGTGCTAGTTCCCTAGTACGGTCCTACACTAGTCATCACCCGATGCTCGGCACTTTAGGGCTTGTCCCGTAGAGAGGTTGTTACCGTTGCCTGGGACCCCCATCCTCGGGAGCCTGCTGAGGGAGTACTCCAGGCTACGAGCGTGCTCGAGTTGGTAGCTGAGTAGGCAAACTCTAGAGTGGAGGGGAAAATAGTGGTTAGGACAGTGGTGTTGAGTCATTTGTAGAGCTCTCGTGGTTAGACTGGGATGCTGAGGTTAGTTTGGGACTTCTTCCCGACGCAGTCCAACTAGTCCTTTTCTCACTGCCTCGCTCCTTGTGGCCCCGAAACCACTTGGAGAGACCAGGAGTGGGACCGTAGTCCGGCCAGACTACAGCGGTTACTATTGTGTACTTCGTGTCCTACCTCGCTCTGACAAGACGTGGGGGTTAGGACCTGGGTCAAGGATAAAACATCAGTGGACGCACCTGACTGGTTGACTAGTGGTAGTGTTTTCCGTAGCTAGTGTTCCTTGTCCAGGCAGGTTTCCCCCTGCCTGTGTTTGCTAGCTGTGTGGTGGTCACGACGAGTAGTTGTACAGAGTTTCCGACTGCGTTCTACCTTCCGTACTATTGCTAGTTAGTGGCTTTGCTTCCGCACGTTCTTTCATAGGTAGAAGATATAACTGCTGTTATTTAAATTATTTATATATATTTTTCTGCCTGTTAGAGCCAGTAGGAGATTGATAGTCCCTACTAAGCTTCTGTTGTGAAGCTCATCCCTTTCTTTTCCATGTGAGACTTCTCAACAGCGGCAGGGCCGCACCGGGTGGACGAGACGGGGCTGTAGTGGAGGTCCCCGTAGCTAGCAGTGGTCCCCCTTCTCTGTTGTACGTCACCCTCAGGGTATGCCCCTAAGGGATTTGTTATTTCCCTTTGTCACTTGTACTAGTGTGTGTGTGTGTGTTGGGACTGTACTTAGAGCAGCACACAGTGGTCTCGCTCTTCTTTTTGTTTCCGCATGTGCGCTTCTAGTTTAGCAGTTGACGTTTACTTTTGTTACATATCCTGTTAGATTTATATTATAGCCCTTCCGGGTCTCTGGATCTATGGGCGGCGACTGCGAAAATCGGGTCCTCGGCGTGGGCCGAGGGTCGGGTTCTCGGGGTCGTTACAGTTGGTATCAGAGCGAGAGTCTGACAGGACTTGTAGAGGATTTAATCTGCAACGGGAAGTCCCAACAGTAGTACAAGTACACTGCTAGCCACCCGAGTTAGTATTGTTAACCTTGTTGGTTGTGTGCTATGCAACATATGGCTCCGCGCAGGCGTAGGCAGGCCAGAGAGCTTATTGAGCAGCAAGACGAGTCGGATATGCCCGCGCAGGGGCAGGTCTAGGAGGAGGTGTCAGCAGAGGAGCCAGTGGCACAGCCTCAGGGAGCAGTGGCAGCAGCAGCGGCAGGTGGGCAGCAGCAGTACCAGCCTCAGCCGCAATAATACACAAATTGGTTCTATTTGGCAGAGCAGTTCTTCAGGAACTTGTACCAGGGAGAGTGGCAGCCCAAGTAGGCAGCAGCAGGAGGTCAGCCTTCGGTACCTCCCCGAGCAGTACCAGAGCAGCAGGCAGATCCAGAGGTGGAGCAGCCAGCAATTCAGCAGGCATCGGGTTCTGGGAGCACCCGGGCCGGTCGGAGGAGGATGACTGTCACCAAGGACAGGACCGCCCTCTTGGAGAGATTCATGCGTCTCCGGCCACCGATGTTCTTCGGTGAGTATGATCCAGACAAGGCAGAGAGTTGGACACACGAGTTGGAGTGCACATTCGAGACCATGGAGTGTGCCGAGGTATGGAGTGCGCCGAGGAGGACTAGGTCAACCTGGCTATGTACCAGCTCAAAGGAGCAGCCCACGAGTGGTGGAGAGTTCAGCGGCAGACTCACTTCCAGGGGTAGCGTTTGGATCAGATCACTTGGCAACAATTTTTGGAGGTCTTTCACGGCGAGTACTTTCCCGACTATGCTCAACGTGAGACGAGACCAATTCCACGAGTTGGTGCAGGGTGATCTCACAGTTACTCAGTACCACCAGAGGTTCGTTCGGTTGTTGAGGCATGTTCCTCATGTTACAGGTAGTGAGCAGGCTTGTGCAGAGAGGTTCATCGCAGGACTGAGGCTAGACTTGAGGTGGGGCGTGATAGCTCACATGTGTACCACCATAGGAGAGGTCGTGGCTAAGGCCACCACCTTGGAGAGAGAGACATGGCAGCCCTAGCAGTAGCAGAAGTAAGAGGAGCCTCTTCCAGGTCCTCACCGTACCAGCGTCCCGCAGGTAGTCGCGGTAGCACGACTTCTTCTTCTTCAGGCTCGAGCAGTTCCAGCAGCTCCGGGATCCGCTTGAAGTTCAGACAGTTGTCTACTCGCGGGGGTGGATGGAGCCGGAAGTAGAGGCGTCAGTCAAGGTTTGCAGAGTAGTCAATCTAGCAGGGATCTGAGCAAGGAAGACAGGAGGCAGTTTGCTACACTTGTGGTTTACCGGGCCACTTCAGGAGGGATTGCCCTATGGGGCAAGTCCAACAGCCACAGCAGCCAGTGCAGTACGTGCAGCAGCCACCGCAGTACCAGTTCCCTCCCCAGCAGTAGGCACCTCGTCAGTAGCAGCAGGGGTAGTACCATTTGTAGCCTCAGCAGTTTCAGCAGCATCAGCAGCCTCAGCAGTACCAGTCGTACCAGCAGCAACAGTAGTTTCCTCAGCACCAACAGTCGCCGTAGCACCAGTAGCCCCAGCAAGTGCCACAGCGTGGGCATGGTCGTGGTCATGTGATGGCTCTTACCAGGGAGCAGGCCGAGGTGTCGAACCTGGTTATAGGTACCTTGCCTATCCTTGGTAGAGCTACTCGTGTTTGGGTTGACCCCGATGCTTCATTATGTTTCACTTCCGAGGAGTTTTACGAGTCTCTAGTTCGTCACACACCTGAGAGGCAGTGTGATGTGATGGTAGATCTCTCGTCCAGTGATTACATGCGTTCTTTTGGTTACCTGGAGGGCGTCACAGTTGAGGTTGAGGGACACGAGTTGCCGGCCAGGTTGTACGCGTTGCAGCTTCGTGACTATGACGTCATCCTGGGCATGGACTGGTTGGAGGCTCACTCAGCTGTGGTTGATTGTCAGCGGAAGACCATTCAGTTTGAGATACCTGGGGTGCTCGTTCTATACTTTCGAGGTATCTGGTCTACCCATCGACCCTTTATTTCCTTCTATAGAGCTCGTCGTTTGATCTGTGATGGCTGTGTGACATACCTTGCTTCTGTTTGTTTCATGGAGCCTAGTGGATCGTCAGTTTTTGATGTGCCTATTGTTTGTGAGTTCTTTGATGTTTTCCCGGACGATCTACCTGGGTTGCCACCTGAGCGGGAGGTAGAGTTCTCCATTAAGCTTTTGCCTAGTACGATGCCTTTGTCCAAGGCACCTTACCGAAGGGCCCCAGCAGAGTTGCGTGAGTTGAAGCGCCAATTGCAGGAGTTGCTTGAGTTGGGCTTCATTCGTCCGAGTCATTCACCATGGGGAGCGCCAGTGCTATTTGTGAGGACGAAGGATGATAGTCTTCATTTGTGCATCGATTATCGGCAACTGAACCAGGTAACAGTGAAGAATAAGTATCTGTTGCCGAGGATCAATGATTTGTTCAACCAGTTGCAGTCAGCCAGGGTGTTCTCGAAGATTGACTTGAGATCCGGATACTATCAATTGAGGATCAGAGAGTCTGATATTGGCATGACGACTTTCTGTTCGAGGTACGATCACTTTGAGTTCATCGTGATGCAGTTTGGGCTGACGAACGCACCCGCAGCTTTCATGGATTTGATGCATAGGGTGTTCAGTGAGTACCTAGATCCGTTCGTGGTCATCTTTGTTGATGACATCTGGGTCTACTCGGCTTCTGAGGAGGAGCACGAGGGGCATCTGCGGATCATGCTAGAGACCCTGTGGAGTCACCGACTTTACGCCAAGTTCGACAAGTGTGAATTTTGGCTGAGGGAGGTGCACTTTCTTGGGCACGTGATCTCAGGTTCTGGTGTGGTATTTGACCTTGCCAAGGTTGAGGCAGTGTTGTCGTGGGAGCAGCCCACATCAGTGTCAGAGGTTCGTAGCTTTTTAGGTCTGGCAGGTTACTACAAGAGATTTATCCAGGATTTTGCCAGGATTGTAGAGCCGTTGACTAGGTTGATGAGACTGGACTCCAGGTTTGTTTGGTCAAAGAATTATGAGTAGAGTTTCCAGGAGCTGAAGACGAGGTTGACTTCAGTGCCAGTGTTGGTCTTGCCGTCAGGTAGCGGAGGTTTCGTGGTCTACACCGACGTGTCGAGATCAGGTTTGGGTGCCGTGCTGATGTAGCATGGTGGGGTCGTTGCCTATGCTTCTCGACAACTCAAGAAGCATGATGAGAACTACCCCACCCACGACTTAGAGTTGGCAGCAGTGGTGTTCACTCTGAAGTTGTGGAGGCACTATCTGTATGGAGAGGCGTTCGAGATCTTCACCGACCATCAGAGTTTGGAGTATATTTTAACTCAGAAGGATCTGAACTTAAGGCAGCACAGATGGATTGAGTATTTGAAGGACTACGACCTAACCCTCTCCTATCACCCAAGAAGGGCTAACGTCGTGGCCGATGCTTTGAGCAGGCGCATTTTCTTGAGTTCGTTGATGGTCAGAGAGTGGAGGCTGTTCGAGGAGCTGTCCTAGGGAGTGTTCTACCCATCGAGGTGCAGAGACCGAGCAGTGATAAGCAACTTGTCAGTTCGTCTGTCAGTGTTCCGGCAGGTGTTGCAGGCACAACAGGTAGACTCAGAGTTGGCAGATATCTTGTAGATGCCAGATGTTGAGCTGGACGAGGATAGTGGGGTCAGATTCAGAGGCAGGCTATATGTTCCTGAGGATGCGCGCCAGGCACTTTTGTCAGAGGCTCACAGATCGAGGTATGTTGTTCATCCTGGTTCCACCAAGATGTACCATTATTTGAGGAGGTTCTTTTGGTGGCCAGGGATGAAGAGGGGCGTGGTAGAGTTTGTCGCTCGATGGCTTACCTGTCAGCAAGTGAAGGCTGAGCATCAACGTCATGGTGGTGAGCTGCAGCCATTGCCCATTCCCGAGTGGAAGTGGGATGACATCACCATGGACTTTGTAGTTGGTTTTCCCCATACTTCGTAGAGGCATGATGGCATCTGGGTGATCTAGATCGTTTGACCAAGTCGGCGCATTTTCATGCAGTCAGAATGTCGTGGTCAGTGGACAGGTTAGCCAGGCTGTACGTGGACAAAGTTGTTCCGTTGCACGAAACCCCAGTTTCGATCGTCTCCAACAGAGATCCGAGGTTCACATCAGGGTTTTGGCGCAGTTTGTAGAGAGCCTTGGGTACAGAGTTGAGGTTGAGTACAACATATCATCTGCAGTCAGATGGGCAGTCAGAGAGCACGATTCATACTTTGGAGGATATGCTGAGAGCGTGCTGTTTGGACTGGAGCGGCACCTAAGAGTCGCACCTTCCGATGGTAGAGTTCTCCTACAACAACAATTATCAGTCGAGCATCAGAATGGCACCATACGAGGCCTTGTATGGTCGCCCGTGCAGGACACCGCTTCACTGGTTAGAGGTTGGAGAGAGGCAACTTTTGGGGCCAGAGTTGGTGCAGCAGTGTGCAGACACAGTCAGACTTGTCAAACAGAGGTTGAGTTTGTAGAGAGCCTTCGGTACAGAGTTGAGGTTGAGTACAACATATCATCTGCAGTCAGATGGGCAGTCAGAGAGCACGATTCAGACTTTGGAGGATATGCTGAGAGCGTGCTGTTTGGACTGGAGCGGCACCTAAGAGTCGCACCTTCCGATGGTAGAGTTCTCCTACAACAACAATTATCAGTCGAGCATCAGAATGACACCATACGAGGCCTTGTATGGTCGCCCGTGTAGGACACCACTTCACTGGTTAGAGGTTGGAGAGAGGTGGCTTTTGGGGCCAGAGTTGGTGCAGTAGTGTGCAGACACAGTCAGACTTGTCAGATAGAGGCTTCAGACAGTGCAGGGCAGATAGAAGAGCTATGCAGATGTCCGCAGGAGGCCGCTACAGTTCGGTGTAGGTGACCTTGTTTTCTTGCGGGTCTCACCGACCAAGGGTGTTATGAGATTTGGCAGGAAGGGAAAACTCAGTCCCAGGTACATTGGGCCTTTCCCTATCATAGAGAGGGTCGGCGAGATGGCTTACAGGTTGAGTCTTCCGACAGAGCTGGAAGGCATGCACAGTGTTTTCCATGTTTTGCAGTTCAGGCGGTACGTCACAGATCCGTCGCACATATTGGACTACTCACAGCTTGAGGTAGCGCCAGACTTGTCAGTGCCAGAGTACCCGGTCAGTGTTGTCGACCGCAGAGTGCAGTATTTGCGCAGGTAGCAGATTTTGCTGGTGAAGGTCGTCTAGGAGAACCGCGTGGGTGGCAAGGCCACCTAGGAATGTGAGGATGAGATGAGGGAGTAGTTCCCCAATTTGTTTGATTGATTGGTATGTTATCTTTCTCTGTACAGCTTTCCAATTTGAGACCGAGTTTATTTTAATTTTGAGGACAAAATTTCTTAAGGTGGGTGGGATGTAAGACTCGGCCCTCCTGGGCCCTTGGCCCTTGGCCCTCTCCTCTGTTGGGGATCGGATAGGTGACTTTGACAAAAGAACTACGAAATTGTGTGTATGGCAGTGGAATTAAAATAAGTAAAACACACAATTCGATCAGATTCAAGTGTGGTGTGTGAGTATAGTGAATAGAAACAACAAACCACACATCAAACCACAGTGCACTGAAGAATTTTAAGGTGGTTCAGAGAACACAACTTGTGTCTCCTACTTCCACCTCCTCACAATGGAGGAACCACTAGCATAAGTGCAGTACAAACTGAGCACAACGACTTCAACCTCTTTGAGTGCAATGACTCAAAGAAGCCCAGGAGATAGGCACAAGACCTACTCCAAAGACCACTTGTAAATTCAGCCAATTCACAAGCCCTTGAGCACTACGGCTCAAGCACCAGAGCACAGCGGCTCCAACCCAGAGCACTAGGGTTCCAAAATAGAGTACAAAGTATTCAAACCTCTGGACCACAATAGATCCAAGTTCTGCTAGAACAAGCACACTTAGAGTATAGATCCTCTAGCACGATCTATCTCAGTACAATAGAAATGGTAGAGACAAATAGAATTGGGAGATCTGTGTAGAACACATACACAGATTCCCTAGAGAAATTTACACTCTAACCAAATACAGACTCGGCTGAATCTTCTTCTTGATCAGCACTGCTGCAATCACAAGCTCCTTCTCTTCTTCTCCTTCTTCTTGCCTTGGCGGCGCTGCTCTGCTCCTCTGGATACAGATCCCTTTCTCCCGCTCTTCTTGCCCTTTTCCAAAATCCTCTTGGCTTGCTCTTACGTGGGATGCTTTGGAGTACCAAAAATATGGGTATTTATAGCCCCATATGTCCATAAGGAGCCTTAGGGTATGTGGGCACAAAAACCTAGGCAGATTCCCTTGAACCCCAAGCGGCCACATGTCCAGATAAATTCACATTTTTGAGTTTCAGCCAGAGTGTGTCGACACTACGATTGAGTGTGTCGACACACTGTCCCAATTGTGCAAAGAGATCTTCTAGGAGATGGGTCTAGTGTCGACACTGCCACTGGCTGTGTCGACACACTATCCCAGTCAGGCAACTGGGTCTTCTGGAGACTGGGTCTAGTGTCGACACTACCAGGGACTGTGTCGACACACTGGACCCTGCCTTCATGAAATTGGTTCAGGGAATGATACCCAGTGTCGACACCATCAATGGGTGTGTCGACACTACCATGATAAGAATTGTATGTCCCTGAGAATTCAACACATAAACCATTAGTACAAGATATTATCATTAAAATATGAGATGTAAAGTATTTGAAACATGCTTTTTGAGCATTGTTATTACATAAATGATGTATGTAACATGTTCAACCCATTAAGTACAAAATCACACAAGTCATCATCAAAATCACAATATGTCATCATCAAAATCAAAGTATGAGTAATGTTCATTGGTCATCATTAAAATACAACTTTAGGAAATTCCAAAACACACTCAACCCAACATCCTCGGGGTCGTGGTAGGTAGCCTAGTCGCACCAGGGGTGCCCGTCGTGACATGGTTTGCGTGGCGACACACCTAGCCATCGCGACATGGTCACGATGAGGGTGGGCGTCGTGTTCTTGTCATGGCGTCTGGAGGCGTCGTGACTACTTTTCTGACAGACGTGACCACTGTCATGTCTGTCATAGCAGTCGTGTCGGGTGGCAGGTGCGTACAACGTTGACGCGACCTGCCAAGCTGTCACGTTTGCTTTTCCAGTCTTCAAGGTTTGACCGCCTTTTTGGGATAGCGCTGGGGGTGGCCGTCGCGACATGGTTGTTGTCGCGCGGGGTCGCCCCGTCGCATTTTGGGGCCCGTCGGTTTAAAACCGAAGGTGTGCCCCATTCTTTCCCTCTCGCCCTCTCTCTTTCCCTTCCCCCCTCTTCTCCCCCTCTCGAGCTGCCTTGCGGTTTCTCGCCGGTACTTCATGCTCGTGGTGCTCGTGCTGAGGAGGTGTCGTCCCGTTCGTGCAGGGGACGTGCTCGTGGTGCTTGGAGCGAGGAGGAGGTGGTCATTCCTATGTGAAGGCCCCAACGGGTTGGCTCTTCTTGTGGAGATAAGGACCCTTGATCTTCTAACCCTAAGCATGCTCCCCTCCCCCTATAGATGGTGTTTCCTCGTGGTTCGGGGTTGTGGGAGTGTGAGGATCATGCTCGTCTTTGAGTGAGGTTTCCATCGAGCGTAGATTCTCGTTAGTCCATGTTTGTTGGGTTTTAAGGGTGCTTGAGGGATTTACTACTTTCATACATGTTGTACATGCTCCCCTCCCCCTGTGGAATGTGTGTATCATGGTTTGTGGGGTGGTCTCTGGGAGGACTGCTCCGGAATCCCCCTCAGCTGAAGACGCGACCACTATAGAGGCCACGATCTTGTCACGACGGCCTGGCCGATCGTGACATGGTCACGACGCTCTTGGGCGTCGCGACATGGTCGTGTCGGCTAGGGCCGCCGCGACATTGTCTCGACAGGGTAGGGCGTCGCGATGGCCCGATGCGTCGTGACTATAGCCGAGAGACAGGTTATGGTCTCATGAAGTACCGTGTTTGTGGAGTCTTTGTCATTTCCACTTTTACTGTACCCGTGGCACCTGTGCTAGTTCTCTAGTACGGTCCTACACTAGTCGTCCCTCGATGCTCGGCACTTGAGGGCTTGTCCCGTAGAGAGGTTGTTACCGTTGCCTGGGACCCCCATCCTCGGGAGTACTCCGGGCTACGAGCATGCTCGAGTCTGAAGCCGAGTAGGCGGACTCTAGAGCAGAGGGGAAAACAGTGGTTAGGATAGCGGTGTTGAGCCGTTTGCAGAGCTCTTGTGGTTAGACTGGGATGCTGAAGTCAGTTTGGGAGTTCTTCCCGGCGCAGTCCAGCTAGTCCTTTTCTCACTACCTCGCTTCTTGAGGCCCCAGAACCACTTGGAGAAGCCAGGAGTGGGACCGTAGTCCGGCAAGACTACAGAGGTTACTGTTGTGTACTTCATGTCCTACCTCGCTCTGACGAGACGTGGGGGTTAGGACCTGGGTCGAGGATAAAACGTCAGTGGATTCACCTGACCGGTTGACTAGTGGTAGTGTTTTTCGTAGCTAGTGTTCCTTGTCCAGGCAGGTTTCCCCCTGCCTATGTTTGCTAGCCGTGTGGTGGTCACGACGAGTAGTTGTACGGAGTTTCCGACCTCATTGTACCTTCTGTACCGTTGCTAGTTAGTAGCTTTGCTTCCGCACGTTCTTTTGTAGGTAGAAGATATAACTGCTGTTATTTAAATTGGTTATATATATTCTTCTACCTGTTAGAGACAGTAGGAGATTGGTAGTCCCTACTGAGCTTTTGTTGTGAAGCTCATCCCTTTCTTTTCCAGGTGAGACTTCTCAACAGCGGCAGGGCGCGTGCCAGGCGGATGAGACAGGGCGGTAGTGGAGGTCCCCGTAGCTAGCAGTGGTCCCCCTTCTCTATTGTACGTCACCCTCGTGGTATGCTCCTAAGGGATTTGTTATTTTCATTTGTCACTTGTACTAGTGTGTGTGTGTGTTAGGACTATACTTAGAGCAGTACGCAGAGGTCTCACTCTTCTTTCTGTTTCCGCGTGTGCGATTCTAGTTTAGTAGTTGACGTTTACGTCCGTTACATATCGTGTTAGATTTATATTATAGCCCTTCTAGGTCTTTGGATCTGTGGGCGGTGACAGCAAAAATTGGGTCCTTGGCGTTGGCCGAGGGTCAGGTTCTCAGGGTCGTTACAATATCATTCTAGATCTTGCTCTATCATGATCACTCTATCTAGCTTGTTCATATATCAAGTTTTAATGAGTTTTATTCGTACATGCATATAATGACATTCGTGCTTACCTAGTTCTAAATTTCTAATCACTTATATCATTGCCCACACAATGAAATAAATCCTACTAGGCTAGTTTGCTCATTCCCTACTTTTTACCATCCTAGGTGATTATGAAATAGCAAGTCAAGGATGGGAATGCGTCCGAGTGATGAGCGTTCCAATACATGACTATATCTATAGTTAGTTTGTTTTGAGTGTTAAAACAATATAGTAGGAAGTGAGGAATAAATGTACTTTGCCTTTTATCAAGTCTGAGTCCTATTATACAATGTTTAAGAGTTGTATTAGTTCCTTTTGATACACTGAGATGAGATTTGAATATAATTTTCATTGAGTTCAGTATTTGGGCCCTATGATGATATTGTGTTGTTATGCACTTAGTGCGTGCTAGCTAGATGCTTATTTGTCGACTGTTCACATCTCGGAATATCGAGTCAAATTATCCGAATTAATAACTACTGTGTAATGCTCGGGATGTGACACATGTGTAACTGCGTAAGTATGTAAATCCTGTAACTGTGTAAGTATGTAATTACATACTTATGCAGTTACACATGTAACTTTGTAAATACTTAATAATTTATAGAAATAAATATTTACTTACTTACTGAGAAAATTACCAATCAATCCCTAATTTTGGGAGATTTATTTTTAGGTCTTTGAGTTACATAATTATAGAAGAAAGGACTTATATAGTTTCAGAAGGACTTACCTAGTTATCAAGGACTTACCTAGTTACAGAGTTGCATGTGTAATTACACACTTATGCAGGTAAGCCCTTCTATACTATAATTACCTAGTTACTAGGGACTTACCTAATTACAGAGTCCATGAGTTACGTACTATGTAACTCTGTAATTACATGTATAGTTACATAGTGTGTAGTTACAAAATTACATTTGTAGTTACATAGTATGTACATGTGTAATTACACACTTACATGCAGTTACAGAGTTACACATGTAACTCTGTAACTACATACTTACGCAGTTACATGAATTACATACTTACACAGTTACAGGAATTACACATGCAACTCTGTAACTAGGTAAGCCCTAGGTAACATTTTGTAACTAGGTAATCCTTGATAACTAGGTAAGTCCTTCTGAAACTATGTAAGTATGTAGCTAGGTAAGCCCTAATTACATAGTTACAAACTTATAAAATCTCTATGTAGTTACAGAGTTACATGTGTGAACGCGGCATTTTTGATTGTGCACTTTCGTTGTCCAGAGTTCCTTGCACAAGTCAATATGCTCACCTTCTCTAAACTGTCTCACAAACATAAAATAACAAAGATGAACTAGCAAAGTGGTGAGAACAGGTCATTTCCACAGGGAGGCTGAATAAAGTTCGACTTAGGAAACTGTTTTTGGAACACTCTATTGACACTTTTCACTAAAGTAACAATGCATTAAAAGTGGATATGTAAACCAAAGCAACCAAATCCCTCACAACTTGACAAGTCAAATAAAAGGAAAGAACAAGCTAAGTGGAAAATAAAAATAAATGGTAACACTGTACCCTCTCAATTGAGGGATCAAGTAGATCAACAGAAATCTGAAATAGACATTCTCATACGACTGGATGAACAGATTCCATCAAAGCTAGCCTGTCACGTCCCAAGAATTACACAGTGGATAATTAATTAATAATGTGGAATAATATAATTCGAGTCGATATCCCGAGACGTGGACAGTCGACAAATAAGCCTCTAGCTAGCAGGCACTAAATGTGGATCAACACAACATCATAATAGGGCCCAAATGTTGAACTTAATATAGATTGTATTCAAATCTCAACTCATTGTATTCAAAATGGAACTATTACAACTCTCAGACTATGGGATAACAGAACTAGGACTTAATAAAAGAAAAAGTACATAATACCTCACTTCCTACTACATGAATCTATCACTCAAAGCAAACTAACTATAGATAGACTCATAATTGGAACGCTCTTCACTCGGACGCATTCCCATCCTCGACTTGCTCTTCCTCTTGAACTTCATAGTCACCTAGATTGGGTAAAAGTAGGGGATGAGCAAACTAACCCAGTAGGATTTATATCTCAATGTGCGGGCAATGATATAAGTGATTAGCAATTTAGAACTAGGTAAGCACAATGAATGTCATATTATGCATGTACGAATAAAACTCATTAAAACACGATACGTGAAACAAGCTAGATAGAGTGATCATGACAGAATATGATCTAGAAGGATATAGTGAAATAGAACGAGCAATAGATCACTTTGTACAAGCACGCAAGATTTCACTTGATGTCAAGAACGCATGATATTACTAATTGCATTAAATGCAGGATGGCCATATCACGCAATCAAGCAAGCACGCACGAGCATGATCATGTAACACTAATCAGGCACGTAGACACTAATGTACACCAAGAAAAGATCCATCAAGAATGTACACCAGGACACGTGTATGTGGTTATTGTATCTATCATTCAACACGACACACACGACTCCCAGCGCAGATGCAATGCCAGTAATCATTATACCCCATGGTTAACAGTATATTTATGACTCTCCGTCATTGGGGCTAGACTGGAGCCCTTGGACACACGCCGTGCCCTGTCAGCATCTCACTTAAATTTTCAAATGTAGATACCCATAGTCATTAATAATGGCCAATGAGAGTTTCAAGATGTAAGCATGTGTAATATCATGTTCATGATGATGATGAGAACAAGTAATAAGCAATTGAACATGATTTCATGATAACAATGGTCAAGAGATAAATTTGGCAGCATAACGGTACCATTTATACTTTAGTTCAATCTTTACAATAATGGCTTTAGTCTAGATTGTAAATCACACTCACGAGAACAAGATGAGAGAGGAAGTGCACGCTATCTCCAGGGAACTTCAATGGTACAACCAACTCGTTGGCCATGTGGAAATCCATGGTCAGAGGAGATTTACGGAGGCCTTGGAGAAAAGGTCACTAGTCTACCGATTCAGAATGACCGGTAGAGAGCTTCCAAATTCCCAAGAAAGGGCTGCCTAGATGTGCAAGTGTGTAGTGACGTACACGTCTCAATTCTCAATCCATCGGTCTCAAACTCGCGGAAACCACTTAACATGATGGCATGCGATGACAATGCATTTAACTATACATGGGTTTGCAAGATTTAAGGATAATAATTATCATTTAATCAAGGTAGAACGGTAACAAGAGTCAATCACAAGTTTCATGAATGATCATATCATTAAGAAAGCAATTAGAATAATATTCATGTAATTAAGGCTTTTTAAATGGGTTAAACACTTTTAAGCCATTAAATAGACGTCATGTAATGATCAGACCCACGACATACAATTTACGCATGAAAATCACATTAAATAGACCTTGGGTATAGCGGTAAAATTCACAAACAAAATAAGTGGGGTTTCATGCGAAATACTGAGGTTGCGACGGACCCTTGTAAGGGTCGCGACTGGGTCAGATCAGATCGCGACAGTGCCTTGTAAGGATCATGACAGGCTTGTCTGATCAGGCAGGCAGATCGCGACGGGTGCTTATGAAGAAGGTAACAGGGTAGTCAGACCCGAAGGTCAGGTCGCGATGGACCCCATTAAGGGTCACGACGGGTTAGGAACAGAACGCGACAATGGGATGTGAAGAACGCAACGGGGCAGTTAGATCAGGCAGCGAGATAGCGACGGTGTGCTCGTCGCGTTCAGAATGCGACGGGTGTGCTGTCACGACAAGACTCAGAACACGGCCTATCGGGCCGTCGCGTTCACAGGGTCTGCGCCTGAATCCGACAGAGAAAGGACAGTGCTTTGGATTGCAGACCAGACTTTCCTTACTTCGACACAGGGTTGTTCTAAAATTAAGAACAACTTGTACAGTGCATGAAAAATAACGAAACCAGTTTTAAACCAACCTAGACATGCAAGGGTGCTTCTAGTAAATCGGAATTAGAAAACAAGGATGGTTTCGATAGGCTTTAATCAAGTCAAACACAAACGTAAAACTAAGTGCAACCTAAAAACATAGTTTCATGCAGAAACCCTCTTACCATGCTTATAACTCTCTAACTATTGACATTTAGACAAAATGTTCAACACAAGACATGATGAGGATAACTAGTAGAAAAACTTTCATGTTGTGGGTTTGCTCTAATTCGGTCTTGAATCATGTGCAACTTATAAAGAACAGGAAAAGCCTTAACAGTGCGCGACTTTGGCAAAACGCTTATAATTCAAAATCTACTCATTGAAATTTGATGAAACCAGTGGGAAACAAAGGATAAAGTGATGATCTACACATTGGTATAGGATATGTTAAGGTTTGGCCCGAGAAAACCTACCTTCTGGGTGGAAGAAGTCTCGTTTTTCCAGACAACCTGTGTTCAGACCACTTGGAGGAGAACACTAACTGCTCCGTGTATACTGCATGGAATTTTGGCATTCCACTTGGGTTGGAACATAGACTTGACCCTCTTTCCAGGGGCATAAGCCTTGCAAGGTTTGGTTTAGGTTTGACCTACCTATGGTTGACTTCAAGATGACTATCTATGCAGGTCGCAGCAGACGCAACGGGGAAGAAGATGAGCTTCTTGTGATCGTTCCACAGCTCCTCAGCCACCAAGAGCTCCTCCACACGACTCCAGCAAGTTCTAAACTCGTCCCTAGGGTTTGGGTGAAGAGTATTTAAGCAACCAAGGTGTTTAGGAGTCCTATTGTAACTAGAAAAGCTAGGTTGCAGTTTTGACATATTAGTTTCCTATTTTGAGGATTTCTTCCTCCATTAGAGTATGTGAGGCTTTAGGAAACATCCCACCATAGTTAAGCATGAATTGGGTTGCCAAGAATGCAAGATCTCTTCCCAATTCAACTATAATTACTTCTTTCTAATTTCAGCCTATTTAGAGTTACGAATTTCCATGCATTTTCTAGCTTTATTTGATTTTTGGGCCAAATGTTGTCCATTGGCCCAATTATGATAATGGGTCATCAATATATAATGTTGGAAGTCTCCCCAACATTTTTATTTAATTTATGGTTGCACTGTATTTTTGTGTTAACAGTTTTTTCGAGTTGTTTCTTAATTTGGATAATCGGTCACAATAACTCTTAAACCTAGTCCAAATGATTTTTATTGACCCACATTTCTTAATGGGTCATTATAGGATATTAGTTGAAGTCCATATATGATTTTTATTTAATTTTCCGACTCATCCAAGTACGTGTGATAATGATTTTTCGACTTATTCATGAATTACGATAATAAGTCGCGAAACACTTTAAACTTGGCTAATCCGATTTTTCTTGGCACAAATTTATTTGTGAAACATTTAGTAATAATGTTTGGTGTTGATTTATAATTTTTATAAAATTTTTCTATGTGTTTTAGCGCATACGATAATGATATGTATGTTTTAAATACTCTGATATTATGGAAATTATTTATTCCTATTTATTTAATTGTTTTATGTAATTAAAATTTCCGGGGTGCTACATAGCCAAAGAACACTCTCACCTCTTCAAATGCTCATTCCAAATCTGAAAATTATGCACAATTGCAAACTCTCATTCCAAACAATATGAATCTCAAAAGCGAATAGCAGAACAATATTTCAACAGGAAATTACCAAACTAATGTACCCCTATAGCTCAGGGGATGAACAATCTACAATAGTAGTTCTCCACAATGCACCCTCAGATGGTCCTGCTTCCAAACGCCAAACAACACCAATCTTTCAGCAAATGAGCAGTAGAAAGAAACTCACAACCTAACCAAACTAACTCGAATCAATCCTCAACATTTGAAAACCTCAGATGCTGAACAATCTCTCAAGAAGAAAAGAAGAACTAGAAAATAACAAATGCACTAGGTCGAACTCTGGAACACAAAGAAATGGAAAAGCTACTGGATCCTCCTCACAACAGTCCTCATTACACATAAGAAAGAAGAAAATAAAAACCTCCACTGAATCGAACTCTCCAGCACAGAAGAATGGAAGAAGACATGCAGTCAAATTAATTTCCCAATCCTCCGCAGCTGAATCTCCAAATGCTCTTTTGGAATGTCCAAATCTCTTCCCAGCAGCAAACAACAACAGAAGAAAAGATGAAGCTCAAATAAAATTGCAGAAGTCCTCTGGATCGATCTCTCCCAATTCTTGGTCTTTCACACAGTAGACAGACTGAAGAAAGCACAGAAGAAATGGATAAAGCTCCTTGGATCGTTCTCTTATAACAGTTCCCCCCAATGCACAGAAGAAAGAAAGAACAGTTGAACTCAGAAAATTGCACAGAAGAAATCGATATAAGAAATCTTGCACAGAAGAAAGAAAGAACAGTTGATCTCAGCAAATTGCACAGAAGAAATCGATTTAAGAAATCTTACACAGAAGATATAAGAAAGAAAAAATTTCTCTGAATCCATCTCTCTTAGCCCAGCTCACAACAACAGTTGAATCCCCAGATGTTTACAGCAAAGGAAAACCCCAAAAATCCCAACAGCAAGAACAACTCTCCTAGCTCACCTCCAGTCGAACCAGAAGAAATGGAAGAACTCAAAACCCCCCTCACAGCAGCAGAACTCCTAGAAGAAAGGAAAAACTAAAAAAACCCAAAAAAATTCGAACTCACGAAGTCCCTTGCTCTGAGGACCTTGGGGTCCTTTTATAGACTCCTCAAATCTTCCAAGTGCCAGGCCCCTTCCAGCGCGAGCTCTAGCCTCCGCGTCGCACGCCCAACAGCACACGAGCCCAGTAGAGCTCCGCACGTGCTCCATCTGCGTTGCACACATCCAGCTCCCATCGCGCTCTACACGCCTGGCCGCCTCTCCTGCAGCCGACTGCCACACACCCCAGCTCCGCCATCCCGCACGGCCACCAGCTTCAGCTCCACACACCAGCACCGAACCTGAGCGCCTTCACATGCCAGCGGCAGCTCCTCTGCCTGCCGTGCACACATCTGCTAGCTCTGCACCGCCTCTCAACAACGTCGCTTCCAACTGCTTCCAGCAGCTTCACACGACCTGGTGGGGAAGAAATAAAATGGTAAAGGAGGGTTTCGTGGCCAAAGGTGTGGTGGGGTAACAATATTTATTTTTAATGAGATTGGGTGGGGCTTTATTTAAAAACTCTTATTACAAACATATACATATCTACTATTAAAAGGTATTTACAAAATATTATTGTGACAAGGATTATTTTCAACATTTATTTACAAATGATCTTTTATTTTTCAAAATGAACCTAATTAGTCAATCTGTAAGAGATGACTTATTAAATGAAAATCTAGCATGTGTAGTCTAACCCATTATCAACTAATACGTTCAAAAACCTAAACATGAATAGAATGAAAATTAAAGTCAAACTGCATATTATTTATGAACAACTGATGTCTAAAATTAACTAAATGTATGAAATTTAACACGAAAATTTTTGCAATTATCAATGTGTAACTGCATAAGTATGTAATTATATACTTACATAGTTATACGAATTACATACTTACGTAATTATACACGTAACTCTGTAAATATATACTTATACAGTTACATATTTAACTGTATAACTACTTCATACCTTGTTACATAGTTACAAGAAGAAGTAATTACAAACTTAAGGCGTAAAAAACTATGTACTTACATACTTATAGAGTTGCATGTGTATGTGTAGTTACATAGTATGTACATGTGTAATTACATACTTATATGTAGTTACAGAGTTACATATGTAACTCTGTAGTTACATACTTACACAGTTACAGGAATTACACACGTAACTTTGTAACTAGGCAAGCCCTAGGCAACCTTTGGTAACTAGGTAAGCCCTGATAACTAGGTAAATCCTTCTGAAACTATGTAAGTCTGTAACTAGGTAAGCCTTAATTACAGAGTTACAAACTTATAAAATCTCTATGTAGTTACAGAGTTACATGTGTAACTGCATAAGTATGTAATTATATACTTACATAGTTATAGGAATTACACACTTACGCAATTATACATAGGGGTGCCAATTGGGTCGGGGCGGCCCAAAGTCCCAGTGGCCCGGCCCGATTTTACACTGGCTTGGGCTGGATAATTTAACATTTTTTTTTAATTTACAGCCCGACCCGTAGTAAGATTGGGCTGGGCTCAGGCTTGGCTCAGCCCGGCCCGAGTGGCCCGATATTTTTTTTTTAAATAAGTAACACGGCGATAATTCTAATATTCTAAAATTTTTTATTGAAAATTATGTTGTGGAGCTATATTTAAAGACTTAACATTTATTTCATATTTGTAACAACTAGAAATAAGTTTATCTAGATTAGTCTAATGTTTACTTTATGCTATTTTGAATTGTAAAAATAAATTAAAAATAGTAAAAAATATCTTTAAAAAACTAAAATCGGGCTGGGCCGGGCCGGGCTTTAAAAAAGTAGGACCCATCCCGGGCAGGGCCGGGCCTGGGCCGAACGATTAGAGGTCGGGCTAGACCTGGGCCAGCACGGACCCGGTCCAGGCCAGGCCCATTGCCACCCCTAATTATACATGTAACTCTATAAATATATACTTACGCAGTTACATATTTAACTAAGTAACTACTTCATACCTTGTTACATAGTTACATCAACAAATAGTTACAAACTTAAGGCATAAAAAACTATGTACTTACATACTTACAGAGTTACATGTGTATGTGTAGTTACATAGTATGTACATGTGTAATTACACACTTACATGTAGTTACAGAGTTACACATGTAACTCTATAACTACATACTTATGCAGTTACAGGAATTACATATGTAACTCTGTAATTAGGTAAACCCTAGGTAACCTTTGGTAACTAGGTAAGCCCTGATAACTAGGTAAATCCTTCTGAAACTATGTAAGTATGTAACTAGGTAAGCCCTAATTACAGAGTTACAAACTTATAAAATTTCTATGTAGTTACAAAGTTATATGTGTAACTGCATAAGTATGTAATTACATACTTACATAGTTACAAGATTTACATACTTACGCAGTTACATATGTAACCGTATAAATATGTACTTGCGCAGTTACACACTTTTGGGATAACAGTTACACACTTTTGAGATAATAGGGGTTAACAGTAGGGATTTAAAAACAAGTTCTGCATAAAGCAGGCACCGGAAGATGTGGGAAAGCCTGACAGGGACCAATAATTAATTCTTCCTAAATTTTATTTAGTAGGTCACTTAAATTATTTTTTTAATATTTATATAAATAATATATAATATATAATATAAATAAATATATTATATATAAGAGGTGACTCTACTGAGTGGGGTCACTTTTTATATAAAAACTCTTCAAATCTTCAATTTAAATGGTCATTTTAAGAAAAACTTTGATTGGGGTCACATCACCCCACTCAATATGATCTGTCCATAGAACTTGCGGCTTGGATGTGCATGCATGGAGTCACAAACTAGCAGATTCTACCATTTTGGCTGGAGTTGTTTTTGACTTGCTGCCCGTCATTGCACATCCGTCCCCGTAGCATATTGTTTGCTACATGGTCTACCTGACTTATATCTGCGAACTCTCATTAGGAATAGGAATGCAAATAGATTGGATTTGGTTCGGATATATCTGCCAACTATCAATAGGAATGCAAATACGGATTTGATTCGGATAGACCAATATCATATTCTATTTGTAAAGTTTTTATTAATACTATATTTAAATAATATTTATTATTTTTATGAATACGAATTATATCCATCACGGGTACGAACATATATTTTTATCTAAAACTGCAAATATATGGTTTTTGTAGTTTAGCTAATCTATGGTTGGCTCTGAAGTTTTATTGATGTAACAAGAAGTTGTTATTTGGGATTGTTATTGGCTTATTGTTTAATGTTATCATCTTCTTCTCTATATATTTACTTTATTTATGATCCGAATATAACTGCACGTCTTGAAATTTTGCGTCGGGGCGTGACAACTATAATGGAAACAAGAAATGCTACACACTCTTTCCTTATCGTCTTCGAGCACCCGAGTAAACATGTTTTGGATGCTCGCTAAAGGTTATCCTACTCTTCTTGCAGTTAACACTGGCATCATGCTATGTCAACTAGTCGACACCAACTATTACATCATAATGTTCCATGGACATGCAGACTAAGTTAGCTGGCAAATTCTTCCCTCCGATGTCAACATCAACAGAGGGAAAGTATTGGCTGAGTTGGGTTCTTTCCCTAATAGTTGCACCACACGTGCGATTGGTGTTGGCAGTTAGGTGGAATACACTACCCTTCTACTGGCCATATTATGTTGGGATCGGATAGGTGACTTAATCAGATGAACTAAGAATGTGTGTGAATAGCAACAAAATTAAAATGAGTGAAACACACAATTCAATTAGATTCAAGTGTGGTGTGTGAGTATAGTGAATAGGAACAACAAACCACACGTCAAACCATAGTGCACTGAAGATTTTTAAGGTGGTTCGGAGAACACAACTTGTGTCTCCTACGTCCACCTCCTCACAATGGAGGAACCACTAGCACAAGTGCAGTACAATCTGAGCATGACGACTCCAACCTCTTTGAGTGAAACGACTCAAAGAAACCTAGGAGATAGGCACGACAACCTACTCCACAACCACTTGTGAATTCAGAAAATTCACAAGCCCTTGAGCACTACGGCTCAAGCACCAGAGCACAACGGCTCCAACCCAGATCACTACGGCTCCAAACTAGAGTACAAAGTACTCAAACCTCTGGATCACAATAGATCCAAGTTCTTCTAGAACAAGCACACTTAGAGTATAGATCCTCTATCACGATCTATCTCAGTACACGATAAAATGGTAAACACAAATAGAATTGGGCGATCTATGTAGAACACATACACAGATCCCCCAGGGAAATTGACACTCAATACAAACACAGACTATCCTTCTGGATCAGCACTGCTGCAGCCACGAGCTCCTCCCCTTCTTCTCCTTCTTCTTCCCCTTGGCGGCGCTCTACTGCTCTCCTTCTAGACGTAGGAGCCTTTCCCGCTCAAATGCTCTTCTTCTGGAATGCTTTGAGCTTTCTTTGTGCGGGGTGCCTTTGGAGTACAAGGATCATCGGTATGTATAGCCCCATATGTCCATAAGGTGCCTTGGGGTGCATGGGCACAAAAATCTAGGTCAATTCCCTTGATCCCTAAACAGTCACGTGTCTAGAAAAATCCACATTTTTGAACTTTAGTCGAAGTGTGTCGACACACAAGTAGACTGTGTCGACACCACTGGCTTCAACTATTCTGACTGCTTCCTGGGACAGTCATCTAGTGTCGACACACAGATGGACTATCTCGACACCATTGGTTGCTTCTCTCAGAACATGCTTCTGGGATAGTCAGCTAGTGTCGACACACAGGTGGACTGTGTCGACACCACTGGGACAAACTTGTGTAAACCTAAAAATATAAAGTGTAAACCATTAATACAAGATATTATCATTAAAATATGAGATATTAAACATCAAAAACATGTTGTTTAAGCATTGTTGTGATATGTATAAAATGTATAACATGTTCAATATGTCATCATCAAAATCAAGGTATGAGTGATGTTCATTGGTCATCATTAAAATACAACTTTAGGAAATTCCAAAACACACTCAACCCAACATATTATGCACAGGTCCAGAGGTTCGGCATGATTCAAGATAAGAGCAAATTTCTAATAGCCATTTGGATCATATTGATCCCTAAAGGGTATCATGGGTGTTAGGGTACAACCAGCTCGTTGACCATGTGGGAATCCATAGACAGAGGAGACTTACGAAGGCCTTGAACAAGGATTCACTAGTCCAGCAGAAGGAGCATCCGACGGAGAGTTTGTCCAAGACAAGAGAAAGTGTGTATATAGAAACATGTGCCCAACGTTCGAGAGGAATTCTAGAACAGTGGAGCATCGGTAATGGTATTCCTAAATATCGCGAGAAAACTAAGACAAGTCCATTTAAAATAGGGCAATTTAAATATATATTTGGAATAAATTACCAGATGTATTATGATATATTTTCATGCCAAGTTAAGCCATAATGGATGGTTCAAGTGTGTGCATGTGTTACAGAAAATCATGGATATGACAAGATCAAGTGTATGTCTTTTAAGTCATTAAACCCATGTTGAATTATAACAATTTTATTTACTACGTTGGTGATTGTTAACAAGGGTATATGCGCTCTTAATAGTTAAAGTACCACAAATCATGGGTTTTCATGCAAAAACCCCAGATCCCGACGTACCCCTATAAGGGTCGCGGCAGAGTCAGAACAGAACGCGACAGGGTCATGCAAGGAACACGACAGAACAGTCGAGTCAGGCAACCAGAATGTGACGGTACACCCTGTCGCGTTTAGAACGCGACAGGTGCTGTGTCACGATCGGCCCTAAGAATGCAGCCTATCGGGCTGTCGCGTTCTCAGGTCCTACTCCTGAGTCCGAGCGAAAAAAGAACAACACATTGGATTGTGGTCCAAGTTGCCCTAATTTGACACATGTTCATTCAGAAATTAAGAACTAAATGTATAATGGATGGAAAATTGTGAAACCATTGCAAACTGATCTATACATGCGAGGGTACTTACGATAAATAGGAATTTGAAAACTAACATGGTTTTGACTGGTTTTGAACATGATCAAGTACGAGTAACACATAACATGGTACATTCAGGGTAAACGATTTAATTCGGCAACATACTGGATGAAAATTTGGGCTTTCAGGGGCAAAAGATGCCTAACACCCATCAGTATCTCCAGTTAAAATTTCATGGTATGGGGTCGAGTATACATGAAGATCTAGAATTAAGATGAAGGTTCGGGATCATGGTGAATGCAGAACTTCAAAAATATAGAACAAAGAATCGGCTCGATGAAAAATTATGGAACAAGAGGGGTTTTGTTCTTGATGGATGAATCAATCTACAATAGAAATTAATTAGGTTTTGCTCGTGAGAATGCCTACCTTTGACTCGTTTGATCTTCTAGGGTTAGAACTTGAAGAACAAGGGTTGAAACTTGGTCCAACCTTCTCCCCATGAGTTCCTGCTCTCCTTGACCTCCTCTCCTCGTCCAGCAAGCCCCAGCAACGTGTTACGACCGGCCATGGAGAGTTTAAAGAATATTTATGCTTGTTGGGTTTCTATTTCCTAATAGAACTCTATTTTTTATTAAATTCTAAGATTTCCTATTTCTATCCTCCTTCCAAGCTATCTGAAAGGTTGCGGAATTCCCGGTATGGTAATCTAGAAGGGGGGTTGAATAGATTACTGTCGATTAAAATCTTTTATCACCTTCTTTTTTCAAAGACACGAACTATGAGAACTGTAACAGAGTTCAAGATGAACTTAGATGTGTGTAACTCGATAATAGATAGAGAACCAAACTATCTGACATGTGTAGAGACACCGTGCCTACCAAGCATCTAACGTAGAAGCGTTCAAACCATAGGACACAACATTTTACGTGGTTCGGAGTACACAACTTGTGTATCCTACGTCCATGATCCACACACACACACAGAAAGGACTGCTTCTAAGCTAGTTCAACAACTACAACTCACACACACGAGTTGTCTGATGTGAAACCACGATCAGAACAACACACACCACGTGAATCAAGCACAAGGACTGCTTGAGACACAACCACACACACACGAATATGTAAAAACAAAAACAGAGAGAGAGTTCTGAGTTGAAACACAAATCCTGATTAAGAACTCTTCTCGTGATCGTCTGGGTGGGCTTCAAGCTTCGTCTTGAGAGTCACAACTTGATGGAGAGACTTGAATCCATGACGATCAAACTCCAACATTGCTGGATTAACAGTTGGTTCAATCTCTGAACAACAGGGTGAAGCAGAGCAGCAACAACACTTCTGGTTCTTGGACTTTCTCTAGGGTTTTTGGTGGTGCTGCTTCTGTACGAGATTACCTTCAAAAGATAGCTTATATAGTGGTGTCCACATATGGAGAGACATGGTAGTTGGAACCACCATGTATAGCAACTTAAAAACATTCCGAATCTGAAAGTCTTCTTCGTCTGTCGACAGCACAGGGTACTCCTGTCGACAGGTGTTGACAGACAGATGACAGGGAGTTTGGTAAGCAGTTTCCTGTTAATGGCTATCGACAGGCGACACTGGTGCTGTCGACAGGCACTCCTGTCCTGAGGTGTGTCTTTCTATCCTGTGTGTAGCTGTCGACAGGGGCCTTTGTGGCTGTCGACAAGTACCTGCTTTTCATGCTTTTCTTGATCTTTTGAACCTTGTCTTGGTACATGTCTTGCACAGTATCTCACCTACATGAAAGAATATAGTTAGGGAGATATAATGTCATATATATGATCAATTAACATGTTTGTTTCATTTGTCTTTCAAGAGTCATTGTTATCATGTTTCATTGCTTAACATCTATCAATTTTGTCCATGAAATATTCATGCTCATCATAAAAAATAAAGACGTGATTTGTTAGCTTAGCATTCTCATTAAACATTCAACATATGAGAACTCAACACTATCCACCTCCTATTTGGGCTATGTTGGGATCCAAATTTGTGGCCAACCTATTAGGGTAGGTTTATGATTCCAATTCCAACCCAAATTACTTATTTTAATGCTTTTCATACCCCTTTTCTATTTAGGTAATATTTAAGATATGAATTTAGGGTATTTTCCTATTATTCCTCTTTTACAAATCCCTATTTTGGCCCAATAAATTCTAAAGGGTCTATTTAACAAAGCTCATCATTTAATGGATTTTAACTTATGGGAATATCCCCTTTTAATTAGGGAATAATAGAGTTATAGATTTAATTGTATATTTTTTTCTTTCTTGAATTTATTCATAGGCTATGAGGGGTCCATTGGTCTAGTTTCGATAATGGGTCATCAATACATGATGTTAGAAGTCTTTCTGACAAGTTCATTTAATTTTTAAGAGTACGTTATATTTCCGTGTTGACGGTCTTCTGACTTAGTTTCCTAATTTGGATAATTAGTCGCATTGTGACGTACACTTGGCCAATCGGAATTTTTGTTGCATGAATTTCTTCGTGGAACATTAGGAATAATGTTTGGGGTTGAATTATACTTTTTACAGAATTTTCCGATGTGTTCTTGCCCACACGATAATGGTACGTATGTTTCTATTGTTAGGGTATTATAAAAATTATTATTTCAAATTTAGGAGTATATTTCCTTATTCCATCTTTTTAAACTCCTATTTGGCCAATTAACCTCAATATGGACCATTTGATAAAGCCCATTACTTATCGTTAATTTAATGGAATTAATTTATGAGGATTCTCATTTAGAGATTACTGGATATTGTCAATTTTCATATCATTCGGGTTTATCTTTTACCTTCACCTTCTATTTTCGATTGAATATTTAAATTATTATTATTGTTTATATTATTATCATAATTTTTTATTTGTTTTAAAATATGGGATATTACATCCTCCCCCTCTTAAAAAGAATTTGGTCCACCAAATTCCATGACTTCCTCAGTTACATACTAATCATCATTCTATGCTAAAGGTAATAATCAGGGTAAGTTTAGAGTTACCTTTTACGGTTACCACTTTGTCATTTATAGAGAGTTGCGCCACAGCCTTGTGTGGATCTTCATACGTTGGTTCTTCTTGATGTTTGTTCTCCCTCTTTGGGCGTTCTCTATTCTTGTGGTCTAAGCTGCCACATCAGAAGCACTTCCCTTGATTCTTCCAACAATCCTTTGATATGTGGCTTGCCTTGTTGCAGTGGTTGCATTGATCCTCTTTACCATAGGAAAATTGCTTGCCGTTCTTCTTATTTGTCATCTTGCCTTTCCCACTATTTGGTTGCTTCCCTTTTATCTTAGTGTACAACTCCTTTTTGCTAGTGAGGGTTTCATTTAAGAGAGGACAGTCTAGCATTTGATGTTCCAAATTGCCACAACGTAGGCATGCACCTGCCTTACGCCAACACTCCTTAGTCAAATGTCCCGGCTTATGACAATGAAGGCAGATGACCCTGAAAAACTCCTTGTGATGTTTATTTTGTTGGTTTTCCTCCTTTCCAAGGTGGTGTCTTCCTTTCCTTTTCTTATCCTTCACTTTCCTAATCGTTTTGGTCAGCTCCAAAGCTCTTTCTAGCAGCTGGGAGGCTTGTCGACAAGCCCGAACTAACCTCTAAGTTGATCTCATGTCGGCTTGCAGTGGTGTATGGTTAACGTCCATTGAGAGTCCCTTCAAGAATGAGGTCGACATTAGGGTACAAAAGTAGCATTAAACTAATAGGTATAAGTATATATTAGATCTTAACGACAGTTCTACCCAATTCTCACTTAGGTATGATGGTTGATTTGGACAAGTGTTAGGACAATTTGTCCTAGAACACCTTAGACCTAAGATATCCAATGAGGACATCCTAGAAGATCCGATACCTAAGATATCCTATTAAGACATCCTAGGCTCTGATACCAACTGTCACGCCCCACCAATTTAGCAGTGGAATAAATCGAGGAGACGTGAGCAAAGTGTATAGTAGCGTAAATTGCACCACAGTTAAGTAATTCAGAGCATCTAATGAACAATAATGGAAATAAAACTCTTCATTTCATTATAAATTTCACTAAGACTATTACAACCTCTAATTCAAAGCCAATACATAGAGCTCAATGACACCATTATATTGGAAAGAAATCTAAAGCAATAACTACTAGACTCCATTGTACTAGGGTAACTTCATGAGTGGACTCCAGGTCGCTCATCACTCTGATCCTGACCCATTGGTGTGAGTATCGTCAACGTCCTACTTACCTGAGACACAATAACAAATAACGAAGGGTGAGCGATAACGCCCAGTAGGTCTTAAATCTCAGGATCAAGCTTACTTTAAATGATTAAAGCTTTAAAGGATAGAGCAACTAATGATAGAGAGAGTCATGTAAAGTCAAGAAAGTAATAGCACAAGTAACATAGTTCAAACAACAGATGAATCAAGTATCAGACAAGAAATAAGATTAAAGTCAAATCATGATAGAAGATGATAACACAGGATAGCAAGTAACGTCATTGTCAAGCAATAGCTAGTAACATGTATAGCAAGGAGAGAGAGAGTAGTTGGCCATATAGAGAGTAAATTACACTTTGATTTATTTTCATCAATCGAGATAGTATAGCATTGTCGATTAACTTTCGTTAATCGAGATAGCATTGCACTTTGGTTTTCCGTAGATAGCTGAGAGAGGGTATAGCACTTATTTGTCAATAGACAATGAGAGAATATAGCACTTTGTTTGTTAATAGGCAATAAGAGAATATAGCACTTTGTTTGATTGTCTTAGATGAATCTTGATAGTATGGCACTTGGATGTAATGAAAACATCCTGATCATTTTAACTCCCGCAGGAAAAGGGCACTTTTCGGGCGCTCCTCCCAGGACCAGATCGGGCCCTATTGCACTGGCATTGGTTCTATTGTTTATCTTTAGACAATTAGTTAATGGCCAATAGAGAGTACCAAGAAATAGATGAGAGTACTAGATGAATAGACAAGATAGTAGAGTGAATGTGAATAGATGAGCGAGTATAGTATAGACGAGAACTATAGGTCATTGCATGTGAAACGTCGAGTAATGGGTGATTGAAACAGTTGCACCACATGCAATTGGTGTTGGCAGTCAGGTGGAATACACTACCCTTCCACTAGCCATATTATGCGCAGGTCCAGAGGTCCGGCATGATTCAAGATAAGAGCAAATTTCTAATAGCCGTTTGGATCATATTGATCCCTAAAGGGTATCATGGGTGTTAGGGTAGAACCAGCTCGTCGACCATGTGAGATTCCATGCACAGAGGAGACTTACGGAGACCTTGAACAAGGATTCACTAGTCCGGTAGAAGGAGCATCCGACAGAGAGTTTGTCCAAGACAAGAGAAAGTGTGTATATAGAAACAGGTGCCGAACGTTCTAGAGGAATTCTAGAACAGTGGAGCGTCGGTAACGGTATTCCCAAACATCGCGAGAAAACGAAGACAAGTCCATTTAAAAGAGGGCAATTTAAATATATATTTGGAATAAATTACCAGATGTATTATGACATATTTTCATGCAAAGTTAAGCCATAATGGATGGTTCAAGTGTGTGCATGTGTTAAAGAAAATCATGGATATGACAAGATCAAGTGTATGTCTTTTAAGTCATTAAACCCATGTTGAATTATAACAATTTTATTTACTGCGTTGGTAATTGTTAACAAGGGTACATGCACTGTTAACAATTAAAGTATCACAAATCATGGGTTTTCATGCAAAACCCCCAGATCGCGACGTCCCCCTGTAAGGGTCGCGACAGAGTCAGAACAGAACGCGATAGGGTCATGCAAGGAATGCGACAGGACGGTCGGGTCAGGCAGCCAGAACGCGACGGTACACCCTGTCGCGTTCAGAACACGACAGGTGCTGTGTCGCGATCGGCCTTGAGAATGCGGCCTATCGAGCCATCATGTTCTCAGGTCCTGGGCCTGAGTCTGAGCAAGAAAAGGATAACACCTTGGATTGCGGTCCAAGTTGCCCTAATTTGACATAGGTTCGTTCAGAAATTAAGAACTTAATGTACAGTGGATGGAAAATTGCAAAATCACTTGCAAATTGATCTATACATGCAAGGGTAGTTACAGTAAATAGGAATTTGAATAATAACATGGTTTTGACTAGTTTTGATCATGATCAAACACAAGTAACACAGAACATGGTACAGTGAGGGTAAACGATTTAATTCAAGCAACATACTAGATGAAAATTAGGGCTTTCAGGGGCAAAAGATGCCTAACACCCATCAGTATCTCCAGTTAAAATTTCATGGTATGGGGTCGAGTATACATGAAGATCTAGAATAAAGATGAAGGTTCAGGGTCATGGTGAACGCATAACTTAAAAAATATAGAACAAAGGATCCGCTTGATGAAAAATTATGTAACAAGAGGGGTTTTGTTCCTGATGGATGGATCAATCTATAGTAGAAATTAATTGGGTTTTGCTCGTGAGAATGCCTACCTTTGACTCGTTTGATTTTCTAGGGTTAGAACTTGAAGAACAAGGGTTGAAGCTTGGTCCAACCTTCTCCCCACGAGTTTCTCCTCTCCTTGGCCTCCTCTCCTCGTCCAGCAAGCCCCAGCAACATGTTAGGGCTGGCCATGGAGAGTTTGGAGAGTATTTATGCTTGTTGGGTTTATATTTCCTAATAGAACTCTAATTCCTATTAAATTATGAGATTTCCTATTTCTATCCTCCTTCCAAGCTTTCCACCTCCTATTTGGGTTATGTTGGGATCCAAATTCATGGCCAACCTATTAGGGTAGGGTTATGATTCCAATTCCAACCCAAATTACTTATTTTAATGTTTTTAATACCCCCTTTCTATTTAGGTAATATTTAAGATACGAATTTAGGGTATTTTCCTATTATTCCTCTATAAAAAATCCCAATTTTGGCCCAATAAATTCTAAAGGGTCTATTTAACAAGGCCCATCATTTAATGGATTTTAACTTATGGGAATATCCCCTTTTAATTAGGGAATAATAGAGTTATAGATTTAATTGTATATTTTTTTTCTTACTTGAATTTATTCATAGGCTATGAGGGGTCCATTGGTCTAGTTCTGATAATGGGTCATGAATACATGATGTTGGAAGTCTTTTCGACAAGTTCATTTATTTTTTAAGAGTACGTTATATTTCTGTGTTGATGTTTTTCTGACTTAGTTTCCTAATTTGGATAATTAGTCGCATTGTGACGTACACTTGGCCAATCAGATTTTTAGTTGCATGAATATCTTTGTGGATCACTTAGGAATAATGTTTGGGGTTGAATTATATTTTTTACGGAATTTTTCGATGTGTTCTTGCACACACGATAGTGGTACGTATGTTTCTATTATTACGGTATTATGAAAATTATTATTTCGACTTTAGGAGTATATTTCCTTATTCCATCTCTTTAAACTCCTATTTGGCCCATTAACATCAATATGAACCATTTGATAAAGCCTATTACTTATCGTTATTTTAATGGAATTAATTTATGAGGATTCTCATTTAGAGATTACTGGATATTGTCAATTTCGATATCATTTGGGTTATTCCTTTACCTTCACCTTCTATTTTCGATTCAATATTTAAATTATTAATATTGTTTTTATTATTATCATAAATTTTTATTTGTTTTAATGTCACGCCCCGATGTGGAATATCGGAACGCGAGGCAGTTGCAAGTAAACGGGTATAGAGCGAGTACTAGACATCAAACCATTGCACAATGAATAATACTAAAGCCAATTCATTTCATTAATAACTTTTCAAATGTCTAGTTACAACCATTAATATTAGAGCCATTCTATAGGGCCCAGTTACATTGAAACAAAAATAAAAGACTAACTAAGACTCTAACATAACTCTTGGATGCTAGGGTGCTTGTGACGTCACTCCTGGTCGTTCCCGTCGTCTTGAGTGTATGTGTCATCCTCGGTCTCACTTGAGAACACAACAACAAATAACGCAGGGTAAGCGATAACGCCCAGTATGACTTAAATCTTAATAGTCAAGCAGGCTTTAAATGATTAATGTATTAAAAGGCAGAGTAACTAATGATAGAGTGAGAGAGTCAAGTAAAGTGAGAGATAGCACGTGAGCGAAAATAGCACAAGTTTCTAAATATAGTACAAGTGTCGAGTATAGCACAAATAGCAAGATAGCCATAGCACAAATAGCACAAAGTATAGTAATAGCATAATGAGTATAGTATAGCACTTTGTTTGTCTTGTAGACAATGAGAGAATATAACACTTTTTGATTGTCATTTAGATAGTCAAGATAGATAGCACTCGAGTGTAATGCCAAACACTCTGATCATTTAACTCCCATGGGCACTAGCACTTTCAGGCGCACATCCCAGGACCAGATCAGGCCCTTTATATATTGCCAGACATTGGTTATATTGTTTATCTTTAGACAATCGGTCAATGGACAATATAGAGTACCAAGAAATAGATAAGAGTACTAGATGAATAGACGATATAGTAGAGTGAACATGAATAGATGAGCGAGTAGAATGTAGATGAGAGCTAGTGGATATTGCACGAAGCATGTCGAGTAAACAGGAGATAGTAACAGTTGCGCAACATGCGCACGTAGTGTTGGCAGTCAGGTGGAACTCACTACCTTTCTGCTGGCCATGTTATGCACAGGTCCAGAGGTCCGGCGTGATTCAAGATAAGAGCAAACTTTTAATAGCCGTTTGGATTATGTTGATCGTTAAAGAGTATCATAGGTGTTAGGGTACAACCGGCTCGTCGACCATGTGAGAATCCATGGACAGAGGCGACTTACGGAGGCCTTGAACAAAGACTCACTAGTCCGACAGAAGGAGTATCCGACGGAGAGTTCGTCCAAGTCAAGAGATAGTGTGTATATGGAAACAAGAGCTCGACGTTCTAGAGGAATTCTAGAACAGTGGAGCGTCGGTATTGGTGTTCCAAAACATCGCGAGAAAACGTACACAAGTATATTAAGAATGAGCCAATTTAAAGACATAAATTACCAGATAAATTATGTAACATGTTCATGCCCATTAAGCCATATTTGGATGGTTCAAAGTGTGTGCATGTGAATAATAAAATCATGGACAAGATAGATCATGTGATTGACTTAAATTAATTAAAATATATTCAATATTTACAACTTCATTTTTCAGTGTTTAAAATAGTTAACAAGATATGGGAATAGCTGAAGAATAACAAGACTTGCAAAAAGATGGGTTTTTCTGCAAAAAGTCAGATCGCGACACACCCTAATGAGGGTCGCGATAGGGTCAACTGAGATCGCGACGGGGTCTTGTACAAGTCACGATGACTTTTCGGTTCGGGCAGGCAGGTCACGACGGGTTCATATGAAGAAGGCGACAAGTCTGTCAGGCCAGAAGGTCAGGTCGCGACGGTGGTCCTGTCACAATCAGATCGCGACAGTGATGCTTGTCGCAATCTGCCTAAGAACGCGGCCTATCGGGCCATCACGTTCTTAGGTCCTTGGCCTGAGTCAGATAGAGATCTGACATATTCTTGGTTCTTGGTCCAAACTTACCATATTTTGACACAGGGACGTTCAAAAATTCATAACTAATTATACAAGCGATGGAAAATCATGAAACCATTTGGAAACATGGGTATTTACAGTAATTAGGAATTGGAAAATAAGCATGGTTTTGACAGGCTTTAATCAAATGAAGCATGGAGAATAGAATACTAATAACAGTTGAGATGCAATAATTAATTTGCAAGATAGGATGCATGAGAATTAGGGCTTTCAGGGGCAAACGATCCCTAATAGCCATCAGTTTCTCCAGTAAAAGTTTCATGGCATGGGATAGAGGGTACATGGAGATCTAGATTTTTGAAAAGGGTTCGGGGTCATGTAAGTTGCAGAACATGAAAAATGAAGAACAAAAGATATGCTCGATGGAAAATTATGAAACCAAAGGTCTTTTGTTCCTGATGGACGAAACATCCTACAGATAAATTTTCACGGTTTGTGCTCGTGAGAATGCCTACCTTTGACTCGTTTTGTCTTCTAGCGTTAAGAACTTGAAGAACGAAGGAAGAAGATTTAAGCAGCCCTTTTCCTCGCGAATTTCTCTCCTCCTTGGCCTCTTCCCACGTCCAGCAAACCCTTGGCACGAGCTAGGGCCGGCCATGAGGGTTTTAGAGGAGTATTTAAGCATCTCCCCATTCTATTTCCTATTATGACTCTAATTCCTATTTATTCTGAATTTCCTATTTCCCTCTCCCCTTTTTAGGCATGAGATCTCCTAATTGGGTTAGGATGGGAGCTAATTTCGTGGCAACCCATTAGGGTAGGTTTAGGAATCCCAATCCAACTCAAACTTCCCTTTTAATGCATTGAATACCTCATTTCTATTTAAGTAATAATTCAATTACGAATTTAAGATATTTTCCTATTATTCTTCATTTAAACATCCCTATTTTGGCCCACCAATTTCTAATGGGTCCATTTAACAAAGCCCATTACTTCTTTTCATTTAATGGATTTTATTTAATTCTCTTTTATTTGGTTTTCTAATTAATTTAATTAGTTTTCTTTTTATTAAATTAAATTATTTTATTTTTTTTCGAAAAAAAAATTTAGGTTGCTACATTCTTCCCCTCTTAAAAAGAATTTGGTTCCCAAATTCATATGATCATAAGGGAGGGAATGTCTTACCGAAAAGATCAGGGTAGTTCTGTCTAATGATTCCTTCCAGTTCCTATGTGGCTTCTTCCACTCCACGGTTATTCCATAAGACTTTAACCACGTGGATGGGACGGTTCCTGAGCTGTTGTACCTTCCGCTCTAGTATCTTGACTGGCTTCTCTTCGTATGTCACATCCTTGTTTAACACCAACTTCTCGTGGCGAATGATGTGGGTAGGGTCATAGACATATTTCATGAGCATGGAGACCTGGAACACATTGTGTACACCTGTCAGATCCGGTGGCAAAGCTAGTCGGTATGCAACCTCACCAATCCTTTCGAGTACTTCAAAAGGACCAATAAATCAAGGACCGAGCTTTCCTTTCACACCAAATCTTTGGATGCCACGAGTAGGTGACACCTTCAAGAACACATGATCACCGACTTGGAATTCTAAGTCCCGCCTTCTTTTGTCGGCATAGCTCCTTTGTCTAGACTGAGCAGTCTTAAGCCGATCTCTAATCACTTGTATGTCCTTTGTGGTACATTGCACCATGTCTGGGCCTAACCACTGCTATTCTCCAACCTCATTCCAGCATGCAGGAGATCTACAATTCCTTCCGTAGAGTGCTTCGAACGGTGCCATCTTGATGCTCGCATGGTAACTGTTATTATAGGCGAACTCAATAAGAGATAGGTGTTCGTTCCAATATCCTTGGAAGTCTATAGTGCAAGGTCTCAACATGTCTTCCACTATTTGGTTGGTTCTTTCAGTCTGCCCATCAGTTTGTGGATGGAATGAGGTACTAAAGTTGAGTTTAGTAGCCAGTGCACCTTGCAGTCCTTTCCAAAAATGAGATGCGAATCTCGGATCTTGATTCGAGACAATAGATGATGGAACTCCGTGCAGTCTTACTATCTCCTTGACATATAGGGCAGCTAGTACCTCCACCGACCACTTACTCTTTACAGGCAAAAAATGGGCGGATTTGGTTAGTCGGTCCACAATGACCCATATGACGTCGAGTCCACCACGAGTCTTAGGTAAACCCATGATGAAGTCCATGCCAATGCTTTCCCATTTCCATTCCGGGATATCTAGTGGTCTGAGTACACCAGCAGGGCACATGTGTTCCGCTTTTACTTGTTGGCAAGTAAGGCAGTGTGCGGCATGTTCAGCTACCTCTCTTTTCATATTCGGCCACCAAAATGTTCTTTTCATGTCTTGATACATTTTTGTACCTCCTGGATGAATAGTGTACCTTGTCTTGTGAGCTTCATCCATTATCTTCCTCTTCAGTTCTTCATTGTCGAGGACGCATGTCCTCCCTCGGAACACCAGTCTTCCATCCTCAGTCATAGCAAAGTTCGGTCTTTCGACTAAGGTTTCTTTGATGTGGACTAAGAATGGATCATTTTCTTGTTGGATTTTAATTTCTTCCAGCAAGTCAGATTGAATCTTGATGTTGGCAATCAAGACTCGATCATCTCTATGTTCAATAGTTAAGTCTAACCTTGCGAATTGTTCCAATAGTTACATCTCGCCAAGGACTAGACTTGAAACAGATGCCATTGGCTTCCTACTAAGAGCATCAGCCACGACATTACCCTTGCCTGGATGGTATTTATAACGACCTGACCTCCCGGATCGCCGCCAGGGGCCCGAAATTCACGTCGCCACCCACAGATCCGAAGATCCGGAAGGGTTGGAAGAATTAGTCTAGTGAGATATGTACTGAATTTAAATAACTATAACAATATGTACAATATACAACAGTCTGCACAACCTATCCCAAGCAAAAGCACAGGTACAAGAAGAAAGGTGCAGTCCTTAAGGGGCATACCCCGAGGACTTGCAAAACACAACTCTTAGCTCACTTGGCTACAAGAGCTCACCACACTCAGCTCTCACTGTTGCTGACAACAACACGGTGCCACAGCAACCTCTGCAACCCGTCCGACACCGAGCTCCCACGACGACGAGCCCCTAGTTGAAGGGAGTAGGGGGGTAAACCTCGCGAACAAGGCCCAGTAGGGATTACCAGTCCCTCACCGGCCAGAGCAGCAGGAACTCCGAAAATAGGAAACTACACTAGAAAGTTGTAAAGCGAGGAACACCTATAGCATGGTACTACTAAGCAGCGGAGCAGAGAATAACTCCACGACCACAAACCGAGGTCGGGCCACACACACGACTCCCGTAGAAACCAACGGAGTCGGGCACACAGCGGAAGCAATGCTCGGCACCCCGCCAAGAATACGCAACAACCAAGTGAGAACGACGTCTCACCTCAAGCACGGCCACCTCAGACCTCCACAAGGTCGAGGGCCCACAAGCAAAACCACCACGGACCCAGGACACGCCACAAGGTCGGGAGACCACACACTCCGGTGCCACCATGGACTAGCACCCAAGAACGGATCGACGGAGCCGAGAGAACACCGAGCGAAAACCACTAGAAGTACGGGTCTGCACAAGGGCAGACCAACGGCGCCCCCGGAACTAGGCACAGCCAGGCTATAACCGCCGTGCAAGCTAGGGAACGGATAACACTTAGAAACATCATGATGAAATGCCGTCACAACAACAGCAACCAAGCCACCGCCATTGGCAGCTAAGAAGGGGACGCACCGTCTGCACCCTCTTCGCTCGCCAGCCGGCTATCGCCTCTAACCTCCCCAGAAGGGCGAGACAGAACCGCCAAGAACACACAACACACACAACACCACGGCCTGGCCAAGCTGCGGCCCCATGCCTGACCTCGCTACGTGGCTCCGAAACCAACGTAGAGTGAGGCAGTGAGACAAGGGACTATCTGGTCTGCGCCAGGAAAACACACCAAACCCCTCGGCGTCCCAGACCCAGACAAGAGAGCTCTACAAATGACTCGGCACCGTTGTCCAACCTCGTTTTCCCCTCAGCTCCAGAGTCCACTCTGTCGGCTGCCAACTCGAGCACACTCGTAGCCCTGAACACTCCCTCTAAGGCTCACGAGGACAGGGGTCCCATGAAACAGAGACAACCTCTGAACAGGACAAGCCCTCAAGTGCCAAGCACCGGGAGAAAGGTGGGGCAAGCACAACAAAACCATGCCGAACTGCTGGCTTGTAACCACGAAAAGCCCAGCAGGCACGAGGCACGGACAGACCCTTGAGAGGGCCATTGGCTAACCAAACACGCACGAACGGCTAGAACCTCAGAACACTACTGGACAACACGAAAACCCATCGCTCTGCTAATAATCGATTGACCGCCAGTCAATCGATTATTAGACAGATGCCACACTCCTGGCACCACTGCCAGGACACAACCACGAAGATGTCACCTTCGGTCACTGAACGTAGGGAGAAAACTACCCGCGTTCCCTACCAGAAGGTCCTAAGGGCAAGGCCTGCCCTGGGGCACATGCCGACACACAACCGGGGCCACGGAAAACACCCGAGGCAACAGAGGTGCTGTCGCACCCCCATAGGCCGTCGCGATACCACCGCGACGGGGGTCGGCACTGCGACAGCCCTTTCGCGACAGGGCAAGGCACCGCGACAGCAGACCCTGTTGCGACCCGGCAATGCGCCGCGACAGCAATCCAGTCGAGACTGGAAAGCGCGGCGTGACAGCCTTATCGCGAGCGCCAACGGTGTCATGATAAGGTCGCACCTGGTTGGGCTGACGCCTCCTCTGATGTCGTGATGCACCGAGTCGTCGTGACATCAGCCGGGAGGCAGACCAATGGGATCCTCAATCCCGTGCCACCCACAAAGACACATACATGCACACATCGGAGAGGGGAGCATGGGGAAAGCTGTTAAGCTATCTAGAAAGCACGAGGGGCTCCCAATCCACTCGGATCGAGAAGGGCACAAGAAATCCCTACCAGTTACGAAGAACAGAACCCACAAAGGGCCGTCACGACGCATGGCCTCCTCCTCCTCGCTCCATGACGCCGCTCCGCCCGAGCTCGCCGGTCACTCCATGCTCGGATCGCCAGAGGGGAGCCTCTTCACCACCGTAGAAGAGAGGGAAGGGAAGAAGAGGAGAGAGAGAGGGGGATGGGGTAGCCGGCCAGTGCCTTAAGCCCCCGACACCCAGAACGCGATGGCCCTCCCCGTTGCGTTAAAAACCTTAACGCGATGGGTCCATGGACTGCGACAACAACGCGCCCCCCATGAGCGCCACGACAACACGACAGGCCGTACTGACACATCTGCCACTTTGACATGTGTCAAATGATTGAAGCGACATAAAACAGTCACGACTCGTTGACCGGGCGTGACACCAAGACGCGACGGAGAACCACGGTACGACCAGAACGCGACCTACAGGCTCTCCACAACACGGATAACTGTGGCATCGGGCACCCCTGACGCGACACCAACGCATCACCCAGCCAGGACGCGTCAGTGGACAGTCATCCCACGACAGCAGACGGAAGTAGGGAAACCAAGTGTTACATTCTACCCCCCTTAAAACAATTTCGTCCTCGAAATTGGGACAAGCCCAAAAGATCCCGAGGCACGAAACGAAACATAGGGAGTAAATGTAAGACCAGCGCGAAAAAGCCACTAAGTCTCAACACGACTTCCTCGTGGCGACAACCACACGGCCCAACGCGCGCGGGCATACGAAGCTGAAAAACCAACGCCTTACACACAACAGTCCCCAAACACATGGGGAGCACACAACTGAAAATCGAACGGCTCACAACACACTCCAAACACGAGCGGAGTACCAAGCCGAGGAACCAATGTCTCACTCCAGCTACATGTGGGACGCTCGAACAGAATGACAACCCCCACAATGCTGAGCAACGCCAAAACCAACCTAACCAGCCGAAAACTGCACAGCCGCAGCTACCAACAGACCCCGCTGTTGGAACAAGCCGACCGACAACCTCCTCTATCGCCGACAAAACTCAACAAAGGACACGGTTGCCGACAGCAACACAAGAAACACCTGAGAACCAACCACAAGTCTCAGGGGAACGGCCTCACGCTACTAGTGACAGCTATCATTGGTCACCAGCCCAACAGAGAAGCCACGCGAGCGACGAGAACTAGAGCAACATCGCGCTCATGGAGAATCCGCAACACACAGAACAACATCCACTGCCACCACTAGGTCTCACCCAGACCTTCCTCGTGGTCCAACAGGGACAGCAAACGCACCTGGAGAAACCCTCAACATGCGAAAACGGCATCCACTGTCACCACTAGGTCTCATCCAGACCTTCCTCGTGGTCCGATAAGCACACCAAACACACGCGGGGCCACAACACTGTGAGTTACACGCTCCACAACATGGCACACCACGACGGGAACACAGAAGATGTCTAAGGTTAAGCCGAAACTGAACACCTCACAACGTCAGCAAACCACGTGGTCGAGTACCAGCAAGCCAATAAGCCTCATTGTCACCGGACGAACCTACAGGAGACTCCGCCATCGGCTTCCAGACTCACCAACGCCACGCACAACTGGAGAACCAACGAAGAGTTGGCAGCACACCCGCCACGCGCACACAGAGCTCAGTGCGGGTACCAACATGCCAACCGCCAGAAAGGCACACAACCACACAGGAACGGAAACAACTGTAGAGGTCGAGGACAACAAGTTGACCTCAGAGGGACCCAAACTGAAGTAGGGTACCACAACCAAACACACTCACTCTTAGATCGAGAAGGAATACAGGGACACAGGCCACAACCAAAGCCTGGTGTACCATCGAAAGGGCTACCTAGACAAGGCAAAGCAGCCACCCCACAGCGGCAACGGTACAACCACAAGGCACAGGTCAACACAAAGTGTCCTAGAGGTGGAACGCTCAATGCCTCCAACACCGAGCAAACTCGTAAAACGATGCACAAATCTCACGAATAGGCACACGACACAACACACAGTGCCATCACAAGCACCGGAAGCCACCCAAGGTACAATACAATGCACCGAGGTTCCAAACGGCACAAACCGAAATGCTCGAGCACGAGCACGCGGTGCTACCACAAGCACCCAAAACTAAACAAAGCGCCACACAAGTGCACCAGTGGCCGAAACAACACGGGCTAACGGGAAGGACTCTTTACCAGAGACCCGCCAAAAGACACACGCAAAGGAACCGCAAGCTTGAAAAGGGTGCAACAGGCCATACCGGCCCCAACCCTTGAGGCACAAAACACAAAGCATCGAAGAAAATGCACAAGGTGCAGCACATACGAACGCACCGACGGCCTGAGACAACACAAGGCCCACCGAAGGGGACTCTCCACCAGAGACTGACAAGGGAGGCACCTGGAAAGCCGACAACTTCTTCAAGAGTGCAACAACCACGTTGGCTTCAAGAAGCACACAAAACACGGAGCACCGACTCTGAAACACAGGGAGCGAAAACTACAGCGACTCCCTGGGGCGCAAGTGCAACAGGCACCACCTCTATCACGACTGAGAGAGAGGCCAAACACCAAAACTACGGAACGAAAAGCCTCCAAGGTACAAGCCGAGGCACACACCGAAACAATGCTTGAAAGAGTAAGCTAATCAGAAATGCACAGCGGAACAATGCTCACACGACAACCCAACAGAAAATGGTACTACATCGCACTAACCTAACAGGGACCCAATGCCCTAAGTCGTTCAGGCATGTAGCACGAAACCATCACACGACAAACGGCACAAACAGGTCCACCAACCCACGGTGCCACAAGAGAACGATAGCACGAGGGGAGCAACCAGCTCAACCCAAAAACAACTCAAGGGGAGAAGACTCCACCAGAAGGTCGCAACAATGTGCACCCTAGTGACACAGCACCACAGTGGAGCATCACCACCCTGAGGAAGCAACGGAAAGCAGAGGAAGGAGACACACACAACAAGTCTCTTCCAAGTGTAAGAAACAAAACCACAGTGCAAGACTGACTCTTCCATAAGAAGCACAACCAGGCAAACACCCACTGCACTCACCGGACCACCATTTGGGAGAGCACGCAGGGCGCGAGAAAACGAAGCAAACCACCCACACCCTGAGGACACACGAAGTCCACCAGCATGGCCGAGAAAACTTGGAAATGAACAACAAGACAAGCTGGCCAACGCAACAGCCAGACACACGGCCAAGCGCACAACGCCTTGATCGGAAATGCCCAAGCAGACTGTAATACATATAGTCCAACCGGCAACGACATCAGCTCATCTCCACAGAGAGAGAGCAGCGATGACCAAAGATAACACAAGGCAGCTTTGGGGAGAACCTCCACCAAAAAGCGCCAAGAGCCGTCCTGGGAGAACCTCACCAGATCGCAGTCCAACCGAACGACACACTTCAAATCACAGGGGCAACACAACAGTGGCCCAAAACGAACACAGAGCACTCCTGGGAAGAACCTCCGCCAAAAGCGACAAAGGGCTATCCTCGGAAGAACCTTCACCAGAATGCACACCCCCAACGACCAAAGAACACAGACCATTAGAGAGAACACTGCAGCAAAATCTGTTCAGGGAAAACCCTCTAGAACGCACCAACCAAACCAGCAGAAGCAGCACACCTCAAACCCTGAGGTAGCGTAGTGGCAGCAAAAACGAGCACGGAACAGTCCCGAGAGAAACCCTCGCTAGGACAACAGCAAACGGTTCTGGAAAACCTCACCATAACATAGGGTAACCAAGCGATGCACCTCAACCTCGAGGGCAACGCAACAACAACCAGAAACGAGCACAACATAGTTCTGGGGAAACCTCACTCCCGCCAGAACCAACAGAGAAGAACTCCGGGAGCACCTCACCAGAGTTCACAACTAGTCAGCACCAGGCCGACACAACCACAGGCAAGTGTCGCAGCGCTCAACCAGTGATGCAACATAGCACACATGACATCTGCTTAGCCCGAGCAACAACGCCGACTAAGTAGAGCACATCACACAATAGTGCACAGACAGAAGACCACACGCACAAAAACCACAACACACACCCTAACAACAATGGGGCAACCAACAAGGCAAAGACACCTTCCACCAGTTCCAAAAGCAACAATCCTGCACCGGTGAAGGCCACACCACACGCAGGCTCTCTCAGCCTCAGCGGCACACGCACACCCAAATGCGCTAATGACGACCAGGAGCACCGCACCTAGACTTGCTTGCAAGTGTCCTCCATACGGAAGGACCACTGCCAGCGAGTCCACCACCAACTGCGCCACCAAGGCACGAACACCGAGCGATCACACTCACCACGCACGCGACGCAACAACAACTGCAACCTACTACAACACACATATGAAACTTGCAGGGAAACCACACACTTGCAAAACAATCAAAGGCACAAGCCTAACACTAGTCAGACGGTGTCAGCCATGCACTAGTACCTTTCTTTGGGACAGCTATAGTTAATAACTACTTACAAATCTCAATAGACCCATGCTCTGATACCAACTGTAATGACCCAACCACCCGGACCCTCGCCAGGGGCCGAAAATTCACGTCGCCACCCACAGATCCGAAGATCTGGAAGGGTTGGAAGAATTAGTCTAGTGAGATATGTACTCAATTTAAATAACTATAACAATATGTAAAATATACAACAGTCTGTACAACCTGTCCCAAGCAAAAGCACAGGTACTAGAAGAAAGGTGCAATCATGAAGGGGCATACCCTGAGGACTTGCAAAACACAACACTCAGCTCACTCTTCTACAAGAGCTCACCACACTCAGCTCTCACTGCTGTTGACAACAACACAGTGCCACAGCCGCCTCCGCAACCCGTCCGACATCAAGCTCCCGCGACGACGAACCCCTAGCTGAAGGGAGTAGGGGGGAGAGCCTCGTGAACAAGGCCCAATAGGAATTACCTATCCCTCACCGGCCAGAGAAGTAGGAACTCCGAAAATAGGAAACTACACTAGAAAGCTGTAAAGCGAGGAACACCTATAGCATGGTACTAGTAAGCAGCGGAGCAGAGAATAACGCCACGACCACCAACCGAGGTCTGGCCACACACACGACTCCACCGTACCTAGGCTTGCCTGTAAGCATCCTCCATACGGAAGGACCACTGCCAGCGAGTCCACCACCAACAGCGCCACCACGGCACGAACACCGAGCGATCACACTCGCCACGCACGTGACGCAACAACAACTGCAACCTACTACAACGCACATACGAAACTTGCAGGGAAACCGCACACCTGCAAAACAATCAAAGGCACAAGCCTAACACTAGTCACACGGTGTCAGCCCCGCACTATTACCTTTCTTTGGGACAGCTATAGTTAATAACTCCTTACAAATTTCAATAGACCCACGCTCTGATACCAACTTTAATAACCCGACCTCCCGGATCCCGCCAGGGGCCGGAAATTCGCGTCGCCACCCACGGATCCGAAGATCTAGAAGGGTTGGAAGAATTAGTCTAGCGAGATATGTACTGAATTTAAATAACTATAACAATATGTACAATATACAACCGTCTGTAAAACCTGTCCCAAGCAAAAGCACAGGTACTAGAAGGAAGGTGCAATCATTAAGGGGATACCCCGAGGACTTGCAAAACACAACTCTCAGCTCACTCGGCTACAAGGGCTCACCACACTCAGCTCTCACTGGTGTTGACAACAACACGGTGCCACAGCCGCCTCCGCAACCCGTCCGACATCGAGCTCCCGCGACGATGAGCCCCTAGCTGAAGGTAGTAGGGGGGTGAGCCTCTCGAACAAGGCCCAGTAGGGATTACCTGTCCCTCACCGGCCAGAGCAGTAGGAACTCCGAAAATAGGAAACTACAATAGAAAGATGTAAAGAGAGGAACACCTATAGCATGGAACTACTAAGCAGCGGAGCAGAGAATAACGCCACGACCACCAACCGAGGTCGGGCCACACACACGACTCCACCGTACCTAGACTTGCCTGTAAGCGTCCTCCATAAGGAAGGACCACTGCCAGCGAGTCCACCACCAACAGCGCCACCACGGCACGAACACCGAGCGATCACACTCGCCACGCACGGGACGCAACAACAACTGCAACCTACTACAACGCGGATACGAAACTTGCAGGGAAACCGCACACCTGCAAAACAATCAAAGGCACAAGCCTAACACTAGTCACACAGTGTCAGCCCCGCACTATTACCTTTTTTTGGGACAGCTATAGTTAATAACTCCTTACAAATTTCAATAGACCCACGCTCTGATACCAACTTTAATGACCCGACCTCCCGGATCCCGCCAGGGACCGGAAATTCGCGTCGCCACCCACGGATCCGAAGATCTAGAAGGGTTGGAAGAATTAGTCTAGTGAGATATGTACTGAATTTAAATAACTATAACAATATGTACAATATACAACCGTCTGTAAAACCTGTCCCAAGCAAAAGCACAGGTACTAGAAGAAATGTGCAATCATTAAGGGGATACCCCGAGGACTTGCAAAACACAACTCTCAGCTCACTCAGCTACAAGGGCTCACCACACTCAGCTCTCACTGGTGTTGACAACAACACGGTGCCACAGCCGCCTCCGCAACCCGTCCGACATCGAGCTCCCGCGACGCTGAGCCCCTAGCTGAAGGGAGTAGGGGGGTGAGCCTCGCGAACAAGGCCCAGTAGGGATTACCTGTCCCTCACCGGCCAGAGCAGTAGGAACTCCGAAAATAGGAAACTACACTAGAAAGATGTAAGGCGAGGAACACCTATAGCATGGAACTACTAAGCAGCGGAGCATAGAATAACGCCACGACCACCAACCGAGGTCGGGCCACACACACGACTCCACCGTACCTAGACTTGCCTGCAAGCGTCCTCCATAAGGAAGGACCACTGCCAGCGAGTCCACCACCAACAGCGCCACCACGGCACGAACACCGAGTGATCACACTCGCCACGCACGTGACGCAACAACAACTGCAACCTACTACAACGCACATACGAAACTTGCAGGGAAACCGCACACCTGCATAACAATCAAAGGCACAAGCCTAACACTAGTCACACGGTGTCAGCCCCGCACTATTACCTTTCTTTGGGACAGCTATAGTTAATAACTCCTTACAAATTTCAATAGACCCACGCTCTGATACCAACTTTAATGACCCGACCTCCCGGATCCCGCCAGGGGCCGGAAATTCGTGTCGCCACCCACGGATCCGAAGATCTGGAAGGGTTGGAAGAATTAGTCTAGTGAGATATGTACTGAATTTAAATAACTATAACAATATGTACAATATACAACAGTCTGTACAACCTGTCCCAAGCAAAAGCACAGGTACTAGAAGAAAGGTGCTATCATTAAGGGGCATACCCTGAGGACTTGCAAAACACAACTCTCAGCTCACTCGGCTACAAGGGCTCACCACACTCAGCTCTCACTGGTGCTGACAACAACACGGTGACACAGCCGCCTCCGCAACCCGTCCGACATCGAGCTCCCGCGACGATGAGCCCCTAGCTGAAGGTAGTAGGGGGGTGAGCCTCGCGAACAAGGCCCAGTAGGGATTACCTGTCCCTCACCGACCAGAGCAGTAGGAACTCCGAAAATAGGAAACTTCACTAGAAAGATGTAAAGAGAGGAACACCTATAGCATGGAACTACTAAGCAGCGGAGCAGAGAATAACGCCACGACCACCAACCGAGGTCGGGCCACACACACGACTCCACCGCACCTAGACTTGCCTGCACTGTCCTCCATACGGAAAGACCACTGCCAGCGAGTCCACCACCAACCACGCCACCACGGCATGAACACCGAGCGATCACACTTGCCACGCACGCGACGCAACAACAACTGCAACCTACTATAGCGCGCATACGAAACATGCAGGGAAACCGCACACCTGCAAAACAATCAAAGGCACAAGCCTAACACTAGTCAGACGGTGACAGCGGCACACTAGTTCCTTTCTTTGGGACAACTATAGTTAATAACTCCTTACAAATCTCAGCAGACCCACGCTCCGATACCAACTGTAATGACCCGACCTCCCGGACCCCCGCCAGGGGCCGGAAATTCACGTCGCCATCCACGGATCCGAAGATCTGGACGGGTTGGAAGAATTAGTCTAGTGAGATATGTAATGAATTTAAATAACTATAACAATATGTACAATATACAATAGTCTGTACAACCTGTCCCAAGCAAAAGCACTGGTACTAGAAGAAAGGTGCAATCATTAAGGGGCATACCCCGAGGACTTGCAAAACACAACTCTCAGCTCACTCGGCTACAAGAGCTCACCACACTATGCTCTCACTGGTGTTGACAACAACACGGTGCCACAGCCGCCTCCGCAACCCGTCCGACATCGAGCTCCCGCGACGCTGAGCCCCTAGCTGAAGGGAGTAGGGGGGTGAGCCTCGCGAACAAGGCCCAGTAGGGATTACCTGTCCCTCACCGGCCAGAGCAGTAGGAACTCCAAAAATAGGAAACTACACTAGAAAGATGTAAGGCGATGAACACCTATAGCATGGAACTACTAAGCAGCGGAGCATAGAATAACGCCACGACCACCAACCGAGGTCGGGCCACACACACGACTCCACCGTACCTAGACTTGCCTGCAAGCGTCCTCCATAAGGAAGGACCACTGCCAGCGAGTCCACCACCAACAGCGCCACCACGGCACGAACACCGAGCGATCACACTCGCCACGCACGGGACGCAACAACAAATGCAACCTACTACAACGCGCATATGAAACTTGCAGGGAAACCACACACCTGCAAAACAATCAATGGCACAAGCCTAACACTAGTCAGACGGTGTCAGCCCCGCACTATTACCTTTTTTTGGGACAGCTATAGTTAATAACTCCTTACAAATTTCAATAGACCCACGCTCTGATACCAACTTTAATGACTCGACCTCCCAGATCCCGCCAGGGGCCGGAAATTTGCGTCGCCACCCACGGATCCGAAGATCTAGAAGGGTTGGAAGAATTAGTCTAGTGAGATATGTACTGAATTTAAATAACTATAACAATATGTACAATATACAATCGTCTGTAAAACCTGTCCCAAGCAAAAGCACAGGTACTAGAAGAAAGGTGCAATCATTAAGGGGATACCCCGAGGACTTGCAAAACACAACTCTCAGCTCACTCGGCTACAAGGGCTCACCACACTCAGCTCTCACTGGTGTTGACAACAACACGGTGCCACAGCCGCCTCCGCGACCCGTCCGATATCGAGCTCCCGCGACGATGAGCCCCTAGCTGAAGGGAGTAGGGGGGTGAGCCTCGCGAACGAGGCCCAGTAGGGATTACCTATCCCTCACTGGCCAGTGCAGTAGGAACTCCGAAAATAGGAAATTACACTAGAAAGATGTAAATCGAGGAACACCTATGGCATGGAACTACTAAGCAGCGGAGCAGAGAATAACGCCACGACCACCAACCGAGGTCGGGCCACACACACGACTCCACCGCACCTAGACTTGCCTGTATGCGTCCTCCATACAGAAAGACCACCAACCACGCCACCACGGCATGAACACCGAGCGATCACACTCGCAACGCACGCGACGCAACAACAACTGCAACCTACTACAGCGCGCATACGAAACATGCAGGGAAACCGCACACCCGCAAAACAATCAAAGGCACAAGCCAAACACTAGTCAGACGGTGACAGCAGCACACTAGTACCTTTCTTTAGGACAACTATAGTTAATAACTCCTTACAAATCTCAGCAGACCCACGCTCTGATACCAAATGTAATGACCCGACCTCCCGGACCCCCGCCAGGGGCCGGAAATTCACGTCGCCATCGACGGATCCGAAGATCTGGAAGGGTTGGAAGAATTAGTCTAGTGAGATATGTAATGAATTTAAATAACTATGACAATATGTACAATATACAACTGTCTGTACAACCTGTCCGAAGCAAAAGCACTGGTACTAGAAGAAAGGTGCAATCATTAAGGGGCATACCTCGAGGACTTGCAAAACACAACTCTCAGCTCAGTCGGCTACAAGAGCTCACCACACTCAGCTCTCACTGGTGTTGACAACATCGCGGTGCGACAGCTGCCCCCTTAAACCGTCCGACATCGAGCTCCGCGACGACGAGCCCCTAGCTGAAGGGAGTAGGGGGGTGAGCCTCGCGAACAAGGCCAAGTAGGGATTACCTGTCCCTCACCGGCCAGAGTAGTAGGAACTCCGAAAATAGGAAACTACACTAGAAAGCTGTAAAGCGAGGAACACCTATAGCATGGTACTACTAAGTAGCGGAGCAAAGAATAACGCCACGACCACCAACCGAGGTCGGGCCACACACACGACTTCACCACACCTAGACTTGCCTGCAAGCGTCCTCCAAATGGAAGGACCACTACCAGTGAGTCCACCACCAACAGCGCCACCACGGCACGAACACCGAGCGATCACACACGCCACACTCGCGATGCAACAACAACTGCAACCTACTACAGTGCACATACGAAACTCGCAGGGAACCCGCACACCTGCAAAACAATCAAAGGCACAAGCCTAACACTAGTCACACGGTGTCAGCCGCGCACTAGTACCTTTCTTTAGGACAGCTATAGTTAATAACTCCTTACAAATCTCAATAGACCCACTCTCTGATACCAACTGTAATGACCCGACCTCCCGGACCCCCGCCAGGGGCCGGAAATTCGTGTCGCCACCCACGGATCCGAAGATCTGGAAGGGTTGGAAGAATTAGTTTAGTGAGATATGTACTGAATTTAAATAACTACAACAATATGTACAATATACAACACTCTGTACAACCTGTCTCAAGCAAAAGCACAGGTACTAGAAGAAAGGTGCAATCATTAAGGGGCATACCCTGAGGACTTGCAAAACACAACTCTCAGCTCACTCGGCTACAAGGGCTCACCATACACAGCTCTCACTGCTGTTGACAACAACACGGTGCCACAGCCGCCTCTGCAACCCGTCCGACATCGAGCTCCCGCGACGACGAGCCCCTAGCTGATGGGAGTAAGGGGGTGAGCCTCGCAAACAAGGCCCAGTAGGGATTACCTGTCCCACATCGGCCAGAGCAGTAGGAACTCCGAAAATAGGATACTACACTAGAAAGCTGTAAAGAGAGGAACACCTATAGCATGGAACTACTAAGCAGCGGAGCAGAGAATAACGCCACGACCACCAACCGAGGTCGGGCCACACACACGACTCCACCGCACCTAGACTTGCCTGCAAGCGTCCTCCATATGGAAGGAGCACTGCCAGCGAGTCCACCACCAACTGCGTCACCACGGCATGAACACCGAGCGATCACAATCGCCACGCACGTGATGCAACAACAACTGCAACCTACTACAACGCGCATACGAAACTTGCAGGGAAACCGCACACCTGCAAAACAATCAAAGGCACAAGCCTAACACTAGTCAGACGGTGACAGCCGCACACTAGTACCTTTCTTTGGGACAGCTATAGTTAATAACTCCTTACAAATCTCAATAGACCCACTCTCTGATACCAACTGTAATGACCCGACCTTCCGGACCCCCGCTAGGGGCCGAAAATTCGTGTCGCCACCCACGGATCTGAAGATCTGGAAGGGTTGGAAGAATTAGTCTAGTGAGATATGTACTGAATTTAAATAACTATAACAATATGTATAATATACAACAGTCTGTACAACCTGTCCCAAGCAAAAGCACAGGTACTAGAAGAAAGGTGCAATCATTAAGGGGCATACCCCGAGGACTTGCAAAACACAACTCTCAGCTCACTTGGCTACAAGAGCTCACCACACTTAGCTCTCACTGCTATTGACAACAACACGGTGCCACAGCCACCTCCGCAACCTGTCCGACATCGAGCTCCCACGACGACGACCCCCTAGCTAAAGGGAGTAGGGGGGTGAGCCTCGCGAACAAGGCCCAGTAGGGATTACCTGTCCCTCATCGGCCAGAGCAGTAGGAACTCCGAAAATAGGATACTACACTACAAAGTTGTAAAGCGAGGAACACCTATAGCATGGTACTACTAAGCAGCGGAGCAGAGAATAACCCTATGGCCACCAACCGAAATCGGGCCACACACACGACTCCACCGCACCTAGACTTGCCTGCAAGCGTCCTCCATATGGAAGGACCACTGCCAGTGAGTCCACCACCAACCGCGTCACCACGGCACGAACACCAAGCGATCACACTCGCCACGCACGCCACGCAACAACAACTGCAACCTACTACAGCGCGCATACGAAACTTGCTGGGAAACCGAACACCTGCAAAACAATCAAAGGCACAAGCCTAACACTTGTCAGATGGTGTTAGCCGCGCACTAGTACCTTTCTTAGGGACAGCTATAGTTAATAACTCATTACAAATCTCAATAGACCCACGCTCTGATACAAACTTTAATGACCCGACCTCCCAGACCCCTGCCAGGGGCCGAAAATTCACGTCGCCACCCACAGATCCGAAGATCTGGAAGGGTTGGAAGAATTACTCTAGTGAGATATTTACTGAATTTAAATAACTATAACAATATGTACAATATACAACAGTCTGTACAACCAGTCCCAAGCAAAAGCACATGTACTAGAAGAAAGGTGCAATCATTAAGGGGCATACCCCGAGGACTTGTAAAACACAACTCTCAGCTCACTCGGCTACAAGAGCTCACCACACTTAGCTCTCACTGCTGTTGACAACAACACGGTGCCACAGCCGCCTCCGCAACCCGTCCGACATCGAGCTGCCGCGACGACGAGCCCCTAGCTGAAGGGAGTAGGGGGGTGAGCCTAGCGAACAAGGCCCAGTAGGGATTACCTTTCCCTCACTAGCCAGAGCAGTAGGAACTCCGAAAATAGGAAACTACACTAGAAAGTTGTAAAGCGAGGAACACCTATAGCATGGTACTACTAAGCAGCGGAGCAGAGAATAACGCTACGACCACCAACCGAGGTCGGGCCACACATACCACTCCCGTAGAAACCAATGGAGTCGGGCACACAGCAGAAGCAACGCTTGGCACCCCCGCCGAGAGTACGCAACAAACAAGTGAGAACGACGTCTCACCTCAAGCACGGCCACCTCAGACCTCCACAAGGTCGAGGGCCCACAAGCAAAACCACCCCGGACCCTGGACATGCCACAAGGTCGGGAGACACACACTCCGGTGCCACCATGGACTAGCACCCAAGAACAGAACTATAGAGCGAGAGAACACCGAGCAAAAACCATTAGAAGCATGGGTCTGCACAAAGCCTGACCAACGATGCCCCCGGAACTAGGCACAACTAGCCTATAATCGCCGTGCAAGCTAGGGCAACGGATAACAGTTAGAAACATCGTGAGGAAATGCCATCACAACAACAACAACCAAGCCACCGCCACTGGCAGCTAAGAAGGGGACGCGCCGTCCGCACCCTCTTCGCTCGCCAGCTGGCTCTCACCTCTAACCTCCCCAGAAGAGCGAGACAGAATCGCCAAGAACACACAACACACACAACACTGCGGCCTGGCCAAGCTGCGGCCCCACGCCTGACCTCCCTACGTGGCTCCAAAACCAACGTAGAGCGAGGCAGTGAGACAAGGGACTGTCTGGTATGCACCAGGAAAGCACTCCGAACCCCTCGGCGTCCCAGACCCCGATAAGAGAGCTCTACAAACGACTCGGCGCCGTTGTCCAACCTCATTTTCCCCTCAGCTCTAGAGTCCGCTCTGTCGGCTGCCAACTCGAGCACGCTCGTAGCCCCGAACGCTCTCTCTATGGCTCACGAGGATGGGGGTCTCAGGAAACGGAGACAACCTCTGAACGGGACAAGCCCTCAAGTGCCAAGCACCGGGCGAAACGCGGGGTAAGCACAACAAAACCACGCCGAACTGCTGGCTTGTAACCACGACAAGCCCAGCAGGTACGAGGCACGAACAGACCCTCAAGAGGGCTGTCGGCCAACCAAACACGCTCGAACGGCTAGAACCTCGGAACACTACCGGACAGCACGGAAACCCGTCGCTTTGCTAATAATCGATTGACCGCCAATCAATCGATTATTAGACAGATGCGACCCTCCTAGCACCACTTCCAGGACACAGGCACGAAGGTGTCACCTACGTTTACTGAACGTAGGGAGGTAACCCGTGTTCCCTACCAGAAGGTCCTAAGGGCAAGTCCTGCCCTGGGGCAAACGCCGACACACAACCGGGGCCACGGAAAACACCCGAGGCAACACAGGTACTGTCGCGCCCCCATAGGTCGTCGCGATACCATCGCGACGGGGGTGGGCACTGTGACAACCCTGTCACGATGGGGCAAGGCGCCGCGACAGCAGATCTTGTCGTGACCCGGCAACGCACCGCGATAGCAATCCTATTGCAACCAGGAAGCGAGGCGTGACAGCCTTATCGCGACCACCAACGGCATCACCATAAGGTCGCGCCCGGTGGGGCCGACGCCTCCTCTGATGTAGCAACATGCCAAGCCGTTACAACATCAGCCGGGAGGCAGACCAACAGGATCCTCAATCTCTGGCCGCCCACAAAGACACATACATGCACACACGGGGGAGGGGAGCATGGGGAAAGCTGTAAAGCTATCTAGAAAGCACGAGGGGCTAGCAATCCACCCAGATCAAGAAGGGCAAAAGAAATCCCTACCAGTTACGAAGAAGCGAACCCACGAAGGGCCTTCATGACGCATGGCCTCCTCCTCCTTGCTCCACGACGCCGCTCCGCTGCTCTGCCCGAGCTCACCGGCCGCTCCACGCTCGGATCACCAGAGGGGAGCCTCACCACCGCCGGAGAAGAGAGGGAAGGGAAGAAGAGGAGAGAGATGGGGAAGGGGTAGCCGGGCAGCACCTTAAGCCCCCGGCTCCCAAAACGCGACGGCCCGCCCCGTCGCGTTAACAACCTTAACGCGACGGGTCCACAGAGTGCGACAAGAACGCTCCCCCCACGGGCGCCGTGACAACACGACAGGCCGTACTGACACACCTGCCACTCTGACAGGCGTCAGACTACCGAAGCGACATAAAGCAGTCGCGACCTGTTGACCGGGCGTGACACCAAGATGCGACGAAGAACAAGGGGGTGGCCAGAATGCGACCTACAGGCTCGCCACGACATGGACGACTGTCGCGTTGTGCATGCAGGATCGAATGGGTGGATGGATCAGATCTAGAAGGGGGGGTTGAATAGATCTAACACCAATCAACGCGAAAGATTAAGCAATTAAAAATTACTTTGAATCAGAGATCAATTCAGACAAACAATTTACTGATCTAAAGTGTGAATAGTATGTGTAAGCAAATCAATTAGTACTGTGAACGAAATCCCTATACATGCATCTAGCGCAATACAAAGACAAACTACAATTCAAACCACTGCAAGAGGATTTTTAGGTGGTTCGGAAATCACCTCCAGTGACTCCTACGTCCACCCCTCACACAGTGAGGCCACACTATTCAAAACCTTGAGTACAACACACACTGGAGCATGACGACTCCAAAAAACCTTGAGCACGACGGCTCAAACAACAACCGGAGCACGACAACTCCAAGTTGAGCACGACTAGTCAAACCACACAGTGAGTACGATGACTCACAAACTGGGCATGATGGCTCACAGTACAAAAGCTAGATCAAACACAAAAGAGATCAGATCCTCTAGCAATGATCTGATTCATGACAAATTCATACACAGAAATTTATGCAGAACTTCATGCACAAATCTCATAGACGAAATATGGAAGAACAACTCATAAGTGAGAGAAATGAATGTAGAATGAGTGTTCTTCGATGAAGAGGCCTTGCAGACACTTCAATTGAGGAGCCTTGATGGAAATCGATGGAGATTCTCCTCAATTGGCGATGCTCTGCTTTGATGGCATCTGAAATTCCAGAAATCCTTCTTCTCCTGCTCCTCTTCAGTTGGATCTACTCCCTTGCCTAGCACAGCAACCTTCTCTCCAAAGATTCCTCTTGATTCCCACGTCCTTCCTCTTGAAAGGATGGCTTACAGCTTCTAGAGATGGAGCAAGATCTGGAAAACCCCTTTGTGCAGCCCAAGGGCTTCTTCTGGAAGTGTATGGGCTCTCCTCTCCGGGGTTCTCCTTTGGAGTATAAGGATTGTTGGTATTTATAGCCCCATATGTCCATAAGGTGCCTTGGGGTGCTTGGGCACGGAAATCTAGGTCAAATCCCTTAATTCCCAAGCAGCCATGTGTCCAGATAAAATCACGATTTTGAGTTTCAGTAGGAGTGTGTCGACACCACCAGGGAGTGTGTCGACACACTGTCCCATTTGCGCAAAATTGGACTTCTGGGAACTGAAACTAGTGTCGACACTACTACTGGCTGTGTCGACACACTGTCCCAGTCTGGTAAGTAGGTCTTCTAAAGATTGGGTCTAGTGTTGACACTACCAGGGACTGTGTCGACACACTGGACCAGTCTGGAAACTGGGTCTTCTGAAGACTGGGACTAGTGTCGACACTACCAGGGGCTGTGTCGACACACTTGACCCTATCTTCATGAAAAGGCTTTAGGGACTCTGACCCAGTGTCGACACCACCAATGGGTGTGTCGACACTACCATGACAAAATCTGTATACACCTACAAATTTAACACATAAATCATTAGTACAAGATATTATCATTAAAGTATGAGATATTAAACATCAAAAACATGATGTTTAAGCATTATTGTGATATGTATAAAATGTATAACATGTTCAACATATCATCATCAAAATCACAATATGTCATCATTAAAATCACAATAAGTCATCATCAAAATCAAAGTATGAGTGATGTTCATTGGTTATCATTAAAATACAACTTTAGGAAATTCCAAAACACAATCAACCCAACAATCTCCCCCTTTTTGATGATGACAAAACATATCTCCCTTGACTGCAATAACTCCCCTTGACCATATACACCCTTTGAACTTTCTCCCCGTAGAAACCCTTTCTTCTCCCCTTTTTTGACAACATCAAAAAGATAGATAAGTGAGAGAACCAAGGATTGTAAGAGATCAATTAATGAAATGTAGGAAATGAATGGTCAGTAAAGATCAAAATAAATGAGGCAAAGTGATATTGACATATGAGAGAAATTATTGTGTTTTTGTTATTGTGCAACAAAGGTTAATCACAAAGACACACTCAACACAAAGAATAGCAAAATATAATGATCTGAATGTGGTTAAAAGAATGATGCAAATGTGAAATACAGTGACCTATATGAGTGAGCAGAAGTATTTAACAAGGATGTTAGAAGCTTTAATTTTAACACAATGCAGAATAATACGTCTAAACTCAGCATACATGAACTTTATGAATGTCTTAAGCTTTTCCATCTTGTCAATTTGATGTTCTTTCAATTTTAACTGGGAAAGAATACAAGAATAAATTAGTTAAATCTCACTTTTCAGTGCAAGAGATCACATTGATTAGATGCAAGATCTCCTGATTACTTAGTGGTTTAACTTTCATTATCTTATACAGAGTTGAAAATTTTGATTTCCACTTTTGACGCGAAACATATTACTTTTTAGGTGAAATGGTCTGGTTACTCAGTGGTTCAAGAATTTGCATTACTCTGTTTGTATCTTTCCAGATTGTTGATCATTTTGATCATTTTCTTTTGATGTTTTACAGGAATATGTTTGCTTTGACCAGACAAGTCATGACTACGAATTTAGAAAAATTATTCTTAACATGTGGTAAAAATGAAGCTTAAACATACACATGTTAAATAGTAAAGCCACTTATGTGCCTACAAGTGTTTTGCAAGTCATTTTAAAGACATTCAGTATTAAGATTGCTTAACCTTGAAATGATACTGAATCTTTGAAATTAAACTAAATGCATAATGAGTTTAGTTTCAATATTTTAATTCTCTCATAAGAAAATAGCACAATGACTCAAAAATTCTGATGATTGGGGCTCAGTATAGACAACAATTGTCAAGAGAAATGAGTGAAGAATAGACAATGACTCCCCCTCAACAAATACTCCCCCTCAACAATTGCATAAAGGAATCTTGATACTTGGTGGAGACATATACTCACGCATAGTGAAAGTGTCCAGACAAGCCTGACTTGTCTTTCTTCAAATCACCATTTGATATACCAAGAATGTCAATGCAATGTGAGAGTGAGGAATTTATTTGCAAGAACATTTGTCAACAAACTGAATGAGAGTTGTTAATAAATCATATATGAAAGAATATTTCTCCAGCATTTCACTCAAAGATTGTTTTGACTCACTCCCCCAGAAGATATGCATGATATGAAATGATCATTTAAGCAATTCAGATATATTCATTCAAAGTAGTTTGCACAAAAAGAATATGAACATGATCCAGCATGCATTAACATGCAATTTATTGAAGGAGAAAAGTTTCAAAGACTTAAAATAAAGTTTTTTTGAGATTTTCATTTTTCTTGATGACCTTTATGCAGAAAAAGACTATTGATACTTGGCGGAGAATTTTTCTCACGCATGATGATAGTTTCCAGACAAGCCTAACTTGTCCTTTCACATTTCACCATTTGATATATCACATAGTCACTGCAAAAAGGTCAATTATTCTTTATTGTTAGCATGAAATTCATTGCATTTTCAAGAACATTTTTGCACTTTTTCAAATTTACTCCCCCTAAATATGTGCATGGAATGAAAAAGCTAGCAAGCAATTCACACATGATTATGCACACAATTAGCTTTAAGCATAACATGACTTTTGGTACTTGGCGGAGTATTTTACTCACGCATAATGATAGCTTCCAAACAAGCATAACTTGTTTTTCCACATGTCATCATTTGATATACCAAAAAGTCAAAGCTGTTGATATGCACACAGAATCATCAAGCATGATAACAGAAACATGATTCCAAATGTTAAAACACAAAGTTATTGTTGGGAGTAGCATCAGAACACATTTTTCATTATTCAGATAAAAAATCAAACATCATTTCAATTCAAGCAATTCAAATTTAAAATGATAAAGAAGTTTTACCTGAATGGACTTCAATTGCTTTTCAAAGATTTTACCTGTGTTCTCCAATCATTTCTTGCCTTGCACAGCCAATATCTTGAATCCATTTACAATGTATGGCTACAAGACTCCTCAGCTTGCTGATCAAGTTGGTTTTGGGACCCACACTTGCTTGGGTCCTGCAATGAAATCAATGTTAGAGTGCAATAAAGATTTTTGAATCCAAAATGATTTTATTTTTGGTATAGATGCATTTCTTTCATTGACAGAACTATGAGCAAAATTAGTCCCAAATTTTCTTTTTGCCTTGCTCAATGCATCTAAGTTTTCATGAAGTGTTCAATTTATATTCACATGGAGTTTCTGAGCATTTTCAACAAAATCATGATTCTTAGTTACATGTGAATGATGTGAAAATTTTTGCAAGTAATTCAAGTAAAAATCATCATGGAAGAAATGAAATAAACAAGCAGTCATGTTTCAATCACAACCAGTTTTTTTTTTTTAATTAATGACTCTTACACAAGGAAGATCATTGGTACTTGGCGGAGGTTATTCCTCACACATAATGATAGTTTCCAGACAAGCATGACTTGTCCTTCCACAGTTCACCATTTGATATACCAATTGATCTTTGCATAAGAGTCCCAATTGATTTCAGTTTTATTTAGCAGGGAATCTCTCAAAAGTATTTACCTGGTGAGATTTTCATTTTCTTTCATTCTCTTCACTTACTTTTTGTAGCCTTTGTCATGAAGCCTTCATCTTGAAATTGACTACAAGGATCCTTGCATCCAGCATTCAAGCAGCACATTTCAAAACCTAAACTTGTTTGGGTCCTAAGGATCTTCCATGAATCTGCAATAATGATCTTTGAATCCAAAAGGATTTGATATTGAGTGCATTTTTCTGAAGACTAGAAACACTGTAATCTTGGTTTCTAATCTTATAGTTATTGGTATAGAATGCACCACTAACATACTGAACAATTTGTTTTCTATTTTTTCAGATTTTTATCATTGAGATTTTTAACATGAAATTCAAAAGAGATCTTTTGTGCAACAGTTCCTTTTTCATACACATAGAATTTCTGAGTGTTTTCAGCATGAACATGATCTTTATTCTTATGTACATTAACATGAAACATGGGAGCATGCACAAGATTATCAATTCTATGCCAACATTCCCAAGAAGTATGCCCAAATTTATGACATGGGAAGCACTGGACTGATTTGGCATATTTATGGAAATGTTGATCTCTATTCCAGCAAAATTTGGCTAAATGACCAAGTTTATTACAATTAAAGCAAATGAGAGCATTTCTTACCTGGTACTTACCTTGGCATGTATGCATTTGTTGGAATCTCCTTTTCATGTGAGGAGGCTTACCATGAGGAGAAGGAGGTACCTTTTGGTGGCTCTTGGCATGATGTGAATTTAGAACATGTTTTGGAGCTTTTTAGACTGATGGAGGAAGTAGATGAATCTTCTTGACAGTAGCAATCTTCTTTTTCTCTATCTGTTTCTGAACAAGAACTTTCACTAGTTTTTCATTAGAATTAGTAGAGTTCTTGTTCGCAGCAGCTTTAACAAATGTTAATTTTATTTTATTTTCATTTTTCTTGTCTCTCACAGAAGCAAGACTTGTGTATTTAGTATTTTTCAATTCATGTTGAAGCTTCTGTTTTTCAGCTTTTAAGGGAACAACTTCTTTTTCTGAAATTTGAAGCTTGTTTAGCATGATATCCAAACCATTTTTCATCTTGTTCTTTTTATTTTCAAATTGAGCAATTTGTTTTTCCAAATCAGCAATTTTATTACTTAAATTACTACAGTCATTGTCCAATGGTTTGTCATTCAACAAACATTCAATCTTCCTTTTTAGATGACTATTTTCTTCAACAAGTTGTTTGCATCTTTCATTTATTTGATGATCATGAGCCATGTTAGAAATCTGTTTGTTTAATTGATGATTATCAAATTTGAAGTTTTCATTAAGATCAATCAATTTTTCATTTTCATATTTCAAATCAAGATTTTCATGTTTCAACTGATCATGACTTTCTTTCAACTTGGACAACTTATTTTCACAAATTTTGATTTTATCTTTCAAACTTTCTTTTTCAGAATTCAGTTTCTGAACTTTAATCTTCAAATTCTCATTTTCTTGTGAAGAATCTTTATCATTGTTTTGGAGCAATTCAAGTGTATTTTTTAATTTTTCACTCTCCTTGTGGCAATGTTTTAAATTCTTTTTCAAATATTTATTTTTAGTGTTCAGCTTTGCATTAAGATTTTGCATCTTTTTACAGAATTCAATCAATTCAACATAAGACATACTTTCATCTGCATCAGAATCAGAATTAGAATACATAAATGGGTCTGGAATTGATTTACTTGATCTTGTAGACCCATGTGAACTCTTGTGTTCTGGAGAGGATGCAAAATGCTCTAAGCTCATGGAATGTGCTGCTAGAGCCAAAGTCTTTTAAATTGCTGATTTTCTGGATTCATTGAAGCTCTTCTTTGTCATTGAGCATTTGTGAATTCCTTTTGCTCCTTTTCTTTGTGCTTCCTCTGAAAAACTTGTTGAAAGTGAGATTGAGGATTTCTCTAAAATTATAACAGGAAATTCATGCAAATTAAAGAAATTTGCCATTACACCAAAACTTAAAAGACTATTAGATCTAATCACAGTGAATCAATGTAACAAGGAATTAGATCTAACAATTAGAGTGATTAACCCGCTTTGATACCAAATGTAGGAATCAGAGCAATTAAGCACACAGAGACAGTGAAAGATCAAGCAAACAATTTAAGAAGATAGAGCACAGATATCAAACAGAACCAATCAAATCAGATCAGAAAAAAATATTAACCCGCTCTGATACCAATTGTAGGATCGAATGGGTGGATGGATCAGATCTAGAAGGGGGGGGGGGTTGAATAGATCTAACAACAATTAATGTGGAAGCTTAAGCAATTAAAAATTACTTCGAATCAGAGATCAATCCAGACAAACAATTTACTGATCTGAAGTGTGATTAGTGTGTTTAAGCAAATCAATTAGTAGTGTGAACGAAATCCCTGTGCATGCATCTAGAGCAATACAAAGACAAACCACAATTCAAACCACTGCAAGAGGATTTTTAGGTGGTTCGGAAATCACCTCCAGTGACTCCTACGTCCACCCTTAACATAGTGAGGCCACACTACTCAAAACCTTGAGTACAACACACACCGGAGCATGACGACTCCAAACAACCTTGAGCACGACGGCTCAAACAACAACCGGAGCACGACGACTCCAAGTTGAGCACGACGACTCAAACCACACAGTGAGTACAACGACTCACAAACTGGGCACAACGGCTCACAGTACAAAAGCTAAATCTAACACAAAAGAGATCAGATCCTCTAGCAATGATCTGATTCATGACAGATTCATACACAGAAATTTATGCAGAACTTCATGCACAAATCTCATAGATGAAATATGGAAGAACAAACTCAGAAGTGAGAGAAATGAATGTAGAATGAGTGTTCTTCGATGAAGAGGCCTTGCAGACACTTCAATTGAGGAGCCTTGATAGAAATCGATGGAGATTCTCCTCAATTGGCGATGCTCTGCTTTGATGGCATCTGAAATGCCAGAAATCCTTCTTCTCCTGCTCCTCTTCAGTTGGATCTGCTCCCTTGCCTAGCACAGCAACCTTCTCTCTAGAGATTCCTCTTGATTCCCACGTCCTTCCTCTTGAAAGGATGGCCTAGAGCTTCTGGAGATGGAGCAAGATCTAGAAAACCTCTTTCTGCCGCCAAAGGGCTTCTTCTGGAAGTGTATGGGCTCTCCTCTCCAGGGTTCTCCTTTGGAGTACAAGGATTGGGGGTATTTATAGCCCCATATGTCCATAAGGTGCCTTGGGGTGCTTGGGCACGTAAATCTAGGTCAAATCCCTTGATTCCCAAGCAGCCACGTGTCCAGATAAAATCATGATTTTGAGTTTCAGTCGGAGTGTGTCGACACCACCAGGGAGTGTGTCGACACACTGTCCCATTTGCGCAAAATTGAACTTCTGGGAACAGAGACTAGTGTCGACATTGCCACTGGCTGTGTCGACACACTGTCCCAGTCTAGCAACTAGGTCTTCTGAAGACTAGGTCTAGTGTCGACACTACCAGAGACTGTGTCGACACACTGAACCAGTCTGGCAACTGGGTCTTCTGAAGACTGGGACTAGTGTCGACACTACCAGGGGCTGTGTCGACACACTTGACCCTATCTTCATGAAAAGCTTCAGGGACTCTGACCCAGTGTTGACACCACCAATGGGTGTGTCGACATTGCCATGACAAAATCTGCATACACCTGCAAATTTAACACATAAATCATTAGTACAAGATATTATCATTGAAGTATGAGATATTAAACATCAAAAACATATTGTTTAAGCATTATTGTGATATGTATAAAATGTATAACATGTTCAACATATCATCATCAAAATCACAATATGTCATCATTAAAATCACAATATGTCATCATCAAAATCAAAGTATAAGTGATGTTCATTGGTTATCATTAAAATACAACTTTAGGAAATTCCAAAACACACTCAACCCAAAAGGGCACCCCCAATGCAACACCAACGCGTCACCCAGCAAGGACGCGTCAGTGGCCAGTCATCCCACGACACCAGACGAAAGCCGGGAAACCGGGTCTTACAGTATTGGATGTTGAAGTCGAAATCTTTCAGATATTATAGCCATCTTCTTTGTCTCATGTTGAGTTCCTTCTGGGAGAATAAGTACATCAGGCTTTTATGGTCGGAGTAGATAGTGAATTTCTCACGATACAAGTAATGTCTCCAGATCTTCAAGGCGAAGACCACGGCCGCCAACTCCAGATCATGCACGGAGTAGTTGACTTCATGCGTCTTCAGTTGTCAAGAAGAGTAGGTGATGACTTATTCCTTTTGCATCAATACACACCCTAGCCCAATTCTCGAGGCGTCGGTGTAGACAGAGAAACCTTCTCCCTCTATTGGCAGAGCGAGAACAGGTGCTGAGGTAAGGCAATCTTTAAGGGTTTGGAAACTTTTCTCACACTCTTTACTCCAGGAGTAGGGATTCTCCTTTCATGTCAGACGCGTGAGAGGAATGGCAAATCGTTGAGAAGTCCTTGATGAACCGCCTGTAGTAGCCAGCCAGTCCTAAGAAGCTTCTGATTTCTGTGACATTGGTTGGTCTCTCCCAATTGAGTACAACTTCGACTTTAGAGTGATCAACAGAGATGCTGTCTTTTGAGATGACATGGCTCAAGAAGGACACTTCTTCGAGCCAGAATTCACACTTGCGAAGCTTTGTGTACCGTTTGTTGTCTCGCAAGACTTGAAATGCAATCTTTAGGTGTTCTTCATGCTCTTCATTGGTCTTTGAATAAATGAGGATGTCGTCGATGAAGACGACCATGAACTTGTCAAGGTATGGCCGATATATGCTGTTCATGAGTTGCATAAAGGCTGCAGGAGCATTGGTTAGACCAAAAGGCATAACAACAAATTCATAGTGTCCATACCTGCTCCTGAAAGCAGTTTTGAAGATATCGTCATCCTTGATCCTCATTTGATGGTAGCCAGATCACAGGTCGATCATGGAGAAATATTGGGCTCCGGATATTTGGTCGAATAGCTCATCGACCTTGGGCAATGGGTATTTGTTCTTGATGGTCAGCTGATTGAGTTGACGATAGTCGATGCATAGCCTCATCGAATTATCTTTCTTTTTGACGAATAGCACAGGTGCTCCCAATGGGGAAGTACTTGGTCTAATGAACCCTTTCTCTGATAGCTCCATCAGATGCATCTTCAATTCCTTGAGCTCGGCAAGTGACATCTAGTACGGTTGTCGTGAAACCGGGGCAGCTCCAGGGATCAACTCTATGGCAAAGTTGACATCTCATTCCAGAGGAATCCCTGGCAAATCTTCAGGAAACACATCACGGAAATCTTGGACTATGTGGATGTCTTCTATCTTAGAACCCTTCTTTTCCACAACTACGGCTACTAGGAAAGCAATACAACCTTTCCTTATCATGTTATGGGTTTTTATGGCGGAGATTAGAGACATCCATCTCTTATGTCTAATCCCAGATAATGCCAATTTAGCAAAGTTACTAAAGGTCACCCTTCCTTTCTTACAATCGACACTTGCCCCATATGTGGACAACCAGTCGGCTCCCAAAATTACATCATAGCCTTCGATGGCCATACACAGGACGTTGGCTTTTAAGTTATGGTCTCGGATCATTACATCGACAGATGGGAAGTATTTATTCAGTTTCTCCTTCTCTCCTAGTGGCGTTGTGATAGAGAACTCACAACCCATGGATATGGGTTTTGCAGTTAGGGTATCAGTAAAGTGTTGAGATATAAATGAATGAGTTGTTCCAGTATCAAATAAAACAAATACTGATAAGGAGAAAACTTGTAGGGTACCTTCTACCACGCCACCGTCCGTAGCGGGTTCCTCATCATGCAGGGCTTGCAGTCTTCCCTGTTTCTTAGGCGCATTAGGGTGCCTCTCATTCTCTTTCAGTAGCGGGCACTCGGGGATGCGGTGCTCGCGACTTCCGCAGTGCAGACATGCGCCAACTTCTCTCTAGCATTCATCAGCAATGTGACCTGGCTTGTCACGATGCTTGCAGTTGCTCTTGGCTGGAGTGTTGGGTATGAAGACCTTCAGTTTTCTTTCTTGGCTGGACCCCTCCGTGATGTTGAAGGGACATTTTTTGCCATTGTTTAGTTTAGCAGATGATTGCCCTGAGGTCATTTCTTTCTTCATGAACTTCCCTTTGATATGGTCGGTGAAGTCTATAGCATCCTCTAGCAGTTGAGCTTTCTTCACCATCTCGGCGTAGGTCTGGATGTCGAGAGGTGCCAGTTGGGTAATGTATTGAGGCTTAAGGCCGTTGAGAAAGCGCTTAGCCTTCATTCTCTGAGTGTTCACTAGGTGTTCAGCATATCGTGCCAATCTTGAAAACTAGACTTCATACTCAACCACAGTCGAGCTCTGTTGTTTCAGACCAACGAATTCCGCAACCTTCCTTTCTTGGACATGCTCCGAGAAGTATTTGGAATGAAAAGCTTCCTTGAACTCGGTCCAGGTGAACTGACCATTAGCTCTGGTCGCTTTAACAGACTCCCACCAAGCGCGGGCGTCTTTTTCCAGTTGGAATGTCGCTAGTAGCAGCTTATCCCCCGCTGCACATTGCATGACACGGAAGATCCTTTTCGTTTCCTTTAGCTAGTGTTCGGATTTATCCGGATCTGTGGATCCACTGAACCTAGGTGGGTTCAGACTCCTGAAGTTACAATGCAGGTCGCCTGTACCACGATTGCCACCTCCTTCGGTAGCTTGGACAATTACGCGCGTCAGTTCTTGGATAGTCTGTTGCATGCCCCTCATTTGAGCACGTTCAGCAGTCATCTTGATTGTTTAGTTCCTACAAAACAACTTATTGTCATGATATTGATGCGGAGTTTAATTCGTGCGTGTGTGAGTTCATTTTAGCTAGTTACCCTTGGCTCTAACCACAACTCATATAGGTGGGATAATTGACTCTAGTCGAGGTAGGTTAACCTAGATCATTCTATACTTAAGAATAACCTAGGCTCTAATACCACAAAACTGTTACGCCCCGACGCGGAATATCAGAACGCGAGACAGTTGCAAGTAAATGGGTATAGAGTGAGTACTAGTCATCAAACCATTGCACAATGAGTAATACTAAAGCCAATTCATTTCATTAATAACTTTCCAAATGTCTAATTATAACTACTAATATCAGAGCCATTCTATAGGGCCCAATTACATTGAAACAAAAGCAAAAGACTAACTAAGACTCTAACATAACTCTAGGATGCTAGGGTACTCGTGACGTCACTCCTGGTCATTCCCGTCCTCTTGAGTGTATGTGTCATCCTCAGTATCACCTGAGAACACAACGACAAATAACACAGGGTGAGCGATAATGTCTAGTAGGACTTAAATCTCAATAGTCAAGCAGACTTTAAATGATTAATGTATTAAAAGGCAGAGAAACTAATGATAGAGTGAGAGAGTCAAGTAAAGTGAGAGATAGCACGATAGCACGTGAGCGAAATAGCACAAGTTTTCAAATATAGCACAAATGTCGAGTATAGCATAAATAGCAAGATGGCCATAGCATAAATAACACAAAGTATAGTAATAGCACACCGAGTATAGTATAGCACTTTGTTTGTCTTGTAGACAACGAGAGAATATAGCACTTTTTGATTGTCATTTAGATAGTCGAGATAGATAGCACTCGAGTGTAATGCCAAACACTCTGATCATTTAACTCCCATGGGCACTAGCACTTTTGGGCGCACATCCCAAGACCAGATCGGGCCCTTTATATATTGCCAGGCATTGGTTATATTATTTATCTTTAGACAATCGGTCAATGGCCAATATAGAGTACCAAGAAATGGATGAGAGTGCTTGATGAATATACGATATAGTAGAGTGAACGTGAATAGATGAGCGAGTAGAGTATAGATGAGATCTAGTAGACATTGCACGAAGCACGTCGAGTAAACATGTGATATTAACAGTTGCACAACACGCGCACGTAGTCTTGGCAGTCAGGAGGAACTCACAACCTTTCCGCTGGTCATGTTATGCACAGGTCCAGAGGTCCGGTGTGATTCAAGATAAGAGCGAACTTCTAATAGTCATTTGGATCATGTTGATCCCTAAAGGGTATCATAGGTGGTAGGGCACAACTGGCTCGTCGACCATGTGGGAATCCATGGACAGAGGAGACTTACGGAGGCCTTGAACAAAGACTCACTAGCCCGACAGAAGGAGTATCCGACGGAGAGTTCGTCCAAGTCAAGAGAGAGTGTGTATATGGAAACAAGTGCTCAACGTTCTAGAGGAATTCTAGAATAGTGGAGGGTCGGTATCGGTGTTCCAAAATATCGCGAGAAAATGTATACAAGTATATTTAAGAATGAGGCAATTTAATGACATAAATTACCAGATAAATTATGTAACATGTTCATGCCAATTAAGCCATATTTGGATGGTTCAAAGTGTGTGTGCATGTGAATAAGAAAATCATGGACAAGATAGATCATGTTATTGACTCAAATTAATTAAAATATATTCCATATTTACAACTTCATTTTTCAATGTTTAAAATAGTTAACAAGATATGGGAATAGCTGAAGAACAACAAGACTTGCAAAAAGATGGGTTTTCCTGCATAATGTTAGATCGCGACACACCCTAACGAGGGTCGCGAGCTGAGATCGCGACGGGGTCATGTATAGGTCGGAACGGCTTGTCGGTTCGGGCAGGCAGGTTGCGATGGGTTCATATGAAGAAGGCGACAGGTCTGTCAGACCAGAAGGTCAGGTCGCGACGGTGGTCCTGTCGCGACCAGATCGCGACGGTGATGCTTGTCGCGATCTGCCTGAGAACACGACCTATCAGGCCATCGCGTTCTTAGGTCCTTGGCCTAAGTCCGACAGAGATCTGACATATTCTTAGTTCTTGGTCCAAACATACCATATTTTGACACAGGGACGTTTAAAATTTCATAACTAATTATACAAGTGATGGAAAATCATGAAACTAGTTGGAAATTGATCTAGACTCACGTGGGTACTTACAGTACTTAGGAATTGGAAAACAAGCATGGTTTCGATAGGCTTTAATTAAATCAAACATGGAGAACAGAATACTGAGAATAGTTAAGATGCAAGAATTAATTCACAAGATAGGATGCATGAAAATTAGGGCTTTCAGGGGCAAACGATCCATAATAGCCATCAATTTCTCCAGTAAATGTTTCGTGGCATGTGATAGAGGGTACATGGAGATCTAGATTTTTGAAAAGGGTTCAGAGTTATGTAAGTTGCAGAACATGAAAAATCAAGAACAAAAGATATGCTCGATGAAAAATTATGAAACCAAAGGGCTTTTGTTCCTGATGGACGAAACATCCTACATATAAATTTTCATGGTTTATGCTCGTGAGAATGACTACGTTTGACTCGTTTTGTCTTCTAGTATTAAGAACTTGAATAACGAAGGAAGAAGCTTTGAGCAGCCCTTTTCCCCACGAATTTCTCTCCTCCTTGGCCTCTTCCCACGTCCAACAAACCCTTGGCACGAGCTAGGGCCGGCCATGAGGGTTTTAGAGGAGTATTTAAGCATCTTCCCATTCTATTTCCTATTATGACTCTAATTCATATTTATTCCAAATTTCCTATTTCCCTCTCCCCTTTTTAGGCATGAGATTTCCTAATTGGGTTAGGATGGGAGCTAATTTCGTGGCCAACCCATTAGGGTAGGTTTAGGAATCTCAATCCAACTCAAACTTCTCTTTTAATGCATTAAATACCTCATTTCTATCTAAGTAATAATTCAATTACGAAGTTAAGGTATTTTCTTATTATTCTTCCTTTAAAAATCCCTATTTTGGCCCACCAATTTCTAATGGGTCCATTTAACAAATCCCATTACTTCTTTATATTTAATGGATTTTATTTAGTTCCCTTTTATTTGATTTTTCTAATTAATTTAATTAGTTTTCCTTTTATTTTAATTTTTTTTTGTTTTCGAAAAAAAAATCCAGGTTGCTACATTTAAAATCTGGGATATTACAACATTTCTTCAGTATCAAATAAAACAAAAGTAGGTCTGGAGAGTATTGCAAGGGTATCTTCCACCACGCCACCTTCCTCTGCAGCTTCAGGTTCCATGATTGCTTGTAATTGACCTTGCTTCTTAGTTTATCTAGCTCGCTTGTCTTGTGGGGCTCTTTCCCTTAGTTGAGGGCATTAGATATCTTGTGATCTTTGTTGCCACAACGTAGGCACGCACCCTGTCTCATCCAACAATCTTCTGCCTTATGCCCTCCCTTTCCGAAGTGTAAGCAATTGCCATTGAAAGGAGTAGTGACCATAACAATCCTTCCAGCAATCTTGGGTTTCTTTCCCTGGGATGATCCTTTGCCCCCATTGTGCAACCTCTTTCTTCCCTCCAGAGGTCTGGCATTCACTGGAGTTAGTACTTGTTCCTTTTTTGCCATGCAACCCTTGATCTAGTTAGTCAAATCATTGGCATCTTCCAGCAACTGAGCCTTCTTAACCATCTCTCCATATGTTTGAATATCCAGTGGGACCAGTGCAGTGATATAAAGTGGTTTTAGCCCATGGAGAAACCTCTTTTCCTTTGTTCGCTCGATCAGCACGTGATGTGGAGCATAACGTGCTAGCCTTGAGAATTGGGCTTCATGTTCTACTACCATCAGGTTCCTTTGTTTCAGTTGTTGAACCTCCTATATTTTATCATTTTATTTTGGTGATAATAAAACCCATGTTTAACTTAAAATATCATTAATATATTTTATATCATGTTTCTCCAATGAATACAATATATCCTTGCATTATCATTATAAATTTACACTGAGTTTCAACTTCATCATGCATGTTTTGATCATGTTCAGTCGAAGCTAGCTTCATCATATCCGAAACTACACTTCGTCATATCCGAAGTCCACTTCGTCATATACGAAGCTGGCACTTCGTCATGCATGTTTTGGTCTTGATCAGTTGAAATTCAACTTCGTCATATCTGAAGTTCCACTTCATCATATCTGAAGTTATATACGAAGTTCACTTCGATTGACTGTGTTTCAGCTTCGACTGACAATGTTAATTTTTGTACATTCAAAATTTCACTTTGTCATATACGAAGCTAACTTCATCATATCCGAAGTTATATACGAAGTTCACTTCGACTGACAGCATTTTGATCTATTTTATATGAAGTCCAACTTCGTCATATATGAAGCTAACTTCATCATATTCGAAGCTATATACGAATCTCACTTCGAACGACCACATTGTATTTTGTCCAGTTGAAGTGGCACATCGATTACTTTTCTAAGTCCACATCGATTACTGTTTCAAACTTCAACTATGTTCAAACATCAATTACATGAACATTGATTACAATTTACTTAAACATCAATTATATGATCATCGATTACCATTTACTTAAACATCGATTACATCAACCGCACTGAAACATTAATTGTCTTTGAAACATGGATTACTATTTTCGATTGCCTCTATATTTCAAATGTTTCAAAATATTTTTTGCACTCAAATGAAAGTTCAGATGTACTTCATAGGTTTAAATTATTATTTCTCTGTCTGACTGAAGATCTTTTTGCTAACTACCTTCTATCTTATCAGGGTAGGTAAGCAAAGGAGTCAGCAAAAATTAAGGACTGAAAGGACTCCTTCCTTATGCTAAAAAACAAAGGCCTTACCTAACATATCTGGATGTCAGCGGAAATCATGGACCTACACATAAGAGGCATGGGCTATCTATCAGAAGACTTCTCTAGTCTAACATGTTACTATTTGCATTAAATGTCTGCAGGACTGTTCTACTCTTGGACCTGCTATTAGCATCCCTTAGACACATGAAGATGTCTGTTAGACAGAAGAAGAAGGAAAGGAGATGAAGAAGAAGATGAGCAACGGCTAGAAAAGTCACAATGGATCCAAGAGCTCCAATAGTTATTCATCAACGGATTTGTTCAAACTATACTTTAAAAAGAATGAAGCAAGGTTGAAAAGCAAAGAAAATAGAGCAAACCTTAAAATTATTCAAAGAGTGTATATTCAGTGAGAAGCCTTGACGCCATACACACTTAAAGCAAGAGAGAAAGAGCTCGAGCCTAAGAAGAAGTGTGTGTGCAAGCAACCATCTGAAGTCTTCAAGCATTTAAGCTCCTTTTCTCTCTTCACTCTCTCTGTGCATCATTGTAAATCTGGGGGAGAGTCTGTGAGCTAAGAGTTTGAGTTCCTTAGAGTTCATTTTGTATAGCTCTCAATCTGTTCTTTCATTTCTAAGAAAGACTTGTGTCCAACTGTAGGAGTGTATACAATGTTTCTCTTCCTGTGTAAGGAGAAGGCCAGCTGGGTGCTGGTGGATTCTGTTCGGCTGTAGGACTGTACACAGTGTTCCTCTTGTGTTAAGAGAAGAACCTAGCTGGGGGTTTAAGTCTAGCAGAACCGCACTGTGGTTTATTCTAGGATGGTAGCTTCTTGATCTATAACAGAAGTGAGTTTCCTTCCTACTCAGAAAGGAAGAGGACCAGTGGGGAGCTAGGTGTTTGCATGTCCTTGGGGGGATTGTACCCTAGTTAGTGAAATCCCAAGATTTGCTTGAGGACTAGACGTAGGTCTTCCATTTGAGAAGTACCAAACCAGGAGAGATTTCTTTGTGTTCATTTGTGTAATTGATTGTTTGAATTGCTTCCGCATTGCTACTCTATGATCTACTACACACAACTACTTTCACTAACCAAAGTTTTCAAGTGGTGATTTTTATTTATATCTTTAGATAACCTATTCACCCACATCTAAGTTTATCCTTGCTGTCGTACACGGGCCAACAAGTGGTATCATAGCTGGTCTCTGAACTTCAAGAAGATCTAATAGTCTTAGAGCAAAGATCCATGTTAGTTCAAGGATTGGCATAAGGTCAATACATCTTCTTGCCTCCACTCTTTGATGGTGATTACACCTACTGGAGGATAAGGATGGAATTCTTCCTACAAGACTGCAACTATCTACTCTGGAACATCATTGAAGATGGTGCCTTTGTAATATCAAAGCCCAAAGAAGAATGGACCGACAACGACAGAAGGCCAACATTCCTGAATGGCAAGGCAACTATCTTCATATATTATGCTCTATCCAAGCCAGAATTGGATAAAATATCAGTTTGCAAGACAACCAAAGATATGTGGGATGAGCTGAAACTCAAATATGAAGGAGAACCCACTATAGTTGAAGAACATGCTTCTCAAGTTGAGGAAAATCCAAAAACTCCTCAAGATGAGATCATTCCAGTTCCAGAAGAAGACACTAATGCTCAAGTGTCTAAAGAAACTAGACAAGAAGCTATGACTCCATCTCCTCTAACTGCCTTCGTTCAAGAAGTATTGGACAAATCTCATGCTGACAGTATAATGTAAGTTGATGAAGAAGCACCCATTCAGGGGGAGGAACAAGAAGCTTCTCAGGAGGACCTACTTCCACATAAAAAAGAAGCTGTAAGGGAGGAACCTCAAGTTAAGGGAGAGTTTCAAATTTTTCCTCAGGAGGATATCCCTGAAAAGGAAAGTGTTAAAGAAGAAATTGATGAAGAAGAAGATGAGGGTGAGATACCAAAGTTCCAAGGGCTACATCAGAAGACAGCTTAAATGAACAACTCCTCAGGCTGCTCCAACACTGAAGAAAAAGAAAATGCCAATCCACTTTTTATAAACAAAGCAAAAAGGCATTCAAATGGGTATGGTTAGGGATGCTCAAAAGCATCTGATTGGTGATTACCAACTCTTCACTTCTTTCCAATCTGAAGAGGAAGTAGTCATCCTTAATTTTTAGTTTTTGTTTAAACATACATTTTTTACCATTATATTCTTTAAACAAAAGTGTTACTAACATCCTTGCAAGTATTTCTGTCTCCTTATAAGATCAATGCAGATAAAACTCTTGAAGACTTGACAAAATAACAAGTGGATATGTCAAGTAAACAACAAGATCAAACCTACAAGAGCCTCACATCAAGGGGGAGCCATGAACTGAGGGGGAGGTGTTAGGTTTTCATGTATTATGTGTTATGTTTTTGATGATGAGCATTTCATGAACAATACAAATTGATGTGATGTGAATGTGTGAAACATGATAAGAATGACAAGTCAAGAAAATGTTAATCAAGAAACACATGTTTAATTTGATCATTTATATGTTCATAATATCTCACTAACAATGTTCTCAAATATAGGTGAGAAAGTGTGCAAGTCAAAGCACCAAAGTCAAGAGCAAATGATCAAATGAAACACAAAAGGCAAGTGCTTGTCGACAGCCCCAAAGAGGCCTGTCGACAACTAGACACAGACAGCATCAGAAATCTCACTGTGAAGTGTGCCTGTCGACAGCTCCACAGGTGCCTGTCGACAGCCAAGCACAGGGAAGTGAAACAGCCCTCAGGATAAGTGTCCCTGTCGACAGAGGCCAATCGCCTGTCGACAGCCACTGACAAGAAACTGTCTTCCGGGAAGCCCAGTCTTCTGGCTTTTGTAGCTCTGTCAGCACCTGTCAACAGATGCACTTCCTGCTGTCGACAGACGAAGAGAAACTTCAGTTCTGAGATTTCTATATGTTTCCTATGTGGGTGTTTCCTTTTACCACGACTCTCCATACTTGAACACCCATATATAAGGAACCTTTTGAAGGTATTTTCACACAGAAGCAGCCACCATACAAAACCCTAGCATACTCTCAAGAGAAAAGATCTTTCTGTTGCTCTGCTTCAACCCTCCCTCAAGAGCGAAGAAGAACTATCTTCTGAGTGGGATTGAAGCCGGTTCGTCTGCGATTCAAACTTCTACATCAACTCATACTTGTCAAGACGATGTTTGAACTGCATCTGGACGACCATCGTGAAGAGTTCCATATCAGGATTTGATACTTCAACTCAGAACTCTTCTCTGTCTCTGTTTTTCATATCTTGTGTGCATGTTGTTGGGTCAAGCGACTCTTGTGCTTGTGTAACGACCCTCCTCATACCGGTACGATTATACCAATCCCCATTGGTATAAAGAGCGTCATTACAGTGGGATAAAACCCAACACTAGCCGATAGGTTGAAAAGTACGTAGATAGCAATTGATTTCAGCGGAATAAATACAACAATTTAACTTAGTCCATCACCATCCCATATTCCACAATCTATATGGTGCAAAAATAGAACGCCAATGTCCACATTATTACATGATGAAAGAGCTACATTGTCCAAATAACATTTTTATTCAACTATGAAAGGAAAATACAACTACTACTTGCTCCTTAAAAGCCTCTCCTCCAAGATAGCGTCTCTCCCCCTAGCACGGGATACCTGTCAACCTGTACGCCGAAGCAAGGGTGAGTCCAAAGACTCAGCAAGTAAAACAAAGACTTAATCTTAAACATATCACATTCACATTAAGCTATTAAACACTCATGAATACATACTATCATTTAAACTCCCAAACACATGGAACATACTCTTAGCTATCAACACATTTTTAATCACCTAGACATGCTTCATTCTATCATATGTTTATTCTAAATCATGGATACTATTACTATACACTTGTACATATTCTCTACACTTAACACATAACATGATCCCTTAATTTCCACATTAATTCATTTCATGACATATTTCTACAACTAGAATATAGAATTTGACATAAAGGAGTGAACAAACTAATATGATGACTATTCACTTTTCACATGCACTTTTCATATTTAATTTCACATTTTGCTTGCTGTTTTAAATGTACATACATCTCATACACATGGTTTCATATTTTATAACATGAATTGAGAAGTTAAAACATGGTCAAATTGGTTGGCAACAATAAGTACTAAAGCATGAAACTTTGTACTAAGCAAACATCACATCTAGCATGGAACCTAATTAATATTACATACATTTATCACCTTCATAACTACACTTTACTTGCTGTTTTGACATGAATTACATTCAATTACATGGATTTACATTTGTTCATATGTTATCTTATCCAATTCACAATTCTACATTTTCATCTTTCATGTTGCATAAATGACATGGTTACTCATGTTTATTCACATACACTATTACCTGAAGAACAATAAACTACATGACATGATGATAAGCATGATATTGCAAATGAGGTAATTAATGCATGAAAACATGAATCTTATGCATTACTACATCGGTTTTCACATGCAAGCACACTCTCAATAACATTAAGTGTCTCTTACATATCTTTTCACATATTCTTCACATCATTTACTCTTTGGTTTTCATTTATCACATATCATATCATTTGCACTCATCATGTGTCACATTCGCATATAATCTTACACTTTATACATGTTTCAATTACTTAAAATGCCATGACACATAGTCCTAACTACCTTTTAGAGGACACAAACCAATATCTCATACTCATAACTCATCACATCTCATAGCACATAACTCATAACACAACTCATATCACATACCCACCACCTAGGCAATGAAGTGGTGAATTTTGGTAACTGCGCAGACCGGGAGAAGCTCTCTCCACCCTATCCAGTGGTACTTGTCCACCTCCGAGTTTTTCCCAATGCCTTTAGGACAAACTTTTACAATGTAGAGCCTTCCATAGGGACTTTTCTATGTAGAGCTCTCGATGCCTCTAGGGTAGCAGTGTCATTACTTGGCCCAATTATTACACATTCACTCATTCACATTTTCACACACTAGTCACGTATTGTTCATATACTATTTAATACCTCTTCATACCTTATTTACCATTTGCCAATATCTCATTTGACCTGATCATGATACTATGGTTTTTTAGAAGTAAACAACTCCTATTACAATTCTAAACATACAGCAAATTACTGAATTACATAAGATTAGTTTTTATCATATCAAATATGAATAATTCGCATAGTTTAACTAATAATTACTATTACTGTCATCAGATTAGTTCCAAATTTTTATCCCAAGTTACTAACAGTAAACGTATCACATCTTCAATTTTTTGGATTTTTCGAACAGTAAATATAATTTCTACAATTTAAAACAGATTTCAGTCATATTTATCGAAACATCATTAAACATGGCACATATGATCATGTTTATGTTCTAACCGCTTAGAAGTCAGACATTAGTACTCATATTGTCATGTAAATTTATGCAATCCTAACTTACAGTAATTCCATTTATGCCATATTTAAACATGCTTATGTGATGCACATAATACAGTTATTGAATTTTCATAATTTACATGGTTCACAGAAAATTTAGGCAACATTATGACATGACCTACTAACAGTATACAATCACCTATAAAAATTTCAGAGTATACCCATATCCAGAAATTATTTAAACAACAAAAGAAGATCAAAAAGCACACTTTCAGGTCCTGAAGAAGTAGACGTCAAGGGATGTTGCCGTCAACTTCTTCTGAAGAACTTGACTGCAACCTATGTTGCCTTCTACTTGCTCCCAGCAGCACATACATACGAATTTTCATACAACGGTGAATTCGGGGTTCCAGGATGCGAGGAAAAGTCCGTAAAAATACCTAGGACTTAGGGGACATGTATAGGATCAAGATCTAGGTTTACATGCCTCTTAAAAAACTCTACAAAGATCAGAATCGTCGGTGAAGCCCTTTTCAGCCCTGCGAAAAAGGTGCTCGGAAACGCCTTAGATCTTCTTCTCCTGTCGATGTAGATGGCTCCTCGGAGTTAGGATCTCTTCCTCTATGTATAGGCTACCTCCCAGTTGATGTAGCTCCTCGGGGAACACCTCCAAGTGACGGATCCGGCCTTCCGAAGTTCAGCTTTTCACCATCTCGGAGCTAGGGTTTTCACCAAATGTTGAAAGCCTTTTCCTCATCCAAGAGTAGGTATTTTATAGGTTCAAGGGTTGGGTACGCATTAGGGTAGGTTACCCAAGGTTTAGGAAGGGTTTCCTAATCTGAAACTAGCCAAAACACGGACATTAACAATTCTGGAACCGTTACGCAGCTAGATATTAACGTCAACATCAGTTGTAGTCAACCTGGCAGTTGACGTCAAGGTCTGGCCGCCAGAATGAGGTTGGCATCCATGGGGTGGCCGCCCACTGGGGGTTGGCATCCAGGTCTGGCCGCCAACAGTGTCTTGGCGTCCAGGTCCTGGCCGGCAGCAGCCCTGAGCAGCCGAAACACCGATAGACCTAGAATTTAATGCATAAAAGCACTAAAATAATTTAGTATATGCAAAAATAATTTCATATATCATTACCACATAAAATACTTGCATTATGTAATATTTAATTAATTACAACTTACACTAATCATAATTAAGAACAATATGTATCAATACATACATATATGCACACATACGTACACATTGCATAATTACATACATTACGCATGAACTTATGATTAAAATGTGTCCATTATTAGTTAAATATTGTATGCATATTATCATCCAAGTACTTTAAACCCCTAAATAATTTAACATGCTTAAAGTAGATAAATATTATTTAAACAAGGATAACACATGTATGTATACATACGCACATCCACAACACTAACTATGTGCATTAAAATAATTAAATACAATAGGCACCTCAATAATTAGATAATTCACACACGTTTAAATATATATTTTGCATGCTCAGAAATAAACTCATGATTATTTACAAAGTGCATGATAATAATTTCTTACTATGTGTACAATACGCACCATATGCATGAGATTTACATACATTGATAACTAGATAATGCATGTACAATTTTGTATGTTTTATACTTGTATGAAAATAACATACATATACTTACATGGTCCATAGCAAATTATCTATTACATGTACAATATTATCTATGTATTATTCACATACTATAGATGAATTGATGTACGTAGGGTTAAATAGATAGATATCACATGTATAAGGTAACATACATATATATATATATATATATATATATATATATATATATATATATATTTACACACAACTTCCATGGAATATGCAGGATAGTATGCTCTTTCGGATTAAGATAGAGTATGCATAATATTATTAAGATACAATTTGGAAAAAGTTATCTATGAATAATCTATACAACAAAAGAAATCCTTGCATGCACATACTTGAATTATCATATGCATAAATATATAGGCATTTACAACATAATTATATACATTATGCATGAAATAGATAAACATAACTTGCACATCGGTAATTAGATTAGCATGCATAGTATTACTCAAGTATTACGAGCCTAGTATTTTAGTATACACAATACACCTCAATTTAGCTAATTGCCCATTCTCACAAAAATATTATATATATATATGCATGAGTTCATAAGGAATATAGAAATTATAATACGCACAATTGAATATACACACTATACACACAACAAATAATTATACATGCACAATATAAAATGAATAAAAATTTCGGGGTATCACAGCTTGATTCACGTAGGTTACGTTGTTCTGATCGTATGTTTACATTAGACGACGTGAATGTGTGTGTTGTAGTGAGTGAACTTGCTGATAAGCAGTCGTTTCTGCGTGTGTGTGTGGACGGTGGACGTAGGATACACAAGTTGTGTACTCCGAACCACCTTAAATCCTCGTGTCCTATGGTTTGCACGTTTTCACAATAGTTGATTGGTAGGCACACTGGTTCTACACACGTTAGATAGGCTGTTCATATTCTATTCACCACAAGCACACTGACTGCAAGTCAAATCAAACTTGAATCTGTTTAAGAATTTGATAAGTTTCTGTTCTCATTGAAAAAGAAGTCAGTCTTGGTTAAAGTCAGTTGTAATCTATTCAACCCCCCTTCTAGATTACCATATTAGATAATTCCGCACATCTTTCAATTGGTATCAGAGCGAGGTTTCTCCAATTTACTGTCTTAATTGTTTGATCTTATGATCAGGAGATTCTCGATCTCATGGAATCTAACAAGGGGTATATGGCCGAGGGACATTCAGTGACCAGGCCACCCTTCTTTGATGGCACTGATTATCCTTACTGGAAAAATCGTATGCAGGTGTTTCTGAGAGCTCAAAATTATGAACTTTGGAAAATCGTCCATAAAGGAGCATATGTGCTGCCCGAGGATGAAGGTACGTGGACAAAGGACCAAATTTCTAAGGGAACTCTCAACTGGAGCGCACTGAACATGATGCAGTGTGTTGTACACCCCAAGGAGTATTCAAGAGTCTCCACATGCACTTCATCAAAAGTGATGTGGGACAAGCTTGAACTCATCTACGAAGGTACATTTGAGGTAAAGGAAACCAAAGCAAGCATGTTAATATCTGAATATGAAATGTTTAAAATGAAAAATGATGAAACCATATCAGATATGTTTGCTAGATTCATGTTAATAATCAATGGTCTGAAAGGTCTTAAGAAAGAATACTCAGAAAGTGACTTAGTTAGGAAGATATTTCGGTCTCTTCCATCCTCATGGAACACTAAGGCCACTGTCATTAGGGATTCTAAAGATCTTTCAAAAATGAAATTGGATGAATTAATTGGCTCCCTGATGACATATGAAATTAATGTGAAAAGAAAAGAAATTGAAGAAAACCCAAAAAAGTCAATTGCTTTAAAAGCTTCCAAAAAAAATTCTTCAAGTTCCAAAAAGGATGCTCAACAGGAAAGTGATGAAGATCAAACTTCTAGTGAGAGTGAGAACGATGAAATGGCAATGCTCACTAGACAGTTCAAAAAATTCCTTAAATTCAAAAGGAAAGGCTCAGGTAACTCCAAATCCTTCCAGAAGAAAGATTTTTCAAATAAATTTGAGTCTAACATAAAATCTGACTTTGTATGCTATGAGTGCAAGAAACAAGGACATATGAGAGGAGAATGCCCGGAACTCAAGAAGAAATTGAAGAAAGAGAAATTCACCTTCAAGAAAGTCAAGGCAATGTTGGCAACTTGGAGTGATGAAGATGAAGATGAGGACGCACTAGCAACCTTTGGAGATGATGAAATTCAATGCTTAATGGCAAGAAGTGACGACTCCAATGAGGTAAACTCTTCCTTTGAAAGCTATTCTGTTGATGAATGGGAAGAACCATACACTATCTTGTTTGAAAAATTATGTGAATTCAAATCTGAAAACAAGGCATTGAAAAAGAAAATCAATTCTATTGTTCATAGCACAAACAATGATGAACAAATTGCATCCTTAAATAAAGAAATTGAAATGATGAGAATTGATGAGGAAGTTCACAGTGAGGAAATGGATTGCTTGAAAATAAAATTGCAAGAAATTCAAAAGGAAAAGGAAAGTCTAACCAACTCTCTTAAATGTCTTCAAAATGAACATCAAGAAACTAAGAAAAAGTTGGAACAAGTTGAAAAATATCTACAAGAAAAATCTGAAGATCTTACAAGGTTCGTTAAGGGAAAGCAAAATCTTGATGCAATTTTGGGATCAAATATCTTTGTCACAAAACATGGAATTGGGTATCAACCTGCAAAACAAAAGAAAATGGGAGAGACATTGATAACTTCTTTTGTTGATCCTAGCCCAAGCACAAGCAACCAAGTCCCTCCAAAGAACAAGAAAAATCAAATCAAGGGTAAGCAACACCAACCCAAACAAAAGTCCTCAAGTGTTCAGAAGAACAAGCCACCTGTTGACAGGCTCAATGAAAGCTGTCGACAGGCATGGAAGACTGTTGCCAAGGGACAGTCATCCATGCAATTTTTGGGTAAAGAGAAAACAAATGTTCTGAGAAAATCCTCATGATGCAGCATTTGCAAGAAAATTGGTCCTAAAGAAAATCAATGTTGGAATAATTCAAATAAACAGAAATGCAAGCAAATCTGGATTCGAAAGCATTTACTTTTTGGCATGAATGATACACTGGGACCCAAAGTAATTTGGGTACCAAAACCTCTTGTCTGATCCATACATGCAGGAATGCCTAGTAGCCCAAAATCAAAACAAATGGTACTTGGATAATGGCTGTTCGAGGCACATGATGGGCGACAAAGACAAATTTTGTTTGCTGGTTGAAAAAGACGGAGGTCAAGTTGTCTTTAGAGGTAACAACAAAGGCCAAATCATCGTCACAAGTAAGGTTGGTAAGTATGCCTCTAACTCAATAGACAATGTTCTGTTAGTTGACGAGCTTAATCACAATCTGCTTAGTATAAGCCAATTGTGTGATAAAGGTCATAAATTTGTGTTTGAATCAAACTCATGTCAAATTGTTGATAAGGAAACAGGAAGTATTAAATTTTCTGGAAAAAGGGTGAACAACATTTATTTGGTTGATTTAGATGATCCAGAAAACCAGAACTTGTGTCTTGTTGCAAATAAACAGGATGAGCTTACTTTGTGGCATCGTAGGCTTGGCCATGCAAGCTACAATGTCTTGCACAAGATTATGAAGCTGAAATTGGTAAGTGGACATCCTGAAACTTCCTTCAATAAGAATGAGAGTTTCTGTGATGCATGTGCACAGGGAAAACAAACCCGGAAATCCTTCAAATCAAAAGCACTGGTAAGCACCTCTAAACCATATGAACTGCTGCCCATAGACCTTTTTGGACCTATAAGAACTCTAAGTCTCAATGGCAAACGGTTTGGTTTTGTCATTGTGGATGACTTTTCTAGGTTCACATGGGTTAAATTCTTGGCACACAAAAATGAAGCACTCAAAGTCATTGAAGATTTCTTTAATAAGATTGAGCATGGAAATGTTCATAAGATATGCTCAATCCGCACTGGTTAGAACACTTGTTCTCCTCTCCAAGGACTCCAGAGCAAAATGGCATAGTGGAGAGAAAGAACAGGACCCTGGTGGAAATGGCTTGCACTCTTCTGGTCGAAAGTCAACTTTCAAGGAGCTTTTGGGTAGAAGGAGTGAACACCTCGTGCTATATTCTCAACAGAGCCATGGTAAGACCTGTGATAAAGAAAACTCCCTATGAACTGTTAAAAGGTAAGAAACCCAGTATTGGGTACTTCAGGGTTTTTGACTCAAAAGTCTTTATTCATAACAATGATAAAGTTGATCTAGACAAGTTTGAAGCCAAAAGTGATCAATGTATTTTTCTTGGATACTCAGAACACTCTAGAGCATATAGGGTGTTTAACAATAAGAATAAAACTGTGGAAGAAACTCCACATGTCGTCTTTGATGAGTATCATGCAAAAACTAACAATTCAAATCTTCACAAGATTCAAGATGGAGATGATGGAACAATTCTTGAAGAACAACTACACATAAAAGCAAAAAGAGATTCACAAACAGCACCAAAAACTAAGAGTGGATATTTTCGCAGGTATGATGATGATCATCATCAAATCCTTCTCAAAAAGGGAGATGATGAGCCTAATGAAGATCCACAAGAGGAAGACCCTCAAGGTGAATCCACTCTAGCAAGCCCTCCTCAAGAACAATCTCCACAAGATCAATTTCCACAAGTCCAAGATCAACCTGGCCCTTCAACAATCACAAATATGAGGTATTCCAAAGATCACCCACTTGGTAATGTGATAAGTAATGTAAATGATAAAGTCCAAACTAGGTCTTAGGTTAGACAAATAGTTGAACAAGATCATTTAGCTTTTGTTTCTCAAGTCAAAATTAAAAATGTGGAAGAGGAACTAAAGGAAAACTCTTGGATAGATGTCATGCATGAGGAACTTGGTCAATTTCAAAGAAACAATGTCTGAAGTTTAGTTCCTAGAACCCCTGAGATTTCTGTCATAGGCACAAGATGGGTATTCAGGAATAAGCTAAATGAAGAGGGTAAATTGGTGAGAAATAAGGCTAGACTAGTAGCAAAATGACACAATTAAGAATTTTCTATAGACTTTGAAGAGTCCTTTGCACCTGTAGCTAGACATGAAGCAGTTAGAATCTTGTTGGCGTATGCATGCTCGCACAAGTTCAAACATTTTCAAATGGATGTTAAAACTGCCTTCCTGAATAGCTACATCAAAGAGGAAGTCTATGTTTCTCAACCACCTGGGTTTGAAAATTCTGAAATGCCTAACCATGTTTACAAGTTGCACAAAGCTCTTTACGGTTTGAAGCAGGCACCTCGAGCTTGGTATGATAGGTTAAGCAACTTCTTGGTGAGTAAAAACTACTCAAGAGGTAAGGTGGACCAAACACTCTTTACTAAGAAAGTTCGCAATCGCATAATTGTCGTTCAAGTTTATGTGGATGACATTATATTTGGTTCCACTAACCCATCACTGTGTGAGGAGTTTTCCAAACATATGCACAGTGAATTTGAGATGAGTCTAATGGGGGAGCTTCAACTCATTCTTGGTTTACAGGTAAAGCAACATGAAGACGACTTCTTCATTAATCAAGAGAAATATGTTAAGGAGCTTCTCAAAAAATTTCAATTTGAACAAGCCAAACCTGCCACAACCCCAATGAGCACAAGCATTAAACTTGAAAATGATGATAAAGGTAAACCGGTAGATGCAAAGCAATTCCAAGGTATGATTGGCTCACTCCTTTATCTTACTACAAGTAGACCGGATATATAGTTAAGTGTTTGCCTTTGTGCTAGATATCAATCTAGTACAAAGGAAAGTCATTTGGTTGCCGTTAAGAGAATTCTCAGATATCTCTCAGGTACGTATGACTTGGGTCTTTGGTATCCAATAGGAAGTTGCTTTGATTTGATATCATATTTTGATGCTGACTATACTGGATGTAAAATTGATTGAAAGAGCACTAGTGGGTACTGCCAATTTCTTGGTGGTTGCATGGTTTCGTGGGCATCCAAGAAGCAACACTCTGTTGCACTCTCCACTGCAAAGGCAGAATATGTTGTTGCAGGGAGTTGTGCGGCTCAAGTGTTGTGGATAAAAAGTCAACTGTCTGACTAAAACATTGACATTGGATGCACACCTATCCTATGTGACAATACTAGTGCCATCAATCTGTCAAAGAACCCAGTTCAACACTCACAGACCAAACACAGAGAAATAAGACATCACTTCTTGAGAGATGAAGTAGCCAACAAATCCTTGGAGCTTAGCTTCATACCCACTGATAAGCAATTAGCTGATATTTTCACAAAACCGTTGGTTGAGGATAGATTCACAACACTGAGAAGAGAATTGGGATTGTGTAAAATGCAATGAAGCCCATACCAAATTTTGGAGTATATGTTCTTTGTGTGCATCAACTATAAGGTATATCAAATGGTGAACCATGGAAGAACAAGTTATGCTTGTTTGGAAACTATCATTATGCGTGAGAAAACATTCTCCGCCATGTATCCATAGTCAAGTTACAAATAAAGGTCATCTACTTTGAATGAGGTATATGGGTTCTTTTCAATTTGCCCATTCATTTTTTTTCAGACAAATGATTTTTTTTTGTGATGGTATATCTTTTTGTCATGAACTTGTGTGCAATTTCTTGCTAAACTGGTGAAAAATTTGTCTTGAATTGCTTGAATGTTGAGTGTCCACAAGCACACACTGTGGGGGAGGAAGTTCAGATTAGATGAATGAATTCTTAAGGGAAAATCTTCACATTTCACATACCTACATTTTCCTGGCATGGAGTTCCAATTTTCTCTCATCCTAGCCTTAAATCTATCTTGTACAAGCTCCTGTCGACAACACTAATCCATTATGTCGACAGACATGCCTCCACAGAACCCAGATTTTGAACCCTGTGTGCCTCTGTCGACAGGCCCAAACCCATCTGTCGACAGCTAGGCACAGTTTCTGATCTCCCCGAACTCAAAAACTTCTATCTGTGTGCATCTGCCAACAGCCAAAAATCCATCTGTCAACAACTTTGTTCAGTCTGAAACCAGAAATCCACAGCTTTGTACATCTGTCGATAGGGTCCCTTTAGCTGTCGACAGATACACATTTTCCAAGCAATTCCTCCTTCTTTGTCAATATTCTTCATGAGCATACTTCACTACTGTATTTAAGATGAAAAATTGGTGACTTACTTGTGTTATAATCTTTCATATCCATATAATATCAAAGATATTGCCTAAATCACAATGATTTTGACATACTATTCTTCTGTGTGTCTAGGTTGCATCATTTTGAATACGTTTAACAAATAACATGAGTCTAACCTACCTCACTTGAATACCTCCCTTGTGGAAAATCATTTTTCAAAGTCATGTGCTAAGTCCAAAGGTCATTGAAGGTTATGTCTTGCATTGGCTCTTACATCTGATCCACTTTTTGACCTTAATTTTTCACAAAAAAAAAACAACAACAAACGTGTATCAAATTTAATAGAGAACAAGGCAGAGCAATGCTGAGTATTGCTAAGTAACCGGGGATATGGGCATCACAAATGTCTGTCATTGTGTCAAACAACTTACTCATTATCTCTGTCTAATGGTCTGATGGCCACTTCCACCGAGTAACTGGGGATACCGGCATTACTCATGTCTATCTTCATGTAAAAAGGTCAAAGTGATCCTAATTACCACTTTTTCTCTTCTGTTCAATAAGAAACAAATCATAACAGATGAAATACAGTGTAGCCTCCTCATTTTTCTTATCAAGGCCAATTTGATGTTAATGATTAATTGCCCATATAGACATATTTTTCATACACCTTTTTGACTGTCACCCACTAAGAAATATGTCTTTCTACAATGGCTTTATTCAAGAGGATTATCTTATTTTCATATGTTTTTGTATAATGTATTCTTCATGACGCAACTTGAGATTTCGGGAATATTATTTCATAAAAATTGTAGATGTTTGACGTGTCCTAATTATTAGTGGGTATGACATTTTATAATGAGTATTTTCCTAATTCCCACCTTATATACACATTGGATGCTCGTTGCCTTGAAAATTCTGTCAAAATACCTTATTGGCGCATTTCTGCAAGTGCCTGTCGATAGATGACTGTTCACTTGTCGACAACCTGCGGCAGGGTTTATTTTGGAAGCCCAACGGGCAGCTCGTTAGGGCAAATTTTGTGGGTCCCTGTCTCTTCAAATCCCTTCCCACTTTCTTTAAAAAGGAACCCACGACCCTTTCCTCCCTTTCTCACTTCCAAAAACTCCCTCCTCCTTCCTTCTCCACGAAACCCGTCTTCTCCAGGGCGCCAGAGCAAAGTCTACCTCTCCCTGGTGTGTCCTCCTTCTCGTGTCTCCTTCCTTCTTCTGAGTCCTTCTCTTCTCCGGGATCGTTTCTTCTTATGGCTCCTAAGAGCAAGAAGCTTGCCTCCCGTCGCCATCCTCGTTCTCCCCAAACCGGCGAGGGTTCCGGGGCTTCCGCCGAGCGCCGATCAAAGCATCGGGATGATCATCTGCTGGAGCTACTTATCCCTCCAAATTTGCAGTTCCTAAATGCTCATGGCACCTTCACTAAGTTTGTTCAACCTCGCTACGTTGATTTTGTCTCATTGGAGGACATGTTCCCAGATTTGCAGATTCTTTTTGAAGTCCAGGGCTGGTCTCCCTTCCGTTCTTCCCACAAGCGCTATTCTCCAGCCGCTATGACGGACTTTTACAACAACTTGAGGATCACAATGACTGGTGATCTCTACACCAAGGTGAAGGACATGTCTTTTCAACTCACTCTTAATCTTGTTTCTCGTGCTCTTCAAATTCCAAACTCTGGCATTGACCTCATGCACTATCATCCGTTGGCCTCCGAGTACCATACTCTCATCACCTTGTAGCCATACAATTACTCAAAAGATTGTGTGTAGTGGAATGCCAACTCCTTTCCTCCTCTTCATTGTCTCATCCACCATATTTTCACCACCATCATAGTCCCAAAGGAGGGTAGTCGGGAACTTGTGACTGCCGTCACAAATCCCTTTTTCACTCCATTCTTAATGGTGATCAGGTCAACTTGCCTCTCCTTATGGTTTCTCACAACCGACTATGCCTTACCAGCTCCAAACGGTCTATGCCTTATGCTTGTGCCATCACTTCTCTTCTCTTGTTCATTGGCATTCCCATTACACGAGAAGTGATGACTATTCTCAAATCTCGCAGTGCCTTTGATCTTACTGCTGATCATCGAATGGGCTATAAGCTGATTGACGGGGTTGTTACAAGGGACCTCAAGGGTAAGGCACAGGCAGATGATGAAGATGAATTTGATGAAGATGATTCTGGTGAAGAATCACAGTCTGAGCCCATAGATGCTCCGAGAGCTGAAGCTGATGATGCTGCTGATGAACAAGCGCCTGATGAGCCCTCTCTTCGATATTTCATCACTGCTCAAATGGCGCAAATGCAGCTCCATATGACCACTGGTTTCAATCTTCTAAATGCTCGATTGGATAATGTTGATACCAGCTTGGATGCACTGGCTGACACCCAAGTCCAGCTTCAGATATGGCTTACCAAGCTCTCCACAGAGCTTCATGGTCTCCGTCAGGCCTCTGCACCACCGGGGAATGATGATGTCTAGAGAGTCTATGCGTCAGTTATGTGGTCTTTACTTTGCTTTGGTCAAGGTCTTGTCACTATTTTTGTCGTTTGCTATCACACTTATGTTGTTTTCTTCCCTTGCACTTCTTTTGTCATGTTCTCACTCCAATTTGTAACTGTGTGTACTGAATGCCACTTCAATGAAATTCACAATTCTTTGCTTTTGTACTTCTCATGTGTGCATGACGTGCCTTTCTGTTTATGTCTTTTTGGATGTTGCCAAAAGGGGGAGAACATCAATCAAATCAATCATGCATCAATTGAAAAATTTTTCATCATCAAAAAGGGGGAGAATGTTGGGTTTTCATATATTATGTGTTATGTTTTTTATCATGAGCATTTCATGAACAATACAAATTGATGTGATGTGAATGTGTGAAGCATGATAAGAATGACAAGTCAAGCAAATGTTAATCAAGAAACACATGTTTAATTTGATCATTTATATGTTGATAATATCTCACTAACAATGTTCTCAAATATACGTGAGAAACTGTGCAAGTCAAAGCACCAAAGTCAAGAGCAAAAGATCAAATGAAACACAAAAGGCAAGTGCCTGTCGACAGCCCCAAAGAGGCCTGTCGACAACTAGACACAGACAACTTCAGAAATCTCACTGTGAAGTGTGCTTGTCGACAGCTCCACAGGTGCCTATCGACAGCCAAGCATAGGGAAGTGAAACAACCTTCAAGACAAGTGTCCCTGTCAACAGAGGCCAATCGCCTGTCGACAGCCACTGACAGGAAACTGTCTACCGAGAAGCCCAGTCTTCTGACTTTTGTAACTCTGTCAGAACCTGTCGACAGATGCACTTCCTGCTGTCGACAGACGAAGAGAAACTTCAGTTTCGAGATTTCTATATGTTTCCTATGTGGGTGTTTCCTTTTACCACGACTCTCCATACTTGAACACCCATATATAAGGAACCTTTTGAAGGTATTTTCGCATAGAAGCAGCTACCATACAAAACCCTAGCATACTCTCAAGAGAAAAGATCTTTCTGCTGCTCTGCTTCAACCCTCCATCAAGAGCGAAGAAGAACTATCTTCTGAGCGGGATTGAAGCCGGTTCGTCTGTGATTCATGCTTCTACATCAACTCATACTTGTCAAGATGAAGTTTGAACTGCATTTGGATGACCATCGTGAAGTGTTCCATATCAGGATTTGATACTTCAACTCAGAACTCTTCTCTGTCTCTGTTTTTCATATCTTGTGTATGTGTTGTTGGGTCAAGCGACTATTGTGCTTGATTCACGTGGGTTACGTTGTTCTGATCGTGTGTTTACATCAGACGACTTGAGTGTGTGTGTTGTAGTGAGTGAACTCGCTGATAAGCAGTCATTTCTGCGTGTGTGTGTGTGGACGGTGGAAGTAGGATACACAAGTTGTGTACTCCGAACCACCTTAAATCCTCGTGTCCTATGGTTTGCACGTTTTCACGATAGTTGATTGGTAGGCACGCTATTTCGACACATGTTAGATAGGCTGTTCATATTCTATTCACCACAAGCACCCCAACTGGAAGTCAAATCAAACTTGAATCTGTTTAAGAATTTGATAAGTTTGTGTTCTCATTGAAAAAGAAGCCAGTCTTGGTTAAAGTCAGTTGTAATCTATTCAACCCCCCCTTCTAGATTACCATATTAGATAATTCCGCACATCTTTCAGGAGGTTCACATCAAGAGGGAGAAAGTAATAAGGGGAGATGTATAACAAGTATTGTTGAACCCCTCTCCTTCAATCTCACAACATATTGGTAAGAAGTCTCTACAAAGGAGGTGAAAGTAAAATGGTAAGATCCTTCCTTTTTGGTTAATGATAAAAAGGGGGAGAGTATTCTTAAACTATGAAATTTCTGTTTATTTCATGCTTTGAGTATCTAACTCTCAAAAAAATCACATGAGTTTTGCCATCACCAGAAAGGGGGAGATTGTTGAACCACCCCTATATTTTATCCTTTTATTTTGGTGATAACAAAATCCATATTTAACTTAAAATATCATTAATATATTTTATATCATATTTCTCCCATGGATACAATATATTCTTGCATTATCATTATAGATTTACACTGAGTTTCAACTTCGTCATGCATGTTTTGATCATGTTTAATCGAAGCTAGCTTCATTATATCCGAAGCTACACTTCGTCTTATCCGAAGTCCACTTCATCATATACTAAGCTGACACTTCATCATGCATGTTTTGGTCTTTATCAGTCGAAGTTCAACTTCGTCATATCCAAAGTTCCACTTCATCATATCCAAAGTTCCATTTTGTCATATCCGAAGTTATATACAAAGTTTACTTTGACTGACTATGTGTTTTAGCTTCGACCGACAATGTTAATTTTTGTACATTTGAAGTTTCACTTCATCATATATGAAGCTCACTTTGTCATATCCGAAGTTATGTACAAAGTTCACTTTGACCGACATCATTTTGATATGTTTTATACGAAGTTCAACTTCATCATATACGAAGCTAACTTCGTCATATCTGAAGCTATACACGAAGCTCACTTTGACCGACCACATTGTATTTTGTCCAGTCGAAGTGGCACATCGATTACTATTTTAAGTCCACATCGATTACTATTTCAAAAATCGACTATGTTCAAACATCGATTATATGAACATTGGTTACAATTTACTTAAACATCGATTAAATGAACATCGATACCATTTACTTAAACATCGATTACATCAACTGCACTGAAACATTGTTTGTCTTTGAAACATGGATTACTATTATCGATTGCCTCTATATTTCAAATGTTTCAAAATGTCTTTGGAGCTCAAATGAAGGTTCAAACATACTTCATATGTTTAAATTATTATTTCAGTGTCTGACTAAAGATCTTTCTGCTATCTGCCTTCTATCTTATTAGGGTAGGTAAGAAAAAGAGTCAGCAAAAATTAAGGACTGAAAGGACTCCTTCCTTATGCTAAAAGCAAAGGCCTTACCTAACATATTTGGATGTCAGCGGAAATCATGGACCTACACATAAGAGGTATGGGCTATCTATCAGAAAACTTCTCTAATCTAACATGTTCCATTTGCATTAAATGTCTGCAGAACTATTATACTCTTAGACCTGCTGTTACCATCCGTGAGACACATGAAGATGTCTGTTAGACAGAAGAAGAAGGAAATGAGATGAAGAAGAAGATGAGCAACGGCTAGAAAAGTCACAACGGATCCAAGAGCTCCAACGGTTACTCTTCAACAGATCTGTTCAAATTGCACTTTAAAAAGAATGAAGCAAGACTGAAGAATAAAGAAAAGAAAGCAAACCTGAAAATCATTCAAAGAGTGTACATCTAGTAAGAAGCCTCAACACCATACACACTCAAAGCAAGAGAGAAAGAGCTCGAGCCTAAGAAGAAGTGTCCGTGCTAGCAGCCATCCGAAGTCTTCAAGCATTCAAGATCCTTTTTCTCTCTTCACTCTCTCTGTGCATCATTGTAAATCTAGGGAGAGTCTGTGAGTTGAGAATTTGAGTTCCTTAGTGTTCATCTTATATAGCTCTCAGTCTGTTCTTTCTTTTCTATGAAAGACTTGTGTTCAGCTGTAGGACTATATACAGTGTTCCTCTTCCTGTGTGAAGAGAAGGCCAGCCGGGTGCTGGTGGATTATGTCCGGCTGTGGGACTGTGCATAGTGATCCCCTTGTGTTAAAGGAAGAACCTAGCTAGGGTTGGTGTCAGCAGAACCTAGCTGGGGGTTTAAGTATAGAAGAACTACGCTGGGGTTTGTTCCAGGAGGGTGGCTTCTTGACCCGTAACAGAAGTGAGTTTCCTTCCTACTTGGAAAGGAAGAGGACCAACAGGGAGCTGGGGGTTCGTATATCCTTGGGGGGATTGTACCCTGGTTAGTGAAATCCCAAGATTTGCTTGGGGACTGGACATAGGTCTTCCATTTGAGAAGTACCGAATCAGGATAAAATTCTCTGTGTCCATTTGTGTGATTGATTGTTTGAATTGCTTCTGCACTGCTACTCTATGATCTACTACACACAACCACATTCATTAAGAAAAGTTTTCAAGTGGTGATTTTTATTTGTATCTTCATATAACCTATTCACCCCCCATCTAGGTTTATCCTTGCTGTCGTACACGGGCCAACAAGTGCCATGAACTCTGTCGCCTTCCTCTCCTAGACTCTCTCCAAAAAGTATTTGTCATTAAAGTGCTGGACAAATTCTCCCCAAGTGGGTTCAACTCCATCTAATGTGGCCTCAATGGATTCCCACCATGATCTATCATCCATCTCCAGCTGAAATGTTGCCAGGATTACCTTTTCCTAGTCTGCCCATCGCATTATCCGAAAACTCATTTCTATCTCTTTGATCTAATTTTCAGCTTTATCTAGATTTATGGTTCCATCGCATGTTCATATTACGGAAACTCTTATGAAGGTTCCCAACACCATTGTTCCCACCTTGAGTGGCCCGCAGCAAGGCTTGGGTCAATGCTTGCATGGTTTATTGCATGTTGTTGTTGTTGTTCCTGGTGGTCATCTCTTGGTTCCTTCAAGATAGAATTATACATGTTAGTGATTAACACTGTAGCAACCTGGATTTTTGAGAAAATAAAATTTTAATAATATAAAAAGAAAACTAATTAAATTAATTAGAAAATCAAATAAAATAGAATTAAATAAAACCCATTAAAAGAAAAGAAATGATGGGCTTTATTAGATTGACCCAATAGAAATTGGTGGGCCAAAATAGGAATTTTTAAAAGGAGAATAATGGGAAAATACCCTAAATTCGAAACTTAATTATTACTTAAATAAAAAGAGGGTATTTAATGCATTAAAATTAGAGATTTGAGTTGGATTTGGAATCCTAAACCTACCCCAATTGCTTGGCCACGAAATCCTCTCTCTCTCAACCCAATTAGGTTATCTCTTGCTTAAAAAAGGGGAGAGGAAAAATAGGAAACTCAGAATTTAATGGGAATTAGACTTAAACTAGGAAAGGGAAAGAGGAGAAGCTTAAATACTTCTCTAAAACCCTCATGGCCGGCCCTAGCTCATGCCAAGAGGTTGCTGGACCAGGAAGAGAGGCCAAGAGGAGGAGAATTCATGGAGAAGAGGGATCTCCCAAGTTCTTCCCCGAGTTCTTCAAGTCTTAACCCTGGAAGAGGTAAACAATCAAAGGTAGGCATTCTCACGAGCATAAACCATGAAAAGTTTTTTGTAGGATGTCCCATCTATCAGGAACAAAAGCCCTTTTGTTTCATATTTTTCCATCAAGCAAATCTTTAGTTCTCAATTTTCCAAGTTTTGTGAACATCATGACCCCAAACCCTCTTATTAAATTCATATATTCTTATATACTCGTCCTCATGCCATGAGATTTTTATTGGAGATTTTGATGGATGTTAGATTTCTTTTTACCCTCAAAGCCCTAATTTTCATCCACCCTATTATGAAAATTAATTTGTTGATCCCCACTATACATAGTTCTATGTTCATCATGAATACTTTTTAGTAAACCATGTTGAAATCTTCATTGCTTTTCGATTCTGATTTATTGGAAGTAACCATGCATGTCTAGATCTGTTTAAAACTAGTTTCATGATTTTTCATGCACTATATAATTTGTTCTTAGTTTTAGAACAACCCTGTGTCAATACAGGGGAAGTCTGGTTCGTAATCCAAGACATGTCTGATTCCTGTCGGACTCGAGCACAGACCACCAGAACGCGACGACCCGATAGGCCACGTTCTGTGGTCTGAGTGTGATAGTCTTCCAGTCATGTTCTGAATGCGATAGGCATCGCCGTCGTGATCGTTGTGCCAAGCCTAAAGGCTTGTCGCGTTCCTTGCAGGTCTCTATTGCGTTCTCAGTGCTTGATCGGACAAGCCTGTCGTGATCCTTACAAAGCACTGTCACATTCTGATCTGACCCCGTCGTGATCCTTACAAGTGTCTGTCACGATCACAGGATTTTTGCAGAAACACCTTGATTTGCAATGCTCTAATTGCCTGTTGTGCTTATACCCTTAATCTCAGTTATATCTGCAGTAAATGCACTTGATATAAATTGAACATTTATATGTGATTTAAAACACATACACACAACTAATCTCCATCTATGATTTCATGTCACTTGCACACACTCGAACCATCCAAAATTGTGGCTTAATTGGCATGAACATGTGACATAATATATCTGGTAATTTATGCAATTAAATTACCTTAATTATAAATGAACTTGTCCTCGATTTTTTGCGTAGTTTTGAAACACTGATCTTGACGCTCCACTGTTCTAGAATTCCTGTAGAACGTCGAGCACTTGTTTCTATAATTACCCTCTTTCTTGACTTGGACGAACTGTCCGTCGGATATTCCTTCTTCCGGACTAGTGAATCCTTATTCAAGGCCTCCGTAAGTCTCCTCTGTCCATGGATTCCCACATGGTTGACGAGCCGGTTGTACCCTAACACCGATGATACCCTTTAGGGATCAATAAGATCCAAATGGCTTTTAGAAGTTCACTCTCGTCTTGATTCTCGCCGGACCTCTAGACCTGTGCATAACAAGGCTAGCGGAAGGACCGTGCGTTCCACCTGACTGCCAACACCAAGTGCGCATGTTGTGCAACTGTTACTATTCCCTGTTTACTCGACGTGTTACGTGCAATGTCCACTAGTACTCATCTATACTCTATCGCTCAACTATTCACGTTCTTTCTACTATCTCATCTATTCGTCTAGTGCTCTCAGTTATTTCTTGGTACTCTTTATTGGCCATTGACGGATTGTCTAAAGATAAACAATATAACCAATGCCTGGCAATATATAAAGGGCCCGATCTGGTCCTGGGATGTGCGCCCGAAAGTGCTAGTGCCGATGGGAGTTAAATGATCAGAGTGTTTGGCATTACACTCGAGTGCTATCTATCTTGACTATCTAAATGACAATCAAAAGTGCTATGTCCTCTCGTTGTCCATTGACAACAAAGTGCTATGCTATACTCGTTGTACTGTTGCTATACTTGTGCTGTTTTGCTATGACCGTCCTACTATTTTTGTGCTATTCCTGACACGTGTGCTATTTTTGTAAGGTCTATATTTGGAAACCCTTGCTATTTTGATCATGAACTATTCCGCTCTCTTTTATTTGACTTTCTTGTTCTGTCATTAGCTACTCTGCCTTTAATGCATTAATTATTTAAAGCCTGCTTGAGCTTCAGATTTAAGTCCTACTGGGCGTTGTTCGCTCACCCTCCGTTATTTGTCGTTGTGTTCTCAGGAGAGACCGAGGATGAACCATACACTCAGGAGGATGGGAACGACTAGGAGTGATGCCAAGAGTGTCCTAGCGTCCTAGCACTATGTTTAGCGTTGTGGTAGTTAAGTTTGAGTTTAGTCTTTAATTTATTTAAATGTAATTTGGCCCTATAGATTGGCTCTGATATTAGTGGTTGTAACTAGACATTTGGAAAGTTATCAATGAGGAAGATTTGCTTTAGTATTATTCACTGTGCAATGGTTTGATGTCTAGTTTTCGCTCGATACCTTTTTCTTGCAACTGCCTCGCGTTTCGATATTCCGCGTTGAGGCGTGACAAACACACATAATTTATTTGCGTCCTCACTCCTTATAGGCTCCCTCAAATCTCGCACTAGGTATGGAAATATGACACGGTGAGGTCATGGTCGCCTTGGACATTATGAAACTTCTATGCTCTGACACTAATAAAATTGTCACACCCCGATGCGAAATATCGAGACGAGCAGTCAACAACAGCATGAGCATGAACAATCTAAACCATACTACAAATTGGACACAAGACCACATAACTAATAATCAAACTTTATTCCATTCATTTCACAATCCAGATGTCCATTACATTTACTATTCCGGCTAATACATAGGGTCCATCAAGACTAATATATTGCTAAAGGAAAAATATTAAACTCTAACATAGAACTAGATATCTTGACTCCAACTGGAGGATCTTTTGCACATAAATAGTCAGGATACTCGTTCATTCTTTCCCGTCCCCATGCATCTCATAGTATTCCTCATCACCTGGATATAAATGTAGCATCTGTGTGAGCGAATGCTGAGTAGGTCTTAAATCTCTTAAATCTAGCAAGCTTTACATGAATTAACACTTTATGGCAAGTAGGATATCTATAGGCATGAGCATGATAACAAGAGTTCAAATAATAGTAACAAGTAGAGAGCAAGAGAATTTAACAAGTAACAAGATAGAATATGATAACGACCCCGAGAACCCAACCCTCGGCCCCAGCCAAGGACCTGATTTTCGCGGTCGCCACCCACAGATCCAGGGACCTGAAAGGGCTACAAGACAAGTATAACATGATATGCAAAGGAAATAAACGTCAACTACTGAACTAGGAGTACACGTGGAAGTGGAAAAGGAAAGAGCGAGAGTACTACGTATCACTCTAGGTATAGTCCCAATACACAATGAGTACAAGTAAGCAAAGGGAAGAACAAGGCCCTTAGGGGCATACCCCGAGGGTAAAGTACAACTGAAAGAAAAAAGGGAGCCCACTACTAGCTACGGGGACGACGGGTACCGCCACGCCTCGTCTACTCGACGTTCACCCGGTTGCTGCTGGGAAGTCTCACCTGGAAAAAGAAGGGATGAGCTTCACAACAGAAGCTTAGTAGGGACTACCAATCAATTATTGGCTCTAATAGGTGGAATAAACAATTATAATTAAAGTAAATAACAACAGTTATATATTCTAATCTAACATAGAAATGTGCAAAAGGAAAGCTAACTAACGAGCAATGGTACATGAATCATAACGTGGTCCGAAACTCCATACGACCTGTACGTCTTGACCACCACACGGCTGTGAACACAAAAATAGGGAACTCTACTAGGACAAACAACACTAGCGATGGAAGCAACTACCACTAGTCAACCGGTCAGGTGCATCCATTGACATCTTACCCTCAACCGCAGTCCTGGCCTCCATTACTCGTTAGAGTGGAGCCGAGGAACACAAAGTAACCACAACAGTAACCATCATAGTTTGGACGGACGACTGTCCCATGCCTGGCCTCTCTTGGTGGTTCCGGGGCCACAAAGAGCGAGGCAGTGAGAAGAAGGATTAGTTGGCCTGCACCGGGAAGACTCCTAAATGGCTTCGACGTCCAAGACCAACTTTGAGAGCTCTACAAATGAATCAACACCGCTGTCCTAACCACCATTTTCCCCTCCACTCCAGAGTCCCTGACTCGAGCACGCCCCTCGCCTAGAGCACTCCCTTAATAGACGCATGAGGATGGGGGTCCCAGGTACACTGTAACAATCTCTCGCAGGATGGGCCCTTAGGTGCCGAGCACTAGGTGAATGACTAGTGTAGGACAATACTAGGAACTTGCACTGGTGCCACAAGTATAGAAGAAACCAAGAACAAGCGAAGACTTGACGAGAAACAAACTCTACATGAAACTCATGTGTGTCTATCCATGTCATGATGCCCGGGGCGGTCGCGAGACCAAGACTGGTCACGATAAGGTCACGACGCTCTAAGTGGTCACGATGCTGTCACGACGCCCAAGGGTAATAAGCATTTTCTAATTATCACGTAGTTTTAGGAATTTTTCTATTCATCTCATGATTCATGCATCCCTAGATCAATTTGAGTCAAATCAAAGACATAGGGTTCTTCTATTTCAAGTTTTCAACAAGTTTTATGTTGAGAGTTTTGTCTAAAAACTCCTAAAACCTTCAGTTGTAAGTCAAAACATGACACTGTGCAATCCAGTTTGCGATCAGATTGGGCACCTTAATCGCGTCTAGTCCAGACGATGTAATTTAAGTCCTCTAAAGTGCATCCACTAAGGTGGACATGATTTTGAAAAGTTTTTAACCTCTTCTGGTCACCCTGATAGGATTTATAAGCAGACCTTAACCCCTAAATGGATAATTTTACGCACTATTTTAGTTTTTAGGTCATCGGTAAAATGTGGCCGGCCAACTGGACATGATTTTGAAGACTTTTCCTGCCTACCTGAAGTTTGAATTCTGGCCAGGTTCACCTTTCAGTCTATGTGGATTACCCATGACTCCTTTATGAATACTGTCCAAACTGCTTGGAAGGAGGTGGATGATGGGAATCCTAACCATTTTGTTACTTTACATCTTAAGTTGATGGCTATCAGGGGTACTCTTCGGTTCTGGAACAAACTTACGTTCAGTAATATTAATGATAATGTGATCAAATAGGAGAATGAGGTGAGGGCCATGCAGGAGGAGTTTGATAGCAATCCTACGGCTGCTAACAGATTTGCGTTGGGGGCTACTAATGCCAACCTTAGAAGGGCCATGCAATGTGTAGAGGTTTTTTGCGCTTAAAAAGCTCGTCTTGACTGGATGTATAATGGTGATAAAAACACTGCTTTTTACCATGCAGTGGTCCAAGGTAACAGAAGAAGGAATAAAATTCTCAGACTTCAGGTGAATGGGAGTTGGTGTGAGGACAAGGAGGCTCTTTCTAAGGTGGCTGTTCATTTTTTTTAGTCTCTCCTTCAATCAACGGATCATGAAATTGACAAAACTCTTCTCAGTGTTATCCCTGAGCTTATCTCTGCTGATCAGAATATTTCTTTGTGTGCCACTCCAGATAAAGATGAAGTTAAAAGGGCTGTGTGGAATCTGAATGGCACCAACGCTTCTGGGCCGAATGGCTTCATTGGTACTTTCTTTACCTCCTGTTGGGATATTGTGGAAGATGATGTCTTTGCTGCGGTCAAGGGTTTTTTCCATGGTTTCCCTTTTCCCAGAGGTGCTACTTCTACTCATATTTCCCTCGTTCCTAAGAAGGACCACCCCGTGTCTTTTAATGAATACAGACCTATTAGTTTGTACAATTTTTGCTATAAGATTGTTTCCAGGTTATTATGTGATAGACTTTCTAATATTCTTCCAGCGATAATATCGGAGGAGCAAGGTGCTTTTGTTAAGGGTAGATTTATTCTAGATAATGTATCCATGGCTAGACAACTTGTCAAGGACATTGGCTGCAAAACCAGAGGAAACAATGTTATTTTTAAGCTAGATATCAAAAAGGCGTACGACAGTGTGGAATGTGACTTCTTTTTTGTAGTCCTTAAGAAATTTGGTTTCTCTTCTAGATTTATCTCGTACATTGGCATGATGATTTCTAATTGCTGGTTCTCGGTCCTTGTTAATGGCTCTCCGGCTGGCTACTTTAAATCCACCAGGGGTTTACGTCAAGGTGATCCCATTGCTCCAGCCTTGTTTATCATCATGGAAGAAGCCCTTAGCAGAGGCATCAAGAACATGGTTTCTACTGGCTATCTTCTTCCTTATGCTGGCCCAAGGGGTTGTCTCCCCCCTACCCACCTCTTATATGCAGATGATACCCTTATATTTCTGAATGGGGGTATTAGTAATGTTAGAAGGTTGATGGTGTTTTTAACGAAGTACGCTAAATCCTCTGGTCAGCAAATTAATCCAAACAAGAGCTGCTTTATGATAGCTGATAAGACTCCGGCCGATGCTATTAATAGAATCAAAGAGGTTACAGGTTACATGAGGCAAAGTGGCACTCTCATTTATTTGGGCGTCCCGCTAAAATAGGGGAGGGTGCTTACAGTGGATTATAAACCCCTTGTTGATAAAGTGAATGGTAAACTTCATGCCTGGAAATCCAAATTGCTATCTCAAGCTGGCGGGGTTACTTTAATTAATTCTGTCATTTCCTCACTCCCAGTTTATCTTGCTGCTACCTCCTATATCCCGAAATCCATCATCTCTTATATTGAGAAAGGTTTTGCTGCATTTTTCTGGGATGGCACTGATGGTGCCTATCGTAAGCATTGGCTGGTCTGGTCCTCTATTTAACGGCCAAAAAAGGAGGGTGGTCTGGGTGTTCGAAGCTTGTGGCATGTGCAAATTTCTTTAGCTATCAAGCAGCTATGGAATATTAGACAGGGTTCTTCTTTATGGGCCTCTTATGCTAGAAGGCGCTATCCTTTGAGTAGTATGACTACCCTTCCTGGGATGCCCAGGGCTGTTTATATGGAAGCTGAGAAGATCCTCATTGATAACACCAGATGGATACATGGTAATGTAAAAAATATTGATATTTTGTATGATACATGGATTGGTGATAAACCCCTCAGTAGTATTATTTTGGACTCCAATGAGGGTGGGGGTGCCTCTCTGAATGAGGTGGTTTCTGATGCTTCCCATCCCCTAAGATCTATCATTCCCCATTCTTTAATGCAAGGTTTGGTGCTATCTGATGAAGATGATAAGTGTGTGTGGGCAGCCTCTTATAATGGTTCTTTCTCTTCTCAATTACCTTATAACCTGGGTCAGACCGATTGGTGTGCAGAGAACGGCTCTTTCTAAGATTTGGCACAAATTCTTTTATCACAGAGCTTCTTTGTTCTCTTGGAAAATTCTAAACCGGGTTGTCTCAGTGGATGGTCGAATTTCTAAAACTGGTATTCCTATGGTTTCTCACTACTCTTGCTGTAGATCACCTTATCTAGAAGACCTTGATCACTTGTTCATTCAAAGCGATAATGCTGCTATCCTTTGGCGATGGTTACAACCCCTTATATCACCCAAGGTCAACCTTCACAGCCATATCACCGCTAGAGTGTGGAGTTTCATTCAGTAGTCTAATATCCGCTCTCCTTATGGTTTCGTTTCACTATATGGTATGATCCTAATGCTGTGGGAAATCTGGAAGGGAAGATGTTTAAAAAGATTTGATTCTATTTCTGTTTCTGCTGGGGTGATCATCAACAATATCAAGTCCAATATAACTCACTGGCTCTCTAAAGTTCATTTTAAGGTTGCTCCTATGTCTTATGAGATGCAGATTCTTCATGGCTTTGGCTTTGTTCCACTATGTCCTTCCAAGAAGCTGAAACTTATTAAATGGATCCCTCCTATATGTGATTTCAGTCTCAATGTTGATGGTGCTTGCAAAGGGAATCTTGGGGAGTGTGGAGGTGGTGGTTGTATTCGGGACCCACAGGGACATGTCCAGGTGGCTTTTGCTCATTTTTAAGGTGTTGGGACCAGCATGTTAGCAGAAATCAGAGCTCTTTGTGATTATCTTCGCCTGGCATCTTCCCTAGGCTATCGGCTCTCTATTGTATATTCTGATTCTCAGGTCCTGGTGAACTCCATCCTTGAGGATAAGGTTGCTTCTTGGCATTCTTTTAGATGGTGGAGAGATGATAGAAATATGCTTAGCCGTGAGTCTATATCGATGTCCCATGTTTACTGGGAAACCAACCAAGTGGCTGATTCCCTTGCAAATTATGCAGTTAACTCTAGGCAGAATGATGTTTTCTGGGGGGCTCATAATTTACCGCATCCTTGTAAGGGGCCTGTGGTCACTGATAAATCTGGTCTCATGCATGTTAGCATGGTCTGACTGGGGTATGCCCCATTGATGTTGTATTGCATATTCTTATTATATATAGTTCTGGCCCAGGTTGCGCTCACTGGTGGAGTGGGAACATTCTCCCTTTCCGGGGGAGGGTGCACTCTCCTAGTTTGAGGCCCTAAGGACCTCTTTAACTAAAAAAAATAAATCAAGTGGACGCGATTTAGACCCAGAATAGTAAAAGGCCTATTTAAGTATTTTAACCTTTCCAAAATTGCGTCGACTGGTTCTGACACAATTTCACTACTTGCCAGAGGCCGTGGACCTATTGTTTTAAGTTCCTATAGTATTTATTCAAGTCAGTAAGTTTCCAACTCCCTAAAAACATTCAACCACATGTTAAGAGGTTTAAATAACATGAAATGATTCTAATGTTCTTCATGAATGTGATTGATCGTTCTCTTCATGTGATTATGTGATATCATGCCCTTTATATTCTAGCATATTGTTAAAAAAATCACAATACAAGTTGTGCAATAATCATGCTTGTTGCGAACATATGCTATGCTTAGAGATTAGCTTATTTTATTTAAGTGTCGTGAATTGATACTTGCAATTCGTGGACTTTCTAGATTTTGGATTTACTTAATTTGAAATACTTTCCACCATTTGCATGAGTTGTGGCTATTTTAATGCATGCTCGATTAGGAAAGTTCCATGTATGACACCTTCACACATGCACATTAGCCACATGCTTCTTGATGAATGAGAATCTCTTTGTAAGACATTTCGTTCTGGCGAACTAGAGACCATTTTGTTAAGACCTCCGTAAGTCTTCATACTCTGTGGATTCCCTCATAGAAACCAAGCTAGTTGTACCATGAAGTTCCCTAGAGATAGAGAGCACTATGTTTCGTATATGATCCGCCATTTGCCTACACCTTTGTCAAGACACTAATGTTGGGTTGAGTGTGTTTTGGAATTTCCTAAAGTTGTATTTTAATGATGACCAATGAACATCACTCATACTTTGATTTTGATGATGACATATTGTGATTTTGATGATGACTTGTGTGATTTTGTACTTAATGGGTTGAACATGTTACATACATCATTTATGTAATAACAATGCTAAAAAAGCATGTTTCAAATACTTTACATCTCATATTTTAATGATAATATCCTGTACTAATGGCTTATGTGTTAAATTTTTAGGAATATATAGATTTTGTCATGGTAGTGTCGACACATCCATTGATGGTGTCGACACTGGGTCAGAGTCCCTGAAGCTTTTTCATGAAAACAGGGTCAAGTGTGTCGACACAGTCCATGGTCGTGTCGACACTAGACCCAGATTCCAGAAGACCCAGTTGCCAAATTAGGACAGTGTGTCGACACAGCCAGTGGCAGTGTCGACACTAGACTCAGCTCCCAGAAGATCTTTTTGCGCAAATGGGACAGTATGTCGACACACTCCCTGGTGGTGTCGACACACTCCGGCTGAAACTAAAAAATGTGAATTTATCTAGACACGTGGCCGCTTGGGGTTCAAGGGAATCTGCCTAGGTTTTTGTGCCTACATACCCTAAGGCTCCTTATGGACATATGGGGCTCTAAAAACCCATGTTTTTAGTACTCCAAAGAAGCCCACGCAAGACAGGAGCCAAGAGCTTTATGGAAGAAGGGAAGAAGAGTGGGAAAAAGGCATCTGCATCCAGAGGAACAGAGCAGCGCTGCCAAGGGAAGAAGAAGGAGAAGAAGAGAAGGAGCTCGTGATTGCAACAGTTCTGGTCAAGAAGGAGATCCAGCCGATTCTGTACTTGGTTAGAGTGTCAATTTCTCTGGGAAATCGGTGTATGTGTTTCTACACAGATCTTCCAATTCTATTTGTCTCTACCATTTCTATTGTACTAAGATAGATCGTGCTAGAGGATCTATACTCTCAGTGTGCTTGTTCTAGTAGAACTTGGATCTATTGTGATCCAGAGGTTTGAGTACTTTGTACTCTGTTTTGGAGCCCTAGTGCTCTGGGTTGGAGCCGTTGTGCTTTGGTGCTTGAGCCGTAGTGCTCAAGGGCTTGTGAATTTACTGAATTCACAAGTGGTCTTTTGAGTAGGTCGTTGTGCCTATTTCCTGGGTTTCTTTGAGTCGTTGCACTCAAAGAGGTTGGAGTCGTTGTACTCAGTTTGTAGTGCACTTGTGCTAGTGGTTCCTCCAATATGAGGAGGTGGATGTAGGAGACACAAGTTGTGTTCTCCGAACCACCTTAAAATCTTTAGTGCATTGTGGTTTGATGTGTGGTTTGTGATGATCAGTCTGTCCCCATGCAATTTTAATTAATTTTATATATATATATACATATTTTGATGATTAACAAAACCAAACAAGAATTTATCGATTATATCTGCTGAATATTTCATATGTCTTAAGTACAGTAAAAATACCGAACTCAAACATGCCAATAAAGGTATGCATTACTACTCTGAAGCTTTAATCTTTTCAACATGAGATTTCTCTAAGTCCATATCGATTTCTGTTGAAGTTCATAACGATTTTCTTATAAGACTGAAAAGTCATGTTGTTTCAAACAAGTCGATGTCATAATGACTTCATAAGTTATCATAAGGATTTCTTTAGAACTCGCAACGACTTGCTTGTTGTAACGACTTCATAAGTTATCATAACGATTTCTTTAGAACTCGCAACGACTTGCTTGTTGTAACGACTTCATAAGTTATCATAACGATTTCTTTAGAACTCGCAACGACTTGCTTGTTGTAACGACTTCATAAGTTATCACAACGATTTCTTTGAAATTCGTAACGACTTGGTAGCCGCAACGATTTCTTTCATTCTCGTAACGATTCCTTTGAAACTCGTAACGACTTGCTAGCCATAACGATTTCTTTAGGATTCATAACGACTTGCTTTGCGCAACGATTTCTTCAGAGCTTATAACGACTCGATAAGTGTTCATAACGACTTGCTTTGCACAACGATTTCTTCAGAGCTTATAACGACTCGATAAGTGTTCATAACGACTTGCTTTGCGCAACGATTTCTTCAGAGCTTATAACGACTCGATAAGTGTTCATAACGACTTTCTTTGCACAACGATTTCTTCAGAGCTTATAACGACTCGATAAGTGTTCATAAAGACTTGCTTTGTGCAACGATATGTTAAGAGTTTCATAACGATTTCTGTATTGTCATAACGACTTGCTTTGTGCAACGATTTGTTAAGAGTTTCATAACGATTTCTTATATCCTCTGTTATAGAACGATTTGCTATAACTCATAACGATTTCTTAAGTCATATAGTCTTCAATTTCATATCTTGATATCTTATTCATCTTAAAGCATTGACCAGTCAAAATCCACGTAGACATCTCTCTGACGCTTTTGCATTTATGAGATCTGAACGTATCTCTGCATGCATGCTGACTATATCATCCTTTATCGTGCTTACTCTGATAACATCCTTTAGACTTAAGCCAGTTGGCATTACTATTTTCTTGACTATTGCTACTGACGTTGACTGATATCAGAGACAGCCTATCTGTCTGCTGTTTGAGTTTGACATATGTGCAGACCATTGATGTAGCTTCATGGTACAATGTTAGACAAATAGAAGCCAACGGATATCTGTGAAGATCTCATCTCTTTGTGTGCTCAAGTGATCAAAAGACTGTGACAGGAAGCTTCCAAGACTCCAGATGTCATTCAGTCTAACGACTACTCAAAAGAGAGACAACGGTCTCTTCAACGACTAGATTTCAAATTGAAGATATATATACAAGACAGAAGAATAGAAGAATCATCCATCCAGAGACTATTTTCAAAATCTTCTGAAGAAAATCGAGAGCCAAGATCCTTCACTCCGTTTAGTTTTTTGCTCTCTTGCTCTCTACTAGTTTTGTGAAAATCTTGAGAGAGCCTGTATAGTTCTGAGAGTGTGAATTGTTCATAATCTCTTCGCTCTCAGCTCTAGTTGCTTCAGATCCTCACTTATCAAAAGCTGGATCTAGGGGCGTGAAAGTCATTTATTCTTCTCTGTGCTGTTCCCTTCGGGTGTGAAGGACGACCTGGTGGTATCCAGGGTGTTGCTCCCTTCGGTTGTAAAGGAAGACCTGGTAGCATTCAGGGTGTTGTTCCCTTCGAGTGTGAAGGAAGACCAGCTGAGCTGGGTGTTGTAGCGTCCTTAGGGGGACTGTTCCCTAGTTAGTGAAATCCTGAGTTATTGCTCAGGGACTGGACGTAGGACTCCTAAGGAAAGGAAGTCCGAACCAGGATAATCCTTGTGTTGTGTGATTGTCTTCATTGCGTGATTGTTATTTAAACTAACTGTAACTAACGTAGTTCGAAGATCGTTTGTGTGATTATTTTTGGTTACAGGTATCTCCTAGATTAAATTTAAAAAGACCCATTCACCCCTCTCTAGGCTCGTCAACAGGGTAACAAGTGGTATCAGAGCGAGTCTCTTCGACAAAGAAAGGATGCAACGATCTGAAAAGTAAACATCCATGGCAGTCCAAGGTGATTTTGAAGGTCAGTCCGTCAACCGACCCCCTCTCTTCGATGGTGAAGATTACCCTTACTGGAAGAGAAGAATGGAATACTTTTTATAAGGACACGACTATCAAATTTGGTCCATAGTAGAAGAAGGTGATCTGTTAGTCACAAATGAGAAAGCACAATGGACAGATGATGACAGGAAGAAGATTTCCCTGAATTGCAAAGCAAAGAGTATCCTATGCTGTGCTCTAAGTAAGAAGGAATTCAACAGAGTTTCAGCCTGCAAATCATCAATGGAAATGTGGGAAAAGCTCAGGATTACTTATGAAGGCACAGACAAAGTGAAGGAAACAAGAATTCATATTCTTGTCACTCAATATGAAAGATTTCAGATGCAATCAAGTGAGTCCATAACTCAAATGTTCAGCCGGTTCACTGACATCACAAATGGACTGGCTAGTATGGGGAAAGTCTATGAAATGGGAGATATGGTAAGAAAGATACTTAGATCCTTACCGTCCTCATGGACTCCAAAAGTCACAGCAATAGAAGAAGCTAATGATCTAAAGAGAATGTCTGTAGAAAAACTCATTGGGTCCCTCATGGCCCATGAAATCAATATGGAAAGGCTAGGAGAGTCCTCTAGCAGAAAGAAGCACTCCAACGCCTTAAAAGCTGAAGAAGATTCACCAGAAGCAAGCTCAGCTGAAAGCGAAAGTAATGCAGACAGCGAAAATGAGGAAGCTATGTTATCCAGAAGGGTACATCGAATCTTAGCTAAAAAGAAGAAATCTCAATCTGGTAGAAAGTATTTCAAAAGGAATAAGGATTTCAAGAAACCAGATGGAAAAGAAGTGAAGAAAGGAGAACCCATTTGCTACGAATGTAAGAAGCCAGGACACATTAAGACTGAGTGTCCTAAGTTAAAGAAGTCAGAGTTCATGAAGAAGGACAGTTCCAAGAAGTTTAGAAAGTTCAAAAAGAAAGCAATGGCAGCAGCATGGGAAAACATCAGCGACTCAGATAGTGAGTCGAGCTCCTGCAGTGATGAAGAAAAAGCCCACTTGGCTTTCATGGCAATCACTGAAGAAAAGGTAACTTCTGACTCATCTTTTGATTCATACAATGGTTCAGACTCCGATAGTTTAGAAGAGGCTTTCAATGAACTTTATGAAAAATATAAAGAAGTAACTAAACTATTAAAAGTAAGTAAGAAAAACATAGTCTGTATAGAAAATACAAACTCAGATCTAAAATCAGAAAATGAACAATTAGAAAGTCAAATAATTGAACTTTTTTTTTTGTTTTTGGTAAAAGAGGACAACAGGGTCAGCGACCAGTCAGGTGCATTTCCCTCCAGTGGAGGGAAATGTGCTCACCCCCCCAGGCGATCAACCTGTTGCCTAAGATTTTATTAATAAAAAGAGGTAAATAACATACAAAGGGTGCCCGCCCCCTGGGCCTAGGACAGCCGAATGTTCATGAGGCCAGTCTTATCAATGAGGAGCGGTCCTCGACAAGCATAAGGCAAATGATTAAAACCCCAAAAGACCTCATTACACATAGAAAAAATAGCATGATTGGCAAGGCGATCAGCAACTTGATTTGTTTCCCTGAAGACATGAGAAAGGATGGAGACGTTTCCTTGGAGCAGAGCCCTAGTAGAGCGCCACCAGCGATAAGTGTGCCAACTTGGACATTTATCCTGTTGCACAGAGTGAACAAGCGTAGAAGAATCCGAGTAGATTGCGGACAGTCGAACTCCAACAAAATGAGCTATCCGCAGGCCATCACATAAAGCTCTTGTCTCTGCAATAAGACTATTCCCAGCACCATAAAAATTAGAGAAAGCCAGAAGGATAGTGCCATGTTTATCACGGATGCAGCCCCCACCACCACAAATTCCAGGATTGCCTTTTGAAGCGCCATCCACATTTAAACAAAAATCCAGCACAGGAGGAATCCAGCGTACCAGTTGCTCTTTTTTTGCCAAGGAATGAAACATGAAACCATAGGATTGAAGTATCTGATTTGAGGCCATAGGCTGCTCCAATTTAAAAACCATCTTACCAAGGCAAAACCGACATGAAGTTTAATGGTGCGAATGATGTCTGCAGGCCGCCTTCTTTGCATATCAAACCTAGCTGCACAACAGGACTTCCAAATCTCCCACAGGATGAGAATAAGACAATAAAGGGAGATGAAACCAGAGGGGGTTTGGACATTAGTATTATGAATAAAATTCCAAAGCTTGGTGGTGAGTTGATTGTGAAGATGAATGTTAGACGGGACCAAAGGAAGGAGCCAATTCCACAAACAAGTGGCCAAATCCCTATCAATAAAAACATGGTTAAGGTCTTCGCACTGAGGAAGGGCACAGCAATTGCACTTGGAAACCAAAGGAATGCCACATTCAGACACACGACCATCCACAGCCACAACTCTATTAAGGAGTTTCCAGCAGAAAAGAGACACTCGAGGATTAAAAAGATGATGCCAGATTTTAGATATAGCAGGCCTACGGACACCATTTTGCCGGACCAACTCGTAGGTTGATTTAGTAGTGAACTCACCAGAGGGGGAGGCCGTCCACATGCATTTATCCTCTTCCTGGGTTAAGGCTAAATCAGTAAAAACCTGAGGGCCAAGAAGATGGCGGAGAGGATGAGATTGATCCCCCGCCACAGCTTGCAAAGTAGTGCTCGGAGGTAGTGGACCCTGAAGACTGTCCGCAAGAGGGTGATCCCTAAACCAGTGATCATTAAGAAAGTCTATTCGATCACCTTTACCAGGAATCCACCTAGAATGAGCGGAAACAATAGCGTTAGCAGACAGAATAAGATGAGTAGGCATGCCTGGAATCCGCGAGAACTGATGGGCAGCAAAACGCCTTCAAGCATATATCGCCCAAAGAGAAGTCCCATGACGCATATTCCAAACCTGTTTAGCAGCAAGGGAGGTCTGAACATGAGTAACATTGCGAATACCTAAGCCCCCCTCCACCTTAGGACACTGGATTTTACTCCAAGCAACCCAATGACGCCGGCGGGCACCATCAGTACCATTCCAGAAAAAGGCCACAGAGCATTTATCAATATAGTGAATGATACTTTTGGGAAGATGAGAAGCAGCAGCCAGATAAATGGGAATAGAAGCTAAAACCGAGTTGATGAGGATAATGCGCCCAGCTTGAGATATGAGTTTGGCCTTCTTAAACGAAGAAATAATTGAACTTAAACGAAGAAATGAACTGTTATGTGAAGACCTAAAAGTTAAAAATGAACAAATAAGTAAACTAGAAAAACAGGAAAGTACTGATGAATTAAGGAAAGAAATTGAAAACTTAAATGAAGAAAATGATAAACTATCAAGCACACTAGAAAAATTTACTAATGGTAAAAACTCTCTAAGATTAAAAGGTGCTAGGAGATCAGGTAAGAAGAAAAATGGGTTAGGATATACACCCCCAGATAATGAAGAAACCAAGATCTATCCTAAAACATATCCAACACCAAAATTTGTACCCGAACAAGATATAGCATACAAAGTTGATTTTAAATACATAGAAAAAGTGACTAAGTTATCCTGTTGTAATCACTGCAATAAGTTAGGACATATTATAACTACATGCCCAACAAGACATAAAAAATGGATATTAAAAGATATTGTTAATGATACTAACCAATCAGGACCCAAAAGAATTTGGGTACCTAAAGCTTGATGTCTTTATTTCAGGATAACCCTCGAGCATCCAAATGGTATTTGGATAGTGGGTGCTCAAGACACATGTCAGGAACCCAGAAGTTGTTCTCTCATCTCCAAGCTGAAGATGGAACAGTTACCTATGGAGATAATGGGAAAGGAATCGTAATAGGCAGTGGCTCTGTGGAAAACAAAGGAAAAACAGCCATAGAAGATGTGCTACTAGTCAAGGGATTGAAGCACAATCTCATCAGCATTAGCCAGCTGTGCGACATAGGCCATCAGATCAACTTTCAAGAGTCAAAGTGCAGTATACTGAAGGATGGAACAGTCATCTTTGAAGCTAATAGAGAAAAGAATTTGTATGTGCTCTATCTTGAAGAACTCAAGGCTCAAAATGTTTGCCTGGCAGCAAATAAAAATAAATCCACAGAATTATGGCACAGACGACTTGGACACTGCAGCATAGTTGGCATGAGAAAATTGCTAAAGAAGAATCTTGTGCAAGGTCTACCTAAGGTCAGTACAAAGTTGGAAAGTGTATGTAAACCTTGTGCTAAGGGTAAGCACACCAAGGTCTCCTTCAAGTCAAAGACGGTGGTGACCACCTTAAAACCCTTGGAGCTCCTTCATATGGATCTATTTGGGCCAATGAGGACTACCAGTCTTGGAGGAAAGAATTTTGGATTTGTCTAGTTGATGACTACTCAAGATTTACATGGGTATCATTCCTAGAGCATAAAGATGATACCTTTGAAAGTTTCGTCAGCTTCAGTAAGAAAGTTCAGAAAGATCAGAAGTTCAGCATTGTGTCTATCAGATCAGATCATGGTGGTGAATTTCAAAATGAGAAATTTTCTAGATTTTGTGATGATCAGGGAATTGAGCACAATTTCTCAGCACCAAGAACACCTCAACAGAATGGCATCACTGAGAGGAAGAACAGAACCCTATTGGACATGGCAAGAACTATGCTCTTAGAATATGATCTGCCTAGATACTTTTGGGCTGAAGCAGTCAATACAGAAAGCTATATTATCAACCGTGTAATGATCATGCCAATCCTGAAGAAGACTGCATATGAACTATTCAAAGGGAAGAAGCCTCAGATCAGCCACTTCAGAACCTTTGGGTGCCCTTGCTTCATTCACAACAATGGAAAAAGGGACATCGGTAAGTTGGATGCCAAATCAGATGAAGGCATCTTCATGGGGTATACGTCTAAACCTAAAGGCTATAGAGTATTTAATAAACGTACCTTGTTGATTGAACAATCTGTGCACATTATTTTTGATGAAACTAACCCTTCCTTGAGAAAGGAAGTAGATAGTGACGATGATGATGCAGAAGTACTATCCAAGAAACTAAAAGATGCATCAATTGAGGACAAGGATGATCCACCTCTGGAAGAATTACAACAAGAAGAAGTTACTCACGAAAACCTTCCAAAGGAGTGGAGATACAAGAAAGATCACCCACTTGAAAATATCATTGGTGATCCATCCATTGGGGTAAGAACATGAGGTAATGTTATTCCTTGTGATTATTTAGCCTTTGTTTCTCAAATAGAGAATAGGACAGTCAATGAAGCTCTCTCTGATAAATCTTAGATAGTAGCCATGCAAGATGAATTAAATCAATTCAAGAGAAACCAAGTATGGTCCCTTGTTCCTAGACCATCAGACCATCCATTCATTGGAACCAAATGGGTGTTCAGAAATAAACTGGATGAAATTGGTGCAATCTTAATAAACAAGGCCAGGTTGGTAGCTCAAGGCTATTCTCAAGAGAAAGGCATAGATTTCGATGAAACCTATGCACCTGTAGCTAGACTTGAAGCCATTAGAATATTACTTGCATATGCATCTTCTTTGAACTTGACACTATTTCAAATGGATGTTAAATCCGCTTTCTTAAATGGTTTCATAAAAGAGGAAGTTTATGTGGAACAACCTCCGGGCTCTGATGACACAGAATTTCCTAATCATGTTTTCAAACTTCACAAGGCATTATATGGTTTAAGGCAAGCACCTAGAGCCTGGTATGAAAGACATAGCTCTTTCCTTCTAAATCATGGTTTCAGCAGAGGTCAGGTAGATAGTACACTTTTTCTAAAGTCAAAAGTCAAATACATCCTATTCGTTCAAATCTATGTAGATGATATCATTTTTAGTTCTACTGATGAGTCTCTTTGCAAGTATTTTGAAAAGTTAATGCAGGGAGAATTTGAAATGAGTATGATGGGAGAACTCAACTATTTCCTTGGACTTCAAATCAAACAAGGAAAGGAAGGAACTCACATCAGTCAAGCTAAGTACACAAAAGAACTATTGAAGAAATTCGGATTCGAAAATACCAAGCCACTATCGACACCAATGAGTACATCAACAAGAATGGACAGTGACAAAGATGGTAAGAAAGTAGATCAAAAGATCTACATAGGTATGATAGGTTCACTCCTTTATTTAACAGTTAGTAGACCTGATATTCTATTTAGTGTATGCATGTGTGCTCGATATCAGGCAGATCCTAAAGAATCACATTTAATTTCTGTGAAAAGAATATTTAGATATCTAGCAAGATCTCATGAATTAGGTCTATGGTATCCAAAACAATGTGAAATTCGCCTAGTAGGTTACTCTGATGCTGACTATGCTGGATGTAAATTAGATAGAAAGAGCACTAGTGGTTGTTGCCAGTTCCTTGCAGGGTGTTTGATATCTTGGTCCTCAAAGAAACAAAATTCAGTAGCATCTCTACAGCTGAAGCTGAGTACGTGGCTGCTGGAAGTTGCTGCACACAACTCTTATGGATAAAGCAACAACTTGAGGACTTTGGATTAAATATCAAATCGATCCCGTTGCTATGTGACAACACCAGTGCCATTAATCTTACCAAAAATCCAGTTTAGCACTCAAGGACCAAACATATTGAGGTTAGATATCATTTTATTCGTGATCATGTTGCAAATGGAAATATTGAAATATCATTTATTGATACAAATGGCCAATTAGCAGACATTTTCACAAAAGCCTTACCTGAAGAGAGATTTACATCTCTTAGAAGGGAATTAGGCATGTGCAATTTGTGATAAAAGTTTGCTTACAAATGGCACATTAAATTCTTAGAATTAAAGTAATTTTTCCCTCCTTGGCGATAAGCAAGAGAAATTCAAATTGTATTGTAGTAAACTCTCTCTCATTGAAGTCCAGTTGAATAGTCAAAACCTCTTGTCATTTTCTCCGCCGCTTGGCGCCTCACTTTCCACGTAGCATTAATTTATTCATAAAATCGATGACAGAACGATTCGTGTCTCATCGTCTACCTTTTTCCCCTCTTTTATCCTGCCGCTCGAGCCAATGCCCTAACAACTCCATCTCAATCCTCTGCAAATTTGAATCTTCCTCCTACTTCCCGCAAAATTTCTTGAGGATTCTTTCTCCTCACCTTCCGTCTCCACCCTCCGTTGTCTTTCCCACCTGAATCTATGGCCGCTCCTATCATCGCCGGCAGTTTGGGTGGCTACAGCGCCGAGTTCCTCACTCCTGAGTAGCAGGAGAGGTTTACCTTTGTGAAGACGAAGCTCTGTGGCAACAAAGAAGTAGATGTAGCTAATCTGCGGAAAAGTGGAATGAGCAGCATAGTAGATTTGATCAATCAGATGCAGTGGACAGAAATTTCCACCCTTTTAGAGGTCAGTTATCCAGACTTGGTAAAAGCTTTCTTTGTATGTATGAGAACAGAGGAAGATGGGTCTCTAGTCTCTTCAGTAAAGGGAACATTGATTAGAATAGACCCTCAGTTGCTGAAAGTTTTGTTCAATGTAAAAACTTCCGGATTTAGTGGGGTTCACTCTGAGGATGCCCAAGTGAAAGGTCTGGGAATTATCGGGCCAGGATTCAAGCTGAGAGATGGCAAGATCGACATAAATCAACTATCCTCCTTCAATCGTCTTCTCCATTTTATTGTCTGTCAAATCCTAGTTCCCAGAAGTGCAACGTTTTCATCTTGCACAAAGGCCAATTCGGACATGATGTACTGGGCCATTCAGAATAAGGAGATAAATATGGTCGCAATGATAATGGAAAGAATGAAGTTTGCAAGAGATCAGATTTGGGAGACCAAGAGTAAGTTAAATGTGTCCCTGCCTTATGCCCACCTACTCACCAAGATCTTCAAACACTTCGGTGTTGATCTCTCTGGGGAAGTTGTAGAGAAAATGGGCCAAGCAATCAGGTCCAGGAACCTGAAGAAGAGTGGCTTCTCTGTGGAAAATGGTGTCTGGTTCAAGGCTTCAGTGGCCGAAGGCGAGGCCATCATTATCGACACCTCAGTTGTTCATCCGGAGATGGGATCAGCAAATATGGCTCCAGAATTGCCAGTGGAGTCAATTTTAGCTCCAGCAGTTGAAGCAGCAGAATCTTCAGGACCCTCCATTGCAGAAGTTCAGTCTGAAAGTGCAGTAGAAGAAGAAAGGGCGTCTGTAGAAGCTTCAGGATTTCCAGAAGAACCAGTTCAAACCTTTGCAGAAAGGCGAATTGAGGATCTCCTCCCAGAGGACATTATTCCTGTTGAGGACCCACATCCCTCAATTGTGGTTGCATCGATTCTGGCAGACATCATAGATTCCATTCCTCTTATTTCCAGTGCTCCAGAAACAAATAGCAGTGTTGCCAAAGAGACTATGGCATCAGGCCACATTGATGAACAAATGGAAGATGTTCCAGTCGAGGTAGAGCACCAAGCTGCCCAAGGTGACTCTGTGCTGGAATCTGCTCCCAGTCAGGGGGAGCAAGTATCAGATGAAGAAAATGCTCCTATTGAGGGGGAGCTATCAAAAGAAGGTCCTGAAGACGCAACTCCAGATGTTGATAAGGTTGAAGAGCATAGAGATTTTTCAAATTTGGATGACAGAGAAGGGGCGACTGCAAGCTCTTCGAGCTCAGATGATGATCTCCCTCCTCCAGAAAATAAAAGTAAGAAGAAAGGAAAAGAGGTTGCCTCTGGAGTTCCTCTCCTGGCTGATTCTCCATTTCAGAGGCAGGCTAAGAAGAAAATTGTCATACAACTGAAGCCAGTAATTGAAAGGCTGAATGTTCAAGGTGAACTACTATGTTCTCTCCAGTCAGATGTCAACTCTATCTTTCTAAGTCAAGCTTCAGCTAACAAAGAGTTGGCCCAAATCAGGAATGCTATGAAATGGTTCAACCATGAAATGAGCAGCATGAAAGGCATGCTCTCAGATATTATCAAGGCAGTTGGAGCTCACGCTCCTCCTCCTCAAGAAGCAGCAGCTTCACCAGAAGCAGCACCAGGAGCAGCGGCAGCGTCAGAAGAGGTAGGGCCAATAGGGCCAGCTGATCAGGATGTAGGGCCAACAGGGCCAGCTGTTCAGGTTGTAGGGCCAACAGGGCCAGCTGTTCAGGTTGTAGAGCCAACAGGGCTAGCTGTTCAGGATGCAGGGCCAATAGGGCCATCTGAGCAAGAATCCAGACCAGTGGAGAGTGAGTCTGTGCAGATAGAGGCAGAAGAGATCTTGGCACCCAAGCCCCCAGCTCCCTCTTCCCCCTCTCACACACCTATTCCTCCAACTCCACCATCAGCTCCTACAGCACCTCCTGCTCCTCAAACATTCAAGAAGCCCCAATCCAGACCAATTTCATCTCCTACCCCATTTCAGTCCACCATTCCTTCTCCTTCTCCTACATTTGAGGCCCCTCCTGGGTCCTCAGCTAGAGCATCCTCCTCCTCCTCCTCCGGTCCCTCCCTTGGACCCACTGATGATCTTCACACTACTTCACATTCTTTTCTTCATCCTACTCCTCCACCATCTTTCATCACTATCATACCTGAACATGCTCAACTCAGTTCTCCCTTTATTGAAAAGATAAAGGATGAATTTGAGGAAGGGATCCTCAGGTCTGTGTTGAAAGTGGGAGACCATGTTCACAGGGCAGATCCTTCTATTCCTGCCTCCAAGAAGAGGAAACTTACTTCTACCTCTTCCTCTGAACCCAAATACCCTCCTTTGTGGTTTTCTCTCACAGTGGACAACCAACATAACCCACTGTATAGGGAATACCTTTCTAAAGTTGCTTATGCCACCATCATCAACCTTTCTTTTCAAAACCTTACAGATCATCTGCACACCATTTTCCCTTATACTTCTCTTTCAAAAACCGAAAAATCCAAAATTTTCTCTCTTGCTCACTCCAAATCTGAAGAGAAGTGGGGCAAAGGTCACAAGGATCTTCTCAAGAAGTTCACTCTTGCCAAATCTGCCAGATTTCCTCCAAGGGACCACTCCTTGACTCTCTCTGAATGGTTCAGGATGTACCACAAAGAACTCTGGGCACCCTTAATTCAATCGGAAATAAAGATGATCAGGCATTTCATGCTCTTCAACAACTATAGATATATTCATAAACTTCCAGAAGTTCAGCTCTGTCAGTTCAGGAAGGCCATTTCAGCTTTGTCTCCAGTTATAGCTCACTCTTCAGATATTCAGGTAGATTTTGCTACACTTCAAATACCTGAGGAGATAGCCCTGCCTCAAATTCACTTTCTAGTTATGGAATCCTCTGTAGGATCCATCATCTTTGAGCGTTATGCTAGGGTTTTGGGCAGAATTAAAGTGCAGAAAGGATACCTGGTTTCCTTTTCTAGATTCCTATTCAGGGAATATCACCAGGGTCATGTCAAGGCTGAAGTTCTCTCCCCTATCTTGTCTGAATGTGAAAGGCTCACATCCTCTGATTGGTTCAAGTTCTACCCCTTGTCAGCTCAGCAGTTGTCAGCACTCAATGAAGCTCATGCCAGGGAAGGCAAACCAGCTATTTCTCCAGCCACATTCCTAGACATGAACTCCATCAATCTTGTTCATGACCCCTTCAAGGTCTGGGAAGAAAGATACAAAGTGTATGTGGCTTTGCACCAAGCTCTCCGAGCTAACCACAATCACTACCCTGTCACCATGGACCAGTTCCTCTCCTGTGCCAACTTTGGCACTTCTCGGTTTCTCAAGATGAACATGGACAAAGATGCCTATGCTGATCTTCTCTATAGGCATTTAGATCTTCATCTTAAACGGATGGCTCCCACCATGGGACCATCTTACTCCGTGTCTTTTGGAGCTTTTAAAAATCTTTTTGAAGAGCAAGAAGTTCAGGCATGGGAAACCATCTCCCATTTTGCCTCTCTGTTGTCTCCTGCCTTCTATTTACCTGTACCTTCGCAATAAATGACATGACCCTCTGTGTATTCTCTCTTTCTCTTTCTCTCATCTTTCGTTGTCAAAGTTTATCTTTTTGCTTAATGACAAAAAGGGGGAGAAAAGTACAAAAAATTCAGATATTTTTTTTCCATGCTTATTGTTCAATTTTGTCATCACCAAAAAGGGGGAAATTGATGATCAGTCTGTCCCCATGCAGTTTTAATTAATTGTATATATATATACATATTTTGATGATTAACAAAACCAAACAAGAATTTATCAATTATATCTGCTGAATATTTCATAAGTCTTAAGTACAGGAAAAATACCGAAGTCAAACAAGCCAATAAAGGTATGCATTACTACTCTGAAGCTTTAATCTTTTCAACATGAGATTTCTCTAAGTCCATTTCGATTTCTGTTGAAGTTCATAACAATTTTCTTATAAGACTGAAAAGTCATGTTGTTTTAAACAAGTCGATGTCATAATGACTTCATAAGTTATCATAACGATTTCTTTAGAACTTGCAACGACTTGCTTGTTGTAACGACTTCATAAGTTATCATAACGATTTCTTTAGAACTCGCAATGACTTGCTTGTTGTAACGACTTCATAAGTCATCATAACGATTTCTTTAGAACTCGCAACGACTTGCTTGTTGTAACGACTTCATAAGTTATCACAGCGATTTCTTTGAAATTCGTAACGACTTGGTAGCCGCAACGATTTCTTTAGTTCTCGTAACGATTCCTTTGAAACTCGTAACGACTTGCTAGCCATAACGATTTCATTAGGATTCATAACGACTTGCTTTGCGCAACGATTTCTTCAGAGCTTATAACGACTCGATAAGTGTTCATAACGACTTGCTTTGCGCAATGATTTCTTCAGAGCTTATAACGACTCGATAAGTGTTCATAACGACTTGCTTTGCGCAACGATTTCTTCAGAGCTTATAACGACTCGATAAATGTTCATAACGACTTGCTTTGCGCAACGATTTCTTCAGAGCTTATAACGACTCGATAAGTGTTCATAACGACTTGCTTTGTGCAACGATTTGTTAAGAGTTTCATAACGATTTCTGTATTGTCATAACGACTTGCTTTGTGCAACGATTTGTTAAGAGTTTCATAACGATTTCTTATATCCTCTGTTATAGAACGATTTGCTATAACTCATAACGATTTCATAAGTCATATAGTCTTCAATTTCATATCTTGATATCTTATTCATCTTAAAGCATTGACCTGTCAAAATCCACGTAGACATCTCTCTGACGCTTTTGCATTTATGAGATCTGAACCTATCTCTGTATGCATGCAGACTATATCATCATTTATCGTGCTTACTCTGATAACGTCCTTTAGACTTAAGCCAGTTGGCATTACTATTTTCTTGACTATTGCTACTGACGTTGACTGATATCAGAGACAGCCTATCTATCTGCTGTTTGAGTTTGACATCTGTGCAGACCTTTGATGTAGCTTCATGGTACAACGTTAGACAAATAGAAGCCAACGGATATCTGTGAAGATCTCATCTCTTTGCGTGCTCAAGTGATCAAAAGACTGTGACAGGAAGCTTCCAAGACTCCATATGTCATTCAGTCTAACGACTACTCAAAAGAGAGACAACGGTCTCTTCAACGACTAGATTTCAAATTGAAGATATATATACAAGACAGAAAAATAGAAGAATCATCCATCCATAGACTATTTTCAAATTCTTCTGAAGAAAATCGAGAGCCAAGATCCTTCACTCCGTTTAGTTTTTTGCTCTCTTGCTCTCCACTAGTTTTGTGAAAATCTTGAGAGAGCCTGTACAGTTCTGAGAGTGTGAATTGTTCATAATCTCTTCGCTCTCAGCTCTAGTTGCTTCAGATCCTCACTTATCAAAAGCTGGATCTAGGGGTGTGAAAGTCATTTATTCTTCTCTATGTTGTTCCCTTCGGGTGTGAAGGAAGACCTGGTGGTATCCAGGGTGTTGCTCCCTTCGGTTGTAAAGGAAGACCTGGTGGCATCCAGGGTGTTGTTCCCTTCGAGTGTGAAGGAAGACCAGCTGAGCTGGGTGTTGTAGCGTCCTTAGGGGGACTGTTCCCTAGTTAGTGAAATCCTGAGTTGTTGCTCAGGGACTAGACATAGGACTCCTAAGGAAAGGAAGTCCGAACCAGGATAATCCTTGTGTTGTGTGATTGTCTTCATTGCGTGATTGTTATTTAAACTAACTGTAACTAACGTAGTTCGAAGATCGTTTGTGTGATTATTTTTGGTTACAGGTATCTCCTAGATTAAATTTAAAAAGACCCATTCACCCCCCTCTGGGCTCGTCAACAGGGCAACAGTTTGCTGTTCTTATTCAGTATATTAACACACCACACTTGGATTTGATCAAATTGTGTGTTTTACTTATTTTAATTCTGCTGCCATACACACAATTTCTTAGTTCATTTATCAAAGTCACCTATCCGATCCCCGACAATTGGTATCAGAGCAGGTCAGAGTCAAATCTATACTCTGAGGTGCTTTGGTGAATTTTCTGTATTTCATATTTTGATCACTTGCTCAAATTGCTGTGTGTTTTGGTTTGATTGTCTTTATCATGGACACTAGAGGTTTTGTTGCTGAAGGTCATTCAATCAATAGGCCCCCATTTTTTGATGGTACTGACTATCCTTACTGGAAGAATAGGATGATGGTTTTTCTTATAGCACAGAACTATGAATTATGGAGAATTATTGAAAAAAGACCAATTGAAGTCACTAGAGATGAAGATCAATGGACCAGGGAGCAGATCAGAAGGGTCACCCTGAACTACAGCGCCATGAACATGCTGCAATGTGACATCCATCCAAAGGAGTATTCCAGAATCTCTATGTGTAAGGATGCCAAGGAGATGTGGGATAAATTAGAATTGCTTTATGAGGGCACATCTCAGGTCAAGCAGACTAAGGCTAACATGTTAGTTTCTGATTATGAACTGTTTATCATGAAATCTGATGAAACTATATCTGAGATGTTTGCTAGGTTCATGGTTATCATCAATGGTCTTCGATCTTTGGGTAAGGAATACTCAAATGAAGAATTGGAAAGAAAAATCTTGCGCTCATTATCTCCTGTATGGCACACTAAAGCAACTGTCATTGAAGATTCAAAGGATTTATCCAAAATCACATTGGATGAACTCATTGGATCATTAATGACATATGAGTTAAGCCTTAAGAGATCAGAAGAACACATGCTAAAAACAAAAACCATTGCTCTTAAAGCTTCATCAAGTAATAAAGGAAAACCTAAAGAAAATTCTGAATCTGAGAAATCTGAATCTGATAATGATAATCTTGCTTTCATCACTAGACAATTTAAGGCATTTCTGAAATCAAATAAGAAGAATTTTGGTAATAAGCAAAATTCCATGTCTAGTAAAAAGAAACATGTCTCTCATGTTGATCATAAGAAAGCTGATGAAATTCCAATGTGTTATAGGTGTAACAAACCTGGGCATATGAAGGCTGATTGTCCAGAAGGTAAGAAAGAAAAGCACATAAACCACAAGATGAAGTTTCACAAAAAGAAGAACAAGGCCATGGTGTCTACATGGTCAGATGATGAAAGCTCATACTGCAATGAAGAATCCTCAACTTCAGATGAAAATGAAGTTTGCTTCATGGCTGGAAGCAGCGAAGAACAGGTAGATATATCCTTTGAACTATTTACCATTGAAGATTAGCAAGAAGCATATGGTAATTTAGTTAAAAATCTTTCTGATGTTAGAAAAGAAAATAAATATTTGAAAAGAAAAATTGAAAGCATTCTTCATGATACTTCATCATCTGTAAAGATTTCTGAATTGGAAGCTCAAATTTTAGACCAAATCAAAGAAAATGATGAACTGTTGATTTTTGTTGATGATCTGAAATTGAAAATTAAAAAATTGAACAAAGAACTCATCAATTCTATCAAGAAATTTGAAGAAAAAGAAAAGAAAAATCATGAAAATTTGAATCAAATTGAAAAACTCAATCTTTGCATTAAAGAAAAAGAAGATATCATCAAGAACTTCACTCAAGGGAAAGACAATCTGAATGCTCTACTTGGAGTTAAGATGAATTCAAACAAGTTTGGTTTAGGTTTTGAACCACAAAATTTAAAGAAAACTGAATCATCTTCAAAGCAAACGAAATTATCAAAAACTCCTTTAATAAAATTTGTCAAGGCAAGCTCATCTGAAAACAAAGGGAAAATACAAAAACAAAAAGAACCTGAGAGGTCAACACATACCCTACCTAGGTTGGCACACACTATGCACAGGTTGACCTATCCCAGTCAGAGGTCGACCTACCCTTCTTATAAAAATCACAAAAACTTCAAACCAATCATTAATCATCTTTCTCATGGCAATTGGAATGTTTTCTCCTCTTACAATTCAAGATGGAATAAGTCTTGGAACCAAAGGTACAGTGGTAACCAATGGTTCAATCCTTATTTATATCATTCATCTTTTCCTGCATATCAACAGCAATACATGCCAAGTTTTTCACAGTGGAACAAATCAACTAAGAGGTATAATGTTCAGAAAATTGAAAAATAAAAAGTTGAATCTTTTGTTTCAAAAAACACTGTGAAGAAAAATACACAAATTTGGGTTAGAAAGGATTTGTTATCTCTTCTCACTCAGGATGTTGGTACTAATCTCATGTGGGTACCAAAAACTTTTCTTGTCTAATTTGTTATGTGAAGGAAAGCCGTGCATCCAATTCTAACAATATCTGGATTCTTGACAGTGGATGCTCACGACACATGACAGGAAACAGAAATAAATTTTCATGCTTGATTGAAAAGGAAGGTGGATCAGTCACCTTTGGAGGTAGAATAAAGGAAAAATAATTGGCAAAGGAAAAATTGGTAAGTCTTGCATTACTTTAAGTGATGATGTTTGTTTAGTTGAGGGTCTGAATTACAACTTGCTTAGCATTAGTCAATTGTGTGACAATGGTCACAAGATTCTTTTTGAATATGATTCATGCAAAATAATTGACTCCTCTTCTGAGAAAATTAAATTGATTGGAAAAAGAGAAAATAATGTCTACATGATTGATTTGTGTGATAATTCCTCTTTAAATGTTTGCTTGATTGCAAATAAAAATGACATTACTTGGTTGTGGCACAAAAGGTTGGGTCATGCAAGTTTCACAACCATTAGTAAACTCATAAGAATGAATCTTGTAAAAGGTCTTCCTGAATCTCTCCCAGTCATTGACAATCATGTTTGTGGGATATGTGCTCAAGGAAAACAAACAAGAAAATCTTTTAAAGTGTTCAATGAAGTACTTTCATCTAAACCACTTGAGTTGCTTCATATGAATCTTTTTGGTCCAACCAGAATTCAAAGTCTCAGTGGTAATAGATATGGCTTTGTGTTCATTGATGACTTTACATGATATACTTGGGTCTTATTCTTATCCCATAAATGTGATGCATGTTCAGAATTCAGGAGATTTTACAATTCTGCCTTAGTGGGTTTATCTTTCAAACTGAATTCCATTTTGACAGATCATGGGGGTGAATTTGAAAATAAATCATTTTCTGATCACTGTACTGAACTGAAAATTCTCCATAAGTTTTCTTCTTTTAGAACTCCAGAACAAAATGGAGTTGTAGAAAGAAAAAATAGAACTCTTATGGAAATGGCCAGAACTATGCTCATTGAAAGTAAATTGTCTAAATCTTTTTGGGCAGAAGCTATAAATACAACTAATTTCATTTTGAATAGAGCATTGGTAAGACCAAAGATCAGAAAAACCCCTTATGAGTTGTTAAAAAATAAAAAGCCAAGTGTGTCATATTTCAAAATTTTTGGTTGCAAATGTTTTGTTCACAATAACAACAAAGAAAATCTTGATAAATTTGATGCAAAAAGTTTTGAATCAATTTTCTTAGGTTATTCTGAAACTTCAAGAGCTTACAAAGTTTATATCTTGAAAAATAAGACTGTGGAAGAATCTCCACATGTCATTTTTGATGAAAATTTGCAAAAGATTGACATTTTTGATTTGTACAGAACTCAAATATGTGATGATGAAGATGAGTTTCTTGAACATCCATCTACAAATCTTGAAGATCAAGAAGTACCAAATGTACATGAGGTTCTTGAAATACCAACTTCAAGTAATTCAGGTAATCATGTTCCTGAAAATCATCCAAACCCTGAGGTAATTTCTGACCCAAATTTTTAAGAGATCATCCACTTGAAAGCATTGTTGGTAATTTGTAAGATGGAATAAGAACCATATCATCTTTTCATTCTGTCATAGTTGAAGATTCTTTGGCACTACTTTCCCACGTAGAACCCAAAAATGTTGATGAAGCTTTATCTTGTGAAAACTGGATAAATGCTATGTATGAAGAGCTTCATCAATTTGAAAGAAATCAAGTTTGAGATTTAGTACCAAAACCTTCAGATTTAACTTATGTCATTGGAACTAGATGGATTTTCAGAAATAAATTGAATGAATCTGGTCAAATTGTTAGAAATAAAGCAAGACTTGTTGCTCAGGGGTATAACCAAGAACTTGGTATTGATTTTGAAGAGTCTTATGCCCCCGTAGCAAGACTTGAAGCTGTTCGAATATTCCTTGCACTGGCTGCTTCTTTGAAATTCAAAGTCCTTCAAATGGATGTCAAGAGTGCTTTCTTGAATGGTTACATAAAAGAAAATGTCTTTGTCAAACAACCCCCTGGTTTTCAAAATGAAAAATTTTCCAATCATATTTTTAAATTCAATAACGCTCTATATGGTCTTAAGCAAGCTCCAAGAGCTTGGTATGACCGGTTGAGCTCCTTTCTTGTAAATAAAGGTTACATAAGAGGAAACATTGATCAAACTTTGTTTACAAAAACTGCAAAAATTAATTTTATTGGTGTTCAAGTTTATGTTGATGATATCATTTTTGGATCAACAGATAATACTTTGTGCAATGAGTTTGCCCATCTTATACAATCCGAATTTGAAATGAGTCTCATGGGTGAACTTACATAATTTTTAGGTCTGCAGGTACATCAAACTGCTGAAGGAATTTTTCTAAGTCAAACAAAATATGTCAAGGAGTTGCTCAAGAGGTTTGACTTCCAAAACATCAAGCCATCCAACACACTAATGGCCACAAGTGTAAGACTTGAGAGTGATACTTCTGGTAAGCCTGTTAATGCTACACTTTACAGAGGTATGATTAGATCTCTCCTTTATTTAACTACCTCTAGGCCAGATATTCAATTCAGTGTCTACATGTGCGTAAGATTTCAAGCAAATCCTAAAGATAGTTCAAAATAGTTCAAAATTTATTCTTGATTTCTTATCCATTCATGTTCCGGCATTTATAGATATATTAAATGTCAGGACGTGGCAACCTCGATCTTCAATACACACAGGTAAGGATGGGATGCACTTCTTGGTCGCTACCGTACCTACTGGTGTGGGCACAGACAAGGGAACCTCTAACTCCTCTGCCTCAACTCCAGACTCTGCTGCTAACTGCTTAGCAAACTTCTCGAAAATAAACATGTGTAGCACTCGTATCAAACAACACTCGAGCCTGCACACCCATAACTAAAACCATACATTCTGTGACGTTCTCAGCCTGCTCTGCATCCTCACGTGCTAGTGCATACACTCGGGCTTGGGCCCAAGGCCTTCCTAGTTTCCCTGTCACTGGTGCCACTCCTGCTGCCGCTGTTGAGGCTGACACTCCTCTTTGAGCAAACTGCTGATGTCTGGAGCAGTGTCTAATCTGGTGCTTGGTGCTGCCACACTTCAGGCACTTCCCTGCTAGCATCCAACACTCTAATCCACCATGTGTCCTTTTGCAATGAGGACACACCTTCTTGTCGCTGGGCCTGAAGCTAGGTGTTTGGGGTACAACCTCCTACTGACTCAGAGCTACTACTGAACATTGTGGCTGCTAGTACACCATTGCCTTCTTCCTGTCCTACCTCTGGAAAGGTGGCACTGACCTCTTATGGGCTCCCCTCTTCTCCTCTATGTATTGATCCATCACGCTCTCTTGCCTGCATGCTACGTTGAGAGCCTCGTCCAAAGTCCCATGGTCAAAAGCAACCAGTCTCGACCTAAGTGATGGTTTGAGCCCCATCACAAACTTCTTGACCTTCCTGTGCTCATCTGCAACAATATGGGGAGTGTACTTGGAAAGCTCGGCAAACTTGGCCTCATACTCCAGGATAGTCATGGAGCCCTGTGTGACAGATAGGAACGTCTACTTTATCTTGTCCTAAATGTGCTCGGGGATGAACTTGGCTCGAAAGAGTCTAGTGAACTCGGCCCAAGTCACCTTTATAGCACCATCCTCGTACCTCATACGTAGCACAGAGGCCCACCAAACATCAGCTCTCTCCTGCAAAATACAACCCATAAGCACTATCTGATCTAAAATCTTAATCTTACACAAGTACACTTACTCTAAGTACCTGTAGCATGTAAGTAGCTAGGCTAACTTTGTCCTCTTCCACACACTTGATAGCCCGGAAGATCTTCTCCACCTATCTCATCCAGCTCTCTGCCAAAAGGGGCTGACTCTCCCCCTTAAAAGGAGGCTTAGCCATCCTCTTAAACCTCTCCATGATGGACGGACCACCATGGCCTTGCACCTGGGGAACTGGAGCTGAAGCCTGAGCCTGAGACAACAAGCAACACATAAGCAATCATACAACCAACAAAACAGACTACTTCCTATTTAACAACTCTAACATGTGCCTGCAATTGAGCTTGCAATGCAGCCTACGTTTGCATCGCCTGGACCAAACCTTACATGAACATGCCATAGTCCACAGGTGGTGGTGGAGGAAGTACCGTGGGACCTTGGGGTGCAGGGACTTGCTGCTCACCCCTCTCCTCATGCCTTTGCTCGTCCTCCCGAGCCTGGGTGCTGTGCCTACCACGGCTCGCCATTGCCTGTAAAACAATTAACTCAGTTAGAATCTAAGTTACTTAGTCCTAACCAGTTTCATAACTATCTTTAATTCATTATTAGATATTTTCCACATGTATGGACTAATTCTATAAAGACTTTGAAATATTATGTAGATGATAGCTTATTTATGTACAATCTCAACTTGTTGCTTGGATACCAATCTTTTTAATGACCCAATTTATATTGGTATGTTTATACCAATCCACGTCAATATAAAGTGTGTCGTCACAGTGGGACATGTACCCAACAGAACACAGTAGGTAGATATGTACATAAATAACAAAGGAAAGTGGAAATGAAAGAGATTCTTATTCCATCACCATTACACACATTCCACAGTCTATATAGTAGCAATGAAAATAAATAGAGTCCATAATTAAACAAGTACATATAACATCATTGTCCACATACTAGTAAATGAAAAGTACAATCGCTCCTCACAACATCCTCCTCAATCACAAGAACACCTATCTCACATGTATGTTAAGGCAAGGATGAGTCTTCAAAAAAGACTCAGCAAGTAACCTATTGGCACATCCTTACACATATCACATTCATGCTACTCAATTTAACAAAAGAGTAATTTCACCACATGGTTCATGTCATAACCAACAAGTACAAATGAATAACTGATAACTTGTTATCTACACATGGTTATAGACGGTGTTTTTCCGTTCCTTTTTAGGGGTGCGAAGAAACATTCCACAAAGAGGGCGATGATGGGGTGAGATGGATATGAATAAATAAAAATAAACGGGGTGGGAAAGAAAAAGATCATGATCGCCAGGTATGCGAGGGTACCGAATGGAGGTGCACGACGAGGGGTGTGGGTGGAAGAGTGATCGCAAAGAATACCTGTTGGAGCGTGGGGAGATTACGCGAGGGATGTGGGTTCCTCTTCCTCTACGAGCACGACCGGCTGTGGTAGAGGGCGCTTTCCTTATTGATTAATCAGTAAAAGAAAAAGACAAAGAAAAAGAGCAAGGGATTAGCCACGTGTGTAGTACACAATCCTAAAAAAAATGAAATGAAAACAATGAATGGCATAGGGAACGACTTACCATGTTCTGGCTTTTAAACCCCTAAAAGATAGGGGTGTGTGTGTATGCATGCATGTGTGTGTGTGTATAAAAAGAAATGAGCCACGTGGGGCCCGAAGGAGTCAAAATGTAAGTAAAGTGGGAGAAAGGGGAGGGGGTGCTTCCCCAAATGTTGGATGGCGTGAAAGTGTTGCCGGTTAGACGGAGGAAGAAGAGGAGGAAGGCGCTCCCACTTCACTCCGGTTTGCGCGAGGAAGACGACGGGGACGCCGGCTCCGAACTCCGAGGAGCGGGGACGTAGCTTGGCTTGGAATGGTAGACGGTCCTTCTTAGGCCAGAAGTCGAGGCAGGAATCCGGCAGGGTTTCGCCACTTTCTTAGAACCCCCCTCTACAAATGACCCTCGGGGGTCTATTTATAGAGGTGAAATCTTGGAATCGCGTCGGCTATAGCAGCCGTGACTATAAGAGTTAAACGCGTCGGGGCGGCAGGCCACGATTTTGAAACGCGTCGGCCTACCCCACCGCGACTAAGAAGTGTCGTAATTCCCGCTGATTTGACAATCGTAGGGTACAGGCTATGGCTGAGAATCACGTCGGGGATGACCGCCGCGTTATTGAGACGCGTCGACCTACCCCATCGTGACTTCACTTTAGGCATGGGGGCCAAAAATGCGGTGTCTTCCGAGGTCCTAAGGTGTCAGGCCTAGGACCTAATCGCGGCGGCTCAGGCAGATGCGATTCAGGGATTTCTTCAGGATTCGAGGTACGGGCGCTCGAGTGCGACAACTTTGGGGCCTAGGGCGTAATCGCGGCGGCTCAAGCCGACGCGTCTTGATTTGTAACGCGTCGAGGTGGTAGGACGTGATAAGGTATTTTTGAATTTTATTTATAAAAAATCCTGCCAAAACTGACATTGGAATCGCGTCGCCTACAGCAGATGCGTTCATGTCATAGGCATTTTTCATAAATAAAATAGGTAAATTCCTTGTCGCGTCGCAGAAGGCCGCCGCGTTAAGGTCCATTTGGCCTTGTCACGTCCCACATGCCCGGCGCGATAATGGAATCACATCCTCCTTGCCGAACGCGTTTCAGCTACCTTCATAAACACATCCCACAGGCCCGTCGCGACTTCAAGAACGCTCCCCGAAGACTCGTCGCGGCTTGAAATGAATGCCCACGTCCTCCAGCCAGCCTTGGAAATGGAGGGGAAGCACCAGGGAAGGATGGGTGAGATATAGAAATGTCGAGAAAACACTCTTACAAGGCAATATGAGGGCCATATGTGGCATTATAGCGCAACATGAAATTTGTCTGCAGTGGAGTTGAATCCGTGTGTCTAAAGCTGCCACGCCTTGGCGTTTGCTTTGTAGGGGAGCGAAGCGAAGAGACACGAAATGGAGTGTAATGGAGTGAAATGGAGTGTAAGGGACTGAAAAGAAATGAAGTGTAGCGAAGTGGAGTGTAGTGGAGTGGACTGAAAAGTAGATGCCAAGGTGAAAAATAGACACGCGTGAGCAATTGGGTGACTACCACCTGATGAGAGTCTTTCACCAACACCCAAGGAAGTCACCACTAGAGAAGAAGACCTAAAGAACAAATACTTGGATTGGAAAGAAGAAAGTGTGTGCACGAGGGGCACGACTGGAGATGTGTACAAGGTACACGAAGGGATGGTGCCACGTGGGGCACAAAGGAGAGATCAACTTCTAGCGAAGGGGAAGTACCTAAGGACACGATCCATTAGGTTGCACTGTCGGGGGCGTCTGCCACTGCCTCGGGTGGATCTAAGAGAGAGATCAACTTCCAGCGAAGGGGAAGTACCTAAGGACACGATCCGTTAGGTTGCACCATTGGGGGCATCTGCCACTGCCGCAGGTGAATCTATGGGAGTAAAGACGAAAGTAGAAGGAATAAATCCAAACAGAGGTTCTTAAGAAAATCAGCCCGGAGGCGACAACAAAGGGGGTTGGGCACTTGACCCAGATTGGAATATTTCAGATTGCTTGGTTTGGAGCGAGAATGGCTCTCAAATTGCATTGGAAGAGTGGTTTTCCATAGTGATTTCAATATGCATGTATGCTGGGCTAAAAGAAAATTAGGTTAAAAGGAGTAGGAAATAACCAAGGATATTATTGTTACAATGGCGTTGAGTCAGGACCGGGGGGGTATGCATGGGTCCGTCGTCCTCATGTGCCAAGTGTAACGGCCTATCCGTGCGGCTAAGGATCCTCTGGGATAATTATTGTTGTGATGCCCTGAATTTTTATTCACTTATAATTTGTGCATGTGCATTTGATTGTTGCAAGTATGGTAGGTGTATTTAGTAGTGTATATTGTAATTCTATATTCCTCATGAATAACATGCATGTATTTTTATGATATTTAGGTGAGAATAGGCAATTAGCTAAATTGTGCATATTGTGTATATTAAGAATCCCATGCATATAGTACTTAAGTAATGTTGTTCAAGTTTAATCTAATTACCAGTGCGCATGCTGTATCTATCTATTTCATGTATAATGTAAATAAGTATGTTACATCCGTGTGTGTATACTATATATATGTCAAATCAAGTGTGTGCATGCAAGAACTATTTTGTTGAATAGATTATTCCTAGCTAACTTAATTCATATTGCCTCCTAATGATTGTGAAGCCCTCGCAATTATTGTCATTTTATTTTGCCGCGTGTTGAGTCACGCTTATGTAAAACATCATGTACGCATAGGTAGATATCTACGTACATATTATCGTAGTGTACTTATGTATGCATGTGTATGTCTAGGTATAAATATTGTTGATTGCATGGTGTAGTAATATGCATGTTATACCTTATACATTGTATGTATATATATAGTGTAAATACAGTTCTCTACAGGGTTTTGGTGTTCTGGCCGATAGCATCTTGGCGTCAACATGGGTGGATGTTTCTGTTAAGTAAACGTCCATATTGAAGGACGTCAATTGTATGTAGATGGCCAGCTATGTGGACGTTTATGTCCCTAATTTTCAGTGCACTGCAGAACGCAGAGAGCATGGATTGGGCTAGCTCCCTGATTGGGGAGATGTCACCTACGTCTCTCCCATCACCAGTGCGCAAAGCCCCTTTGCTCAACATATAAAACTACCTTCCCTAGTGACTAGAAGAGCCCTCTTGGCTCTTGCAAAGTGAAACCCTAGCTGTGAGTGGGATCATGAGAGAAAACCTGACTTTGGGAGCTCAAATCTGGTGATTGAAGGCATCTTCTGGAGATCTACCACGACAAGGAGGAAGTCCAAGCATAGGAGAAGACTTGCCCGGCACTGGACTGCGGCCTACAACCCCCCCCCCCCCCCCCCCCAAGAACCCAGAGCAAAGGAGTTGTGGAGACTTCTTGGCGCTGTCCAAGGAGAGCTTCATCAGCCTTTAGATCCTTTTGGAGAGTTTTTTTTTAAGGCAAGTAAACCTAGATCTTGATCCTATACATGTCCCCTTGAGTCTTAGTATTTTTACGGATTTTTCCTCGAGTCCTGGAACCCCACATTCCCCAATCCCTGGAGTTCGGTCTGTGTTTCTGCACAGACAAGAACTTAATGGCAATGTCCCTTGACGTTAATATCTACAGTTAGAGGCAAACGATGCTGCTGTTAATCCCTTTGAACGGCCAGACCTTGCCGTTTAGTTCATTAGGACAGAACAGTGAGTTGTTCTTCCTTATATATGATTAATTTCCGGATTTCCCTTCGCATGAGGATATATTGTAAACGTTATATACTATGTAATATGAATGGTGGAAGGTGTTGTGAGATTTTGTGAATTTCTGTAAAAAGTATGAATGGCTACATTTATTTGACATACATGTTAGATAAAGACCTTGGATATGATAGCCTACTATTCACTTGATTCGTGAGTAATTTGAATGCCATAATTTTTATAGATCATGTGTATGTATGTCAATCCGTGCCCTGCAAATTGGAAAATTTTCCCATGATCATGTGATTTATTACAATTTCTGTATTGAAAATAGAAAGCATGTGTAGGTTCTTGTAAAAATTATAGTAAATTGTATAATGTGAGATAAATTTGGGGAAACTTTCTATGATGATATGAATGTTTGATGCAGGTCTGTGAACAGTCCAATCCAACATTTATGTTGCGCATCCATGATAACTGATTTATGAACGACATGCAATTAAGTTTTTTATTTTCTGTAAATTTAATATAGCTCAGAAAAATATGTACATTTGCATGTTGGATCTGAAACCTGCAATAAGTTTGTGGTTAAATTCTCATGTTATTTGAGGAACAGAAAGTAATATTCATGTAAATTTCACATGAAAATAGAAATTAAAGTGTGTCCATTGAGATGATTTACTTGTTGATTGATCTCATTATGATTGGGATAATTTTTTTGAGTGTTTAAATCCTATTAACAGTAGTATCATGTTAGGTTAACTGAGACATGTGGAATTTATGGATGTAACATATAAAATGATTCAACAGAATAAGTAAAATATGTGAATAATGTGTGAAAATGTGATGAAGTGAAGGTAATGTGTAATAATTGGGCCGAAAATGACACGACTACCCTAGAGGCTTCGAGAGATGTACATAGAAAAGTCCCTATGGAAAGCTCTATGTGTGAAAAGTTCGTCCTAAAGGCAATAGGGAAATCCCAGAGGTGGACAAGTACCACTGGATAGGGTGGAGAGGGTTTCTCCCGGTCTGTGCAGTTACCAAGATTCACCACTATATTGCCTAGGTGGTGGGTATGTGATTATGAGTTGTGTTATGTGTTATGTGTTATGAGATGTGATGAGTTGTGTTATGCGATGAGTTATGAGAATGAGATATTTGTTAGTGTCCTCTACTGGTAGTTAGGACTATGTGTCATGGCAATTTGTTTAAGCAGTGAAATATGAATAAAGTGTGAAATGATATGTGAATGTGGCACATGGTGAGTGCAAATGATATGATGTGTGATAAGCGAAAAAAAGAGTAAATGATATGATAATTATGTGAAATGAGATGTGAGGGAGAGTTAATGCAAATGAGAGTGTGCTTGCATGTAAAAACTAGTTTATTACCATGTTATGTTTATGTTTTCCATATGTTAATATCTCAATTGAAATGCCATGCTTAGTATCATATCATGTAGTTTACAATTCGTCATGTAATGGTGTATGTGAGTAAACTTAGACAACCATGTTATTTATGCAACACAAAATATGAACATGTAGACTTGTTGAAAGGATAAGATAATATGTGAATAATTATAGATCCATGTAATTGAATGTAATGCATGTAAGAACAACAAGTAAAGTTTGATTATGAACGTGGTAAATGCATGAATAATATTTGGATTCCATACTAGTTGAAATGCTCAATTTGTATAAAATTTCATACTTAAGTGCTTATTGTTGCTAAATGGTTTTACCATGTTTTAACCTTCAATTCATGCTATAAAATGTGAAGCTATGTGCATGTGATTTTATTATGTTAAAACAGCAAGTAAATTGTACAATTAGATACAAAAGTGCATGTGAAAAGAAAGTAGTCATCATGCTAGCTTGTTCTTTGCCCTTATGTTCAATTTTATGCTTCAGTGGTAGAGATATCTATGGAATGAAAAAAATGTGTGGATGAATCATGCTACATGTTAGGTGTATGAAATATGTACATGTGTATGATGTAATGCTCATGATTTAGAATAGAAATATGATAGACTAAAGCATGCTCATGTGAATAGAATATGTGTTGCTAGTTAAGAGTAAGGACCATGTGTACCATTGTGATTTGATGATAGTGTGCATCTCTTTAATGTTAATGGCTTAGTGTGAGTGTGACATGTTTAAGTTTAAGTCTTTGGTTTGCTTGCTGAGTCTTTGGACTCACTCTTGCTTCGGCATATAGGTTGACATGTATCGTGTACTAGAAGGAAGCTTAGTGAGGATCGCCATTTAGAAGACTATTTTGTGGAGCTGCTACTAGTTGTACTTTTCTTTTTCTCATAGTATGAAAAGAATTATTGTATGGACAATATTTGGACAATGTAGTTCTTTTACCTTGTATTAATGTGGAAATTGTCTTTCGATTTCGCTAATTAGATTGTGGAATGTGTGTTGGTGATGAATTAAAAGTTGAGTTAATTATTTTAATCCACTGTATTCTATTGCTATCCAGGTACATATCAACCTATCGACTAGTGTTGGGTACATGTCCCACTGTGATGACGCCCTTTATACCGATGGGGATTGGTATAATCATACCGGTATGAAGAGGGTCGTTGCAATTGTTTTTGTTAAAGGGGAACTCAAATCCCAGATTCCTTAGAGCCACAAGGTCCTTGGTATGCTCTAAGGGTATAACATATAGATAACTTGATGGTGAAGGCAGCAGCAGCCTGATGTAGCGCCCAATGAGGTAACTCGAATTATGCACTCAAAACTCATTAGCCAAGATAACAAATATCATTGAATAACAACATTTATAGCATGGAGCATGCATAAAGTAGTCAACAACAAATGCAGCTCAAACAATTTGGTTTGTTTAACCATGAGGATAAGTGTCCTTTTGGCCAGGGAGTTTTGGAGTTCAAGATGGGAGGAACCCATGAAGGGGAAGAATAGCATCGATCTGACGCAAACAAGAGGCAATGTGCTTTCCTTGTGCAATACCATCGTGATTTTTTTGGGATTTTTGAAAGTATTAGAATTTTTGTAGATTTTTTGGAGAAATTTGAATTTTTGTGGGGTTTTTGAAAATATTTGGATTTTTTTGTTGATTTTGGAATATTTTGATTTTTTGTTGATTTTGAAAATATTTGATTTTTTTTGTTGATTTGAAAATATTTGTTTTTTTGTGGATTTTTTGGAGATATTTGCATTTTTTGTTGATTTTTGAAATATTTGATTTTTTTGTTGGTTTTGGAACATTGCCATACCATGACGACATTAGGGTTATGAAAATTGACCGACAATGGGTCTTTGTTACCTCTCGTGTCATTAAAGAGTGATCAGAGTAGGGCGTGCGTTTTAACGTGGCGCCCACAGACTGATTGCACTTGGTCAGTAGTGCACTACCAAAGCCATGCCTAAAGAGGTGACTAAGTCTGGTAGGGAGAAGGGAAGAAAACTTGGAGATAAGCTTGGTATGGGTATTGAGGGATTGGGTTTGACTTCCTCCCTTGGCACAACCGTCACAAGGTTTAGTCTCGTTTAAGCACTGGGGCTTTTGGGAATTAATTCGATGACCATTTTGTTTGTAGGGACATGCGTACGCCTGGGTCCGTTTGGATCTTCGTGGGGACTTTGCCGCTCTTTGCCATGCTCTATTATCTTGATTGATTTTGATTTTTGTATGCATACGGCTAGGTTCATTTGGATCCCTGCGGGGAGTTTGCCACTCTTAACATGCATTTGATTTTGATTTTTATTGGTCATTTGTTTGCCGATTTGGAGACGTCCCCTTATGACAGGGTGCTTTGGGTTGGTTGTCTTGCCCAGACTACCTCTACTACCCATACTTTGGCCGAGTAAGAGGAGAAACAGATAATGTGCCTTTCATGCGTGGCTGTGACAGTGACGGTGTCTACTGGGAGCAATCGGCTTAGGGCACCATGAAGTGTATGAAGTGCCCATGCCAAGGGCAAACTTTAATGACTCAGGAGGGAATTTTGGACTCCTCGCACTAAATTTTTATAAACAAAATGCTGCGATAGCATGGCAATGTTCAAATATTCATCTTTTTATGGATTTTTGACACTAATAAAAGAAGAGTTTGGAAGGTAAAAGGGGACGAATGCCCTGCGTCGGGGCGAGACTCGGGGTCTACAAGAATTTACATTTTTATTTGAAACTTAAAGAAATACATGGGGACTAAAGTCCCGAAAGAGGGTAAAGAGAGGACGAATGCCCTACGTTGGGGCGAGACTCTGGGGTCTACAAGAATGTACAATTTTATTTGAAAATTAAAGAAATACATGGGGACTGAAGCCCCAAAAACAGTGAGAGAAAGGTCAGATGACCTGATTGAAAATGGCAAGGAGAGAATTGCGGGAAGACCTTGGAGACTCCGGCGGGGCCGAAGGGATTTGGTGAAGAAGGAGGACATGGTGCCCTGAGAGAGGAAAAGAATCTGGCAGGGCCAGAGGGGACAAAGGAATAAGTGGGCCGCGAGGGGCCAGAAAGGAGGGTGCGCAGTGTGGGGCGCAAGATGGAGAGGTGCCGCATGGGGCACATGAAGGAGATGTGCCACGTGGGGTACGGGAAGGAGATGAGCCACGTGGGGCACTGGAAGGAGGTGTGCCACATGGGCCACGGAATGGAGTTGTGCCACGTGGGCCATGGAAGGGAGTTGTGACACGTGGGGCACGAGAAGGAGAGTAAGGAATACAAAATGGGATGCGATGCCCAGTACAAGAAAATGAATCATAAAAAAGATAAAAATAAAATGCCTCCCATGGGGAGGGAATGTGGATAACCAACGGGAAGGTGCTAAAGAGCATGAAGGATGATTGAAAAGGAAAGGAAAAAGATGGAGGCCCCCTGGTCCTTTGCCTTGCCTGGCGTTTAGGCTCCCGCTTGGGAATCGACGTTTTGACCCTCAGGTACTTCCTCAGATAGCATGCTCAACGAGCAGAGGGTCTTTCTCTTCTCACAAGGATTGAATGGCTCTCAATATTAGGAAGGTTGTTGACTTTCATCGGTGTTTCAAGTGACAGTGGCGATTCCCTTGGAATGTTGCTTAAGGAGATAGTGGGGAGTTCCACTGGTGGAGTTGGAAGCAACAATAAGGGGGGCGTGCCCAAAGATTGTATGGTGCGTGATACGGAAGGGGGAACGACCCCTTGAGTAATTGATTGTGCCAATGATTTAGCCTTGGAATGCGTGAGCACAATTTGCAGAGTTGACCCCTTCACTAGAATGGGAAGGTTCACAATAACGGTGTGAGGGGTCATGAGAGCTTGGAGAGGGAGATTCCTATAAGTATTTTAAAATGAACCCTGTTGGCAACGGGTATGAGTGGCATATCATTAGAAGGCCTCTTGACGGCCATGATTGGAGGGGAGGACTCCCGCTCAGTGAATGTACCCGGTATGGAGACAATGACCCGCATGCGAGGGATACAATCTTGTATTTTGAATAGCATGCCTAGTCTCGGGGCTTCTTTCTGTTGACCTTGCTTGTTGCTCCTTAAAGGGGTGCACCCGCTCCGTTGGATAGGGGTGGATATGGTGAGTGTAATGGGAGGTTGTATGGCCAGTGGAGGCATGATAGGTATGAAGGGGAAGATTTGCTCGGGTTCGGTTTCTAGGGGTGTTGGCGAAATGAGAGGTGTAATGATTGGTGTAATGGTGGGTGGAGGGTTAACAGTGGAGGGTTTGGTGATAGTAGATGGAAATGTGGGAGGGGTAGGTAAATGGCGTATGAACATGACCTCGTAAGGTTCATCGTCGTAACACCAGGTGGTTTCACAGATGGGTTGGGCATTGGCAACTTTTTCCCGAGCGACAGGCTGTGGTGGAGGTGGAGGTTGTTGGGGTTGTTGTGGTGGAGGTACGGGAATCGTCATGGGAGCCGGAGCAGGTGCAACGTAGGGCACAGGAGCTTCTTCATTAATTGTAGGGGCGTTGTATGACCCAGTTAGAGGTTGTTGGGTGCAAAAAGGACTAATCAATGGACGCCTAGGTGGAGGCATGTTATGGTATATGGGTGTTTGTGGGGGTGTATGTGGGGTGTATGTTGTATGGTGGTGAGGTGGATGGTGGATGGTGTCCACTGATCCGTTCTTTCCAGGATTAATTTGATCAAAAAGTTCTACGATCGGGGAGTCCATTAAATGGGCTTGAATGTAATGTCCCCGCTCGTAGAGTTCTTCCATCGTCTTAATTTGGTTCATGGCCAGGATGTGCCTGAACCTCGGAGTAGAGTTGGAGATGATTATCTTGATTTGCTCTGACTCAGAGAGCACATGCTGCATTCGAGTGGCCATCGACCTCCAACAGTAAGCAAATTGTACAAATGCCTCGTCGGCCCTCATCTTCTCGGATGCTAGATCCATGATAGAGAGATAGGGGCTGACGTAATCTTTGTACCTTTGAAGGAATTTTTTATGAAGGGGGCAAAATTCTTTTGCCTCGCATGGTTCTAAAGAGTAGAACCATTTGAGTGCAGCGCCGTCAAGAGATTTTCTAAATTAAAATGCCAAAGTAATGGGGTCACATTGCCAACGTGAGACTCATAAAGGAATTCCTTGACATGAAGGTAGGGGTTACCCGTGCCATTGTACAATTGGTACGACAACATCTGCGAAGGATGTATGTAAATCTGTGGGAGAGCTGGCATGGCGGCGATGGGGTCACCCATAGGATCTAAAAGCTTGTTTATTTGTTTCTCCAAATTGTTCAATTTGTGGAGAAGAGCATTCTGGAGCGGAGTGGGTTGCTGCTGGGCAAATGATGGAGTACATGGGGGTGGCCGTGAATTAGCGGGCCTTCCCAAGGGGTGGTCCGTACGAACTAGAGCACGGGAGTGCAAATGGTCAGGGGGCCGAGGTGATGAAGAATGTACAGGGGTATGTGGCAAAGTCGCCGGAATATACAAAGGCGGGTGCCTGGGAGAAGGAGAGGGAGAAGGAGTCGTACCCTCAACTAAAGATTGAATCAGATTTAGTTGTTGAGGGGTGAGCTGATCAATGGCATGCATGACATCCTGCACAGTAGAATCATGGCGGGGGGGAGGCTCTCGCCGGGTTTTGATTGGAGGTATATGTGAGGGGACATCAAATTGGTTAGTGCGCGGTGTGCGCACGTAACCATAAGAAGTGGAAGGCTGCCCCTCACGGTGGTGAAATGGACGGACATGGGATTGAAAAAACTGAACGCTTGAATTATTCTCATAGTCCATGTTATTAAGATTGGCATGATGGTGTGGGTCCATTTTTAACAAGCAAGCAACAATCAAACAGTTGAACAAAGATTAATCAATCAATGTGGTTCAAACAAGTTATGATGCTTACACTTGTTTTTAGGAGTTTCACAATTAATTAAATAGATTGAAAATTGTTGTGTCACTCCAGGTGAGATCCTAGTTGTGTAGAGTATAGAACTTTGGGGTACAACTAGAATCACCTCTCACCATGCACTAGGATAGCTAAACCCGGGTCAACGGAAGGGTACAACCAGCTCGGTCTGTCGTTAGGGAATCCACGGGGTACAGAGACTTACGGTGTTCTAGGAGAAGATTCGCTTGTCCAAAGGGACGGAATGCCCAATGGAGAGCTTGCCTTCACGGGAAGGGTGTGTGGAGCCTAGGATATGAGGGAATGAGGTCCCCCAACTGATGCAAAATGCCCTATATGCACTAGTTATATCAAAGAATGGCAGAAGGGGCGTGTTTCTGTCAGCAGGCTGAATTGTGGCGGGTGGAGACACTGCGACTTAGTAATCACATCCAGTCACCTGGACGCAGAACTGAGAGCCCCAGAAGGTTGTCAGCTCCACGTCTGGTCCCTATGGACGGACTGCTGGCAGAGATGCGTCGGCCTTTGCCGCCGCGACAATAAACGCGTCGGCCTTAGCCAGCACGACAAGAAAGTGAAATGTGTTCAGTCAGGTGGGCGCGTTACCAAAACCCTGAATCGCGTCCTCTGTGTGGGACGCGATTCCAAACAGGCACCCGAAAATAAAAACGAAAGCAGTAAAAAGTAGTAAGCAGGAAAGATGTACAGAAAATAAAATTAAGATATACAGAGATGCGTCGGCCTTAGCCGCCGCGACAACAGAAATGCATCGGCTCAGGCCGCCACGACTAGAGAAAAAGTGACGTGTCAGCCTTAGCCGCCGCGACAAGAAGACAGGTAACGTGTTGGCTTTGGCCGCCGCGATACAAAGAAGAGATGCGTCCATTTAATCGGCCGCGTTCTTAGACCGACTCACATTCTCTGTATTGGACACGATTCCAGAAGGCTACCTGAGAACAAAAAAAACATGCAGCAAAGCAGGAGATATGCACAACAAAAGAGAAAGAAAAACAATTAAACACACAACATGCTCTGTATATATAACAAAAGAGAAAAGGAAGAGGGGGTCACGCGAGGGCGCCAAAGGGAGTGCCATGTGGGGCACGAAGGAAGGGGGTAATCAAAAGGAAAGCGCAAAAGATGTCCCACCATGATCGCCAATTTGTAGACGGTGATTTTCCGTTCCTTTTTAGGGGTGCGGAGAAATAGTCCACAAAGAGGGGGATGATGGGGTGAGATTGTTATGAATAAATAAAAATAAACTGGGTGGGAAAGAAAAAGATCGTGATCGCCAGGTATGCGAGGGTACCGAATGGAGGTGCATGACGAGGGGTGCGGGTGGAAGAGTGATCGCGAAGAATACCTGTTGGAGTGTGGGGAGATTGCGTGGGGGATGTGGGTTCCTCTTCCTCTACGAGCACGGCCGGCCGTGGTAGAGGGAGCTTTCCTTATTGATTACCCTGTAAAAGAAAAGGACAAAGAAAAAGAGTAGGGGATTAGCCACGTGTGTGGTACACAATCCTAAAAAAGTAAAATGAAAATAATGAATGGCATGGGGAACGACTTACCATGTTGTGGCTTTTAAACCCCTAAAAGATAGGGGGGGTGTGTGTGTGTATGCATGCATGTGTGTGTGTGTATAAAAAGAAGAGAGCCACGTGGGACCCGAAGGAGTCGAAATGTAAGTAAAGAGGGAGAAAGTGCTGCCGGTTGGACGGAGGAAGAAGAAAGGAAGGCGCTCCCACTTCGCTCTGGTTTGCACGAGGAAGACAACGGGGACGCCGGCTCCGAACTCCGAGGAGCGGGGACGTAGCTCGTCTTGGAATGGTAGATGGTCCTCCTTGGGCCGGAAGTCGAGGCGGGAATCCGGCAGGGCTTCGCCGCTTTCTTGGACCCCCCCTCTACAAATGACCCTCAGGGGTCTATTTATAGAGGTGAAATCTTGGAATTGCATCGGCTACAGCTGCCGTGACTATAAGAGTTAAACGCGTTGGGGCGGCAGGCCGCGATCTTGAAACGCAGCGGCCTACCCTACCGCGACTAAGAAGCGCCATATTTCCCGCTGATTTGACAATCGTATGGTACAGGCTATGGTTGAGAATCGCGTCGAGGATGACCTCCGCGTTATTGAAACGCGTCGACCTACCTACCACAACTTCATTTTGGGCACGTGGGTCATAAATGCGGCGACTTTCGGAGTCCTAAGGTGTCAGGCGTAGGACCTAATCGCGGCGGTTCAAGCGAACACGATTTAGAGATTTCCTCGGGATTCGAGGTACATGCGCTCGAGTGCGACAACTTTGGGGCCTAGGGCCTAATCGTGGTAGCTCAAGCCGGCGCGTCTTGATTTGAAACGCGTCGGGCCCCCTTCGAGATAGGATGGTGGATGACATCCCAAGAAATCCAGTGCTTCCGATGGGCACCATCCGCGCCATTCCAAAAAAAATTAGCACAGGACTTCTCAATGTAACTTACCACAGACTTAGGGATAGAGACAGCAGCAGCTAGGTATATAGGAATAGAAAGAGAACTGATTTAATGAGAGTCGCCCTGCCAGGTTGAGAGAGAAATTTAGATTTCCAGGAGGTCATCCTAGCATTAACCTTATCCATAAGAAATTTATAATCATCCACTTTAACCCTCCCCAGTTTGACAGAGACACCAAGGTAACGCAGCGCGCCCACCTGCTGCTGAAAACCGGCGATATTAGAAAGCCTCCTAACCAAAGAAGCTAGCGCCTTGTGAGAGATAAGAAAAGTACTCTTATGACTGTTAATTTTCTGCCCCGAAGAACTCTGATACCTATGCAATAAAATAAGTAATTTCTGGACATTGGAGCTCTGACCATTACAGAAAATAAGCGTATCATCCGCGAACAGCAAGTGAGAAACCAGCGGACACCTCCTGGGGCCAGCAAACGGACGAAGCATAGAGGACTGGATATGCTTTAATCCCCTACTGAGAGCCTCCTCCATAATTATAAAGAGGGCAGGAGCAAGGGGATCGCCTTGGCGCAAACCTCTTGAAGATTTAAAATACCCCATAGAAGAACCATTGAACATAACTGAGAACCAGCAGTTAGAAACCAACATACCAATAAGATAAATAAAACGATTGGAGAACCCAAATTTGCAAAGCACAGCAAAGAGGAAATCCCATTCAACTCTATCATAGGCCTTCATCATGTCAAGTTTGAGGATAACATTGTGACCCCGAACCTTCCTTCTAAGATCCTGAATAAGCTGGTTAGAGAGAGCAATATTATCAACAATATTTCTGCCTTTAACAAACGCACCTTGCTCCTCGGAGATGATAAGATGAAGGATATCCGTGAGGCGGGTGCAGATAATCTTGGAGATGATCTTAAAACAGAAGTTGCATAAACTAATGGGTCTAAAATCACCAAAGGAAGACAGGTGCTAGACCTTGGGAATAATGGCAATAAGAGACGAGGACACAACCCTAGGCAGGGGAAACCCAATGAAAAAACCCCGGACAGCAGCAATAACATGAACCGAATAATATCCCAGTAAACCTGAAAGAAGCATCCAGAGAAACCATCTGGACCCGGAGCACCGTCACCATTCATAGTCCAGACCGCCTTCTTCACCTCATTATCAGTAGGAGCAGAAGTAAGGACATCACTCTGATCCTCCTGAATTAGAGATGGAATATAATGAAGCAAAGTATCATCAATATCATGCGCTTCAGAAGTAAGTAATTGTCGAAAAAAATTTTCCGCCTCCACAGATAAAGAATGTTGGTCATCACACCAGATACCATCAATTTTAAGGCGATGAATATAATTCCGAGATCTAGTACCCTGAACCACAACATGGTAAAAAGAAATATTTTTATCACCATCATTGATCCATTGCACTCTAGCCTTCTGGGCCCAAAAAATTTCTTGACACATAAGAGCACGCCTGAGCTTAGCGTTGGCAACATTTAAACCTTCCCTATTCTCAATAAAAGGATCAGCATCAAAGGAAGATTGCTTGACAGCCACAAGGTCCTCTGCAGAGCCGACACCGTCCTCAACCTTACCAAAAACGTTCTTGTTCCAGGATTTCAACATAGCCTTAGTAGCTTTCAGTTTGCAGTGAAGGGCAACAAAAGGATTAGGAGAAGCAACACGAATGCTAGTCCAAACATCACGAACACACTAAAAAAGAGTCATGAGTGGTCCACATCTTCTGGAAGATAAATCTGGAAGCCTTAGAGATGTAGGGATCAAAATTCAGGAGCAGAGGGCATGGTCAGAGGGACCCCTCGGGAGGTGTTTGACACATAATCTTGGAAAAGAAGTATTCCACTGGGGATTAACAAGAACCCGATCCAGCCTGGCTTTAACAGAGGCATGCCCTACCCTATTATTTGACCAAGTGAAAGGCTGACCAATAAACCCGGCATCTAACAGGCCCGCAGCAGAAATGAATGAGTTGAAGTCAAGCATGGAAGTAGGCGGAGCCAAAGCACCACCCTTCTTCTCAGAACTACAAGAACACAATTGAAGTCTCCCCCAACAATCCACGGAAGACTTGAGCTATCTCCCTGAGCAAGGAGGGATTGGAAAGCTCACGATGAAGGATCACCCTACAAGCAGCATAGACAGCGGTAACCATGCACACAGGCTTGTCACCATGAACAATCTTAACAGTGATAAACTGCTCAGAGCTATCAGTCACTTGAAGAGAGATGGAGGTGGACCACAATAACCAAACTTTCGAATCCTCACCATCGTTCCCTGCATGGCCAGCCATCTTATGATAGCGACACAAGGCACCAGCTTTACTTTAGGGGATCTTAGGTTCGAGAATAGCAACTAAGTGCAACTTATTAATTTTAATAAGTCTTTTGAGAGTCCTCCTGGAGGTCATATTTGAGAGACCTCGAATATTCCAGAATAACGCAGAGGTATTCATGAGGAATGGTATCCAGAAGACTCCACCGCAGCTTTTGCCTTTGACCTCGTACAAACACCCAGCTCCGGGGCCATCACGCCAACTTTAGTTATTTTAATGGTGGACATTAGAACATTCTCAGAAGTAGCAAGGCGAGAGGCAGAGGAAAGCAAGTACCCATCACCAGGATCCCGAGACGATGTTGCCACGATTTTATTACCCTCGCAGAAAATAGTCTTGCTCTGGAACTTGTCATGAAGAGCTGGAGTTGCACTGCCATGAGAAAGAATCGGAAGATCCGATAAAACCGGGGAAACAACAGGCAATGATAGATTAGGAAGGTCTGATCCATTCGGAGAAGGGGATACCGACTGAGCCTCCGACAGCACCGCCGGAGTAATCTCATGACCACCGGACACATCCCGTGGAAATGGATCCTGATCGTGAACAGTGCCATGCACGTTAACATCATTCACCAGTACAGGAATATTAACTGTAGCAGGCATCACAACCTAGGTATTAAGCTGGGTACTGGAGATGCCAAGAGCATTGTTAAGAAGATGAGAATCTGCAGGGGGACCCTCAGAAGGGACATCCAACACGCCAACATCATCAGCTAACCGCTCAATGACGTTAGAAACCGGAATGGTCGACTGTTCCAGAATAGAGACCTTAGCAGGAACACCCTTGCATTTAATCATACGCCACTCTTTCTCATTGTCTTTAATGTTGTCTTTGATATTGGCATGTAGCACAGTATGTTGGTTCTCAGTCGGGATCACGTACCTCCCCTTCTTCTTGCAAGCATCCTGAGAAAGGCCCAGTGTTCGACAAATACTACAAATGGGGGGAACCCTGTGGAAGTTAATCCTTTGCCAGAATCCTTCTTCGCCATTACCAATCCATATACGATCAGGGAGCGGCTTAGCAACATCCACATCAACACAGACTAGAGCTTCAGCTATTTGAGTCCAGGCAAGGGTTGAATCATGGATACGAAGGATCTCTCCAAAGTTACCAGCGATGCACCTAAGATAGTCTTCATTGTAAAGATTAACTGGGAGGTTAGGAAATCCTACCCAAATGGGGATAAGCGTAGGATCAGCTGCGAAATCAAAGTCCACAGACCATCTAAAGAACCGGAACAAAAATCACTTAAGATAAAGACTCTTCTGAACAAGCACCTTCAAGAAGTCTTCCTCATCAAAGAATTGAAACAGGAGGTGCCTAGGATTCAAGATGTTAATAATGCAGTCACCCTTCAGATCTAACCTTCGGGATAGACAACTCTTGATGTCAGGGATAGAGGGTCTACTGTAGGAGCATTTAGCCACGATAGCCAACCTCAAGGGTTGCTCTGACTTCCACATTTCTTCCTTTGAGAAATATATGGTTGGCTGGCCATCATCAGTGAATGTCGAAGCTTTCAAAGCAATCTCAATCTTCGAAGGACATAGGGAGGATGCCAAAGCAGCAGTGAAGGAACAGCTCTCCACCTCAAGAGGACCAGACATAGCCATCGCCCACGAAAGACCCCACAGCCCGTCGGCAACCAGCAGGCCACCGGCAGGGCAGGGCAAGACGCCCAGAAACCAACAAGCACAGGAAATCCTCAGAGCATCTGTCTCTAGAATCCTAGAGAGAGAAGGTCCAGGCCAGTTCTCAACACACGTTTTGTGGGGAATGAGTGCTCAAATGGCATTTTAAGGTTGAGAGCTGGTATATACCAAGTACAAAATGTCATACCCACTAGTGTTAAGACATATGAATATCCTGCAATGGTTAAGAGATAATACTCTGGGAATCTTAAGTTGTAGCATTTAGAAAACACTGTTCAAAAGCATATGAAGTTAAGATAACCCCTTTGAATAAAACCATTGTAGAAAAACATATTCCTTAGTGGGTGATGTTCAGTTGGTAAGTGAAGGTAATGTTTACATGATCATTTAGCCATAAACAACCAATTGCCCTTGATTTAAAAACATGGAGGCTTCACAGTATTTCTAGCATTGAACAATTTTTTTTTTTTTTTAAGTTGAGGTGGGATAAGTGATAATAAGGTTCACTTTTACCTTTTGACGTGAAGGTAGACATTTGTGATACCCGTACCCGCAGTTACTCAGTGTAAGTGACCGCCATACCATTGAGCAGAGTTAATAGAAGTACTTTTTGACGTGAAGACAGACATTTGTGATGCCCATGTCCCCGGTTACTCAGTGATTCTCATCATTGCTCTGCATTTTCCAATTTCATATATTTTATTTGAATTTTCATGAATTTAGAAATAGGTAGCTTTTCTCCATATATATTTTTTTGAATTGAAGGATCAAGTTTAAAAAAGTTATTGAAGGTTAAAAAGCCAATGAAGAACATTAAGTTCAAGAACCTTTTTACTGGTCAATCCATTTCAGAAGAATGATAATCCACAAAGGAGTTATTCAAGTGAGTTATGTTAAGGCCATTAGTTTTGTTCAATGTGTTCTAGATGATACAACCTAGACTCAAGCACAAAATATTATTTCAAAATCATTGTGATTGAGTTAATGTCTTTGATACTATGTGAGTATGAAAGGTTGTAATAAGGTACTAAGGCCTAATTCTCCCCTTGCATAAAGATGATGAACATACTCAAGTGAATTTTTTTTTAGAAATCAAAAGGAATACACAGAAACAAGTTCATCTGTCTACAGCTGAAGGGGGGCTGTCAATACATGAATATGGTTCTAGAAGGGGGGATCTATTGATAGCTGGTGTTCTGGCTATCGACAGCTATAAAAAAAAGCAGTGTGAAGGGTTGGAATTGAGGGACAAGTGGATGAAATGGTCAAGACATGATTACACATGATTATGAAAGATGTCCCTCAAGTATTTTCCTCAAACAATCTAGACTTACTCCACCATAATGTGTGCATGTGTGTAAAGCAAAATTCGAGCAATTCAAGCAATTATACACACATTCATGCCAAACATTCACACAAATTGTAAACATCCATGAGCAAGTGAGCACTAAAATTTCATTCTTTTAAAGAGATATATGTGCCAATTGAAATTGTTTTAAAATTATTATCTTTATGTATAAGTGGACTATGGATACTTGGCAGAGGATGTTTCCTCACACACAATGATAGTTTCCGAACAAGCCTGACTTGTTCTTCCACATTTCACCATTTGATATACCACATAGTCACTACACAAAGAGATCATTGAACTTTGCATAAGCCCATTTCTCTTCTCAATGATGTAAACCTATCTTCAGACAATGGTTTGGTGAAGATATCAGCCTATTATTTTTCAGTTGGAATGAAGCTAAGCTCCAAGTTCTTGTTGGCTACCTCATCTCTCAAAAAGTGATGTCTTATTTCAATATGTTTTGTCATTGAGTGTTGAATTGGGTTCTTGGAAAGATTGATAGCACTAGTGTTGTAACATAGGATAGGTGTGCATCCAATGTCAATGTTATAATCACACAGTTGACTCTTGATCCACAACACTTGAGCTGCACAGCTCCCTGCAGCAACATATTCTGCTTCTGCAGTGGAGAGTGCAACTGAGTGTTGCTTCTTGGATGCCCACGAAACCATGCAACCACCTAGGAATTGATAATATCCACTAGTGTTTTTCCTATCAATTTTACAACTAGCATAGTCAGCATCAGAATATGAGTCCAAATCAAAACTACTACCTACTAGATACCAGAAACCCAAATCACATGTTCCTAAGAGATATCTAAAAATCCTTTTCACTGCAATCAAGTGGCTTTCCTTTGGATTAGATTGATACCTAGCACAAAGGCAAACATTGAACTGTATGTCCGGCCTACTTGCAGTAAGGTAAAGGAGAGAGCCAATCATACCTCGATATTGCTTTACATCTACCATTTTATCTTTTTCATCATTTTCTAATTTTACACTTGTGCTCATTAGTGTAGAGGCTGGCTTGGCTTGTTCGAACTGAAATCTTTTCAGTAACTCCTTGACATATTTCTCTTGATTGATTAAGAAGCCATCTTCATATTGTTTTACCTGCAAGTCAAGAAAAAATTGAAACTCCCTCATTAAACTCATCTCAAATTCATTGTGCATGTGTTTTGAGAATTCTTCACACAGTGAGGGGTTAGTGGAACCAAAAATAATGTCATCCACATAGACTTGAACAACAATTATATGATTGCGAACACATTTAGTAAAGAGTGTTTGGTCCACTTTACCTCTGGAATAGTTTTTACTAACCAGGAAATTGCTCAGTCTGTTGTACCAAGCTCGAGGTGTCTGTTTCAAACCATAGATAGCTTTATGCAATTTATAGACATGGTTAGGTTTATCATTAACCTCAAATCCAGGTGGCTAAGAAACATACACTTCTTCTTTGATGTAACCATTCAAGAAGGCAGTTTTAACATCCATTTGAAAAAGTTTGAATTTGTTTGAGCATGCATAAGCTAACAATATCCTAACTGCCTCAAACCTAACTACTGGTGCAAAGGATTCTTCAAAGTCTACCCCAAAATCTTGATTATACCCTTTTACTACAAGTCTAGCTTTGTTTCTCACCACTTTACCCTCTTCATTCAGCTTATTCCCAAATACCCATCTTGTTCTAATTAATGTGATTTCAGGGGTCCTACGAACTAAGCTACAAATATTGTTTCTTTGAAATTGCCAAAGTTCCTCGTGTATAGCATCTATCCAAGAATTTATTTTAGTGCTTCTTCAACATTTTTAGGTTCCACATGAGAAATAAATGATGAGAAGAAATCCTTGAAGTGGACAAGTACCACTAGTTAAGATGGGAAGGGCTTCCCCCGGTATTGCGCAATAACCAAGACTCTATCACTAATTACCTAGGTGATGAGTATATGTTCATATGTCTATCTTACTTCTAATGGGTGGTTTGGGCTGTGTCTTGGCAAAACATTTGTACATATGTATATGTTATGGACAAAGTTTGTTTTCAGCTCTATAATGATTGCATGTGATACTTGTTTTATTTCAATCGGGTGAATGTTTTGTAATCATGCTTAATATGCAAACACTTGGAACCATGTATGACAAATGTACTATGTTAACACTTGAATTCATGTCATCATGATCACATCTGAAATATTTTAGCAAAGATAAACATTGTAATGTTAAGATCATGTCTTAAACTCATGCTTGATCTAGTAGCAATTGTATTCACTTTTGACATAAGATATGGATGATAATATATATTTCAAGTAGTATGATTACTGAATGCTATATACAATAACATGTTTTGAAACCATTATGTATATGCTACATTGGTAATCTATTTTTGGGTCGCTTACTAAGTCTTCGTTGTAGACTCATATTTGCTTAACATTTCAGGTGAGACAGCGGATCCAGAGGCTTTGGTAACGAGATCAGATTCAGAGCGAGGGGATTGATTGTGATTGTGTGTTAGAGTGATAATTGTATGTGAGGATTTGCTTATGTTATGAACATTGTAATTGAACTATATAGTATTGTGGACTTATTTGATGGACTATGGACTTGATTATTAAAGTTGATGAATTGTGCTTTATTTCCGCTGCATTATTATTTATTTGTGAATGAATCAACCTATGTTTGATATATGTCGGGGTGTGTTCCTCATGTAACACATCTCTTAGACTCGATGAGAGTTTGTACAACTGGACCGGGTCTAAGTGGGGTGTTACATGGATGGTTTCAGAGAGACATTTGTAGGTTGAAGATATTCATGAGTAAACATCAACTTAAGTGATCCATGTTCCTAAGTCTAAAATAAAGTAATAGATAATTAGAGTTATAAAAATTGACTAGCTTATTATTTTCCTAGGCCATGGCTAGTCGTGGACGTCGTGCTAATGTCCTGGCTCGTGGGGAGGAGTAGAGAGAGAATGCTAATGTAGGACAGTAGGTTCCAACACCTCAGGGATCACCTATAGCACCTCCCCCGCCCTTGATAGATTATGGATCTTTCATGCAATGGTTGGTTTGGGCTATCCAGACCTAGGCCCAAACTTAGGCAGCGTTGCAAGCCCAAGTGCAAGCTCAAGTTAGGTGTAGCTTAAAGGTTGGTTTTGGATCTCTTTAGTGTATCTATCCTATATTGATTCTCATTATTTCAGGCTCAGACTCTACCTGTAGTGCATTTGAAGCATAGAGGCTCTTCTGTGATGGAGAGGTATAGCAGGATGGCTCCACCCTCTTTTAAGAGGGAGACTCAACCACTCTTGGCTAAGAGTTGACTCATGGAGACTGAGAAGATCTTTAGAGCTATTCACTATGCTGTGGAGGATAAAATCAGTTTGGAGACTTACATGTTGCAGGTAATCATAAGGCAATAATTACTTATGAAGCATATTAGTGTGGTTGGTTATACCTAATGTAGATGTACTCTTTCAGGAGAGGGTTGATGTATGGTGGACTTCCACACTACGTACCAAGTTTGAGGATGGAGTCCAGGAGGTGACTTGGGATGAATTCACTCACCTATTCAAGGCTAAGTTCATTCCTAAGCATGTGCAAGATAAGATGGAGCAAGAATTCCTTTCATTGACCTAGGGGATTATGAGTGTGTTGGAGTATGAAGCCAGATTTTCCGAACTATCAAAGTATGGACCTCATATTGTAGCTGAAGAAGGAGGAAGGTGAAGAAGTTTGTGATGGGGCTCAGACCATCACTACGTACCAGACTGGTGGCATTTGATCATCGTACCATGGAGGAAGCATTCAGTGCGGCTTGCAGGCAAGAAAACGAGATGGAGCAATATTTTGAAGAAAAGAAAGCTACTTCCAAGATGCCAACATGGCCATTTCTGAGGCAAGACAAGAAGAAGAAAGCAGTATATGTACCTCAGCAGGTACCAGCTTATGGGAAGAGGGCACCCCAGCAAGGAAGGTTTCAGCAAGAAGACAAGCCTTTGTGTACTTATTTCGGAAAAAGGCATGGAGGACAGGTATGCTGGTTAAGTGTAGGGAGGTGTCTTCGTTGTGGAGACAAGGACCATAAGATCAAGGATTGCCCAAAGATGGCACAACAGACAGCAGCAGTAGCGGCACCAGTAGTAGCAAAAGTAGCAGGAGGACCCCGGGCCCAAGCCCTAGTGTATGCATTGGCTAAGGAAGATGTAGAGCAGGCAGAGCATGTGACTGAAGGTATAGTTCCAATTATGGGTACTCATGCTATAGTTCTTTTTGACACTGGTGCTCCACACACATTTGTGTCTGAGAGATTTGCTGAGGTGTTGCCTAAAGAGTCTGATGCAGAAGCTATAGATTGGAGATCGCATTGTCTATGCATACAATAGCAGGTGCTATGATCACTAAGAAGTGCTTTCCCTCACTATATGTATGCATAGAAGAATGGGATTTGGCAGGATGCTTTTATCTATTGAAGATGAAGGACTATGATGCCATTCTGGGTTTAGATTGGCTGGAGGAGCATTATGCTTTACTAGATTGTCAAAAGAAGAAGATTATTTTCAGCATTCTTAGTGAGGATGAGTTTTCACATTCCTTACCCAAGAACATGGCTGGGAAGTTTGTGGTGTCAGCATTGAAGGTGGTCAAGAAGTTGAACAAATGGTGCAATTCTTATTTGGCTAGTGTGGTTGTGTCTAAGGACACTAATACACCACGCATTGAGGAGATTGAGGTTGTTCATGATTATGTGGATGTCTTTCCCGAGGATCTCTTTTGGTTTGCCACTGGAAACTGATATTGAGTTCTCTATTGAGTTAATGCCAGGTATAACTCCTATTTCCAAGGCACCTTATTGTATGGTACCAGCATAATTGGCGGAGCTCAGAAGGCAATTGCAGGATTTGTTGGACAAGGGTTTCATTCATCCAAGTTCTTCGCCATGGGGAGCTCCAGTCCTTTTTGTTAAGAAGAAGGATGATTCGATGAGGCTTTGCATTGACTATCAGAAGCTTAATGAAGTAACGACCAAGAACAGGTATCCTTTACCCCATATTGATGACCTATTTGATCAATTGCAGGGAGCTTCAGTATTTTCTAAGATAGATCTTTGTTCGGGTTACCACCAACTCCCAATAAAGGCCGATGACACGTCCAAGATGGCTTTTTGGACACGGTATGTTCATTATGAGTTTATGGTTCTACCTTTTGGCTTGACAAATGCCCCAGCAGCATTTATGGCCTTGATGAATCGGGTCTTCAGGCCATATCTGAATAGTTTTGTAGTGGTTTTCATAGATGATGTTTTGATATATTCTCCAAATGACGTATCTCATAAGGAGCATTTAAAGATTGTGCTGGATGTTTTGAGAGAGAACTAGTTGTTTGCCAAATTCACTATGTGTGATTTTTGGATGAAGGAAGTTCATTTCCTTGAGTATGTGATTTCAGGAGAGGGTATAGCTGTGGATCCAGGTAAAGGCAGTGTTAGAATGGGAGACTCCAAGATCACCTTCTGAGATACAGAGTTTCTTGGGTTTAGCTACCTACTATCGCCATTTCATAGAGAGTTTTACATCCATTGCAGCACCATTGACCAAGCTTACAAGGAAGGGAGTTAAGTTTGTGTGTCAGAAGAATGTGAGCAGAGCTTTAGAGAGTTGAGAAGTAGATTGACTTCTGCGCCTGTGTTAGTTCTACCTAGTGGGGTAGATGGCTTCACGATTTATATCAATGCTTCTCATATTCGTCTCGGCTGTGTGCTTATACAGGAGGGGAAAGTGGTTGCATATGCTTCTAGTCAACTAAAGGAGCATGAGCGTAACTACCCGACCCATGATTTAGAGTTGGCAGCAGTAGTGCATACTTTGAAGATTTGGTGACATTATCTGTATAGTGTCAAGTTTGAGGTATTCACTGATCACCAAAGTCTTAAGTACTTGTTCTCGCAGAAGGAGCTAAATCTAAGGCAGAGGAGATGGATTGAGTTCTTAAAGGACTATGATTTTGAGTTGCATTATCACCCAGGCAGGGCTAATGTGGTAGCCGATGCACTTAGCTAGAAGAGGACAACAATGGAGAAGGAATGGAAGATGCAGCTTGTGCTTTTGTGGAGGTTGAGTCACAATTATGCCAAGCTATTGTGGCTCAGTTGACTATTTGATCTTCTCTATTAGATAGTGTGGTGGAAAGTCAGAAGGATGACCCTAGACTGCAAGAAATGATAGGGAAGGGAGACATTGTTTGTAACGTCGCGCGTTTCTCGGATCCTCGTGGATCCTGTGTTTAGTGGTTGTGATGGCTACCGTGAGGCCAATGTGGTTTGTGTATGATACGTGTGCTTGTTTCAAGGGTTATTAGGTCGACTGTCTGGGTCTGCAGCACCCCAGTGTCCTCAGCCTGTCATCCCGATAGGAACGAGTGTCGCGTTCTGAACGCGACCGAGGTGGCCGATGCATTCTTGTTTCCGCTTTGTGGCGCTGATCGTCTGCATGTGCGCCATGTGTCGAGAGCTGGGCGACTTGCAGACGTCAGCCTTGGGAAGGCGACGCCTAGGTCTGTCGCGATCAGGTCGCAACGTGACAATATGTCACGTTCTCAACTGCTGGGTGTTTTTAAGAAACCCCAGCCGGACAGAACTGCAGCGAGTTCTGCTCGGCTAGGGGAAGGGGAGCTGCGGCGATTTTTATGGGAATTTGTGATTTCGGCGTGATCGTGCCGTGGGAAGCTCACGTAGAGCGTAAGAAATGACGGGGGAGCGTCGTATCGCGTGTTCTTCGCCAGGTAGGGTGACTCCTCCCGTTTTCGGGGCAAGAATCGTGTGGAATGCAGGGTTTGATCAGTTTAATGCTTTCTACACAATAGATATCATGCCTAGGAACCAATTAAAGCATGAAAAACACTAATTAAGGGTGGTTTGCATGGTGTGGGTTGGTAATTCGTAGAGGCGATCCTGGATTAGGGTTTCCTTCTATTAAGGCAACGGATCCCCCTGTCGCGATCAGGTGGCGATGGGTGGGGAACGTGACATGTTGATGCATCACGTTCATATGTTGAACGCGCCACATCGGGCCGTCACGGTCTGAAGGCGACACAGGTCCATGTCGCGACCACAGCCGAGTGGTCTGAATGTGCATGATTTATGTGATATGATTATCCAATTATTATTATTTGATATATTTGGTAATGTCGTGTGGTGCATTGGCACTTGTAGCGCTCTGGGAGCACATGTTTACGAGGCTAGCGTGTTGGTTTCGTAGCTAGCTAGTGGTTTGTGTTTTAGCGTGGTATGCACGCGAGTTGCACTATGTTCACGTGTTGTGGATAGTTGTTACATATGATTTACATGACGTTTCACGGGGTTTGTGTGTGACGTGCACGTGGTTCTATGTGCGTGGCAAGTAGTACGACGCCTACCGTGGTTACCTCTCTAGTTGGGTGCCCTAGGTTCTCTGTGAGCCAGGCTGTTAGCTCGGGGCTTTGTCCCGGTACTTGTGTTGTACCGTCAAGGTCTATGTCGTCTGTCCTAGACACCCTCACTCTTTTGTTTGAGTTGTACGTCCGGCTGAGGGAAAGACGACAGTAGGACAGTGACTCTTGAGTTTGTTTTTAGTCACTTGTAGTGCGCTCTTAGTTGGGGGTACGGACACCAGTTGTTGACACTGGTCCCCGACTAGTCCTTTTCCAGTGCCTCACTCTAGAGTGCTCCGACCAGAGACCCTAGAGGTGCCAGGCATGGGCCTGCGGTTGTGTGTCCGCAGGAGTGGTGTTTAGTTGGTCTCCATAGTTGTTTTACTTTTCCACGTGGAGCGGCAGCTGGACCTTTCATCCGTGGCTGTGAGACTAAGAGGTACACCTGTGTTAGTTTGTCCGAGTTAGTCACTGGTGTCGCGAACCAGTTCACGTGGCTCGTGTGTGGCGGTCTCTATTGTAGCTCGTACACCTGCTTAGGTTTGCCATTTATTTATTATAGTTGCTTTACGTAGTCGGCAAACGGTGAGTACATTTACAGCTTTAATATCCTGCTTAGTTGTTCTATAAATTGCTAGCGCAGTTTACTGTTTCCGTACCTGTGTTTTGGTTTGCTCGGTGTTGGGGGAGTTCCCTACTGAGCCAGTGACTAGAGAGGCTCACCCCTACCCCCACAGGTGAGGGCGAGGTGGACGTTTCGTTACCGTCGTCTAGTTCGGAGCCGCGTCGCAGCGGTGTTGGGCCAGCGCCTGTAGTTTCTTTTCTCAATCGTACTAGTTTACCTTGGGGTATGCCCCGGGCTTCTGTACTTTGTTGTACTTTTGTTGAAATTTGGCTATGTAAACCTTGTACATTATAGACTACAAGAAATTTGAGCTCTACCTACGAATGTTTCTTACGGTTCAATAAATCCGTAAGTTATTCGTATGGATAGACATATCTATGCTTACGAACTATACATGTCGTAAGGATATCAGATGAATTTTGTTCTTGAACTTTTAAGATATACCTATCCCTATGGCATAATATCGTAAGCATATAACATTATCATATACCTACAGAGTTTGATACAGTAAATATATAATAAAATAATATTTTTAACATTGGGTGCCCATTCTTTGGCCTCCCGCCCGCCCCGATTGAAGGGGAAAAAACCCCCCTCCTTCCCCTTGCCTCCACTCTCCTCCTTCCCAATGCAGCGGCGAAAGGGGAAGCAAGCAGTGGCGTCGTCGGCAGGCAATGGAGAAGACTCTTGGTGATGGCGTCCGCACTGGAGAAGACTCCCGGTGATAGCCTCCGCACTAGAGAAGGCGGTAGCAAGCGGCGGCGTCGACGGTTTAGGGCGGTAGCAGGCGGTGTCGTCGGCAGTTTAGGGCAAGAAACGCCCCGTGCCTAATGGTTTAGGGCTAGCAACAACAGCGGAAGAAGGCAGCGAACTTTTGATGACAGTAGGGGAAGGACACTCCGACCAACCCCTCCTCCTTCCCCTATTCCTCCACGAGCGGCTTCTCACATTCACTTCGGTGCGGGGGGCCACAACAGACCCCTTCTTCCGCGGGGGCTTGCGGCGGACCTTTGACTCTTGCTCGACTTTCGCTACCCCCTCGCCCAATCTTTTCAGGGTGTCCTCCTTGAGACGCCACTGCGGGGTCAGCAGGGTGGGCTTACCTAACTGCGACGCGGGATCAGAGCAGGGAGGCAACAAGGCGGTCGCGGCATCGTCCAAGGCATCTAGTGTTTCTACCATCGAGCAGCTCAAGATGTCTACAGGCGATCATAAGTTCCCTTCACCGATCTCTCACCTTTGTGTGCATCTCCTTCCGATGAATCTTCTATTGAAGAAATGTTCGATTGTACTCCAAGCTAGGAAACATAGAGATGAAAACAAAAGAGATTTGCATTGTGTTGGATTAATTGTTTTCTTATGCACCTTGCTACGGTTCTCGTCGATTGCATTTGATGTGTTTCTGCAAAACGGGTAAGTCATTAAAATTCTCTCCTACGGGTCTCATGACAATAACTTTTGTGATGACAGAGTTTTATTGGTGGTGCAATCCACTATTTTTTTTTCACAAAGTATTTCCCCAACTGCGAGTGCGACAATGGAGTCCACAATCCACAAGAGAACCCTGCCTGAGCACAACCGATTTCATCATTATCCTATAGAGGTCTGCCTATGACCATAGGGAAGAAGTGAATAAGGGAGATGCGTTTGTTTAACTTGCTAAATTTCTTGTACATGAGAAAGTAAATATGCATGTTTTCCCATCTCATGCAGAAGGCATTCTTCTACAATGGTTGTTGCCTCATCTCATGCTATTCTGTCTTCTTGTCAAATTCATTCAGCAAAAATGCAAAACCATCCAAATTAGAGCATTTTCTTTCTGCACAGCACTATGTGTCTCAGATAAAACCTGAATGTGATGCATTTATAAATCTGTTGCAGACCTATCAATGTAAGTCGTCCTTTAGTGGAGCAGATTTTCAAAGTAGCTTATGCTCCTGGATGAGCAGCATCCTTCTTATTCTTTATTCAGTCAGATGTGGAAATTAGGATCACCTCTCATATTTCGAGCATTATGTGGCTTTTATCAGGAAAAGAAAGATCACTTAGGTTGATAGACACAAAGGCAAAATAGATTGTGATGTTATCTACCCATTTTGTGAAGATCAAGCAGAGGATGTTGATCATTTAATGTTCACATGCCTATTAGTAATGAAGTATCCCAAGTGATTGACCGGGAGTTCTCATTCTCTCTTCCATTTTGTCGTTGTCTAGCAGACCACATTTTCAAAGATTAAAGGTTGCTGCCACTTGTTTCTGCATGTAGACACCTTCCTGGTTCACTATATGAGGCAAGAGAAATGATTGCATATTTCAAAGAACTAAAATTCAAATTCAGAATATCTCGTTTACAGCCTTGTCTTTTGTTTTTTGCTGGTTAAGGCTTATTCTTCACCTTTCTCATTTTACTACCTCAGTTTATTTATTAATAAAATTGGTGGTATGATCCATGATATTCTTGAAAAAAGTCTGATAGTTCGTAGCCATAGAAAGACTTGTAACTTTGATCAATATATTCTATCTAATTTGGAGGTACTAGACAATCTGACATTTTTGCTCCATAAATTTGCATTCATTGACTTCCCGATTCACCAGTAATCCAAATAGATCTGTGCACCAAACCTTTGTAAAGCTATTTGCTATTTTTGAGCCACCCATATTCTAGCATTGCGGTGCTACTTTGGTGAATAGGGAAGCTGATAGTCCACAGGTAGATGTTTGTCAGGAGTTTTCATCATCGAGCTGTGGACTGCTTTCCCTGTCAGAGTACCCTAGGGGAATTTTTTGAAGGTGTGCATAGCAGCATGCCTTGTTCCTTTGGCATCTGGCAGGAAGGAACCCTGTGGTGGGCTATGCTTGGAAGTGGATCACCTGAAGAGGGAGTACAGTGATGTGTAACAACATCTCACTCTAATTTTTTTTTGTAGCACACATTCTGACATTATTTAGCTCTTGGTTTGAGATTAATGTTGCAAAGGTTTTTTTTCCTCATAGTGCCAGTTTTTACCATATATTGGGGTTGATCATCATGAATTGAATTCCAAAGACCTTCATAGAGGAATGATTGTTTCATCTTTCTCATCTTTTCATTTCCCATCTGTCTGGAACAATTTTTTATTTTTCCCCTCTTCCATTTCATTATTCCAAAGACCTTCATATATAATTTTAAGGTAGTGCATTGGGATTGGCTTTCAATCAATGTAAGTTGCCCTTTAGGAGGTTTTTTCTGGTGGTTTTTTTTTTTTAAATTACCTTCTCATGTCGTTAGACAATTCATTGGACATCTTGCCACATTTATAGTATGATGAATATAATGTAAATGATATTTTTTTTTTTGTAGTTAGACGTTATGGATCGGAGTTGGATGGATAAATTGAAGAATACAAGGGAATTTATGGATGGAGTTGACACATACATTCAATTTGCTTCTGCTCACTTTGCTTCATCAATAAAGATTAAGTGTCCTTGTTTGGAGTGTGTATGCCTCTTGAAACATGAAAAGGAAATAGTAAGACAACATTTGTTTCAATATGGAGTCATTAAAGACAAACAATTTTTGAAGTTCCACGGGAGTAGTTCTTCTTCTAGGCACATGTCTATGGATTTTACACGTACAACACTTCCGAAGGATCTTGGTCTGCATTTGATGTTGGAGGATGTTATTGGTGAGGAAAATTCGAAACATGCAGAAGTGAAGTCAATGGATGATAATAAAGGAGAATATGGTGAATTTCAACAGTTGTTGGCAGATGTTGAACTGCTTTTGTACCCTGGTTGCAAGACATTCAACAAGCTTTCATTTATAGTCAGATTGTTCAACATAAAATGCAGAGGCAAAATGAGCAACAAATCTTTTGACATGTTTCTGAAGCTGTTGAAAGAGACTCTTCCAAAAGATGATGTGTTGCCAGCTACTTTCTATGAATTGAAAAAAATCATTGGTAAAGTGGGATATGACTATCACAAAATTGATGCATGTCCTAATGATTGTATTTTGTACCAAAAAGAGTATGAGTCTTATGATCATTGTCGTAAATGTGGAGAATGTAGATGGACGAAAGGAAATGAAAGAAGTGGTCATAATAAGAAGATTAAGGTTGCAAAGAAAGTTCTTCGACATTTTCCATTGATTCTAAGACTGCAAAGATTATACACTTGCAGTAAATCATCTGCAACCATGTGTTGGCATAGTGATGAACGCCAAGAAGATGGCATTCTAAGGCACCCAGCTGATTCCCCTTGTTGGAATGCGTTAGATGTGATTGATGGTTTAGTTTTAGAACCTCGTAATATGCGCCTAGGCTTGGCATGTGATGGTTTCAACCCCTTTCAGATAATGAGTATGAGTCATAGTACAGGGCCTGTGTTGTTGACACCATACAACTTACCTCTATGGTTGTGTATGAAGCCACAAAGTATTTTTTTGTCGTTACTCATTCCGGGTCCTAAAGGTCCGGGAAATGATATTTATGTCTACCTTCAGCCACTTATTGAAGAATTACAAATTCTTTGGCACGGAGTTGAAACATTCGATGCTTATAAGGGTGAAATATTTTCTATGCGTGTTGCACTACTTTGGACAATTAACGATTTTCCTACATATGGTTATATGTCTGGTTGGAGCATTAAAGGCCGATTAGCTTGCCCTACATGTAATGAAGATACATCATCATTATGGTTAAAAGGTAGTAAAAAATTTTGTTACACTAATCATCGTCGATGGTTAGGTGCGGGTCATAATTTTCGTTCTATGAAACGAAGTTTTGATGGAAAAGAAGAAATGAGAGGCAGACCAAGTGTATTATCTGGGGTTGATATACTTAAGCAGTTGCATCCACTTAAATTTACTTTTGGGAAAGTTCCCAAATTTAAAGTGGGGGTGAGAAGAAAACAAAGGGAAGCTGCAACATCATCCACTCTTGAGCGTCATACCAATTGGAAGAAGAAAAGCATTTTTTTTGACTTACCATATTGGAAGTCTTTACTATTAAGACATAATCTTGATGTCATGCATATCGAGAAGAATGCTTGTGATAGTATTATTGGAACTTTGTTAGATGTTGATGCTAAAACAAAAGATGGTTTGAAAGCTCGACATAATCTCCAACATTTGGGTATAAGGGCCACTCTTCAACCTCAAACTCTGGATTCTAACAGATTGCTATTGCCACCTACCATGTTCACTTTGAGCAAGATGGAGAAGGATACGATTTTCAATGTTTTGAAAAGTGTGAAAGTTCCAGATGGCTATGCATCAAACATATCAAGTCCTGTAAATCCCAATGATCCTAAGAAAATTTGGGGTTTAAAAAGTCATGATTGTCATGTCCTCATGCAACAATTGCTTCCAGTAGCAATGAAGGGAGTGACACAAAAGGAGCTGAGATCTGCAATTAATGATGTATGCAATTTTTTTTCTCTAATATGTTCCAAGACTTCATCGTCAAGTGATTTCTATAAGCTTAGATAAGAAATTGCAAACATATTGTGTCGATTGGAGATGATCTTCCTGCCAAGCTTTTTTTATATAATGGTACATCTTCTGATCCACTTACCTGACGAAGCAAGGCTTGCTGGCCCAGTTCAGTATAGATGGATGTACCCCATTGAAAGGTTTGCATTAATCTTATACTTGTGCCTGACGATTGTACACTATTTCTAATAATACTTGAATTTTTTTTGAATCTCCACTAGGTATCTGGTGATACTTAAGTCCTATGTACATAATAGGGCACGTCCAGAGGGGTCAATGGCAGAAGGGTATATAGCAGAGGAGACTCTTATCTTTTCTTCTAGATATATAGATGATGATGTTGAGACATGGCTTAACCAACCTTTAAGAAATGAAGATGAAGGGGCTGAAGAATTGACACAAAAAGGATGGGATATTTTTTCAACAAATGGTCGATGTTTTGGTGGTGGAATTTTTTGTCATCTTAGGAATGACGAGTTGAACCAAGCTCATCTCTATGTACTATTTAATTGTGAGGACATATCTCCTTACATAAGGTAAGTCAAATGACAACCCATTAATGTATTATTTCTCAAGAGAAGACCGTTAATGTATTGTCCACATTTTGTACGTAGTATGCATCTTGAAGAAATAAGGAAAACAAGACCACGAGCAAGTGAAATGGAGATTGAGCGATGTCATACATTATAGTTTCCAGATTGGTTTAAGTGTAAAGTAAGTAAACATATATAACATTTATTTTAGTGCACATTACCTATGTTTTAATGATAACCAACATGTAACCCTTTTTTTTTAGGTCAACTGTTTACAAGACAATGACAGGAATGGGTTACATGCAAAAACAATTGTGCTGAAAGATCGACCATTGAACGTGGGGAAGAAGTTTAACATATGTTTAGTAAATGGGTTCTGTTTTCAGACTCAGCATATTGAACTTCATAGGAAGACACATAATAGTGGGGTTGTTATGTCTGAAAAGACTTCAAGTTTTTCCAGTGTTAAAGTCAAGGCTCCTATTCGAGATGAGGTGACATATTACGGTGTTCTTCAAGAAATATTAGAGTTGAACTATTACGATCAAAGAAAGGTATTACTTTTCAAGTGTGAATGGGTTGATATTCAGCGAGGGGTAATTAAAGATGAAGGTTTCACATTGGTCAACCTACAATATAAATTACGTACAAGTGAACCATATGTTTTGGCCTCTCAAGTGGAATAAGTATGGTATGTGGAGGATCCCAAAATGGAAGGATGGTCAGTTGTGAGGAAAACAAAGCCGAGAAATTACTTTGACATGCAAAATGAAGAAGTTACTGAAAATGATGCAAAAGATGTAAAGACTGATGATGATGTTGGTTTTTTTGATGAGATAAACATCACATGGAAGAGAGACGACATTGATGGTGTAGAAATCCCAATTTGAAGACATATGTTATTGAGCCTTCCCCAACACATAAATGTCTGCCATTTTTTTGTCAATATTTATTGTGTTAAGGCTTATGGCTTATTTTGTCCATCTGGTATCTTGTCCATCTGCCATTACTTACATTGGAAGTAGAAGAACTACATCAGTGAGATGGAAAAAATGGTATTCTGTGTATACAGATCAGATTCGTTTTGATGTCAACATCCAGCTGGTTTTTGATGTGTACATGTGCATTCTTCTGAGCAGTACATGCCTTCGTAATTTTTGCATCTCTTTTTTTTTCATTGCAGCTTCAACATCTTCTCTTTGATCAATAAGGTACTCTGGTACATAAAAGCCTGACCTGAAAACCATGTCAATCTCCCCTCCTTGATACATAAAAAGCCATGCTTCGCAGTTCATCCCAGTCAGCCCTCCATGATTTCACTGACAGTGTTGGCCCCAGATGCACAGTGTTTCATCTTCCCGGACATCACATTATAATACAAGAGCCCTTATCTGATGCCGCAATGGCAGCATGGGCTGCAGCGTCAGCAATATTTGAGCCCACTATAGCTGACAAGAAAGCCACCTATAGAGACATCAAATTAATATTTGAGTCCACTACAGCTGACAAGAAAGCTACCTGCAAAGACATCAAATTAATAACAATTACATCTGCAGAGACATCAACTATCACTTCTGATGAAAAAAATTATTTATCTTCATCGTTGTCTTTGTTCAATTTAGTATTTTAATAAAAGGGACTTTTTTATATTACTTGTGTTTTACCCTCTCATTTGTCAATTTCTTCTTAATATTACAGTTTACAAGTTGCCAAGGAAGGCTACAACATCAAAATGTAAGCCTATGTTTAATTTTTCTAACTTAATATGTTAAGTGTTATTTTCCTTTTTGGTTGATGTTGTTAACATGTTATTTGCAATTTGAAGGGGCCGAAGGAAGAGATTTACGGTGGTAGATTCCAAAGAAGATAGAGAAGACTCGCCAAAGAAGAAAATGTGACCATCATGCGATACCGATGCAAAAAAGGCTAAAAAGAAAACAATGAAAGAAGTCTATGATGGGGAGCCCGAGATGCTGGACACACTAATATTTCAAGAACATGTTGAGTGAGTATTTATGTGTTTTTAGTTTTCTTTAATATTTTTTTGAAGGCTAGCATGAGTCACCAATATAGTATGTCTGTTGTGTTTTAATTTCTTTTAAACTTGCAGGTATTCGTGGAGTGTGATTCCATCAACACTTTTAGAGCATTTTGAGATATTCGATAGTTTGTGGTTTAACTTTTGTAGATTGACTTCTGGTGGTGTCAATAGAATTAAATCAATTGTACAGAAGAATTCTTTGCTGGAGAAGTCATACTCTCTACTTCCAATCTACATATGGTATGCCTAAACTTTTTTATGTATTAAGTATCCAATACTAATTCAGTAACAAATCATCATTGTTTATTTTTTTGTTAATTTGTAGGAATCATTGACATCCTGTTGTCATATGTAAGAAAGAGGATAATGACATGTCGTTCCTTATGCTCCTTGACTCCCTTCACATGGGGGAACACACTAGGATCGAAAATGAGTTGAAAAAGTAATATCTTCTAATTTTTTATATATATATTTTGAAACATATATATGTATAAAAAGTATATTTGGTATGATGGTGCAGTTTTTAAAGATTGCATACGAAGGGAAGGGGATGAGAGCAGTGGCCGATGAGATGAAAGTAATTGATGTACACGTGCCGAAGGTAATCTTTTAAATTTGGAGTGTTTGAATTGTATATCAAAACGGAATAAAAGTATCATTAATATCTTTCATGTTGTAGGTGCCCCAATAAAAGGGGAGCACAACATGTGGATTTATGGTTCTTTATTTCATATTCTGTTTCATACTCACTACTGCTAAATCCTTTGGCAGAAATGAACGCATACCAATGAATGTTAATCAGTTGGGGCAGCCACTAGGAGAGGGGGGGCAGCTACTGAAATAATTTTTGGGCACTGTGGCAAGGATGGGGGATAAACTGCCGATCGATTGCATTTCTTGGAGGGCAATGCCATCGTCTAACAAGGAGGATGTTTGGGATTTTATCCAGGTGATGTAATACATGTGTTTGTTTAATTTTCTATTCCACTTGATTGCATCTAACAATTTATTTTAAAAATATAGAGAAAATTTGATGTTCCCATCAGATTGCGTGATTTTGTAATGCAGGATCTAGATCAGAAATGGAGGTCTTGGAAGTATGACTTGAGGATGAAGTTCTTCACGCCATATCAAAAAGCGCAACAACACTTTCCATGTTCAGACACAAGAGTGGTTGAAGATCAATGGAAAAATCTTGTTCAGATATGGTCTTCAGAGGAATTCAAGGTAATTGGAATTGGATTACAATTAGTCTAAATATAGTGATACTCCATAATTATTCTAATAGTTATCATTTTGATTGGTAGAAACATAGTGAAACAAACCATCGAAATAAGTCCAAACACACATTTTTTCACTGCGCTGGTAGTAAAAGTTTTGCTGACATATACCACGAGGAGGTAACATATATACTGTCTTATCTGCATCTCAGTTGATCTATTCAAAATAATTTTGTTTATTTCTAAGTTATCTTCTGTACAATGTTGTAGTTTCTAAAAACTGGGGCCACTCTTGATCGTGGGGACTTATTCATAAAGACCCGTATGAAGAAAGCTGGTGGTCCAGTTAATGACGAGAGTGCTGCAATGATTGTATAATTAATTAGCTTTGTTAATTGTCTAATGTTTCACATTATTCATATTATGCATGGAGGCTCTTTGTTGACATAATTCTATTTACGATAGTGCTGCAAATTCATGTTTTTTCATTCAAATTGTAGGATAAAATTCGAGACATTAAGCTGACGCAGAAATCAAGTACATCAAGCTCAATTGCAAGCGTGGGGGACGCTTATAAGCAAGTTATGGGATGGGACAGAACTGGAAGAATCTGTGGCATAGGCACGGGCCCTACCCCAAAGAGCTTGTGGGGTTCAAGAAGTGAACAAAAGCTGCGATAGGACAATGAAAGCCTAAAAGAAAAAAATGAAGCTCTCAAAGAAAGAATGAAAAAAATTGAGTCTCGTGGCAATAATGAGGTAATGAGTTTCTGTTGACATACTTCATTACTAAGATTGCTTAATGTTGACAATCTACATTTACTTGTGCAAAGTTCTGCAAGTGTTTGTCATGCTCGAAAGAATAAGGTAAACGAAATCTAACCGTCTTAATATGTTGGAATGCATGTATATCTGACATCTATATCCAAATTTTTAATAGGATTCATTGGTGGGGAGGAGGGTGAGGATCCTAAATTTCTCTGGAGAAGTAGTTGCCTACGGCATTCTTATGTCTGATGATAATGATAATGTGGTCATGGGGAAGAAGTTAGGTGGTGAGTACTATGAGGTTTCTATACTCATAGCCCATGACCCGACTGCATCTTTGTTTATCAAAGATGCAGATAGAAAAAATATGAACGATGCTGTTGGGAGTCACATAATATGGTTTAGAGAATATGTAAGTTTATTTACATTTATCTCATTCTTATTTATATGTTGCTAATTGTCAACTCTGATGTTATTTACATTTTTACATGTAACAGGTTGAGCTTGAGGATGATTGATCTTCACCTCCACCCTTATTAGTAAGTAACATAATATGTTCCAAATTTTATAACATCTAAGTTGCAGAAAATCTGAGTTGCACTGGATCTGAGTCTTAACTGAAATGAATGGTAGTTGTAGTTTTTTTTGTTGGTGAATACCAATGATGAAATTTGATTTCAGTTTTTTTTGTTGGTGAATGCCAAGGTGGTTCCCATGTTTGTGTTTTTTGTTGCCATGTTCACCATTTTACAAATGTGTTATTAACCTGTCCGGGAATGTGTGTCTCCTTCCCTTTCTCGCCTCACCTGCTAACCAGTCAGCTGCCTGCAGATTGGTAGCTCTCTTGGCATGCGAAGCCCTCACATTTCTCCCTTCTGACATGTGTGGATAGAAGGCTGTGGATGTGTATGCATGATTCAGAGAAAGGGATCTCATGTGCCACGTGTGGATAGTGCAGGTAGTTGACAGGTATGCCCATGTTGTCCAAGAGCTGGAGTCCTGATTAGTGTTGGTATTAAACCCCCAACTGCCCTTCAAAATTGGTACTTTAGGATTGATATGGGACTAAACCACTGGTTTCTGATATCCTTCACATATGTCAACTTCACCTTATATCCTTCACATATGTAAAACTAAAATTCCCACTGGTTTCCAGATATCCCATCACCTGACAAATGGAATGAGAAATGCTTTGGTGGTTATCAGTATAGAAATAAGAACAAACTTCTCGAATCTACAAATGCTAAAACCATCATTTATGGACCACAGTGAAGAAATCAAGTTATGGCGTTGTAGATGTCTAAGCCATAGTACAAAATAATAAATCATTGTCCTAGAGAATGTTTTGTTAGAAATTGGAACATGAAGAAAGTATAAAGTTTTTGGGATGTATGATTATCAAAATACCTGCATCTACTGCTCGTCGGAGGATACAACAAAGTTGTCTGCTCCAAGCAGATTCAAGGCATCATCTTTCTTGGAAATGGATGTACTAATTATAGTGACCTTCAAACCAAAAGCTTTCCCAAATGTACATAGAGATTCGAAGGAGCAGGAATAACAGGAGTGTTTGCCTCTATTCCAGTGACTTCAATAGGTTGCCATACTTTCTAATCAACAAGTTCAGAAGCTGCAAAATGCTAGTAATGAACAATTTTCAGTTAAATATCTACTAAGATTTAGGTTCATTTACTTACTTCTCAAAACTATCATTAGTTTGCTTGGTTTTGTGTTGATTAATTACAATAATGTGAGACATAGTTTGGCTGGGACTGTTTGAATTGACTGACTCCCCAACCTGGCAGGTTAGAAAACTGTGCTGGGTAGTGGGCTGGGCTTGTTTAGAAAATTATACTTTTATGACTTACACAATTCTACAAAAGACAAGGGAAATGCTTCTTCTTTTCCTTGAGTTATTTCATACTAGTGTAATGGTTTGATGACATATTTCAAGCATTACTGTTTATTAAGCATATTATTTCTTTTGTTATAAATATCCCCACACATTACTTATTGACCACCTATTGTTGCTTTTGCAGGAAATATGTCTGCTGAAACCTCTCTTCGTCCAAGGATAAAGCAAACTCTTCTCAAATCTCCTCTCACCACATGTGAACAATTTCATTTACTAACAATTAACTTGCTTATCTGAACAGACTTTAGCACTAGTATGTGAATGTGAAGAATGATGTTTAATGTCATCTTTTATTAACATTATTGTTTGTTAACTTTAATGTGTTTTATATTATTAATGTGTTGTGCATTGTGAATGAGTGGGTGTGAATGTGTGTGGATGTAAATGTGGAATATGGATCTAAATGTGGATGTGTATGTGTGGAACTAAATGTGGATGTGGATGTGTATGTGTGGAACTAAAGGTGGATGTGTATGTGTGGAACTAAATGTGGATGTATGTGTTGATCGATCCAAATGTGAATGTGTGGATTAATTGTGGATGTGTACATGTTGATCCAATTGTTTGTGAATGTAGACATAAATGTAGGTGAATGTGGATCCATTTAAATATATTACTATTTTTTTTTTTTTGCTTAAACAAAATACTTATGGTGTATGTGGACGTAAGGAAAACATACTTGGTTATGGTGTACGTGGCCGTAGGTAAACATATTTACTTATGGTCTGTTTAGCCGTAGGGAAACATACTTGCTTATGGTGTACGTGGCCGTAGAGACACATGCTTACGGTTTAAACTATCGTATGGATATTCGGCGTCACTGAGTCTATCCTTACAAAAAATATGACTACGGTTAACATCGTCGTAGCCAAAAATAGATATCCTTATAGTGTTACTTACGGCTAGCAACACCGTCACTATAGCTATATACTTACGGAGTTTAAAACACCGTAGCCTTAGGCCTTTGCCGTCGGACTTTAGCCGACGAAACCCTATCGCAGGATAACACTGTAAGCAAAGACTATTCTTACGATTTTCGGTTATCTGCCTACGGTCTTTGGACGTAAGCAAAGCCTGGTTTTCCTGTAGTGATATATGAGTTGGTGAATCATATATATATGATCAGGTGCGTTCCTTTGTGTTTTCACGGACGTCTATTTGATATCCCTTGTGAGGCTATGACCCATTAGTGGGAGGCGGACTCGGATCAGGTTCGTTAGTGGTCTAATGGGCTTGAACGAGGCATTTCGTCACATTGTTCGTGATGAGGAAGGTATTATCTGGTTTCAACATAGAGTATGTGTGCCAGATATTGCTGATGTTAGGAATCAAATTTTAGAAGAAGCTCACAGGTCCAAGTTTACTATACATCCAGGTAGTGGCAAAATGTATCAAGATCTAAAAAGGACATTTTTGTGGCAAGGCTGTGGACTATCTGTTTACCGGGCTCCCGACGGATTATGGGATCCTACGGACATTCACGAATGTCGTCACTCCCTCGTTGGCGACGAAGGGTTACTGGTTGACCTTGCTGACTCCCCGATTGACTATGTTGACTGAGGAGAAAACCAAGAGAAACCGTAAAGGAAAGGGAGAGGTGCGATCGACAGGACCTTACCTGTGCCCAAGGAGGTCTTGTGATCACGTCGGTGCAGTAGCCTCTCGTAGAGGTAGATCGTGGGACTCCAACTTCTCCTTCTTCGGCCGGCCAAAGACAGAGAGCTCCGCGGTCTCGTTCAAGTGTTCCTACCACAAATGAAAGACTCTATTAGACTCTAAGAAGTGCAGTGAATGTTCAAAACGAAAAGAGAAAGGCCCAAAAGGAGAGTTTCGTACCGGTTACGGACTTGAGAAGAGGGGTGGCCAAGTGCTATGACCACCCTTCTTCCCTCCGTTTTTGGTTGGGAAACCCCTTTCTAGGTGTGTAGGAAGGTGCCCTACGTGCCTAGGGTGTGTATGTGGGTGTGTGTAACATGCAAGAACTAAGAGAGAGAAAAAGGGAGGAGGGAGATGATCCTCGTGTTGCAGCTTGTTTGGCTCCTTTGTGGGCTCCTCCAACTCGTGGTGAAGCCTCTTGGGCGCTCCACATGTTGAGGGGAAGAGAGGAAACAAGTGTTGAAGCTTGAGTCAATTTTCTCTCTCCTCTCTCAAAGCATCAAGGCTTGGGCGTCCAGCCTCTCCTCTCTTCCTTAGAAGGCCAATGGGGGAGTTATATAGATAGTGGGGGTCGGATCTAGGTGCCTAGGATGCTAAGTGTGAAGAAACACACTTGCACACTTAGCAATCCATGAGTTTAACCTCCAACCAATGGGAGGGGGCAACATAGGATTTTTACTGGGTCAATGGTGTGCCAAGGTGGCCCATATACCCATTAGGAACGGCTATATACGTTGCATGGCCGAGAGAATGACGCTAGTGGGCTGAAATCTCGGGCCATTGCGCAGACCAGGTAAACCCAGGTTGACGTCCAACGATCCTGCCGCCAACCCCATGTAGGCATCAACATAAGTGGACACCAACTATAGTCGGCGTCCAGAGACCTTGCCGCCAACCAGGAGTCAGCGGCAGTCGATGCTGCCGTCTACATGGAATCCGAGGCAAGTCAACAAATGGTAAAATGAGCCTTATTGGGCCACTAAACCACACGGAGATGGGCCAAATATCGCGTCTAAAAATGCCCTCTGAGACTGTAACGACCCTCCTCATATCGGTACGATTATACCAATCCCCATCGGTACAAAGAGCGCCATTACAGTGGGATAGTAACCCAGCACTAAACAATAAGGTTGATATGTCCATCAATAATAAAAGAGTACAGCGGAATTAAAAGAGATATTATACTTCATTCTATCATCACCACACATTCCACAGTCTATATAGTAAAAGAAAGCACTAGAGTCCACATTATTACAACTTGAAAAGAACTACATTGTCCGTACATTGTCCATATGAATAACATTATTCAACTATAAATTAAAGCAACTACCAAAAATAAAATCTCCTCATATGCTACTCCTTGTATTCGGTATCAATCTTCACTATTCTCTCCTCAGCTACTGGATAACCTATCACACCTGTACGCCGAAGCAAGTATGAGTCTTACAAGACTCAGAAAGTAATCTAAAACATCAAACTTATACATATCACATACACATTATACTACAAACCATAATGAGACACATGCTATCATACTAATTACAATAATTCATATAGCACAAACTTTAATGATTAACAACATGTAGGTCTCTCAAACACATTCGAAATTAACACATGCTCATATTAAATTATAAAATAACAGACATCTACATAAGTTCTCTACACATGATATATTCTATGATACATAGTTCAAATCCTTATCATATCATTGCACTTAATCAAATTTGAACACAAGGTAATGTACAAGATGACGAATACTTTTAGCATAGTATTTAGTCAATTTCACATCCATTCATATCACTTTATCATATAACTAACTTGCTGTTTTTAAGGTAAGATTTATCATACACTCATGACACTTGCTCATTTCCAAATTTACCTACTCATTCTTCTACATTGAATTTCGTTACATGTTTACATTCACATATTTATACATACCACCATATGGAGATTATTAAACTATATCACATAACATTAAACATGGTACTAAACATGATATTACAATATGATAGTAATACATGAATGACATGAATAAATAAACATGTAATTACACATTGGTTTTTCACATACACTTGTACTTTTGCTATCTTTTACTCTTCCTTACATAAAAATTTTACTCCTTCCATTGCACTTACTCTTGCATTCATATTTATCACTTTACACTATGTTGACATTTAATCTCTTATGTTGCCGTGACACATAGTCCTAACTACCAAGTAGAGGAAAACAATCACTTTAGCACTTCGCACTTATCACTTAGTACTTAGCACTCACTTTCACATATTCATCACCTAGGCAATGCGGTGACAAATCTAGGTAACAACACAGAACCGGGAGAAGCCCTCTCCACCCTAAGCAGTGGTACTTGTCCACCTCCAGGATTTTATCCTAATGCCCTTAGGATTTACCTCATAACTTTGAGCCTTCCATAGGGACTTTTCTATGGTACAGCTCTCAGACCCCTATGGTAGCAGTGTCACACATGGCACACATTTTATCTTAACCACATTCTCATTCTCATCACATTATTACTCATGCTTATACACAACTTTCATTCAAATTCTACGTTCACTTCGCTTAATAATCACATTCCCATTTACGGAAGTTCACATTGCTGTTTAACAGTGATAAATCACTCAAGATAAGGCATTAACATGCTGCTAACTTTCCATTTATACTATATTACTCTAACATGCACAACATGGTTATTTTCACATTTAAAAACATGAAAATACCTACTGTCTTTAGAACTTCACGAAAATATTATCATAAGTTAAAGACCGTAAACAAAACACATGCTCAATTTTTCGGATTTTTATGAACGGAAAATGTAATTATAACAATTAAACCAATCCACAGGTGCATTTCTCACAAATTTCTCAAAACAGAGATTTCCAATAAAACAGTCTAATTTGACAGTGTCAATGCGTTTATACTATAATCATATCATTACAGAAAGTTCACCATGCCCGAACTCACAACTGTCCTAATTATACAGATTAAACATGCTCATCTTATAGTCATAATTTGATCTCCAGAATTTTTATAAATAACATAAATCATGAAAATTCACGTAAACCTCATGACATGACCTACTAATCACCCTTGACCCCTCATAAAATTTTCAGCATGAAAACACACCCAGAAATCATTTAAATATATTAAATAGCATTTTTTAGAACACTAACGAACATAACTGCATGGTCCTAGCCGCCAACTGGGTTAACTGCGACATCTCTTGCCGTCAACTGATGAACTTAACGGCAAGGGATGTTGCCGTCAACTTCCAGACAACAATATGCACAGACACATTCACATGTACGGGGAAATTTGAGGGTCCAGGACGGGAGGAAAAATCCGTAAAAATCATTGGACTTAGGGGACATGTATAGGAAAGATGTACATAGGTTACTTGCCTCTAATAAAATCCAAGAAGATCAAATCTTTGTCGTTGAAGCCCTCCTCGGCAAGAGCAAGAGGGTGCTCAGAAACTCCTTGGATCTTGTTCTCCCGTCGATGTAGATCGTTCCTCGGGGTTGGGGATGCCTCCTTGATAGTTAGACTACGCTCCAGTCATTGTAGATCTACCATAAAATCCTCCAGTCGCTGGATCAGAGCTTGGGAAGTTCAGCTTTTCTCATAGGGAAAACTAGGGTTTCACAATGACCAAAGGGGCTTTGTGCGGCCAAAAAATGGGTTTTTTATAAAGTTGGATAGGTTCGGTACGCACTGGGGTAGGTTACCCACGGTTTAGGAAGGGTTTCCTAAACTGGAACTGGCCATAAAGCGAGCATTAACAAATCTGGAACCGTTACGCATGATGATATTGACGTCAACATCGGTTGTAGTCAACTGCACAGTTGACGTCAAGGGTGTGGCTGCCAACTTGAGGTTGGCGTTCAGGGGATCATTGCCTACCTGTGGTTGGCATCCAGGGATGTGGACTCCAACCACTCTAGCGTCCAGGCCTTGGCCGCCAACTCCCCAGTGCAATCAACACCCTGATAAACTCCGAAATAAATGCGTAAAAACACTAGAATAATTTAATATATATAAAAATAATCACATATACCCTTACCACATGAAGTACACTCATTCCATAATTTTTTTTAAATATAACTTATACTAATCATAATTAAGGATAATATACATCAATAACATGCACATAAGAACATATACATTAACATTACATGACTACATACATCTCATGTATTTATAATGCGTTCATCAATATTCAAATTCTACATATACATTATCATTCAAGCACCTTACACATCATAAATAATTTAACATGCTTAAAGTAATTAAGTATCATTTAAACAAGATTAGCATATATATGTACACCTATATACACCATGGTTACTTACAACATGATTAAAATAACTAAATGCCATAGATACATTAATAATTAAATAATGCCTATATTGATAGCTAGATAATGCATGCTCACTCATGTTTATATTTATACTTGTATAGAAATAGCTCTCATGATCCTTCATGGCCTATATCATTATTTACATATCACATGCACAATATTACATAACTATTTTATGCCTCAGATTTTTGGTATACACCTTATACATAAATTTAACTAATTGCCTATTCTTACCTAACTATCCTGTATATACATGCATGAACTAATGAGCAAGCATAGAAATGATAATATGCACAATTGAATACACACGCTACTCACGCGACAAGTTAAGACATATGCATCAAATAAAAGAAAGAAAATTTCGGGGTATCACATTCTCCCCCATTTGAAAAAGATCTTCGTCCTCGAAGATCGATTCGAGTACCTCTGGTGACGTCATCGGTGCCATCTCCGGAAAAAGAATGAAATCCTCCTTCTCTTTGGTTGGTGCTTGAAGTTCTACTGCTGGCTCTTTTGATGTCAATGTTGTAGTACCTCGGGGATCAAACTTCTTCAACCTCGGACGTTCTTTAATCCGATGGTCCTTGTTGCCGCATTTGAGGCACCTTCCCTCCTTTGCCCAACACTGATTCCCGCCATGGTGTTTATTGCAGTGCATACACATGGGTTTCCGGCTAGCTGTAGAGGCCGCAAACCTTGTCGTAGTAAGAAGCTCGTCCAAAGTGCGGGGATCACATTCTAATAGTCTCGCTCTCACCGCTGGTCTGAGTCTCATTATGAAATTTCTCACCTTGCGTTTCTCTCCATGCTTCCTAGCCCTAGCCTCACGCTTTCCTTGACTCACCATTGCCTGTAAATCCAATCTAGTTAAAGTCTAACTTATTAAATCCTATCGACCTTTCTTACTATCTTTCATTCATTATTATTACTTTCTACACATATGGACAAATTCCTATAAAGACTTTGCAATATTGTGAGATGATGGTTTATTCATGTACAGTCTCAACCTTGATGCTCTGATACCAATCTCTGTAACAACCCTTCTCATACCAGTACGGTTATACCAATCCCCATCGGTACAAAGAGCGCCATTACAGTGGGATAGTAACCCAACACTAAATGATAAGGTTGATATGTCCATGAATAATAAAAGAGTACAGAGGAATTAAAAGAGATTTTATACTTCATTCCATCATCACCACACATTCCACAGTCTATATAGTAAAAGAAAGCACTAGAGTCCACATTATTACAACTTGAAAAGAACTGCATTGTCCGTACATTGTCCATATGAATAACATTATTCAACTATAAATTAAAGCAACTACCAAAAATAAAATCTCCTCAAGTGCTACTCCTTGTATTACGTATCAATCTTCACTATTCTCTCCTCAGCTACTGGATAACCTGTCACACCTATACGCCGAAGCAAGTATGAGTCTTACAAGACTCAGCAAGTAATCTAAAACATCAAACTTATACATATCACATACACATTATACTACCAACCATAATGAGACACATGCTATCATACTAATTACAATAATTCATACAACACAAACTTTAATGATTAACAACACATAGGTCTCTCAAACACATTCCAATTTAACACATGCTCATATTAAATTATAAAATAACAGACATCTACACAAGTTCTCTACACATGATATATTCTATGATACATAGTTCAAATCTGTATCATATCATTGCACAATTTAATCAAATTTGAACACAAGGTTATGTACAAGATGACGAATACTTTTAGCATAGTGTTTAGTCAATTTCACATGCATTCATATCACTTTATCATATAACTAACTTGCTGTTTTTAAGGTAAGATTTATCATACACTCATGACACTTGCACATGGTTTCTAGTAAACTAAATAATATGATAATAATCTTTCTATCATAGCTAAGCATAATCCAATTAATACATACATGACATGAACATATGCACTCTTAAACACCTAACATATCACATGATTTATTAATCTAAACCTTTTCCTTATTGAGGAATAACTCTACCAATTAAAACATGCAATTATACATAAAGTAGATAGCAATTTAACATGATCTCTATTTATTTTTCACATGCACTTTTCCTTATTTATTTACACATTTCATTTGCTGTTTTAATACGAAAAATTTACCATGATATCACCTTTACTAATCATGAATTGAATATTTAATATACATTCAAATCGGATGGCAATCATTTACAAATTAAGCATGAAACTACATACTAAATGAATAGCAATTCTATCATGGAACTTAGACATTATTTCGTGTGTTTATCAAGAATAAAATCTCATTTAGCTTCTTGTTTTGACATGAATTAAACTTAATTACATGGATTTACACTTATTTTCATGCCATCTTATTCATTGCCAAATATACCTACTCATTCTTCTACATTGCATTTCGTTACATGTTTACATGCACATATTCATACATACCACCATATGGAGATTATTAAACTATATCACATAACATTAAACATGGTACTAAACATGATATTACAATATGATAGTAATACATGAATGACATGAATAAATAAACATGTAATGACACATTGGTTTTTCACATACACTTATACTTTTGCTATCTGTTACTCTTCCTTACATATAAATTTTCACTCCTTCCATTGCACTTACTCTTGCATCCATAATTATCACTTTACACTATGTTCACATTTAATCTCTTATGTTGTCGTGACACATAGTCCTAACTACCAAGTAGAGTAAAACAATCACTTTAGCACTTAGCACTTATCACTTAGTACTTAGCACTCACGTTCACATATTCATCACCTAGGCAATGCGGTGACAAATCTAGGTAATTGCGCAGAACTGGGAGAGCCCTCTCCACCCTAACCAACAGTACTTGTCCACCTCTAGGATTTTATCCTAATGCCCTTAGGATTAACCTCATAACGTTGAGCCTTCCATAGGAACTTTTCTATGGTACAGCTCTCAAACCCCTATGTCAGGAGTGTCACACTTGGCACACATTTTATCTTAACCACATTCTCATTCTCATCACATTATTACTCATGCTTATACACAACTTTCATTCAAATTCTACGTTCACTTAGCTTAATACTCACATTCCCATTTACAGAAGTTCACATTGCTGTTTAACAGTGATAAATCACTCAAGATAAGGCATTAACATGTTGCTAACTTTCCATTTATACTATATTACTCTAACATGCACAACATGGTTATTTTCACATTTAAAACCATGAAAATACCTACTGTCATTAGAACTTCACGAAAATTTTATCATAAGTTAAAGACAGTCAACAAAACACATGCTCAATTTTTTGGATTTTTATGAATGGAAAATGTAATTATAACAATTAAACCAAGACAAAGGTGCATTTCTCACAAATCTCTCAAAATAGAGATTTCCAATAAAATAGTCTAATTTGATAGTGTCCATGTGTTTATACTATAATCATATCATTACAGAAAATTCACCATGCCCGAACTCACAACTGTCCTAATTATATAGATTAAACATGCTCATCTTATGGTCATAATTCGATCTCCAGACTTTTTATAAATAACATAAATCATGAAAATTCACGAAAACCTCATGACATGACGTACTTATCACCCTTGACCCCTCATAAAAATTTCAGCATGAAAACACACCCAGAAAGCATTTAAATATATTAAACAGCATTTTTCAGAACACTAACGAACTTAACTGCATGGTCCTGGCTGCCAACTGGGTTATCTGTGACATCTCTTGCCATCAACTGATGAACTTAATAGCAAGGGATGTTGCTGTCAACTTCCAGATAGCAATATGCACAGACACATTCACATGTACGGGGAAATTTGAGGGTCCAGGACGCGAGGAAAAATCCGTAAAAATCATAGGACCTAGGGGACATGAATAGGAAAGATTTACATAGGTTACTTGCCCCTAACAAAATCCTAGAAGATCAAATCTTTGTCGTTGAAGCCCTCCATGGCCAGAGCAAGAGGGTGCTCAGAAACTCCTTAGATCTTGTTCTCCCGTCGATGTAGATCGTTCCTCGGGGTTGGGGATGCCTCCTTGATAGTTAGACTACGCTCCAGTCATTGTAGATCTCCCATAAAATCCTCCAATCACAGGATCAGAGCTTGGGAAGTTCAGCTTTTTTCATAGGGAAAACTAGGGTTTCACAATGGCCAAAGGGGCTTTGTGCGGCCAGAAAATGGGTTTTTTATAAAGTTGGATAGGTTGGGTACACACTGGGGTAGGTTACGCACGGTTTAGGAAGGGTTTCCTAAACTGGAACCGGCCATAAAACGAGCATTAACAAATCTGGAACCATTACGCAGGATGATATTGATGTCAACATCGGTTGTAGTCAACTGCACAGTTGACGTCAAGGGTCTGGCCGCCAACTTGAGGTTGGCATTCAGGGGGTCGTCGCCTACCTGGGGTTGGCGTCCAGGGATGTGGACGCCAACCACTCTGGCATCCAGGCCTTGGCCGCCAACTCCCAAGTGCAATCAAGACCCTGATAAACTCCGAAATAAATGCGTAAAAACACTAGAATAATTTAATATATATAAAAATAATCACATGTACCCTTACCACATGAAGTACACTCATTCCATAATTTTTATTTAAATATAACTTATACTAATCATAATTAAGGATAATATACATCAATAACATGCACATAAGCACATATACATTAACATTACATGACTACACACATCGCATGTATTTATAATGAAATGTGTTCATCATTATTCAAATTCTACATATACATTATCATTCAAGCACCTTACACATCATAAATAATTTAACATGCTTAAAGTAATTAAGTATCATTTAAACAAGATTAGCATATATATGTACACCTATATACACCATGGTTACTTACAACATGTTTAAAATAACTAAATGCCATAGATACATTAATAATAAAATAATGCCTATAGTGATAGCTAGATAATGCATGCTCACTCATGTTTATATTTATACTTGTATAGAAATAGCTCTGATGATCCTACATGGCCTATATCATTATTTACTTATCACATGCACAATATTACTTAACTATTTTATGCCTCAAATTTTTGGTATACACCTTATACATAAATTTAACTAATTGCCTATTCTTACCTAACTATCCTGTATATACATGCATGAACTAATGTGAAAGCATAAAAATGATAATATGCACAATTAAATACACATGCTACTCACGCGATAAGTTAAGACATATGCATCATATAAAAGAAAGAAAAATTTGGGGTATCACGGAGACATCCGATCTTGCAGGGGAGCAGAGCGGACCGAAAGGTTGGTGTCTCGGTAAATAAAGGACGCAGAGATTTAATGGAAGGGCCATCTTCAAGCATATGAATTCTAGAAAACCAAACAAATGAGTTAGGCCTGAAACAAATGACGAGTCGTCTGAGAGACAAATGAGGATAAGTGGGAGGGTGATCTACCCGTGTAATTACAACTTCAACCAAACGTTAGGGTCCCTGGCGTTGCCGTGTCGAACTTTTGACTAGTTTCTGGTGTGTCTGAGTCAAAGTAGTTGTAACATTACGATTGAATCGAGGAAATCTCACAATCGGGGTCCGTCCGAGGCCGCTGGCCTAATTAGTATGCCTGTCCAGATTTAGGGGGTCGTGGAGACAAAGGAGTTGGTTAATCTCTCAAAGGATTATCAAAAGATTCTAACTGGAATCAATGTTTAGAAAGCCTGAAGTTTGAAATTAAGCTCATAACTGGCGATGGTTCAAATGAACTCAATAGGATTGCTTGACTATTTGTGATAAGCACGGTGGGACAAGTTCCTGAAGGGGGACAACAAAGGCCCGAAATCAGCTGAAATATAAAAGAGGGTGCTGACCCATTAGGCCACCTGAACTGGGAAGCCACAGAGTGATCGAGGAAAATCACCATTTTTTTTTTGAGTTAGCAAGAGAATGTTAGAGGTGAAGACCTAAATGCATACTGGTGTGGGTTGCCTATCTAAAATACAAGTTAGAACCAGAGGAAAATTCTAAAGCCATACGAATAACTGGGAGATCGCAAACCCATCATGGTTTTCAGTAAAGGGGAACTTGGGGTTCACGGTCGCCAAGTTATTCGCCTCTGGTGGGGTCCTATGTTAGACATACCTGTGTAACACTCACGGTCGCATGAGTGTTCCGGAATTTATAGCGCTGCTTGTGCTTCAATATCTGCAAGACAACTCGTAGCACAAGGTGAGAAATAAGGGCCATAAAGAGAATAATCTTTGAAAATTTTGCTGGTATTAACGTCCACATCGATTGCCACCCATTTATGGTTGATGTCAACAAAGGTCGTCGTCCACAGTGGTAGACGGCCACAGATGATGCCGTCAACTGTAAACAGACGTCAACTGATGTTGACGTTAACCAACCAGTAGATCAAACTGAAAAAATAGGTGTTGAAAGGCCATTATGACTCTATCATCTCCTTCCTCCGTCCTCACTTCTCTCAGTTTCGAACCAGAGGACCTAGGAATGACCCACAACAACTAAAATGGCCACTTTAACGACTGGAATGTCCACGAGCATGAACGCGAGGATCTTGAGTGAAATTCTGTGGAATTTAAGCACCCGACTGGCCAATGGAGAGGTAAGTGTTGCTCATTTCACTTCTGTTTAGGCTGAAAATGCCCCAACATTCTTTCTCAGGGTGTCTATGGATGTGCAGGAGGTGCCTGCCTTCTCGAGCCAAGGCCAAGTACGGGCTTTCTCCTAACTTGTGAATTTGGTGAATGCCATCACCTTGGACATGAGAGGCTTCATTAGGATGTGGATCCTGAGCTTCATGGTGGTGTTGGCGAAGAACATGAAGGATATATGGTGGGGCTTTGACGCCCTAGGAGCACTTGTGGAGCGGTGGCACCCGCACACACACACGTTCGTGTTCCAGGGGTTTGAGGCGAGCGTGTTGCTGGAGGAGGTGGAGTGGTTCTTGGGTTGGAAGCGGAGCCTGGAGTACGATGTGACGACACCTCTTCTCCCGTGGGAAGAGATTCTGGCGGACATCGTACGAGACAAGAAAGAGGTGCTGAGGATGACGAACAAACATGGGATCTTCCTGGACCGGCTGGCCTGGTGGTTGATCCAGCATGCAAAAGGGGATTGGCACAGAGAGCGACCCGAGGGCTAACACTCTGTCTAGCTGGAGTGTTCCTGTTCCTCACCAGTGGTGACTTCCTCCTCTACGAGCACGTGGGAATCCTGAGTCTGTTGTGGCGTGGGTTGTCACTTGCCCCTGTAGTGTTGGCACACCTCTACAGCTCGCTCACCACGATGAGCCTAGGCGGACGCACATGCAGGAGCTTGTTCCTGCTTCAAGTATGGATGGAGGCTCACTTGAAATTTGATTTTGCTGAGAAGCAACCTACACCCTCCAGAATCTTCCTTCGGAGCTCAGTGCATTGTAGCAGAGCATGGTATGAGCCAAAGGATGAAATTAAGTGCGTGACAGCTCACCTGAAGAGCAGAGATGCCTGGCAAGACTACCTGGGGTACTTCCTAGTGGAGGATTTGATTGTCAGGCCGCTGTTTATGAGGAATATTGAGTTCAGGGTTCGAACCAGGGATGACAGAGATTTATGGCTGGCGGGAGCTGATCAGATAGTAGTGTACCAGCCACACCAGTGCCAGTGTCAGCTTGGAATACCACGAGGCATCCCAACTTCATTCAACTGCACCAAGATGATCATCCCGGGGAGAAATGAGAAGTTGATGAGGAAGGCGAGGAAGACTTGGGAGAGATACGTTGTAAGAAAAAGAGTGGGACTGGCAGTGCAGGAGAACTGGGAAGATATATGGAAGTATGAGGAGTACATTGACACTATTCACCCTATTTCTTGTGATTTTTATATGGCTCGTAGGGCAAAGTGATGTATCTTCCCAAATTCAATAAGTATAACACAACATCAATGAATAAACATTGAGTAGGTTTGTGTTTAATTGTGTTGAATTGATTGAATGTGTGGAATGGCTTTGCATTGTGATCCAAACGGGCTCCAAACAAGCTGAATTGACAGTTTTGTGAGGACTGAGTGCGAAAGAATTGGCGTCCACATCGATGGACACTGAAAACAGGTAGACGGCCATTAGGTGGTCGCCAACCACCAATGGAAAGATCAACGTCCACAAACGTTGCCGCCAAATTCAAAATAGACGTCAATCACTAGGATGTTGACCAGATCTCGAGGTCTGACAGGAGTGTCTCGGGGCAAGATATAAATGGCCACCCAGTGGTCGTCGACAATACATCAATGGCCATATGGTGGACGTCACAAAAAAGATAAACAGCAGGCCCCTTGACGTCAACTTTAAAAAATAGCTTTTTGCGAACCGACGCTTCTCCGACGCCATTTCTTCATTCCAAACGTCGGAGCGCCCTTGCCTTTTACTACACTCATTCTTACCCTTTCTCTATATCATCTTTCATTCACCACATCTACTTCAAATCTTCAAATCTTCATTTCAAATATTCCTCTTCAACCCTTCAAATCTTTTTCTGACTGTGGTGGCTAGATCCGATGGCGAGGGGGAAGCGACGAATGCTTCAGACACACCTTCAACCGGAGGAGGAGGAGGAAAACATGGGGGAGGAGAGCATGGCGGAGGAAGAGGAGGTTGGACCGGCGGCGATGGACGCCAGCGGTAGTGTGCCAGAAGGGGAGGAGACAGCCAGAGATGGATAGGGGGAAGAGACCGAGGCGGAAGCACCTGGGAGAGGTGTGCCAGCACTACAGGTGTAGGCCCTCGAACCCTGTAAAACCTTGTATGTGGTGTGGAGTGTTTGTAGCAAGTGGGATAGAAGGGGAAACAGGGGAAAGGCTGTTCGGTTCTACAGGAATTTAACATCAACATCAGTTGACGTCGGGTTCCTATTGACGTCCAGGGCCTTGCCGTCAATTCTGTTTAAACGGCCATATCCTTAATGCCAATTCTGTTTAAATGGCAAGCGATGCTGACGTTGACTTTTTAGTGTTTTTGCAAAGCAACGGTAGAATGAGGAGTAGGGTGACCTGGGACTTGTGTTGGGCCTGGTACCAGGCACTACCAGAGGCCCAACAGACGAGGGTTGCACGGATGGGGTTTGGAGACCTCCTAGCAGTGCGGCCCTTCCACGTGGATGTCTCCTACCTCGAGGCACTGAGGGAGAGGTGGGACAAGGATTGCAAGATATTCATCATGCCTTGGGGACACATGATACCCATGTTAGAGGATGTGGCGTATCTGACTGGACTGCCAGTTCAGGGAGAGCCGGTAGTGGGGCAGAAGAGAAGGGACTACTACGACGACGTAGTAGAGTTGTTGGGGCCAGAGTTTGTGGCCGGGAGGAGACTGATCCGGAGCATTTTGCTCGGATCACTATCGGAGGCTGTGGGACTAAGGGGAGGGAGGAGGGGACCCCTGGAGATGCTGGATGAGTTCTACGCCGGCGTACGACGGTCATTCCAGCCTGGGGACTGGAGCGAGGAGAGGTCCGTGCGGAACTTTGTGAGGTGCTTTTTCGGACGGCTCCTTTTTACGATGTAGTCATCCCAGATGAACTGTAAGTTCGTGCTACTGCTACGGGACTTGGAGCAGGTGGGACGATATGCATGGGGCGCCTCGATGCTGGGACATCCCTTCTCACTTCTTCCTAGTAGCTCGCGGCATTATCAGAGCACCGGGGGCTTCACCCCCTTCCTTCAGGTACACAAATTTTCTTTAAATGCTCAACATTGAATATTATTATTGAACTGCTTGACTGACATTGCTTTTCTTGCAGATCTAGGGGTATAACTACTTCCCCATGGGACGCGGGGTGCAGGCGCAGGGGAGCCAGGCCATGGTACCCCTCATGGCCTGGTGGGAGGTGGCGCCGGATCCGAGAGTGATGGACCAACACGTGGAGGATGTGCGGGCTGCCCTAGACCACTACCCTCACGAGCAGGTACAAAACTCTCAACTAGCACCCTTTCTTTCTTTCCTTGAATTTCCATTTCATTTGATGTGACTGACCAGTGTTTTTCTTCTTTTGCAGGTGGTGTAGACCCCTTACCAGGGAGAGGTGGACGCATCTCACCCAGCGGTGGCGGCGGGCTGCCCACTGTTTAACCGCCACCTGCTCCTGCTGTGCTTGTGGATGTGTGAGCAACTGTACCTGGAGCTGGTGGTGCGGACCTTGGGTTGGCACCAGCCGACCCTGGAGGTGCCTTCCCTAGGTAGAGAGGGACACTCCTGTCGACGCTTCTTCGCCGAGGACCAGGACTAAGGCGAGGAGCACGGGAGCACAGTCGCCTACTGGCGAGAGGGAGGGGAGCAGGTCCTGCAGCACATGGGCCTACAGGACAGCACAACGTACCTTGCTGACTACCGGTACACTATGCTGGGCGACTCCGGCTTGACCGGCGATTGATGAGTGAACTTCTAACCTTAAGCCTTGTCATTTCAATTATTGATCCTAACCTTGATGTGTGCATGACAGATGCCGGACAATGAGGAGGTGCGCCTCATGGAGGGGCGGCTGGGGGAGCAGGCCGTCGAGATGGAGAGGCTACGTGCTGACATACGGACACTGGTAAACCACTATTCACTCTTGTTTTGATTTGATTTGATTTCTGACCAAGGAGTGTGAATGCAGAAAATTGAGCTACTATGGGCCCAGGCGGGTCGAGATGCAGGGGCGAGCTCGTCCGCACAGCCATCCGGTGAGGACCTTGCGGTCCAGCTGCAGGAGGCCCTAGACAGGGCGCAGGGGAGAGTCCGGGAGCTCGAGGTGAGCAACCAGGAGCTGGGGGCCAGAGTCACAGAGTTGGAGGTAAAATGCTAAGCCTTTCCCTTTTTGCACATGATACATTTGTTCTGACATGATTGGGCTCAATCACGTGCAGCGGTAGGGAGCATGGGCGACCCTCCAGGCGCAGATGGAGAGTCTGCGGCTTGACTTGATGAGGATGGAGGGTCGCCTACTCGATGCGAGGGAGAGACAGTGATAGGCCGAGGCTGACCGAGCGCAGGCAATTGAGGAGCGAGCGTGGGTTGTCGCAGATTTAGAGTTCTTAAAGGACCGGATGCTGAAGAAGCACCGGGAGCAGCAGCGACAGGCCCAGCAGGAGGCAGCAAGTCGGAGCGGGTCGATCTTCGGGTCTCTTGATGACATTGTGTCATTGTGAGACCCATCCGCGGGACAGTGACCGGAGGCCTCGGTGGCATCGAGACCTTCTCTCCCAGACCGACGTCGGGAGAGGGAGGAGGAGGAGGTGAGCAGCTCTCGCCGGCAGAGGCAGGGCGAGGGAGATAGGAGAGAGGAGTGAGGAGCGAGGCTCCAGATGTACCACCAGGGGTATGCCCCTGTCATGATATGTACAGACTAGATTCCTTTAGTGGATTTTGTGGATTTCATCATTTTGTGTGCTTGAATGGTTTGCTAATGTGTCTTGATTCCTACATCCACAACACTTAAAGGAAAAAAGGTGAGTGTAGATCTCTCTTTAGCCCCTTGCCTAAATGATGTACCTTTCTTGAGATTTAGACAAGGGGCTAATGTCTAATTAAATATAGGAACATAAAATGAAATAAATGAAGGGAAATATGCATATGCAATTTTTTTTTTTATTTTTTTTGGGTAAGAAAATAAGGGAAACGTTAGTATATATGCATGTTACCACTATTTTTTGGATTTTTTTTTTGAATTAAAATAAAAGGAAAAGGTATATACATGGTAAAACTATATACATCGAGAGACTCTCTTTGTTCTTTTTCTCATTTTCCATTTTTTTGGATTTTTGGACTCTAAGACACATATTCATCACATGTCAAAGCATAGGGTCCGTATGATCAACTTAACCACGGAGGTCATGTATAAGGAGGATCGTGCGTGAAGTCCTTGACATTGGAAGTTGCCCCTAACCTTCTTGATATTTTCCACTATGGAAGGTCATATGAGGTTAAATTGCCCTTAGAGGGAGAAATTGGAAGAAATAAATAGAAGGTCATGCGAGGATTTGGTTCAAACCACTTTTTGTTTCCAAACCGACTTCTCACACTAAAAGACTTGGTCAACGATTATTTTCAGGGGTACCTTTCATTTCATTTCATTTCAAGGGTTGAGGTACGTACTATTTGCTACCTCCTTGATTTGGTCAGCCTTTTTTTTGGTATGTACTTTTTGCTACCCTTTTTTGACCTTCTTGGCTTTTCTTTGCCCCCTTTTGGATTCATTTGATTATTTTACTATTTGGCATTTTGTTGACTGCCCTTTTTATGTGGTGACCTTGTCTCTTAAGTGAGAGTGGGTGGTCCCCTACTCATGGTTTGCCCCTTTTCCAAACTTGACCGAATAAGAAGAGAATAGGGTTATATTGACCAAATTAGACCGTCCAAAGTGTACTTGTGATCTTCCAGCTAAAGGACAACTTTTCAACATCGTGTAGTGTGCGAAGAGACCCTATCTTACTAATGACCAAGTGGAGAAGTAGAGTCTGAAACCTATATCATTGACAAGTGATGAATGATAGAACTGACTGACTGATAGATTAAGAGTATAACTTCTTGAGGTAGACTGCATTCCAAGGATGTGACAACTCAACTCCCTCAGAGTCCACTAACCTATAAGCATTACCCGAGTATGCTTCTTTGACAACGAACGGACCTTCCCAATTTTCTTGCAATTTTCTCCTGGGACCTGGTGCCTTTATGATTTTACATTTTAGGACCATCCCTCCCACTTCAAATTTTCTCTCAAGCACTCTTTTGGCATAAAAACGTGCAATTCTTTGGCGATAGACTTGAGTGTGGTCAGCCGCTATCATCCGCCTTTCATCTAAGAGTTCAAGTTGTGCTAATAAAGCCTCCTGTCGTTGACCGGGGTCAAGATCGGAATCCAATTGAACTCTCAATGAAGGAACAAAGATCTCATATGGGAGTATCGCATCTGATCCGTATGTCAAAGCATAGGGAGTCTGCCCTGTAGGATTTCGGACCGAGGTGCGATAAGCCCAAAGAGCCTCAACAAAGCGGTCTGGCCAGTCAGCATTGTTATGAGTTTTGCAAGTTTTCTTTATGATTTTAATGAGAGTTTTATTAGTATCTTCCGCTTGTCCATTACCTTGTGGATAATATGGGGATGAATGATGCAAATTAATGTCATATTTACCACACATGTCGCGAAGCTTTTGTGAAGTGAATTGCGGTCCATTGTCGGTGACAATGTCCCGAGGCACGCCGAATCTGCAAGGATGTTGCGCTTGATGAACTTGACCACTGTTGAAGCTTTGACTTCTATGAATGCTTCGGCTTCAGTCAACTTTGTGAAGTATTCGGTGGCGGTCAGAATGAAGGACTTCTTACGGATTTCTCTAGTTCTGTCCGCGAGAGGACTGACCACGTCAAATGCCCAAATGGCAAAAGGCCATGGAGCAATGAGAGGGTGAAGAAAAGAGGGAGCATGGATTTTGTCACCGTGTAATTGGCATTTAGCGTAGTGACGGACAAAGTTGATGATCAGTCTGTCCCCATGTAATTCTAATTACCTATTTATTTTTATTATTTTTTTGGTAATTAACAAAATTTCTTCAATAATTTATAACATATATTTCATAAGTCTTAAGTACAAGAAATATACAAAGGTCACACAAACCAATTGTGGTAAGTATTACCTCTCTGAAGTTTTATATCTTGTCAAGATCATATTTCTCTAAGTCCACGTCGACTTCTGTTGAAAGTCACAACAACTTCCTTTAGTGCTATAACGATTTGAATTCATAACGATTTCTTAAGTGTCTGAACGACTTCTTTACTGTGACATCGTTTGATTACAAACAAATCGTTCTCACAACGATTTCTTAAGTCATCATAACGATTTCTTTAGAATTTGCAAGGACTTGCTCGCCGTAACGATTTCTTAAGTCATCATAACGATTTCTTTAGAATTCGCAACGACTTGCTCGCCGTAACGATTACTTATGTTATCATAACGATTTCTTTAGATTTCGCAACGACTTGCTCGCCGTAACGATTTCTTATGTTATCATAATGATTTCTTTAGAATTCGCAATGACTTGCTCATCGCAACGATTTCTCTAGTGCTCATAACGATTTGCTTCGCATAACGATTTCTTTAGAGCTCATAACGATTTGCTTCGTGCATCGATTTATTTAGAGCTCATAACGATTTGCTTCGCGCAACAATTTCTCTAAGAGCTCATAATGATTTGCTTCACATAACGATTTCTTTAGAGATCATAACGATTTGCTTCGCGCATCGATTTCTTTAGAGCTCATAACGATTTGCTTCACGCAACGATTTCTCTAGAGCTCATAACGATTTGCTTCGCATATCGATTTCTTTAGAGCTCATAACGATTTGCTTCATGCATCGATTTCTTTAGAGCTCATAACAATTTGCTTCGTGCAATGATTTCTGTAGAACTCATAACGATTTGCTTCGCTGAACGATTTCTTTAGAACTCATAACGATTTGCTTCGCGCAACGATTTCTTTAAAGTTCATAACGACTTGTTAAGTGACTATAACATTTTGAATACAATGATTTGCTCGTTATAATAACTTGTTGGTATTCATAACAATTTCATAAGTCATATAGACAACAACTTTATAGTTTATATCGACTTGATATTTATCTTATCTCTTAAGGCATTGAATAGTCAAAGACTTACTTATCTGTCTGACTACTGTGCATTTAATGAAGACAGAACGTATCTCTGCATGCATGCGGATGATATCTTTTCATTATCGTGCATATTCTGTCAACATCTTTTAGAACAAACTATTTGGCATTGCTATTTTGGTGAATACTCATATCAACGTTTAATGACAACGAAAGACAGCCTAGTTGTCTACTGTTCTAGCATTTAATTTGTGTAGGGTCCTAAAGACATTATGTCATACAACGTTGGACCATATAGACGCCAGAAGACCTTATCTCTTTGCATGCTCAAATAGATAAAAGATTGTTGAAGCTTCCAAATGTCAAGCAGTCTAACGTCTACCAATCTAAGAGACAATGGTTACTTCAACGGTCGGATTTCAAAAGAAGATAAATACAAGATAGAAGAGAAGAATGCATGTAATGAAGTGGAGAACAAGCATCTCACATATACAAACATTCAAATTATTCACAAGAAGTCCAGAGCGAAGAATATCGTTCCCCATCATCTTTAGCTCTTTGCTCTCTGTGCTGTAATAGAATTTCTAAGTGAGCCCGTGTAGTTCTGAGAGTGTGCCTTGTTTAGATCTCTTGCTCTCAGTGCTTGCTGCTTCAGATCTTGGCTTATAAAAGCTTGATCTACGGGCTTGAATTCTTTCTATTCTCTTTGTTGTGTTTCCCTTCATGTGTGAAGGAAGACTTGGTGGGATCCAGGGTGTTGTTTCCCTTCGGATGTGAAGGAAGACCTGGTGGGTTATCCAGGGTGGTGTTGTTCCCTTCTGGGGTGAAGGAAGACCAGCTAAGCTGGGTGTTGTAGTGTCCATAGGGGGACTGTACCCTAGTTAGTGAAAACCTGAGTTGTTGCTCAGGGATTGGATGTGGGACTCCTAAGGAAAGGAGGTCCGAACTAGGATAATTCCTTGCGTTGTGTGATTGATTCCTTGTGGGTTTGTTGTTCATACTAACCGTTACTAACCAGCATCAAAGATTATTTTTATGTTTGTTTTTACGTACATGTGTCACCTAGATAGATTTTTTAAAGACCCATTTACCCCCCTCTATGCTTGTCAACTGGGCAACAAGTGGTATCAGAGTGAGTCTCTTCGACAAAGAAGAAGATCCAACGATCTGAAGAGTAAAGATCCATGGCAGCCCAAGGTAACATTGAAGGTCAGTCTGTCAACCGACCCCCTCTTTTCGATGGTGAAGATTATGCTTACTGGAAGACCAGAATGGAGTACTTTCTCCAAGGTCATGACTATCAGATATGGTCAATAGTAGAAGAAGGCGATCTCTTGGTCACAAATGAAAAAGCTCAGTGGACAGATGATGACAGAAAAATGATCTCCTTAAACTGTAAGGCTAAGAGTATTCTGTGATGTGCACTAAGCAAAAAGGAATTCAACAGGGTTTCAACTTGCAAATCCGCAATGGAGATGTGGGAAAAGCTTAGAATTACCTATGAAGGCACAGACAAGGTGAAAGAGACAAGAATTGATATTCTTGTTACTCAATATGAAAGATTTCAGATGCAATCAGGTGAGTCCATAACTCAAATGTTCAGTCGATTCACAGATATTACAAATGGATTGGCTGGACTTGGGATAACCTATGAGATTGGAGACATGGTGAGGAAAATTCTTAGATCCCTACCATCTTCATGGACTCCCGAAGTTACAGCCATTGAAGAAGCTAATGATCTAAAGGGAATGTCCTTGGAAAAGCTCATTGGGTCCCTTATGGCCCATGAGATAAATATGGAGAGATTAGGAGAATCCTCCAGCAGAAAGAAGCAGTCAAATGCGCTCAAGGCTGATGAAGAGTTGATAGAAGAATCACTGGAAAACATTGAGAACAACAAGGACAGTGATGATGAAGAAGCTATGCTGTCCAGAAGACTACAATAAATTCTAGGCAAAAAGAAAAAGTTTCAATCTGGTAGAAGATTCTTCAATAGAAATAAAGAGTTTAAGAAGCCAGAAGGAAAAGATCTGAAGAAAGGAGAACCTACATGTTATGAGTGCAAGAAGCCTGGACATATCAAGGCAAAGTGTCCAAAGCTCAAGAAAGATGGACACAAGAAGAAAGATAACTTTAGACGATTCAAGAAATACAAGAAGAAGGCAATGACAGCCACATGGGAAAACAACAGCGACTCAGACAGTGGGTCAAGCTCAACCAGTGATGAAGAAGAAGCCAACTTGGCTTTCATGGCAAATACAGATGACAAGGTAATATCTGATTCCTCCTTTGATTATTGCAATGATTATGATTCTGATAATTTAGAGGATGCATTCAATGAAATATATGATAAATATAGAGATGTATCTAAATTATTGAAAGTTAGTAAGAAAAACATTACTTGTTTAGAAAATACAAACTCAGATCTAAAATCTGAAAATGAGCAACTAGAAAAGCAGTTAACTAAACTCAAAAGAAGAAATGAGTTATTATGTGAAGATCTAAAGGATAAGAATGAACAAATAATTGAGTTGGAAAAATAGGCAGACACAGATGAACTGAAAACAAAAATAAAATCATTAACAGATGAAAATATACAGTTATCTAGCACATTAGAAAAATTCACTAATGGTAAAAACTGCATAATATTAAAAGGTGCCAGAAGATCAGGTAAGAAGAAAAATGGATTAGGATATACACCCCCAGACAATGAAGAAACCATAGTTTATCCTAAAATATATCCAACGCCTAAATTTGTACCTGAACAAGACATTGCATATAAGGCAGATTTCAAATATATAAAAAAAATAACAAAATTGTCCTACTACAGTCATTGTAACAAGTTAGGACATATCATAACAACATGCCCAACAAGACATAAGAAATGGATAATTAAAAGTAAATTCAATGATACTAACCAATCAGGACACAAAAGAATTTGGGTACCTAAATCAGGGTAACACTCGAGCATCTAAATGGTAATTGGACAGTGGGTGCTCAAGGCACATGTCAGGGAATCGAAAGCTATTCACCCATCCACAAGCTAAAGAAGGAACAGTTACCTATGGAGGCAATGGTAAAGGAACAGTGATTGGCAGTGGTTCTGTGAGCAACAAAGGAAACATAGTCATTGAAGATGTATTGCTTGTCAAAGGACTGAAGCACAATCTCATCAGCATCAGCCAACTTTGTGACAGAGGTCATCAGATTCAGTTTCAAGAGTCAAAGTGCAGCATATTGAAGGATGGAGCAGTAATTTTCGAAGCCAATAGAGAGAAGAACCTATACGCACTCCATCTTGAAGAACTCAAGGATCAAGACGTTTGTTTGACAGCAAGCAAGGATCAATTTACTAAATTATGGCACAGAAGACTAGGACATTGCAGCATAGATGGCATTGGAAAATTGTTAAAGAAGAATCTTGTGGAAGGTCTGCCAAAGGTCAGCACAAAAATGGATGGTGTCTGCAAACCGTGTGCAAAAGGAAAGCATGTCAAGAGTTCCTTCAAATCAAAGAATGTGGTAACAACCTCAAAACCCTTAGAGCTCCTGCATATGGATCTAATTGGGACAATGAGGACTACCAGTCTTGGAGGAAAGAACTTTGGATTTGTCATAGTCGATGATTACTCAAGATTCAAATGGGTATCATTCTTAGAGCATAAAGATGACACATTTGAAAACTTTGTCAGTTTTAGCAAGAAAGTCCAGAAGGATCAGAAGTTCAGCATTATTTCTATCCGATCAGATCATGGTGGTGAATTTCAGAATGAAAAATTTGCTAAGTTCTGTGATGATCAGGGAATTGAGCATAATTTCTCAGCACCAAGGACACCACAGCAAAATGGAATTGCTGAGAGAAAGAATAGAACTCTATTAGATATGGCAAGAACAATGCTTTCGGAATATGATCTGCCAAGGTATTTTTGGGCTGAAGCAATCAACACAGCAAGCTACATTATCAATAGAGTAATGATCAGGCCAATCCTAAAGAAGACTGCATAAGAACTGTTCAAAGGAAAGAAACCAAAGATCAGTCACTTCAGGACGTTTGGATGTCCTTGCTTCATCCACAACAATGGAAAAATGGATATTGGTAAGTTGGATGCCAAATCAGATGAAGGCATCTTCATGGGGTACACCTCTAAACCCAAAGGCTATAGAGTATTTAATAAACAAAATTTATTAATTGAACAGTCTGTACATATTATTTTTGATGAAACTAACCCTTCCTTGAGAAAGGAAGAAGATAGTGACAATGATGATACAGATGAACTGTCCAAGAAACTAAAGAATACATCAATTGAGAATAAGGATGATCCACCTCTGGAAGACATGCAACAAAAGGAAATTACACATGAAAATCTTCCAAAGGAATGGAGATACAAGAAAGATCATCCACTTGAGAATATCATTGGTGATTCATCTGTAGGGGTAAGAACAAGAGGTAACATGATACCTTGTGATTATTTAGCATTTGTTTCTCAAATAGAACCAAGGACAGTCAATGAAGCTCTTGGTGATGAATCTTGGATCTTGGCTATGCAAGATGAACTAAATCAGTTCAAGAGAAACCAAGTATGGTCACTTGTTCCTAGACCATCAGACCATCCAGTTATTGGCACCAAATGGGTGTTCAGAAACAAATTGGATGAGACTGGTGTAATCTTAAGAAATAAGGCCAGATTGGTCGCTCAAGGCTATTCCCAAGAAGAAGGCATAGATTTCGATGAAACCTATGCACCTGTAGATAGACTTGAGGCTATTAGAATATTACCTGCATATGCATCAACATTAGACTTAAAACTATTTCAAATGGATGTCAAATCTGCATTCTTAAATGGTTTTATAAAAGAGGAAGTTTATGTGGAACAACCCCTAGGTTTTGATGACACAGAATTTCCTAATCATGTTTTAAAACTTCATAAAGCTTTATATGGACAAAAGTAAGCACGTAGGGCCTGGTATGAAAGGCTTAGTTCTTTTCTTCTAAACCATGGTTTCAGTAGAGGTCAAGTAGATAACACTCTATTTGTAAAATCAAAAGTTAAAAGCATACTACTTGTACAGATTTATGTAGATGAAATTATCTTTGGATCTACTGATGAATCCCTTTGCAAGTATTTTGAAAAGTTGATGCAGGGAGAATTTAAGATGAGCATGATGGGAGAGCTCAATTAATTCCTTGGACTACAAATCAAGCAAGGAAAAGAAGGAACTCACATCTGCCAAGCAATGTACACAAAAGAACTCTTGAAGAAATTTGGATTCGATAATACCAAGCCACTGTCAACACCCATGAGTACATCAACAAGGATGGACAGTGACAAAGATGGTAAGAAAGTAGATCAAAAGATCTACAGAGGTATGATAGGTTCATTGCTTTATTTAACAGCTAGTAGACCAGATATTCTATTTAGTGTATGCATGTGTGCTAGGTATCAAGCAGATCCTAGATAATCACATTTAATCTCCGTGAAAAGAATATTTAGATATTTAGCTAGAACTCATGATTTAGGTCTGTGGTATCCAAAATCTTGTGAAATTAATTTAGTAGGATACTCTGATGCTGACTATGCTAGATGTAAAGTAGATAGAAAAAGCACCAGTGGTGGTTGTCAATTTCTTGCAGGATGTTTGATATCATGGTCCTCAAAAAAATAAAATTTAGTGGCAATGTCTACAGCTGAAGCTGAGTACGTGGCTGCTAGAAGTTGCTGTACACAACTCCTATGGATAAAGCAACAACTTTAAGATTTTGGATTAAACATCAAATAGATTCCACTGTTGTGTGACAACACCAGTGCTATCAATCTCACCAAAAATCCAATCCAACATTCAAGGACCAAGCATATTGAGGTTAGACATCATTTCATTATTGATCATGTTGCAAATGGTAATATTGAAATATCCTTTATTGATACAAACGGTCAGTTAGCAGACATTTTCACAAAAGCCTTACCTGAAGAGAGATTCACATCTCTTAGAAGGGAATTGGGCATGTGTAATTTGTGAAAAGATTTCTGTTTAGAACTGGCATATAAATTTTCAGAATTAAGTAATTTTTTTTTAGATTTAAGCAAAAGAAATTCAAATTATCTTTCCTGGCCACTCTTTTATTAAAGTCTGTTTGAATAGTCAAACTCTTTTGTCTCTTTCTACCACCTTTTGGCGCCTCACTTTCCACACAGCATTTATTTAATTACAAAAATCGATGTGGGAACGTTTCATCTCCCATCTTCTACCTTTTTTTTTTCTCTTTCGTCTGGTTGCCTAAGCCGATGCCCTAACGATTTGAACATCGACTCTCTGCAAGTTTGAAGCTCTTCTCTCCTTCCCGCAACAAATTTTTTGAGGGCTTTCACTCTTTCTTCCTTCTCAACCCTCCAGAAACCCTGTTCACCAGATTCCATGGCGCATCCATCATCACCGGAAGTCTTGGAGGCTACGGCGCTGAGTTCCTTACTCTTGAGCAGCAGGAGAGGTTCACATTTGTGAAGACCAAGGTTTGTGGGAACAAGGCAGTGGATGTAGTTGATCTCGAGAAGAATGGCATGCACAGTATAGTGGCAGCAATGAGCAGGATGCAATGGATGGGAATCACCACCTTCTCAGAGGTAAGCTATCCAGACCTCGTGAAGGCCTTTTATGTATGTTTAAGAACAGAGGAAGATGGGTCCCTAGTTTCATCTGTCAAGGGAACCCAGATTAAAATAGATCATGAGTTATTGCAGTTGTTGTTTGGAGTAAAGACATCCTGGCACAGTGGGGTTCACACTGTGGACGCCCAAGCTAAAGGTCTTGGCATTATAGGACCAGGATTCAGACTGAGAGATGGGAAAATAGATATCAATCAATTCAATGCATTCAACCGTCTTCTACACTTTATGGTTTGTCAAATTCTAGTTCCTAAAAGTGCAACTTTTTCAACATGTACCAAGGCAGATTCGGATATGATGTTCTGGGCCCTACAGAACAAGGAGATCAACATGGCCGAAGTAATGATAGAGAGGATGAGGTTCGCCCGTGATCAGATTTGGGATACAAAGAGCAAGCTTAATGTCTCTTTGCCCTATGCCCATTTGCTTACCAAGATCTATCTGGGGCAGTAGTTGAGAAGATGGGCCAAGCAATTAGGTCCAGAAATCTAAGGAAGAGTGGGTTCTCAGTTGTTGGTGGAGTTTGGTCTAAGACCTTTGTGGCAGAGGGAGAGGCCATTATAGGGGATATCCCAGATATTCAGGAAGAAGTACCAGAAGCCTTTGCAGAACCAGCTGTAGTAGCTTCAGTAGCAGAAGTTGAGCCAACAGTACCAGAAGTTGTTGTACCAGCAGGAACTGAGTCGGCAGGACAATCTGAACTGGCAGCTCAAGAAGCAGAAACAATTGAGCTAGCAGAGTCACCTGTAGTGGCAGTTGAATCTCAACCTCCAAAAGCATCAGTAGAAGAAGCAGTGGTAGGTGCAGCAGATCCTTTGCCCACCTCCATTGTTGCCTCTATCCTTAGAGAGGTGTTGGACTCTATTCATTCCACCCTAGTCACTCCAGAGGCTGGTGGAAATTTATAGGAAGAGGTTGTGGCATCAGGCCACATTGAGGAATCAGTTGCAGCAGAAGCTACTCAGGAGGAGCAAACAATTGCTCCTGAAGACATGGTTATGGAAGATGCTCCCATTCAGGGGGAGCAAGAGTCAATCGAAGAAGATGCTCCTACTGAGGGGGAGCAATTAAAGGGTGGACCAGTAGAAGCAGCACAATGTAATGAGCTTATGGGCAGTGTGACTGATGATGAAGTTTTGCCAGATGTTCAGGATGATGGTACTCAGGGGGAGGGTCATGTCAACTCTCCAGATTGTGATGCTAGAGATGGGGAGACTACTAGCTTCTCAAATTCTGATGATGAAAGTTAGCAGCCTCAGAGAACAGAGGCTAGGAAGAATGGAAAGGAAGTGGCATCCGGAGTTCCTCTCCTAGCAGATACTCCTTTCGAGAGGCAGGTGAGATAGAAAATTGTCATTAATTTGAAACCTGTCGTTGAAGGATTAGATGCTCAAGGTGAGATCTTGTGCTCTCTTCAATGTGATGTGAACTCCATTTTTACGAGCCAAGCATCCACCAATAAGGAAATCTCTGAAATAAGAAATGCCATGAAATGGTTCAACAAAGAGATGGGCAGTATGAAGTCTATGCTAGCTGAGATTCTGAAGGCAGTTAGAGCTCAAGCTCCTCCTCCTCCTGCACCTCCTGCAGATCAGAACCTGGATGCTGGTACATCCAGGCAATCAGGACCATCTATTCCAGAGTCAGGGCCATCAGGGCCAGCACCAACTGAGCAGGCAGAAGGGTCATCTGGGCAAGCTGAGCAGGCAGAAGGGCCACCAGGGCAAGCTGAGAAAGAGTCAGGGCCATCAGGGCCATTGGAGTCTGAACTTGTGCAGCCAGTGGTAGAAGAAGAAGTCTTGGCACCTAAGCCCCCAGCTCCTTCTTATTTTTCTCTCACACCTATTCCTCCATCTCCACCCTCATCTTCTACAGCACCTCCTGCTCCCCAGACCTTCAAAAAGCCTCAACCCAGACCCATTTCCTCTCCAACACCATTTCCTTCTCAATCTACCTTTTCTCCTTCCTCTTCCACTAATATTCCTCCACCTCCATCTATCTTTGAGATTCCTCCAACCTCATCATCAGTTGGAGCCTCCTCCTCTGGTCCCTCTTCATCAGCTGGACCATCTCCTCACACCTCTTCTCCTCCACCATCCCTTCTTCATCCTCATCCTCCTCCCTCCTTCATCACCATCATTCCTGAAGGAACTCAAATTGATGGTCCCTATCTGAGCCCCATCAAAGACGAATTTGAGGACACCATTCTTGGCTCTGTTCTCAAAGTTGGCAAGCATATTCATATCTCTGATCCCTCCTGTCCTCCTTCTAAGAAAGGAAAAACCTCTTCATCTTTTAATCTGTTGTATCCTCCCTTGTGGTTTTCTCTCACAGAGGTCACTAAAAACAGGCCTCTCTACACGGAATACCTCACCAAGGTTGCCTTTGCCACCCTCTTCAATCTACCTTTCCTAAACCTTTCTGACCATCTTCAAACCAACCTACCTTACACCTCTCTTACCAAGGTTGTCAAGGCCAAGATTTTCTCTTCTGCTCAATCCCTATCTGAAGAAGAATGGGCACGCTCAAATAAGGTCCTCTACAACAAGTTTCTCTCTGCCAGATCTGAAGTGTTTCCTCCCAGGGATCACTCTCTCACCCTATCTGAATGGTTTCTTCTCCACCATAACAATTCCTGGGCTCCCTTCATCCATAAAGAGATCAAGATGATCAGGCAATTCGAGATGTTTAATGATTATAGGTATCTTCATCGTTTACCTGAAGTCCAGCTCAGTCAGTTCAGGCAAGCCATTTGAAATCTTGGACCTGAGCTTGGCACTGCAGCAATTCAAGTAGACTTTGCTACTCTTCAGCTGCCAGAGGCTACATATCTTCCTCCCCTTCACTCCTTGCTCATGGATACACCAGTGGGCTCAGTTACTTTTGATCGTTTTGCGCGAGTGATGGGCAGAATTAAAGTTCAGAAGGGCAGTGTGGTAGCTTTCCCCAGATTTCTCTTTAGGGAGTACCACCTAGGCCACATCCGTGCTGATATTCTAGCCCCTGCCTTGTCAGAATGTGAAAGACTGACAACTGCAGGGTGGGCCAAGTTCTATCCCTTATCTGCTTAGCAATTGTCGGATACAAATGTAACCTTAGCCAGGGACGGCCGCCCTCCAATCTCAGCTGCAACCTTTCTGGATATGAATTCCCTCCACCTTGTAAATGATCCTCTTCAAATTTGGGTGGAAAGGTACAAAGTCTATGTCGCCATGCGCCAGGAATTAAAGCACAGGCAGATCTTCTATCCTGTTTCCTTTAATCAGTTTCCTACTTGTGCTAGTTTTGGAAAAGTCACCTACTACAGGGCATCCTTGGACAGAGATCCATACAGTGATTTCCTTGAAGCTCAGTTGGTCCTTCACCTAAAAAGAATGGCTCCCTCTATGGGACCAAATTATTTTGTTGGTCTTGTACCCTTCAAGACTTACTTTGAAAGGCAGGAAGAGCAGGCCTGAGAGACTATTTCTCATTTTGCCTCTCTTTTATCTCCTGCTTATTACTTACCTGTACCTCCTAAGAATGAATAAACTACATTTGCTTGTCTCTGCTTATCTTTTCTCTTCATTCTTTGTCTCAGATTATCTTTTTGCTTAATGACAAAAAGGGGGAGAAAAATACTTAGCATGTCTGAAATACTTTTTGTAGATATTCAGATTCTTTAGCCATGCTTATTGTTAAATTTTGTCATCGCCAAAAAGAGGGAGATTGATGATCAGTCTGTCCCCATGTAATTCTAAATACCTATTTATTTTTATTATTTTTTTGGTAATTAACAAAATTTCTTCAATAATTTCTAACATATATTTCATAAGTCTTAAGTACAAGAAATATATCAAGATCACACAAACCAATGTTGGTATGTATTACCTCTCTGAAGTTTTTATCTTGTCGAGATCATATTTCTCTAAGTCCACATCGACTTTTGATGAAAGTCACAATGACTTCCTTTAGTGCTATAACGATTTGAATTCATAACGATTTCTTAAGTGTCTGAACGACTTCTTTACAGTGACATCGTTTGATTACAAACAAATCGTTCTCACAACGATTTCTTAAGTCATCATAACGATTTCTTTAGAATTCGCAACGACTTGCTCGCCGTAACGATTCCTTAAGTCATCATAACGATTTCTTTAGAATTCGCAACGACTTGCTCACCTTAACGATTTATTAAGTCATCATAACGATTTCTTTAGAATTCACAACGACTTGCTCTCCGTAACGATTTCTTATGTTATCATAACGATTTCTTTAGAATTCGCAACGACTTGCTCATTGCAACGATTTCTCTAGAGCTCATAACGATTTGGTTCGCGCATCGATTTCTTTAGAGCTCATAACGATTTGCTTTGCTCAACGATTTCTCTATGAGCTCATAACGATTTGCTTCGCATAACGATTTCTTTAGAGCTCATAACGATTTGCTTCACGCATCGATTTCTTTAGAGCTCATAACGATTTGCTTCACGCAACGATTTCTCTAGAGCTCATAACGATTTGCTTTGCATATCGATTTCTTTAGAGCTCATAACGATTTGCTTCGCACATCGATTTCTTTAGATCTCATAATGATTTGCTTTGCGCAACGATTTCTTTAGAACTCATAACGATTTGCTTCGCGCAATGATTTCTTTAGAACTCATAATGATTTGCTTCGCGCAAAGATTTCTTTAAAGTTCATAACGACTTGTTAAGTGACTATAACATTTTGAATACAACGATTTGCTCTTTATAATACCTTGTTGGTATTCATAACGATTTCATAAGTCATATAGACAACAACTTTATAGTTTATTTCGACTTGATATTTATCTTATCTCTTAAGGCGTTGAATAGTCAAAGACTTACTTATCTGTCTGACTGTTGTGCATTTAATGAAGACAGAACGTATCTCTGCATGCATGCAGACGATATCTTTTCATTATCGTGCATATTCTGTCAACATCTTTTAGAACAAACTATTTGGCATTGCTATTTTGGTGAATACTCCTATCAACGTTTACTGACAAGGAATGACAGCCTAGCTGTCTACTGTTCTAGCATTTAATTTGTGTAGGTTCCTAAAGACATTCTGTCATACAACGTTGGACCATATAGATGCCAGAAGACCTTATCTCTTTGCGTGCTCAAATGGATAAAAGATTGTTGAAGCTTCCAAATGTCAAGCAGTCTAACGTCTACCAATCTAAGAGACAACGGTTACTTCAATGGCCGGATTTCAAAAGAAGATAAATACAATACAGAAGAGAAGAATGCATATAATGAAGTGAAGAACAAGCATCTCACATATACAAACATTCAAATTCTTCTGCAAGAAGTCCAGAGCCAAGAATCTCGTTCCCCATCATCTTTAGCTCATTGCTCTCTATGCTGTAATAGAATTTCTAAGAGAGCCCGTGTAGTTCTGAGAGTGTGCCTTGTTTAGATCTCTTGCTCTCAGTGCTTGCTGCTTCAGATCTTGGCTTATAAAAGCTTGATCTAGGGGCTTGAATTCTTTCTATTCTCTTTGTTGTGTTTCCCTTCGTGTGTGAAGGAAGACTTGGTGGGATCCAGGGTGTTGTTTCCCTTCAGATGTAAAGGAAGACCTGGTGGGTTATCCAGGGTGTTGTTGTTCCCTTCTGGGGTGAAGGAAGACCAGCTGAGCTGGGTGTTGTAGTGTCCATAGGGGGACTGTACCCTAGTTAGTGAAAACCTAAGTTGTTGCTCAGGGATTGGACGTAGGACTCCTAAGGAAAGGAGGTCCGAACAAGGATAATTCCTTGCGTTGTGTGATTGATTCCTGGTGGGTTTGTTGTTCATACTAACCGTTACTAACGAACATCGAAGATTGTTTTTGTGTATGTTTTTACGTATAGGTGTCGCCTAGATAGATTTTTTAAAAACCCATTCACCCCCCCTCTAGGCTTGTCAACTGGGCAACAAAAGTGACGACAATCTTCTTCCATGGTGGACCAGTAATAGTGTCTTAGAAACTTTTGAGCAATTGCTCTACCATTGACATGGCCACCACATTCACTAGAGTGAGCTGCTTCAACAACACTTTAAGATTCGATTTCATCAAGGCAACGAAGATAGACTCCACTGAGAGATTTATTGTAGAGGACGCCACCTATGATCTTATAATGCTCTGAGATGCGGCGAATGGCCCATCTGTCAGCAGAGGTGGCATAATCAGGGAAGGATCCATTGAGAAAGTTTTCGATGTTAAAATACCACGGATGACCATCTTCGAGGTCGATTTCAGGCTCTTTTGAGAGGGCATAGACCTGAAGGGAGGGAGACTCGAGTTGAGAAAACCAAGGATCAACATGAGAAGGGACTTTTAACCTTTGAACCGAGACGGTTTCGGAAGACCTTCCTAACGGAATAGGGATGGAAGAAGCTAGGAAGGAAAAAGAATCTGCTAGAATGTTTTGAGCCCTAGGAGTGTGGACTACGGTGAGCTTCCTAAACTGCCGGACTACCTTTCCTACCAATTCTTGGTATGCTTTAAACTTGGAATCCCGGGTCTGGTACTTGCTAAGAGATTGTTGGAGTATCAATTGCGAATCTCCGATAATCCTTAACTCCTTGACTCTGAGCAAAAGTGCCATTTTCAGCCTAACTAGGAGTGCCTCATACTTGGACACATTGTTCGTGGCACAAAAGGTTAATTGATAGGCGTGCAAAATGACTACCCCTTCCGGTGAGAGGAGGACTGCCCCTATTCCACAGCCTTTACAATTGAGAGCCCCATCGAAGTAAGGTATCCATTAAGGTTCACCATCTATAATGGCTCCTAACTCTTCATCCGGAAAACTTTCATCAACAGGAGAGTGTGAAGGTAAGGGGTGGTGGGCCAAATGGTCAGCAATAGCATGCCCCTTGATTGACTTTTGGTTGACATAGGTGATATCAAATTGATTGAGGAAGCTTTGCCACCTCATCAATCGCTCAGTCAGGACGGGCTTCTCAAGCAAGTATCGAATTTGGTCCATACGCGCCAGAAGTTTTACCTCATGAGTTAGGAAATAGTGTTTCAACTTCTGGGCAACCCAGACGACGACCGCACATGTTCTTTCCATGGCAGTGTACTTTTTCTCGACTTCATTGAACAACTTGGACAGATAGTACACCACCCTCTCCTTCTTCTCGTCGTCATATTGGGCCAAGACTGCTCTAGTTGAATCTTCAGTGGTTGACACATAGAGCAATAAAGGCCGACCTGGGACCGGAGGAGCGAGAATAGGGGGATTGAACAAATAACTCTTTAACTATTCAAAGGCCTTTTGACATTTATCGTTCCAATCAAATTTAGCTTCTCCTCTAAGCATCTCATAGAAGGGCTTGCAGCGAATTGAATGCTGAGAGATGAACCTCCTAATGAACTGCAGTCTGCCAATTAGCCCTCAAACTTCTTTGATATTCCTAGGAGGAGGCATGTCAATTATTGCTTTGGCCTTATTGGGATCAATCTCAATTCCCCGCTTGCTAACTATGAACCCAAGTAACTTTCCTGAAGAGACCCCGAAGACACACTTCTTGGGATTCATTTTGAGCTTATGTTCTCTAGACCGTTGGAGAAGTGCCCGGAGGACCTCAGCATGGTCATGTCGAGTCTTTGATTTAACCAAGACATCATCTACATAGACTTCCATCTGTACATGCATCATGTCGTGAAAAATCGTCATCAATGCCCTTTGATAAGTTGCTCCCGCATTCTTCAATCCGAAGGGCATCACAACATAACAATAGGTCCCCTAAGGCATTGTGAAAGAAGTTTTCTCTTGGTCTTCCTCCGCCAGCCGGATTTGGTTATACCCAGAGAAACCATCCATGAACGACAACATCTCAAAGCCAGCAGTATTGTCCACTAGGACATCTTTGTGTGGAAGAGGGAAATCGTCCTTTGGGTAAGCATGATTAAGGTCACAGAAATCTATGCAGATCCTAACCTTACTGTCCTTCTTTATCATAGGGACGATATTAGCCACCCATTGTGGATAAAGCACAACCCTGATGAATTTAGCTTTATGTAATTTGTCAATCTCATCTTTGATCTTGAGTGCAAGCTTGGGATGTAACCTCCTTAGCTTTTGTTTGACGACCTTTGCATCAGCTTTTAGGACCAATCGGTGTTCGACCAAAGAGGTGTCAAGTCCCGGCATGTCCTCGTAGGACCAAGCAAAATTGTCGGAGAATTCATTAAGGATAGCGACAAGGGCTCCTTCTTCTTCTACACTCAAGTTGGAACTAACCAAGACTACCTTCGGGGACTCTTTAGTGCCAAGATTGACCTCTTTGGTGGGCTCGTCCGCAGCCATGGTTGACTCGTCGAACCTCTTGGTGCCATCCACATAGGAGCTCACTGGGTCCTCTTCTTCTGACCCAAGATCTCCCGACTCACCCTTCTCATCGAAATCTAGCAGATAGACTCCTAAACCATCATCTACAAAGTCACCTTCTTCAAAATCAGACTCTACAAGGGCAGGCTCCTCAAGAAATTCTGGGACTTGACTTAGCTTAACACATTTCTCAACCAAGGCCATGACATAACGGATAGGAACTTGCCTACCCTTCTCCTTACGAACACATGGCTGAGGGGAACTAGACTCTTCTAAACTTAGACCTGACTCTAGACTAGACTCTAAACCCGACTCTAAACTAGAATCTATACCACTATGTACAGGACTACTATGTACAAAACTATGTACAGGGGAAGTGCCCTCAGAGGGGCGGGAGTGGGAATTTAGGCTGGAAAGCATCGGCCCCTGGCCGAGCGGAAGAGACTCCAAAGAGGAAAGGTGCTCGATGGAGACCTTGCATTCCCACCTTTCAAAATCGGTGTTTTTTTTTGGGAGTCAAGGCTCAAAACCATGAGTTGTTGACTCAATGATGCACTGATTAGCCAGGTGAGGGATGGAGGAAGGATAGGGGGAGAAAGAAGAGAGGAAGAAGTGGATGGAGGAGGATAGTGAGGTGCCGGGCACATCTCAGTGGTGCGAGATTGTGAAGGAGATGGAGGGGATGAAGGTGATGAGGAGGGGAGATCCAAACCGAAGAGTGAGAGAAGGCCGAAGTCATCGCAGACTTTCTCAACCTCGGCAATTTCCTCTCCTTCTCCTTCGCTTCTAGAGTCAGACAATTCTTCTATCACGGGTTCCCGCTTTCCCGGCTGGAGGGGTCCCTGAATGAAGTGCTCCTTCAGGGTCCAAGTGAGAGGTTGATAGGGAATGAATGTATCTAGATGAATGGGGTCCAGATGGAATCCTAGACCAGCCCTATCTAGCAACCTTCTCGTCTGGACACTACAGATAGGACCCTGTTCATTCCTACCAAATCCTCGGCCATGGATATAGCCGATCTTGGCCATCACTTCCCAACACTTCCCTTGAGGACATGGGATATGCTCAAACTCTTCATTTGATTGGGGAGGTTGGTTTAGATCAAAGGGTAAGTGGAAATCGAAGATGGACATCACAGGTTGCTTCCCCTTGTCCGGAATGAATAGATGCGGCATTTGCTCTAAAGTGATAGAATTGAGGGTTTCCAAAGTAGGAATGCTCTTGATTTTGATAACCCGCCCATTAAATGGAAATTTTAAACATTGGTGGACGGTGGAAGGGACCCTTAAAGTTTGATACAGCCAAGGACGACCGAGGATGGCTTTGTAGGCCGGATCAACGTCCAAGACTAGGAACTCGGAGGACATAGTGGTGGGTCCAATCTCGAGCTGAAGAGCAATTTTACCTTTGGCAACCCTTTTGGAATTGTCGTAGGCGGCAATAGTGGAGCAGATTTTCTCCAGATTGTCCTCCCCCAAACCCAATTGCTTGAGGGTCTTCATCGGACACACGTTGATGGATGCCCCGGTGTCAATGAGGGTGGAGTCCACCGAAACCCTGTTGAGGTTCATGGTAAGATAGAGAGGAAGAGATCAGCACTCAAGGGGGGAAAGATCTTTGTCCGAGAAGGAGATTGATGGTCCTTGGGTGAGGGAGAGGATAGCATTAGTGACCCCACTAGGAGGAAGGTCATCATTGACCATGATCTTTTGGAGGAATTGGAGGAGGGTGGACTGATGTGACGGCGATCTCCGAATCAATTCCAAAATAGACACCCTTATGGGAGTCTTATCCAAGTGTTGTAGAATGTCATATTCGGTGCCGGTAGGTGGTGGAGGTCCACTATCCTCCTCATCTTGAGATGGCCGCAGAGGGGGAGGAATAATCTGATTCCGATGTGTGACATGAACATCCTCCAGAGGCTTAGGGAGGATAAGCTGGAGAGGTCTGGTTCCGTGGGTGGACGGCTCATAGGCAGTGGAAACATGAATGGAGGGGTAGGCATCCTGACGTGCGGGTCGGATAAGAACTAAAGGCCGCTATTCTAAAATGGCATCTACGGTCGTGGAGGGTTCTTCAGACTCTACGTGGGGACACAGGTACCATTCGTCAAAACCTTCTACCCCCCACTTTTGTTCTCTCCTCACGACCCATGGTTCAGAATGTGTCATGGTGTGGACATTTTCTTGGGACTTAAAGGAGGAGGGATTGTTGCTTTGATGGTTGGGGAGAGGGTTTTGAGCAATGCCAAGGTCCCTTTTGGTGTACCTAGACTTGGCTATGGCCACCTTGACGTCCTCTCAGTTTATCCTACCTTGATCGTTCATGTCGTATACCCAGTCACGGAAAGTGAAGCAGTTGTTGAGGTCGTAACCATGGGCCCTATGATAAGGACAATATTTTGATGTATCTGACCTTGGATTGACGCTTTCCCTTTGTGGGGGGAGTCGGATAGCATCACAAGACATGACGACGAAGAATACGTCCTCAAGGGTCTCAGGGAGAGGAGGGTAGTGAGACATTTTGGGACCGGGCCGGGTGTAGCCAGAAGGGGGAGGAACATCAGAATAAGGCTTAGAGGGGTGTGATGGGAATTGGTGAGGATTAGAAGGAGGGTTGGAGGGTTTGTTAGGAGGCCTCAGCGGCTGACTGCAAGCACTAACGGACTCATTGACGGTCACCCCCTCGGTGGTAGGTATCGCGGGAGCCTTACGTCCCTTGGGCTTCCCTTCAAAGAATGGTGGGAGAGAGGAGTCCTTGATTTGATTATGAACCAGCCTAGCTCGAATATAAAGATGTGCAGAAGAGGGGAACTCACTTAGCATCAAAATGGATTTGAGCTTAGAAGTGGTGTTGTTGACAATCATAATGATGGCTTGAGACTCCGGGATGGTGACATCGGCTCTCGAAGCCATGGATCTCCAACGGTTGGCAAAAGCGACAAAGTCTTCATTCGACCTCATCTTCTCCGCCACCAAGTCGGAGAGTGTAGGGACTTGGGTGGCCATGTAGGAGAAATGGGAGATGAAGCATTCATAGACTATGTCGAAATTAATAAGATTCGATGCGGGTAAGGAGGTGAACCACCTCAAAGCTTCCCCCTCTAACGATTATTGGAAGAGGTGAACTAAGAGGACCCGATCGTACAGCCACTGGTGGGAATCCATGGTAAAGCCAGCAAGGTGGAATTGAGGGTCGGAGGTCCCATCATACTTGCAGTATTTCGTGGTCTTGAAACTCGGGGGAAAGTAGGCGTTGGGAAGCTTGCAGTAGTTCTTAAGGGAATGCTGCTTGGAAAGTGACAATGATTTGGCCAAGAGGTTCCTAACAAAGCCCTCCACCTCCGATCGGGAGATGGATTCAGATTGAGTGGGAGGTGTAGTTTGGATGTAGATAGGATTGACGCGAGGTGGAGGAGTTGGAATTGATGCAGGAGTGGGAGGAGGAAAAGGAGTGTAGGTGGGAACCCGGGATGGAGTGATTGGCCTAGGAGTGGGCCTAGATGAGGAAGCATGGAATGGAGAAGGGGATGGAGGGGAAGGAGAGATCGTTGCCCAGATGGTATGCTTAGAAAGCATAGAAATGATGTCCTCGGGACAATAGCGAGAGAGGAGTTTAGAGAATTCAGGGTCTTCTTCAACATCTTGGGCATAAGTTGGGTTGACCCTCAAACTCACACTCTCCTCATTGTCGGCCTGAGAAGAGGATTGAATGGACTCTTTAGGTTGCATATCAGTGTTGACCATTCCGACAAATTCATCATTGATGTTATCGTCATATTCGAAAGCCAGATTCTTAGACATGTTGCAAGAGTTCAACCAAGAGTCCATTTAACAACACAACCTACTGATTTTAAGATGATTTTGTTGATTAATTATACTGTTATCAGGAGAAGAGTGGATTTCTACCAGACAATGTTATCAAACAACGTCCCAAAATTTTTAGAAGATTTGAAGTTGTGTGTTAAATAACTTTGTAAAAGGCCAATTTTTCTCACTCCTTACTCAAAGCCAGGTGAATGGGCGGACTAAATGGGAAGGGTAAAGGTTCTCCTGCCCCATACCGTGAGGGAATCCATGGAATTTAGGGACTTATAGAGTTGCCCTTGGAATCAACCTGATTTACCCGAGAGGGAATCCCCGAGTAAAAGGTTGTAAACCAAGGAGGGGCTATCCTAGAACATGTGGGGAGGCTAGAACAGATGAGAAAAGGACCCACCTCATGACACAAAACTATTAGAAGGCAAACATGAAGCATACAGAAAGAAAAATAGATCAAAATAGCCAAAAACAAGCTTTTGGAAAGGTAAACAGCAAGGCCAGCGACATCAAGTTCCTCAAAAGCATGTAAACGGCATGATCGACAGACGTTGAAGAGAAGTAGATGACAACAGAGATTGACGTTAAGAAGAACTAAACGACAGGAAAGATGGACGCTTACCATGGTAGACGGCAGTATCGATTGTCGTTTACTTGGGTGAAGACAAAAACCGTGGCAGCAGTGCTTGTCCCACCGCGATCGCCAGAAAAGAGCTGTGGACGATCTGTTTACCGGGCTCCCGACAGACAATGGGATCCTCTGGACATTCACGAATGTTGTCACTCCCTCGTTGGCGATGAAGGGTTATTGGTTGACCTTGTTGACTCCCCGGTTAACTATGTTGACTGAGGAGAAAACCAAGAGAAACCGTAAAGGAAAGGGAGAGGTGCGATCGCCAGGGCCTTACTTGTGCCCAAGGAGGTGTTGTGATCACGTCGGTGTAGTAGCCTCGCGTAGCGGTAGATCGTGGGACTCCAACTTCTCCTTCTTCGGCCGGCCAAAGAAAGAGAGCTCCGCGGTCTCGTTCAAGTGTTCCTGCCACAAAAGAAAGTCTCTATTAGACTCTATGAAGTGCAGTGAATGTTCAAAACTAAAAGAGAAAGGCCCAAAAGGAGAGTCTCGTACCGGTTGCGGAGATGAGAAGAGGGGTGGCCAAGTGCTATGACCACCCTTCTTCCCTCTGTTTTTGTTTGGTAAACCCCTTACTAGGTGTGTAGGAAGGTGACCTACGTGCCTAGGCCGTGTATGTGGGTGTGTGTAACATGCAATAGCTAAGAGAGAGAGAAGGGGAAGAGAAAGGGAGGAGGGAGATGATCTTCGTGTTGCAGCTTGTTTGGCTCCTTTGTGAGCTCCTCCAGCTCGTGGTGAAGCCTCCTGGGTGCTCCACAGGTTGAGGGGAAGAGAGGAAACATGTGTGGAAGCTTGAGTCAATTTTCTCTCTCCTCTCTCAAAGCATCAAGGCTTGGGCGTCCAGCCTCTCCTCTCTTCCTTACAAGGCCAAGGGGGGAGTTATATAGACAGTGGGGGTCGGATCTAGGGTGTGTAGGATGCTAAGTGTGAAGAAACACACTTGCACACTTGGCAATCCATGAGTTTAAGCTCCAACCAATGGGAGGGGGCCACATAGGATTTTTACTGGGTCAATAGTGTGCCAAGGTGGCCCATATACCCGTTGGGAACGACTATATGCATTGCATGGCCGAGAGAATCGCGCTAGTGGGCTAAAATCTCGGGCCGTTGTGCAGACCAAGTAAACCCAGGTTGACGTCCAACGATCCTGCCGCCAACCCCATGCAGGCATCAACATAAGTGGACGCCAACTATAATCGGTGTCCCGAGACCTTGCCGCCAACCAGGAGTCAGCGGCAGTCGATGCTGCCGTCTACATGGGATCTGAGGCAAGTCAACAAACGGTCAAATGAGCCATATTGGGCCACTAAACCACGCGGAGATCGGACAAATCTCGCATTTACAAAGGCATGAAAAGAGATGTGGCTAGATGTTTGACATGGCAGCAGGTGAAGGCAGAACGACAGAGGCCATCAGGTTTGATGTAAGGGATTGATATTCCGATATGAAAATGGCAAGAAGTTACTATGGATTTTGTCTCAAGTATGCCCAGGTCTTTTAGGGGTAATGACTCCATTTGGGTAATTGTTGATAGATTCTCCAGGACCACACATTTCTTACCTATGAAGAAGTAGCAGTTGGTTGAGAGTTAGGCCAAGCTCTGTGTGGATAATATTGTTAGATTGCATAGGGTTGCAAAATCCATTATTTCGGATAGAGACCAAAGATTTACTACAAGGTTGTGGCGAGGTTTGCAGGTTGCTCTTGGTTCTCAAGTGAAGTTTAGCTCAGCATTTCACCCACACACGGATGGACAGTCTGAATTGATAATCCAGACTCTTGAAGACATGTTGAGAGAAAGTGCTCTAGAATGGAAGGGTGATTGGGAGAAGCATTTACCTCTTGTAAGAAGCATTTACCTCTTGTAGAGTTTGCCTATAATAATAGTTTCCATGCAATCATAGGTATGGCTCCATTTAAGGCTTTGTATGGTAGGCCTTGTAGATCTCTTATGTGTTGGGATGAGGCTAGTGATAAACACTTGGTTGGACCTGAAATTGTGCAGGAAACTTCTAGTAAAATTCAACTAATTCAGCAAAGGTTAAAGGCAGCACAAGACCGACAGAAAAGCTATGCGGATAACAGAAGGAAGGATTTGGAGTTTGAGCTGGGAGAGCATGTTTTCCTTAATGTCTCTCCAACTAAAGGGATGATTAAATTTGGTCGGTGTGGAAAGTTGAATCCAAGGTTTATTGGACCATTTGAGATCTTGAAGAAGCTTGTAAATGTATCTTATCAATGGGCATTACCACCATTCATGGCGAACATCCATTTGGTGTTTCACATTTCTATGCTAAGAAGGTATATACAGGATCCATCTGATGTTCTTACTTATGAGGCGGCGGATTTGCAACAAGACTTATCCTTTGAGGAACAACCTATAAAGATTTTTGACCATAAAGTGCAGCATTTGAGGTCCAAGAGAATTCCCTTAGTGAAGGTCTTGTGGAAGAATTTTGCACAAGAAGAAGCAACATGGGAGTTAGAACAAGGAATGAAGATGAAGTACCCACATCTTTTTGGTGAGTTTTCCTAGAATCAATCTTCAAGGACGAAGATTATTTAAGGGGGAAAGAGTGATATCCTGAAACTTTCTTTACAGTTTTACTTTCAATTGATGCCTATTTTATTGTGTATTTAGAAATTTCTGTGTATATTTGTGTATAGTTTAGTATGTTGTAGTGTGGTATGGTCTGTTCTCGAGTTAGATGCAGGTTGATCTGTGTTTTAGACGGCAACATCGACCGCCGTCAACAGTAGGTTAACAACAACATCTCTTGTTGTCAACTTCAGGTAAACGCCCATATCGATTGACGTCTACTATGTGTAAATGGCAGTAGACCTTGACGTCTACTTCTTCTGGAACTGACAGTGAGATTCTCGCAGTCCAGCTAAGGTAGAGTTATGGTAAGGTGCTAGAATTTTGGTAACGTCGGGGGTTACGAATCTTACCTCGTGGGCAAAGTTTTGGGAGACCTATCCTTTATAAAAAGGGTGGGTTAGCTTCTTAGAACCGATTTTGGGGAGTTTTCTCCAACTCTCAAAGAGAGGTGGAAGAAAACTAGCATTTTGATCTTTGTGGAGGCTAAGACCAAGCATCTACGAGTGGAGAAGGTGTGCTTTTGAAGGCTGAAGGCATCTCCAAGATGTTCTTACCATCGGTGACCTACAAATTAAGAAGTTTAACCCAAAAGGAGGACTGCCTCGATCGGCCAACGCAGGCTTCATCGGCTAAATCCGTTGATTTCTTGGTATTTTAGAGGCAAGTAACCTAGGGATCGGGTTTCCAACCTTATGTTTTACCTTTCTATATTTTTTACATGATTTTAAAAATTTACAAACAGACAGATTTGGGGTTTATATGAGTATCGGATGAGTTCTGGTTCCCTGTCACGTTAACATCAACCTTGACTGCCGTCAAGGATGAACTTAACGTCAACCTTATTGCCGTCAATTGAGGTTAAGGGCAGCAGGGTTGCCATCATGTTCCTCTGTTCACTATTTTGACCTGTTTTTACATCATGATTTATATATTTGTATTCAAACTCCAAATGAACTTTCTGTGAAAGGTGTGGTGTTCAGTAAAACAACTTTTGACACACTGTAAATTAGGTTAATTTTTGTAGTCACCATGATTTAGGGAAAATTTCTGAGTTCTAAAATTAAGCTTAGATTTAATAGAAAAATTTTATAATTAATGCATGCTCGTGACAAAATGTTGCTTTCTACGTAGAAATACAAGACAGGGATATTCTTGTACTGTGTTGGTTCTGGAATCCAAATTTGATAGTTTTCTAGAAATTCCATGACTAAAATACAAAAAAATAAGTAGTACTATTTTAATTTGATAAATAAGTTTTTGGATTCCAAAAATCATGAGATTTTGAAAGTGGCTTGTATGGTTATCATATACACACAGTAAAAATATTGAACTAGGTTGACAGACGGTTTAATTGTGATGAATATTTCTCTACTTACATCACTTATTTGATTACTGTGGAAATTAGAATATATGTCAGAAACTCATGAAAAGTTCCTTATTTCATTTATGATAGTAGATGCACATTATGGCAAAATGTTATGATTTTATGAAGACAATAACTGATTTTAGTCTGATTATCATCATGAGAGTTGTGTTCTTTTGAAGTTAATTGTGGGAAAATGTTTAGAAATTGCAGCATGTGATAAATCATAAATGTGTCTCTGTCAGTATCTGAATATATGTATATGATTTGGCAGCATGTTATGTTGTATTTGAATCTGGAGAAATCTGTATATGAATTTGTATATGGCCAATAAGACACTGCCACCATAGAAGTAATTTGGAACAGAACCATAGTAATGCCCCTATGGAAATATTCATTATGTTATATGTTCCCGAGGGCATGAGAAGGAATATTTGAGGTGGACAACTACCACTAGTTAAGGTGGGGAGGGCTTCCCCCAGTATTGCACAATAACCAAGACTCTATCAATAATTGTCTAGGTGATGAGTATATGTTCATATGTCTATCTTACTTCTAATGGGTTGTTTGTGCTGTGTCTTGGCAAAACATTTGTACATATGTATATGTTATGAACAATGTTTGTTTTCAGCTCCATAAAGATTGCATGTGATACTTGTTTTATTTCATTCGATTGAATGTTTTGTAATCATGCTTAATATGCAAACACTTGGACCCATGTATGACAAATGTACAGTGTTAACACTTGAATTCATATCATCATGATCACATCTGAAATCTGTTAGCAAAGATGAACATTGTAAAGTTAAGATCATGTCATAAACTCATGCTTGATCTAGTAGTAATTGTACTCACTTTTGACTTAAGATGTGGACGATAATGTATATATTGCAAGTAGTATGGTTGTTGAATTTTATATACAATAACATGTTTTGAAACCATTATGTATATGTTAGATTGGTAATCCATTTTTGGGTCGCTTACTGAGTCTTCGTTGTAGACTCATACTTGCTTAACATTTCAGGTGAGACAGCAGATCCCGAGGCTTTGGTAACGGGATTGGATTCGGAGCGAGGGGATTGATTGGGATTTTATGTTAGAGTGTTAATTGTATGTGAGGATTTTATTATGTTATGAACATTGTAATTGAACTATATAGCATTGTGGACTTATTTGATGGACTATGGACTTGATTATTAAAGTTGATGAATTGTGCTTTATTTTCGCTGCATTATTATTTATTTGTGAATGAATCAACCTACATTTGATATATGTCGGGGTGTGTTCCCCATGTAACACATCTCTTAGACTCGATGAGAGTTGGTACAACTGGATTGGGTCTAAGTGGGGTGTTACAGTTGACTATCAGGTCTTCTCTACTAGATAGTGTACTGGAAGGTTAGAAGAATGAACCTAGATTGCAAGAAATGATAGGGAAGATAGACATTGCTCGTGATGAGGATGGTGGTATCCAATTTGAACATAGAGTATGTATGCTAGACATTGCTGATGTTAGGAAGCAAATTTTAGAAGAAGTTCACAGGTCCAAGTTCACAATACATCCAGGTAGTGGTAAAATGTATCAAGATCTAAAAATGACTTTTTGGTGGCAAGGCATGAAAGGAGATGTGGCAGATTTTGTGGCTAGATGTTTGACATGTCAACAGGTCAAGGCGGAGCGGTAGAGGCCATCAGGTTTGATGTAGAGGATTGACATTCCATTATAGAAATGCTATGAAGTTACCATGGATTTTGTCTCTGGTTTGCCCAGGTCTTTTAGGGGCCATGACTCTATTTGGGTAATTGTGGATAGATTCTCCAAGACCGCACATTTCTTACCTATGTAGAAGAAGCAGTCTGTTGAATGTTTGGCCAAGCTTTATGTGGATAATATTGTTAGATTGCATGGGGTTGCAAAAACCATCATTTCGGATAGAGACCCAAGATTTACTTCAAGGTTGTGGCAATGTTTGCAGCTTGCTTTTGGTTCTCAAGTAAAGCTTAGCTCAGCATTTCACCCACAGATGGATGGACAATTGATAACCCACAAATGCGTCGTTAAACACGTGGATATCAATCTTAAATAATCGGCTTGCACAAAATATTTTAACAATAATTAAGTGATGAGACCGAGTCGAATCCACGAGGAAAAAGATTATTAACTTTGAAAACCTTGAGTTTCTTTGATTAGAAAAATGTGTTGAGAATTTTAGAATAAATCCTAAGATTAATTTGATAAATAAATCTAATCTAAGAAGAGTTGTCATGTCCCGAGAATTACACAGCGGATATTAGTTTGAAGAATTCGAGTCGATAATTCGAGACGTGAATAGTCGGCAAATAAGCCTCTAGCTAGCACGCACTAAATGTATAATAACATACATTATCATAGGGCCCAAATTTGAACTTAATGGAAATTGTATTCAAATCACATATTTGTCTCAGATAATCTAATATAGGACTAAGACTCAATAAAAGTAAAAGTACATAATACCTCACTTCCTACTAAATGAGTCTAACACTCAAAGCAAACTACTATAACTAAACTCATAATTGGAACGCTCTTCACTCGGACGCATTCCCATCCTCGTCTTGCTCTTCCTCTTGAACTTCATAGTCACCTAGATTGGGTAAAAGTAGGGGATGAGCAAACTAGCCCAGTAGGATTTATATCTCAATGTGCGGGCAATGATATAAGTGATTAACATTTTAGAACTAGGTAAGCACAATGAATGTCATATTATGCATGTACGAATAAAAACTCTTTAAAACATGATACATGAAACAAGCTAGATAGAGTGATCATGATAGGATGAGATTTAGAATGAGATGACAAGATAGAACTAGCAATAGATCACTTTGTACAAGCACGCAGGATTTCACTTGATGTCAAGAACGCAAGATATCACAAATTGCAATAAATGCAGGATGGCCATATCACGCAAGCAAGCAAGAATGTACGAGCACGATCAAGTAACACTAATCAAGCACGTAGACACTAATGTACATCAAGGAAAGATCCACTAAGAATGCACACTAGGACACGTGTATGTGGTTATTGTATCTATCATTCAACAAGCAAGCAAGACTCCCAGCGCAGATGCAACGCTAGTAATCATTATACCCCATGGTTAACAGTATATTTATGACTCTTCGTCATTGGGGCTAGACTGGAGCCCTTGGACACACGCCGTGCCTTGTTAGCATCTCATGTAAAATTTTAAATGTAGATACCCACAGTCATTAATAATGGCCAATGAGAGTTTCAATAAGTAAGCATGTGTAATGTCATGTTCATGATGATGATGGGAACAAGTAATAAGTAATTGAACATGATTTCATGATAACAATGGTCAAGAGATAAATTCGGCAGCATAATGGTACGATTTATATTTTAGTTCAATCTTTACATTAATGGCTTTAGTCTAGATTGTAAATTACAGTCACGAGAACAAGACGAGAGACGAAGTGCATGCTATCTCCAGGGAACTTCAATGGTACAACCAACTCATCGGCCATGTGGGAATCCATGGTCAGAGGAGATTTACGGAGGCCTTAGAGAAAAGGTCACTAGTCTACCGATTCGGAATGACTGGTAGAGAACTTCCAAATTCCCAAGAAAGGGCTGCCTAGATGTGCAAGTGCGTAGTCATGTACACGTCTCAATTCTCAATCCATCGGTCTCAAACTCGTGGAAGATACTTAGTCGGGTAGTTCTGCTCATGCTTCTTCAGCTGACGAGAAGCATAGGCAACTACTCTACCGTGCTGCATCAACACAGCACCCAAACTAGTACCCAAAGCATCTGTGTAGACAATAAAGCCGCCAGTGCTAGAAGGAACAACAAGGATCGGAGCTGAAGTCAGTCGACTCTTCAGCTCCTGGAAACTCTGCTCGCACTCTGTCGTCCACACAAACCGGGTCTCCCGCCTGGTCAAACGGGTCAAAGGCTCTGCAACTCTGGCGAAGTCCTGCACGATCCTCCTGTAGTAGCCTGCCAGCCCGAGGAAACTGCGAACCTCAGCAACTGAAGTGGGCTGGCCCTAAGAAACAACGGCCTCAACCTTGGCGGGATCGACCGCCACACCTGCACCAGAAATAACGTGCCCAAGGAAGTGCACCTCCTTTAGCCAAAACTCACACTTGCTGAACTTGACATAAAGTTGGTGACTCCTCAAAGTTTGCAAAACCAGTCTCAAATGAACCTTGTGCTCCTCCGCCGTCACTGAGTACACTAGGATGTCGTCGACGAACACCACCACAAACCGGTCCAAGTACTCGCTGAAAACACTATTCATCATCTCCATGAACGCTGCTGGGGAATTCGTGAGCCCAAAAGGCATCACGACAAACTCGAAGTGGCTGTAGCGGGTGCGAAAGGCTGATCTCGGAACGTCTGACTCCCGAATCCACAACTGGTATTAACCCGACCTCAAGTCGATCTTCGAGAACACTGAAGCTATCTGCAACTGGTCAATCAAGTCATCCATCCTGGGCAAAGGATACTTATTCTTCACGGTAACCTGATTCAGATGACGATAATCAATACACATTCTGAGGCTACCATCCTTCTTCCTCACAAACAACACAGGCGCTCCCCACGGCGAACGGCTAGGACGAATGAAGCCCAACGCAAGCAACTCCTCTAGTTGGCGCTTCAACTCCCGCAGCTCTGCCGGCGCCATCCGGTACGGTGCCTTGGACGCAGGCATCGTCCCCGGAAGCAACTCAATGGAGAAATCTACCTCCCGCTCAGGCGGCAACCCAGGTAGATCCTCCAGAAACACGTCAGCAAACTCACAAACAACCGGCATGTCAGAAATAGCCAACTCACTCAAGTCCGAGGCACAAACGGAAGCCAGGAAAGCAACACAACCGTCTCGGATAAGACGTCGAGCTCTACAGAAAGAGACAAAGGGTCGGCAGACAGACCGGGTACCTCGGAAGCAAAGCAAGGTGCTCCAGGTAACAAGAACCGCACGGTCTTCTGCTGACAATCTACCAAAGTAGAGTGTGCCTCTAACCAGTCCATCCCCAAAATGGCATCGAAGTCGTGGAGCTGTAGGGCAAACAGTCTGGCTGGTAGCTGGTGGCCCTACACGTCGACGGTGACACCCTCCAAGTAACCAAGGGTACGAACGAAGTCACCCGTCGGAAGCTCAACAGCTAGGTCGCAGGTCCGCTCCGGAGCAAACTCGGTCAAAGTAGCAAAGAACTCCTCTGAAGCAAAACAGTGCGTAGCACCCAGATCAATCAAAACTCTAGCAGCTCTACCAAGGATGGGAATCGTACCAACGACCAGGTTAGAGGCCTCCGCCTCCTCTCTGGTGATGTTCATCACCCGACCGCGTCCACGACCTCGCTGAGGTTGCTGCTGCTGACGCTGCTGCTGCTGCTGCGGACGCTGCTGCTACTGCTGACCCTGGTACTGCTACTGACCCTGGTACTACTACTGGTGCTGAGGTGTCTGGGGTGGATGGTACTGCGCCTGAGGTGCCTGCTCCTTCTGCTGCCTCAACGGACACTCTCGCCTGAAGTGCCCTTCCTGCCTGCAGTGGTAACAACCCGTACCCTGCTGGCTCTGTTCTGCTCCCTGTTGGACGGACTGCTCTGCTGGAAACTGCAAGGTCTGACGCCTCTGCTGCTACGAGTGACGCCTACCTCCACGAGTGAACAACTTCTTCAACTTCGAGGTCAGGCCAGCACCGCCTGTTCCCGAAGAGGAAGAAGAAGACACAGTCCCCCGACTGCCTGCGGGGTGCTGGTACGGAGAAGATCTCCTTGAACATCCACTCTGCTGCGGCTGAAACCGACACTCCCGCTCCAGGGCCGTAGCTCTCGCCACTGCTACTGACAAGGTGTCACAGAGGTGACCAGCCATGGCCCACCTCAAGTCGGGACGTAGCCCGCTAATGAACCTCTCGGTATGAGCCTGCTCACTAGCTGCCACTTGGGGAACGTGTCGAAGTAGCTGCAGAAACCTCTGATGGTACTGTCCCACGGTTAAGTCTCCCTGTACTAACTCGTGGAACAAGTCCCTCCTCTCCCGGCAGACATAGTCAGGAAGGTACTCGCCGAGGAAGGCCTCGAGAAATTGCTGCCAAGAGATCTGCTCCAACCTCCTGCCCTGAAACCTGGTCAGCTTCACTGCTCGCCACCACCCATGGGCTGACCCCTTCAGCTGATATACTGTCAAACGAACCTGATTCAACTCTGCACAGTCTATGGTCTTGAAGGTGCGCTCGAGCTCATGGACCCAACTCTCTGCTCTATCCGGATTGCGGTCGCCTACAAATGTAGGAGGTCGAAGATGAAGGAACCACTCCAGAAGCACGATGCGGTCCTCAGGTGCCGTTGCTGGAGTCTGCTGCCAAACTACGGGTGGTACCTCTTGCTGAACCGGTGCTGCCTGCGGGGTCGGTGGTGGCTGCTCCTCTGCTGCCATCTCTACAAACTGCGGACCTCTTGCTGGCATCTGCTGGTACGACTGGTACTGCTGTTGCGGCGGGTACTGCCACGGACCATGAAACATCGCTCTCCACCATTGCTCCATGACAGTCGGCGGGGGTGCAGGTGGATACCACTGTTGCCCCTGCTGCTGCTGCGGTCCTCCTTGCGGCAACGGGTCGTCTGGCTACTTGAACTGCTGGGGCTGAGCACCGAACGGCACCTGCTCGGCTGCCACCGAACTGTCCGACTCAGTCTCTTGACGCTCCACCAAGTTATGAGCCTGCCTGCGAGTGCGAGGAGGCATGATCTGCAAAACAGCCAAATTTAGTTAATGACACTTAAGACTCCGACGGCTAGCAGTGTTCACTTATACTTCCTAAGGGACTTTACGTCATTACTCATTTCCACCACAAGTCTTGGTAGACCCCTTTCTCTGATACCACTGTAACGGCCCCGGCGCCCGGGTCCCCGGCTCCCACCAAGGATCCGACCGTCGCCACCGCCGCCCACGGGTCCAGAGACCCGGAAGGGCTAACGGATCGGTCTAACGAGATATGTGACGGAAAGTAAGTAAAGACAAACGTACTAAATATGTACCAACTAGTGCAAGAAGAAGTCTAACACAACGTGCAAGTCTAGTACAAGTCCCAAAGTGGTAAAAGTACAAGTGCAGAAAGGAAAAGGAATAACATGTCCCTTAGGGGCATACCCCGAGGGTGAAGTACAGACTGGGGGAAACACTGTCACTAGAGACGCCAGCTACTGCGGGCCCATCTCCTCGCTACGCCGCGGAGGGAACTGCTGTGAAGTCTCACCTGCAAAACAAGGAGTGAGCTTCACGAAGAAGCCCAGTAGGGACTACCAATCTCCCACTGGTTCCACAAGCATATATATATAGACTAGTGCAATAATTAAATAAAGCAGTAAAGTCTAATCTACTAAACAAAGTAAAGTGCGGAAGCGTGAAAGAAACTACACAGTCGTTGGTCTAAGCCACTCGGCGGGACCGGAAAACCCGTATAAACCAAGGCACCACAAGAACCCAGCTGTAAACGCAGACAACGAACTACCTGGACAAGCACACTAGCTACAGTACACTACTCTAGTCAGCTGGTCAGGAGCGCCACGCGTCTTACCCTCGACCAATGGTCCATGTTTGACACCTCCCGTCGGAGTGAGACGCCGAACCACAAGTAACCACAAACTGTCGTAGTCTGGCCGGACTATGGTCCCACGCCTGGCACCTCTAGGTGGTACTGGAAACACGTAGAGTGAGGAAGTGAGAACGGACTAGCTGAACTGCGTCGTACGAGTCACACACTACCGGCGTCCCAGTCTTAGCTAAGAGAGCTCCACAAACGACCACGTCGCTGTCCCACCGTTTTCCCCTACTGCTACCAGAGTCAACGACTCGAGCAAACCCCGCCGTCTGGAGCAACACCCTCTGACACAGACACGCGGGAACCGGGGGTCCCAGGTAACGGTAACAACCTGTCTCACGAACAAGCCCTCAAGTGCCTCGCACCGGGCGAAAAGAGAACGACTAGCAGTAGCACTGTGGTAGGAAACAGCACAGGTGCCAAGAAAACCGAGTCGCAGCGGAAGCAAAACACTGAGCAGGTTGCCAAGTCCCTTCTCTGGCTGAGAAGGCGACAGGCCTGGTGTTGCCTTGAAGAAGGCGACACCTATGCCGGCGCAACCCTAATGATCTGGTTGCGACATAGACTATGTCGCAACCATGTCAGTGCTCCACAACAGCCCTTGAAATTGGAACGAGGAAAAGCAGGAAGAAGGCGACGGCCCCCATGTCGCCACCAAGAAGGCGACATGGATGTTGTCGCCTTCAGGAGTTGCTGAAGGCGACGCATCGATGTGTCGCCACCTGATGGCGACACCAAAGGTGTCACCTTCACACTGCACAACACACCGAGGCTTCCTTCTTCAGGGCCTCAACCACACCACAACCACAACCGAGGGGAGGGGAGCATGTAGGCTAGTAAACATAGCTCTAATGAGCTCAAACCACCCTCAAAGGAACCCCAACAAGCATGCAACTAGGCTACACTCACATGCAACTCACTCAACATGGAGAACCCTCAAACCCCAATCAAACCATTGCATGCAAGGGAAAACACCAAACCACAATCACACGAAGCAGGAAACCAACCTAGCATGGTTGATCTAGGCTTGGAAGGGTGTGAGGATCCTAGCAAGTGGATCTAGGGGGAGGGTTTGGGTTCCCTACCTTGAGACTAAGATCAAACCTCAAGGGCCCTTCTCGTAGGCTAGCAACCCTCCACCTCCGAGCTCCGACGATCCATGAGCCTCCTCCCACGAACCGAGCACCTCCTCTCCCTTGCAAGAGAACACCAAGAAGGCTCCTCCCAAGCTCCACGGAGCTCCCAAGCTCCAGTTCGCCGGAGAAGAAGAGTTTTTCTTAGAGAGAAGGCCGAACTGGGGCTTGTGCTCATGGCTTGGGCACTTAACCCTTTGAACATGAGAATGCGACAGGGGGTGTGTCGCCTTCCTTTACTGAAGGCGACATACATCCTGTCGCTATCCTCTGATCAATGGTCAAGCTGACCTGCGACCTCGCCACGTGTCAGCCATGCAGGCCTGACACCAGGTCACGATGGAGGACCCGTCGCCTTCCCACTGACGTAGGTTGACACCTGCCACCTCTCTTCAGACAGCAAAACGACAGAGTCGCTTGTTGCTGGCAGCAGAGAGAAAGGGACAGCCTGGCCGTCGCGTTCTCAAGCAGAACGTGACCACCACCCTGTCGCCTTCAGAACGCGACAGATAGGGTGTCGCTACCCTTGACGGAGGGCAACTGGTCAAAGGTAACATGGGATGTTACAGGGCGTGTGGCCGCGCAGCAGGCAAACTGTGGCGCGGCGATGTGCCAGGCGCGAGCAGCGCGCAGGCGGGCGCGCGGGCGGCTAGGCGGGGTCACGTAGGTGCAGCCTACTGTGGGCCTAGGCGGCCTGGTGCGGTCGGACTGGCGTAGTGGCCTGCTGCTGCTGCTTCTGCTGAAGAGAGAGACTGGGCCAGAGAGATGGAGAGAGAGGAAGAAGGGAAGGAAGAAGAGGAAGGAAGAAGAGGAAGAAGAGAAGGAAGAGGGGAACCGTGGGAAGAGACAAGAAGAGGAGGAGGATTCGCAGCGCAGGGGGGAGAGAGAGGAAAAGGAAGAGAGAAAGAGGGGAGGAAGGAAATAATAGAGAGAAGAAGTGAAGATATTTTTTAAATATAGATAGAAAGAAGAGAGAATTAAGGGAAGGGTTTTTGAAAATAGAGAGGGATTTTAAAATGAGAGAGAGAGTTTTAAGAATTGAAAAGAGAGAGAGAGGGAAAGGAAAAATATTTTAAAATTAGAATCTCTCCTCTCTCCTCGTTATCTCTTAATGCATCTTGGTCCATTAGCAATGTCCTTGTTGAGTGGCCCATTATCTTGCAAACAAAGCACATACAATGATTTAATCAAATTATCATTTTTGTAATAAAATAGTAATGGATTAATGTCAAACTAAGGACCATTATATAATAAAATATCATGATTATCATCAATAATTATGTAATTATCACACCCCCCAACTTACTCATTGCTAGTTCCTTAGCAATGCACACAAGTGAATAATTGGGACAAACAAGAGTTCAAAACATCATACTTTATGGCAAGAATGTAAGAATGAGAATGCTTGATCATAAGTATTTAAAGTTCCAGTTGAAAGTTGCAAAGGCAAATATGTTAGTTCATGTCATTAGACAGTTCCTCAAGATACACTCAAAATTTCATGGATTTTTTTTTTGTTCAATGTTTGAGCATGAATAAGAGAATGCATGTGCTTTTTACATATCACTCAAGGATGGTATCAACTCTACATTCCTTAAATTCGATCCTCGAATTACAGGTAGCTTTCTCTTTGCCTAGTTCTTTTTTTCATACTCTTTTTCTTTTCTTTTCAGTTACATGGTGCTGCAGTTCCCTTCATTGTTTGACGCGAGCCTCAACTCTTACCTTAGGAGTAGCAAGCCCGGTTACTAAGATTTTTTTCACTACATTTGCACATTTATTTGTAGGTGGGTAGCTTTTTTTTCCATGATTGGTCTTCAATCGGAGTGTAGAATATCAATCAATCAACATGAACGCTATGTCAAACTCATCATCCATCTAAATACTCCTAACGAAGTAGAAGGAAGGATTTGGAGTTTGAGGTGGGAGAGCATGTTTTCCTTAATGTCTCTCCGACTAAAGGGGTGATTAGATTTGGTCGGCGTGGGAAGTTGAACCCAATGTTTATTGGACCATTTGAGATTTTGAAGAAGGTTGGAATTTTGGCTTATCAATTGGTATTACCACCATCCATGGCAAACATCCATCTAGTGTTTCACATTTGTATGCTAATAAGGTATATACGGGATCCATCTTATGTTCGTACTTATGAGCCGAAGGATTTACAACAAGATTTATCCTTTGAGGAGCAGCTAATAAAGATTCTGAACTATAAAGTTCATGACATGAGGTCCAAGAGAATTCCCTTAGTGAAGGTCTTATGGAGGAATTTTGACCAAGAAGAAGCAACATGGGAGTTAGAAGAAGGAATGAAGATGAAGTATTCACATCTTTTCGTTGAGTTTTCTTAGACTCAATCTTTGAGGACGAAGATTATTTAAGGGGAAGAGAGTGTGATACCCTGAAATTTTATTCATAGTTCTTAATTTAAATTGATGTCTATTTTATTGTGTATTTAGAAATTTCTGTGTATATATGTGTGTAGTTTAGTTTGTTATGGAGTGGAATGGTCTGTTCTCGGGTTGGATGCAGAGTCGACGTATGTTTCAGATGGCAACATCGACTGCCGTTGACAACAGGTTAACAGCAACAACCCTTGCCGTCAACTGCAGGTAAATGTCCATATTGATTGATGTCTATTCTGTCTAAACGGCAGTAAACCTTGACGTTTACTTCTACCGGAACTGAAAGCAAAATTTTCGCAGTCCACCTCTTGTGGAGTTATGGTAGGGGCTAGAGATTAGGAAATGCTTGGGGGTTACGTACCCTACCTCGTGGGCAGAGTTTGGGGGGGCCAATCCTTTATAAAAAGGAACTGTGTGCTGCATGGTTGTCTGTGCCTGTCTGATTCGTGACGTGAACCACCGTCGTGATTCAACAGGTTTTCCTGCCCAAGGATTTCAGCAATTTTTATATTCATATTTGAAACGAATTTCATGAACGCGACGGGGTATCCCATCGCGATTCAATGATAAAGGCGACCACATAGGCCATCACGATTTGGGTTTTCACAGGTTAAGCTTGTTTCGATTATACATAGTGTTATTAAATGCGTCGATTGTGTCCGACGCTTATTCAAAGGCCTACCCGAGATATGTTTTCACTGTGTATAATGTTAGTCTTGCATGATATGTTTTTAAGATGCATTGTGTAGTCTGTCCAATGACCTAAAAGCAATCAACTCATTTAAAAGCCATAATGACATGAATATAATTGCAATGTGTAAGATATTATGTTCATTTGATTATTATCTTGTGATCTACCATGATGTGAAATTGCCATGATAAGAATATGGTATGAATTTGAGGAGATTACATGTTAGAGTAGACTTGTTTAGATTAAGAGTTTTCTGTTATTGTTACTTGTTTATTGCATATGGGGAGGAGCACCCCATCGTACTTATTAACCGCGGGAGTATGGACTTGTGGTGCTTGGCATGGCACTAGTCTATGTGCAAGATTTGTGTGAATGTGCCTTTGTTTGATATGATATGATAAGTTTGATATGACACGTCTAATCACGTAAATATGTGATATCTGTGTGAACATGGCCAATCCTTGTGATATGATATTATTCATGAATTTTCTGTTCAATGCATATGAAAGTCAACATTTGATTCGTTCTGATATTCGTACTATTCAGCAATTTTGACATGTTAGAAACACATGCATAGTCATCATGTTCCTGTTCATACCCTGCTTATTTAAAATATTAATCATGTACATTAGTGCCCGCACGTTGAGATGTAAATCTTACTGAGCTAGTTCGCTCACCCTATCATTCCTGTCCATTTCAAGTAGTGATGAGGATCTCGTGGACTCCAATGGGGTAAGGCATGAGTGTAGAGCACACATCCTATGAGGAGTTGGAAGTTTAGGAATAGATGTTTTAGTAGTTTATGTAATGGAGAAAGAATTTCATGAAGTTATATTTGAATAATGGACCCTTTAGTTGGTTCTTCTAATGTAAGGTTTTTAATTAGTTGAATGAAAATGAAATAAAGAGTACTTTTGTTGACAATATTATTGCCTCAAGTGTGTTGTTATATTTAATTATGACTCTACATTACTTAACTGTGATACTTATATTCGTATCATTCATGCTTCCTGATATTTATTCCATTGCTAAATGTCGGAGCATGACAATTGGTATCAGAGCCTGAACTCTTCAGATCCAAGGGAATAGGAATATAGAATGAAACTAGAACACACGAGTCAAAATCTATCATACCTAATGTGAGCTTAGGTCGAGCTATGGGTATAGGAGTCACATGTGTTATACTTAGATGTCTAACTTATATTATTATCTTGAAGGTACTTACTACCTCAAAGGCTGTTGAACGAGCCCGGGCTAGAAACATGCAACAAACATTACAACACTTGACTCAAGCAATACTGCAAGCCACCTAGGGTGGGGGTAACCTCAGAGCCTGTGATCTCCATCGGAACTTTCGAAGTATGGATCCACCTAGATTCGAAGGAAGTACTGACACGGATGTTGCTGAACATTGGGTTAAGGAGATTGAAAGGATCTATAGGTCATGCAATCTGTGAACCAAAACAAAGTACTGTTGCTGACCTTTCAATTGGCAAAGGATGCTAGGGCATGGTGGGAGTTGGTGGAAGCAACACTAGATGGTAGCAATTGACATGGGCTCAGTTCATTGAATGCTTCAGCACCAAATACTTTTTTGAGAGGGTTCAGAAATGGAAAGCAGCCGAGTTTGTGGCTTTGAAGCAGAGAGGACTGACTGTGGCCGAATATGTGCCCCAATTCTCTCGTCTGTCTCGATATGCCGTTCACTTGATTGGGACAGAAAGAATGAAGGTGAAATGCTTTCTGAATGGCTTGAGGCCCTAGTACATCACACAACTAGAGCCAATGGACATTCAAACCTATGCTGATATGATAAAGAAAGCGCAGTTACTCGAAGATGCCATGGAGACAGCTGAAAGGAACAAAGGTAAGTCGGTGAAGAGAGAGCAAGTATCTGCTACTGGAAGGTATCAACTGAGCATTGAGAAGAAAAGGCCCAGTGGTGGTTTTAATACACAAGCTGATAAGAAGCCGAAGGAGTTAGGCAAGCAAATAGTAGTGGCAACTGAAGAAAGGTGCAAACACAGTGATAAAGCTAGTCACCGGTTCGAACAATGCTGGAGAACGCAAGGGAGATGTCTACGCTGTGGAAGTCGTGACCACATGATCTCTGACTGCCCAATGCTTAAAGAACAAGCCCCTTAGGACAAGCGTCTGAATGGACAAAGGAGGCAAGGCTGCTTACAAGCTGTTCAAGAGCCTGAAGCTGCGGAAGAAGGACTTGTTGTGGAAGGTACACTTACTATTCTTTCTCGTTTGGCATTTGTTCTATTTGATATAGAAGCTACTAATCCCTTCACATTTCAAACCTTTGTTGACACCTTGCCTATGAAACCCGTCCCAATGAAATCCGGAATAGTTGTGTCAACCCCGATTGGTCTTGGCACCAATCTTAGAAAACATTTGCCATCTAGTGAAGTGTTGATTGAAACACAAAACCTACCTACAAATTTAATATGTATGGACATGGAAGGTTATGATGTGATACTAGGAGCAGACTGGTTGTCTGAAGACGGGGCTAGTGTCAATTGTAAGAGAAGCCAGGTAACATTTAGTCACTTCCCGAAGCTAGTGTTCTCAAGAGATAGAAACTGCAGGAGACTGTCCCTCATCTCTGCACTACAAGCCAAGAGAATGATGAGGAAAGGTTGTATGGCCTTTCTAACTACTGTTATCACTACAAAGAAGGAAGTAAAAATTGAGGACATCCATATTGTCAGCGAGTACGCTGATGTCTTTCCCGAAGACTTGCCAGGAATCCCTCCTAAACGAGAGATTGACTTCACCATTGAGTTGGTCCCTGGAGCATAACCAGTATCTAGGGCACCATATAGAATGTCCCCCACAGAACTGAAGGAAAAGAGCAACTGATGGAACTACTAGAGAAAGGATTTATCCAACCAAGCACATCACCAAGGGGTGCACCTGTCCTCTTTGTCAAGAAGAAAGATGGGTAAATGAGGCTGCGTAAAGATTCCAGGCAATTAAACTAGTTAACCATCCAGAACAAATATCCCCTACGAAGGATTGATGAATTATTTGATCAACTGTCTGGAGCTAAATATTTCTCTAAGATAGATCTCAGATCCGGCTATCACCGATTGAGGATCAAAGGAGAAGACATACACAAGACAGCCTTCTGAAGTAGGTATGGACATTAAGAATTCATTGTTATGCCTTTTGGACTAACATATTCATCGATGATATACTAATCTATTCCAAGACAAAAGAAGAGCATAAGGAACATTTAGGGATTGCAGTGCAAGTTTTGAGGGAGAAACAACTGCATGTCAAGCTAAGTAAATGTGAATTCTAGCTTGAGGAGGTATCCTTTTTAGGGCACGTGGTAACCAAGGATGGTATCACTATTGATCCATCAAAAGTAGAGGTTGTACTAAAGTGGGAAAAATCGACAAGCGACAGAAATCAGGAGCTTTCTGGGATTAGTAGGATATTACCGAAGGTTGATAAAGGATTTCACAAAGATTGCAGTGCCATTAGCCAAGCTGACTCGAAACGAAAATCCATTTGTGTGGACCGATGAATGTGAATAGAGCATTGACAACTTGAAGAAGCATCTGACTACTGCTCTTGTCCTCGCCTTACCCACTGAAGAGGAAGGATTTGATATTTATTCAGATGCTTCTAGAATAGGTCTGGGATGTGTCTTAATGCAACAGGGAAGAGTAATAGCTTATGCCTCTAGCCAATTGAAGATCCACAAAGTAAATTACCCTGTACATGACCTGGAATTAGCAGCTGTAGTGTTCACCCTGAGAATATGGAGGCACTACATTTATGGTGAGCAATTCAAAGTCTTTTCTGACCATAAGAGTCTGAAATACCTGTTCTCACAGAAGGAACAAAATATGAGGCAAAGGAGGTGGTTAGAATATCTCAAAGACTTTGACTTCTCCATACAATATCACCCGGGAAAAGCCAATGTAGTGGCAAACACTCTAAGTAGACAACCAGGAGCTATGCTAGCTAGTGTGATGCTGGGCGAATGGAAGTTACTGGAGCAATTTGCAAGTTTGAATTTAGACATGGGAAAGAAGGAGAAACAAGTAATGATTTCTAATATCCAAATACAGTCTGAGCTACTGGCCGAAATTAAGGAGAAACAAGGAGAGGATCCATTCTTAGTTGTGATCAGGGAGAAGCTAGAACAAAGACCAGACTTTGCTCTATCAACTGATGAGAGATTACTATTTCGAGGCAAGAACTTGTGTCCCTGATCATGGGGAACTCAAGAAGAGGTTGTTAAATGAAGCACACCAGTCAAAGTACACGATTCATCCTGGATCAACAAAGATGTACCAAGAGTTGAAAAGGTCTTATTGGTGGCCGAATATGAAGAAGGATGTGGCAGACCATGTGTCATATTGTTTAACATGCATGAAAGTCAAGGCTAAGCATTTCAAAACAGTCGGCGGATTGCTACCACTAGAAATTCTAGAATGGAAGTGGGATAGCATTGGTATGGACTTTATCATGGGTTTGTCCAAGACTAGAGGTGGTATGGATGCGATATGGGTGATAGTTGATCGTTTGACTAAGTTGGCTAATTTCTTGCCTATTAAGAGTACCTGGTTAGTGGATGTGTTGGCTGCACATTATGTTAAGGAAGTAGTTAGATTACATGGGGTTCCATCCACTATAATATCTGATCGGGACCCTAGATTTATTTCACACTTCTGGAAGGGTTTACAAGTAGCAATAGGTACCAAACTAAATTTTAGCACTACCTTTCATCCTCAGACTGATGGACAAGCTAAAAGAACCAATCAAATTGTGGAGGACATGCTACGTGCTCTTGTGCTAGATTTTAGAGGACGATCGGATGACCAGTTGTACCTAATGGAGTTTGCATATAACAATAGCTATCAGGCAAGTATCAAGATGGCACCATTTGAAGCCTTATATGGTAGGAGTTGCAAATCACCCCTTTGTTGGGAAGAGGTTGGAGTGAACCAATGGGTTGGACCCGACTTAATTGAAGCGACTGTCAGAAAGGTTCAGATCGTCAGGGAACGTCCGAAAATAGCACAATCAAGGCAAAAGAGTTATGCAAATAAAAGAAGGAGAGAGCTAGAATTCCATGTGGGCGACCATATTTTCTTAAAGGTCTCACCATCAAGGGGAATTCAAAGATTTGGGATCAAGGGAAAGTTGAGTCCCAGATTTATCGGACCTTTTGAAAACCTGGAAAGGGTTGCTCAGGTGGCGTATAGACTTGCACTACCTCCACAACGGGGGGAAACGTGCACAATGTATTCCACATATCCATGCTGAGGAAGTATTTATTCAATGCCGACCACGTGATTAACCATGAGGACTTGGAGATTCGGGAGGACCTGACCTATGAAGAGAAGCCGATTAAACTACTGGATGGGAAATTTCAACGACTCAGGAATCGTACCATACATATGGTGAAGGTCCAATGGAGTTGAGATGGAGTTACAAATGCTATCTGGGAAACGGAGGAAAGAATGAAGAAAAACCACCCAGAACTATTCTCAGGTACGAAACTATACCATTATGTGTAAATTTGGTGACTAAATTTTCTTAAGTGGGGGAGGATGTAACACCTCGGAAATCCAGTAATTTAAAAATTAGAGGTAAAATGAGATAAATAATTTACGTATTATCAAAATTCTAGAACTTACGTACCACTATCGTACGTGAGAGAACACATTGGAAAATTCCATAAAAAATATAAATCAACCCCAAACATTATTTCTAAGAATTCCATGAAGAAATTCATGCAATGAAAAAATCTGATTGGCTAAGTGTACGTCACAATGTGACCAATTACCCAAATTAGGAAACTAAGTCGGAAAACCGTTTACGCGGAAATATAACACAATCATAAACTAAATAAACATGTTGGAGAGACTTCCAACATCATGTATTGATGACCCATTATCAAAATTGGGCGAATGGATCACTTTTGGCCCAAAAATAAAATGGAGCAAGAAAATATTCAGAAATTTGTACCTGTAATTATGTAGAAATTAGGATGGGCATGGATGGCAATCCAATTCGGACCTAGCCATGGATGGCAATCCAATTCGGACCTAGCCATGCTAGGAACCTTCCTATTAGTGTTCCTACCACCATTGGGAGAAGAATTCCCAAAATATGGAAGCTACCCATGTATAAATCGCAACCCCCAATTCCTAAACCCATTATGACTTGAATAAACCCTAGATGTATATATAATCATGAAAAGACTCTTAGGGAAGGTTTATCATTGTGTTGGGGTAGTGGGAGATTGAGCTAGGGCACCAGAGGAGGAGGAGAACGGGTGAGAACCGAGGTTTCTTCCCCATCCATCCTCTGTTGCGTTATGTGTAACTACTTGTCTTAGATCTTCACAAAGGTAGGTGATCTCGGGCCGAAACTAAACAAAACCTATACCATCTTGTATTGCTGCATGTCTAGTTTCATATGAAAGTGATTTTCCCAATTTTTCATGGTGTATCCATCGAGTTATAAGTGTTTTCCCTAAGTCGCACAAGTCTGTCTTGATTTTTGTTCATGCTAGGATGCACGCCTATCGAGACCAAATTGGTCTGATCCAAAGGCGTAGATATCTTCTTCTTGATGTCCCCTACAAGTTTCATGTTCACCGTTTTGACCCAAGTGCTCTAGATAGAGAGTTATAATCGTTGCATGAGGATCGCTGCCTGTTTCCTACGTTTTCGATTTAAGGTTTGAATCGCGACCGAGCTAGTCGACGCGATTCCATTGCTTGGTATCGCGATGGTCTTGACCGTCCCGATTAAGTAAAGCGCAAACGGGTATCATGTCATTATTTCTTGTCTGACCAATCAACTGTATGCATGGAACTGTGCGCGACATGGTTGTCTGCGCCTGTCTGATTTACAACGTAAACCCCGGTCGCGATTCAACAGGTTTTCCTGCCCAAGGATTTCAACGATTTTTATATTCATATTTTAAACGAATTTCATGAACGTGACGGGGTATCCTATCCTGATTCTATGATAAAGGCGACCACATAGGCCGTCGTGATTTGGGTTTTCACAGGTTAGGCTTGTTTCGACCGTACACAGTGTTATTAAATGCGTCGACTGTGTCCGATGTGTATTCAAAGGCATACTCGAGACTTGTTTTCATTGTGTATAATGTTAGTCTTGCATGATATGTTTTTATGATGCATTGTGTAGTCTGTCTAATGACCTAAAAGCAATCAACCCATTTGAAAGCCATCATGACATGAATATAATTGCAATGTGTAAGATATTATGTTCATTTGATTATTATATTGTTATCTACATTGATGTGAAATTGCTATGATAAAAAATATGATATGAATTTGAGGAGATTACATGTTAGAGTAGACTTGTTTAGATTAAGAGTTTTCTATTATTGTTACTTGTTTATTGCGTATGGACATTCCTTACTTATATGCTTTATGACGTTTCCATAATTTGTTCATCCATTGCATACATGATTAGGAAAGTTCAGTGACACGACAGTTACACATTTGCACGATTAGGCATACCCCTCTTGCAGAATTGGTAGCTTTCTGCTGGACATTCCATATGGGCAGACTAGCGATCTATTCCCTATGACCTCCGTAAGTCTCCATAATCTATGGATTCCCTCATAGAGACCGAGTTGGTTCTACCATGAAGTGCCCTGGGGATAGAGAGCACTTGTACCATGTACGATCTGTCATTAGTCATCCTCTTGTCAACACATTAAGAATTATGAAACATAAGATACACTGTTATGTTGTCTAAATAATCTCTTGAGCTATTGTCATATCTTGACTCTATGAATGATCATGTCCTTATTACAATGAGCTTGTTATTGGAAATCCGTGGCCATAATATTTATATGTTTGGTCGGCACAATGTGGGACTTCGATCCATTTGAGTAATGCCTATGCAATATGTGCCATGTCTAGTCCGGGGGAGGAGGGCCCCATCGTACTTATTAACCATGGCAGTATGGACTTGTGGTAGTGCTTGGCATGGCACTGGTCTGTGTGCAAGATTTGTGTGAATGTTCTTTCATTTGATATGATATGATAAGTTTGATATGACACGTCTGATCACGTAAATATGTGATATCTATGTGGACATGGCCAATCCTTGTGATACGATTCTATTCATGAATTTTCTGTTCAACGCATATGAAAGTCAACATTTGATTCGTTCTGATATTCGTACTATTCAGCAATTTTGACTTGCTAGAAATGCATGCATAGTCATCATGTTCCTATTCATATCCTACTTATTTAAAATATTAATCATGTACATTAGTGCCCGCACATTGAGATGTAACTCCTACTGAGCTAGTTCGCTCACCCTATCATTCGTATCCATTTCAGGTAGTGATGAGGATGTCATGGACTCCGATGGGGCAGGGCATAAGTGAAGAGCACCCGTCCTATGAGGAGTTGGAAGTTTAGGAATAGATGTTTTAGTAGTTTATGTAATGGAAAAACAGATTCATGAAGTAATATTTGTTGCCCAGCTAGCAAGCCAAGAGTGGGGGTGAATGGATTGCTAAAACTTCCTTTTTAAAATGAAATCTGTAAACAAGATTGTTTAACAAAAAAACACTAAGATCAATAGTTAGAGAATGAAGACAAGCAAGCAAACACACAAACAACAGGAGATTTTTATCTTGGTTCTGATATCCTATCCCAAGGAGTCTTACATCCAGTCCCCAAGCAACAACTTGGGATTTCACTAACCAAAGGTATTGTCCCCCTTAAGGACTCTTACACTTCCAGCAGCAGCTGGCCTTCTCTTCTAAACCTGAAGAGGTACAAAACGACACCTGATGCAACAGGTCTTCCTTCTTCAATGAAGGGAATAACAACCACCTATTCCCTACAAGTCTTCTCTTCACAAATGAAGAGGAACACACAAATAATGTGAGTAAAAGGTGAATGGCCCCTAGACCAAGCTTATAGAAATTTGCTTGATCTGAGGCAATGTCTGAGAGACAAAGATTTGCAATAAGAAAATCTCTCAGAACAACAAGAGCTCTCGAAAGAGTAAGCAAGTGAAAGCTGAGAGCTAAGAGCTGAAGGTTGGTGACTAAAGTGAATGAGCTCTTCTTTCTAATGCTCGCATGTTGTTACATGATCTATCTGTCTCTCAATGTATCTTTGTGAAGTCATCAGTCTTCTATATATCTTCTATTGAGAAAATAGTCGTTGAAGTGTCCGTTGTCTCTATGCTTGAAGCACGTTATACTATATGGTCCAAGGTGTAGAACAGGTAAGCTTGCAGTCATTAATGCTCAGAGAGATGTGTAGGCAAAGAGAAGATTCATTGTAATATCTTTTACTTCTGATTATCCAACATTGTACGATATGGTACTGGCAAAGACCTACACGCAATAAATACCAAAACACAGACATCTATACTACCTTTATGCTGTTAGTCAACGTTAGAATGCATGCCATAAGAATGTACACCAAAATAGAAATGCCATTTTGTCACCCTGAAAGGTGTTTGCTATTGAAACACAGGTGTAGAATGCATCCAAATATGTGATGTGTAGAAATGTGTACAATCACAATAAATGTTTAGAGGCGCAAGATACAATGCTATACGTGGGAAGATTTGAACTCCACAGTGTTTTCAAAATATATTTGAATATCATGAAGACTAGTCATTTTCAAGATTATTTGAGAAGATAATAATATATAAGATAATATCTTTGAAACATAATCGTTGTGAAGAGAGTTGATGAGATCGATGTTATAACCATAATAAATGAAATCCATGCTGAAATGAAATCAATGTGATAGTAATCCATGTATAAGTGAAATCTATGTTGATGATAAGGAAATCGTTGTGCCAATGAAATTGTTGTGTAAGCAAATCGTTGTTTGAGCAAATCATTGTTTGAGTAAAAGGAAATAGATGTTTGAGCAAATCATTGTTTGAGTAAAAGCAAATCGATGTTTGTGACCAAATCGTTGTTTGAGTAAAAGCAAATCGATGTTTACGACCAAATCATTGTTCTAGTAAAGGCAAATCGTTGTTTGTGACCAAATCATTCTTGTAGTAAAGACAAATCGTTGTTTGTGACCAAATCGTTGTTTTAATGAAGGCAAATCATTGTCTGCTATCAAATCGTTGTTTTTGTGAGAGCGAATCGTTATTTCAATCGAATCATTGTTTAAGTGAGAGAGAATTGTTGTTTCGATCAAATCGTTGTTTGTGACCTAATCAATGTTTCTCTTATGAAATTGTTGTTTAAGTTAACCAAAATTGATGTGAGACCGAAGTTGTTACAGTGATCAAATCATTGTTTAACTTATCAAATCGTTACAGCAATCAAATCGTTGTTTAAGTGACTTATGAAATCGATAATGCAACGGAATCATTATTTCACTTGTGAAACCGATGTTCTATTAAGGAAATCGATGTGTGCTTAGAATGAATACATGATTTTAACTTCAAGTAATAGTGAGACATGATTACTAACAGTTTTTTCTTGACTTATTTCCTGTGGATGAACTTCACAAAAGGTTGTCAGAAAATATTTATCAAGGTTTTGTTAATCACCAAAAATTACATATAATAAATAAAATTATATGGGGATGGACTGAGCATCAATCTCTCCCTTTTTAGTGATGACAAAACATAAAAATATAAAGTTCTAAAATCAATTAAAAAAATTGCTGAATAAATTTAGAAAATATATTTCAGAATATTTTCTCCACATTTTTGTCATTAAGCAAAAAGAAATGTAAAAAGACCAAGAAAGAAGAGAAGAAAGATAAATGAGAGCCAACAACCCTATACTTGATTACTGAGGGGGAATAGAAATGTAGAAGGCAGGTGACAAGAGAGAGGCATGGCGAGTAATGATCGGCCAAGACTTGAGTTTATGCTCTTCAAAAACATTCTTAAATGCACCCCAAGACATAGTGTAGGATGGCCCCATGTCTAGAATCATCCTCTGGATGTGGAGCTGCCTCTGAGCTTCAATGAAGTTGCCATACTCCTCTTTCCCAAGAGAGATTTGATAGGAGCAAGAGGTTCCAAAATTAGCATGCTGCAGAAACTGATCAATGGATATCAGATAGAAAAGCTTATGCTGCTGCAGATCCTTTTTCAAGGCGACAAAAACTTTGTACCTATAACGACCCGACCTCCCGGACCCCCCGCCAGGGACCCCCGAAGGTCGCACTGCCACCCATGGATCTGAAGACTCGGAAGGGTTAGAATTTAGTCCAGTGAGATAAGCAATGAATTCAAATAACTATAACAGAAAGTTTGTACATTAATAAAGAAATTATATACAACATGTCCCAAATAAAAGTACAGTTACAAAAAGAAAGGTGTAGTCCTTAAGGGGCATACCACGAGGACTTGCAAAAACTCCACTTACAACTCACGCTACAAGCGCTCACGCTCACAACTCACACTGCTCGCAATGCACGGCGCAACGAACCGCCACCACAACCGTCCGGCAACGAACTCCTGTGACAGCGAGTCCCTATCTGAAGAGAGTAGGGGGGGTGAGCCTCACGAACAAGGCTCAGTAGGGATAACCAGTCCCTTACCATCCAGAGCAGCATGAACTCCAACAAAAGCGGAAGCAAACTACTCTAGAAAGCATCAAAGTGTGAAATGCCTACCACAGAGTACTACAAAGCAGCGGAAAAGAGAACGCCGCGACCCACAACCAAGGTCGGGTCAAACACGACTCCCGCAGAACCAGCAGAGTAAAACACAATGCGGAAGCACCCTCGGCACACACACGCCGAGACAAAGAAGCTCACGGAACACCAGAGCAATCGCATGAGACCCAAGTCTCATGACATAAGTACCAACATCCCAGACCTCCACGAGGTCGGAAAGGAACAACCAGGTGTCACCATGAGAGACACCGAGCAACCACGTGAGAATGACGTCTCACCACTAGCACGGCCACCTCGGACCTCCACAAGGTCGAGGGCCCACAAGTAGAACCACCCTGGACCCTCGACATGCCACGAGGTCAGGGAACTACACACCAGTGCCACCACGGACGACACCAAGGAACGGGTTACAAAAACAACAGTTGGGTGTCTACACAAGACACCCTGAGAGAACCCGCAGAACGGAAGCCACTAAACATGGCCCACGAGGCCAAACCAACCAAGCCCACGGCACTAGACACGGCTAGGCTACAACCACCGTACAAGCTAGGGCAACCAAATTCACTTGGAAACAACGTGAGAAACTCCGTCAGAGCAAGTGCAACCAACCACCGCCATAGGCAGCTAAGAGAGGGACACATAGTCCACCCCTCTCGCTCGCCAACCGCTGACTCCTGCCTACGACCTCCCTAAGTAGAGTGAGTCAAGAGAGCCGCAGCAAGGAACACAACCACAAACCACCGCAGCCCGGCCGAGCTGCGGCCCCACGCCTGACCTCCCTACGCGACTCCAGAACCAATGTAGAGTGAGGAAGTGGGAAGGACTAGCTGGTCTGCACCGGAAGAGCGCCTCAACCACCTCGGAGACCCATACCAGCTAAGAGAGTTCTACAAACGACTCACGCCGCTGTCCCCACCATTTTCTGCTACAATTACCAGAGTCAGCGACTCGAGCAAACCCTGCTGCCCGGAGAAACTCCCTCTGTAAGGCCCTCTATTTTCCGTCGCATTATTTGTATTTATGTGTGAATATTTGTGCTTGTGTATGTATGTACAAACTGACGTACGTATTAAATTAGTATAATTTCGTGTACATGTGTTTATATTAAGTATAAATAATGTATATATTGCATGATGATAGTATGGATACAATACCATATACATATTGCATGTATATATGCTTGATATGCATGGTTTTCTGCATAAATTAGGGTTCTGGCCGAAGGCCACCTTGGCGTCAACCCTAGGCCGTTTATCTGGTGTCAGCGTCTAGATCTGGACGCCAACACTAACCCCGGCGTCCAGAGATATGGACGCCAACTTCTCTGACCTGCATGCGTTGCAGAGCCAGAAAATCTGGGAGCAAGGCATGGCCTCCATTGGGGGGATGTCCCCCAACGGCTCTCAGCTTGTCAAATCGGTATGGTGAGTGGGTGAGGGGCTCTCATTAGGTCTGAACCCAAATTTGGCCTCTCCCACTTCTCACTTCACCTTGCAAGAGGAGAAATAGAGGAGAGAAAAACCCTAGGTGAACTGTGAGAAAAACCCATTTTAGAACCCTCAAATCCGACCCCTTGGACCTGGATCCGGCGTCCCCCTACTGCTAGGAGGTTGCTGGACCAACGAGGAAGGCTTCCCCGACATCCCCTCGGCGTGGAGATCATCCAGGAGCCCGGAGGAGAGATCGTTTGGAGGCACTTTTGCAACTTCTTGGGACTGCCCAAGGAGGTCTTCACCAAGCCTTTAAATCCCTTAGAAGAATTTTTGAAAGGCAAGTGACCTATCCTTGATGTCCCCTTATGAGTCTAGGATGGTTTTGTGAATTTTAAGGATTTTTCCTCGAGTCATAGACCCTCCAATTCACCCAAGATTCAGAGCTCGGGTCTGTGTTTTTGCACAGACCTGGTTAGATGGCAAGGTCCCTGGACGTCCAGTTTATGCTTGGCATCCATCGACCATGCCGCTGACTCTGAGTCAGCGGCCAGAGACCGCCGCCAAGTTCTTCTGAACAGAACAGTGAGCTGTTCTGTCCCTTTTATACATTAATTTCGGTATGTTTTACGTGATGAGGATATATGGTAGACCGTATACTCTATGTATATTGTGTTTGTGGTGTGTGGATGAATAGTGTGTGTTGGTGGATGTGGGAAATGGTGTTCCTTAAACTTGTGAGCATGAAGTGTTGATTTTACAAATTTAGTTTTCCTGATTGGAATGTGTATGAATGCCATGGTTTAGCCTAATCATGAAGATCAGTGGGTTAGCATATGTGTTTGCAACTTTTGGTAATTTATCCATGCTTGTGTAATTTGCGAATATATTTGGTTCGGTAAAATAAAAGCATGCAAAAATGATTTGTAGGGCTCAATCCATAGATGTATGAATTAGGGAAATGTTGTGTTCTCAGTTCATGCATATGTGAATGGCTTATGTGTAAACAGCAAGTGGCCAATTTGCAAAATGTGTTAGACCATGTTGATTTAAGTTGTTAATAGCATGCTAATTAGGCATTTTATTTTCTGTAAATCCTATTTATCTCATAAAAATCTAAAAAATTGAGGGTATCATCTAGAACCCGAAAAAAGCATGTGGTTAAAATTTTGGATCATTTGGATAAATAAATAAAAAGTTATGTGTTTTCTTGTGAAATGTGATAATTCGTGCATATGATCGTAGTGTGATTAGATTTTGTTTAAACCCAGCATGATTAGTGTGTTTACTGCGTATTAAACCTTGAAGTTTTGTAGTACCATGTTAGGAAAAACAGAGGTATTCATGTGAGTGAGAAAGTGAATGAGATGAAGTGTTATGTGTAAAACCAAGTGTAAAAACGGTGAAAATGTAAATGTATGACTGTGCCAATGTGACACTGCTTCCGTAGAGGGCAGTGGAGCTGTATCAGGGAAACGTCCCCCTGAGAAAGTTCATTGTTTAGAGTGTAAATGTGTTATTGAAACCCATGTGAGACTAAATCTGAAACCATGTGAATTCAGAAAATGCATGTTATTATTCTTATGTTTATGTGTGCAAAAATGTTTAGAGTCCATGTTAGGGACAACTAATGAATATGTGTACAAATGGCATGATAGATTGTTCATGTGATATGTTTTAAGCAACGTTGTAGCTCTCATGTGTAGATTATAGCCATTGAATCATGTGAAATCAGCAACCTAAAGCATGTAAAAAGGTTCATGTATGTGTTTAAAAATGTGTAAAAACCCATGCTAGTTGTGTTACCTTTCATGCATGTAAATTGTTCATGTTGATAGCTCTCATGTTTGATTCTTTAAAGGTTAAAGTTCATGAGTAAATTGAATAGAGACCATGTGATAGATGAAGTTTATTTTAGAAATCTGAAAGCATGAGTTATGTATAAAATTGTAGAATGTTCATGATAGGTTGAAAACTTGAAATGACTAGCATGCTATGTGTTGCTAATTGTAACGTGCATGTAGAAACCACTAGGACTTCTAAGTGTACATCATGAGTAGTGTTGCTTGCTGAGTCCTTGGACTCACTCCTTGCTTCGGCGTACAGGTATAGTTGGTGCCACGACACCACTTGAGGAGACTGACTCCGAGCGCGGAGACTAGCTAGTTGTTGAAGCTTCTTTGTGATTTGTGTACTTCATAGTATGTATTTGGAACATTGTATTAGAATTATCATGAAAGGAATGTATTATGTGGACATTTTGTAATTCTATTTCAGCAATTTAAATTATGTGAGCTCTAGTTCCTCATTGTTAATTGCGAAAATTCATGTATGGTTAATGTGGATGATGAATGAATGGAGATAGTTCTCTTTTACTTCCGCTACTCTGTTGTATATTCGCGTGTATCTCAGCTGTATGTATCGTTTGGGTAAATGTCCCACTGTGGCAGCACTTGTTATACTGACGTGGGTTGGTATAACCGTACCGGTATAATGAGGGCTGTCACAGAGATTGGTATCAGAGTGACCGGTTGAGATTGCACATGAATATACCTAAGTCATCATCCACATTGCATGCTAAGTATGTCCACATGTGTAGAAAACATTAATAGGAAGTGAAAGATAGATAAGAAATGGTTAGAGAACTTAGTAACCTAGCTCTAATTAGTGGCTGAAATTTTATTACAGCCATGGCTTCCCGTGGACAACGTGGAGGTGTTCCAGCTCGCGACGACGAGCAGAGGCGTGAGGAGCGGGCGGAGAAGCAGGCCCCGGCCCCACAGGGTCCTGTGCTTCCCCCACCACCGCCAGTAGACTATGGAGTATTCATGCAATGTCTGGTGCAAGCCATGCAGACGCAGGCCCACACCCAGGCAGAACTCCAGGCCCAGTTGGAGGCCCATGTAGAATAATAAAACAACCTAGTAGTTTGCTATTTAAATTGCATGATATTGTGTTTATTGTATATTGTTATTGTTTAATGTAGCAGGCTCAGGCCCCAGCTCAGGACCATGGTGGACCTTCCATCATGGAGCGATTCAAGAGGATGACCCCACCCTCTTTTAAGGGGGAGAGTGATCCGCTATTAGCAGAAAGCTGGATGAGGGAGACCGAGAAAATCTTCCGAGCTATCAGGTGTCCTGATGAGGACAAGGTGACCTTAGCCACCTACATGCTACAGGTATGTTTTGGTTTATGCTTGTATGTTGTTTGTCAAGTTAGAAATTGTTGGTTAGTGCTTATGAAGGTGTGTTGCAGGAGAGAGCTGATGTATGGTGGTCCTCCCTACTGCGTACACGCTTCGAGGACGGAGCAGTAGATGTGGCGTGGGACGCGTTCATGAGGCTCTTCCGAGCCAAGTTCATCCCAGAGCACATCCAGGACAAGATGGAGCAAGAATTCATTTCCCTGACGCAAGGATCAATGACCATCCTAGAATACAAGGCAAGGTTTTCTGAACTTTCTAAATATGCACCGCATATAGTAGAGGATGAGCGCAGGAAGACCAAGAAGTTTGTGATGGGTCTCAAACCATCACTGAGGACGAGGCTCGTGGCGTTCGACCACCGCACGCTAGACGAGGCCCTCAGCGCAGCCTGCAGACAGGAGGGAGAAATGGAGCAGTATCTGGAGGAGAAGAAGGCTTCGCAGAAGAGGCCGGCAGCGACTTTCCAGCGGCAGGATAAGAGGAAAATGGTGTACCAAGCACCGCAGAAACAAATGGCAGTCAGCAACTCTCAGGTACCCTCTGTACGTTCCCCCGGTGCGAAGAGAGAGTGTCCCCATTGTGGGAAGACCCATGGAGGTTCTGAGTGCTGGTTAGTAGCGGGTAGATGCTTAAAGTGTGGGAGCAGCGACCACAAGATCAAGGACTGCCCAAGACTTCAGCAGGAAGCTCAGCAAGGAGCGCCAGTTCCAGCAGTAGCGGCAGCCGCGCCAGCTACAGAACGACCAGGAAGGCCTCGAGCCCCAGCTCGAGTGTTTGCGTTAGCTCGTGAGGACGCCGAGCAGGCGGAGCATGTCACCGAAGGTATAGTTTTACTTTTCGGTGTGCACGCTCGGGTTTTGTTTGATACGGGTGCGACTCACTCGTTCATTTCCGAGCGGTTCGCTAGGCAGTTAGCCCTAGAGTCAGGCATAGAGTCTGAGGAGTTAGAGGTCCCTTTGTCTGTGCACACCCCTACGGGTACGGTATCGACTAGGAAGTGCATTCCGTCGTTACCAGTGTGCATTGAGGATAGATTCCTAGATGGGTGTTTCTTCTTGCTAAAGATGAAGGACTATGATTGTATTCTTGGTCTGGATTGGCTAGAGGAGCACTATGCGTTAGTGGATTGTCGTAGGAAGAAGATCGTTTTCCGCATTCCTGGCGAGGACGAGTTCTCTCATCCCTTGCCAAAGAACTTAGCGGGAAAGTTAGTTATCTCTGCCATGAAGGCGATGCGTATGGTGAACAAGGGTTGTGACGCATTTCTTGCCAGCGTTATGCTAGTACCCGATGCTGGTTCGTCACTGACTCTTGCAGAGATCGATGTGGCGCAGGACTTTCCAGATGTCTTTCCCGATGACTTGTCTGGATTGCCACCGGATAGGGAGATAGAGTTCACTATAGAGTTGCTTCCAGGCACCTCTCCTATCTCGAAGGCCCCATATCGGATGGCCCCTGCAGAATTAGCCGAGTTGAGGAAGCAATTGCAAGAATTGCTCGATAAGGGATTTATTCGCCCCAGTGTTTCCCCTTGGGGCGCACCTGTATTATTCGTCAAGAAGAAAGACGGGTCACTTCGGTTGTGCATTGATAATAGGAAGCTAAACCAGGTGACTGTGAAGAATAGGTATCCCTTACCTCGGATTGATGATCTGTTTGACCAGTTGCGAGAGGCATCAGTCCTTTCCAAGATTGACTTGCGATCTGGTTATCATCAGTTGAGGATTAGGAGTGAGGATGTGTCCAAGACGGCATTTAGAACCCGTTATGGACATTATGAGTTTTTGGTTCTTCCTTTCGGATTGACCAACGCCCCTGCAGCGTTCATGGATCTCATGAACTGGGTGTTTAGTCCGTATCTAGATAGCTTTGTTGTTGTGTTTATTGATGACGTGTTGGTCTATTCTCCGGATGAGGCCACACATCGTCAGCATTTGAGGTTAGTCTTAGAGGTTCTCCGTGAGCACAAGCTGTATGCGAAGTTCAGCAAGTGCGAGTTCTGGTTGCGTGAGGTTCATTTTCTCGGGCATGTTATCTCCGGCGCTGGTGTTGCAGTTGATCCAGCAAAAGTCCAGGCAGTTATGGATTGGGAGATTCCCAGGACCCCTTCGGAGATTCGTAGTTTTATTGGGTTAGCTGGTTATTATCGGCGATTCATTGAGGGTTTCTCATCCATCGCCGCCCCTTTGACAAAGCTGACCAGAAAGGGTGAGAAGTTCGTATGGTCTGAGGCATGTGGGCGTAGCTTTCAGCTATTGAAGGCTAAGCTTACTTCTGCTCCGGTATTGGTATTGCCCAGTGGTCTAGAAGGTTTTGCCATTTATACGGATGCATCTCAGATTGGTTTAGGCTGTGTGCTCATGCAGCAAGAGAGGGTAGTAGCTTATGCTTCTCGTCAGTTGAAGGAGCATGAGAGGAACTATCCGACTCATGATTTGGAGCTCGCAGCTGTGGTTCATGCACTAAAGATCTGGAGGCACTATCTTTATGGTGTCAGATTTGAGGTGTTTACCGACCACAAGAGCTTGAAGTATCTTTTCTCCCAAAAGGAATTAAACCTGAGGCAGAGGAGATGGATTGAGTTCTTGAAGGACTATGACTTGGACCTTCAGTATCATCCTGGAAAGGCGAACGTCATAGCGGATGCTCTTAGTAGGAAGAGGTCTTCGCTCCAGCAGGATTGGAAGATGTTGGAGGATGCAGCGTGCTCTATGACCGAGTTAGAGCCATCGTTGTGTCAGGCTTTTGTAGCTCAGCTATCCCTTAGATCCTCAGTCTTGGATGAGGTGATTGAGCAGCAGAAAGCCGATCCTAGATTGTTAGAGTTAGTGGGTAAGGTGGGCATTGCACGTGATGAGGACGGTGTGATTAGATTTCAGCACCGTGTTTGTGTCCCCGATGTGGTAGATATCCGTGAGCATGTGTTAGTGGAGGCTCATAGATCGTGATTCTCTATTCATCCGGGTAACACTAAGATGTTTCAAGACCTGAAGAGATCATTTTGGTGGTCCAGCATGAAGAAGGATGTTGCGGATTATGTGTCTAGATGTCTAGTATGTCAGCAGGTGAAAGCCGAGCGGCAGCGACCATCCGGCCTTATGCAGAGCATGGATATCCCCGTATGGAAGTGGGAAGCTGTCACTATGGATTTCGTATCGGGTTTGCCTCGATCTAGAAGGGACAATGACTCGATTTGGGTAGTTGTAGATAGGTTCTCGAAGACTGCTCATTTCTTGCCTATGAAGAAGAAGCAGTCAGTAGAGAGCTTAGCTAGATTGTATGTTAGCGGTATCATTAGATTGCATGGTGTGCCGAAGTCGATCATTTTGGATCGAGATCCGAGATATACTTCGAGATTGTGGAAGGGTCTTCAGGATGCGTTAGGTTCGGAGCTTAAGCTCAGTTTGGCGTTTCATCCCTAGACCGATGGACAGTCCGAGAGGACTATCCAGACGCTCGAGGATATGTTGAGAGCGTGTGTTCTGGATTGAAGGATGATTGGGAGCGTCATCTACCTCTTGTGGAGATCGCATACAACAACAACTTTCATGCTAGTATTGGTATGGCTCCATTCGAGGCGTTGTATGGTAGGCCCTGCAGATCTCCTTTATGTTGGGAGGAGACTGGTGATAGGCAGTTGATCGGACCGGAGTTGGTTCAGGAAACTTCGGATAAGATTCAGCTTATCAGGAAAAGGCTTGTTGCGGCACAGGATAGGCATAAGAGTTATGCCGACAACAGGAGAAAGGATTTGGAGTTCGAGGTTGGCGATCATGTCTTCTTGAAGATATCGCCTACTCGAGGTGTTGTCAGATTTGGCAGGCATAGCAAGCTAAGCCCTAGGTTCATTGGCCCATATGAGATTCTCAGACGTTTGGGCAACGTGGCGTACGAGCTAGCTTTACCCCCAGTTTTGGCTAGCGTTCACCCGGTATTCCACGTGTCTATGCTCAGAAAGTATGTCCGTGGTCCGTCTCATATGATTAGTCATGAGCCCGTGGAGATCCAGCCAGATCTTTCGTATGTCGAGCAACCAGTAGCCATTCTTGACCGGAAGGTTCAGCATCTCCGGAACAAGAGTATCGCGTCGGTGAAAGTTCTTTGGCGGAACTTCTCACGTGAGGAGGCTACGTGGGAGCTTGAGGATGCGATGAAGAAGAAGTATCCCCTTTTGTTTGAGTAGTGTCGTTCTAACTTAGAGGATGAAGTTTCTTTAAGGGGGAGAGGGTGTAAGGCCGTCTATTTTCCGTCGCATTATTTGTATTTATGTGTGAATATTTGTGCTTGTGTATGTATGTACATACTGACGTACGTATTAAATTAGTATAATTTCGTATACATGTGTTTATATTAAGTATAAATAATGTATATATTGCAAGATGATAGTATGGATACAATACCATATACATATTGCAGGTATATATGCTTGATATGCATGGTTTTCTGCATAAATTAGGGTTCTGGCCGAAGGCCACCTTGGCATCAACCCTAGGCCGTTTATCTGGTGTCAGTGTCCAGATCTGGATGCCAACACTAACCCTGGCGTCCAGAGATATGGACGCCAACTTCTCTGACCTGCATGCGTTGCAGAGCCAGAAAATCCGGGAGCAAGGCATGGCCTCCATTGGGGGGATGTCCCCCAACGGCTCTCAGCTTGTCAAATCGGTATGGTGAGTGGGTGAGGGGCTCTCATTAGGTCTGAACCCGAATTTGGCCTCTCCCACTTCTCACTTCACCTTGCAAGAGGAAAAATAGAGGAGAGAAAAACCCTAGGTGAGCTGTGAGAAAAACCCATTTTAGAACCCTCAAATCCGACCCCTTGGACCTGGATCCGGCGTCCCCCTACTGCAAGGAGGTTGCTGGACCAACGAGGAAGGCTTCCCCGACATCCCCTCGGCGTGGAGATCATCCAGGAGCCCGGAGGAGAGATCGTTTGGAGGCACTTCTGCAACTTCTTGGGACTGCCCAAGGAGGTCTTCACCAAGCCTTTAAATCCCTTAGAAGAATTTTTGAAATGCAAGTGGCCTATCCTTGATGTCCCCTTATGATTCTAGGATGGTTTTGTGAATTTTAAGGATTTTTCCTCGAGTCCTAGACCCTCCAATTCACCCAAGATTCAGAGCTCGGGTCTGTGTTTCTGCACAGACCTGGTTAGACGGCAAGGTCCCTGGACGTCCAGTTTATGCTTGGCGTCCATCGACCATGCCACTGACTCTGAGTCAGCGGCCAGAGACCGCTGCCAAGTTCTTCTGAACAGAACAGTGAGCTGTTCTGTCCCTTTTATACATTAATTTCGGTATGTTTTACGTGATGAGGATATATGGTAGACCCTATACTCTATGTATATTGTGTTTGTGGTGTGTGGATGAATAGTGTGTGTTGGTGGATGTGGGAAATGGTGTTCCTTAAACTTGTGAGCATGAAGTGTTGATTTTACAAATTTAGTTTTCCTAATTAGAATGTGTATAAATGCCATGGTTTAGCCTAATCATGAAGATCAGTGGGTTAGCATATGTGTTTGCAACTTTTGGTAATTTATCCATGCTTGGGTAATTTGCGAATATATTTGGTTCGGTAAAATAAAAGCATGCAAGAATGATTTGTAGGGCTCAATCCATAGATGTATGAATTAGGGAAATTTTGTGTTCTTAGTTCATGCATATGTGAATGGCTTATGTGTAAACAGCAAGTGGCCAATTTGCCAAATGTGTTAGACAATGTTAATTTAAGTTGTTAATAGCATGCTAATTAGGCATTTTATTTTCTGTAAATCCTATTTAGCTCAAAAAAATCTGACAAAATGAGGGTATCATCTAGAAACTGAAAACAGCATGTGGTTAAAATTTTGGATCATTTGGATCAATAAATAAAAAGTTATGTGTTTTCATGTGAAATGTGATAATTCGTAGATATGATCGTAGTGTGATTAGATTTTGTTTAAACTCAGCATGATTAGTGTGTTTACTGCGTATTAAACCTTGAAGTTTTGTAGTACCATGTTAGGAAAAATAGAGGTATTCATGTGAGTGAGAAAGTGAATGAGATGAAGTGTCATGTGTAAACCAAGTGTAAAAACGGTGAAAATGTAAATGTGTAACTGTGCCAATGTGACACTGCTTCCGTAGAGGGCAGTGGAGCTGTATTAGGGAAAAGTCCCCCTGAGAAAGTTCATTGTGTTAAGTGACCCTAAGGGCATTAGGGGGAAATCCTGGAGGTGGACAAGTACCACTGGTTAGGGTGGAGACTTGTTCTCCCGGTCTGCGCAGTCCAAGAGTCGCTATTGGAATGCCTAGATGGCGTCTATGTGTAATGTGATGTGTATATGTCCTTCTTTGGTGGTTTGGACTATGTGTCACGACACCTAAAAATGTGTAAAGTGTAATGTGAAATGTGTATGTGACCATGTGTAAATGTGTAAGTGACATGTGAATGTGTATGTGTAAAGTGTAACCATGTGAAAAGAGGAAACTAGTGTAAAGAAAAATGTGAAATTCTAGATGTGTAAATGTGTTATTGAAACCCATGTGAGACTAAATCTGAAACCATGTGAATTCAGAAAATGCATGTTATTATTCTTATGTTTATGTGTGCAAAAATGTTTAGAGTCCATGTTAGGGACAACTAATGAATATGTGTGCAAATAGCATGATAGATTGTTCATGTGATATGTTTTAAGCAACGTTGTAGCTCTCATGTGTAGATTATAGCCATTGAATCATGTGAAATCAGCAACCTAAAGCATGTAAAAAGGTTCATGTATGTGTTTAAAAATGTGTAAAAACCCATGCTAGTTGCATTACCTTTCATGCATGTAAATTGTTCATGTTGATAGCTCTCATGTTTGATTCTTTAAAGGTTAAAGTTCATGAGTAAATTGAATAGAGACCATGTGATAGGTGAAGTTTATTTTAGAAATCTGAAAGCATGAGTTATGTATAAAATTGTAGAATGTTCATGATAGGTTGAAAACTTGAAATGACTAGCATGCTATGTGTTGCTAATTGTAACGTGCATGTAGAAACCACTAGGACTTCTAAGTGTACATCATGAGTAGTGTTGCTTTCTGAGTCCTTGGACTCACTCCTTGCTTCGGCGTACAGGTATAGTTGGTGACACGACACCACTTGAGGAGACGGTGGAGACGGACTCCGAGCGCGGAGACTAGCTAGTTGTTGGAGCTTCTTTGTGATTTGTGTACTTCATAGTATGTATTTGGAACATTGTATTAGAATTATCATGAAAGGAATGTATTATGTGGACATTTTGTAATTCTATTTCAGCAATTTAAATTATGTGAGCTCTAGTTCCTCATTGTTAATTGCGAAAATTCATGTATGGTTAATGTGGATGATGAATGAATGGAGATAGTTCTCTTTTACTTCCGCTACTCTGTTGTATATTCGCGAGTATCTCAGCTGTATGTATCGTTTGGGTAAATGTCCCACTGTGGCAGCACTTGTTATACCGACGTGGGTTGGTATAACCATACCGGTATAATGAGGGCCGTCACACCCTCTAACACAGGCGCGGGGGGACCGGGGGTCCCAAATAACGGTAACAACCTGTCTCGCGGACAAGCCCTCAAGTTTCGAGCACCGGGCGAAAGAGAACTAGCGGGGCAACCACCACAGAAACCAGCACAGCTAGCATGTAACCAAGACAAGCCCAGCAGGCACAGGCACGCACGGCACCCCTTCCCCAGAATGGCCGTCGGCCAACGCCGGCACATACAGTATGGCCCGAGAAACTTGAACACCACCAAACAGAACAGAAACCATCGCTCTTCTAATAATCAATTGACCGACAGACAATCGATTACTAGATAGACGCGAGTCTCCTAGCACTGCCACTAGGACACGGCAACAAAGGTGTCACCTTTGGCCACTGAACACAGCAAGCCAACCTGCTGCGTTCCTACCAAAAGGTCCTAAGGGCAACCCTGCCGTGGGGCACACACTGACACGCCAACCACGGCCACGAAAACACCTGAGGTAGACCAGATGCTGTCGTGCCCTCCAAGCCTATCGCGATCCGATAGAGACGGGATGGGCAACTGTGACAAGCACTGAGTCACGATGGGGAAGCGCATCGCGACAACCATGTCGCGACAGGAAACCAGGTCACGACCCCTACCCTTATCGCGATGGACAGGCCAACCGCGACAAACAAGTCGCGATAGGAAAGCGCATCGCGACAAGAACCTTGTCGCGGCGGGAAACCGGGTCGCGACACGACCCTTATCGCGACGGCCAACCGCGCCGCGATAAGGTCGCGTCCGACCAAGGCGAAGCCTCCTCTGATGTCGCAACGCGCACAACGGTCGCAACATCAGCTAGAAGGTAGACCGCCAGGATGCTACATCCTAGGGTCACCCACACAACTACAACAAGCACCACAATGGGGAGGGGAGCATGGGGAAAGCTTGTAAAATATGCAATAAACCCCGAGGGCTCCAATTCACACCAAGTATGGGCACAAGATATCCCTACATGTTGGAAGAATCGAACCCTAAAGGGGCCTTCACAACGCCAAGGCCACCACCTCCTCGCTCCACAACGACGCACCAGCGCTCCGCACGAGCCATCGTCGATCCTCCAAGCTCCATACTGTCGGAGAAGAAGGGGAAGGAGGCTTCCCACCTCAGAGAGGAGGAGGGAAGGGAGAAAGGGCCAAAAGGGAAAGAAGTGGTGCCGGCCAAGGCTTTTAGCCTCTGGCCCCCAGAACGCGATGGGGCGGGGCATCGCGTTAACAACCTTAACACGACGGCTACCTAAACTGCGACCAGAACGCATCCCACCTAGACGATGCGACAACTCGACAGGTTAGTCTGCCACTCTGATAGGCGTCAGACGATAGAAAAATAGAAAGCAGTCGTGACCCGTTGACCGGGCATGACAAGAACGTGACGCAACCACAGGTCGTGACTTGGATGACTGTCATGATGGCCAGCTCCATCGCGACACTAACGTGTCACTAAGGCCGGACGTGTTAGTGGCCAGTCATCCCACACACAAACGGAAAGCCGAAAAGCCCGAGATGTTACAGTACCTCTCAACCCAAATGGCAAAACATTCATGAACGTATTTGATTGAGTTGAGATCCAGGAATTCTTTAGCAGAAAGAGAGGGCTTTCCGGAATTAAACAAGAAACTATTCATGTGTTCCAGCTGCTTGCCAGAGTGGTGATAGTGGTGCTCCCATTCAGAAGGAGAGTGTCTTTCACACTCAGACAGGAGGGGAGGAAGCACATAAGACTTGATGAAGCCCCTATGATAGTCCCTGAATAAGAATCTGTGAAAGGCAAGAGGAACTCCCTGTTGAACAGTAATCCTACCCATAACTATAGCAAATCATTCAAAAATGATAGGACCAACTGTGGAATCCATGACTAAGGAGTGAAGCTTAGGGAGAAAAACAATATTTGGGATGTTCAAGGTAGAAAAATCCACATGAATGGAAGTGTTGACAGGATTTTCAATTTGAAATTCTGTAATGGCTGCCCTGAACTGCCCAAGCTGAATCTCTGGCAGTTTGTTGAGAAATCTATAATCCTGGAACATTTAAAACTGTGGGATCAACTTAATTTCTTTCTAAATGAATGGAACCCAGGTATTCTTGTGGTGGATGACTCAGATAAAGTAAGTGGGTGGTCCCTAGGTGGAAACCTGTCAGATCTAACAAGCAAGAACTTCCTGTAGTGAGACTGATGGCCGCGAGACCACTGGTCTTCAGTCTTGGACTCAGCTATGGAGAAAATTTTAGACTAATCAGCTTTAGATAAGGGAGATAGAGGAAGAACAATATTCAAGTGGTCAGTTAGGTTGAGGTAAGGGAGGCCAAAAATAATAGCAAATGTGCATTTCTGTAAATTTTCACAATATAGAGATCTCCTTCTATTTTCAACAGAAAGAGAGAACCAAAGAGGAGGAAAGCGAGGTTTAGAAGAGAGAGCAAGATCTTTAGAGACTTTCCTCTTTTTAGGAACATGACTAGAAGAGCCTATCCTCTGAACATGGGTGCCAACGGCCAGGACTGAGCAAAGAATTGCTTCTTCAAACTCATCTTTGATGTCTTGAATAATGTGGCCTTGTACACGAGCACTCTCCAGAATGAGAGTGATGAAGGAGGGAGAAATTGGTGGATAAAGAGAAGTGAAAGAGGTAGGAGGAGGTGCTGCAGAAGGTCCAGTAGTTGATGGACCAACAGATGAGGGTCCAGCTGAAGAAGATGATGCTGGAGGTTTCTCAAAAGTGGGAGGAGGAATGAAGGTGGAAGACATAGGACAAGAAGAGGAAGTGGTAGGAAATGGTGTAGGTGAGGAGATGTGTTTTGAAAGTGGTTATTTAAAGGTGACAGGGGCTGGAGGGGGAGTGGGTGATGAAGGTGGAGAAGAGGGAGCTAGAGTCTTAAGAGGAGAAGGAACAGGAGGCTCTGGGGGCACATCAACAGCTACCACTGGTTCTTCAATCTTGACTTGCGCTGCCTCTAATTCCACTAGCCCTGATGGCCCTGACTCTTCAGCTAATAGCCCTGTCGGCCCAGACTCTTCAACTGTTGGCCCGGGTGGCCCAGACTCCTTTGCATGCTCAGATGACATGGATTTATCAACATTTGGCCCTGATGGCCTGACTACTTCTTCAGATGGCTCTGGTGGCCGGACTTCCTCATCAGGAATTTGCCTTGAAGGCCCTGAACTACTCTCTGGCATGGGTTGAGTGGGAGCAGGAGGGGAAGGAGTAGATAGATGCACCCTCACAAAATATGATAGGTCTGTCATTAATTTCGTCTGGCTTTCCAGCTCATTTTTCATTCCCTGGAGCTCAGCTTTGACTGCTCCAATTTCCTTTGCTCCAGTGCTCTAACTGACAAAGATTGAGAACACTTCATTTTGCAGTGAGCACAATACCTCCCCATGAGCATTCAATCTGTCCATTACTGGCTTCATCTTCACTCTAAGCTTCTTCTTTAGAGACCTATAGTGTGCTTTTCTGGTGAGTAGAGGAATTTTAGAAGCTACACTCTTACTTTTACTACCTGAGCCGATATCTGGCTCCATGTCAACATCCTCATCACCATTAGAGGTTCTTTCCACTAGACCTTCTTGATAGTTATTAGCATGGGCACTAACTATGGGCTCCCCCTGACCTGGAGCATCTTCCATCTGAATTTCTTCTGTGTGGCTTGGTGCCACCACTCCCTGAATACTTTCTACTTGATTGACTTCTGCAACAACATCTTCAGTAGGAGCAATATCTTCCATAAGATTTTCCTCTGTGTGGCCTAGTGCCATAGCTTCTGAAACAGTTGCTCCTTGCTTTTCTTCCACACTAGCATCTTCAACAGGAATATTATAGATGATTTCTCGATGAGTCTCTTCCTACTCCCCTGCAATGAGAGCTACAGTCTCCAAAGTTTCTTCAATGATTGATGCAATGACTTTTGAGGGGGTCTCAACTCCAGATGACTACCCAACGAGCTCAATATGCTCAGGAGCAATTTCCTCTGTCCTTCTAGTAACTGCAACAGGTTCTTCAACCTTGACTGCTGCTTCTTCCTCTTGGACATTTGGAAGTTCAGGAGCTTCACCAATAATTGCCTCTCCTTCTGCCACAGAGGTCTTGGTCCAAACATTTCCTACTAGAGAAAAACCACTTTTCTTTAAATTTTTTGACCTAATAGGCTGGCCCATCTTCTCCATCACTGCTCCCTTTAGATCAACATTAAAATGCTTGAATATCCTGGTCAGTAAATGTACATATGGAAGTGATACATTCAGCTTGTTCTTTTTATCACATATTATCTCTGCAGCAAGTCTCATTCTTTCAAATATCACTTGAGCCATATTGATGTCCTGATTCTGGATTGCCCAAAACATCATGCAAGAGTCGGCTTTAGGGCAAGTTAAGAATGTGGCGCTCCTTGGCACTAGAATCTGACTAACTATGAAGTGAAGGATTCTGTTGAATGTGTTCAACTGGTTGATATCTATTTTGCCATCTTTCAGCTTGTACTCTATTCCAATGATGCCTAAACCCTTAGCATGAATATCCACACTGTCTACCCCACTACGACCAATAGTAGATACACCAAACAGACTTTCCAGTAGATCATAGGTGATATGGATAGGTGTACCTTTAACTGAGGAGGTGAGGGAGCCATCTTCTTCTATCTTCAGGCAAGTGTAGAATGCCTTGGCTAGGTCCGGATAGCTTGGCTGAGAAACTGTGATCATTTTTGTCCATTTCATCCTTTCTATGGCTTCCACAATACTGTGCATCCCATTCTTCTTTAAATCGGCAATATCCACTGCCTTGTTACCATACAACTTGATCTTGATTGCTGCAAATCTATCCTGCTGTTTCGTTGTGAGGAAGGCGACACTGTATCCACCTACGGTGCAAAAACTCCCAGAAGCAGCTATGGATTTGTACAAGGAGAGTTTCTGGAGGATCGTGGGGAGGAATGGAACAGATGCCCTCAAAAAAATTTTGCGGGAACAGAGAGAACTTTTGAAGTCGCACAAAGAATATTCTAGAATCGATAGGGTTTTATCGCTCCAGGCAAATCAGAAGAGATATAAGAGAGAGATGAAATCGATAAGACATGACTTACAGATTTAACGGCAGGACATAATGGCACTTTTTGAAATGCCAAAACAATAAATACGGATAACGACAAAAGAGGAGAGGATAACACAAACAATAACGAATTCATCCCGAAAAGTCATAGCATTTTATGACCCAAGCAATAAAGAATTCGCTTAAGTTCAGCGGGTAGGATATTATTCTGAAAATTATTATTTCAGTTACATGTAGTCATATCTTTTACACATTGCACATGCCTAGTTCCCTTCTAAGAGAAGTAAATCTCTCCTTAGGTAAGGCTTTTGTAAAGATATCTACTAACTGATTTAAAGTATCTATAAAAGAAATATTTATATTTCCGTTAGCTACATGATCTCTAATAAAATGATATCTGACCTCTATGTGTTTTGTTCTGGAGTGCTGAACTAGATTTTTGGTGAGATTTATCGCACTTGTGTTGTCGCATAGCAATGGGATGGTCTTGATGTGCAATCCATAGTCCTCAAGCTGTTGTTTTATCTATAAGAGTTGAGTGCAGTAGCACCCAGCAGCTATATATTCAGCTTCAGCTGTTGATAGTGCCATTGAATTTTGCTTCTTTGAAGACCATGAAATCAAGCATCCTGCAAGAAATTGGCAACTACCACTGGTGCTTTTTCTATCTACCTTTCATCTAGCATAGTCAACATCAGAACATCCAACTAAACTAATTTCATATGACTATGGATACCATAAACCCAGATCATGAGCTTTAGCTAAATATCTAAAAATCCTTTTAACAGATATTAAGTGGGATTTATTAGGATCAGCTGGATTTCTTGCATACATGCATACACTAAATAAGATATCAGATCTACTAGCTGTCAAGTAATGCAACTATCCTATCATCCCTTTGTAGAGTTTTTGATCCACTTTCTTACCATCCTTATCACTATCTAACCTGGTGGATGTGCTCATTTGAATGGACAGTGGTATAGCATTGTCGAACCCGAATTTCTTCAATAATTCTTTGGTATATTTTGCTTGACAAATATGTGTACCTTCTTTGCCTTGCTTTATTTGAAGTCCAAGAAAGTAGTTGAGCTCTCCCATCATGCTCATCTCAAATTATCCTTGCATGTGTTTTTCGAAATACTTGCACAAGGATTCATCAGTAGATCCGAATATGATATCATATACATAAATTTGCACAAGTAATATATTTTTGACTTTTGATTTAATAAACAATGTATTATCTACTTGTCCTCTGATAAAACCATGGTTTAACAAGAATGTACTAAGTATTTCATACCATGCTCTAGGTGCTTGCTTTAAACCATATAATACTTTATGCAATTTAAAAACATGATTTGGAAAATCTACATCATCAAAACCAGGAGGTTGTTCTACATAGACTTCCTCCCTTATATATCCATTCAAAAATGTAGATTTTACATCCATTTGAAAAAGTTTTAAATCCAATGCACATGCATAAGCAAGTAAAATTCAAATAGCCTCTAGTCAAGCTACTGGTGCATAGGTTTCATCGAAATCTATGCGTTCCTCTTGGGAATAGACTTGAGCAACCACCCTAGCCTTGTTTCTAGTGATAACACCAGCTTTATCCAATTTATTCCTGAACACCCATTTGGTGCCAATCACAAGATAATCTGATGCTCTCGGAACAAGGGACCAAACTTGGTTTCTCTTCAACTGATTAAGTTCATCTTGCATGGCTAAAATCCAAGATTTATCAGACAGTGCTTCATTGACTATCTATGGCTCAATTTGAGATACGAATGCTAAGTAATCGCAAGGTATAACATTACCTCTTGTTCTTACCCCAACTGATGGATCTCCAATGATGTTGTCTCTTGGATGATCCTTCTTGTATCTCCATTCCTTTGGAAGATCATTATGAATTACTTCTTTCTGTTGTAGTTCTTCCAAGGGTGGATCTTCATGATCTTTGATGGATGTTTCCTTCAGTTTCTTGGAGAGATTTTCTGCATTTTCATCATCACTATCGACATCGTTTCTCAAGGAAGGGTTAGACTCATAAAAAAAAACATGAACAATTTGTTCAATTAGTAAACTTTCTTTATTAGAAACTCTATAGCCCTTGGGTTTGGAAGCATACTCCATAAAGATTCCTTCACCAGATTTGGAATCCAACTTACCTATGTCTCTCTTACCATTGTCATGAATGAAGCATGGACATCCAAACATTTTGATGTGACTGATCTTAGGCTTCCTTTGCTTGTACAGTTCATATGCGGTCTTCTTCAGGATTGGCCTAATCATAACTCTATTTATAATATAACAAGCTGTGTTGATAGCTTCTTCCCAAAAATATCTTGGAAGGTTGTATTATGATAGCATATTTATGGCCATATCCAACAAGGTTCTATTCTTACTCTCGGCTACTCCATTTTGCTGAGGTGTCCTTGGTGCTAAGACGTTGTGCTCTATACCTTGATCATAACAAAATTCTGAAAATTTGCCATTTTGGAATTCTCCTCCGTGATCTGAGCGAATACTTGTTATGTTGAACTTCTCATCCTTTTGAACTAGCTTACTAAACTTCACAAAACATTCGAATGTGTCATATTTGTGTTCTAGGAAGGATACCCAAGTAAATCTTGAATAATCATCAACTATCACAAATCCAAAATTCTTTCCTCCTAGGCTAGTTGTTCTCATTGGTCCAAACAAATTGATGTGTAGCAATTCTAGTGGTTTGGAGGTAGTGACCATTGTCTTTGATTTGAAGGAGGATTTTGCATGCTTCCCTTTTGCACATGGTCCACAGATGCTATCCAATCTTACATTTATTTTCGGTAGTCATTCCACTAGATCATGTTTGATAAGCTTTCTTATTCCATCCAAGCTACGGTGACCTAACCTTCTGTGCCATAATGATGTGGAAAATAATTCTAAACCCGAAGAGGTACAAAATAACACCTAATGCAATAGGTCTTCCTTATTCAATGAAGGGAATAACAACCACCTATTCCCTACAGATCTTCTATTCACAAACGAAGAGGAACACACAAAGAATGAGAGTAAAAAGGTGAATGGCCCATAGACCAAGCATATAGCAATTTGCTTGATCTGAGGCAATGTCTAAGAGATAAAGATTTGCAATAAAAAAATCTCTCGGAACAATAAAATCTCTCGAAAGAGTAAGCATGTGAAAGCTGAGAGCTAAGAGCTGAAGGTTGGTGACTGAAGTGAATGAGCTCTTCTTTCTGATGATCGAAAGTTGTTAGAGGATCTTTCTATCTCTCAGTGTATCTTCATGGAGTCATTAGTCTTCTATATATCTTCTCTTGATAAAATAGCCGTTGAAGTGTCCGTTGTCTCTATTTTTGAAGCACGTTAGACTATATGGTCCAAGGTGTGGAACAGGTAAGCTTGCAGTCATTAATGCTCAGAGAGATGTGTACGCAAAGAGAAGATTCATCCTGATAACTTTTACTTCTGATTATCCAACGTTGTAAGATATGTTACTGGTGTGGACACGAGAATTTGGCTCCACCGCGGGCAAATTTCATGTTGTGCCATAGTGCCACAAATGACCTTCATTTTGCCTTGAAAGAGTGTTTTCCACATCATTCTAGATCACCCCCATTCTTCCCCGGTGCTTCCTATTCCTTTCCAGGGCCCCTCGGGAACTATAAGCTTAAATTCCAAGTCGCGACGGGTATGGCAACCGCCTCTTTAAACGCGTCCGGTACCCTGCACGCGATTCAGGACCTTATCACGACGGCCTTCAGGGGCACGATCTTATCGCGGCAGGTAAGTCGGCCGCGACTACATGCTTAACGCGCCGGCCCTACGCGACGTGACAATGAATTCTTATTTTATTTATGGAAAATGACCTTTTTATGAACGCGTCCTCCATAGGCGACGCGATTCTAATATCCCTTTCGGCACAATTTTCATAAATAAATTAGGAAGGCTTATCGCGTCATGTATTGCCGATGCGATTCAGTCTATAGTCGCGTCCTGCCACCTGGACGCGATTCTGTGGCCTAGAAAGTCATCGGGATCAGGTCCGTAATCATGAGAAAATCCTGTAATCGTGTCTTGTTGCCCATACGCGATTCAGAGAGGTCAAATCATAATTTCATGTCAACAGACAGTGCAAGTAAGCCCCATGCCTCAGAAATTGCCTCTAAGCTAATCGCGTCAGCCATGGCCGCCACGTTTCAAGACACGGTAGCCCTGGCGGACGCGATTCCCTTCCTTATCATAGCATCCTAACTGGACGCAATTCAGAGACATGACGGCAAACATGCGCATGTCTCATCAAAATTGACCTTGAGAATTGCAGCCTACCGCCCAGACGCGATTCAATCCTAGTCGCGGCGCCCCAGCCCGACGTGATTCAAGTCGCGGCCTACCGCCCAGACACGATTTAGCTCCTTGTCGTAGTGGTTGTACCCGACGCGATTCAAGTTTTTACCTTTATAAATTGACCCTCGAGGGTCATTTGTAAGAGGGGGTTCCACGAAGCGTTGAAGCCCTGCTGGACTGGCGACCCGATGCCCTCTTCCTCGCCTTCTTCCACGTGTACCGGAGCGGAACGAGGCGAGAGCATCTTCCTCCTTTTCTTCCTCCATCTGTCCAACCAGCAACACTGCCACGCCAACGGACCGTCCCACATTGGGGAAGCACCCTATCATGCCCCGACGCGAAATATCGGAACGCGAGGCAGGTGCAAGTGAACGGGTATAGAGAAAGCACTAGACATCAAACCATTGCACAATGGATAATACTAATGCAAATTCATTTCATTAATACATTCCAATGCCTAGTTACAACCACTAATATCAGGGCCGATCTATAGGGCCCGATTACATTGAAATAGAAGCAAAAGACTAAACATTAAATTTAACTACTACAACACTAATCATAGTGCTAGGACGCTAGGGTACTCATGACAACACTCCAGGTCATTCCCGTCCTCTTGAGTGTATGGTTCATCCTCGGTCTCACCTGAGAACACAACGACAAATAACGCAGGGTGAGCGATAACACCTAGTAGGACATAAATCTCAGGATCAAGCATGCTTTAAGTGATTAATGTCTTATAAAGCAGGATAACTAGAGAGAACAACGAGAAAACGTATAGAAAGTGCTGGTACACGATAACGAGGAACAATAGCACAATGCACGAGAGTATAGCACGACAAGTTTTGATATCGGATTGGCCGTATAACAAGATAATCAAGTAAAGTTGCACAACAGTGCACAAGTCACGATAGCAAGTGTTGGTCGATATTCTTTCAACCACGAGCTTCAAGTAAACCAATAATTGACTGTTTGATTAATTGATTGCCATAGATCAAATCTTCCGTGCTCATGCGTTAGGTGTATGTCATCACCCAGATCAGTAGACCCTCGCGAGTTATAGCCTTTCAGGTGCTCCTCCCAAGGACCAGACCGAGCCCTTATCATGTTGCCTAGCATAGTCATGTTTTTATCGTAGACAATCAATTTAATGGCCAAATAAAGTACCAAGAAATAGATGAGAGTACTAGATGAATAGAAGAGATAGTAGGGTGAACGTGAATAGATGAGCGAGTAGAGTATAGATGAGGGCTAAGTGACAATGCACGTAACTCTCCGAGTAAACAGGCGATAGTAACAGTTGCACACCACACGCACATGGTGTAGGCAGTCAGGTGGAACTCACGATCTTCCCACTGGCCATGTTATGCACAAGTCCAGAGGTCCGACGTGATTCAAGTTAAGAGTGAACTCCTAATAGCCATTTGGATCATATCGATCCCTAAAGGTGTAATGGGTGTTAGGGTACAACCGGCTCGTCGACCATGTGGGAATCCATGGACAGAGGAGACCTTGAACAAAGACTCACTAGTCCGGTAGAAGGACTATCCTATGGAGAGTTCGTCCAAGCCAAGAAAGTGTGTATATAGAAACAAGTACTCGACGGTCTAGAGGAATTCTAGAACAGTGGAGTGTCGATATCGGTATATAAACAACGCAAGAAACGAATACAAGTCCTTTAAAATAGGGCAATTAATATACTTTATTGCAATAAATTACCAAAATTACCAGATACATTATGAGATATTTTATGCCAGATTTCAGCCATATATGGATGGTTCATGTGTAAGAGAAATCATAGATAGAAAAGAAGTCGTGAATATGTTATTTAAAGCATTCAATATAGGTCCAATTTAAAATAGTGTTTTTACTGTGTGTATGACTGTTAAAAAGGCGTGAACGTGACGTAGGCCAGTAAGGGTAGCGACAGGGTCAGGGCAGATAGCGATAGTGGCTTGTACAGGTCGCGACAGGCATGTCGGTTCGGGCAGTCAGGTCGCGACAGTGTTGCATGAGGGTCGCGACGGCCTGGACAGCAGATCGCGACGACAAGCACTGTCACGATCAGATCGTGACAGAGTGCTCTATCGCGATAGCCCTTTTGAATGCGGCCTATCGGGACGTCGCGTTCACGGGGTCTGCGCTAGAGCCTGAGAAGGTTCTGATCTATCTTGGATTGCAGTCCAGAAACTTGCCTTTTTGACACAGGGTAGTTCAGAAAATCATAACTAATTATATAGTCAACAAAAAATCATGAAACCAGTTGCAAATTAAACTAGACATGTAAGGGTACTTCCAGTAAATCAGAATTAGAGAGAGAGCATGGTTCATATAAGGTTTGAACATGAGCAAGAAAGAGTTATTTAGAACATGACACAGAGAGAGAGATCGATTAAATTTGATCAACATGCTCGATGAAATTTAGGGCTTTTAGGGGCAAAAGATCCCTAACAGCATGAAGTATCTACATTAAAAATTTCGTAGCATGGGATCAAGTGTACATAAAGATTTGAATTAAACATGATGTCTCGGGGTTATCATGTTTACAGATCTTCTAAAATCAAGAACAAAAGATTGGCTCGATGAAAAAGAGTGAAACAAGAGGGATTTTGTTCCTGATGTATGGAACAATCGACAGATAGATTTAATTGAGTTTTGCTCGTGAGAATGCCTACCTTGGACTCGATTTGTCTTCTTGGGTTAAAATCTCCAAGAACGAGGAAGAAGCTCCAAGAACTCCTTCTCCCCACGAGATCCTCTCCTCCTTGGCCTCTTCTCCACGTCCAACAACCTTTGGCAATGAGCTAGGGTCAGCCAAGAGGGTTTAAGAGTTGTATTTATGCTAGTTATGTTTCTAATTCCTAATAGTACTCTAACTTCTATTAAATTCCGAATTTCCTCCTTTCCTAACCTCCTCCCAAGCTTTCCACTTCCTATTTGGGTTAGGATGGGAGCCAAATTCGTGGCCAACCTATTAGGGTAGGTTTAGGAATCTAATTCTAACTCAAACATCCTATTTAATGCATTAAATACCCCTTTTCTATTTAGGTAATAATTTAGTTACGAATTTAGGGTATTTTCTTATTATTCTTCTTTTAAAAATTTATAATTTTGACCCAATAAGTTCTAGGTGATCCATTAAGCAAAGCCCATTACTCTTTTCCATTAAATGGGTTTTATTTAATACTCTTTTCATTGAATATCCCTTTAGTTGAGTTTTTAATTTATAATTTAAATTATTATTTTTCTCATAAATTCAGCTTGCTACACACCCCCTCCCCTTTCTCCTTTTTATTTACATTTCCGTTTGCTCCGGACCACACATGGCTCTTTTAATTTATCTCCTCCAGGCCCCACGTGGCCCCTTTTTCATACACACATACATGCATGCATACACACACACACCTATGTTTTAGGGGTTTAAAAACCACCATCCGGTGAGTCCTCCCCATTTTTATTCATTTCATTTATTGATTTAGGATTCGATACTACACGTCTTATTTGACTAATCCCCTTATTTTCTTTGTCTTTTTTTGTCAGGGTAATCAAACGAGGAAAACGCCCTCTACCGCGGCCGACCGTGTTCGTAGAGGAAAAAAGGACCCACATCATCCCCTGCACAATCTCCCATCTCGCACCCCTCGCCGTGCATCTCCATTCGGCACCCTCGTGTGCCTGGCGATCACGATCTTTTTTTTATTTCTCGTCATTTTCACCGCCCGCATCCCACTCGTCGTGGACCGTCTAATCCGCACCCCCCGAAAAAGGGGAACGGATAAACCGCGTCCACAGATTGGCGATTACGGATGGACTTCATTTTAAATTTTCCCTTTTCATTACCATCCTCCTTCATGCCCCACATGGCACTCTCCTTTCTTTTCCTTCTTTATACGGTGTTGCATGCTATAGTTTTTATTTTTCTCATCTTTTTACACATCTCCTGCTTTCCTGCACCTTTTTTTGTCCTCGGGTGGCTGTTGGAATCGCGTCCAAGACAGAGGACATGTTCATAATGCGTCCATTGTATCAGATGCGTTTAGGTTTGCTGTTGCGGTGGCTAAAGCCGACGCTTTCAGCTGCCATGTCACGACGGACTTAGCCGACGCATCTCTCTTGTCGTGGCTGCTAAGGCCAACACTTCTCTGTATCCTCAATCATCTTTCCTGCTTTCTGATTTTTTTTTACTGCTTTCATTTTTGTTTTTAGGTGCCTGTTTGGAATCGCGTCCCACTCAGTGGACACGATTTAGGATATTTGTAATGCATCCGCCTTCTCAGACGCGTTATACTTTTCTTGTCGCGTCGGCTAAGGCCAACACATTATTGTCACGGCGGCAACGACTGACGCATCTCTACCAGCAGTCGTCCACATGGACCAGGGGCGGCACTAACAGCCTTCTGGGGCTCTCAGTTCCGCATCCAGGTGACTGGATGTGATTCTATAGTCGCGGCGGGGACAGTCGCCACGATTCACAGTGCTAACAGAAATGTGTCCCTTCTGCCATTTTTGCTATAAACAGCTGCGTACAAGGCATATCACATCAGTCAGGGGACCTCCTTCCCTCACATCCTAGGCTCCACACAACTCTCTTAGCAAGGGAAACCTCTCCTTTGGGCATTCCATCTCATTGGACTAGGGAACCTTTGCCAAGAGCCTCGTAAGACTCTGTACCCCGTGGATTCCCTCCCGGAGGACCGAGCTGGCGGTATCCCTCCGTTGACCCAGGTTAGACATCCCATTGCGTGGTGAGAGTTGATTCTTGTTTCACCACGAAGTACTCATCTTCTACCCAACTAGGAACTCACATGGCGTGACACAATGATTTTTAAATCCATTTAATTAATTGTGAAACTCCGTAAAAACAAGCGCTAAGTATCATAACTTGTTTGAACCACATCATTGATTGATTAATCTTTGTTCAACTTGTTTGTTTGCTTGCTTGTTTTATAAAAAATGGACCAATATTATCATGCTGATTTTTCTTATGAGGACTATGAGGATAATTTGAGCGTCCAATCTTTCGAATCTCATGTCCATCCATCTCACCACCGTGAGGGACAACCTTCCACTTCCTATGGTTATGTGCGAACACCACACACTAACCAATCTGTTGTCCCTCCATACCTCACTCTATTTAAAACCCGGCGAGAGCCTTCCCCTCGCCAAGATCCAATAGTCCAGAAGCTCCTGCATGCCATGGATCAACTCACCCCTCAAAAACTTAATCTAATCCAATCTTTAGTTGAGGGTGCAACTCCTTCTCCCTCTCCGTCTCCAAGGCGCCAACCTTTGTACATTCCGGTGACTTCGCCACATACTCCTGTGCATTCTTCATCACCTCGGCCCCCTGGCCATTTGCACTCCCGTGCTCCGGTCTGTACAGACTGTCCCTTGCAAAGGCCCATTAATTCAAGGCCACCCCCTTTTCCCTCAGTTGCCCAGCAGCAACCCACTCTACTCCAAAATGCTCTTCTCCAAAAATTGAACAATCTAGAGAAACAAATCAACAAGCTTTCAAATTCAACGGATGACCCCATGGCCGCCATGCCGACTCTCCCTCAAATTTATACACATCCTTCGGAGATGCCAACGTACCGATTGTACAATGGCACGGGTAACCCCTACCATCACATTAAAGAATTCCTTTATGAGTCTTCCTGTTGGCAACGTGTTGCCGTCACGTTGGCATATTTATTTAGAAAATCACTTGACGGCCCTGCACTCGAATGGTTCTACTCTCCAGAGCCAAGTGAGGTAGGAGACTTCCGCTCTCTACACAAGAAATTCCTTCAGAGGTACAAAGACCGTGTTAGCCCTTATCTCTCCATCACAGACCTGGCGTCAGAGAAAATGGGGGCCAACGAGGCCTTTGTACAATTTGCTGACCATTGGAGGTCAATGGCCACTCGCTTACAGGATGAGCTCTCGGAGTCAGAGCAAATAAAAATTATTATTTCCAACTCTACTCCGAGGTTCAGGCACATCCTAGCCATGAATCAGATCATCTCCATGGAGGAGCTCTACAAGCGGGGACGTTACATTCAAGCCCATTTAATGGACTCCCCGATCGCAGAGCTATTTAATCAAATTAATCCGAGAGAGAACAGATCAGTAGATGCCATCCACCATCCACCTCACCAACATACAACATCCACATCATATGCGCCTCCGAAAACTCCCATTTACCACAACATGCTGCCACCTAGGCGTCCACTCATTCGTTCTTTTCGTACTCAACAACTTCCAACTGGGCCCTATGATGCCCCTATTTCTAACGAAGAAGCTCTTGCACCCTACGTTGTGCCTGCTTCGGCTCCCATGTCGATTCCCGTACCTCCACCGCAACAACCACAACAACCTCCACCTCCATCACAGCCTGTTGCTCGGGCTGAAGTTGCCAATGCCGAACCCATCCAGGAAACCACTTAGTGCTACGACGATGAACCTTCTGAGGTCATGTTCGTATGCCATTTACCTACACATCCTACACTGCCATCCATTATCAAAAAACCTTCCATAATTAAGCCTCCACCCACCATTACACCTCCTATTACGCCAACACCCTTGGCAGCCAAACCCGAGCGAATCTTCCCCTTCATACCCATTACGCCTCCACAAGCCATACAGCTTTCCACTCCATCCGTCTCTACCCCCATCCGATGGAGCAGGCGCAAGTTTTTATGGAGCGATAAGCAGCGTCAGCAGTAGAAGGAAGTCCCGGGACCGGGCATGCTTTTCAAAATCCAACATTTTAATCTTCGCATGCCAGTCATTGTCAATATACCAGGCACATTCACTGAGCGGGAGTTCTCCCCTCCAATCATGGCCGTCAAGAGGCCTTCTGAAAATATGCCAATCATACCCGTTGCCGATTGGGTTTACTTTAAAATACTCATAGTGAATCTCTCCCTCAAAGCTCTCATGACCCCTCACACTGTTATTGTGAACCTTCCCACTCTAGTGAAGGGGTCAGCTATCCAGATTGTGTTCACACACTCCAACGCCAAATCATTGGCACAATCTATTACTCAAGGGGTCGTGCCCCTTTCCATATCACATGCTTTACAATCTTCGGCCACGGTCCCATCTTTGTTGCTTCTGACTCCACTAGTGGAACTCCCCACTCCTTCATTTAGCTATATTCCTAGGGAGTTGTCACTATCATTTGAAACTCTGACGGAAGTCAACAACCCTCTAATCATTGAGAGCCGCTCAATCCCTCAGAGAAGAGCAAGACTATCGACCCGCTTGGCAAAATTTGTCAGGATGTATTTGAGGGTCACAACGCTGATTCCCAAGTTGAAGCACAAATGCAGGGCAAGGCAACAGACCAGGGGATCTCCTCCATCTTTTTCCCTTTCATTTCAATCATCGTTTGTGCTTCTCAGCACCTTCCCGTGGGTTCTCCACATTCCCTCCCCACGAGAGGCATTTTATTTCCATCTTTTGTACAATCCATTTTCTTACACTCGACATCGCACCCCTTTTTATACTCCTTACTCTCCCTTCCGTGCCCCTCGTGGCACATCTCCTTTCCGTGCCCCACGAGGCACATCTCCACTCTGTGCCCCACGAGGCACATCTCCTTCCCGTGCCCCATGCGGCACAACTCCTTTCTGTGCCCCACGAGGCACATCTCCTTCCAGTGCCCCACGTGGCACATCTCCTTCCTGTGCCCCACGCGGCACAACTCCTTTTCGTGCCCCACATGGCAAAACATTCCTTTTGGCCCCTCGCGGCCCGCTTTTTCCTGTCTCTCCTCCAGTCCCACCGGATTCCTTTCTTCTTCCAGGGCATCGCGGCCTCCTTCTTCTCCAAACCCCTCCGGCCCTGCTGGAGTCTCGAAAATCTTTCGTCCACTCCCTCCTCTCCATTTTCAATTGGGTCCTTCAACCATTCTCGCATTGTTTTCAGGGCTTTAGTCCCCACCTTCCCTTTTAATTCCAAAAAAAAAAGTAAATTCTTGTAGACCTCTGAATCTCACCTCGATGTAGGGCATTCGTCCTCCTTTACCCTCTTGAATCTTACTATATTTTAGCAGTGTCAAAAATTCAAGAAATCCATAAAAAGATGAATATTTCAGCATTGTCATGCTATCACAGCATTTTTGCTATGAGAACTCCGCACGAGGAATCCAAAATTCCTTCCCGAGTCATTAAGGTTTGCCCTTAGCATAGTCACCTGCACACACTTCACGACGCCCTAAGCCAATTGCTCTTGGTAGACACCGTCACTGTCACAGCCACACCTGAAAGGCACAACATGTTTGTTTCTTCTCCTCTTATTCGGCCGAAGTATGGGTAGAAGAGATAGTCTGGGCAAGGCAACGAACACAAGGCACTCCGTCATGAGAGGATGTCCTCCAAATGGGCAAAGTTAAATGACCAATAAAAATCAAGTCAAATGCATGTCAAGAGCGGCAAAGTCCCTGCAGAGATCCAAATGGACCCAGTCGTATGCATGCAAAAATCAAAATCAAATCAATGATAATAGGGCAAGGCAAAAAGTGGCAAAGTCCCCACGGAGATGCAAATGGACTCGGTCGTACGCATGTCCCTACAATCAAGTGGTCATCACTCAAGATTCTAAAATAATTAGAAACGCCCTAGTGCTTAATGAGACTTAACCTTCTGACAGTTGTGCCAGGGAAGGAAATCAACACCCAAACTCCCCAACACCCATACCAAGCTTGTCTCCAAATATTCTTCCCTTCTCCCTGCCAGACTTAGTCGCCTTTTTCAGGCATGGCTTTGGTAGTGGCACCGTTAGCCAAGTGCAATCAGCTGTGGGCACCACATTAAACTGCACGCCCTACTCTGGGCATCCTTTAATGACAGGAGAGGTAACAAGGACCCCTTTGCAGTCAGTTTTCATAACCCTAATGCCGCCATGGCATGGCAATGCTTCCAAAACTCAAAAAAAGAGAAAGAAGAATATTCTCAAAAATCTACAAAAATCCAAATATTTTCAAAATCCCATAAAAATTCAAATATTTTAAAACTCTGAAAAAATAAAATAATTTTCAAACCCACAAAAATCAAATATTTTCAAAACCATAAAAAATTCAGAAATTTCAAAAACCCCACAAAAATTCAATATTCAAAAATCCAAAAAAGTTCCCGATGGTATTGCACAAGGCAATCACCTCCTGCCTGTGTCGAATCGCATCAATTCTTCCTAATCATGGGTTCCTTCCACCTTGCACTCCAATATCTTTGGCCAAGTCCAATTATCTTCATGGTTAAAACAAATAAATTGAATGGGCCATGCTTATTGTTTAAAGCTTTATCCATGTTGCATGCTCCGGAATGAATGTTGTTTGTTCATGATATGTGTTTTTCTTGGCTGACAAAGCTTTGAGTGTAGGATTCCAGTTACCTTATCCGGTGTAATCAGGTTGCTGCTACCCCCTACCATCACTTATCTGCATCCACTATATGGTATATGCTTAGAGCATACCAAGGACCTTGTGGCTTTGGGGAATATGGGGTTTGAGTTCACCTTTAACAAAAACAATGATTATCCTAGATGATGCTTAGCTGCACGGAAAGGGCGTTACGCTTGGGATGTGAGGACGACGGAGCCACGACCTGGCATCCTGACTCACCGACTTGATAATATTATCCTTGGTTATTTTCTACTCTTTTTTTGAACTTATTTTTCCTTTAGCCCAGCATGCATGCATATTGAAATCGCAGTGGAAAAACACTCTTCAAAGCCAATTTGAGCGCCATCCGCGCCTCAAATTCAAAGCAATCTTGAAAAATTCCATTCTGGGTCGAATACTCAACTCCCTTTGTTGTTGCCTCCGAGCCGATTTCCTTAAGAATCCTTTGTTTGGACTCATCCCTTTTATTTTCCTTCTCCCAGAGATCCACCTGAGGCAATGGCAGACGCCCCCCATGGTGCAACCTAACGGATTGTGTTCTTAGATACTTCCCCTACGCTGGAACTTGATCTCTGCTCCTATCTCACAAGACCCACCTACGGTAGTGGCAGATGCCCCCAATGGTGCAACCTAACAGATTGTGTCCTTAGGTACTTCCCCGACGCTGGAAGTTGGTCTTTTCCTTCCTTTTGTACCTTTCTTGTCCTTTTCCTTTGTCCAAGCATTTGTTTGTTTAGGTTTTCTGCCCCGTTGGTGACGTCCTTAGGGTATTGGTGAAATACTCTTATCAGGTGGTAGTCACCAATGATTATGCGTGTCTATTTTTCACCTTGGCGTCTACTTTTCAGTCTGCTCCCGCAGCACTCCACTTCGCTACACATCATTTTTTTCATTCCATTTCACTCCATTGCACTCCACTTCATGTCTCTTCGCTTCGCTCACCTGCAAAGCAGACGCCAAGGTGTGGCAGCTGTAGACACGTGAATTTGGCTCCACCGCGGGCAAATTTTATGTTGCGCCATAATGCCACATATGACCTTCATTATGCCTTGAAAGAGTATTTTCCCCATCATTCTGGATCACCCCCATTCTTCCCGGTGCTTCCCCTTCATTTCCAGGGCCCCACGGGAACTATAAGCTTAAATTCCAAGTCGCGACGGGTATGGCAGCCGCCTCTTTAAATGCGTCCGGTACCCTGGACGCGATTCAGGACCTTATCGCGACGGCCTTCAGGGGCGCAATCTTATCGCGGCAGGTAAGTCGGCCGCGACTACATGCTTAACGCGCAGGCCCTGCGCGACGCGATAATGCATTCTTACTTTAATTATGGAAAATGCCATTTTTATGAATGCGTCCACCATAGGCGATGCGATTCTAATTTCCCTTTTGGCACAATTTTCATAAATAAATTAGGAAGGCTAATCGCGTTGTGCATTGCCGACGCGATTCAGTCTATAGTCACGTTCTGCCGCCCAGACGTAATTCTGTGGCCCAGAAAGTCATCGTGGTCAAGTCTGTAATCATGAGAAAATCCTTTAATCGCTTCCTACCACCCAGACGCAATTCAGAGAGCTCAAATAATAATTTCACGTCAACAGACAATGCAAGTAAGCCCCATGCTTCGGAAACTGCATCTAACCTAATCGCGTCGGCCATGGCCACAACGTTTCAAGTTGCAGTAGCCCTGGCTGACGTGATTCCCCTCCTTATCGTGGCATCCTGACTAGATGTGATTCAGAGACATGACGGAAATCATGCGCATGTCTCATGAAAATTGACCTAGAGAATCGTGGCCTTCCGCCCAGACGTGATTCAATCCTTGTTGTGGTGCCCCAGCCCGACGCGATTCAAGTCGGGGCCTGCCGCCCAGACGCGATTCAGCTCCTTGTCGCGGTGACTGTACCTGACGTGATTCAAGTTTTTACGTCTATAAATTGACCCCCGAGGGTCATTTGTGAGAGGGGGTTCCACGAACCGGCGAAGCCCTGCCGGACTGGTTACCCCACGCCCTCTTCCTCACCTTCTTCCACGTGTACCGGAGCGGAACGAGGTGGGAGCATTTTCCTCCTCTTCTTCCTTCATCCGTCCAACTGGCAATGCCGCCACGCCGATGCGCCGTCCAACATTTGGGGAAGCACCCCCTCCCCTTTCTCCTTTTTATTTGCATTTCTCTCTCCTCTGGGCCCCACGTGGCCCCTTTTTCATACACACATACATGCATGCATACACACACACCTACGTTTTAGGGGTTTAAAAACCACCATCCGGTGAGTCCTCCCCATTTTTATTCATTTCATTTACTCGTTTGGGATTTGATACTACACGTCTTATTTGATTATTGCCCTTATTTTCTTTGTCTTTTTTTGTCAGGGTAATCAAACGAGGAAAACGCCCTCTACCGCGGCCAGCCGTGTTCGTAGAGAAAGAAAGGACCCACATCATCCCCCGCACAATCTCCCAGCTAAAAAGGTACACTCACGATCACTTCTCCCATCTCGCACCCCGCTCTGTGCGTCTCCATTCGGCACCATCGTGTGCCTTGCGATCACGATCTCTTTTTTATTTCTTGTCATTTTCACCGCGCACATCCCACTCCTCGTGGACTGTCTAATCTGTGCCCCCGGAAAAGGGGAATGGAAAAACTGTGTCCACAACTGGCAAAGACTTGCACGCAATAAATACCAAAACATAGACAGCTATATTGCCACTATGCTGTCAGTCAACGTTAGAATGCATGCCATAAGAATGTACACCAAAATAGAAATGCCTTTCTGTCACCCTGAAAGGTGTTTGCTATTGAAACATAGGTGTAGAACACATCCAGATATGTGAGGTGTAGAAATGTGTATAATCACAATAAATGTTCATAGGTGCAAGGTACAATGGTATACACGGAAAGATTTGAACTCCACAGTGTTTTTAAAATATATTTGAATATCATGAAGGCTAGTCATTTTCAAGATTATCTGAGAAGATAATAATATATATGACAATATCTTTGAAACGTAATCGTTGTGAAAAGAGTTGATGAGATCGATGTTATAACCATAATAAATGAAATCTATGCTGAAATGAAATCGATGTGATAGTAATCCATGTATAAGTGAAATCTATGTTGATGATAAGGAAATCGTTGTGTCAATGAAATCATTGTGTAAGCAAATCGTTGTTTGAGCAAATCCTTGTTTGAGTAAAAGCAAATAGATGTTCGAGCAAATCGTTGTTTGAGTAGAAGCAAATCGATGTTTGTGACCAAATCGTTGTTTGAGTAAAAGCAAATCGATGTTTGTGACCAAATCGTTGTTCTAGTAAAGGCAAATCGTTGTTTGTGACCAAAACGTTGTTCTAGTAAAGGCAAATTATTGTTTGTGACCAAATTATTATTTTAATGAGGGCAAATCGTTGTTTGCTATCAAATCGTTGTTTAAGTGAGAGCGAATCATTGTTTCAATCAAATTGTTGTTTAAGTGAGAGAGAATCGTTGTTTCGATCAAATGGTTGTTTGTGACCAAATCCATGTTTCTCTTATGAAATCATTGTTTAAGTTAACCAAAATCGATGTGAGATAGAAATCATTACAGCGATTAAATCATTGTTTAAGTGACTTATGAAATCGATAAAGTGACAGAATCGTTATTTCACTTGTGAAACTGATGTTCTATCAAGGAAATCGATGTGTGCTTAGAATGAATACGTCCTTTGAACTTTAAGTAATAGTGAGAGAGGATTTCTTATAGTTTTTGTTTGACTTATTTCCTATGGATGAACTTCACAAAAGGTAGTTAGAAAATATTTATTAAGGTTTTGTTAATCACCAAAAATTACATATAATAAAAAAAATTATGTGGGGATGTACTGATCATCAATATTTGAATAATGAACCATTTAGTTGGTTCGTTTGATTTAAGGCTTTTAATTAGTTGAATGGAAATGAAATAAAGAGTACTTTTGTTGACAATATTATTGTCTCAAGCATGTTGTTATATTTAATTGTGACTCTACGTTACTCAAGTGTGATCCTTATATTTGTATCGTTCACGCATCACGATATTTATTCCACTGCTAAATGTCGGGGCATGACATTTTGCCTCTGAACTGCATCACAGTCTAGTTGGTGCTATTTCATCTAGGAAGCAGTTTGCTCAGATAGTGTTTAATAGGCATATCAGGGTAGCAGCCAGATTCAAAGTCAAGTACAATATCAAGCTATCCTTCCATAGATTTTCCATAATGCAAGCACCTGAGAACTCTCAGCATATGAAGGATTTTCAGCACAGCTTTGTAGAATCTGAGAGACTGAATGAAGATCTATAAGCAGTAGCCCATCCAGAAGAGAGTGCAGAATGTCAAAGGCTCAAGCTATCACCGTCTATGTATCTCCTCAAGTATTATGACACACTTTGGAAGTCTGTCTCTCAAAAATGGACTCAGAGATACATTGTATACTATCAAGCCAAGGATGCAGCTCATTCTCAGGGTTTACACTGGAGCCTTACTGTTCATGACTTCATGCACCAGGCAGCCAAGAAGAAGTTTGTTCCCCTTAGGGGAACCCTATTAGATGATAACTATCCTAGAAGGATCAACTGGTAACATCGCCGCCATGTTAAATCCTATACGAAAATTCCCTTTGTAGGATCTCCCTACAACATCGATAGAGAGAAATTTTCCTATGTCTTTGCTAAAAATGAGCAGATGTTACAGGATCTTTTTCAACCATTCATTGCTGAAATCACTCCTTCACTCTATCTTCATAGTTTCACTTTCACTCCATGAATGTAAATTGTTCTTTACAGAAATCAATATAGATCTGTTTCTACACACCTTTGTGTATCTATCTTTCTATATCTCTCAATATGTATCTCCTATCCTGTCTGTTAATACCACAAAGGAGGATAAATAATAGAAGTAAACTAAAATTTATTTAAAAGGGGGAAAAGAGACAAAATTTTATAAGGGGAGAAATAAGAGAGAAAACATTTTTTTTCCTTAGTAAAGAGAAGAGAAGAAAAGGAACAATTAAAATTTGTTTTTTCACTATCTATTTACAAATTTTTTTCATGAACAAAAAGGGGGAAAATTGTTGAGCAACTATCCCTAAAAATATTGCTAATATATTGCTAAACATTTATCATAATATTTTTGCTATGATAAAACCTTTTAATATAACTTTTTAGTTAATATACAAAGGCTTTCATATATATATATATATATATATATATATATATATATATATATATATATATATATATTGTAATATATCCTAGCCAAAATTTATGCTTACACAGAATCTAAGTATCAACATTGACATGAAATTTCTCTAAGTCCACACCGTATATTGTATATCATACTAACTCCGACTTCTGACTCCGACTTAAGAAATGTCAAAGTATTGCTTCAATTGATGAACAAACTCGTAGTACTCCGACTTCCTAAAAGTCGAATTATATTTATGGTGCACCTTACTCCGACTCCTCAAAAGTTGAAGTCTCTATTTCTTACTCCAACTTCTCGAAGCCGAAGTTTGCCTCACTGCTACTTCTGTATGGTCGAAGTTCTATATGTATCTAGTCTTTGACTCTGACTTTTTTATGTCGAAGTATCATATATCAACTTCTGTATACTTGTACTTAAATAATATTTGTATGAACTTGTCATTTCACTAAATCAATGAAATATTAATCTTGTTCATCCCAAAGGGATCCTTTACTGAATGAATAACACTTATGTATCTTACAGAATAATGTTCTTCTTGCTGTCACCATCTAAATATTCTGTTAGACAAGAAGTATATTCAAAATATTCATATAAAAATATTCTTGCAAAGATTTGAAAGAATTACACAAATTGGTCTCTTGCTTTCTGTCAGAACTTTAGTTCTTTTCTATTTGATAAATCATATGCGTTGGTAGGTATAAGCAGCATGGGGTATCTGTCAGAACCCACCTACTAGATCTTCTTTCATCAGAACATTCTTTATTTTTAGGATACAACTGTTTGTCTGTTCTTTAATGCACTAAAGATCTGTCCATCTGAGGTTCTTTATACTTTATATTTCTATCTCACCTACCTCAGAAGGACAAAGGTACTTGTGCTCCCTTACCATGCAGACAGTTAGCTACCTACTAAAGCTTGCAGTCCTTTTATAAGCTATTTTGATAAAGCCATGAAGCGACCTACATAGCTTGAAGACACTGGGAATCCAAAAGCTGACAGACTCATGGATATAATAGAAGTCTCAAGATGTCAAATATCCAATGATCAATGGCTACTCTTCAAATGACTAGTTTTCCAATGGATAGTTTTAAATGGCTAGATTCAAGCAACTGAAGCTCATATATAGAAGTTGATGTATGAGCCAAATATACAATAATGAGAAAAATCACAGCACTGAACTCCAAATCTGAGAGTGCAAGAATCACCATAAGGCTTCTATTGAAAAGAGAAAGAGAGTTGTTGCTTCAACCCTTGACTTCCAAGCTCTCCTTTTTATAAGTCTTCTTAATTTTGGGTGGAATTCTATAATTGCAGTTCCTTTCAGTCCACCCTCTTAGATTCAGAAAGAGTCAAAGCTGAAATTTTTACTTGTATCTCTTTCTGACTCTCAGTGTTTGCTCATTTTTCTGACCAGACACACAAGTGTTGTTCTTCTCTGTGTTAGATAACACGCAAGGGGTTTGTTCCCTGTTCTGCCCCTCTTGTGAAGGGAAGACCTATGGGTGTAGGTAGTCTTTGTACCCCTTAGTAAAGGGAAAACTTTCTTGGGAGCAAGTGGGTTTGTAATACCTCTCAGGTTGAGAGAAGGCCAAGTTCTCTTGACAATTAGTGATATCGCAATAGGTTACTTAGGGATTGGATGTAGGACTTCCATGGGAGAAGAGCCGAACCAGGATAAAATCTCTTGCACATTTGTGTGATTGTTTCTGCCAAGTTTTCATTTTTTTCACACACACCTCCCACTAAGTACTAACAACTCTATTTAGTGTTATCTATTTTCAGACAAATGTTTATAGCGCAAGAAGTCCTATTCACCCCCCTTTAGGACAACTATAGTGCCATCTCGATCCAACAAGTTGTATCAGAGCGAGGTCTTCTCAGAATAATTGAAAGATTCGAGAAGAGATGGTAGCTGAAGCTCACAACTATGAAGCTCAGTCAGTCACCAGACCACCATTCTTTGATGGTGAGGATTACCAGTATTGGAAAATGAGAATGGAGTGCTTCATCCGAGGCAGAGACTTTGATCTGTGGCAGGTAATAGAACAATGTGTTTTTACTATACTTGTTGATGCAACTTCTGCATTATCTATAGCTGATGAAAGAAACATGTCTCTAAACTATAAAGTCATGAATTATGAGTTTCTTTGCCTTCATGAAGATGACTGCATATAATGGTGGCTCAAAGATATCCTCCAAAGTTAAGTCAAGACAATGTGCTACACATGGAGTCTAATACAACAATTTTCTTTTCTCCATTAACTTTTGCCCTACTACCATATAATTAGCCACATTGTCAATGACTATTTGCACAACATTTTCCTCACATATTTCTTGAATAATTCCATCAATCAAGTGAAACAACATCTCCACATCTTTAGATTCCACATTTGCATCCACTGACTTGAGAAATCTAGTTCCTTTAAGATTATTCACCAAAAAATTAATCAATGTTCTCTAACTAGTGTCTGTCCATCCTTCTATCATAAGTGTACAATCTGTCATTTTACATGATTCTTTGAATTCCTTTAACAAGCCACTGATGGTCTTTGCAAAATCCTTGTTCTTAGCTCATACATACATGGAGGTATCAATCCCCTCCCAAATTGACCAACTCGAGCTCCAACATTCTTTTGAAAGATGGACTATTTGCAATATTAAATCCATGGCCATTTTAAAAAAAGAATCTCTCAATGGAAAGACAAACTCTATTTCGCTCTTCCTTCTTCCAATGTGCATTTAAGGTACTTTGTTGTACTTATTTTCTTCTTCCTTTGATGCAGAATCAGAACCTAACATAAAAGCATCCATTAGGCCTCTAACTTGATGCTTTGTCATAAAGCCAACGTCAATTCTACTATGATCTCCTATAGATGTAGAGGTGACATCATCATCATCTGTATAAGAGCCGAACTTGCATAAATTTTGTAATCATTTTAATACAATTTTTTTTCTTTTCACATAGAAGTCCCAAGTATTCCTTCATTTGTTTCTCAACTTATTCTAAAACATTAGGACATGCACTTATGTTGTTATGGGTTTTAGCTAAATGATCTTTTAGTCTTTTCAGACCACTGATAAAATTTTCCCAAAATAATAACATTTCAAATAAATAAATCTTTTACCAGTCTTTGTGACTAAATTGCGATCGAAAAACTTTAGTCACTAAAGCCACACCTTATGTCCACATCTTTTGCGACCAGAAATTCTCAGTAGCAATTCAGTTATAAAATTGCGACTGAATTGTGACTAACCTAAAATCGGTAGCTATTTTTTATGGTGAGACTAATTAGACACCGAATATATTTAGTCGCTAATGTCTTTCTTCACTCTCCCAATGTCCTTCTCTTCTATCATCTCTCTCTCTCTCTCTCTCTCTCTCTTGCTCTCGCTCATTCGTCGGACAATGTCGCCACTATCGCTGCCATCGAACGTCATGGTTGTCACTATCAGACGCAACCATCTTCGCCACCGTCAAACTCCACTAACTAATATTCCTCCCTCTCCCTCTCTCTCTCTCTCTCTCACACACACACACACACACATTGGCAGGCGGGGAGGTGGGGGCAGTGTGGGGTTGGGGGAGGGGGGGCTAACCGAGTTGGGGGGGGGGGGGGGGGGGGGCAGTGGGGCCGTACTGTTGCGGGAGGGGGGGTAGTGTGGGGGTGTGGAGGGGGGGGGGGGGGGGGGGGCTTGGCGTTTATTCTTTTGGTGTCTATAGGACTTTATTTATAATATTTATTTATGTTAAAAAAATGTCAAATTGTTATGAGATTAATTATTGTTAAGCATGTGTGTTATTAGAAGTGTTAGAATAATTCATGATATTAGTTTTAGTACTCCAAGCATGTTTTAGGGTTATTATATTCATATATCCCTATTATAAGATTGATTACATTATATAGGATATTATCTTGATCATTTCTTGAAAAATTAGATCCATGATTTATTATGTATGATCAACATATATTTAAATTTGATCATGTTTTGATCACTATATAATTAGTTATTATTTTTTAAAGTCTATATTATCATGTTATGCAAGTTTGTTTTAATCTTATTTAAGTAAGTGAATTAGCATCATGTTTACAACTTATGTTTTCTATTTAATCCATGTGGGCTGAGATGCGTGGGTGCAAAGTAACACTATAGGCACCTTAAGAGAGCATGCTAATCCCGTGCTAATGAACCTTCTCATTCAAGACTTTGGGATTGATGTGTATGTTCTCATTTTGAATGATGAGAACGTGTATATCTAACTTGAAGTCTTGAACTGTCCAATTTAGACAGTTTTCGATTGTTTGATCGTGCTTAGGTAGTCATTACTATATGTGTTTGTACTGTTTATTGAAAATTCTGATTGTGTCTACTCACTCCTCTTGAATATACTTTTATTGATTTGAATAATTTATTAACCATTTATAGTATGTGTTTAGGAAAACATCTTAATCAATAAGTATTTTTAGTATATCGGAGAGGTGTAGGGAGATGTTGAAATTTCAACTAATTGTACAAACACATATGGTAAATGATCGTGCAATCAATCTTTCACGCAGGGGTTAAATAGTGAAAATCTAAATAATATGTCCTTCCTATTTATTTTGACTAAGTCGAACGATGTGTGAAAAATGGTAAGAATTATTTTTTCTGAGTTTGAATTTTAAAGTTATTTATGTGTTAATATTTGTTGAGCGCAGGAAAAAATGCCTACAAACCATTCATAGATGTATCGTATAATAGTTGATCATGTGGTGTCTATGGAGTTTAGGGCCGTAGTTGACACTTTCATTCAGTTTGCATTGGGGAATCCAAGTATAGCAGTAGACAGCGTAGGTTGCATCTAATGTCCTTGTATAATTTGTAAAAATTTGAAGTGGATTTCACCATGGGATGTTCGACATCATTTATATAGAAGAGGGTTTGTCGAAGTTATATGAATTGGACATGTCATGGTGAGGATCTTTGGTCGCAGATGTCTACTAATGTGGAAAGCACAAGTATGTATGTGGATATGGTTGTAGATTCGTTGGTCCCACATTCAAAGTATATGGGGATCCTATATATGCTGAAGAAGTGTCGAACAAGGGAGCTGAAAGATTTTATCAGTTACTTAAGGATGTTGATGAGCCATTGTGGTATCGTTGTGAAAAACACATTTAGTTGTCTATGGTGTCACAGTTGCTGAACTTGAAATCTGAATTTCATGCCAGAGAGAGTTGTTTTGATCGTCTCATTCTCATCAATAAGAGTATGTTGCCTCGAGATGAGAAGTTGCATCCAAATTTTTATCGTGCCAAGAAGATGGTGAATAAGTTAGGAGTTTGATATGTGAAAGTAGATGCAAGTCCTAATCATTGTATGTTGTATTGCAAGGAGGATGCAGATAAAGTATCATGTTATTTTTGCCATCATGATAGATTCAAACCTAAGAGGGGGACAATTGAAAGCAAAAGGATATACCTTATATGTCATTTCAGTATTTTCCTCTCACACCCAGACTGCAGTAGATGTATATGTCCTCAAAGATAGCTCAACAAATGAGATGGTACGTGGAAAAAGTATGTCGTGATGAGGATATAATTAGTTATCCTGCAGATGGAGAAGCTTGGACTCATTTCAACCATGCTCATCCTACCTTCTCAAGTAAGTCGTGTAATGTGAGGCTGGATTTATGTACTGACAGATTCAACCCATTTGGAGGTTCAGTGGCTTCTTACTCCAGTTGGCCAGTGTTCGTAACAAGATACAACCTTTCACCGAGCATGTGGATGAAGTGAGAAAATTTATTCCTATCCTTACTGATTCCTAGTTCCAAAAATCCTACAAAAAATATAGACATATATCTCAAACCATTGATTGAGGAGCTGAAATTATTATGGACTAATGGAGTCAATACTTATGATGCATGTAGAAATACAAATTTCACCATGAGGGCTATATTAATGTGGACGATAAGTGATTTCCCGACATATGAAATGCTATTTGATTGGAGCATATATGAGAGACTAGCATGTCCTTACTATTTGGTGGGAAGTCATGCTAATTTGATTGCCATCGAAAGTTTTTTGCAAAGGATCATCCTTTCAGAAGACAAAAAGACACATTCCTAAAGAACAAAATGGAACTAGATAAAGTTTTATTCAAGCAGTGGTCATGTCAACATATGACAACACAGGTAAAAAATTGCCAGATATAACACAACTGATGGGTAGTGCATGATAACTCCCTCGTTTTGGGAAGGATCACAACTGGGTAAAGAAAAGTATTTCTTGGGATCTACCTCATTGGTCAACTCTTCTTATGCGGCATAATCCGTACATGATGCATATCGAGAAGAATGCCTTTGATAATGTGTTCAACACCATTATGGTCAAAAAAGGTAAGACAATGGACAATGACAATGCACGTTTGGACCTGTCCATGCTTTGTAAATGTCCAAAGTTAGAACTTGTTGAAGTAAATGGAAAATCAATTAAAACTAAAGTAGTTTATGTGCTTAGAGGTAGACAAGTAAAAGTAGTGTGCGAGTAGCTGAAACAGTTGAGATTATGTGACAGTTATGTGCCAAACATTGCTTGTTCTGTGAATGTCATTCAGAGAAAAAATATGGAATGAAGAGTCATGACTACCATATGTTTATGCAAAGGTTGCTACCAATTGCATTCCATCACAAATTGCCAAAACCTCTATATGGAGTACTATTTGAGTTGAGTCAAATTTTCAAGATTTTATGTGCAGCAGAACTCAAGATTCAAGATTTGAAAATCATGGACCAGAATGTGGTGACCATCATTTGCAAGTTAGAGAAGATGTTTTTGCCTGCATTCCTCAATTCGATGGAGCATTTGCTTATACATCTACCATATGAAGCTAAAGTCACAGGGCCAGTACAATATAGGTGGATATATCCATTTGAGAGGTATATTTGAATGTTAATTTTTTTTCTTAGAATTTCTATATATGTATGATATCTTTGTCATTTGTCATTTGAACTGTTGATGTAGGGGTATGCATGACCTGAAAATGAAAGTTTGAACTAAGGCAAAAGTGGAGGGTTCTATTGTCGAGGCATATATTATGGAAGAAATATCAAACTTTTGTTCCATATACTTTGAACCAAACGTATAAACTCATCATACTCAACCTCCACATAATGATGATGGGAGGGAATCTATCGAGTCAGACTGACTGTCTATATTGAAGCATCATGGGAGTGCGTTCAGACGTTCAACAACTCGCATGCTCGATGATAGAGAGTTATGCGCTGCAAAAATCTATACTCTTTTCAATTGTACTGAGCTTGATTGCTATGTTGAGTAAGTCCTCAACTCACAATTCATTATATATATAACTTGTTTGCCCCTCTTCTAGCCATTAAAGGTGCTCTTCCATTCATGCTACACATAATTTGATTTAGAAATAATTCAAAGATAGAACGAGAGAAGTCGTTGACATTTTGGTTGAAAAATTGTATAAGTGCCATTCAAGTTATTTCAACTAAAGGTCAAGTCTACTTTATAACTAGTCGTCTTTATATGTAGGTTGAATAATGTTTTATTACTGATCGAAGAGTTCGTCAGATAAGTTATGGCCCATCGAAAGTTGCACAGAGCTATCCAGGATTTATTGTGAATGGATACAAATTTCTGACAATAGACTATGAGCAGAGTAGGTCTACGATGAATAACAACATATGTGTTAAAGGAAGTAAATACAATGAAAATGAATATGACTACTATGTTATTGTTGAGGAGATCTTTCAATTACAATATCTAGGACAAGACAAACATATATTCTTATTTAAGTGTCATTAGTTTGATCCCAGTTCTATTCGAAATGACACAGTGCATGGGATTGTCGATGTTAAATATAAATCCAAATTTATGAGCCATTCATTTTGATCGCACAAGCCCAGCAAGTGTACTATACAAGCTATCCATCATCTAGGAAGAAAGAAAGAAATTATTGGTGGGCAGTTTGTAGGGTCCTATAGCAAGGTTTTTCCCATAAGATTTGAAATGCCTGTGATGAAACCAGTCGAGTCTTCTATGGTAGTTGTCAACATACATAGTACTCTTAAGGGGAACAAATCTCTTCTTGTCTGCATGGTGCAGAAAGTCATGCACAGCAAGATTCCAATGAAGACTATGGGAGTGGACTGCTTCCTTGGCTTGGTAATAGATAACATATCTCTGTGTCCATTTCTAAAACACAGATTTCCAAATAATGTCATAAGGCTTCAAGAGATAGACAGAGGGAGATATCTTGAGTTTCTGACACTCTTTACTATCTGCTGGATAAGCTGCTACCCATTCATCTTCATTCAATATCTCAAACTCTATAAAATAGTGTTGAAAGTCCTTCATATGCTGAGAATTCTTGGGAGCTTGCATCATGGCAAATCTATGGAAGGATAGCTTGATGTTATACTTAACCTTGAATCTTGCTGCTATCCGGATATGCCTATTGAAAGTTATCTGAGCAAACTGCTTCCTCGAAGAAATAACACCAACTAGACTGGGAAACAGTCCAGAAAGTAATCCAATGGTCATGGAAGGAGTAATAGGTCTTTGACCCTGAGTGATCATCCGCCACTGGACTTTATTGACATCTGGCAAGCCCAACTTGAATCTATCTTCATTGAAGACCTTCATTCTAGTGTAGCTAGTCTGGGCCTCTCTAAGGTGGTTGCTAAAAAGGTCAAAGAACCATAGATTTAGGTGCTGGTGAATGGTGAGAAGAGGGTTTCTAGACATGGCTGAGATGAATTTTTCAGCTTCAGTAGGGTAACGATTGAGAAACTCCAAAGGGGAAGAACTATCACTCTTCTGAGTGATGAGATTCACATCATCCAATAGAACTTCAGAGGTTTTGAGTAGAAGAGGGAGCTGAAAGGTGCACGGAATTATTTAAAGCAGTAATCTAGAAGGGGGGGGTTGAATAGATTACTACCAATTAAAAGCACTATGACATTCTTTTCAATCCAACACAGACTTATTGAAAACTTAGACAGACGTGTGTTGAATTCGAACTATGTTGTGTGTGTTGATTGTGATTTGAAGATTAGAAATCTATCTAGCGTGTGAACAATCAACGTGCCTACCAAACATCTACCATGAAAACGTGCAAACCACAGGACACGATGATTTAAGGTGGTTCGGAGTACACAACTTGTGTATCCTATGTCCACTGTCCATACACACACATAGAAAGACTGCTTATCAGCGAGTTCAACTCTACAAACACACACACACGCAAGTTGTCTGATGCAAACACCCAATCAGAACAACACCACACATGTGGATCAAGCACAAGGGATGCTCAAACCACTGCCACACACACAGAATAATGAAAAGTATGGAAGGAGAAGAGTTCTGAGATGTAGAAACAAATCCATATGTGAACTCTTCGTGGTGGTCGTCCAGAAGAACTCCAAGCTCCGTGTTGATGATGATCAGATGATGGAGAAGCTTGAATTGTGGACGGACAGACTTCAACTTCACTCGTGAGATGGATCTTCCTTGCACTGGACGGAGTGTTGAAGCAGAGTAGCAGAGAGAGAGTCATCCTTTTGAATTTTGATAGGGTTTGGTTATGGTGGCTTCTTTGTACGAAAATACCTTCATATGATGTATATATAAGGGTGTCCAAGTATGGAGAGTCGTGCCTAAAGGAAACACCCCAATACAAATCATATCTTAATCTTGTATCTGACTTTTCTCTGCGTCTGTCGACAGGCACTTGATGGCTGACGACACCTACTCCAGACTTCTGGTTTCCAAAACCATGATGTTGCTGGAAAACATTATCTGTTGACATGTGATTTGCTAGCTGTCGACAGGCAACCTGTATCTGTCGACAGGTGAATTTCAGCTATCGACACATACTGCATTTTAAGTGTTTCCAGTAGCTTGTTCATTCTAGATGGGTCTATCTGTCGACTCATGCCTTGGGACCTGTCGACACATGACCACTTGAAGTGCTTTTGAAGGTCTTTTGCACTTTTCTTTGGTTGCTTGTCTTGAATGCATTCACACCTACATTAACATTCATTGTAAGTGAGATATATTGAATACATAGGTGATCAATCAAAGCATTATTTTCATTTTTTCATTTCTTCCATGTCTTGACCATAAATTTGTCATGTTTCCAGCATTTACACAACATCAATTATGTCACACATCATCAAAAGCATTTATGCACACGTCATCACACATTGTAACCCAACATTCTCCCCCTTTTTGATGATGACAAAATTTACAATTTACAATTGATGTTTTCTCCCCCTTTTGACAACATTCAAAAAGACAAATCATGCACACATGGATATGAATGAAGCAAAGAACTGTGTGCTCAGTCATTGATCAATAAGTACAGACAGTTACAAAAAGGACATCCATTGCATGAAATAAAGAAAAGCAAAAGAAGGGAAATGACATAACTGACAGAACTAACGGACTCATGAACCAATCGTAGTGAAAATAAAAACCAGATGACCCCAAACTAAATCCTAGACTCTCTAACCATCGTCATTCCTAGGAGCAGGGGGATGACAGAACTCATGAAACTCAGTAGAGAGTCGGGTGAGCCGATGCTGAATTTGAATGTGAGTATCAGCAAGTGCATCCATTCTGTTGTTGACATGAGCTATCAGTTGATCAAAGTGGGCATTGAGTTGATCAAAGCCATTAGTAACGTGATGCTGCATTTGGGCGAATTGATCTGCCATGAATGTCTGCATATCTGAAGGAGCAACCTGTGGTGCGGGCGCTTCCGGAACTTCTTCATCTCCACCCTGAGTATCCATTGGCTCAGCAGAGGAGTCTTCATCATCTGCATCATCTTCAGCTGACTCCTCTTCCACATCTGGCTCTTGACCCCTAAAAGCCCTAGTAACTCTCCCATCACTCAACTTGTAGCCCATCCTATGGGCAGCAATGAGATCATAGGAGTTTCGGGATTTGAGAGTAACCAGCTCTCCTTTAGGAACGTTGATGCCAAGGAAGGTAAGGAGAGAGGTGATATGGCAAGCATAGGGCATTGACCTCTTGGGATTGTGAAAGCATTGCTTGATGAGATCAAGCATTAGAATAGGCAAATTAATCTATTGGCCCTTGAGGAAGAAGTACAAAAGGGACTTGTGAACCTCAGTCACAAGCTCCCGACTGCCATCCTTTGGCTCAATCATGGTGGTGAAGATGTGGTGAATGAGACGGTGAAGTGGAGGGAGGGTGTTGGCATTCAGTTTAAGGTGATCCTTGGTAGAATCATATGGCTGTAGGGTGATTAGGTTGTAGTACTCCGAGGCAGTTGGACGGTTAATAAGAACATCAACCCCGGAGTTTGGGAATTGCAAGGCACGACTAAAAAGGTTGGGTGTGATCTGGAAGGAGGTACCTTTAACCATGGTGTAGAGTTCGTGACCCACAACCATCAGCCCCATGTTATTGAAAAATTCTGTCACAGCAATAAGGGAGTATCGTTTATGGGAGTACAAGAAGATCGTCTAGCCCTGGGTGCCGAACAGAGGCTGCAGACCTTGGAACATGTCTACCAGAGAAACGAAATCCACGTAGTATGGCTGCACGAAGCACTGGAAGATGCCTCAAACCCTGGTGAGATGGAGACCCTGAGGAACGATCAGCTTGAAGGGTTGCGGAAGTCCCTATATGGTAATCTAGAAGGGGAGTTGGATAGATTACTACCGATTAAAAATGTTTATCACCTTCTCTTCTTTGAAACACAGATTATCAAAATAATGTTAAACTTTAAACTATGTGTGGATGTGTGTGACTTGAAGACAGATAGAAAACAAATTATCAAATGTGCGTAGTGATGCCGTGCCTACCAAACATCTATCGTAAATTCGTGTAAACCACAGGACACGGAGATTTACGTGGTTCGGAATACACAACTCGTGTATCCTACATCCACGGGCCACACACACACGCAGAACAATCTGCTTATGAGCTAGTTCACAAACTACAACTCACACACACAAGTGTTATCTGATGTGCAACCACGATCAGATCAACACCCACACGTGAATCAAGCACAAGGACTGCTTGAGACACCACAACACAGACACAGATTTGTAAAAAATAGAACAGAGAAGAGTTTTAGAGTTGAAGAACAAATCCAGATTGTAACCTCTTCTTGTGAACGTCTGTCTGGACTTCAAGCTTCGTCTTGATGATCACAAGTTGATGGAGACACTTGAATCCACGACGTTCAGGCTTCACCTTCCGCTGGAGAGACTTCTCTTCTTGGTTTTGGGCGGCAGGTTGAAGCAGAGCAGCAGAACAAGACTTCTCTTGAGAACTCTTTAGGGTTTTTGCTTGGAGGCTGCTTGTGTTCATGATTTACTTCAAAAAGATGTTTATATAGTGGTGTTTACATATGGAGAGACGTGGTTGTTGGAAACACCAACTTTGGCAACTTTCAATCTTTCCATTTCTGAAGACTCTGTACGTCTGTCGATAGGTCATACACCTGCTGTCGACAGGGATCAACAATATGCCAAGCTTCAGAAGTCTGGAGGTTCTGTCAAAGCTCTTGCTCTGTGCATCTGTCGACAGGTGACTTTGTGCTGTCGACAGGCACATCCTTTCTAGAACATTGGTTTTCTGACTGTATGCTTCTGTCGACAGGGACAGATTTGCTGTCGACAGGCAGTTCTTTCCAGAACATTGTATGTTGCTGACTTGCTTATCTGTCGATAGGGGTTTGCTGGCTGTCGACAGGTACATTGTCTTTTGTCTTTGTTTAGAATGTGAACCCAACATTATTGTGACAAGTCATTATGAACATATATAATCAAGCATTGTACCAAGTTATTGTGACAAGTCATTTGTATGAAGATCTCATCCATTAAACTCAATTTACATTGTTCATCATCTAAACTCAATTCACATTGTTCATCATCAAAATCATGTTGTATTTATTATTTAGAATGTGAACCCAACATTCTCCCCCTTTTTGATGATGACAAAATTAATCAATTAAGTAAGTGCACAATTGAGTTTTTCTCCCCCTTTTGACAACATCCAAAAGCATACACCATATACACATGTCTTAGACAAAGAGCAAGGATTTGCATTGATATTTCATGAGTCATACACAGTACATGATATGGTAATAAAAAAGGAAGGGAAAGACATTGCTTGACAATCATCTAACAACAACATGACTGAAGGCATAACAAGACACAGGTGAACTACATAACAGAACTTGACGCTATCCTAGACACCTAAGCCAACTAAGCATCATCATCAGCTGGCGGTGTAGGTGTCCGACGCGCAGTAGCAATGCTATCCAGGCGAGTGTCAAGTGTGTCCATTTTGGCATTAAGTCTCTCAAAGCCTTTTTCCATTTGGATCTGGAGCTGAGCAAGTAAATCCCGAATTGAGGGCTCAGTATCAGCAGCAACATCATCTCCCGGAGCATCTAGTGGCTCATCTTGAGAGTCGTCATTTTCAGCAGCTTCTTCATCTTGGTCTTCTTCATATTTATCTTCTTCATCATCACCATCATCAGCAGCTGCCCCTTTACCTTTGAGATCTCTTGTGATGATGCCATCTACCATCGTGTAGCCCATCCTGAGTGTAGCAGTGAGGTCATAGGAGCTACGGGATTTGAGAATGGTCATCTCATCCTTTGGGATTTGAATGCCAATGAAAAGGAAGAGAGAAGTGAGTTGGCAGGCATATGGCATAGATCTCTTAGCACTGCAAACACATATGCGAAAGATAGAGACCATAAGAAATGGTAGGTTGATGGGTTCAGCATTGAGGAACTTGTGAAGGGAAGTCATAAGTTCTCGGCTACCATCGTTGGGAACTATGAGGGTGGTGAAGATGTGATGGATGAGACGATGAAGAGGAGGGAAGGAGTTGGCATTTAGTTGCCTACGATCAGTAGGATCGTAAGGCTGCAAAGTAATGAGAGTATGGTACTCCTCTGGAGTTGGATGATGGGTCATTATGTCTACTCCAGTATTTAGGATTTGCAGGGCAGTGGATAGGAGGTTTGGAGTAATGAAAAATGGAGTATCCTTCACCTTTGTGTACAACTTTCCATTGCTTGATGGGCGGAGGTTGGTGTAGAAATCGGTCACGGCATTTGGGGAATACCGCATGTGATCGTAGAAAAAGGGTGCCCAACCCTGGACAACAAAGAGAGGCTGGAGTTCTGGAAACATATCCTCCTAGGAAAGAAAGTCGATGTAGCGAGGCTGCACGACCTTGGTGAAGGTGCCATGGACATCGAGGAGGGAGAGAGTAGACGGGATGACGATCTCCGGCAGGCGATCTTCCTAGTGCTTCGTCCGACGCTCGACAGTTGCCCTGGAGCCCAGGCCGGGTTCGGGAGACCGTGGACGACGATGGGATGCCAGTTTCTTGGCCGGTGGAGCCATCAGTAGTGGAAGCTTGATGTGGATGGAGAGGGTAGAGAAGAAGGAGACACAGGAGGGAGGAAGACGAAAGGGAGAGGAGAGCTCTTCTGGTGCCCTGGAGTAGGAGATTTTGAAGAGAGGGAGGGAAAGGAGGGTTTTTGGAAGTGGAAAAGGATGGAAAGGGGGGTGGGGTCCTCTAATAGAAGGCTTGAGGGTATTTGAATAGTCGGATCCCACCAAATCCGTTTTCGGATTGAGCCCTTTCGACTTGCAAAAAACAGGTCTGCCGCCGGCTGTCGACAGGGCCTATGGTGCCTGTCGACAGGCACAGGCGAATAAGTGAAGTTTTTGTATTTTTGAGTGGTTTTTGAAATGGAACTTTGAGCATTGGTTCCGAAATGTTTATTTAGGGTGTATAATAGGTGAACACATACTTTAACCAACCATATTCAAAGATATAAAAAGCCATATCATTTTCCTTAATGGTTTAAGCATAATACCCAAGGGATTTTAAGTTAGAGCATTAGGAAAACACTCACGTAAGGTAAGAAAAACACACACTCACCCTTCTTTAAATATATGACAATGTAGGACAACACAATTCCCATTTTGTTGATAGTCAAGAGATGTAGGAAAAGAATATCTATATGTTTTAGACAATCATAAACAACACGGACCCTGGGATTTATTACTCAGTGGAGGCTTCACACTATTTCAAATTTTATTCTCTATTTGCAATTCTGAAAGACAATGGGAAAAAGTGGTAATGAAGAGAACTTCACACCTTTTGACGTGAGGATAGATATTACACGTGCCAATACCCCCAGTTACTCAGAGGAAGTGTCTAGCATACTGTTGTACAGAGTTGATGAGTGAGCCTTTTGACGCGAGGGCAGACATTTGGGATGCCCATCTCCCTAGTTACTCAGCAAATCTCATCATTGCTTTATATTTATCCCAATAGTTTAATTAACGTTTGGCTATTGAATTGTATTGTACAGAAATAGGTAGCTTTTCTCTAAGTATTGTTCTAAAAACTCACGATCAATGAATGTATGACTGGCTATCATATGAGATATAAAGTTCCATAATCAAAAGACTACGCAAGTTGAGTGAGAACTATGTTGGCATACTTAGAAAAACTTTAGAGGGGTGAGGTGGGTATCCTAGACCATAGTTAAATGTTTTCAGAATGATATAACCTAAACCCATACAAGAGTAGTATGCCCAAATCATAATGGTATGAAGAATAGCTTGAATATCATATGAGTATGATGGGGTGAGACATGTATTAACACCCAATATACACCTTAGATGTCAAGTTGGAACCTGCTCAAGTAGTGAGATATGAAATAGGCAAAAAAGTTCCTGGAGCAAGTGTGTCTGTCGACAGCCAGAAATGGTCTGTCGACAGATGTACATTGACAGAAGAGGGATTGTTCTGGCACAGCAGAGACTGTGCATTTCTGTCGACAGAGGGAACTTCACCTGTCGACAGATGTACACAATGTGCAGAATAAGTGTTCTGTGTGGCCTGCTCTGTCGACAGGATGCTTGTTGGCTGTCGACAGAGACCTGTTTAGAGCCAGTATAAGGTTAGAATGAAGTATAGAATGGGCAAAGCATGTGAGGGAATTATAGAAGCACAAAAGGTGAGTGATTTCCTTCACAGTGACATCCATCTAACCTTAACTTACTCCCCCATAGTGTGTGCTATTGTGTACACATACATTCAAGTACAACAAGACACATTTGCACAATTTGACCAAGCAACTAAAAACACCAATGCAAGTATGAAGTGATTTCATGAAGATTTTCAACCTTTGACAAGGAATAGTGAGTGGGAAAAATATAAAGAAACTGAATCCTCATAGAATGTCAATGACCCGTTCATGCAACATAACTATGGATACTTGGCGAAGAATGTTTTCTCACGCATAATGAAAGTTTCCAAACAAGCATGACTTATTCTTCCACAAATCACCATTTAATATACCTCATAGTTAGTTCACACAAGGAGCATATACTTACTATTTTGGTGAAGTTTCATTGTAATTTGCATAAACCCAATTCTCATCTCAATGTTGTGAATCTATCTTCAGCCAGAGGTTTGGTAAAGATGTCTGCCAGTTGATTTTCAGTGGGTACGAAACTTATCTCCAATTTTTTATTGGCTCCCTCATCTCTCAAGAAATGATGACGAATTTTTATGTGTTTTGTCCTAAAATGTTGAATGGGATTCTTTGATAGATTGATTGCACTAGTGTTTTCACATAGGATAGGTCTGCATTCAATGTCAATGTTGTAGTCACACAACTGACTTTTTATCCACAATACCTGTGCCGCACAACTCCCTGCAGCAATATATTCTGCCTCTGCAGTGGAGAGTGCAACCAAGTGTTGCTTCTTGGATGCCCACGAAACCATGCAACCACTACGAATTTGGCAATAGCCACTAGTGCTTTTCCTGTCAATTTTACATCCAGCATAGTCAGCATCAGAATATGAAACCAAGTTAAAGCTATTACCTGCTGGATACCAAAGATCCAGGTCATGCATACCTGAGAGATATCTGAATATTCTCTTAACTGCAATTAAATGGCTTTCCTTTGGACTAGATTGGTATCTAGCACAAAGGCAAATGCTGAACTAGATGTCTGGTCTACTTGCAGTAAGATAAAGAAGTGAGCCAATCATACCTCGAAATTTTTTGGCATCTACTGATTTACCTTTCGCATCACTTTCTAGCTTAATGCTTGTGCTCATGGGTGTTGTGGCATGTTCCTTGTACCTATGACAGACATTTCAGGGGTTTTAGGAACTAAACTCCAGACATTGTTCCTTTAAAATTGTCCTAGCTCCTCATGCATAGCATCAATCCATGAATCTTCTTTTAAGGCTTCTTCAACATTCTTTGGTTTCACTTGAGAGACAAAAGCTAAATGGTCCTGTTCAACTATTTGATTAACCTTAGATCTAGTTTGATCCGACTCATGTAAGTCTCCTATCACATTCTCAAGGGGGTGATCTTTAGTGTACCTCACATTGGTGACTGTTGAAGGCCCGAGTAGATCTTACAATTGAGGAGATTCAATTTGAGGTTCTTCCTCTTATGGATCTTGGTCAGGTACATTTTCTTGTTCTTTGAACAGTATTCCATCATCCTCTGAATCATACCTGCGAAGAGATCTACTTTTTGTTTTGAGAGTTGTTTTAGAGATTGCATTTGGTTTACTTTGTAGTTCTCCAAGTGTTGTATCTTCAGTTTTATCTGCAAACCTATAAGATTAGAACTGTTAGGCTTGGTTTGAGATTCATCAAATACAACATGTGGAGTTTCTTCCACTTTTCTAGTTTTCAGATTAAACACCCTATAGGCTCTAGAGTGTTCTGAGTATCCAAGAAAAATACCTTGATCGCTTTTGGCTTCAAACTTGTCCAAATCATTTTTATCATTGTTATGTATGAACACTTTTGAGCCAAAAACTATGAAATACCCAATAGTGGGTTTCTTACCTTTCAATAGTTCGTAGGAGGTTTTCTTGAATACCGGTCTTACTATGGCTCTGTTAAGAATATAGCATGACGTGTTTACCGCTTCTGCCCAAAAGATTCTTGCTAGTTGATTCTCGACCAGAAGCGTGCGAGCCATCTCCACCAATGTTCTGATCTTTCTCTCCACCACTCCATTTTGTTCCGGAGTTCTTGGAGAGGAGAACAGGTGCTCTATCCCGTGGAGCCTGCAGAATTCAATAAAGCAGTTGTTATCAAATTCTCCCCCGTGATCAGTGCGGATGGAGCATATTTTGTTGACATTTCCATGCTCAATCTTATTAAAAAAATCTTCAAAAACTTTCAGTGCTTCATTCTTGTGAGCAAGAAATTTCACCCATGTGAACCTAGAAAAATCATCTACAATAACAAAACCAAATCGTTTGCCATTGAGACTCAGCGTTCTTGTAGGTCCAAATAGGTCCATGTGCAACACTTCATAAGCTTTAGAAGTACTCACCGGTGCTTTTGATTTGAAGGATTTCCGGGTTTGTTTTCCCTGTGCACATGCATCACAGAAACTTTCATTCTTGTTAAAGGAGATTTCAGGAAGACCACTTACCAATTTAAGCCTCATGATCTTGTGCAATACATTATAGCTAGCGTGACCGAGCCTACGATGCCACACTGTAAGCTCATCCTGTTTGTTTGCTACAAGACATAGATCATTATTTTTTGGATCATCTAAGTCAACCATGTAGATGTTGTTTATTCCTTTTCCAGAAAATTTCAGACTTCCTGTTTCCTTATGAAGAATTTGACATGAATTGGATTCAAAGACAATTTTATGACCCTTATCACACAATTGACTTATGCTAAGTAAGTTGTGATGAAGGCCATCAACAAGTAAAACATTGTCTATGGAGTTAGAGGCAAACTTACCAACCTTACCTGAGCCGATGATCTGTCCTTTGTTGTTACCTCCAAATATCACTTGACCTCCGTCTCTTTCCACGAGCAAACTAGAATTTTTCTTTATCGCCCGTCATGTGCCTCGAGCAGCCACTATCCAGGTACCATTTGTTTTGATTGTGGGCTGCTAGGCATTCCTACACATGTGGATCAGACAAGAGGTTTTGGTACCCAAATTACTTTGGGTGCCTTTGTATCATTCATGCCAAATAGTAAATGCTTAGGGATCCAAATCTGTTTGAGTTTCAATTTATTTGGATTGTTCCAGTATTGTATTTCAGTATGTCCGTCCTTTTTGCAGATTTTGCATGATGAAGGTTTATGAAGAACAGTGGACATGATATTCTTGGAAGCATGCATTGGCATCTTACCCTTTAGTTGCCTTGTTAATTTGGGTTTAGGAGCATGTTTTTTGTCCTGTCTTGGGCTTATTACAAATTCCTTAGATTGACTAGGAACAAACTTGATCAATTTAGGTTCTTGTTTCTTACCCTTTGAAGGATTTTTCTTATTCTTTGAAGGGGTTTGTTTACTTGAACTTGGGTTGGAATCAATGAAATCTGTTAGCAGATTTTTCCCAATTTCCTTTGGCTTTGCATTTTGAAACCCAATCCCATATTTTGCAACAAACACATTTGAACCTAGAATTGCATCCAGATTCTGTTTACTATTGACAAAGCTATATAAATCTTTATACTTACCTTTTATTTCATTTTCAGCTTGTTCCAATTTTTCTTTTAGATTAGCATGCTCACTTTTAAGAGTTTCAAGAGAGTTCATTAGATCATCTCTTTCCTTTTGAACTTCTTGAAACTTAAGTTTCATGCTATCCAATTCATCACTGTGTGTTTGTTCATCAATCTTCATCATTTCAATTACCTTATTCAAGGATTCAATTTCTTCATTATTGTTTGATTCATGAATAAGGGAGTTGACTTTCTTCTTGAGTGCTTTATTTTCAGTCTTGAATTCACAGAATTTTTCAAATACAACAGTATAAGCTTCTTCCCATTCAGTAATAGAATATGTTTCAAAGGAAGAACTTACCTCGTTGGAGTCATCACTCCTTGCCATGAGACACTGAATCTCATCATCTCCTGAGGTAGCTTGACTGTCCTCGTCTTCATCTTCATCACTCCAAGTGGCCACCATTGCCTTGTCCTTCTTGAAGGTGAACTTGTCCTTCTTTAGCTTCTTTTTGAGTTTGGGGCACTCTCCTCTCATGTGCCCTTCCTTCCTGCACTCATAACAGACAATCTCAGACTTTTTGTTAGTATCGAATTTATTAGCAAAGTCTTTCTTTTGGAAAGGTTTAGAGTTACCTGTACCTCGCCTCTTGTATTTCAGGAATTTATTGAATTGTCTAGTGAGCATAGCCATTTCATCATTCTCGCTTTCACTAGACGATTCAGTCACATCACTTTCCTGAATTATCTCCTTTTTGGAAGCTGAAGAACTCTTCCTGGAAGCCTTCAAAGCAAGTGACTTCCTAGGATTTTCTTCAGTTTCATTTCTTTTGACATTCAGTTCATAAGTCATCAGAGAACCAATCAATTCATCTACTTTCATTTTTGAGTGGTCTTTGGAATCCTCAATGATAGTGGCTTTGGTGTTCCATGAGGATGGAAGAGACCGAAGTATCTTCCTCATCAAGTCACTCACTGAGTATTCCTTTTTGAGACCTTTCAATCCATTTAGAATACTCATGAATCTAGCAAACATGTCAGAGATGGTTTCATTATTATTCATTTTGAACATTTCATATTCTAAAACCAACATGCTTACCGTTGATTCTCTTACCTCAGACGTACCTTCATAGATCAGCTAAAGCTTGTCCCACATCTCCTTTGTTGAGGTGTATGTGGAGACTCTTGAATATTCCTTTGGGTGGACTGCGCATTGCATCATGTTGATGGCACTCCAGTTGAGTGTCCCCTTGGCGATCTGGTCCTTAGTCCAGGTATCCTCGTCCTGAGGCAATTCGTATGCTCCTTTTCTGACTATTTTCCATAGTTCGAAATTTTGTGCTCGTAGAAACACCTGCATTCGATTTTTCCAATACGGATAGTCAGTGCCATCAAAGAAGGGTAGCCTGGTCACTGAGTGTCCCTCGGCCATATACCCCTTGTTAGATTCCATTTGATCGTGAATCTCCTGATCGTAAGATCAACCAGATAAAGCAGTAAATCGGAGAAACTCGGCTCTGATACCAATTGAAGGGTTGCGGAATTCCCTATATGGTAATGTAGAAGGGGGGTTGAATAGATTACTACCGATTAAAAACGTTTATCACCTTCTCTTCTTTGAAACACGGATTATCAAAATAATGTTAAACATTAAACTATGTGTGGATGTGTGTGACTTGAAGATAGTTAGAAAACAGATTATCAAATGTGCGTAGTGATGCCGTGCCTACCAAACATCTATCGTAAATTCGTGCAAACCATAGGACACAAAGATTTACGTGGTTCGAAATACACAACTCGTGTATTCTACACCCACGGGCCACACACACATGCAGAACAATCTGTTTTTTTTTTTTTTTGAAGCGAATACCTAGAAGAGGCAGAGGGAGAGTGCCCACCCCCTCAGGGAGGGGATGAAGTAACCACTCCACCACCACACTGCTCCCAAGGAAATTTTATTAAAAACACATAAAACATACATCAAGGCCTAATGGATGGGAGACCTGCCTTATCCAAACGGCAAGGACCCTTTACAGCAGGGGGAAGATCGGCCCAAGAAAACCAAAGATTACAAACAGGAAGAGAGGAACAACCAAAGTTCGCGAGAGCATCCGCAACCTGGTTGGCCTCCCTAAAAACATGACAAAATGAAACATGAATAGACTAACATTTAGTAAGAATGTCATTAACAGGAAGATAGATTCTCCAAGGACATCTAAACCGCCCTTTAATAACTTGAGTGAGAACCATGGAATCAGACTCAATAAAGATGGTATTGAAACCATGATTGCAACACAGGTAGATTCCATCTCTAAGCGCAAGGGCTTCAGCTTCAAGGCTGGAGCGGACATGGGGGTATCGGTGAGAAAAACAGAAGATAATGTCCCCACGATCATTTCGAAGAACACCTCCACTAGCAGCAGTACCCATAGAGCTCTTATAAGCACCATCAACATTAAGCTTGAGTCTCCCCGTCGAGGGAAGTAACCACCGGACAACCTTTGGGATTAGATTAGGAGACTGATGAACATGAATGCCCCACTGAGATAAGAGTCTGATCTGAGCTGAGGCAAGGCCTAGAACAATCTGCTTATGAGCTAGTTTACAAACTACAACTCACACACACACGTGTTATCTGATGTGCAACCACGATCAGATCAACACCCACACGTGAATCAAGCACAAGGACTGCTTGAGACACCACAACACACACACTGATTTGTAAAAAATAGAACAGAGAAGAGTTTTAGAGTTGAAGAACAAATCCAGATTGTAAACTCTTCTTGTGAACGTCTGTCTGGACTTCAAGCTTCGTCTTGATGAACACAAGTTGATGGAGACACTTGAATCCACGACGTTCAGGCTTCACCTTCCACTGGAGAGACTTCTCTTCTTGGTTCTGGGTGGCAGGTTGAAGCAGAGTAGCAGAACAAGACTTCTCTTGAGAACTCTTTAGGGTTTTTGCTTGGAGGCTGCTTGTGTTCGTGATTTGCTTCAAAAAGATGTTTATATAGTGGTGTTTACACATGGAGAGACGTGGTTGTTGGAAACACCAACTTTGGAAACTTTCAAACTTTCCGTTTCTGAAGACTCTGTACGTCTGTCGACAGGTCATACACCTGCTGTCGACAGGGATCAACAATATGCCAAGCTTCAGATGTCTGGAGGTTCTGTCGAAGCTCTTGCTCTGTGCATCTGTCGACAGGTGACTTTGTGCTATCGACAGGCACATGTTTTCTAGAACACTGGTTTTCTGACTGTATGCTTCTGTCGACAGGGACAGATTTGCTGTCGACAGGCAGTTCTTTCTAGAACATTGTATGTTGCTGACTTGCTTATCTGTCGACAGGGGTTTACTGGCTGTCGACAGGTACATTGTCTTTTGGCTTTGTTTGATCTTTCAACCTTGTTGTTAGCACATGTCTTGCATAGTATATCTCCTACATTAGTAAACATAGTTAGTGAGATATTATGAACATATATAATCAAGCATTGTACCAAGTTATTGTGACAAGTCATTTGTATGAAGATCTCATCCATTAAACTCAATTTACATTGTTCATCATCTAAACTCAATTCACATTGTTCATCATCAAAAATATGTTGTATTTATTATTTAGAATGTGAACCCAACACAGCTCCGGCAGACGGTCGTCCCGGCGCTTGCTCCTACGCTCAGCTGGTGCCCTGGAGGCCTCGCCGGCTTCGGGTGAAGCATGGCGTTGACGTGTGGCACAGAGCTTCTTCCTGGGAGCCATGGGATTGGAGAGGTTAGAGTAGAGATAATCTCTAAGGAGAGGAGGAAGACAGGAGGAGGAAGAAATAAGAAGGAGAGGATTGTTGGTGTTGGCGCCGTGGAGAGAGTGGTTAGGGTTGAGAGAAGGAGGAGAACACCTTTTGGAGGAAGGTGAGGCGGTGAAGAGTGGCATTTCCCCCTTTGGATGTATTTAAAAGAGGTTTGAAGGAAAGGGGGGCCTACAAAATCTGGCCAAAAGGCGTGTTAGTTGGGCTTCTGAACCGCCCAGACAATCGGCTGTCGACAGGCGCCTTGTAGCTGTTGACAGCTACTGGCTAGAAGTGTCACAAAAGGGGAATTTGACAGAAATTGATGGGAAACAAGTGTCCAAATTGGATTTTAAGGTTGAGAACTGGTTTATACCCATTGTAAAGTGTCATAAACTCTACAATTATATGTACGACCTACTTACAGTCAGGTAAAGGAGAGAGTCAATCATACCTCGGTACTGCTTTGCATCTACCATTTTACCTTTCTCATCTTTTTCTAATTTTACACCTGTGCTCATTGGTGTAGAGGCTAGCTTGGCTTGTTTGAACTGAAATCTTTTCAGTAGCTCCTTGGCATATTTTTCTTGATTGATGAAGAAGCCATCTTCATATTGTTTTACCTGCAAGCCAAGAAAAAATTGAAGCTCCTCCATGAAACTCATGTCAAATTCACTGTGCATGTGTTTAGAAAATTCTTCACACATTGAGGGGTTAGTGGAACCAAAGATAATGTCATCCACATAGACTTGAACAACAATTATGTAATTGCAAACATATTTAGTGAAGAGTGTTTGGTCCACATTACCTCTGGAGTAGTTTTTACTCACCAAGAAATTGCTCAGTCTATCGTACCAAGCTCGGGGTGCCTGTTTCAAATCATAGAGAGCTTTTTGCAATTTATAGACATGGTTAGGCTTATCATTATTCTCAAATGCAGGTGGTTGAGAAACATAGACTTCTTCTTTGATGTAACCATTCAAGAAGGCAGTTTTGACATCCATTTGAAAATGTTTGAACTTTTTTGAGCATGTAAATGCTAACAGAATTCTAACTGCCTCAAGCCCAGCTACAGGTGCAAAGGATTCTTCAAAATCTATCCCAAATTCTTGATTATATCCCTTTGCTACCAGTCTAGCTTTGTTTCTCACCACTTTACCCCTCTTCATTTAGCTTATTCCTCAATACCCATCTTGTTCAAATCACTGAAATTTTAGGGGTCCTAGGAACTAAGCTCCAAACATTGTTTCTTTAAAATTTCCCAAGTTCCTCATGCATGGCATATATCCATGAATTTTCTTTTAGAGCCTCTTCAACATTTTTAGGTTCCACCTGAGTGACAAATGCTAAATGATCTTGTTCAACAATATGTCTAAATTGAGACCTAGTATGAACTCTATCATTTACATTTCCAATTACTTTATCAAGTGGATGATCTTTTGAGTACCTGACATTTCTGATTATTGAAGAACTTGGTTGGTCTTGATCTTGAGGATATTGCACTTGAGGAATTTGTTCTTGAGGAGGTTGTTCTTGAAGAATTTGATCTTGTGGGTTTTCTTTAGGCCTGTCGACAGCCTCTTCTTGGTCTGTCGACAGCGGCTTTTCATCTTGATCTTCAAGTATTTTTCCTTCATCATCATCATTCCTAGAAACATTTGACTTGTTAGTTTTTGCATGATACTCATCAAAAACAACATGTGGAGTCTCTTCCTGTAACACCCCGGAAATTCGGTAATTGGAAAATTAGAAATAAATCGAAAACGATAAATTCAATATCTGTGCAATAGCAAAAATGCACGTGTCATTATCATACATACAAAAACCCATTAGAAAATTTCATAAAAACCACAGTTCAACTCTAAATAATACTCCCTAATGACCCATAGAGAAATTCATGCAAAGGAAAATCAGATGGTCCAAGTTTAAGGCATTTTACGACTGAGTGTCGTAATCTGGGAATAAGTCGGGAAATCATTATCACACATACCTAGAGGAGCCAGAAAATTAAATAAAAATCATAGATAGACTTCAAATAATATCCTCTAATGATCCATCAAGAATTTTGGGTCAATAAAAGTCGTTTGGGATATATTTAAGAGTTAGTGTGACTTCTTATCGTACTTAGGAAATAAGTTGGACAACCCATTATTAGGTGTAAAAATGAGATCATAAACTAAATGAGAAATTTATGCTGGACTCCAAAAAATATGAGGGGATAGTCCATAAAAGAAATTGGATCAATGAGCAACTTATGTCACATGAACAAATTCAAGTATGAAATTAGTAAATAAATAACTACCGTATTATCTGAATGATATAACTTACGTACCACTATTGTACATGATAAAACACATCAGAAAATTCCGTAAAAATTATAAATCAACCCCAAATATTGTCCCTAAGTGTTCCACAAAGGAATTCATGCAACGAAAAATCTGATTGGTCGAGTGTACATCACACGTGACCAAGTTAGTCGAATTAGGAAACTAAGTCGGAAAATTGTTATCACGGAAAAATAACCCAACCAAAAATTAAATAAACATACTGGAGAGACTTCCAATATCATGTATTAATAACCCATTAACAATATTGGTCTAATGGAGCACATTTGGCACAAGGATGGAAATTGGGACAAGAAAATACCCAGAAATTCGTGTATGTAATTATGCAGTGATTAGGGAGGGCAATTTAGGGTTAATATAAGGGTGATTAGTCATGTAAGGTAAGCCAAAACCGGACCCAACCCTAAGAGGAGGTTTCCTAAACCATTGCTAGCTCCTTTGGGTGAGAGAATCCTAGATTTTTTTCGGAAAGTAGAAAGTAGGATTCGCAGCCCCTTTCCTAGTTCTATTGGGACATGAATTAGAACTCCAAAACTATAAGGACTCCTCAAAAAACGGTTAGGGAAGGGTTAGCAACAAGTTGGGTTCGTGAGCAGCAAGGTTAGAGCGCTGGAGGTGTGGAGAACGGCTGTGGAAAACGTGGTCTTCCTCAACCTCGCTCTACATCAACCCAGAAATCTGCAGAGAGTTATTAGCATTCAAAGGTAGGTGTTCTCGGGCCAAGATTAAAGAAAACCAACACCATCATGTAGTTCTTCGAGTCTAGGTTCATTTGCACTTGGTTTGACTAATTTTCATGGAGTATACATTGTGTATTCGTAGTTGTCCCTAAGTCTCGCATAGTTAGGGCTTTTCCCATTCTTCATATTATGCATGTGATTTGATGTCAAATTAGACTAAACTTCCTTCATGAAAGTTTTTCTACTTATAGTCATGATCATCTTTTATGTTGGACATTTTGTCAAAAAGTCTTTCGTTAGAGAGTTATATTCATGGTAAGAGAGTCGCTGCATGATACTACGATTTCGGGCTGCACTTAGCTTTATGTTCTTCATGTATTTATCGGGATTCGAGACTGAATTAGATCAAACTCCCAACATCAATGTTCTTATAGTAGTTGTCCTAGTCATATTTCATGTTGGACATTTTGTCTAAATGTCATTCATTAGAGAGTTATAAGAGGGGTAAGTAAATCTCTGCATGAGATGTGTTTTGGGTTACCCCTAACCTATATGTTTTTTTCTGGGAGGGCCTCTAGTGTCGACACTACTTGATCTAGTGTCGACACACTGTCCCAAATCAGCCCAAAAGGTGTTCTGGGAAGGCCTCTAGTGTCGACACTACTTGATCTAGTGTCGACACACTATCCCAATTTGGCCAAAAGGTTTTCTGGGAGCTATCTCTAGTGTCGACACTACCTGATCTAGTGTCGACACTACTTGACCGGTTCTGCATTATTTTGCCTTGTGTTTGAAGCATTGTGTCGACACCAGTAAGGGTTGTGTCAAAACTACCCTTGCAAAAAATTACATATTTTGGGTCTGATCATTACATGATGTCTACTAGCATGTGCATGATGTTATATAGTATGCATGGACCTAAAAGAAATCAACCCATTGAAAAATGGTAATGATACGAATATGATTCCAATGTGCAATTGTGATTGTCCTTATGTTCATTGGATTATCTTGTGATCTTTCCTATTGTCAATTGAAATGATAAGAAATTGTTCTGAATATGGGGATGAATACATGTCAGTATGGACTTGTTAGCGAAGTTAATATCATTATTTGCATATGAGTTTCAATAGTTACATGCTTTTCGGTGTTCCATTAATTATTTGTGCATATGCATACATGGCAGGGAAAGATCTGTGACTCGTCACTTACACCTTTGCACGAATAGGCACACCCTTCTTGGGGAATTGGGAGCTCTCTGCCGGTTATTTTGAATTGGTAGACTAGCGACCTTTTCCTTAAGACCTCCGTAAGTCTCCGCTCTCTATGGATTTCCATATAGATGCCGAGCTGGTTGTACCATGAAGTACCCTAGAGATAGAAAGCACAAGTCCTGCATATGATCTGTCTTTAGAAACATCCTCTTGTCAAGACATTAATGGATTATGAAACATGATACGTCGTTATACTGCCTTTTGTTCTCTTGAGCTATTTGTCATACCTTGACTCTATGAATGATCATGTTCCTTTTACTATGAGCTTGTCATTGAAACTCTGTGGCCAGAATATGAATATGTTTGTTCGGCACAACGTGGGACTTCGGTCCATTTGACCGATGCCTGTGCAATAGGGGCCCTGTCTGGTCCTAGGGAGGAGTACCCCAACGTAGATATTAACCGCGGGAGTATGGACTCTTGGTGCTTGGCATAGCACAACAAACAAGCAAGATTCGTGAAAATGTGCCTTTGTTTGATATGATAAGTTTGACTTGATATGATATGATACGTCTGATCATGTGAAAATATGAGATCTGTTTTAATATGGCCAATCTCTTTTGATACGATTCTACTCTTGAAATATCTGTCCATTGTATATGCAACTCGACATTTAATCTCAAATGATATATGTTCTGCTTTACTATTTAATCTGTTAGTATTGCATGCATTGTCATCATATACATGTTCATATCTTGCCTATTTAAAATGTTAATCATGTATATTAGTGCCCGCACAATATTGAGATGTAAATCCTACTGAGCTAGTTCGGTCACCCCTATCATCCTGCCCTTTTCAGGTAGTGATGAGGAACCAGAGGAGTCGGATGGGGCAGGGCAAGAGTGATGAGCACCCGCCATATGAATAGTTGACAGTTTAGAAGTAGATATTTGAGTAGTCTATGTAATAGTGAAACTTTTTTGGAAGTTTTATTTGAATGATGGACCCTTTAGCTGGTTCCTTCTATGTAAGATTGTAACTAGTGGATTGAAATGGAATAAAGAGTACTTTTGATGACATTATTATGGTCTGAAATGTGTGGTTATATGTAATTGTTACTCTGCGTTACTCAACTGTGATACGTCTATTTGTATCGTTCACGCCTCCCAGTATTTATTCCGCTGCTAAATATCGGGGCATGACAGTTGGTATCAGAGTCCTAAACATTAGGGTCCAAGGGAATAGGAACATAGGATGAAACTAGATCACACGAGTCAAAATCTATCGTACCTAATGTGAGCTTGGGTAGAACCATGGGAATAAAGGTCACACGTGATATATTTAGATGACTGACATATATTATTATTTTGAAGGTAATTATTACCTTCATGGCCGCTGAACGTGCCAAGGCTAGGAACATGCAACAAACAATACAGAACTTAACTCAGGCTATCCTGCAAGCCACCCAGGGTGGAGGTAACCGCGGAGCCGGTGATCTCCATCGGAATTTTAGGAATATGGATCCGCCTAGGTTTGAAGGGAGTACTGACCCAGATGTTGCTGAACACTGGGTTAAGGAAATTGAATGGATATTCAGGGTCATGCAATACACAGACCAGAACAAAGTACTACTGGCGACTTTCCAATTAGAAAAGGATGCCAGGGCATGGTGGGAGTCAGTAGAAGCAACACTGAATGGCCAGCAACTAACATGGGATCAGTTCATTGAGCAATTCAACACCAAGTACTTTTCTGAGAGGGTCCAGGAACGGAAAGCAGCCGAATTTGCGGCTTTGAAGCAGAGAGGGCTCAATGTGGCCGAGTATGAGGCCCAATTCTCTCGTCTGTCCCGATATGATGTTCACTTGATTGGGACAGAAAGGATGAACGCGAAACGCATTCTGAATGGCTTGAGTCCCCAGTTCATTACTCAACTGGCACCAATGGACATTCAAACCTATGCTAACATGGTAAAGAAGGCTTAGTTATTGGAAGATGCCATGGAGACTGCCGAAAGAATTAAGGGAAAATCCGTGAAAAGGGAGCAAGTGTCTTCTACAGGAAGGTATCAACCGACCGTTTGGAAGAAAAGGCCCAATGGCGGAGTAAATGAACCAGCTGATAAAAAGCCAAAGGAGTTAGGTAAGCATATAGTGGTGACAATGGGAGAGAGGTGCAAACATTGTGACAAAGCCGGTCACCGGTCTGAACAATGCTGGAGAGTGCATGGGAGATGCCTGTGCTGTGGTAGTCGTGACCATAGGATCTCGGACTGCCCAATGCTGAAAGAACAAGCCCCTCAGGACAAGCGTTCGAATGGACATTAGAGGCAAGGCCTCTTGCAAGCTATTCAGGAACCTGAAGCTGCCGAAGAAGGAGGTTTCATGGAAGGTACACTTACTATTGTTTTCCGACCCGCATATATTCTCTTTGATACGGGAGCTACGCATTTCTTTATATCTCAAACATTTGTTGACACCCTACATGTGAAACCCGTCCCAATGAAATCCGGAATAGTTGTGTCAACCTCGATTGGTCCTGGCACCAATCTTAAAAACCATATACCATTCAGTGAAGTGATGATTGACACCCAAAACCTACTGGCAAATTTAATATTTATGGATATGGAGGGGTAGGATGTGATACTCAGAGCAGATTGGTTGTCTGAACATGGGGCTAGTATCAACTATAGGAGAAGTCGGGTAACCTTTAGCCACTACCCAAAACTAGTGTTCACAGGGGATAGAAACCACAAGAGATGGTCACTTATCTCTGAGCTTCGGGTCAAAAGGATGATGAGGAAAGGTTGTATGACCTTTCTTATTGCTGTTGTTATAACAAAGAAGGAAGTCAAAGTTGAGGACATCCATGTTGTCAGTGAATATGCTGACGTTTTTTTTTCAGAAGACTTGCCAGGAATTCCTCCTAAGCGAGAGGTGGATTTTATCATCGAGTTGGTCCCTTGAGCAGCACCGGTATCTAGGGCCCATATAGAATGTCTCCCGCAGAACTGAAGGAATTAAAAGAGCAACTGATGGAGCTATTAGAGAAGGGTTTCATCCGGCCAAGTACATCACCTTCGGGTGCACCTGTCCTCTTCGTCAAGAAGAAAGATGGGTCGATGAGGCTATGTATAGATTATAGACAACTAAACCGGTTAACTATCAAGAACAAACACCCTCTGCCAAGTATTGATGAGTTGTTTGATCAATTATCTGGAGCTAATTACATCTCTAAAATAGATTCTCCGTAAGAATAGTTTATAAACACATGTGAATTTAGGAAACAAATTCTTTTAAGTGGGGGAGGATGTAACACCCCGGAAATTTGGTAATTGGAAAATTAGAAATAAATCGAAAACGATAAATTCAATATCTATGCAATAGCAAAAATGCACGTGTCATTATCGTATATACAAAAACCCATTAGAAAATTTCATAAAAACCACAGTTCAACTCTAAATAATACTCCCTAATGACCCACAGAGAAATTCATGCAAAGGAAAATCAGATGGTCCACGTTTAAGACATTTTACGACTGAGTGTCGTAATCAGAGAATAAGTCGGGAAATCATTATCACACATACCTAGAGGAGCCAGAAAATTAAATAAAAATTATACATGGACTTCAAATAATATCCTCTAATGATCCATCAAGAATTTTGGGTCAATAAAAGTCATTTGGGATATATTTAAGAGTTAGTGTGACTTCTTATCGTACTTAGGAAATAAGTTGGACAACCCATTATTAGGTGTAAAAATGAGATCATAAACTAACTGAGAAATTTATGGTGGACTCCAAACAATATGAGGGGATAGTCCATAAAAGAAATTGGATCAACGAACAACTTATGTCACATGAACAAAATCAAGTATTAAATTAGTAAATAAATAACTATTGTATTATCAGAATGATAGAACTTACGTACCACTATTGTATGTGAGAAAACACATCAGAAAATTCCGTAAAAATTATAAATCAACCCCAAATATTGTCCCTAAGTGTTCCACGAAGGAATTCGTTAACAAAAAATCTGATTGGTCGAGTGTACGTCACACGTGACCAAGTTACCCGAATTAGGAAACTAAGTCCGAAAATTGTTCACACGGAAAAATAACCCATCCATAAATTAAATAAACATAATGGAGAGACTTCCAATATCATGTATTAATAACCCATTAAAAAGATTCGGCTAATGGAGCACATTTGGCCCAAGGATAGAAACTGGGACAAGAAAATAACTAGAAATTTGTGTATGTAATTATGTAGTGATTAGGGAGCGCAATTTAGGGTTAAAGTAAGGGTGATTAGTCATGTAAGGTAAGCCAAAATCGGACCCAACCCTAAGAGGAGGTTTCCTAAACCGTTGCTACCTCCTTTGGGTGAGAGAATCCCAGATTTTTTTGGAAAGTAGAAAGTAGGATTCGCAGCCCCTTTCCTAGTTCCATTGGGACATGAATTAGAACTCTAAAACTATAAGGACTCCTCACAAAATGGTTAGGGAAGGGTTAGCAACAAGTTGGGGTCGTGAGAAGCAAGGTAAGAGTGCTGGAGGTGTGGAGAACGGCTGGGGAAAATGTGGTCTTCCTCAACCTTGCTCTGCAACAACCCAGAAATCTGCAGAGAGTTATTAGCATTCAAAGGTAGGTGTTATCTGGCCAAGATTAAAGAAAACCAACACCATCATGTAGTTCTTCAAGTCTAGGTTCATTTGCACTTGGTTTGACTAATTTTCATGGAGTATACATTGTGTATTCGTAGTTGTCCCTAAGTCTCGCACAATTAATGCTTTTCTCGTTCTTCTTATTATGCACGTGATTTGATGCCGAATTAGACTAAACATCCTTCATGAAAGTTCTTCTACTTGTAGTCACGATCATCTTTTATGTTGGATATTTTATCCAAAAGTCTTTTGTTAGAGAGTTATAGGCATGGAAAGCGAGTCACTGCATGATACTACGATTTCGGGCTGCACTTAGCTTTATGTTCCTCATGTATTTCTTGGGATTCAAGAATGAATTAGATCAAACCCCCAACATCAAAGTTCTTCTACTAGTTGTCCTCGTCATATTTTATGTTGAACATTTTGTCTAAATGTCATTCTTTAGAGAGTTATAACAGGGGTAAGTAAATCGCTGCATGAGATGTGTTTTCGAGTTACCCCTGACCTATATGTTTTTTTCTGGGAGGGCCTCTAGTGTCGACACTACTTGATCTAGTGTCGACACACTGTCCCAAATCAGCCCAAAAGGTATTCTGGGAAGGTCTCTAGTGTCGACACTACTTGATCTAGTGTCGACACACTGTCCCAATTTGGCCAGAAGGTTTTCTGGAAGCTGTCTCTAGTGTCGACACTACCTGATCTAGTGTTGACCCTACTTGACCAGTTCTGCATTATTTTGCCTTGTGTTTGAAGCATTGTGTCGACACCAGTAAGGGTTGTGTCGACACTACCCTTGCAAAAAAATTGCATATTTTGGGTCTGATCATTACATGATGTCTACTAGCATGTGCATGACGTTATAAAGTATGCATGGACCTAAAAGAAATCAACCCATCGAAAAATGGTAATGATACGAATATGATTCTAATGTGTAATTGTGATTGTCCTTATGTTCCATGGATTATCTTTTGATCTTTCCTATTGTCAATTGATAGGATAAGAAATTGTTGTGAATATGGGGATGAATACAAGTTAGTATGGACTTGTTAGTGAAGTTAATATCATGATCTGCATATGAGTTTCAATAGTTACATGCTTTCTGGTGTTCCATTAATTATTTGTCCATATGCATACATGCCAGGGAAAGATCCGTGACTCATCACTTACACCTTTGCACGAATAGGCACACCCTTCTTGGGGAATTGGGAGCTCTCTGCCGGTTATTCTGAATTGGTAGAGTAGCGACCTTTTCCTTAAGACCTCTGTAAGTCTCCGCTCTCTATGGATTTCCATATAGATGCCGAGATGGTTGTACCATGAAGTAACCTGGAGATAGAAAGCACAAGTCCTGCATATGATCTGTCTTTAGAAACATCCTCTTGTCAATACATTAATGGATTATGAAACATGATACGTCATTATACTGCCTTTCGTTCTCTTGAGCTATTTGTCATACCTTGACTCTATGAATGATCATGTTCCTTTTACTCTTGTCATTGAAACTCTGTGGCTTGAATATGAATATGTTTGCTCGACACAAGGTGGGACTTCGGTCCATTTGACCAATGCCTGTGCAATAGGGGCCCTGTCTCGTCCTGGGGAGGAGCGCCCCAATGTACATATTAACCGCGGGAGTATGGACTCTTGGTGCTTGGCATAGCCCAACAAACAAGCAAGATTCGTGAAAATGTGCCTTTGTTTGATATGATAAGTTTGACTTGATATGATATGATACGTCTGATCATGTGAAAACATGAGATCTATTTGAATATGGCCAATCTCTTTTGATACGATTCTACTCTTGAAATATTTGTCCATTGTATATGCAACTCGACATTTGATCTCAAATGATATCTGTTCTACTATGATATTCAATCTGTTAGTATTGCATTGTCATCATATACATGTTCATATCTTGCCTATTTAAAATGTTAATCATGTATATTAGTGCCCGCACAATATTGAGATGTAAATCCTACTGAGCTAGTTCGCTCACCCCTATCATCATGCCCTTTTCAGGTAGTGATGAGGAACCAGAGGACACTACTAGAAAAAGCGGTTTTACCAACGGATATTTCCAACGGAATTTTTCCGTCGGAAAATCCGTCGGAAATACCAATTTCCGACCGATTTCCAACGCAATAATCGAAACTTCCGACCGATTTCCGAAGGAATTTTTTCCCGTCGGTAATGTTCTGACCAACTATTTCCGACGGGCCATTTCCGAAGACTTTCTGACGGAAGCTGTCAGAAAATCTATTTTCCAACGGATTACCGACGGATTTCCGACGGAAAGAGGCCATCGGAAATGCCGCATTTTCTTGTGGTGGGAGTCAGATGGGGTAGGGCAAGAGTGATGAGCACCCGCAATATGAATAGTTGACAGTTTAGAAGTAGATATTTGAGTAGTCTATGTAATAGTGAAACTTTTCTGGAAGATTTATTTGAATGATGGACCCTTTAGCTGGTTCTTTCTATGTAAGATTGTAACTAGTGGATTGAAATGGAATAAAGAGTACTTTTGATGACATTATTATGGTCTGAAATGTGTGGTTATATGTAATTGTTACTCTGCGTTACTCAACTGTGATACGTCTATTTGTATCGTTCATGCCTCCCGGTATTTATTCTGCTGCTAAATATCGGGGCGTGACACTTCAATAGTTCTATTTTTATTGTTGTACACTATATAAGCTCTAGAGTATTATGAGTATTCGAGAAAAATACCTGGATCGCTTTTGCCTTCAAATTTATCTAAATCAACCTTGTCATTGTTATGTATAAAAACTTTGGAGCCAAAGATCCTAAAGTACCCAATACTAGGTTTCTTACCTTTTTAGAGCTCATATGGAGTTTTCTTCATTATTTGTCTTACCATGGCTCTATTGAGGATGTAGCATGAAGTGTTCACTGCTTCTGCCCAAAAGCTCCTTGGAAGTTGGCTTTCAAGTAGAAGAGTGCGAGCCATTTCCACCAAGGTTCTGTTCTTTCTCTCCACTATGCCATTTCGTTTCGGAGTCCTTAGAGAGGAAAACTTGTGATCTATACCTTGGTTCCTGCAGAAGTCAGAGAATAAATTGCTATCAAACTCTCCCCCATGATTAGTGCGGATTGAGCATATTTTGTTTATGTTGCCATGCTTAATCTTGTTGAAGAACTCTTCAAAAATTTTAAGAGCATCATTTTTGTGAGCCAAGAATTAAACCCAAGTGAACTTAGAAAAATCATCCACAATGACAAACTCAAAATATTTGCCATTGAGACTAAGTGTTCTTGTAGGTCCAAAAAGGTCCATGTGCAACAATTCATAAGGTTTTAAAGTGATTATGGAAGCATTTGATTTGAAAGACTTTCTGGTTTATTTTCCCTATGCACATGCTTCACAAAAACTTTCATTTTTATTGAACTGAATTTCAGGAAGTCCACTTACCAATTTCATCCTCATGATCTTGTGCAAAACATTGTAGCTTACATGACCTAGCCTACGATGCCACAAAGACAATTCATCCTGTTTATTTGCAACAAAGCACAAATTTTGTTTTCTGTTTCATCTAGATCATGTAGATAAATATTATTCACCCTTTTTCCAGAAAACTTGAGACTTCCTGTTTCTTTATCAACAATTTGGCATGCATTTGATTCAAAGATGACTTTATGGCATTTATCACACAATTGACTAATGCTAAGAAGATTGTGATTGAGACCGTCAACTAACAACACATTATCTATTGAGTTAGAGGCATACTTACTAACCTTACATGTGCCAATTATTTGGCCCTTATTGTTACCTCCAAAGACAACTTGACCTCCATCTTTCACCACCAGCAGACAAAATTTTTCTTTGTCGCCCGTCATGTGCCTCGAGCAGCCACTATCCAAGTACCATTTGTTTTGATTTTGGGCTGCTAGGCATTCCTGCATAGATGGATCAGACAAGAGGTTTTGGTACCCAAATTACTTTGGGTCCCAATTTTTCATTCATACCAAAAAGTAAATGCTTTTGAATCCATACTTGTTTGCTTTTCAGTTTGTTTAAATTATTCCAACATTGTTGTTCAGTATGACCAAGTTTTTTATAGTATGTGCATGATGGAGTTTTACTCAAGGCATTTCTTTTGCTATTTTGTTGAACTTGTGTTTGCATTTTACCCTTTTGTTACCCAGATGGCTTTCCCTTTTCAATGTACTTCCAGGCCTGTCGACAGGTGTTATTGGGTCTGTCGATAGATTTCTTCAATTGTGGAATAGATGAGATCTTTTGTTTGTTTTTCAGTTGCTTACCTGTAGGTTGAACTTGCTTGCTTGTACTTGAACTGCAATCAACAAATGAAGTAATCAATTTTTCTCCATGTTTCTTTTGTTTTTCAGTTTGAAACCCAAGCCCATGCCTTGTGATGTTAGATTTGACTCCCGAAACTGCATCCAAATTTTCTTTTCCTTTTACAAATCTTGAGAGATCATCAGTTTTACCTTTGTTCTTTTTGAGCTTGTTCCAACTGTTTCTGAATCTCTTGATTCACTTGTTGGAGACTTTCAACTGATTTACTTAATGCTTGTTTCTCTTTTTCATTTTCCTAAAGTTTTTCTTTCAAGCAATCCATTTCCTCATGATGACTTTCGTGTTCAATTTTTAGTAATTCAATTTCTTTTGTTAGGATTGCAATTTATTCATTGTTGCTTGTGCTATGAACAAGATTGTTGATTTTCTTTTTTAGTGTTTTATTTTCAGACTTATATTCATAGAACTTTTCAAACAATAAGGTATATGCCTCTTCCCAATCATCAACAGTGTAATTTTCAAAGGAAGAGTTTACGTCAGTGGAGTCCTCACTCCTTGTCATTAAGCACTAAATCTCATCATTGTCAGAATTTTCCTAATCATTCTCGCCTTCATCTTCATCACTCCAAGTTGCCATCATCGCCTTGGCTTTCTTATATGAAGACTTGTCCTTCTTCAGCTTCTTCTTGAGCTCTGAGCATTCACCTCTCATGTGCCCTGGTTTCTTGCACTCATAGCACACAATCATGTCAGTTTTTTTTTTAGAATCAAACTTATTTGAGAAATCTCTTTTTAGAAAAGATTTGAAGTTACCAGAGCCTTTCTTTTTAAACCTAATGAGTTTTTTGAACTGTCTAGTGAGCATGGCCATTTCATTATTCTCACTATCACTAGACGTTCCAATTTCATCACTTTCCTGTTGGATCTCTTTCTTGGAACTTGATGAGACTTTATTAAATGCTTTTAATGCAATCGATTTTCTAGAATTAACCTCAATTTTTTTTTTTTTAGATTTATTTCATAGGTCATCAGGGATCCTATTAAATCATCCAATTTCATTGTGGAAAGGACTTTAGAATCCTCAATGACAGTGGCCTTAGTATGCCAAGATGATGGAAGAGACCGAAGTTTCTTCCTAACTAAGTCACTCTCACTGTATTCTTTCTTAAGACCTTTCAAACCATTAATTATGATCATGAATCTAGCAAACATGTCTGAAATGGTTTCTTCATTTTTCATCTTAAACATTTAATACTCTGACACAAACATGCTAGCTTTGGTTTCCCTTACATCAGACGTACCGTCGTAAATAAGCTCAAGCTTGTCCCACATTTCTTTTGCTGACTTGCATGTGGAGACCCTCAAATTTTCTTAAGGATGCATGGTGCACTGCATCATGTTCAATGCACTCCAATTCAAGGTGCCTTTTCAGATTTGCTCTCTTGTCCAGGTTTCTTCGTCAGCGGGCAGCTCATAAGGCCCCTCGCTGACAATCATCCGCAGCTCATAGTCTTGAGTTCTCAGAAAGACCTGGATACAGTTTTTCCAGTATATATAGTCAGTGCCATCAAAGAAGGGAGGCCTAGACACTAAGTGTCATTCAGCCATAAATCCCTTGATAGTCTCCATAAGACCGAATTTCTCCTGATCGTGAGATCAAGCTATTAAAGCAGTAAATCAGAGAAACCAAGCTCTGATACCAATTAAAAGGTGCGCGGAATTATCTAAAGCAGTAATCTAGAGGGGGGGGGGGTTGAATAGATTACTACCAATTAAAAGCACTATGACCTTCTTTTCAATCCAACACTGACTTAATGAAAACATAGACATACATGTATTGAATTCGAACTATGATGTGTGTGCTGATCGTGATTTGAAGATTATAAATCTATCTTGAATGTGAACAATCAACGTGCCTACCAAACATCTATTGTGAAAATGTGCAAACCACAGGATACAAAGATTTAAGGTGGTTCGGAGTACACAACTTGTGTATCCTACATCCACCGTCCACACACACACGCAGAAAGATAGCTTATCAGTGAGTTCAACTCTACAAACACACACACGCAAGTTGTCTGATGCAAACACACAATCATAACAACACCACACATGTGGATCAAGCACAAGGGATGCTCAAACCACTACCACACACACAGAATAGTGAAAAGTATGGAAGGAGAAGAGTTATGAGATGTACAAACAAATCCAGATGTGAACTCTTCGTGGTGGTCATCCAGAAGAACTCCAAGCTCCGTGTTGATGATGATCAGATGATGGAGAAGCTTGAATCATGGATGGACCGACTTCAACTCCGCTTGTGAGATGGATCTTCCTTGCGCTGGACGGAGAGTTGAAGCAGAGCAGCAGAGAGAGAGCCTTCCTTTTGGATTTTGTTAGGGTTTTGGTATGGTGGCTTCTTGATGCGAAAATACCTTCATATGATGTATATATATGGGTGTCCAAGTATGGAGAGTCATGTTTAAAGGAAACACCCTAATACAAATCATATCTTAATCTCGTATCTGACTTTTCTCTACGTCTGTCGACAGGCACTTTCTAACTGTCAACACCTACTGCAGACATCTGGTTTCCAGAACCATGATGTTGCTGGAAAACATTATCTGTCGACAGGCGATTTGCTGGCTGTCGACAAGCAACCTGTATCTGTCGACAGGTGAATTTCAGCTGTCGACACATACTGCATTTTATGTGTTTCCAGTAGCTTGTTCGTTCTGGATGGGTCTATCTGTAGTACCCCGGAAATTTCAATTATATAAAAATTCAAAGAACTGGAAACAAATAATTTCCATAATATCAAGTATTTAAAACATACGTATCATTATCGTATATGCTAAAACACATCGTAAAATTCCGTAAAAATTATAAATCAACCCCAAACATTATTACTAAATGTTCCACAAAGAAACTTGTGCCAATAAAAATCAGATTAGCCAAGTTTAAAGTGTTTCTCGACTTATTATCGTAATTCATGAATAAGTTGAAATATCATTATCACACGTACTTGGATGAGTCAGGAAATTAAATAAAAATCATAAATGGACTTCAAATAATATCCTATGACGGCCCATCAAGAGATTTAGGTCAATAAAAATCATTTGGGATAGGTTTAAGAGTTAAGGTGACCAATTATCCAAATTAGGAAATAAGTCGGAAAACCGTTAACACGAAAATACGACGCAACAAAAAATTTAATAAAAATATTGGGGAGACTTCCAACATTAAATATTGATGACCCATTATCATAATTGGGCCAATGGACAAAATTTGGCCCAAAAATCAAATAAAGATAGAAAATGCTTGGAAATTAGAAAGAAATAATTATAGTTTAATTGGGAAGAGATCTTGCATTCTTGGCAACCAAATTCGTGCTTCACTATGGTGGGATGTTTCCTAAAGCCTCACACACTCTAATGGAGGAAGAAATCCTCAAAATAGGAAACTAATATGTCAAAACCGCAACCTAGCTTTCCTAGTTACAATATGACTCCTAAACACCATGGTTGCTTAAATACTCTTCACCCAAACCCTAGGGACGAGTTTAGAACATCCTGGGGTCATGTGGAGGAGCTCTTGGTGGCTGAGGAGCTATGGAATGACTACAAGAACCTCATCTTCTTCCCCGTTGCGTCTGCTGCGACCTGCACAGACAATCATCTTGAAGTTGACCAAAGGTAGGTCAAACCTAAACCAAACCTTGAAAGGGTTATACCCATGGAAATATGGTCAAGTCTATATTCTAACCCAAGTGGAATGCCCAAATTCTATCCATTATACACAGAGCAGTAAGCGACTCCAAGTGGTCTGAACACCAGTTTTCTAGAAAAATGAGACTTCTTCAACCAAGAAGGTAGGTTTTATCGGGCCAAATCTTAACAAATCTTATACCAATGTGTAGAGCATCAAGTTAACTTTCGTTTCCCACCGGTTTCATCGAATTTAAATGAGTAGATTTTGAATTATAAGTGTTTTGCCAAAGTCGCGCACTGTTAGGGCTTTTCCCGTTCATTATATGTTGCATGTGATTCAAGACCAAATTAGAGAAAACCCATAACAGGAATGGTTTTCTACTAGTTGTCCTCATCATGTCTTGTGTTGAACTTTTTGTCTAAATGTCAATAATTAGAGAGTTATAAGCGTGGTAAGTGGGTTGCTGCATGAAACTACGTTTTAAGGTTGCACTTGGTTTTACGTTGTGTTTGACTTGATTAAAGCCTGTCGAAACCATCCTTGTTTTCTAATTCCAAATTACTGGAAGCACCCTAGCATGTCTAAGTTGGTTTAAAACTAGTTTCATAATTTGTCATGCACTGTACAATTTGTTCTTAATTTTAGAACAACCCTGTGTCGAAGTAGGTAAAGTCTAGTCCGCAATCCAAAGCACTATCCTTTCTCTGTCGGATTCCGGCTCAGACCGTGTGAACGCGACGGCCCGATAGGCCGCTTTCTGAGCCTTATCGCAACAGCACCCTCGTCGCGTTCTGAACGCAGCGAGCGCACCGTCGCTATCTCGCTGCTTGATCTGACTGCCCCGTCGCGTTCTTCACATCCCATTGTCGCGTTCTTTTCCCGACCGGTCGCTACCCTTACTGGGGACCGTCGCGACCTGACCTCAGGGTCTGACAACCCTTTCGCCTTCTTCATATGCACCCATCGCGATCTGCCTGCCTGATCAGGCAAGCCTATCGCGATCCTTACAAGGCACTGTCGCGTTCAAATCTGACCCCGTCGTAACCCTTACAAGGGTCCGTCGCGACCTCAGTATTCCGCATGAAACCCCATTTATTTTGTTTGTAAATATTACCACTATACCCAAGGTCTGTTTAATATGATGTGTAAATTGTATGTCTTGGGTATGATCATTACATGAGGTCTATTTAATGGCTTAAAAGTGTTTAACCCATTTAAAAAGACTTAATTACATGAATATTATTCTAATTGCTTTCTTAATGATATGATCATTCATGAAACTTGCGATTGACTCTTGTTACTGTTCTAGCTTGATTAAATGATAATTATTATCTTTAAATCTTGCAAACCCATGTGTAGTTAAATGCATTGTCATCGCATGCCATCATGTTAAGTTTTTTCCACGAATTTGAGACCGATGGATTGAGAATTTAGACGTGTATGTGACTACACACTTGCACATCTAGGCAGCCCTTTCTTGGGGATTTGGAAGCTCTCTACCGGTCATTCTGAATCGGTAGACTAGTGACCTTTTCTCTAAGGCCTCCGTAAATCTCTTCTGACCATGGATTCCCATATGGCCGACGAGTTGGTTCTACCATTGAAGTTCCCTGGAGATAGTGTGCACTTCCTCTCTTGTCTTGTTCTCGTGAGTGTGATTTACAATCTAGACTAAAGCCATTAATGTAAAGATTGAACTAAAATATAAATCGTACCGTTATGCTGCCGAATTTATCTCTTGACCATTGTTATCATGAAATCTTGTTCAATTACTTATTACTTGTTCCCATCATCATCATGAACATGACATTACACATGCTTACTTATTGAAACTCTCATTGGCCATTATTAATGACTGTGGGTGTCTACATTTAAAATTTTACATGAGATGCTGACAGGGCACGACGTGTGTCCAAGGGCTCCAGTGTAGCCCCAATGACGGAGAGTCATAAATATACTGTTAACCATGGGTTATAATGATTACTGGCGTTGCATCTGCGTTGGGAGACTTGCTTGCTTGTTGAATGATAGATACAATAACCACATACACGTGTCCTCGTGTACATTCTTGATGGATCTTTTCTTGTTGTACATTAGTGTCTACGTGCCTGATTAGTGTTACTTGATCATGCTCGTACATTCTTGCTTGCTTGCGTGATATGGCCATCCTGCATTTAATGCAATTAGTGATACCTTGCGTTCTTGACATCAAGTGAGTTCTTGCGTATTTGTACAAAGTTATCTATTGCTAGTTCTATCTTGTCATCTTGTTGAAAAATCATGTTCTATCATGATCACTCTATCTAGCTTGTTCATGTATCATGTTTTAACGAGTTTTATTCGTACCTGCATATCATTCATCGTACTTACCTAGTCCTAAATTGCTAATCACTTATATCATTGCCCGCACATTGAGATATAAATCCTACTCGGCTAGTTTGCTCATCCCCTACTTTTACCCAGTCTAGGTGACTATGAAGTTGAAGAGGAGGAGCAAGTCGAGGATGGGAATGCGTCCGAGTGATGAGCGTCCCAACTACGAGTCTAGTTACAGTAGTTTTCTTTGATTGTTAGATTCATGTATTAGGAAGTGAGGAATAAATGTGCCTTTCCTTTTTATTGAGTCTTAGTCCTGTAATAGTTTCCCTTTGGAATACAATGAGTTGAGATTTGAATAAAAGATTAATTGAGTTCAATATTTGGGGCCTATGATGATGTATGTTGTTATACATTTAGTGAGTGCTAGCTAGAGGCTTATTTGCTGACTGTTCACGTCTCGAAATATCGACTCAAATTCTTCGAACTAATATCCGGTACGTAATTCTCGAGACGTGACAGTTTAGTGGTATCAGAGCCTAGGAACACCAAATAGGATGTATGTCTCAAGAATCGGAGATATCTATGGAACCTAGGTCATGGAAATTAAATACATTACCTGGTGAGAATGGGTAGAGACTGGGAATATGATAGAATGAACAAAACACTCCTACCCATCAACTCTGATAATATATTTAGAGACATTAATTGGTTTCCATCTTTTTCTCAGGAACCCTCATAACTCTTACACTCAACTGCAATGGCTCGTAATCAGTGGCAAGCTATGCAAGAAACCGTGGCTGGATTGACCCAGGCATTACAAAATATAGTTCAGGCTGGAAATCAGGCTGGAGCTGCAAGGAATGGAGCCGGTGATCTGCACCGGAATTTTAGGAGTTTAAGCCCTCCTCGTTTCTCTGGATCCCCTGACCCAGAAGAAGCAGAAAATTGGCAGGAAGAAATAGAAAGGATCTTCCAAGTAATGCAATGCACCAATAGGGAGAAAGTGGTACTGGCCACTTTTCAATTTACTAAGGATGCCCGAGCATGGTGGAAGGCCACATCGGCCCACCTGCCTAATGTTGGCGAACTGGAGTGGGCCGGATTCCTGGAGATATTCCGGGGAAGGTATTTCTCTGAGAGAGTCAAGGAGAAGAAGGCAGCGGAGTTTGCTGCACTAAAACAGAAAGGAATGTCCGTGTCTGAGTATGAGGCCTAGTTCGCGCGTCTTGTTGTATATGCCCCACACTTGGTGAGAACTGAAAGACTTAAGGCAAATCGGTTCATGGATGGGCTCAGGCCCATGTTCATTGAAAGGCTCGGACCACACAACATTCAAACTTACACTGAGATGGTCCAAAGAGCTCAATTGGTAGAAGACACTATGGCTAAGGTGGAAGGCATGAGGGGGAAGGACATCTCAAAATCGACCTTTATAAAAAGGGGTGCAGTCGATACAACTGGAACTTTCCCCAGCAACAACAATAACAACAACAACAACAACTACAACAACAACAAAAGGCCAACCACTGGGAAGGACTATGGCATGGAGAAAAAGATCAAAGTAGAAGAAACAATGACGATGGAGTATTGTAAATTTTGCAACAAGACTGGGCACCAAGCGGACAAGTGCTGGAAGAAGGCCGGGGCTTGCTTGCGATGTGGGAGTCATGAACATCGTATACCGAACTGTACCATGCTAAGAGACCAAGCTGGAAGGAACCAAGGAGTGGTAAAGCGTCAGGGATGGGTGAATGCAATGACGCAAGCGGAGCTTCCGGAAAGGAGGTATTATTGTTAAACCCCTAGACTGATGTTATGATGTTTTCTTATTAGTACATTTCTACGTAGGGGAGATCATTAAGGAGAAATTAGAAAGGAATAATCTAGTCATTATACCATAGCTCATCTGGAGGATTAAGATGGAGTTATAACAACCGTGAAAGGAAAACAGGAGTGGAAAGAACCAAATGAATAGTACGGGTGGCCATAGGTGTAGATGTTGGACTAGCATCCACGATGTGGAAACAAGTTAGTGGAATTAAATCCGAAACGACCTCAATGGTCATAACCATCAAAAGCCAATTAATGATCCATGAATTTGGGGACCAAATTCTCTTAAGTGGGGGAGGGTGTAGCACCTCGGAAATTTCAATTATATAAAAGTTCAAATAAATGGAAATAAATAATTTCCATAATATCAAGTATTTAAAACATACGTATCATTATCGTATATGCTAAAACACATCGTAAAATTCCGTAAAATTATAAATCAACCCCAAACATTTTTACTAAATGTTCCACAAAGAAACTTGTGCCAAGAAAAATTGGATTAGCCAAGTTTAAAGTGTTTCTCGACTTATTATCGTAATTCATGAATAAGTCGAAAAATCATTATCACACGTACTTGGATGAGTCAGGAAATTAAATAAAAATCATAAATGGACTTCAAATAATATTCTCTAATGACCCATCAAGAGATTTGGGTCAATAAAAATCATTTGGGCTAGGTTTAAGAGTTAAGGTGACTAATTATAGTTGAATTAGGAAGAGATCTTACATTCTTGGCAACCCAATTCGTGCTTAACTATGGTGGGATGTTTCCTAAAGCCTCACACATTCTAATGGAGGAAGAAATCCTCAAAATAGGAAACTAATATGTCAAAACCGCAACCTAGCTTTCCTAGTTACAATAGGACTCCTAAACACCTTGGTTGCTTAAATACTCTTCACCCAAACCTTACGGACGAGTTTAGAACTTGCTGTGGTCGTGTGAAGGAGCTCTTGGTGGCTGGGGAGCTGTGGAACGACCACAAGAAGCTCATCTTCTTCCTCGTTGCATCTGCTGCAACCTACACAGATAGTCATCGTGAAGTCGACCAAAGGTAGGTCAAACCTAAACCAAACCTTACAAGGATTATACCCTTGGAAAGAGTGTCAAGTCTACGTTCTAACCCAAGTGGAATGCTGTAGCGACCCTCTCATATCGGTACGGTTCCACCAACCCACGTCGATATAAAAGGTATCACTACAGTGGGACATTTACCCAACACTAGTACGATAGGCTGAAACATACACAAATATAATATATCTCATGACAGCGGAATTTAAAGAACTGAAAAGAAATTTTATTCCATCATCCACATTCTATTCACAGTCCGTATAGAAAGAAAGAGAGCTAATTTTCCATAACTGAAATAAAATAATACATTGTCCACAAGAGACTACGCAGAGTCTTTATTACATACTATGAAGAAATGAAAATTTCGAATGCTAACTCCACAACAATATCTCCTACTCTCGCTCCGAGTCGCTCCTAACGATCTCCTCGGAAGAAGTAGAAACGTCTGCACCTGTACGCCGAAGCAAGAATGAGTTCAAAAGAACTCAACAAGTAACACCAGCACACTAAACATACATGCTTCAAGTAATATCCATACTCTTAAGCTACATCATTTACACAAAATGCATGGAAGTGACAATTTCTCAAATAAAAGTCTATTCATGATTTCTACACATTTTTCACAGAGGATTTGGTTTTTATATACAATAAGAAAATCCTATCACATGCTTTCTACACTTTTCACTATGCTAAACTGATTTCATTCATAAGCCACATGTTGGTCATTTTACACAATAATTACACATTTCATAACAACTAATTTAACATGAATTCTAAGGCAATTGTACACATAGTTAACACATTCATATTAGTGAAAAGCTCGCTGCTTTACTACTATCATGTCACATTCACAAGAAACTTATCATTTTTGCATGCTTTCATAAGAATTTCATGAACACATATTCACTTACACAGTTTCACAATTTACACATTTTCTTTCACTTAAACACATTTCCACTTTCACTTAATGCCGTGACACATAGCCCAAACCACTTTAGAAGGACACACTAATCACATCACATATCAATCACCTAGGCATTCCAGTGATTAATCTTAGTTACTGCGCAGAACCGGGAGAAGCACTCTCCACCCTAACCAGCGATACTTGTTCGCCTCTAGGATTTAATCCCAATGCCCATGGGACATCACACACTTTGAACCTTCCCGTGGGGACTTTACCACAGTACAGTTCCACAGCCCTCTAAGGTAGCAGTGTCACACATTGGCACATTAATACATTTTTCTCAATTTCAACACATTCTAAACACAAAGTAATCACGCATTCATCTCATGTTCACACATTTACCTTCTTCAGTACTACCTAGCATGGTACTACTATTTTCAGTATTAATCAGATTTTTACAACAATCCTAATCATGCTGAAATTTTTGCATAATTAAACATTTATCATATTAGCATGTATTAATTATTAATACCTAACATAAAACAAGTTTATATAGCTACTATCATCTGTTCAGTACAGAAATTTAACCAGAAATCCATCATAGTTTAGCCATCATGCATACCAAAATTTGCATTTTTCTGAGTTACATATATTTTCTGAAAATTCTAACAGTGATGATATCAACTGTAAAAATAGTAAAACTGATACAATTTTTCATTATTCAAATTCATAATTTATTTCATGCATGAATACTGACAGTACAAACTTTATCACAATTTTCAGGGATTTAACTAGTTTCGCAAGAATTCTTAACCTTTATGCATTGAATAGACATGTTAACTATTTTTCAATTCAGAAAATTTAATAAACTGTCCAGATATCATAAATTGCTCAAATTTTTATATCATGCATCAGATCTTATGAACAATGTACAAAAAATTTATGACACTTAATTTCTACACATAATTCATAAACGACATTTTCCAAGGTTAACATTCTATTGATAACATATTCCAAAAATTCTAATAATTAGTGGAAAATTCAAAAATGCACAATAACTTACAGTACATCCGAACATATATATTTACATATTATATAAAATTTTACCGTATATCCTCATGCGGAAAAACTCGAAAACTAGTTCATATAAGGACAGACTTGCTCACTGTTACAGTCTGAAGAACTCGACGGCAAGGGGTGGCCGTCAATAGGTTAATGGCATTAGACGATGCAGCCAACACATGATATTAGCGGTAAGGGATCTTGCCGTTAATATCCTGTCTGCAGAACACAGACTGAAAGCCAATAAATCACTTGAAAGGGGGGTTCCAGGACACGAGAAAAATATGAGAAAATCCTGGGACATACTAGTCACATGTAGGGTTAATGTGTATGGGGTACTTGCTTTCTGTAAAATCTATCAATGATGATTTAAGCCGAAGAAGCCCTCCTCGGCCTGTGCCAAAGAGCCTCCAAATCCCTCCTTCTTCGGATCTTCTGTTGATCTTCACAGCACACCAGTGTGGGGAGTCGTTCCCGGATGTTCAAGGTCGACACCAGTTGATGTAGATCGCCAGACGAAGCCTCCCGAAGCCGAATCTTTCAGGTTCAAGTTAGGGTTTTGCTTAGAGAAGATAGGTTTTTGACCCAAGAGCCAAAGGGATGGATCTGGCCGAAATTTGGATATTATAAAGGGTTGGGGGTCGGATCGGTTAAAGGGGCAAGTCTCAGAGCCGTTGGGAAGGGTTTCCCAAACAAGAGGCTCAATTTCCGGAGGCGTTTCTGGATCTGAAAACGTAACAGATCTGGGATATTGGCGTCCATATCCATGGTCGCCTATCCGCAAATGGGCGTCCATCGATATTGCCGCCTACCCCTGGTCAGCATCAGCCGATGTGGACGCCGACTGGCCGACAAAACTCACTTTAATTATGCAGAATTTATAATACTACACACTTAAATATATATGTATATATATATACATACATATACTATGTACTTGAATATACTATGTACATTTCAATAATACTAATTCTTACCATTTATATCAATAAATACTTATACACAATAATCATACATCAATAGTATACACTTATACACACATACATATACTTAACAAACAAGGTGAAAATCAAGGGCCTTACAAATGCCCAAATTCCATGTAGTATACACGGAGCAGTAAGCATTCTTCTCCAAGTGGTCTGAACACGGGTTTTCTGGAAAAATGAGACTTCTTCAACCCAGAAGGTAGGTTTTTTCAGGCCAAATCTTAACATATCCAATACCAATGTGTAGAGCATCAAGTTAACTTTCGTTTCCCACTGGTTTCATAGAATTTCAATGAGTAGAGTTTGAATTATAAGTGTTTTGCCAAAGTCGCGCACTGTTAGGGCTTTTCCCGTTCTTCATATGTTGCATGTGATTCAAGACCGAATTGGAGAAAACACACAACATGAAAGTTTTTTTAATAGTTGTCCTCGTCATGTCTTGCGTTGAACATTTTGTCGAAATCTCAATATTTAGAAAGTTATAAGCGTGGTAAGAGGGTTACTGCATGAAACTACATTTTCAGGTTGCACTTGGTTTTATGTTGTGTTTGACTTGATTAAAGCCTGTCAAAACCATCCTTGTTTTCTAATTCTGAATTACTGGAAGCACCCTAGCAAGTCTAAGTTGGTTTAAAACTGGTTTTGTAATTTCTCATGCACTGTACAATTTGTTCTTAATTTTAGAACAACCCTGTGTTGAAGTAGGGAAAGTTTGGTCCGCAATCCAAAGCAATGTCCTTTCTCTGTCGAATTCAGGCTCAGACCCTTTGAACGCGACGGCCCGATAGGCCGCGCTTTGAGTCTTGTCGCGACAGCACACCCGTCGCGTTCTGAACGCGACGAGCGCACCGTCGCTATCTCGCTGCCTGATCTGACTTCCCCGTCGCGTTCTTCACATCCCATTGTCGTGTTCTTTTCCCGACCCCTTGCGACCCTTACTGGGGACCGTCGCGACCTGACCTCCGGGTCTGACAGCCCTGTCGCCTTCTTCATATGCACCCATCACGATCTGCCAGCCTGATCAGACAAGCCTGTCGCGATCCTTACAAGGCACTGTCGCGTTCAGATCTGACCCCGTCGCAACCCTTACGAGGGTCCGTCGTGACCTCAGTATTCTGCATGAAAACCCATTTATTTTGTTTGTAAATCTTTCCGCTATAGCCAAGGTCTATTTAATATGATGTGTAAATTGTATGTCTCGGGTCTGATCATTACATGAGTTCTATTTAATGGCTTAAAAGTGTTTAACCCATTTAAAAAGACTTAATTACATGAATATTATTCTAATTGCTTTCTTAATGATATGATCATTCATGAAACTTGCGATTGACTCTTGTTATTATTCTAGCTTGATTAAATGAAAATTATTATCTTTAAATCTTGCAAACCCATGTGTAGTTAAATGCATTGTCATCGCATGCCATCATGCTAAGTATTTTCCACGAATTTGAGACCGATGGATTGAGAATTGAGACGTGTATGTCACTACAAACTTGCACATCTAGGCAGGCCTTTCTTGGGGATTTGGAAGCTCTCTACTGGTCATTCCAAATTAGTAGACTAGTGACCTTTTATCTAAGGCCTCCGTAAATCTCCTCTGACCATAGATTCCCACATGGCCGACGAGTTGGTTGTACCATTGATGTTCCCTGGAGATAGTGTGCACTTCCTCTCTCGTCTTGTTCTCATGAGTGTGAATTACAATCTAGACTAAAGCCATTAATGTAAAGATTTAACTAAAATATAAATCGTACCGTTATGCTGTCGAATTTATCTCTTGACCATTGTTATCATGAAATCTTGTTCAATTACTTATTACTTGTTCCCATCATCATCATGAACATGACATTACACATGCTTACTTATTGAAACTCTCATTGGCCATTATTAATGACTGTGGGTATCTACATTTAAAATTTTACATGAGATGCTGACAGGGCACAGCGTGTGTCTAAGGGCTCCAGTCTAGCCCCAATGACGGAGAGTCATAAATATACTGTTAACCATGGGGTATAATGATTACTGGTGTTGCATCTGTGTTGGGAGTCTTGCTTGTTTGTTGAATGATAGCAATAACCAGATACACGTGTCCTAGTGTACATTCTTAATGGATCTTTTCTTGGTGTACATTAGTGTCTACGTGCCTGATTATTGTTACTTGATCGTGCTCGTACATTCTTGCTTGCTTGCTTGCGTGATATGGCCATCCTACATTTAATGCAATTAGTGATACCTTGTGTTCCTGACATCAAGTGAATTCTTGCGTGCTTGTACAAAGTGATCTATTGCTAGTTCTATCTTGTCATCATGTTCAAAAATCGTGTTCTATCATGATCACTCTATCTAGCTTGTTCATGTATCATGTTTTAACGAGTTTTATTCGTACTTGCATATCATTGATTGTACTTACCTAGTCCTAAATTGCTAATCACTTATATCATTGCCCGCACATTGAGATATAAATCCTACTGGGCTAGTTTGCCCATCCCCTACTTTTACCCAATCTAGGTGACTATGAAGTTGAAGAGGAGGAGCAAGTCGAGGATGGGAATGCGTCCGAGTGTTGAGCGTCCCAACTACGAGTCTAGTTACTGTAGTTTGCTTTGAGTGTTAGATTCATGTATTAGGAAGTGAGGAATAAATGTGCTTTTCCTTTTTATTGATTCTTAGTCCTGTAATAGTTACCCTTTGGAATACAATGAGTTGAGATTTGAATAAAAGATTAGTTGAGTTCAATATTTGGGCCCTATGATGATGTATGTTGTTATACATTTAGTGCGTGCTAGCTAGAGGCTTATTTGTCGACTGTTCACATCTCGGAATATCGACTCGAATTCTTCGAACTAATATCCGTGCGTAATTCTCGGGACGTGACACTATCTATCGACACATGCCTTGGGGCCTATCGACACATGACCACTTGAAGTGCTTTTGAAGGTCTTTTGCACTTGTCTTTGGTTGCTTGTCTTGAATGCATTCACACCTACATTAACATTCTTTGTAAGTGTGATATACTAAATACATAGGTGATCAATCAAAGCATTATTTTCATTTCATTTCTTCCATGTTTTGACCATAAATTTGTCCTGTTTCCAGCATTTACACAACATCAATTATGTCACACTTCATCAAAAACATTTATGCACACGTCATCACACAGTGTAACCCAACAGGAGCCAGTCTTCAAACTTGTCATCCCATGAACTTCAAGAAAAGCTTTAATGGATAAAAATTCTCTGATCAGATTCATGTGATGTTCAATGTGATAGATGAAGGTAAACCTAAAAGGTGGAAGAAGGGAGTTGTGGCCATGAGGGACTGCTCCACAGGGCAGTACCATACTAGGTACTATCTGGCCAATTGAAGGAGTGGAGCAAAGAGTAGAAGAAATGGAGGATGAAGGAGGAGTAGAAAAGAAGCGTGGAGGTAAGGTATGAAGAGAGGGAGTATCCACAGTGTGAGTTTTGAACGTATACTTTAAAGGAAAGGAAGGAATTGAAGTATTTATTGGAGACTCTATTGCTGTTTGAGAGGAGGGAGGAGGAGGATCAGTGGAGGTAGAAGGGATAGGTTGAGAGGTGGAAGGAGGTTGTTGTACACTGACTGGTGGAGGTGCAGGGTCAGTAGCAGTAGGGTCAGCAGAAGGAGGAGTAGGAGCAGAAGGAGATGAGATAGTCAAGGGTTGAGAAGGAAAAATTGGAAGACTAGATTTCATAAGCTTCCTTCTAACTCTCCTCTCAAAGGTTTTGACTTGAAGGTTGGCTTCTGAATCTAAAGGCTGCTCTTGCTGCTCAGAAATATGCTCTTCTTGGCCTGAATGCTGATGTTCTGACACAACTCCTGGGTCCACAATAGGCTGCTGTGACTTTACTGCATTTATTTCTCAAATAGAGCCTAGGACAATCAATGATGCACTAGCAGATGAATCTTGGATGCTAACTATACAAGAGGAACTTAACCAGTTCCAACGCAGCCAAGTTTGGACACTTGTCCCTAGACCTCCTAACCATCTAGTTATTGGAAGCAGATGGGTCCTCAGAAACAAAATGGATGAATCAGGAGTGATCACAAGGAACAAAGCTAGACTACTAGCATAAGGATACTCCCAAGAGGAAGCCATTGATTTCGATTAAACATATGCCTCAGTTGCTAGATTAGAGACAATTATAATTCTATTAGCTTATGCATGCTCCCTTAATAGCAACTTATTTCAGATGCATGTCAAGAGTGCATATCTAAATGGTTTTATAAAAGAAGAAGTCTATGCTGAGCAACCACCAAGCTTTGAAGATACTAAGTATCCAAATCATGTTTTCTATTTAAAGAAAGTAGTATATGGTCTGGAACAAGCTCCAAGAGCTTGGTATGAAAGACTAAGTGCTTATGTTATATCACATGATTTTCCAAGAGGTAAAGTAGATAGCACATTATTTATTAAGAAAATTTCAGAAGGAATCTTAATTGTCCAAATATATGTTGATGATATTATCTTTGGTTCTACTAATCAATCACTCTGCAAAATCTTTGAAAACCTTATGCAAAGTGAGTTTGAGATGAGCATGATGGGTGAGCTTAATTATTTTCTTGGCTTGCAAATCAAGCAGACCAAAGAGGGTACTCACATTTGTCAAACCAAATACATTTTAGATTTACTATCTAAATATGGTTTTGATAAGTGTAAGCCCTTAGGAACACCCATGAGCTCAAGCATCAAGTTATATAGTGATCCACTTGGCAAGAAGGTAGATCAGAAGATCTATAGAGGTATGATTGAGTCACTACTCTATCTTACTGCTAGTAGACCAGACATAATGTTCAGTGTATGTTTGTGTGCTAGATTTCAAGCTGATCCTAAAGAATCTCATATTAGTGGTGTTAAACGATTTTTTAGACATCTTATAAATACAAGTAAATTGGGTTTATGGTATCCTAGATGTCTGAATTTAAATTGCTTGGGTATAGTGATGCTGACTATGCTGGATGTAAGATAGATAGAAAAAGTACCAGTGGTACTTGTCAAATTCTTACAGGATGTTTTATTTCTTGGTCCTCTAGAATGTAGAACTCAGTAGCCTTGTCCACAACAGAACCAGAATATATTGCAGTTGGAAGCTGCTGCACTCAACTGCTGTGGATTAAGCATCAACTGAAAGACTATGGTCATGCACTTCATGCAATTATAATGCTTTGTGACAACACAAGTGCAATCAACTTAACAAAAAATCCAATTCAACACTCAAGAACCAAGCACATTGAGGTCAGACATCATTTCATCAAGGACCATGTAAGTAATAAAGATATTTTACTTGAATTTGTTTCTACAGATAATTAATTAGCATATATATTCACTAAATCTCTTCCTGAAGATAGATTTACATCTACCAGAAGAGAAATAGGTATGTGCAATCCTAATTAAAATTCACTACACTGCATGCTTCTTTCATTGTAAGACTTTTCTATGTTCTGAGACTTCGACTCTTTAGAAGTTGGAGTTATGGATACTGTGACTCTTGAGAAGTCAGAGTTCTGTACTACGACTCACATAAAATCAGAGTTTGTGAAGTCAAAGTCTATATCTCAATTTAATTTTAAATATATATATATATATATATATTAATTTATTTAATTTCTATTTAAAGAGCAATAAATTTTAATTGTTCACTCATTAAATCTCAACCCTTCATCTCCTCATCTACAGTTTGTTACACATTCCCCTTTCTTTATTAAGACCCTTTCCCTTCTTTCAAAAAATCACATGCTTGAAGTCTCTTCGACTCCTCCATCGTCTTCCTTCTGGTTACTGCATTCGCTCTTCACCCCGACGGAACTAAGCTCGAAGCCTCTGTAGATTTCCACCTCCTTTTTGAAGAAAGGTAGGTTCTCTAACCTCTGTAGACTATCTCTACATCTTCTTTGCTACCTATCTCATACCTATTTTTTCGTCGTTTGTCTAGATGGCTTCATCTAGGGCTCTTGAAGATACCCTATTCACCCCAAAGTAGTTCCAACGACTGTCTTCGGCCAAAGCTTCCATTTGCCCAAGGAAAATAGTGGACTTCAGTCAGTTATCGGGTAGACTAAGATGGGTAGAGGAAACCCTAGCAGCCATGGGTTGGTGGAGGCTCTGTCAAATTTCTGAACCAACATTTCAGGGCGCTCTGAAGGCTTTCTACCTATCCCTCCAAATCACAGCAGATGATTAAGTTACAGGCTCAATAAAGGGTACCACTGTCATTGTTTCAGAAGAACTTCTAGTAGAACTCCTGGATTGTCCGAACTCTGGACACAAGAGAACTGAAGTTGTGTCCATGGAGAAGCAGAAATTGGGAGTTATTTGGAGTTTAGGTTCCATCACTAAGAAAGGGCTCCTAGTCAACGAGCTTTCTGCAGAAAAGAGAATACTCCACTCAATCATCACCAACATCATCACTCCCAGAGCTGGTACACACTCTTCTATCACTGCCAGAGATGGCAGTTTGTTATTTTGGGCCATTCAGAGACACAGGGTTAACTTGCCTTCCATCATCATGGAAAGGATGGCATGTTCCAACAACCTGTAGGAGTCCCTTCCCTATGGCCCCCTGCTAACACTTGTCTTCAAGAAGTTTTTGGTATACTTAACCGATGAGGTGTCCACCTCAGTGAAAGAAAAGATTGAGCTCTCCACCTTGACGAGAAGCCATTATGTCTTAGAAGACAAGTCTCTAAATGATTGGATCAATGACTCTGTCCCCAAGTGCACTCGCGAGTGTTTCTAGATGAGGCTCAGAGTTCCTCCTCCATTCCAACATAAGAAAAAGGTAGAGAAGAAGAAGCTCCAGCAGCAGATCAAACTGAGATCCAGGCTTCTGTCCCCTCTCAAGAACAAGATATTCCTGAAGAAATTATCAATCAAGTTCTATGGGACTTAAGAGGCAAAGGAGTGGCTTAGGAAGAAGACATTCCTCGCACCACTCCAGTAGAGCCTTCGATTGAGGAGCACCACCACATATCTCCACCATATATTGAGACCCAGCCTAGGTCTTCATAGGATCGAATATTCGGCTATGGCAAAGCTAGAAGGGGGGGTTGAATAGACTTGCAGTAGAAATATAAGAAATTTAAAAATTACTTCGGATTAAAAGATCTACTCAATTAAAACCCCTTTGACCTGATGTAATGTGTGTGAGCGAAATAACAAGTAGTGTGTAGACGAAATCCCTAGGCATGCATCTAGCGCAATACAATGCAAACCACAAGTCAAACCACAGTGCACAAGGAATTTTTTAGGTGGTTCGGAGATCACACAATGTGACCCCTACGTCCACCCCTCACACAGTGAGGACACACTACTCAAGAACTGAGTACAACACACACACACGAGCACAACGGCTCAACCACACACACACACACGCTAGATCAAGTCCACAATAGATCAGATCCTCTAGCGTTGATCTGACCAACACACCACACATCGTGTGTCTGATGCAAACACGCAATTAGAACAACAATCCACACGTGGATCAAGCACAAGGAACGCTTGAACCACTACCACACACATAAAGATATGAAAGGTGTAGAAGTAGAAGAGTTCAGAGATGTAGAAGTATATCCTGATGAAGAACTCTTCGTGGTGGTTGTCCGGAAGAACTCCAAGCTTCGTTTGGATGAAGATCAGTTGATGGCGAAGCTTGAACCATGGACGAACCGGCTTCAACTCCGCTTGGAAGATGGATCTTCTTCGCTCTGGTCAGAGGGATGAAGCAAGGCAGCAGGAAGAAGCTCTTCTCTTGAGTTTTTCTTAGGGTTTTGATATGGTGGATTCTTACTACGAAAATAGCCTCATATGATCCTTATATATGGGTGTCGAAACATGGATAGTTGTGCTTAAAGGGATCACCAAAATATAGATCATATCCTGGCCATTAGATCTTCCGTAAACTCCGTCTGTCGACAGCCGACTTGCTGCTGTCGACAGGTGCTGATAGTTTTGCAAAATCCAAAAGACTGACCATCCAGGAAACCATTTTCTGTGTGTATCTGTCGACAGGTAACTATTCATCTATCGACAGGTGCACTATTCATCTGTTGACAGCACACTATTCATCTGTTGACAACTACTTGTTCCAGTAGCTTGTCTTGTTCTTTTGCACTTGGATTTTGTTGTTTGTCTTGTGTACATTCACACCTACATTAAAAGACATTCTAAGTGAGATATAATGAATACATAAGTGACCATAAGAGCATTTTATTCACTTGATCATTTGATTCATGTCTTTGTCATTGTCATCATGTTTGAAGCATTCACATAACATCAATTAGTATTGCTCATCATCAAAAACATTTAAGCACTTGTTACATTATCCCACATGAGAACCCAACATTCTCCCCCTTTTTCATGATGACAAAACATACAATTGATACAATTGATGTTTCTCCCCCTTTTGGCAACATCCAAAAAGATAGTGAGTGCATACATGCGTAAGAATGAAGCAAAGAACTACTTGACCCCGAACTGAATTGTGAAGGATCTAAGTGGGGTATGAGTGTTCAAATGGAATTTTAAGGTTGAGAACCGATTTATATCCATTGCAAAATGTCATAAACACTAGTATTAAAACACATAAAAATTCTACAATGGTTAAGAGACAATATTCCGGGAATCTTAAGTTATGGCATTTAGAAAACACCGTTGAAGAATATATGAACATAAGATAACCCCTTTGGAAAAAACCGTTGTAGAAAAACATGTTCCTTTGTGGGTGATGTTTAGATGGTACTTGAAAGTAATGTCTACATGAGCGATTAACAATAAACAACACATTGCCTTTGACGTAAAAGCATGGAGGCCACACTCTATTTTTGTGTTGAATTTTTTCTTTGTCAAGTTAATGTGGGAAAAGTAGTAATTAGGATAACTTTCACCTTTTGACGTGAAGGTAAACATTTGGGATGCCCGTATCCCTAGTTACTCAGTGTAAGTGACCATCATACTATTATGCAGAGATAATCAAAGGACTTTTTGACGTGAAAACAGACATTTGTGATGGACATGTCCCCGGTTACTCAGTAATACTCATCATTGCTCTGCCTCTGTCCCATTTCAAATACTTTTTATGAACTTTTGAGTGTTTGAAATAAGTAGCTTTTCTCCCTTTCTTATTATATTTTTAACAATAAAGGTCAATGATTATTTAAGGTCAATGGTTAATGTAAAACATTAAGTTCAAAAACCTTCTTACTTATCAAACCATTTTAGAATCATGATGATCCACAAGGGAGTTATTCAAGTGAGTTAGGTTAAAATCATTAGATTTGATCAATGTTTTCTAGATGACACAACCTAGACTCAAGCGCAAAATATTATATCAAAATCATTGTGATTAATTCAATGTCTTTGATACTATGTGAATATGAAAGGTTGCAATGAATAGTAAGTCCCTATTCTCCCCTTGTACAAAGATTGTGAACATACTCATGAAGATGTTGAGAAAGATGAAGACTTTGATGTGAAATGGGTATCTGTTGACAACAAATTTGAACCTGTTGATAGATACAGACAGTTGTGAAGGACTAGGTTCAGGCAGGGTATGGTCTGTCGACAGCTGTGGTGCTGGTTGTCGACAGATACAGACAGATAGAAAATTTGAAGTTCAGAACTGTGTCTGGCTGTCGACAGCAGAAGAAGTGGCTGTCGACAGATGCACACTGGGTGCAATTTCTGGGTTCTATAAAGGCTTATTTGTTGACAGGCTGTTGGGGGCTGTCGATAGGAACTTTGACAAATCAGATTTAAGGCTGAGATTAGAGAGAAATTGGAACTTCATGCTTAAAAAAAATACATATGAAGAATAGCGATTTTCCCTCATTAATTCACTCACCAATCCTGATTTTTGCTCCCCCATAGTGTGTGCATGTGATGACTCAGCATTCAAGCAAATCAATCAATGAGATACACAAAGATACCAAATATTTGCACATAAAAGAACATCCATAAGCATAAAAGCACCAACATTCATTCTTTTAAAGATATACATGTGGCACGATTGATGGTATTGAGATGAGCATTCAAGCAATTCAAACATGTTCTTGTCAAGCAATTTGCATAATGAAGGTATGAACATGATCAATTGAAAATTTTTTTTTTGGGTCTTTATGCAATACAAGACTATTGATACTTGGCGGAGAATATTTCTCACGCATAATGATAGTTTCCAGACAAGCTGGACTTGTCCTTCCACATTTCACAATTTGATATACCAAATAGTCACTGCATAAAAGATCCATTTTTTCTCAAATTTAGCATGACTCCAATTGCTAAGAAGCATTGTCATTTGGGGATAACATCAAAAACACAATTTTCATTGCTCAGATGGACTTAAAAGTTCATGTCAATTCTTGCAATTCAAAATTGAAGTGTTAAAGAGATTTTACATGAACAGTCTTCAATCATAGTCTCAACAAAAAAATTACCTTTGTTCTCCATCATTTCTTGCCTTGCACAGCCAATGTCATGAATCCATTTCTAATTTTTGGCTAGAAGACATCTCAGCTTGTTCATTAAGCTGATTTTGGGACCCACACTTGCTTGGGTCCTGCAATGACGTCAATGTTAGAATTCAACAATGATTTCTGAATCCAAAGTGATTTTATTTTTTGAATAGCTGAATTTCTTTCATTATCGAAATTATGAGCATGGAGCTTGGGAACATGCACAAAATCATGATTATTATGCCAATAGTTCTTAGAAAAATGTCAATGTTCATGACATGTAAAGCATTGGACAAACTTGACATTTTTATGAGAGTGTTGATTTTTATTCCAGCAGAATTTAGCAAGATGACCAGGCCTATTGCATTTAAAGCAAATGTGTTGAGCATTTACCTGGAGCTTACCATAGTGTGATTGCATTTGCTGGAATCTCTGAGATCCTTTAGAGTACCTTTGATCACCCTTGGGTTGAGAAGATGGAGGTGGTACCCTTTGGTATCTCTTGGCATGATGTGGAGTTGGAGATTTCCTTGAAACATTCTGGGTTGCTGGAGGAGGTGTGGAGACCTTGTGAACTCTTGTTTTCTTTTCCATTTTCTTTTTCTGGTTTTCAATTAAAACATGGTTCTTCCTTTTTGCAGCTTTCAATGCAACAACTTCTTTTTCAGAAGTTTGAAGTTGGTTTGTCATGACATTCAGACCATTTCTCATTTTGTTCTTTTCAATTTCACTTTGAACAATTTGATTTTCCAAGTCAGCAATTTTCTTCTTAGAATTGTTCCATTCATCATTTAATGGTATGTCATGATACAAGCATTCAATCTTCATTTTCAAATGATTATTCTCCTCAAATAGTTGATTGTAATTTTCTTTTATTTGGTGATCATGAGCCATGTTGCAGATTTGTTTGTTCAATTGATCATTATCAAATTCGAGATTCTCATTATGATCAATCAATTTTTCTTTTTCTTTTTTCAAATTAGAATTTTCAGATTCCATATGATCATGATCTTATTTCAACTTAGAAAACTTGATTTCATAGTTTTTTACTTCATTTTCAAATTTTTCATTTTCCATTTCCAATTTTTCATTTTCTTTATAGAATGCTGGAGCATTATCAATTATCATTTCATTCTTCTCCAATTTTTTTTTTAGCTTCTTGTTTTGAGCTTTTACCTTCTTAAATTGATTGGACAAGTGCTCATAGCATTCTATCAATTCATCATAGGAAATATCATCCTTTGAATCAGAATTAGATATTGATGCATCAATTGGGTCTGATTAGGATTTACCTTACTCTTGAGAGTTTCTTGACTTCTCTGACATATGTGATCCTTCAGAGTCATCTGAACGGGAAGAGCTTCTTGAGCTGTCATGAGCCATGTAGCATTTTTCTTCCGTTCCCTTTCTAGACTTGCATGTTTTCATAGAGGAGACCTACATTTTATCAACCTTGTCATCAAACTCAATTATCATAGGTCTATTTATGATACTTGAGAACTTAGCCATATTTCTGAATATGTTTCAGATGATTAGACCAATCAACAAAATATTGAGTGAGATCAAAAGGCAATCAATCAGTTCAATCAAATCAAGTCAGATCAGAATCAGATTTAAACCCGCTTAACAAAGCAAGATATTGTTAGGACTCAGAGCTGTTAAGCACACAAAGACAGATCTCCCAAAACACAATTGATGAACAGAAAACCTGCTCTGATACCAATTGATAGGATCAGATATTCGGTTATAGAAAAGCAAGAAGAAGGGGTTGAATAGATTTGCAGCGGAAACTTAAGCAATTTGAAAATTACTTCGGATTAAAAGATCTACTCAATTAAAACCCCTTTGCCCTGATGTAATGTGTGTGGGCGAAATAACAAGTAGGGTGTAGACGAAATCCCTAGGCATGCTTCTAGCGCAATACAATGTAAACCAGAAGTCAAACCACAGTGCACAAGGGATTTTTTAGGTGGTTCGGAGATGACACCACGTGACTCTTATGTCCACCCCTCACACAGTGAGGACACACTACTCAAGAACTGAGTACAACACACACACACGAGCACAACAGCTCAACCACACACACACACACACTAGATCAAGTTCACAATATATCAGATCCTCTAGCCTTGATCTGACCAACACACCACACATCGTGTGTCTGATGAAAACACGCAATCAGAACAACAATCCACATGTGGATCAAGCACAAGGAACGCTTGAACCACTACCACACACACAATGATATGAAAGGTGTAGAAGTAGAAGAGTACAGAGATGTAGAAGTATATCCTTATGAAGAACTCTTCGTGGTGGTCGTCCGGAAGAACTCCAAGCTTCGTTTGGATGAAGATCAGTTGATGGAGAAGCTTGAACCATGGACGAACCAGATTCAACTCTGCTTGGAAGATGGATCTTCTTCGCTCTGGTCGAAGGGATGAAGCAGGGCAGCAGGAAGAAGCTCTTCACTTGAGTTTTTCTTAGGGTTTTGATATGGTGGCTTCTTACTGCGAAAATAGCCTCATATGATCCTTATTATGAGTGTCCAAACATGGAGATTCGTGCTTAAAGGGATCACCCAAATATAGATTATATCCTGGCCATTAGATCTTCCCAAAACTCCGTCTGTCGACAGCCGACTTGCTGCTATGGACAGGTGCTGACAGGTTTGCAAAATCCAGAAGACTGGCCTTCCGGGAAACCATTTTCTGTGTGTATCTATCGACAGGTCACTATTCATCTGTCGACAGGTGGACTATTCATCTGTTGACAACACACTATTCATCTGTTGACAGCTACTTGTTCCAGCAGCTTGTCTTGTTCTTTTGCACTTGGATTTTGTTGCTTGTCTTGTGTACATTCACACCTATATTAAAAGACATTCTAAGTGAGATATAATGAATATATAAGTGACCATAAGAGCATTTTATTCACTTGATCATTTGATTGATGTCTTTGTCATTGTCATCATGTTTGAACCATTCACATAACATCCATTAGTATTGCTTATCATCAAAAACATTTAAGCACTTGTTACATTCTCCCACATGAGAACCCAACAGGTCTCAAAGGGAGACAAGCAAAAATCTGGATGATGTGATACAGTTGATTATGAAGCAGCAAGAGATGATGACAGTTGTACAGATGCAAATCCAAAAGTTAGATGTCAAATTTTTTTTTTTTTGGTAAAAGCGGTCCTTAGGTCCTCAAATTAGGAGAGTGCACCCTTCCTCAAGGAGGAAAGCTGTTCTCACTCCACCAGTGAGTTCCCTAAGCTGAAAGATATATATTGATAGAACCATTACAATACCGGACAAGGAAGAACCCGATTAAACCAATCTAACATGCATAAGACCATATTTATCCATTACAACTTGCCCTTTACAATGATGAGGTAAATTGGAAGCCCCCCTAAAGACATTATTTTCCTTAGAAAAAATAGCAAAATTTGCAAGATAATCTGCCACTTGGTTTGTTTCATTGTAGACATGAACCAGCGGGATGCGCTTATGGGTGAGATTATTCCTCACTTCAGTCCACCATCTTAAAGAGTTCCCGGCTACCTCTTTATTTGCCCGGATGGAATTAACAAGGACCTGAGAATCCGAGTATGCTATGGAAATGATGTAACCCATCATAGAAGCCAGGCGAAGACCATCACATAGCGCTCTTGTTTCAGCAAGCATACTAGTAACATCGCCATAGAAATGAGCAAAGGCGATCTGAACATTACCTTTAGAATCATGGATGCAACCTCCTCCACCACACGCTCCAGGATTGCCCTTGCATACCCCATCAACATTTAAACTGAAATCAGTTAAAGGAGGTATCCATCTCACATGTTTAAAAATTTTAGAAGTGCAACGAGAAACAAAACCAAAGTTGTTGAGAATCTGCATTTTAGTAGGAGAAGAAGCCACCTTGAAAGTAACCTTTGAGATTGAGTGATTAATGTTGAATTTGATAGTGTTAATAATAATCCCTACGGAAATGGGCACTGCATCAAACTGGTTAGAGCATCTACTTTTCTAGATTTCCCATAAGATAAGGATTGAACCATAAAAGGAGACAAATCCATAAGGGGTCTGAGTCTGAGCTTGCTGAATAATGTTCCATAGGCGAGTGGTAATATGGCCATGCAGGTGAGTTCTGGGCGAAATTAATGGAAGGAACCATTTCCACAAAGAGACAGCAATGTCACATTGAATGAACAGGTGGTCTAGACTTTCTAGCTTATAATTCTGACAACAAGAGCAACGTGAAACCATAGGAATACCTATTTCAGATACTCCGCCACCTATTGGGACTACACGGTTGAGGATTTTCCAAGAAAACAAAGAAGCCTTGTGATAAAAGGAGTTATGCCATATCTTAGAAAGATCTGCTTTGTTCACCCCAACCGGTCTAATGAGGTTGTATGCATAATGAGTAGAGAAAGAGCCAACATAGGATGCTGGCCACTTACACTGGTCTTCCTCATCAGATAGAGTCAAACCTTCCAGAACCTCCTGAGGAATAATCGCTCTACGAGAATGGGAAGGATTAGTAATAACTTCACTTAAGGTATCTGAACTACCCTTGACCTCATTATATCTGAACATGTCCTTAAGGGTGCTGTCCCCAACCCAAATGTCATGCATAATGTCAATATTTGACCCGTTGCCAAGAATCCACCTTGTATTATCCGTAAGAATCTTTTCAGCGGTTTTGAAGATAGATTTATGCATACATGGGATATACTACTTGCTGGTTTCGTGATATCTGTTTCTGGCATATTTTGCCCATAAGGAAGAATTTTGTCTTATGTTCCACAATTGCTTCACCGCCAGAGAAAGTTGCACATGCCACAAACTCCTAACTCCCAAGCCTCCCTCCTTAACAGGACGTTGGATAGAAGACCATGCCACCCAATGCCGACGACGATTAGCCTCAGTGCCATTCTAGAAAAATGCTACCGAAGTTCTTTCAGTATAAGAAATAATAGATTTCAGAATTTGAGAAGCTACCTCTAGATAGATTGGGGGGGAGGAAATAACCGAATTTATCAAAGTGATCATGCCAGCTTGAGATAACAACTTAGATTTCTAGATGTTAAACTTGCCATTCATTTTGTCAACCAGAGGACTGAAGTCTGCAGTGAGCAGCCTGCCCGTTTTTAGAGGGATGCCAAGGTATATGAGATTGCCACATTGTCTTTGAAAACCTGTAACATCCTTAATCCTATGTATGGTTGAAACAAGAGAATTCCCAGTGATCATGAAACAACTCTTAGCGGCATTAATTTTCTGGCCAGAGGACATAGCATAAATCTGCAAAAATTGCATGAAGCGCTTGATGTTGTTGATACTACAATTCAAGAAGACTAGTGTGTCATCCGCATAAAGCAGGTGGGAGGGGGGAGGGCATCCCCTAGGGCCCGAGCAGGGAAGAAGATAACCAGTGGAAACCATATTTTTGATGCCTCTACTAAGGGCTTCTTCCATAATAATAAACATAGCTGGGGCAATTGGATCACCTTGACGTAAGCCTCTGGAAGATTTAAAATAAGCAGCAAGGGAGCCATTAAAAAAAACATACAACCAGCAATTAGACACTATCATACTTATGAAAGAAATAAATCTGGGAGAGAAACCAAATTTTTTGAGAACCGCAAAAAGGAAATCCCACTCTACACTGTCATACGCCTTTATAATGTCCAACTTGAAGCTGACATTTTTGCCTCTCACTTTCCTGTTAACATCGTTCACCAGTTGTCCTGCCATGGACACATTATCTAAGATATGTCTACCCTTGACAAAGGCCCCTTGCTCTTCCGAGATGATGTTTGGAAGAATGTCAATGAGTCTGTCGCTGAGAATTTTGGAGATAACCTTATAGCAGAAATTACATAAGCTGACAGGTCTATAATCATTAAAAGACATGGGACAGACCTTTTTCGGTACCAGAGCAATTAAAGTTGATGTAATGCCTCTTGGAAAGGATATACCCTGGAAAATACCCTTAACCACTGCATAAACATCATTACCCACAATATCCCAGCAAGAATTAAAGAAAGCACCTGTAAAACCATCAGGACCAGGTGCGCTAGAACCACTCAGGTTCCAAACCAATTTTTTAACCTCGTCCATATCAGGAATAGCACACAGGAGATTGTTCTGGTCTTCAGAAATTAACTGAGGGATGACATTAAGCATATTATCATTGATATTATGTTTCGTCGACTTTAGTAAAGACTCAAAATAAGCTGCTGCCTCATTAGCAAGGGCAGCCTGATCATCACACCATTGGCCATTAACCTGGAGCCGAGATACGTAATTTCATCTTCTGTTGCCATGGACAACAACATCATAAAATGCAGTGTTTTTATCCCCATCATAAAGCCAAGTCACTCTAGCTTTTTGAGCTCAAAAAATCTCAACAGTTTGCATTGCTTTCCTCAATTTAGCATTAGCAGCCCCAGAGATGTTCTATTCATCTGAGTTTGATGACTATCAAAATCCTCCTGTCTAGCCTTCACCTCTCTCTCTTGTATGGCCAGGTTATCATGGATATTACCGAAAGAGTGTTTATTCCAGCAACGCAGAACTCCTTTTAATGCCATCAGTTTCAAATGAATAGACACCAAAGGATTATGATGATCAGCCATCGCCCTCCAGGCATTTTGAACTGTGCTTTTGAAAGTTTCATGATCAATCCACATAGACTGGAAAATAAATCTGGACGGACCCCGTAAAGAGGTAGCACAGGCAGCAAGAAGAGGGGCATGATCAGAAGGACCTCTAACAAGTTGGTTTATCTGAAAACCTGGAAAAGCACTTTCCCATTGATTATTTATGAGGAAACGATCCAATCTCAATTTTACCGCTGCAAGACCAGTTCTGTTATTTGACCAGGTGAAAGGAGAGCCAATGAAGCCAGCATCATTAAGGGAGGAAGCAGATATGCGCGCATTAAAATCCTCCATAGCCTGCAAACTGGTGGAATTGCCGCCCTTCTTCTCTGATGGAGTAGAGACGCAGTTAAAATCCCCCCCACCCCCCCACTAACCAAGGCGTAGCCATATTACCAGCCATGTTGATGATTTCATCATAATGGTATCTACGTCTGCTCAAGCTGCATGAGCCAGACACCATAGTAATCATATAGGTTTCCACATTATTTGACTTAATGAGCATAGAAATCTGTTGATCTGAATGACTAATGATCTGAACTGCATGATTTCGCCAAAATAACTAGATTTTGGATTCATCCCCATTATTCCCAGCATAATTTTCCATCTTCAAAAACATACATATAGAGTTGGCCCGGTGCAAAGTAACCAACGGTTCAGCAACAACAATAATGTCAACTTGATACTAATTAGAAATATTCCTCAGGGATGTCTTAGAGGCTAGATTAGATATGCCCCTAATATTCCAGAAGAGGATCAGACAAGTCATGAGGAAGAGTAGCCATTGGGGAACCCCCCAACCATGGCTTTAGATCTCGTGCACACCCCACTTTCCTTTTGAACCACTCCTTCTTTTGAGATTTTAATATTAGGCATGAAGATATTCTCTTCAGCTGCAAGTTCAGAAACCCTACTCAAAAGCAATCCAGGATCTTTATGTCTAGCAGGTCTAGGAATAGAAAGAGGATCTTGGACCGATTCTTCTTCTCCGATGAGAACTTTCACCGGAGACTCCATGGAAATATGTCCGACAGGCCCCCGAGGATCTTCAATAGCCATGCAAGGTAGAGACCTCAGCATGCATTGCATGCAACGACGACTGATCACCATGCAGAACTTTCAACATACTTGGACTAGAAGAAGTTGCATGTTGGATACCAAGGAGAATGGGCGTTGTATGCTGTAGATCTTGTCCCTGGTTAATCATATCATCCTTGATGAAACTATCATTAACAGCTGCATCCTGGGATCCTGAGGGGATTTCAGCAACATGAGAGACCAAGATATTATTACCATCTGTATGATCTGAAACAATTTGGTCAGCTTCATTGATAATATTTCCTGTGCCATCAGCAACATCTGAAGTGCCTTGTAAGTCCTGTAGAGGAGTAAAACTGTTCCCCTTTACAACCTATACTGGGGCTGCATAAGCAGGTTTCTGACGCCAGGCTTTTTGTGTGAACCTTGTGTTGGCCCTCCTCTAAGCGTTCCTGCACCTTAGGAACCCATTGGGTGTCCAATTTTTTAATCTTCCTGGAACACTCTGAATCAACATGGCCAAGTTTATGACAGAAATCGCATATTGCAGGGATGCGGTAATAATTAATTTGTTGCCAGACTCCCTCAGAACCACATCCCACACATAACCAGTCCGGTCTAGCCTTGAGAATGTCCAACTCCACACAGACAAAAGCTTCACTTGTTCGAGTCAGAGGCAGAGTAGGTTCATAAATTCTCATAACCTGACCCACATTGCCAGTAATTGACCTCAAGAAATCTTCATAGTAAAAGTTAACCGGAAGCAAGGGGAAACCAATCCAAATCGAAAGGACTGTTGGATCTGCATTAAAATCAAAATCTGTATCCCATTTAAAAAATCTATACAGAAGGCCCTTGATGTATAAGTTTCTTCTCAATATAACCGATAGGTAATCTTCTTCTGTTTCAAATCTGATTAATAGATGCCTATTATTCAAAACACTGATAATGTAGTCATTCTTAAGATTTAGCCTTTGAGTCAGGGAGGACTTTAACTCCGGGATGGAGCATCTGCCATAAGCACATCTGACTATAACTGCTAACTTCAAAGTAACTATTGACTTACTTACCTCTTCCTTGGTGAAGAACACTGCCGGCTCCCCCGTATCTGTAAAACTTGCAGGCTTTACACCAATGTGCATAGGCGGAGGAGGCTTGGAAGCAGCAATTATTTGTCCATAAGATCGCCTCCCAGGCAGAGAAGCCTCACTAGCTCCTCCAGAATCAGTCACAGCTATAGAAGTAGTAGTCACGGCAACCAGGGGGGATCACGCCGTCAGCCCCCAGGGCCGGTGGCCCAGCCTAGAATGGCGAGAGGAACATGATGGCGAGAAACACGATTTCCCCAGAGCTTCTCTCTCCCTCGCGGGCTAATTCAATTATTCAGATGTCAAATTTGATGATATGTTTGAGGAGGTCCAACAGATGAAGGACCTTTTATTGTAGTTTGTGTGCCAACAAGGCACAAATACTTTTCTAGTTCCTCCTGCTCTATCTGAGCAGCAACAACAACAACCACAACAACTGTCAGAGGATGTGGTTCCACTAGATCTCTTCTTTCCTGTCAGACAAAAAGGACTTACCTACCACTTCTGGGTGACAGCAGGAAACATTTTTCCAATTATGAGTGGGATTTGACTGATCAGACACCTGAAGATGTCAATGTTGAATTCTTCCAAGCAAACTTGGTTGATGATGTAGAGTTGGCAACTCATACCAGTTGAGACAAATCTGAAAAGCCATTTTGCTTATCTAAAGATAATAAAGTTGAAGAAGTCGATCTACATGAGATAAAATGGGGGACTAGAAGGCAACCGATTTCATCGTAAGTCACGTGTTTGATGAGGATTCCGATGAGGAGGAACATACCAACGATGAGTATGAAGATGGGATCGAATTAGATATATCATCAACATTTGAAGAGGAAATTAATATTGTTTGAAAATGAGTTGAAGATTTTCACATCTTTTCATTATTTATAATGCCATTTTTTTGAAATTTCACACATTTTCTTATATAGTTGCTAACTAATATGCTTGAATTGTGTTATTCCCCATCAAGATATGGTTCGAGGAGCACGATCGAGTTCCAATAGTGGGAGGAGGCAAAGTGGTGAGAGGGGCTCTATTCTAGCAGCATGTATGCATATTTAAATTTGTAGGTTTTTGTGTATTGATCATATGTATTATTTATGCCATTTAAATTATTATATGCTCGGTTCCCACTACGCCAGCTCCTCCTTTTGCAGTAGGTATGTATATTTAAATTTGTTAGTTTTTGTATATTGATTATATACATTATTTAGTATTCCATATTCTAACAGGATCAAGTCCCTCTATGCCTCCTCCTTTTGTAGCATGTATGTATATTTAAATTTGTAGACTTTTACGTATTGATTATTTATATTACTTCTGTCATGCAAATTCCTACAGGCTCAGGTCCTTTTGCACCTCCTCCTTTTGCAGTAGATATGCATATTTAAATTTCTTTGTTTTTGTATATTAATTATATACATTATTTAATATTTCATATTGTGATGGGATCGAGTCCCTCTGTGCCTCCTCCTCTGAGGACAGATATGTATATTTAAATCTCAAGGTTTTTGAGTATTGATTATTTATATTGCTTCTACCTCTCAAATTTGTGTACAAGCCCGAGTGCTTTTGTGCCTCCAGTTTTGGTGGCAGGTGTCTCTAGAGTGCCACCGACAGATGATGTTGTAAGTCAACAAGAGGGGGAGGGTAGTTATGTTGATGACATCCCACGGGAGGTATGGATAAATGAGTATGTAATATATTATATGTACTCAGATCCAATTAACAGTAACAGTGTCGATTTCCTTGCTATTGTTGAGCCCAAGATTGCGCTGGACCGTGTTGATGAAATCCGTTCTTACCTCAAGATGGATGTTGTCATGGGAAATACAGGGGAGAACTCTAATTTGTGGGTGTTTTGGAGGAACATGCCCTTTATTTTAGCCAATAGCTCGGACCAGCATATTACGATGGGTCTTCAACAAGATAACAAAGTAACAATGTATGTTATGGTGTTGTGCAACAATTGTCAGGCAGGTGGTAGGCACATGCTGTTTGATGAGTTGCTTAATTTTTCTGTGAACCTGGAGGTGCCATGGATCGTGGGGGGCGACTTTAACTGCGTGCCTTCGCCTTCTGAGAAAAAAGGTGGCAGACCGGCTAATTTAAATGGTATGTTGGACTTCAATGCATGAACATCTGGGGTTTCTTTAACGGATGTGGGGTTCATTGGATCCGACTTCACTTGGTCAAATAAACGAACGGGTTGTGCCTCAGTGAGGGCTCGACTTGACCGGTTCTTGTGTAATCATATGTATAATGACAGCAGCATGAGCTTCCAGGTGAAGCACCTACCTAGAAACACCTCTGATGATACCCCCCTGCTGGTTACTGTTACTCCACCTACTCCTTATCGTGCGAGGTTCACATTTCAGTCGATGTGGATTAACCATGAGTCGTTCCTGGAGACTGTGAAAGAAGCGTGGGCTGCTCCGTCCAATTGGCATTACCATCCTTTTGTTATCCTTCAGCATAAACTTAAAACTGTCAGAAGTGCTCTTCGGACCTGGAACAAAGTGACCTTTGGTGACATTTATGACAACCTAAGGAAGAGTGAGGGAGAGGCGCTACCTAGACAAGAAGAGTTTGATATTGACCCATCTCCTCCTAACAGGGCTGCAATGGAAGAAGCTAATGCAAGACTTCGCAAAGCTACTAACTGTGTGGACATTTTCTAGGCACAAAAATCTCGCATGCAATGGATGGAGAATGGAGATAAAAATACAGTGTTCTATCATGCAATGGTCCAAGGCAACCGTCGTCGTAATCGTATCAACAGGCTACAAATAAATGGTGTCTAGGTGGAAGACCAAGATTCTCTCAAGGAGGAGGCAGTGCAGTACTTCAGGTCGGTACTCCAAACTTATGATCATGTTATAGATGAATCTACCCTGGAAGATGTCCCTACCATTATATCAGAGGGCCAAAATAGAATGCTTGCAGTTGTTCCTTCTGAGGAGGATATCAAGGCTGCGGTTTGGAGCCTTAATGCTAATAGTGCACCTGGGTCGGATGGGTTCACAGGTCATTTCTTTACTTCCTGTTGGGGAATTGTGGGTCAAGATGTGGTAGCTGCGGTAACCAGTTTCTTCCAAGGCGTCCCTCTTCCTAGAGGGGTTACATCTTCCTTAATTGCTTTGGTGCCTAAATCTGATTGCCCAGCTTCTTTTAACGATTTCAGACCGGTGAGTTTCTGCAACTTCTGCTATAAAATTGTCTCGAGAATTATTTGTGATAGGCTGGTCCATATTCTCCCGGACATTATCTCTAAGGAACAAGGCGCTTTTGTTAAAGGCAGGTCTATTATTGATAATATCTCCCTAGCCAGACAACTTGTGAAGGATATTGATAGGAAGGTCAGGGGCAACAATGTTTTGTTTAAGCTGGATATCCACAAAGCTTATGACACGGTGGAGTGGGATTTCCTTCTAGCTGTCATGAAAAAATTTGGTTTTTCTAACCGGTTCATGTCTTATGTGGGGATGCTGATATCTAATTGTTGCTTCTCAATTCAGTTCAATGGCTCTCCTCATGGGTATTTTCAATCTACCAGGGGGCTTAGACAAGGGGACCCTTTAGCTCCGGCGCTGTTCATTATTATGGAGGAAGCCCTCAGCAGAGGTATAAGCAACATGGTTCGGTATGGTTACCTTCACCACTATGTAGGGCCGCGGCACTGCCCGAGGATATCCCACCTTCTGTATGCCGATGATACTCTTGTTTTTCTAAATGGTGGCTATCCAAAGATCAGGAAAATGATGGAGTTTCTGGACAACTACTCTAAAAGCTCTGGATAGCATATAAATGCCTCGAAGAGCTGCTTCATGATATCCAAGAAAGCTTCGGTGCAGACTTGTAATAGAATTATAATGCAAACTGGGTTTAAGCGACAGCAGGATCCTATTTCTTACCTGGGCGTGTCCCTCAGATCTGGTAGATCCCACACTGGTGATTTTAAATCCTTGATTGAGAAGATAAATCGGAGGCTGGCTATTTAGAAACCAAGATTACTTTCCCAGGCGGGCAGAGTGACCCTCATTAACTCTGTGATCAACTCGACCCCAATCTATATGGCTCTATCTTCCTCTATTCCTAGAAGTGTTCTTAGATACATTAAAAAAATTTATGCTTCTTTTTTCTGGAGCGGATTGGATGGAGTTCGCAGGCGCCATTGGTTTGCCTGGCAGGTTGTGATGCGTCTTGTGGAGGAGGGTGGTTTAGGGGTTCGGGATCTTCAGATGGTGCAATTGGCTTTGGCGGTGAAATACCTCTGGAATATCATGCATGGCACCTCTTTGTGGGCCGTCTATGCTAGAAGGAGACACCAACCAACTAATTATAGACAACTGCCTGGCATATGCTCTAAGGACCGGACTCAAGCTCTTCAGATAATTCATGACAATACCCGGTGGATCCATGGGAATGGCCGCCAAATCAAGTTTCTTTCTGATACCTGGATGGGGGAGAATCCTCTTATGGGGTATATCAGCCCAGATTATGATGGTGGGCAGATCATGCTGGAGGAGGTAATTACGAACAGGCAGCATCCGGTTAGATCTTTTATACCTCAAAAGTTCTTGCAGGGGGTGGTCTTATCGGCGGAGGAAGATAGAAGTATGTGGAAGGCTTCCAAAGATGGTATCTTTTCTTCCAAGTCGGCGTAAAACCTTGTAAGGATTCATGGGGTCAAACGCCCGGCTCTGAGGAAGATCTGGCATCACTCCTTTAACCGAAGAGCTTCCATGTTCTGCTAGAAGTTGATTAATAGAGCAGTCCCTGTCGACCAGCGGATTATTGAGTCAGGTATCCACATTGCGTCTCATTGTTCTTGCTGTAGGAACCCTCACGTTGAAGACCTTAATCACCTATTCTTGGAGGGTGACTTGGTAGTTCCTATTTGGAAGTGGTTTATGCCTTTGGTCCCTCACAAGGTGCATATCCATGGTAACATCACAGCAACCATCTGGAACTTCATGCAAAATGCCAATATCACTTCTCCTATCGGTTATGTGTCTCTTCACTGTTTTATTCTGATACTCTGGGAAATTTGGAAGGGGAGATGCCTAGCGAGGTTTGATGATAAACAGACATCTGTAAAGATCATTCTCAACAACATCAGATCCAATATTGTTCATTCTCTTTCTAAAATACAGTTCTCAGTTGAGGTTATTCCTAAGGAGATCATGGTTCTCAATCAAGCGGGTTTCTTCCCTCAATGTCGAGTTAAACAGTGCAAGTTCATCAGATGGATGCCTCCTATTCAAGATTACTCCCTCAACGTGGATGGAGCTAGCAAGGGAAATCTAGGGGTGTGTGGCGGTAGAGGCTGCATTACAGATAGACATGGTTCTGTGTTGATTGCTTTTGCTCACTACTATGGTCATGGGAACAGTATGCTTGCTGAAGTTAGGGCGTTATGTGACGGGCTTCGCCTGGCAGACTTGATGGGAATTCGGTTATCTGTCATCAACTCTGATTCTATGGCGTTGATCACCTCCATCAACACTGATCGCTTCCCTTCTTGGCGTGCCTTCCACTGGTGGCGTGCTGCCGGCTCCCTGCTTAGGAGGGAAGATTACTTGGTGTGTCATGTGTATAGGGAGGCCAATCATGTTGCTGATTCTTTGGCCAACCATGGGTGTATGGTTAAAGAAAATAAGGTCTTTTGGGGCCCCCGGTCTCTTCCTCATGTAAGCAAAGGCCCGATAAGGCTTGATAAAATGGGTCTATGCCATATTAGGCTGATGTAACTATGTTCCAATTTTTATATAAATCTCGACCCAGGGTTCTCTCTGGTGGAGTGAGTACATTCGCCCCCTCTGGGGGAGGGTGCACTCTCCCGGATTGAGTCCTTGAGGACCGCCTTCATTTAAAAAAAAAAGTACTCTATATTGGGGGCAACTATTTAATTCATCAACCCATTTTAACTTTTATAATTGCAAGGATAAATTAGATCCTCCCCAAGCATCCCAATTTATTACAAGAACAGTTCAAGCACACTTTCCTGAGCCTATACATAGATTCAATAATTTCTCGATGGGCATCCAGGACTTGTTGTGTCAGATGTTCATAGTATGTAATTTATTATTTTAAATTAATTTTCCCATACTACTACATCTAGTAAACTAACTCATTTCTTACAGAGAAATCATCAATTCATGTGACCTTCAGACGAGGCGTTGTCTCGATTAGTTTGGACAGCCACCACACGACAATATTTTAAATATCTATTGTACAATGCGAGGAAAAGTGCACATAGTATTTGTCAGAGCCCAGACCTGACTCTCTGGAAGGAGCACGAACCTATTTGGATGAGGAGGGAGTATTGGCGAGATTTATGTGATAGATGGGCAAAGGAGAGGTGGAATGAAACTTCCACAATAATGAAAGTCAATCATGCCGCAAATCCAGAAGCTAACAAACATACGAGTGGGTCTGTCTCTTTGGCGACCCATCAAGTAAGATTGGTATGTCATATGTGTGATTGTGATATATTTTATTTATATAGGTACTCAATTATGAAATGTGATTTGTAAAACAAGAAAAGGTGCTAAAGCATGCATCGACATTCTAGGAAGTCTTTGATGAGACCCATAAAAGGAAGGGGACATATTAGTATATTAGTGAGAGAGCCCGGAAGGTGGCGGTAAATTTCTATAGGTACAAAAGGTTTTATTTTTTGTATTAATAATAAATATAAAATTTATAATTATATTTATTCAATTTGCAAGAGTCATATAGTAGGCAGATGAGTGACAAGTGTGCAGGAGAGGATCACCAGCCACAGTTAGATCATGAGGTATGGGTTGCGGCATCTAACACACTAAAGAAAGTCCATGCATAGCTTTGGGCACATTCTGGACATAAGCAGGGTAATAACTGGTGCTTCGAGTTTAGGCTCACATGCGACCAACCCCTTCACCATACCCACACCCCCTAGTACTGCTCTCGGTGACATCATGGGCTTCATTCGAGATGAGATGTCCAGTTTGGAGACTTGACTTGTCCACACCATGCGACAGAGGTCTCTAACACCGTCTAGGCCCAGCTCTCTCAGGAACTCTTCCAAGCCCTCTCTTAGGTCCTCTCCCAGGCCTTCTTCCAAACAGGGATTCCTCCTCATGGAGTGCCCTCAATAGAAGCACGGGATCCTCATATGAGTTTTTAATTTTATTTTAATTTCTTGGATCTAACTATCAGGTTATTTAAAAACTAAGTTTTAAAATGAAGAACTCAAGTTGGGAAGTTTAAAATTAGAAATACTAATTTGATGGGCCTCTGGTTTGTTCCAACACGACCTGAGCGATGAGAGACTTGTGGAAACTAACAAAGTTCAAATCAAACTTTCAGTTTGAGCTCGATGTTCAAATACACATTCACTAAATTAGCTTACTTTGAAAACAAGGAGCTTGGGTTTAGGGGTCCAAAATTAGAAATACTAATTCAATCTACCTCTGGCTTGTTCCAACATGTCCGGGACAATGAGAATGAGATGTGAAAACTGACAGAGTGTAAATCGGACTTCCAATTTGAGCTCAGCGCTGAAATACACATTCAAAAATTACATTAATTTGAAAATAAGGAACTCGGATTTGGGGGTACAACATTAGAAATACCAATCTGATCGGCCTGCAGCTTATTCCAACATGGCCTCGACAATGAGAATGACTTCTAGAAACTTATTGAGTTCAAATCGGACTTCCAATTTGACCTCGACACTCAAATACACATTCCGCAAATTTGTTTAATTTAAAAACAAAGAACTCAAGTTTGGGGGTCTGAAATTAGAAATACTAATTTGATCGGCCTTCTTTTTGTTGCAACATGGCCAGGACAATAAGAATGGCTTGTGGAAACTAACGAACTTCAATTCGGACTTTTAATTTTAGCTTGGCACTTAAATACACATTCAGCAAATTAGCTTAGCTTAAAAACAAAGACCTTGGGTTTGGGGGTCCAAAATTAGAAATACTAATCCGATTGGCCTTCGATTTGTTCCAACATGGTCGAAACAATGAGAATGAGTTGTGCAAACTTATGGAGTTGAAATCGGACATCCAATTTGAGCTTGGAGCTCAAATGCACATTCAACAAATTAGTTTAGATTAAAAACAAAGAACCTGTATTTGAGGCTCCAAAATTAGAAATACTAATCTAATTGGCCTCAGATTTGTTCCAACATAGTCAGGGCGATGAAAGCAATTCGTGAAAATAGACAGAGTTCAAATCGGACTTTTAGGTTGACCTCAGTGCTTAAATACACATTCAGTAAATTAGTTTAGTTTTAAAACAAAGAACTTAGGTTTTGTGGTGCAAAATTAGAATAACTAATCTGATCAGCCCTTGATTTTTTCCAACACGACTCAGGCGATGCAACTTGTGAAAATAGATAGAGTTCAAATCAGACTTCTAGTTTGACCTCAGCACTAAAATGCACATTCAGCAAATGAGTATAGTTTAAAAATAAAGAACTTGAGTTTGGCGGTCCAAAATTATAAATACTAATCCGATCAGCTTACAGTTTGTTCCAACATGGCCTAAGTGACGTCAACGACAAGTGAAAATAGACGAAGTTCAAATCGGACTTCCAGTTTGACCACAACGCTCAAATACACATTCATCAAATTTGTTTAGTTTAAAAATAAAGAACTCGGGTTGAGGGTCCAAAATTTGAAATACTAATTCGATCAGCCTCCGGTTTGTTACAACATAGCCAAAGCGATGACGACGACTCGTGAAAATAAATAGTGTTCAAATTGGACTTCCAGTTTGACCTCGGTGCTCAGATACACATTTAGCAATTTAGTTATAAACAAATAACTCGAGTTTAGGGGTCCAAAATTAGAAATACTAATCTGATTGGCCTATGGTTTGTTCCAACATAGAGGGGGAGATGACAACGACTCGTGGAAACAAACGTAGTTCAAATCGGACTTTCAACTTGACCTCAGCACTAAAATACATATTCAGAAAATTAGTTTAATTTAAAAAAAAAAGAACTCCGATTTGGGGTCCAAAATTAGAAATACTATTTCGATCAGCCTACGATTTGTTCCAACATGGCTGGGGTAATAACAACAACTCGTGAAAATAGACGGCGTTCAAATTGGACATCTGGTTTGACCTCGGCGCTCAAATACGCATTCAACAAATTAGTTTAGTTTAAAAATAAAGAACTCGGGTTTAAGGGTCCAAAATTAGAAATACTAATCCGATTAGCCTCTTGTTTATTCCAACATGGTCGGGGTGATGACAACAATTCATGAAAACATACGGAGTTCAAATAGGACTCAAATTAGCATTCACTATATTAGTTTAGTTTAAAAGTTAGTGAATTTACATGAAAAAAATAAATGCTAAAAATTTGAATAAATTTCTTATTTTTTATTTTTTATTTTTATTTTTTACTCATATATTTTTTTTAGGTTCTTTCATTGAGTGGCATCAGAGGAGACGAGGAGGACGTGGATACTGAGGATCCATGATGTATTTGTTTTTATTATCATGGGCATTTTATGTATTTGTTGTACTTATTGATTGTGTTATTTTTTAGTTCTATTATGTTTGTAAAATAAGTTATTTATATATATATTTTTAAATAAATAAATAAATAATCAACGACCAAATATATTCGGTCAATCACTAAATAGCCATCTGCGACTTAATTTTTTTTATCATAGATTCAGCCACAATATATTGCCACCGAATAGTGACCCAATATACTTGGTCACTAATTAATACTTGACCGAACATGTTCGATCGCTATTCAATCACAAAATAACATTAGTCGTCGGTTTCGCGATCGAGTAGAGACCAAAGTTATTCGATTTCAAAATAGCGACCGGATATAATCGGTCACAATATTGTGACCAATTTATCTTCACCGACAGTTTAGGTCGCTATTGGATCGAGTGGTTTCTACCAACCAGGTTATGAAGATGGCATAAAACTTAGTCTGCAAATGATGTGTTTAGGAAAGAACTGGGATCCTTAGACAAGTTTATATGACGACATGCTGAGAGTTAATGGTGCCAAAGCACCTCAGATCCCTATGCACTTCAAAATTTTGGTTAAAGAAGCAATTCTAAGATGAACCTCTCATGCTTTAATCAGTTATCACCATTGTCCTCTATAGTAGAAAGAGAGATTCCGGACTAGCAAGAAACAAGAATAGAGAGAAAAAAATAAAAAAAAGATTTGTAGGTCGTGGGTCATGGAACTCTTGTGTGGCAACCAGCAAGAAAGAGTAAAAAAATGAAGAAGAAGGGGTAGAATCATAGAAGGAGGAAGAGGAGGACACAAGAGTAGGATTCTCATATACCTATATCCTGGTTTTTTTACTATCGTTGTTTGTATCCTGTTTGAAAATAGAGCTATCAGATATTGCGACATGGCACAGTCCACTGGACTCCAAGCTATAAGGAAGATGCTTGGGGTTGCTCATTGGACTCCAAGCTGTAGAGCCTGAAAAAATTTCCAGATTTGTCATGGTCTTCTGCTCTTCCTGTCGACAGCGGCAGAAAAGTCCTCAAAGTCTTCGCGAGGAAGAAGCCATTTGCCCATCCATCTCCTCTTGAGTAGTCGAGACTCGAGTGGGACTCCACACAAATAAAGGTGTTAAAGAGCTGGGTTTAGACTGGCCCAGCTCAAGTCCGCCCTGGTCGGTGACTAGATTGGACTAGCCTAGCACACATGCAATGGGCATAAATTATCCCGGCTTGTGCAAGCCCATCGGCCATCTTCCAGCCTATGAAAAGTCCTCAAACATGTAAAGAATGGAAACAAAAATTAAATGAAAAATCTATTTTTTTATTTCTAATCGGTGTTTGTGTAATACGAAGGTGACCATTGCCTTCGTTGTAGAATCTCCGAAGGCGTTTCATTGAAGGATTCAAATAACCTGTGACCACCATGGATGTAGGAGTTGAAGAGATGTAGAAAATGTGAAGAAATCTGAAATATTCGGTTGAGAAGAAGCACAGAAAACCAAAGAAAACCCTTGTAAAGATCGAGGAGGAAGAAGAAAAAGAAGAATCCAACCTTGTAGTTTCTAATCCCCAGTGATAACATGGGCTGAAAAAAAAAGACCATCAGATAGAACTCGTAGTTTCTAATCCCCAAAGATAAATATAGCATTAAAGGGAACAATTCTCCTTTGTATTTACCAGGAACGAGCTAACATGTAGAGCAGCTTCTCTAATCTCCTGCTTTATACGCAATCTTGTTTGTCCAAAGGGTATATTATTGAGTTATATGATTATGTGAATAACCATAATCATTGTTTTGATGATGATTGTTTTGATTTGTTTTGACGATGACATACTCACTGTTCACATTGTTGTTATTATTATATCATTGTCTTGTGTTGAACCCATGTGCTTTCATGTTGCATATCCTTTGATAATTGCTTACGACTCATAGACAATTTGGACATATTGAAATCATGCTTAAATGAACATCGGATGTGCAGTTTAGGTCGCAGTCAGTCAAAGTAGATCTTCGTCATATACGAAGCTAGACATCAGAAATGAAGAAGTGGACCTTCGGATCTAACTAAGTCACTTCGACCAATCATGACTACTTTATCTCTGTGCCTTTGGATGTTCGAATTTGTTATTTGTCAGTTGAAGCAAAACTTCGTCATATACAAAGCTGGATTTCAGATATGATGAAGTGGAACTTTGTCATATACGAAGTTAAGCTTCGGATATGATGAACTCACTTCGACTGATTGGCCACATTGAAATGATGTCACAATTTAAGCTTGGAAGTCGATGTATGACTCCGACTTCTTAAAAGTCAATGTCTGACTCCGACTTCATGCAAGTCGATGTTTGACTCCGACCTCTTCAAAGTCGATGTAAGACTGACTTCTTGAAAATCGATGTCTGACTCTGACTTCTTTACAGTCAATGTAGACTTCGAGTTTTTGATAGTCGACCTTAACAGTTGCTCAAGCGCTCAAGCATCGATTACCTCTTGGTAGACATTGATTACTTCATGTTTAAACAGAGATTGTCTACACATCTATTACTTCATGTTAGTTCATGTTAGACATCGATTACTACATGTTTAAACATCGACTGTCTACACATGTAATGCCCTGGAAAATTAAATGATTTAAAATCTAGGAAAATAGCAAGTCAATAAAAACAGTGAATAGAAATAAAATAAAGGTCATGATTAAACCCCCAAAGTGTGCAATAAACTATTTAAATTGAAATGGACCAAGACAACTCTAATTGGGCCAAAGATCAAAACCCAGTAGCAATAAACCCCAAAATTCGTCACCATAAATATGCAGAAATTAGGAAACGACAAATTAGGGCTAAAACATAGGTGATTAGCCATGGATGGCAATACAATTCATACCTAGCCATGTTAGGAACTTAACTAATGGTATTCCTTCTTCAATTGGAAGGAGAATCCCAAAAGTATGGAAGCTACCCAAGCGAAAACTGCAACCCCTAATTCCTAAGCACATTAGGACTTGAATAAACCCTAGATCTATAAATAATCATCAAGAGACTCTTGGGGAAAGTTTACCATTGTGTTGGGGTCATGGGAGAACGAGCTAGGGCACCAGAGGAAGGGAGAATGGCTGGGAACCGGAGCTTCTTCCCCATCCATCCTCTACTGCGACCTGTACATCTACTTGTCTTAGAGGTACACAAAGGTAGGTGTTCTTGGGTTGAAAGTAAATTTTGCGCATACCATTGGAAAGAGCATCGAGTCTAGTTTCATTTGCATGTATTTTCCCTAATTTTCATAGAGTATATAAGTCGAATAAGCATTTTCCAAGGGTCGCAGCTTTATGTGTTCTTCAAGTGTTTCATGCAAACTGAGGCAAAATTGCATGCAACCCAAGACATAGTTATCCTCTAATCCCTATTCCCAACATGTTTCATGTTTACACTTGTTAGACCCCGAATTTTTATTCTTTTATATGGTGTGTTGGGTATTCACTTGTTGTGTGCATAGCATATGTAGTTCCTTGTGTCTACTATAAGTTTTATACTTCTCTTGAGCATATGCATGTATATATATACATATATATATATAGATGATAATTCATGTGGAATTGTGCAATTAGCTAAAATTGAGGTGTATTATGAATACTAAGAATCTTAAGACTTAGAATACTTGAATAATACTATGCATGTACTATCTAAGTATTGAAGAAAATCCTATACCACCTATTTCATGGATATTGTTTGTGAATATATGAAATACATATGTATATACACGTATGCATATATATTTACGTTATCTTACGCATGCGGTGTTTGCCTATCTAATTTTGTAAGGCCCTCGAATTGTCCTTGTATTTTGTTGCTTGTGTGTAAATATCATGCATGCATCTGTAGAGGGTGTAAGGCCCTTGAATTTTGTTGCTTTAATTATGTTGTGTGAATTCATGCTTGTGAATGCATGTATGTAAATATCTACGTACGTATTAGCTAGTTATACTTATGTGCGCATGTGTAAAATTAGATTATAAATATTGTAAGTTTGCATGTGTGGTAGTGTGTACATCATATCATATACATATTGCATGTATATACATACATCGTACGCATGGATTTTCTGCATGTTTTGAGCTCTGGCCGAAGAGCAGTTGGCGTCAAGATGGTGGACATCCATGATAGTCAACGTCAACATCGTTGGACATTAATACTTAAATAAATGGCCATGTATGTGGACGTTAATATCACTTAATCTCAGTGCGCTGCAGACCCCAGAATTTCTGAAGAAGCAAGCTCAGCCATTCGGGAGATGTCCCCAACGGCTCTGAGCCCTTCACATCACCTTCTGCGTGAGACAAGAGGTCTCTCTCCTATAAGCAAACGCCCTTTGCAACCACAAGACCCTCTCTTGGCTCTGTGCAAGGTGAAGGAGAGAAACCCTAAGCCCTGTGAGAAAACGTGAACTTTGAGAGCTCAGATCCGGCGGATTGGAGTTTCATCTGGTGATCTACAGCAACTAGAAGCTAGCTTGGACATAGGAGAAGGCTTCCCCGACCTCGGACTGGAAGCTACAGCACCACGGAAGACGGAGTGAAGGTGTTTTGAAGGCTTCTTGGGACTGCCCAAGGAAAGCTTCATCGCCTATTTTGATCCCCTTGGAGGTTTTTAGAGAGGCAAGTAAACCTAGACCCTGATCCCCCACATGTCCCATTGAGTTTTAGTATTTTTGCGGATTTTTCCTCGAGTCCTGGAACCCCACATTCACCCATCTTTGGAGCTCGGTCTGTGTTTCTGCACAGATAGGAACTTAACGGCAAGATCCCTTGCCATTAAGATCTTCATCCGGCAGCAGACGATGTTGCCGTTAACTCATGTGAACGGCCAGACCTTGCCGTCTAGTTCATCTAGACAGAACAGAGAACTGTTCTGCCCTATATGATTATTTCCGAAATTTGACGCATGAGGATATAATGTAAATGTTAAGTGTTATATAATATAGATAATAGAATGTGTTGTGGAAATAGGGTGAATTTCTGTAAATAGTGTGAATGGTTTCATTCATGGAAAATGCATGTTAGATAAGACATTGGCCATGTTAGTTTACTGTTAGCATAATTCGTGAGGAAATTGAATGCCAAAATTTAGCTAGACCAGGTGTAGGTATGTTAGTCTATGTTCTGAAATTTTGGGAATTTTCCCATGCTCATGAGATTTATTGAAAATTTCTGTCTTGAAAATAGAAAGCATGCATAGGTTTGTAAAGATCACCGTAAATCATATGATGTGTCGTAAATCCGAGGAAAATTCAAGTGATAATATGCATGTTAGGTATAGGTCTGTAAATTGTCAAATCCAACATTTATGTTGCTCTTTCATGATAATTGAGTTATTAACGGCATGTGAATGAGTATTTTATTTTTTGTAAATTCTATGTAGTTCAGAAAAATATGAAGATTTGTATGAGTAATCTGAACCCTGCAAGCAGTGCGTGGACAAATTTTTGCGTGATTTAGATAATAGTAGTGTATGTTGTGAAATTTCCATGCGAAAATGAGTCCTTAAAGCATGCTATTATGAGGTCGATTAATAATGTATTTTCCAACCTGATTAGCGTAAATTTACTGAGTGTTTAAACTCTGTTAATGGTAGTATCATGATTAGGTTTACTGAAGTTTATGTATAATCGATAGTGCATGCAAAGTGATTAAGTGACTCATGAAAAGTGTGTGGATAATGAGAGAAAAATGTGAATAAGTAAATGTGTAATAATTGGGCCAAGAATCACACTGCTACCCTAGAGGCCTCGAGAGCTGTACATAGAAAAGTCCCTATAGAAGGCTCTATGTGTGAAAAGTTTGTCCCAAGGGCATTGGGGAAAACCTGGAGGTGGACAAGTACCACTAGACATGGTGGAGAATGCTTCTCTCGGTCTGCGCAGCTACCAAGATTCACCACTACATTGCCTAGGTCGTAAGTATGTGATATGAGTTATGTGTTATGAGTTGTGTGTTATGAGATGCGATGAGTTATGAGTATGAGACATTTGTTTGTGTCCTCTAATAGGTAGTTAGGACTATGTGTCATGGCATCCTTAAATTATTGGAATATAAGTAAGTGCATAATGATATGCAAAAGTGACATGTGATGAGTACAAATGACAGAACATGTGATATATGGAAATGAAAGAGTAAATAATGTGAGGATTATGTGAAAAGTTAAGTAAAGGGAAAAGTTAGTGTTAATAAGAATGTGCTTGCATGTGGAAAAACTAATATGTTAATGCGATATGTTCATGAAGTTTCATGTATTGGTTACCTTCATTTCAATATCATGTTTAGCATCATGTCATGTAAATTATTCCATTCATGCGATAGTGCATGTAAATAAACATATTTGACCATGTTATTCGTGTACTACGAACAATAAGTATGAGAAACTACCTAATGAATGAGATTGTGTGCGAATAAATCTAACTCCATGCAACTACATTTAATTCATGTTAAAACAGCAAGTAAAGTAGGGTTAGGAATGTGAAAAACATAAGAGAAAATTGTTAGGTTCCATGTTAGATACGATGTCCACCTAATGTATAAATCCATATTTGAAAACCTCATACGTGAATAATGGATTGAATGTGTATTAGCCCCTTTTAATTCATGCTATACAATAAGAAATCATGTGTGTGAAATGTAATGACGATAAAACAGCAAGCAAAATGTGAGATTAAATATGAAAAGTAGATGTGAAGAGTCAATAGTCATCATGTTAAGTTGTTCATTTCCTTATGTCAACTTCCATGTTCTAGTTGTAAAATTTCACCATGAAACGGATTGATGTGTGGATGAATGTTTCATGTTACATGTTAAGTGTGGAGAGTATGCATAAGTGTATAACATTAGCATCCGTGATTTAGAATGAATATATGATAGAACAAAGCATGGTTAAATGACTTGGAAATGTGTTGATAGCTAAAAGTATGATCCATGACCTTTCTTGTAATTTGAAAGATAGTGTGTATTTCCTAGTGTTTAATAGCTAAATGTGAATGTGCCATGTTTGAGATTAAGTCTTTGTTTTACTTGCTGAGTCTGTGGATTCACCCTTGCTTCGGCGTACAGGTGAGACATGTGTTACTACTTTGGAGGAAGGCATAGCGAAGGTCGATCCATTGGTGGAGTAGCTCGCGAGGAGTAGATTTTAGTTGTATTTTCCTCACCTTGAACAATATGTCGTATGGACAATTATTTTGGACAATGTAGTTCCGTTATCATGTAACAATGTGGATGTTGTCAATTTATTTTGCTATATAGACTGTGGAATATGTGATGGTGATGGACTAAGTTGAATTGTTTACTTTAAACTCCGCTATAGTAAATTGCTATTCACGTACTTTTCAACCTATCGGCTAGTGTTGGGTTTTATCCCATTCTAATGACGCTCTTTATACCGATGGGGGTTGGTATAATCGTATCGGTTTGAGGAGGGTCGTTACAGAGATTGGTATCAGAGCCCGAGGTTGAAATTATACAGGGATAGACCATCATCACCACCCTATTGCAAAGTCTTTATAGGAAATTGTACATATATGTAAGAATTTATTAATAGCAAAGGAGAAATAGTTGAGGATGTAGTCAGGATTTAGTAATCTAGATTATAATTAGATTAATTATTTTGCAGGATATGGCAGGACGTGGTAGGCGTAGTGCTCAATCTAGGAGGTATGAGCAGAACCGCAAAATAAAGAAGTTCGTGAGAGGGCTCAAACCATCAGTGAAGGCAAGGCTTCTGGAGCTTGACTCCCGTACCTTGGAGGAAACTCTTGGCGTGGCGACTGAGCGAGAGATTAAGGTGGAAGCGTATCGGGGAAAGAAGGAGGGACCGCCAAAGCCATTACAAAGGCAAGATAGGAAGGTGAAGGAACTAATGGATGGTCAGAAATCAACTGTAGCATCAGGCAGCGGGAAGCCAGAGTGTATCCATTGCAGGAAGCGTCATGATGGCAATGCATGTTGGAGAAAGGAAGGGAAGTATCTTAGATGTGGCAGCAAGGATCATAGTCTTAAGGAGTGTCCGAACCTGAAGACGAAGTTCATTCCAAGGGATGCTTCATCAGTAACCATAAAGGAGCAAGGAATAGCTGGAGATGACCTCGGCGACGTCATTACCGGTACTCGATTCGATCTTCGAGGACGAAGATCTTTTTTAAGAGGGGGAGAGTGTTAGACCCCGAATTTTTATTCTTTTATATGGTGTGTTGGGTATTCACTTGTTGTGTGCATAGCATATGTAGTTCCTTGTGTCTACTATAAGTTTTATACTTCTCTTGAGCATATGCATGTATATATATACATATACATATATATATATATATATATATATATATATATATATATATATATATATGATATTCATGTGGAATTGAGCAATTAGCTAAAATTGAGGTGTATTATGAATACTAAGAATCTTAAGACTTAGAATACTTGAATAATACTATGCATGTTATGCATGTACTATCTAAGTATTGAAGAATATCCTATACCACCTATTTCATGGATATTGTGTGTGAATATATGAAATACATATGTATATACATGTATGCATATATATGTACGTTATCTTACGCATGTGGTATTTGCCTATCTAATTTTGTAAGGCCCTCGAATTGTCATTGTATTTTGCTGTATGTCTGTGTTGAATCATGCTTGTGTGTAAATATCATGCATGCATCTGTAGAGGGTGTAAGGCCCTCGAATTTTGTTGCTTTAATTATGTTGTGTGAATTCATTCTTGTGAATGCATGTATGTAAATATCTACGTACGTATTAGCTAGTTATACTTATGTGTGCATGTGTATAATTAGATTATAAATATTGTATGTTTGCATGTGTGGTAGTGTGTACATCATATCATATACATATTGCATGTATATGCATACATCGTACGCATGGATTTTCTGCATGTTTTGAGCTCTAGCTGAAGAGCAGTTGGCGTCAACATGGTGGACATCCATGATAGTCAACGTCAACATCGTTGGACGTTAATACTTAAATAAACGGCTATGTATGTGGGCGTTAATATCACTGAATCTCAGTGCGCTGCAGACCCCGAAATTTTGGAAGAAGCAAGCTCAGCCATTGGGGAGATGTCCCCAACGGCTCTGAGCCCTTTACATCACCTTCTGCGTGAGACAAGAGGACTCTCTGCTATAAACAAACCCCCTTTTGCAACCACAAGACCCTCTCTTGGCTCTGTGCAAGGAGAAGGAGAGAAACCCTAAGCCCTGTGAGAAAACCTGAACTTTGAGAGCTCAGATCCGGCGGATTGGAGTTTCATCCGGTGATCTACAGCAACTAGAAGCTAGCTTGGACATAGGAGAAGGCTTCCCTGACCTCGGACTGGAAGCTACAACACCACAAGAGACGGAGTGAAGGTGTTTTGAAGGCTTCTTGGGACTTCCCAAGGAGAGCTTCACCGCCTATTTTGATCCCCTTGGAGGTTTTTAGAGAGGCAAGTAAACCTAGACCCTGATCCCCCACATGTCCCATTGAGTTTTAGTATTTTTGCGGATTTTTCCTCGAGTCCTGGAACCCCACATTCACCCATCTTTGGAGCTCGGTCTGTGTTTCTGCACAGTTAGGAACTTAACGGCAAGATCCCTTGCCGTTAAGATCTTCATCCGACGGTAGAGGATGTTGCCGGTAACTCATGTGAACGGCCAGACCTTGCCGTCTAGTTCATCTAGACAGAACAGAGAACTGTTCTGCCCTATATGATTATTTCCGAAATTTGACGCATGAGGATATAATGTAAATGTTAACTGTTATATAATATAGATAATAGAATGTGTTGTGGAAATAGGGTGAATTTATGTAAATAGTGTGAATGATTTCATTGATGGAAAATGCATGTTAGATAAGACATTGGCCATGTTAGATTACTGTTTGCATAATTCGTGAGGAAATTGAATGCCAAAATTTAGCTAGACCAGGTGTAGGTATGTCAGTCTATGTTCTGAAATTTTGGGAATTTTCCCATGCTCATGAGATTTATTGCAAATTTCTATCTTGAAAATAGAAAGCATGCATAGGTTTGTAAAGATCACCGTAAATCATATGATGCGCCGTAAATCCGGGGAAAATTCAGGTGATAATATGCATGTTAGGTATAGGTCTGTAAATTGTCAAATCCAACATTTATGTTGTTCCTTCATGATAATTGAGCTAATAACAACATGCGAATGAGTATTTCATTTTCTGTAAATTCTATGTAGTTCAGAAAAATATGAAGATTTGCATGAGTAATCTGAACCCTGCAAGCAGTGTGTGGACAAATTTTCGCATGATTTAGATTATAGTAGTGTATGTTGTGAAATTTCCATGCGAAAATGACTCATTAAAGCATGCTATTATTAGGTTGATTAATAATGTGTTTTCCAACCTGATTAGTGTAAATTTATTGAGTGTTTAAACTCTGTTAATGGTAGTATCATGATTAGGTTTACTGAAGTTTATGTATAATCGATAGTGCATGCAAAGTGATTAAGTGACTTATGAAAAGTGTGTGGATAATGAGAGAAAAATGTGAATAATTAAATGTGTAATAATTGGGCCAAGAATGACACTGCTACCCTAGAGGCCTCGAGAGCTGTACATAGAAAAGTCCCTATGGAAGGCTCTATGTGTGAAAAGTTTGTCCCAAGGGCATTGGGGAAAACCTGGAGGTGGACAAGTACCACTAGACAGGGTGGAGAGTGCTTCTCCCGGTCTGCGCAGCTACCAAGATTCATCACTACATTGCCTAGGTGGTGAGTATGTGATATGAGTTATGTGTTATGAGTTGTGTGTTATGAGATGCGATGAGTTATGAGTATGAGACATTTGTTTGTGTCCTCTAATAGGTAGTTAGGACTATGTGTCATGGCATCCTTAAATTATTGGAATATAAGTAAGTGCATAATGATATGCAAAAGTGACATGTGATGAGTACAAATGACAAAACATGTGATATATGGAAATGAAAGAGTAAATAATGTGAGGATTATGTGAAAAGTTAAGTTAAGGGAAAAGTTAGTGTTAATAAGAATGTGCTTGCATGTGGAAAAACTAATATGTTAATGAGATATGTTCATGAAGTTTCATGTATTAGTTACCTTCATTTCAATATCATGTTTAGCATCATGTCATGTAAATTATTCCATTCATGCGATAGTGCATGTAAATAATCATATTTGACCGTGTTATTCGTGTACTACGAACAATAAGTATGAAAAACTACCTAATGAATGAGATTGTGTGCGAATAAATCTAACTCCATGCAACTACATTTAATTCATGTTAAAACAGCAAGTAAAGTATGGTTAGGAATGTGAAAAACATAAGAGAAAATCGTTAGGTTCCATGTTAGATACGATGTCCACCTAATGTATAAATCCATATTTGAAAACCTCATACGTGAATAATGGATTGAATGTGTATTAGCCCCTTTTAATGCATGCTATACAATAAGAAATCATGTGTGTGAAATGTAATGACGATAAAACAGCAAGCAAAATGTGAGATTAAATATGAAAAGTAGATGTGAAGAGTCAATAGTCATCATGTTAAGTTGTTCATTTCCTTATGTCAGCTTCCATGTTCTAGTTGTAAAATTTCACCATGAAACGGATTGATGTGTGGATGAATGTTTCCTGTTACATGTTAGGTGTTGAGAGTATGCATAAGTGTATAACATTAGCATCCATGATTTAGAATGAATACGTGATAGAACAAAGCCTGGTTAAATGACTTGGAAATGTGTTGATAGCTAAAAGTATGATCCATGACCTTTCTTGTAATTTGAAAGATAGTGTTTATTTCCTAGTGTTTAATAGCTAAATGTGAATGTGGCATGTTTGAGATTAAGTCTTTGTTTTATTTGCTGAGTCTGTGGACTCACCCTTGCTTCGGCGTACAGGTGAGACATGTGTTACTACTTTGGAGGAAGGCATAGCAAAGGTCGATCTATTGGAGGAGTAGCTCACGAGGAGTAGATTTTAGTTGTATTTTCCTCAGCTTGAACAATAAGTCGTATGGATAATTATTTTGGACAATGTAGTTCCGTTATCATGTAACAATGTGGATGTTGTGAATTTATTTTGCTATATAGACTGTGGAATATGTGATGGTGATGGACTAAGTTGAATTGTTTACTTTAAACTCCGCTGTAGTAAATTGCTATTCACGTACTTTTCAACCTATCGACTACTGTTGGGTTTTATCCCACTGTAATGATGCTCTTTATACCGATGGGGGTTGGTATAATCGTACCGGTATGAGGAGGGTCGTTACATCACTTTTGTCCCAAGAGCCCTAGATTAGAAGATATAAACGTTGGATGCATCGTGGTACCTATTTTCTGCATTCTCGGGCGAGAACATGAAACACGACTACTCCAGACGTCGCGTTCCTTGTTGCATGAACGCGATGTACTAGTCTGTCGCATTCATCTAAAACACGATCGTGACATACGTCACAATTTACCATTGACTTGATCAGTCTGACACCTTAGATTATGTGCCGCATGGGTTTCTGTGCCATGCATGAACGCGACGTGGTACTACTGTGGACGTCTCGTTCCGCCCCCGTCTTCGGATGCCGACTGGTGTGACCTTCTCCGACGGTGGTTCACGGACGTTCCGCTCCCTCGTTGGCGATGGAGAATGTGCCGGTTGACCTCGTTGACTTCTCGTTTGACCAGGTTGACTGAGGGAAAACAAGGAGAACCGGAAGGGGATGGGAGATGATTGTGATCGCCAGGGCCTTACCTGTGCCCAAGGAGTTGTGTGATCACGCCGGAGTGGTAGCCTCGCGTCGCGGGTGATGGTGAGACTTCGACTTCTTCTCCTTCAGCCGGCCAAAAGAGAAGAGCTCCACGGTCTTCTTTGGATTGTTCCTGCCACAGAACAAGACTCAATTAGACTCTAAATAGTGCAGCAAATGTTCAAAACGAAAGGTGGAAGGCCCAAAAGGAGAGTCCCGTACCGGTTGCGGACTTGAGAAGAGGGGTGGCCAAATGCTATGACCACCCTTCTTCCCTCCGTTTTTGGTTGGGAAACCCCTTTCTAGGTGTGTAGGAAAGTGACCTACGTGCCTAGAGTGTGTGGGAAAGAGTGTGTGGTATGCAAGTATCTAAAAGAGAATAGGGAAAGGGAGAAAGAGGGGGGAGGTGATCTTCATAGTTGTTGATGCTAGCTCGTTGCAGAAGCTCCTTCAGCTCCTTAGAAGCCTCCTTGGACGTCCCACAGGTTGAGAGGAAGTAGAGGAAGACTTGGTGAAGCTTGAGTGTGATTTTCTCTCTCCTCTCTCAAAGCTTGAGCATATGGACGTCCAGCCTCTCCTCCCCTATTCAGAGGGACCAAGGGGGAGTTATATAGACACTGAGCTAGGGGGTTGAGAGCATTGGATGCTCAAGTGTGAAGAAACACACTTGCACATGTGGCACTCCATGTGTTTAAGCTCCAACCAATAGGGAGAGGCCAAATGGGATTTTTACTAGGTCAAGAGACTGCCAAGGTGGCCCATATACCCGTTGGGAACGGCCCCATGCGTTGCATGGCCGAGACAAGGGCGCTAGTGGGCTGGAATCTCGGGTTAGTTGCGCAGACCAGGTAAATGCTCTTGACATCCAGGGATCAGACCGCCAACCTCATGCAGACGTCCATCGAGGTGGACGCCAACATGGGTCAACGTCCAGGGTCATTGCCGCCAATCAGTAGTCGGCGGTAGTCGATGCTGCCGTCTACATGGGATCCGAGGCTGGTCAACACATGGTCAAACGAGGCTTAATGGGCCAAATAGCCTTGCGGGAAATGGGCCAAATCTCGCGTCTACAAATGCCCCTCCGAGACGTCCGGTCTTGCAAGGGAGTAGAGCGGACTGAAAGGTTGGCGTCTCGGTAAAGGACGCGGAGATTTAATGGACAGACCATCTCCGAGGATAGGAGTTCTAGCAAACCAAACGAAAGAGACAAGCTAGGAACAAATGATGAATCGTCTGAGAGACAAGTGTGAATAAGAGGAGAAAGGGTGATCTACCCGTGTAACTACAACCTCAACCCAATGGTAGGGTCCCTGGCGTGGGCGTGTCGGACTTTGACTAGTTTCCGGCGTGTCTGAGTCAAAGGAGTTTGTAATATGACGGTTGAATCAGGAGGGTCTCGTAACCGGAGCCGTGGGCTCGCTGGCCTAATCAGGACGTCGGTCCCGAATTTAGGAGGTCACGAAGACAAGGAGTTGGTTGATCTCTCAAAGATTATCAAAAGATTCTAACTGGAATCACATGCCTGGAAAGCCTGAAATCCAGAATTAAGCTCGCGGCTGGCGAAGGCTCAAATGAACTCAATAAGGCTGGAATGATCATTTGTTGAAAGCACGGTGGGACAAGTGGAGAATGGGGGCAACAAAAACCCGATATCAACCTGGATAGACATGAAGGACGAACCCAGTAGCTACCAGAGCTGGGGAAACCATGGAGCAATCATATATTCGAGGAAAATCACCATTTTTTTTTTTTTTAGTGTTATTAAGAGGATGTTAGCAGTGAAGATGCATGCTGGTGTGGGTTGCCTATCTAAAATGCAAGTTAGCACCAGAGGAAATTCTAAAGGCCATACGAATAACTGAGAGATCGCAAACCCATCATGGTTTTTGGTGAAGGGGAACTCAGGGTTCACGGTCGCCAAGTTATTCGCCTCTGGTGGGGTCCTATGTTAGACATACCTGTAACGCTCAAGGTCGCATGAGCGTTCCGAAGTTGAAGCGCGGCTTGTGCTTAAAATATCTGCAAAACAACTCGAAGCACAAGGTAATGGATAATGGCCATATAAAGAATAAGGCATTTAAAAACTTCCGGTCAGTAAACGTCCACATCGATGGCCGCCAGTCATATGGTTAACGTCCACATATGTTGCCGTCAACATGTAACTGACGTCCACATATCTGGACGTCTACTTGACAGCGGATCAGACCGATAATATAGGTGATGGGAGTCCATAGGGACTCTTTCATCTCCTACCTCCGTCCCTCTCTGCTCCTGCTGCGAACCAGAGAGCTGAGAGACAGAAAAGCACAGCAAGATGGCCTCTTCATCGACCGGACAATCCTCAGGTGCGAATCCCGGAGTTCTGAGTGAAGTTCCGGGCCACCTAAGCGCACGTCTAGCCAATGGAGAGGTAAGTGATGATTGCTTCTGCTATTTCCTGGGCTGAAAACGCCCCAAACAACTTTTCTTACAGAACCCCGCCTCCCATGCAGGAAGTTCCCGCATTCCCAAGCCAAGGCCAGGTACGGGCCTTTTCTTGGCTCGTGAATCTGGTTAATGCGATAACACTGGACATGCGAGGCTTTATCGGAATGTGGCATTTGAACTTTATGGTGGTCTTGGCCAAGAATATGAAGGAGATGTGGTGGGGGTTCGATGCCCTGGGGGCGTTGGTGGAGAGATGGCATCCGCACACGCACACCTTCGTGTTCCAGGGATTCGAGGCGAGCGTGCTGCTGGAAGAGGTGGAGCTGTTCTTGGGATGGCAGCGGTGTCTGGAGTATGATGCAGCGACTCCTCTCCTTCCATGGGAGGAGATCCTCGCAGACATCGTGCGAGACAAGAAGGAGGTGCTGCGGATGACGAACAAGAATGGGATCTTCCTGGACCGGCTGGCCTGGTGGTTGATCCAACATGTGAGGGAGATTGGCGGAGAGAGGGCAACCCGGGGACTGACACTCTGCCTGGCTGGTGTTTTCCTGTTCCCCACGAGTGGCGACTTCATCCTCTATGAGCATGTGGAAATTCTGTCTCTGCTGTGGCGCGGGCAGTCACTTGCCCCTGCAGTGTTGGCTCACCTGTACAGCTCGCTCACCACCATGAGCTTAGGCGGACGCACCTGCGGGAGTTTGTTTCTGCTCCAGGTATGGATGGAAGCTCATCTAAAGTTTGACTTCGCTGATGCACAACCTACCCCCTCCAGAGTTTTCCTTCGGAGTTCAGTGTATTGCAGCAGGGCATGGTACGAGCCAGAGGATGAGATCAAGTGTTTGACAGCACACTTGAAGGGCAGAGATGCTTGGAGAGATCACTTAGCATATCTGGGCATGGATGAGTTCATTGTGAGGCCACTGTTTATGAGGACTATCGAGTTCAGAGCAAGGACCAGGGAGGACAGAGATCTGTGGCTAATAGGAGCAAATCAGATGGTGATGTATCAGCCACATCGGTGCCATTGTCAGCTTGGGATTCCACGGGGAATCCCAACTTCATTCAACGGTACTGATGTGATTGTTACTGGGAGAAATGAGAAGATGAAGAAGAAAGGTTTGAAGACATGGAAGAAGTACACAGTGAGTAAGAAAGTGGGATTGGCAGTGCAGGAAAAACGGGAAGAGATCTTGAAGTATGAGGAATACAATTATAGCATCCTTCCCGTTGCTTGTGGTTATTTTATGGCCCGCAGGGCAAAGTGATGTGCTTTTCTTATTTTCAAATAAATGTAACACAATTTCAGATGAATAAGCAATAGATCTCATTTGTGTTTTCAATTGATTTGAATGGCTTGAAATGGTGTGGAATTGATCATTGAAATGAGATGGGACTGAAATGAAGCCAAAGGGTGTCAAAAATGGGCCCAATTGGTTCTGTGATGAGGGTTCTGTAAGCACTGAGGGCGCCAGATTGACGTCCATATCGACGGCCGCCAGCAATAGGTAAACGTCAAGAGATGCGGCCGCGGATCATGTGACTGAATGTTGACGTCCACATAGGTAGCCGTCTAGTTTAAACTAGACGTCCACACCTAGCCGTCTACAAGACTCCGAGGTCTGACATTGAGGGGACATTGACGTCCACACCCTGGCCGCTGAAGGTACGTCGGCGGCCAGAGATTGACGCCAGATAAAGTTAAACGGCCCGACATGGACGTTAAACCAGTAAACGCCCTTTTTTTGAACCGACGCCTTCTCCCGGCGCCATTCCATCTTCCCAAGCGCCGGGAGAAGGAAAACCCAACCCTTGCTCGAGACAATGAGGACCAGGGAGAAACGAACCATCACCCGGGGCCGCCGCCAAACGGAGGAGGAAGAAGAAGAGGTGGAGATGACTATAGCGGGGGAAGAAGAAGAAGAAGCGGTAGAGGGCGTAGCGGAGGGGAACGAGACTGAGGGAGGAGATGAGATGGAGGCGGAGGCACCTCGACGACCTCGGGTGAGTACCCTAAAACCCCTGTGTGAGTGTGATTTAATTTTGGTGAAAAGAAGGCGAAACAGGGAAAGGGCCGTCGGGTTGGACAGGAACTTGACGGCAACATCGGTTGCCGTCGAGTTCCTCCTGACGTCCACCTCTTGCCGTCAAGATTATCTTGACGTCAATGGGCCGGACGTCGACACAGGAACTCAACGGCCACCCTGTTGACGCCTATCATGGGTAAACGGCAACCCCATTGCCGCCAACTTTGAATAAACGGCCATCGATACTGACGTTAAATTTTCTGTGTATTCTGCAGGGTAAGGGCCGAATGAGGAGCAGGGTGACCTGGGACTTGTGCTGGGCATGGTACCACGCGCTTCCAGAGGCCCAGCAGGCTCAGATAGCGAGGATGGGGTTCGGACATCTACTGTCAGTACGCCCTTTCCACTTAGACATACCGTACCTGGAGGCGTTGAGGGAGAGATGGGAGGAGGACTGCAAGGCATTCATCATGCCTTGGGGTCACATGATACCCACATTGGAGGATGTCGCGTATCTGACGGGACTGCCGGTTTAGGAAGAGCCGGTAGTCGGATTGGAGAGGAGGGACTACTATGACGACATAGTAGAGTTACTGGGGCCAGAGTTCGTGGCTGGGAGGAGGAGACCGATCCGGAGCATCTTGCTCGGATCGTTGTCAGAGGCGGTTGGACTGAGGGGGAGGAGGAGAGGACCCCTAGAGTCACTGGATGAGTTCTATGCTGGAGTGTGGGGGGCACTCGACTTAGGAGACCGGAGCGAGGAGCGCTCGGTGCGGATTTTTGCCAGCTACCTCTTCGGACGCCTGTTGTTCGCGACGCAGTCATCACAGATGAACTGCAAGTTCGTGCTGTTGCTGAGGGACTTGGCGCAGGCGGGGAGGTACGCTTGGGGTGCTGCGATGCTGGGACACCTTTTCTCTCTCCTCCCCAGCACCTCGCAGCGCTCTCAGAGCACTGGGGGCTTCACCCCCTTCCTTCAGGTACGCAATTTTTCCTTTGAAGCTCAACTTGAATTTCAATTGATTAACTGCTTGACTGACTGACTTTCTCTTCTTGCAGATCTAGGGGTACACCCGCTTCCCGATGGGGCGCGGGACACTTGTAGAGGGGCGCCAGATGATGGTGCCTCTCATGACGAGGTGGGCGGTGGCCCCGGACCCCAGGGTCACCGACAGGAGGGTAGGGGATGTGCGGGTCGCACTTGACCACTACCCGCATGATCAGGTATGAAACCCTCAACTAGCTTTTGCATTCCTTTTATTACTGCTGCATTTGATGTTACTGATCAGTGTTTTCTCATTCTTCTCAGGTGGTGTGGACCCCATATCGGGGTGAGGAGGACGCCTCGCACCCGGCGGTGGCGGCAGGTCGCCCCTTGTTCGACCGCCACCTCCTTTTACTGTGCCTCGGGACATGTGAGGTACTGTATTTGGAGTTGGTGGTACGGACCCTGGGCTGGCACCAGCCGGCCATCGAGGTGCCCTCCCTCGGGAGAGAGGGGCACTCACGCCGGCGGTTCTTTGCCGAGGACCGCGACTGGGGGGCAGACCATGGCAGCACCGTCGCGTACTGGCGCGATGGAGGAGAGCAGGTGGTACGAGTGACCGACCTCCAGGACAGCTCGGCTTATATGGAGGACTACCAGGCACGATACGCCGGGCGACTCCGGCTTGACCGACGAGTGGTGAGTGAAACTCCTAACTCTAAGCCTTGGTCGGATCTGAATTTGAATTGATTCTAACCTTGAAGCATTTGGCAGATGCCGGAGTCACAGGCCATCCGCCTCTTGGAGGGGCGACTGGCCGAGCAGGAGGTGGAGCTGACGAGGCTCCGGACCGAGGTCAGGACCCTGGTGAGTATCTTCAACCGTTGATCTTGAAATTGCCATTGATTTGATTCGATTTCTGACCAAGATTTTGTGCATGCAGAGAGGAGAGCTATTGAGGGCACAGGCGAGTCGGGATGCGGGGGCGAGCTCGTCCGCCCAGCCGGCGGAGGGGACCTGGCGGTCCGCTTGCAGAGGGCCCTGGACCGAGCGGAGGCGAGAGTCCGGGAGCTTGAGGAGCAGGCTCGAGAGATTGGGGCTCAGGTAAGACACCAAACTAGTACTTTCTTTCAAAGTCTATTGAATGTTCTAACATGCTTGCCCCTTGACATGCAGCGGCAGGGAGGAGATGTGGCTACTCTCCAGGCACAGATGGAGAGTTTGCGGCTGGAGTTAGTGAGGGTGGAGGGTCGCCTGCTCGAGGCACGGGAGCGGGAGAGGGGGCGAGAGACCGCGAGCGAGACGCGGACAGGGCTCGGGCGGACATCGCGAGGGATTATGAGATCTTGAAGGATCGGGTCCTTCGGAGGCGCCGGGAGCAGCAGAGGACAGCCCAGCGAGAGGCCCCGGCGAGGACCGCGTCGGCATTCGCCTCCCTAGATGACATCGTGTCACTAGGGGACCCCTCCGTAGTGCGAGGAGGGCTGCCGCGGCCAGAGGCTTCTACGGCTTCGAGACCCCCTCTCCCAGACCGGCGTCGGGAGAGGGAAGAGGAGGAGGTGAGCAGCTCCCGTAGGCAGAGGCCTACAGAGGGGGAGCAGAGAGAGAGAGAGGAGCGAGGCTCCTAGTTTGTACCACCAGGGGTATGCCCCTGTTTATGAGATGTACATGGATTTGATCTTTATAGTGGAACCATTCGCAGACTTTTGTCACTTTTGTGCTTTCCTTTGTGCTTTGATACCTGCGTTCACAATACTTGAAGGAAAAAAACGTTAGTGTAGATCTGCTTTAGCCCCTTGCCTCAATGATGTACCTTTCTTGAGATCTGGTCAAGGGGCTAATATCTAATTAAAGATGTAAACACGAATTTAAATGACCGAAGGGAAATATGTACATGCATTTTTTTTATTTTTTTTTTTTGATAGGAAAATAAAGAGAATGATAACATATATACATGGTACCACTAATTTTTTTGGGTTTTTGATTTTTTTTTTTAAATAAGGGAGAAAATTTAGGAGAAAATATGTACAATGTGAGATATATACATCAAAAGACTCTTTTTTTTTTTTTTTTTTTGGATTTTTGGACTCTAAGACACATATTCATCACATGTCGGGGTATAGGGTTTACACAATCCACTAAACCACAAAGGTCACGAATAAGGAGGGACGTGCATAAAATCCTTGATGTTGGACATTGCCCCTAGCCTTCTTGATGTTTTCTACTACAGAGGGTCTTATACGGCCAAATGCCCCTAGAGGGAGAAATTGGAAGAAATGTATAGAAAATCATGTAGAACTTTGGTTCAAACTACTTTTTGTTTCCAAACCGACATCTCATATCAAGCAGACTTGGTCAACCATTGTTTTTAGGGGGAATTTTTCATTTCTTATTTTATTTCTGGGGTGGAGGCACGTACTTTTTGCTACCTCCTTGAGTTGGTCAGCCTTTTTCTGGGTACGTACTTTTTGCTACCCTTTTTTGACCTTCTGGCTTTTCTTTTCCCCATTGAGGCTTGATTTTGACATTTTGCCCCTTGCTTTTATTAGTTGCCCCTGTTTTATGGTGACCTTGTCCTTTTAAAAGAGAGTGGGTGGTCCCCTACTCGTAGTTTGTTCCACTTCCAGACATGACCGAATGGGAAAAGAATGGGGGAACTATATTGACTGAATTAGACCTCCCGAGTGTACTTGTGATTTTCCAGCCAAAGGGCAATATTTAACATCGTGTGGTGTGTGAATAAGTCCTACCTCACTAGTGACCGAATGGAAAAGTAGAGACTTAAACCCGAACCGTTGACAAGTGATGAATGACTGACTGACTAAGGATAGAACTTCTTGAGGTAAACTGCATTCCAAGGATGCGTTAACTCAACTCCCTCGGCATCCACTAACCTATAAGCGTTCCCTGAGTAAACCTCTTTAATAACGAATGGACCCTCCCAATTTTCTTGCAATTTGCTCCTGGGACCTGGTGCCTTTATGATTTTACGCTTAAGGACCATCTCACCCACTTCGAACTTTCTCTCAAGAACTCTTTTGGCATAAAAACGTGCAATTCTCTGACGATAGACTTGAGCATGGTCAGCCGCTATCATTCGTCTCTCATCTAAGAGTTCAAGTTGTGCCAATAAGGCTTCCCGACGTCGATCAGGATCAAGTTCGGAATCCAATTGAACTCTAAGTGAGGGGACGAAGATCTCGTATGGTAGTATCGCATCCGATCCGTATGTCAAAGCATAGGGGGTTTGCCCCGTAGGAGTTCGGACCGAGGTGCGATAAGCCCAAAGAGCTTCAACCAAGCGATCTGGCCAGTCAGCATTGTTGTGAGACTTGCATGTTTTCTTTATGATTTTGATGAGAGTTTTATTAGTAGCTTCCGCTTGTCCGTTACCTTGTGGATAGTATGGTGATGAATGATGCAAATTGATACCATATTTACCACACATGTCGCGAAGCTCCTGTGAAGTGAACTGTGGTCCGTTGTCGGTGACGATGTCCCGAGGCACGCCAAACCTTGCAAGGATGTTGCGCTTGATGAACTTGACAACCGTTGATGCTTTGACTTCTATGAACGCTTCCGCTTCAGCCCACTTTGTGAAGTACTCTGTGGCGGTCAGAATGAAGGATTTCTTCCGGACTTCTCCGGTTCTATCCGCGAGAGGACCGACCACATCGAATGCCCACATGGCGAAAGGCCATGGAGCAATAAGGGGATGAAGAGAGGAAGAAGGAGCATGAATTTTATCACCGTGCAATTGGCATTTAGCACAGTGACGGACAAAATGGGTGCAATCTTCTTCCATGGTAGGCCAGTAATAGTGTCTTAGCAACTTCTGGGCAATTGCTCTACCATTGACATGGCCACCACATTCACTAGAGTGAGCAGCTTCAACAATGCTTTCAGATTCGATTTCATCGAGGCAACGGAGATAGACCCCACTGAGGGATTTCTTGTAGAGAACGCCACCTATAATCTTGTACCGTTCGGAGACACGGCGAATAGCCCGTCTATCGGCAGAAGTGGCGTAATCCGGGAAGGATCCATCTTTGAGGTAGTTCTCGATGTCAAAATACCAGGGATGGCCATCATCGAGGTCGATTTCAGGCTCTTTTGAGAGTGCATTGATTTGATAGGAGGGAGATTGAAGTTGGACAAACCAGGGATCAGCATGAGAAGGGATTCTTAGCCTTTGAACAGAGATGGTTTCGGAGGACCTTTCTAAAGGAATGGGAATGGAAGAGGCCAGAGAGGCGAGGGAATCTGCTAGGATGTTTTGGGCCCTAGGAGTGTGGACAAGGGTGAGCTTCCTAAACTGCCGGATTACCTTTGCTACCAATCTTGATATGGTTTCAACTTGGGGTCCCGGGTTTGGTACTTGCTGAGAGATTGCCGGAGTATCAGCTGCGAATCTCCAATAATCCTTAATTCCTTGACTCCGAGCAACAATGCCATCTTCAATCCAACTAGGAGAGCCTCATACTCGGCCACAATGTTCGTGGCACGGAAGGCTAATTGGTAGGCGTGCGGGATGACTACCCCTTCCGGTGAGAGGAGGATTGCCCCTATTCCACTCCCTTTGGAATTTAGAGCCCCGTCGAAGTAAAGCACCCATGAAGGCTCACCATCAATGATGGCTCCTAACTCTTCATCGGGAAAACTTTCGTCGACTGGAGAATACGAAGGTAAGGGGTGATGGGCTAGGTGCTCAGCTATGGCATGCCCCTTGATTGACTTTTGGTTGACATAAGTGATGTCAAATTGATTGAGAAAGCTTTGCCACCTCATCAATCGCTCAGTCAGGACGGGCTTCTCAAGCAAGAACCGAATAGGGTCCATACGCGCCAAAAGTTTCACTTCATGTGCCAGGAAATAGTGCTTTAACTTTTGGGCAACCCAGACGACGGCCGCGCATGTTCTTTCCATGGCGGTGTACTTCTTTTCAGCCTCATTGAACAACTTGGATAAATAGTACACCGCTCTCTCCTTCTTCTCGTCGTCATATTGGGCCAAAACTGCTCCAGTTGAATCTTCAGTAGTTGATACATAGAGCAATAAAGGCCGACCCGGGACCGGAGGAGCGAGAACAGGGGGATTGAATAGGTAACTCTTCAACTCATCAAAGGCCTTTTGACATTTATCGTTCCAATCAAATTTTGCCTCTCCTTTTAGCATCTCGTAGAAGGGCTTACAACGGATTGAATGCTGGGAAATGAATCTCCTAATGAATTGAAGTCTGCCAATCAGCCCTCTAACTTCTCTGATATTCTTAGGAGGAGGCATTTCGATTATTGCTTTGGCCTTGTTGGGATCAATCTCAATCCCCCTTTTGCTAACTATGAACCCAAGCAATTTCCCCGAAGAGACTCCAAAGACACACTTCTTGGGGTTCATTTTAAGCTTATGCTCTCTAGACCGTTGGAGAACCGCCCGGAGGACGTCAGCATGGCCATGTCGAGTCTTTGATTTTACCAAGACATCGTCCACATAGACCTCCATGTGCACATGCATCATGTCATGAAAAATTGCCATCATTGCCCTTTGATATGTTGCTCCTGCGTTCTTCAATCCGAAGGGCATGACGACGTAACAGTAAGTCCCCCAGGGTGTTGTGAAAGAGGTTTTCTCCTGGTCTTCCTCCGCCAGACGGATCTGGTTGTACCCCGAGAAACCATCCATGAAAGATAACATTTCAAACCGGCAGTGTTGTCCACTAGGACATCTATGTGTGGGAGAGGGAAATCGTCCTTTGGGCAAGCACGATTAAGGTCTCGGAAATCTATACAGATCCTAACCTTACCGTCCTTCTTCATTACGGGGACGATATTAGCTACCCAATGTGGATATAGCACAACCCTGATAAATTTGGCTTTATGCAATTTGTCAATCTCCTCTTTGATCTTGAGTGCTAGCTTGGGATGTAGCCTCCTTAGCTTTTGTTTGACGGCGGTTGCATCGGCTTTTAGGACTAACCGGTGTTCGACCAAAGAGGTGTCGAGTCCCGGCATGTCCTCGTAGGACCAAGCAAAACCGTCGGAGAATTCTTTAAGGATAGCTACCAACGCATGCTCTTCTTCTTCACTCAAGTTGGCACTGACTAACACTGTCTTCGGGGATTCTTTGGTGCCAAGATTGACTTCTTTAGTAGGTTCGTCTGCAGCCGTGGTGGGCTCGTCGAACCTCTTCGTGCCATCCACATAGGAGCTCACTGGGTCTTCCTCTTCTTCTGACCCAGATTCTCCTAACCCATCTTTCTCATTAAAATCTAGCAGATAGACCCCTAGACCGTCATCTACAGAATCACCTTCTTCAAAATCTGTCTCCACGAGGGCAGGTTCCTCAAGAAATTCCGGGACTTGACTCAATTTGGCACACCTCTCGGCCAAGGCCATGACATACCGGGCAGGAACTTGCCTACCTTTTTCTTTGCGAATGCATGGTTGAGAGGGACCAGACTCTCCTAATCCTGACTCTAGACTGGACTCTAAGCCTGACTCTAAACCCAAATCTAAACTAGGATCTAGACTGCTATGTACAGGACAACTATGTACATGGGAAGGGGTCCCAGAGGAGTGAAAATCTAATGGGGAGAGCGTCGGCCCTTGGCCGAGCGGAAGAGATTCCAAAGAGGAAGGGTGCTCAATGGAGATCTCGCATTTCCAACTTTGATAATTGGCGTTTTTTTTTGGGAATCAAGGCCAAGAACCATGAGTTGCTGACTCAAGGTGGCCTCGACTGGATGGATGAGAGATAGAGATGGAGATGGGAGAGGAGTAGATGCGGATGGAAGATTGGAAGCAGAAGGAGACGAGGGTAGAGATGGTGAAGAGGGGGATTCGGACCCAAAGAGTGAGAGGAGGCCGAAGTCATCACAGACTTCCTCTATTTCTGCCATTTCCTCTCCTGCTTCTTCTTCTTCTTCCTCACTCTCAGAGCAAGGCAGTTCCTCTATCAACGGCTCCGGGTTCCCAGCTGGGTGGCCCCTTGGACAAAATGTTCATTCAAGGTCCAAGTAAGAGGTTGGTAAGGTATGAATGGATCGGGATGGACAGGGTCTGGGTGGAAACCTAGTCCAGCTTTTGGCAGCAACCTCCTAATGGCCCGAACGCTCTGGATCTGCCCTTGTTTTCTTTTCCTAATCCATAGCCATGGACATAGCCGATGTTGGCCATCACTTCCCAACCTTTCCCTTGAGTGCAGGGAGGTTGCTCAAGCTTCTCATCAGATTGGGGGTGATGGCTCAAATCACAGGGGGGGGGAAATCGAAGAGAGACATGACTGGCTTCTTCCCCTTATCTGGAACGAAAAGATGTGGCATCTGCTCTGAGGTGATAGCATTAAGAGTCTCCAAAGTGGGAATGCTCTTGATCTTGATAATCCGCCCATTATACGGAAATTTGAAACATTGATGGGCGGTGGAAGGGATTCCTAGGGTCTGTTCTAGCCAGGGGCGACCCAGGATGGCTTTGTAAGCCGGATCGACATCAAGAACTAAGAATTCAGTGGTCATGGTAACCGGTCCGACTCCAGCTTAAGAGCAATCTTGCCTTTGGCAACTCTTTTGGAATTGTCGTAGGCAGCAATGGTAGAGCAACTCTTCTCCAGATTATTTTCTCCTAGACCCAGCTGTTTGAGGGTCTTCATCGGACAGACATTAATGGATGCCCCGGTGTCAATGAGAGTGGAATCCACCGAAACCCCATTGAGGTTTATGGTGAGACAGAGAGGAAGCGAACGACATTCGGGGGTGGCAAGATCTTTGTCCGAGAAGGAGATCGAAGGTCCTTGAGTGAGGGAAAGGATGGCATTGGTGACCCCACTAGGAGGGAGGTCATCGTTAACCATGATTTTCTGAAGAAATTGGAAGAGAGTGGATTGATGTGACGGCGACCTCCGAATCAACTCTAAAATAGACACCCTTGCGGGCGTCTTATCAAGATGTTGGAGAATATCATATTCGGTGCCAGCCGGGGGCGGAGGAACATTATCCTCCTCATCCTGGGAAGGCCGCGGAGGTGGAGGAACGATGCGGTTCCGGAGTGTGACGTGGACGGCCTCCTGAGACTGAGGGCGGATAAGCTGAAGGGGTCTAGTAGATGACTCAGAGGCAGAGGGGGTGAGGATGGTAGTGTAGGCATCTTGAGGGGGGCGGATCAACACTAAGGGTCTCTCCTCAAGGATGGCATCCACCGAGGTGGGAGGTTCCTGGGACTCTACAGTGGGACATGGATACCACTCATCAAATCCCTCTACCCCCCATTGTTGTTCTCTCCTCACGACCCGGGGTTCCGAACAAGTCATGGTGTGGACATTTTCCTGGGATTTTGAGGAGGAGGGGTTGTTACTTTGGTGGTTGGGGAGAGGGTTGCTAAAGATGCCGAGGTCCCTTTTGGTGTACCTAGACTTGGCTATGGCCACCTTGACATCCTCCCAGTTGATTCTTCCCTGGTCATTCATATCATAGACCCAGTCACGAAAGGTAAAGCAATTGGTGATAAAATGACCATGGGCTCTATGGTACGGACAATATTTGGAGGTGTCAATCCTCGGGTTGTTATTCTCCCTTTGTGGGGGGAGTTGGATGGCATCACACGACATGAGGGCGAAGAACACGTCCTCAAGAGTCTCCGGGAGGGGAGGATAGTGCGACCTCTTGGGGCCAGGTCGGGTGTAGCCGGAAGAAGGGGGAGGAACAGCAGAGTAAGGCTTGGAAGGATGTGACGGAAATTGGTGAGGATTAGAGGGAGGATTGGACGGAGGGATAGAGGACTTGTTGGGAGGCCTCAAAGGCTGGCTGCAAGCACTTACAGACTCATTGACGGTCACCCCTTCGGTGGTAGGTGCCGCGGGAGCCTTACGTGCTTTTGGCTTTCCTTCAAGGAAGTGGGGGAGAGAGGAGTCCTTGATTTGATTTTCAACTACCCTGGCTCTGTTGTAAAGATGTGAGAAGGAGTGGAACTCACTTAGCATTAAGACGGAGCGGAGCACAGGAGTAGTGTTAGTAACCAAGAGGGTTATGGCTTGAGACTCCGGGATAGGAATGTCGGCTCTTGAAGCCATGGACCTCCATCGGTTGGCATAGGTTACAAAGTCTTCGTTCGACTTCATCTTTTCTGCCATCAAGTCGGAAAGTGTGGGGACTTGAGTGGCCATGTATGAAAAGTGCGAGATGAATCGCTCGGAGACTATGTCAAAATTAACAAGGTCAGATGCGGGTAGAGAGGTAAACCACCTCAAAGCTTCCCCTTCCAATGACTGTTGGAAAAGGTGAACTAAGAGGACCCGATCATATAACCACCGATGGGAATCCATGGTGAAGCCGGCGAGATGAAATTAGGGGTCGGAGGTCCCATCATACTTGCGGTATTTTGGGGCCTTGAAGTCGGGGGGAAAGTAAGCATTGGGGAGCTTGCAGTAGTTTAGTAGCGAATGAGGTTTAGAATGGGATAAGGAATCCGCTACAAGCTTCCTAACGAGACCTTCAACCTCCGAAAGGGGAACAGATTTAGATTGAATGAGGGGTGCGATTTGGGTAGGTGGAGAATAGGCGGAAGGAGGAGTGGGAATTGGAGTATGCAAAGGAACGGGAGTGACGAGAGGAATGAAGGCGGAGACAGGAACTCGGGATGGGGTGACTGGTTTAGGAGTGGGTCTAGATGTGGAGGCATTGAATGGGGATAAAGATGGAGTGGAAGGGGAGGTAGCTGCCTGGACAGTATGCTTTGAAATCATAGAAATGATATCCTCGGGCGAGTACCGGGACATGAGTCTAGCAAATTCGGGGTCTTCTTGACTGTCTTGATCATGAGTAGGATTGACCCTTAAACTCACTTCTTCATTATCAGCCTGAGAAGATGATTGGACTGACTCCTCAGGCTGGACATTGGTATTAATCATACCGACCATTTCATTGATATTATCATCATATTCAAAAGCCGGTTTGTTAGTCATGTCAACAGGATCCAACCAAGTGTCCATTAGCACACAACCTATGGATTTTAAAGTGGTCAAAGTTGATAACTTTACTGTTTAGACAGAAATGTGGGTTTCTACCAAACAATGTTAGCAATCAACGTCCCCAAAATTTTAAAAATTACCAAAGTTGTGTGTTGAGTTAAGTTGATTGGTAAGACCGTCCTCTCAAAGCTCACTCGAATCCCGGTGAGTAGGTGACTAGACAAGGTGGGTAAAGGTCCTCCTGCCCCGTACCGTGAGGGAATCCACGGAATTTAGGGACTTATAGAGTTTTCTTCGGAGCCAACCCGATTTACCCGAGCGGGAATCCCCGAGTAAAAGGTTGTAAACCGAAGAAGGGTGATCCTAGAAATGTGAGGGGAGGCTAGAAAAGAGGAGAAGAAGACCCCCCTGGAGACTGAGGACTGTTAGTGACAAACAGTAAGCAAACAACAAATAAAAACAAGGCAAAACAAACAGAAAACAGAGAAAAACAGGTTTCTGTAAAACTAAACGGCGAGACCGTTGACGCCAAGTTTATCAGAAATAAGTAGACGGCACAATCGACTGACGCTAACATACAGTAAACGGCATCCTAGATGGACGCTAAGAAGTGTTCAACGGCAGGAAGACTGGACGTTTACCTGGGTAGGCGGCAAGATCGCTTGCCGTCTACCTGGATGCACTCAGACCGCAGCAGCAGTGTTGTCCCACCGTGATCGCCAGAAAAGAGACTGTGGACGTCTCGTTCCGCCCCCGTCTTCGGATGCCGACTGGTGTGACCTTCTCCGACGGTGGTTCACGGACGTTCCGCTCCCTCGTTGGCGATGGAGAATGTGCCGGTTGACCTCGTTGACTTCTCGTTTGACCAGGTTGACTGAGGGAAAACAAGGAGAACCGGAAGGGGATGGGAGATGATTGTGATCGCCAGGGCTTACCTGTGCCCAAGGAGTTGTGTGATCACGCCGGAGTGGTAGCCTCGCGTCGCGGGTGATGGTGAGACTTCGACTTCTTCTCCTTCAGCCGGCCAAAAGAGAAGAGCTCCACGGTCTTCTTTGGATTGTTCCTGCCACAGAACAAGACTCAATTAGACTCTAAATAGTGCAGAAATGTTCAAAACGAAAGGTGGAAGGCCCAAAAGGAGAGTCCCGTACCGGTTGCGGACTTGAGAAGAGGGGTGGCCAAATGCTATGACCATCCTTCTTCCCTCCGTTTTTGTTGGGAAACCCCTTTCTAGGTGTGTAAGAAAGTGACCTACGTGCCTAGAGTGTGTGGGAAAGAGTGTGTGGTATGCAAGTATCTAAAAGAGAATAGGGAAAGGGAGAAAGAGGGGGGAGGTGATCTTCGTAGTTGTTGATGCTAGCTCATTGCAGAAGCTCCTTCAGCTCCTTAGAAGCCTCCTTGGACGTCCCACAGGTTGAGAGGAAGTAGAGGAAGACTTGGTGAAGCTTGAGTGTGATTTTCTCTCTCCTCTCTCAAAGCTTGAGCATATGGACGTCCAGCCTCTCCTCCCCTGTTCAGAGGGACCAAGGGGGAGTTATATAGACAATGAGCTCGGGGGTTGAGAGCATTGGATGCTCAAGTGTGAAGAAACACACTTGCACATGTGGCACTCCATGTGTTTAAGCTCCAACCAATAGGGAGAGGCCAAATGGGATTTTTACTGGGTCAAGAGACTGCCAAGGTGGCCCATATACCCGTTGGGAACGGCCCCATGCATTGCATGGCCGAGACAAGAGCGCTAGTGGGCTGGAATCTCGGGTTAGTTGCGCAGACCAGGTAAACGCTCTTGACGTCCAGGGATCAGGCCGCCAACCTCATGCAGACGTCCATCGAGGTGGACGCCAACATGGGTCAACGTCCAGGGTCATTGCCGCCAATCAGTAGTCGGCGGCAGTCGATGCTGCCGTCTACATGGGATCCGAGGTTGGTCAACACATGGTCAAACGAGGCTTAATGGGCCAAATAGCCTTGCGGGAAATGGGCCAAATCTCGCGTCTACAACTACGTCGCGATTTAGACCGTTTTCCTGCTAATACTTTTTATGCTATTTTTATATTTGGAATTTGAAGTCCACTATTGAATGCGACGTAGGTATACGTCATGATTCAAAGGTCATCACGCCATGTCGTCCTGTCGCGACATGAGGCCGATGACCCTAACTATCGCATTTTGATTCCATAACTGATTTGGCAATCGATTCTCGTTGTAAAGGACGACCACATGACCCGTCGAGATTTGAACGCGACGGGTAGGTACGTCGCGATTTAGATACACTACAAGAAAATCGGGCTTTGCTTACGTCCAAACACCGTAGGTAGAGAACCAAAAATCATAAGCATAGCCTTCGCTTATAGTGTTACCCTATGATAGGTTTTCATCGGCTAAGGTCCGACGGCAAAGGCCTAGGGCTACGATGTTTTAAACTCCGTAAGTAAAGAACTATAGTGATGGTGTTGCTAGCCGTAAGTAACACCATAAGCATATCCTCTTTCCGCTATGGCGATGTTAACCGTAGTCATATTTTTTGTAAGGATAGACTTAGTTACGGCTGCGTACATCCCTACGGCTATGTAAACCATAAGCATGTTTCCCTACGGCTACATACACCATAAGCAATTTTGTTTCAGCAAAAAAAAATAGTAATATATTCAAATGGATCCACATTCACCTACATTTAGAGATCCACATTCACAAGCAAATGGATCAACACATACAAATCCACATTTAGATCCACACATTGACATTTGGATCCACACATTCACATTTGGATGAACACATACTCATCCACATTTAGATCCACACATACACATCCTCTTTTAGATCCATAATCCACATTTAAATCAACACATCAACATTTAGATCCACACACACATTCACACCCACTCATTCACAATGCACATCACATTAATAATTTAAAACACATTAGAGTTTAACAAACAATAATGTTAATGAAAGTAAATCATTACATCAAACATCATTGTTCACATTCACATACTGGTGATAAAGTCTATTCAAAAGAGGAAGTTAATTGTTAGTAAATGAAATTATTCACATGTGGTGGGAGGAGATTTGTGATTTGTCCAAAGTAATCAGCTTGCTTTCTCCTTGGACCTAAACAGGTTGCAGCAGACGAACTGCAAGAGCAACACTAAATGAGGTAAGAAAATTGATTAAGGGACATTGAGAAACAATATGCCTTATGTGGTCAATAAGTACTGTGTGAGGATATGTATAACAAAAGAAACAATATGCTTAATAAATAAGTTAAGCTCTATTACAGTAAAGCTTGGCTCAATTAAAAGACAACAAAGAGAATATTATGAAGACAGGGGATAAGTGGTTGCACACGTCTCTTTTTTTGTTTAAGGTAAACCTTGTTAAACTTCAGACTGTGATAAGTGGTTGCACATAAAAACAAGAATTCTAAACAAGGGTCACTTTTCTATATATTTGTAAAGATCGAGGTTGCAAGAAGCAAAAGTAACAGCAAAATAAATCACACTGAAAGGTGCTGGAGATGAATCATACATCAATAACACAGCTACAAATTATAGGAGCTTTCCCCTTGGGAGCAGCAATAATTACAGTAATAGCCACTTAGAGATTCTAAGAAAACCTTTTCATTAGTCACCTCTTCTCACTTGTGCCCATTCCAAGTCTCATTGGGATGTCCATCTAAGAATGCAAGAAAAAGCAGGAGATGTGTTGATACATGGGTTACAGATGATGTAAGTGCTGGACATAAAAACTGCCTCTAGGTCACTAAGCCTTCGCAAACTAACATGAAAATTTTTAATTATTTTTGTATATCCAAATCCCCAGTTTCCGCAAGAAAGATAGAACAAGCTCAGCATCATTCTTCAATCTTCACATCCTCCCATGAACATGAGATCTGAAATTTCTTGTTTCTATGCTTCCAATTTTCCACCACGTTGGAAGAATTCAGAACTATGGATGACTCAAACTCATGTTGTACAAAGTTGAACTGGATACTGGAATGATCCAATTTACTGTCCCAGGATAAATGATTGCACAACACTTAGCCGATGATGTATCATGACATAATTACTTTTCTGGGGTCATATTCATCTAAAAATGATGTTATACAGTACCTTGCACACACTAGTGGCATTTTAGCATTTTCTCATGGATAGGCATCATAACCTTCAGGGAGTTTTAAACTCCCATATTTGGCATCCATTAATAATTTCTTGGGATTCAAGGTATGAATTTGTAATCTATTTGTGCCTATCAAGGAGTTTTATTTTTTGAACTTTAACTGTGTTTGCCACCTCTGCATTTCAGCCTCCTTGTTGGTCCCACTCTGGAAAAATAGGTAGGAAATTGTTTGGAATTCTGGGAAGATGAAGGAAAGATATGAAGAAACAGAAACATAGGGAGTTGAGGCAGCAGTAGTACGACATTGCTTTCATTTGGGGTGGGAAATGGGGTGGGTGGATTATCTTTTTCCCCTGTGGAATGGAATAACAACCTGATTGGGCAGTGTATGTGGAAGCGGGTTGGTGGATTATTATTATTTTTCTCTTTTGGAATGAGAGCAACTTGACTCGGCAGCACAAATAGATGGTTTGGTGTTGATATTTCATGCCAATGTGTGTTTTTTCTGTATTGTTTTTTCTTTATCCTTCTAAATATGGAATTTTATGTCATGAGAATTGAGATTTATCGTCCTTTCTAAATATAGTTTTTTATTTAATTATGGTTTGTGTTTAATCTTTCTATTGCCAATGTTCATTCTTACTATATTTTGTATATTTGTCTTTGTTTCAGGACTCCTTGGGTGGTAACTCCAAAACAATTATAATTGCTAACATAAGCCATTCCAATGGGTTAGCTATCTAAATCTCTCTCGTATACTTGATTTCTGTACTGGTTATTTTTTAATGCTTGATCTCATAATGTCGCCATCGGATGGTAATTGAAGAAGGGAAATGGAGGGCTTCTGGCATTCGTTCCTAACCAGGGGAGCACATTCTAAACATTAACCTAAGAAACAAATTAACCTTAGTTTCTTCACAAAACATTATTTTTGGGGAGCACATTCTTTACATTAGCCTATGAAGCTAATGTGTACTGTGATTAATTTCCAATGCAACAGAAAGCACACACACTTGCTCAAACAACTTCTAGAACTTGAAACATGTGTTTTTTAAAATTTATATAGGTGCACATGATTTCAGAAAGACTAAGGCACATGATTTCAGAAAAATAAGCATAAATGAAATTAACATGTACATTAAAACATATGTATATATTTTTTTTTAAAACCATAACATTTCATATTGCAAGACAAATATTTTAAAACCAATACATTGTACTAGAAAATGTAAAACCAATTGATCATAACCAATAAAATTATTCTCCTTCATAATTCCCTCCTCTTCCTGAGCTGCTGCATGGTAAGTGATCATGGTCTAGCACTATCTTACTGCTGATCCTGCTGCTTCATCCAAATGGCCACCCTTATGGTTCTTGACATGCCAGAATTCACTTGTAACTTTTGCTATGCACCCAAAAGGTTTACTAAAATTATGTAGCATTTAGAGTTTGCAAACCTATTAGTCGTCTAAGATCTAAATCTTGATTTAGCTACTATCAATGGAAAGAGGAGTTTTTCACTGCTTAGAGCTATAGTATGATCCTGTAGTATATTAATGTTACTTTTATTATTGGATTTCAGGGACTACTTCATCTATGATGGATGCAGCTAGCTGCAATATACCATCTATTTTTTTTTCTATAGATGTTTTGCTACAAAACAATTCACAGAAAAGTTCAAGATAAATACATTTTGTATCCCTTTTCCTTGTTTCCAGATTCTAAGCTTGTTCTTTACCTTTTTGGCAGGGGCATCCTATTTTTGCTATTGGTGTTGGACTAAGCACATTTGACAAAGCATATGTACCCTTGAGATCCTAGTTTCGATGAAATTCCAACTTTTTTTCTGTTGTGTTAGAGATTTTCACTTGTAGAGAATCTTGTCTTGCCTGCTATATAAAGACAACAATGAAGATGCACGACTTATATAATGATTATCTCAATTTCTCATTTTTTTTTTCCAATTCAAAGGGTTTTCATTCACTGTGCTTACTTGCACATTGACAGTAATGGGAAGCTTGTTGGAAGTTGAAAATGTTATATGATTTTGTGTGAAGTAAAAGGTTTTGGATTCTTTCTTATATGTCAACCACTATATACCCATACCGCTAAACTCAAACTATTGCTTTTAGTACCCTACATTCTAAATGGTTTCACTAATCTTCTCACTATTAACACCGATTAGTTTAAGGACATAGATAACTAATTTGCTGTTATGATTTGCACCTTGATAGGGTAACTTGAGCAGCCCTTGATGGTTCTGTGGATATATGACAGAAAACAAATCAAAACCTCTTCACAATTCATAAAGAATCTTGAAGGACTTCACAGATGGGCAGAAAACTCATGGAGAATCCATTCAGAAATTTCTAGGCATATAATAGTTCTTGTATATGGAGTTCATAACTGGGGATGCTCATTTATCTAAAGGCTGCCTGTGGTTCCACATCATTAATCATTCTTTCTAACAGCTTTCTTTTGTAAAGGACAATTGGGGATCACTTGTTGTTCTTAGTCCCTCTTGGCTTGATCTTCTCAAGTTTTTTGTAGCCTTGAATCAATTAGATTCATAATTCAGTTCTCAGATTAGTTCTTTTATCACATATTCTATTAGGTTGATTCTCTTTATTTCTTTATCACATTTATCACTGGTTGGGGATAGGAAGTAGATTACAGCTTGTTAGCTTGATGAATTTTCCTAATGATCTTGTTAAAGTAAATATACATCAAACTGGTAGGGTTTATCAAATTCACTTAATAATATTTTTTTTCTATAGTTTCATATGCACATTAAAATAGTAAAGCATAAAACTTTTGTTGTCAGGAACATAAACAGAAACTGGTAGGAATTATCAATCAAAATGAATATTCAAAAATCAATTAATTCTGAAAACTTTGAACTTTGCTAGAAGAATTTGCTAAAACAGAATTGAGGTAGAAGAATGGTTAGTTTGACTAATTCTAAAGCCTTCAGATTGCAAAGCATCACTCCACCATTCTACCTTACCATTTAAAAATGACATCAATTGAAGCAATATATACAATCTAGATAAGATAATTCTAAAAAGAGTTAGACAGCTCAAATAGAATAGTTGTGTAAGAGAAGAAAATGAAATCAGTCTACATTCCAATTCCATGGAAAGTTGTCTAACTCTTTTCAAAACTATCTTATCTGGATTGGAACTGGCCAATCCCATAAACCATGAGTTTTGTATTACATCCAGATAGTATTAATCTTTACTCAGATTTTATAATTAAACACTTAGTGATCCAAATGGATGATTAATTGTCCTTGATGGCCTATAATATTAGATGTGGTTTGTGGGCTAGGGCTGGTCAGATGCTAATAAGAGAAAACTAACATTGGATCCTACTCACATTTCTGGGTTGTACTTCCAGGCAATTGGCTCTAAATTTTCAAAAATATACTTTATGCTCTTGCCAGTCTGGGTCAAGAATAAAAGGCTACATTGAGGAAGAGAAAAAGTCTTTATAAAATCAAAACACACACATATGCACAGACGGGAACCTATGCTCAGACAAAAAGATAACATGAAACCCCCATTTCCCGGAGGAAGATTGACGATAATGTTCAACAATTTTACTTTAAAGACAACAATGTGCAAATAAACATAGTCTATGAATCTAACGCTTCAGATGAAGCTTGGACAAGGAGATATATAATCATAGGAGTCACAGAACATCCAAATACTAAAACTATGTTATCCCAGCAAGAAAGCACACCGATAAAGTTTGGAAAAGAAAGGCACACACCATAGAGAGAACCCATTGTAATCACGGGCATTGTGCCCCCCCCCCCCCCCAACACAAACATGTACTAAAACTAGTAGTATGAGAAGTAGGAATGTGATCGCCACCTAGTAAGTTGCCTAACGAATAGAAAATGACATGGGCTAACTTAACTAGGAAATGGAATGAGAAAGGAGGCGGACCTGGTGTCGCGGAAGTCTTACCTGCCGTGACGACGATGGTAACGTGTCGCTGCAGCCTGACGCGTCTCTTATTGCGTCGTCCTCCGCTGTTGTGTTCTCTGTGTGCGGGAGATGTCGTGTGTGGACCTTCTTCCCATCCTCCAGCCGGCTGGAGAACAAGAGCTCCTCGTGGAAAAGCTTGGGTGCCTGCCAAAATAAAGAACAAACAAGAAAAAACCCTATTAGAACATGTTAAGTGTAGTATCTATTCTAAAAAATAGAGGAAATAGGGAATCATGGTGGGAACGCACCTGGGGTGGTTTTAAACCCCTTTGGGTGTGTGAAAAATGTGGGTATGTAGTGAGTGTGATCCAACTAGAAACAACATAAAAATGCATGTAGAAATGAAGGAGGAAGAGAGGGGAAGAAGATGAGCCCCATTAGGGTGACTCCTTGGCGTGGATGCAGCCTCAATGAGTGTGCAGAAGCTTCGGGAGGTAGCAGGAGTCGTCCTTCTCACGTTCCGTGATCCATAAATGGTGAAATGAGGGTGTTTTGTGGAGTGGAATGTGAGGGAAGAAGTGGAAATGGGAGAGCTCCGGGACTAAGTACAGATCAGTGGAGAATTCAGCAGCCCTTCGGGGTGAAAATTGGAGCTCCTCTGTCGATGAAGAGATGGCCTTGCTTATATAAGCTTTTGAGAGAGAATATCTCCTAAAAATGGATAATAGATAAAATGGGAGATAAATGCCATAGAAATTCACAATGGAGAGTCCTTAGGGGCTCTAAGAGAGTCCCCCAGCCTCAAATCTAGTCCTAAGGGATTAGGATAGAGCTTAGGGATAAAGTCAAACCCATGGGAGGATAAACAGGAGGTAGTTGCGGAGGTTAGCATGCGTAGCTGCTGTCGCGGCATATCGTAGGGCCACGACATGCTAACGCGACGGGGCGGGGCGACGCGACAGTAAGCCCACGTGCATGGGTATGCATGGACTGTCGTGGCGACCTTGACGGTCGCGACTCAAAGACGCGGCTCTACGATACAACGTGTCAATAAAGTCAAATATCTGCGAATTATCAGCCAATTATATGAAAGGATAAAACTTATTTATGTCTATGGACTCTCTCAAAGTGATAATGGGTGGGATTTCAAGGCATTTTGAGTTATTAATGGGCTCAAAGCAAGGCTAATGATGGTCTCAAGGTGAGTGACCAACTAGGGGCTCACAAAATAGCATGAAATATGGTTCAACTCATTAGTCAGAACCGGGTGTCTACAGATTGCCCCTCCTTGGCTTCCACTTTGCAAGGGAACGAAGCGTAGGTGTAGTGGAGGTGTCACGAAGCGACGGCGATACGGAAATGATACAGAGTGGACTGAAAAGTGGGAGCCAAGGTAAAGAGACACCCGGCATAACCAACAAGCAATTGGAATCTTCGTGAAAGCCCCGAGTCAGTTGCTTGAGCAGAATGCAAAGAAAAGCACAAGTCTTGACGAGAAGGAGAAGAAAGGGATGATCAACCCCTCGATTGAGAGGTACCCTAGCCGATTGGCCTGCATGTTTCATTCTGGAGGGACATGTGCGTGCCAGGCAGGTAACTCATGACTCTGTCCTACGAGCGGTTCGCAACCAAAATGGATCAAAGGGATAAAATGGAAATTGGATAGGGAATCCAGACAGGGAAATTCTTGTCAAACTGACGGGAACAACTCACTCGGAGGCAAACCTTCTTATCCGGAGTGGAATTGGATTTCTTGTTTGGACTATGACGGATGATTGGGCACTCAACAAGGGCTCATCAATAGTCAGGAATGAGTCAGGAAAGCTCAAAGTCCTACATGATGCATGTTGAGCTAAAATAAAAGAAACCATCACAACAAATGCAAAGAAAAGTAGAAAATAGAAAATATATCAAGGATAATATTGTTAAGCCAAATAAGAAACGGGTCAAGAGACTACCTACAACCGCAGTGCAGGCCTGAATCTATCGTCCCCAAGCTTACCCAACTTAACGGCCTATCCAACAATCAACAATGCACACCTAGAGTATCACTTTTTTTGTTGAATGGGAACTGAAATCGCAGAGCACATTGAGAATCAGCTGGTCCTTGAAATGATATAATAGGTAGAATACCATATAGTAATGCGAGGAGTAGGGATAGTGATATTTACCTGAACATACCTGTGGAGTGCAGAACTCGCCATTTTTTTTGGGTTTTGCTTTTTTCTGTTTTTTTTTTTGTTTGTAAATGAAGCATTAATCAAAACACTAAACAAGCTAACAACAACAAGCATAAACAACTCAGTCATCCACATGATTGAAACAAAGCACTGAAGAACAACCAGGTTCACACATAGAGAGTCCTCTCATAGAGCCATTAAGGGAGAATATGTATGGGACTTGGGAAGGACTTGGTGGGATAATGAGTTTGAAATTCAAATCATAGGTGGAACTGAGGAGGAGAGACAGATCGTAAAGATGATGTGAGTAAGATTCGGACAAAAGTAATGAAGAAATGTGGAGATTTGAGCGATAAATGCTTGGGAAGCCAATGTACCTGGACACTTAGCCTGTATGATTAGATCTGCTCATTTTTGTTTTTTTTAGTTTGAAAACATCTGATTTTATTAGTTTTGAAATTATTTAATTTTTTTAGATTTTTTGGCAATATCTGAATTTGTTGGATTTTTAGAAATATTTGATTTTTTGGATTTTTGGCAACGTTTGATTTTTTTGTTTGGAATTTCTGGCAATATTTGATTTTTTGGGATTTTTTTGAAATATTTGATTTTTTGGGATTTTTTGCAATATTTGATTTTTTGGAATTTTAGTAATATTTGTTTTTTTTGTTTTGGGATTTTTGGAAATATTTAAATTTTTTGTTTTGGGATTTTTGGAAATATTTGATTTTTTGTTTTGAGATTTTTGAAAATATTTGATTTTTGGGATTTTTGCAATATTTAATTTTTGGGATTTTTGGCAATATTTGATTTTTTTTATTTTATTATTTTTGTTTGTTTTTATTTTTTTATTTTTTTTTTATTTTTCTTATTTTGAATAACGTCTAAAACTGACGTTAGCCCTTCCTAAAAAGACACATGAGACGGAAGGCACTCACCCTTGCTACTACAGCACTAAAGCAAGATCAAATTACTGGCAAGGGGTCTCCATTCATTCCACTTTCATTAAAGACCTCCAAAAGGTCGGATGTGCATTAAGATGTTCGCGTCCTGTAGATGGATGCCCCTAGCTTGCAGTGCCACTACAAAGGCCATATTCGGGAGACGACTCAGCCTTATAGAGAGAAGGAGAAGAAAGTTTGGGGATAAGTCTAGTATAGGTTTTGAAGGACAAATCAAGCTTAGCTTCCTTCCACAACACACCCCTTAGAGATTCAATCTGTTGAGGTGGGACTTTCGGTCGCTTTATTGTGCATGTTTCTTGTTTGGGGCATGCGTACGACCAGGCTCAAGGGCGTCCCGCGGGGAACTGTACTGCCACTCTTTGCCATGCCCCTATTCTCATTTTCTTTCATTTGTTCTTCTTCTCTCTTTTCTTTTTTTTTCTATTTTTTTCTCTTTTTTTTTTCTTTTGCTGGCTTGATTGACCGCCCCTATTTGAGATGTCCTCTCAGCAAGTTGTGCTTTGGTCGGTCGCCTCGCCTAAATAGTCTATTTGTCTTTATACGTCGACCGAGTAAAGAAGAGAACCACTTTTGCACCACCTAGGTATGGCCTAAATAGTAGCGATGTTTGCTAGAGGAGCCGACTAAAGTTGCCATGTGAGTGTGTGATGATCCTTGCTTAAGGTGACTTTTAATGACAGGGGAAGGGATGTCAGACTCCTAGCATGGAGTAATATCTAGCTTGAGTGCTGTAGAAGCAAAGTAAACCTAAGACTGGCTCAACCACTCTTGCTGTGAACTGAGATGACTCTCTTTGATGTTTGGTGTTTAAAGAAATATTTGCATGGTTATCTGGTGCGCAAAGCGACCCCTTTATTGAAAGAACGGCCTGCATTAGTCTTTGAACTTTGATTTTGGTTGAATTTAATTAGCTCATTTGCAGGAAACTGTGAAAAGTAGGGGTCCGCAAGAATTGGAGCCAACTCAACACAAACAAGAGGGAGACATGACACTACAAGAATATGAGGGATAAGAACCCCCTAACAAAAGGATTTACAAAGGAGGAGAAGAATGTTAGTGAGGACTGAAACCTCAGGAACAGTGAGAAAAAGGGTCGGGACCCTGAATAGGTAGTCAGGGAGGAATCGGGTCGGACCCAAGATCAGGAGGGGTTAAAGGGATGAACTGTAGGATAGAGGGTGGAGGATCTGGATGATCAGAAGGGGAAGTTGAAGAAGGGGAATCAGATGCCCCTGGATAGTGCGGACCTGACCTATAATTAGGAGGCTCTAATGGAAGAGGAAGAGGGGAACCCTGAGCACTAGGAAGAAAATTAGGTGACCCATGTCGATATGGAGAGAGAGACCATGGGTACCCCGAAGGTGATCGGGTGGCTCAAGTGGAAGAGATAAGTGAGGGTCCAAAGACCCTAAAGGAGTAGGAGGGGAATAATGTGCCACCAGTCCAGAATTGGGAGATCGGGCACCTCCTCTAGGAACCAGATTGACCAAAATGAGTAGTATTGAAAGATCAAGGTCAGTAGATGACAAGATAGGGAGATCGATATTTTTCTTGAAGACTTTCAATCTTGATCTCAGCCTCCTTTGCTTCTTGGCAGATCTCTTCTTGTGACACCACAACTTCTTTGCTCTCACAGAGAGATATGATGGTTCCATTTTTACATGTCTTCTTAAATAGCGGGACCAGGTAGTAGATGGCGTCACTCTTTTCTGCAGCCACACGTCTCTCTCATCAATTATAGTCGTCATGACTGCCGTGTGCGCACTTGCCCCTTGGCTATCATTTGCATATCCAACCTTTATAGACACCTATAGGGGAACGCCATAAATTGGCATCTTCATTAAGAAGGATTCCTTTGACAGGTAGATAGTGCAGACCCATGGGAACTTGATGCGCGGCACCATAAGCTTGAGACTTGGCATCTTGGCCTGACAATCTGGCATGAAGACCAACTCCCTTGACAGTTGAAGAGGGGAGGCTTTTGGGAGTGTGATGGGTGGCACTAGCACGGCCAACTGACTGACAGGCTGAGGCAAATTGCAAAGGACTCTTGGCAAAACCTTGAGTGTCCTTGGTGACATAGCAATGTGCCCCTGGTCAGGTTGAAACATGGCAAGGAGGGCTTTGGATGCTTTGGGCAGTGTGACTTATTGCCCCTTGAGTGACAGCTGATTCATGATGGCCTTAGCAGCCGCGTGAGATATCACGATGTTTGTAGAGAACCCCTTCTCTTGACCAGCCATATGCAAAATAATTGAACGAGGAGTGATGATGGCATTAATGGTAGCATTTCCAATAAGCAACGTAATGGCTACCGTCCCCGCTTTGGACCTGGCTGGCACTAGGGCCTGGGAACTCTTTTTGATAGTGCTCTTCTAAGGAGATGAAGGCTCATCTTTCCCGAATGTGCCTGAGATAAGGACACAGACTGGCATGCGACTGATGTAGTTGTAAGGGTCAAAACACATGACCAGAACTGGGCTACCTTCACTCAGTCCATCTTGCATAGGGGAAGTAATTACAAGGCATGCTACTAGTGATGCACACCCACTCCATTGGGATGTGGTGATGGGATGTATGGTGGCTATGGTGGGTTCGTCGGATGCGGAGGGCTTGATATGAGGTGATCGGATGATGGCAAGAATAGGCTCGTGCGGAGAGAGCCCTTCTTCCAACTCAAAGGCTGAGTCAGCCTTAAGCTTTGGAGTAGAAGCCTCTTGCTCTTGCTCAGAGGTAAGCGGAGCTTGCTCGAGCCTTGGTGTGGCGGTAATGGCTTGCTCAGGTGCAAGTGGTAGTGGGGTGGAGATGATGGCGAGGGGTAAAGATGGAGGGTTTGCAGGAGTGGAGGGGTTAGTGGTTTGCGGCGTTGGTGGAGATGACTGACAGCGCACCGACACAATGGGTTGAGCTAACAGCTTGTCATCAAGGTGCGATGCGGTAGGTGTGTTGGTGATAGCCAGAGTAAGGGTTGGCGGAGGGGGTAGTTGAGGTTGTGACGGAGTGGGTGGTGAACTTGGAGGATAAGTAAAGAAGTGTCGTCGGCCTTGAACTGGTGGAGATGACGACTACTTTGATGCTTGCGCTCGCTATCTTGACTGTGCTGTCGGTTGCGTGGGCGGCTATTCCGCTGCCTGTGGTGGAGAGAGCTGCTGCCCCTAGCCCTATGCTTTGCTCTTGTCTTGACAATGTAGGATGAGTCTATGCATTTCGGCCCAATTTATCTTGTGTTCTAGATCATAGATCACATCCTGAAATTCGCAACAGTTCGCGACTGTATGCCCCGGATGCCGATGATATGGGCAATATTCAGATTGGTCCACTGTCATGTCCCAACTTGGCTTTTTTGGAGGGAGTTGCAATGCATTGATGGACATCAGGGCCGTGAAGACATCAGAAAGGGACTCAGGCAACGGATGATAATAGGCTCGCTTTGGGCCAAGAGGATGTTGGGATCGGTGAGTATGAGATGGTGTGGTGGGATGGCATGGGCGAGGGGGTTGTTCTTGTGGAAGTGGGGCGAGTTGGCTATATGAAGGTGGAGGTGGTGAGGATGGATAATGGTCAGTGGAGTGGGTAGGAGTGGTACGGGTGATAACATCAACTTGGGCCTGGGTTTGGACTCCCACATAAGTGGGCCCTTGAAATGTGTAACTGGATTGTTGGGCCTCAAACAAGGATGGCATGGAAGAGTCGTTGAGCTGGGTTTTAACAAAGTGAGCATGGCTGTATAATTGTTTCATGGATGCGATATTGTTCATAGCCAGGATGTGACGGTACATAGGTGTTGCATTAGCAATGATGAGCTTGATCTTCTCCTCTTCCGGGATGTGCATTTGGGCATGCGTGGACATTTGACGCCACCGGTCAGCATAAGTTGCAAATTCCTCACCAGGCTTCATCTGCTCAGCTACCAAATCAGCCATTGAATACTTGGGCCCGGCCTAGTCTTGATATTGTTGTATGAATCTAACCTTGACAACTTCAAAATTCTCAACTTCATCGGGAGGCATGGAATAAAACAACTCTAAAGTGGGTCCATCCAATGACCGCCTAAAAAGGTATGCCAATAAGCGGTGATCATGTTGGTAGGACACCGAGTCATAGACGAACTCCTTCAGATCGATGTAAGGATCTCCGACTCCAGTATATTTGAGATAAATAGGGAGCTGAGAAAGTGGAGGGATCCGGAGACCATGAAAATCAGGAAGTGTATCATTGAAGGAGGTTTTGGGATTTAGTTGCCTCCGCAGGTGGCTAAGCTCTCGCTTCATGGACTCGAACTCGGATTGGAAGTCCTGAGCCGAGGTAGATTGTGAATAGCGAGGGCCAGCCTGGGAAGGAGAGCGGAGTCGAGAGTCAAGGTCCAGACCAGATTGAGTATAATGGGCCGGTTGCAACGATGTGGACTGAATGGAAGGGTGGCCCGATCCGGGAGTGACAACGTGAGGGGATCTAGAATAAGTAGGATAATGTGGGCCTGTTGGGCCCGTCTTGGAAGAAGATCGTAGAGCAAAAGTGGACAACAATTCACGGGCCTGGTCAGGGCCCATTTCAAGCAGGAGGCGCTCCAATTCAGCGGCCTCATTAGAAGAAGATGGCGACGGAATAGATCTGGAATGGGCACCCTCATCGGCCCGATGGGCCTTGGGCTGGGCCGAATTTTGAATAGACTCATGAGACAAGAGGTCTACATGAGGAGGAGAGGTTGGGGGATAGGTGAAGTGGAAAGGAGCCATAAGAGGATGAGAAATGGGGAAATAAAAGGATACACTAAGATACAAATAAGGGTTACAACAATAGTTACAATCACACAAGAAAGGGGACGAGAAAGGAGTTCTCAAGCAAACACCCAAGTTAAAATGATATGCGTTAGGATTTTTGGGTTATCACTTAGCCTTTTAATGGATTGATTTAATTGAAATACACTCGGCTAAAGAAGACCCTAATGGGTATGAACTCAAGTACTCCGGTGATACTAAGGGGGGACACACAAGTCACACGGGGAGATGGCTCGAACTAGGGGTGCAACGGGTACAACTGTCCCGGTGAACCGCAACGTGCGTACTGTCACGAGGACTTACGGAGGTCCTCGGAAGGCGGCCCGAGTCAACCTACGAGTGCTCGCAGGTGAGAGGGCTCGCTCAACCAAGGGGGAGAACCTAAACAATGGGATTTATAGTGTATGCACAGGCTTAAGTGCCCAAGATGTATGCAAGGGTGAACAATAACCAAGCAGGGTGACCAACAGGGTCTCGGGCTGAGTCGCGGCAGCAAGATACACCGTGACCTTATCGCGATAGAGATGTCTGCCGCGATATGAATAGAGCCCCAAAAATAGCAGTCAGTCACAAATACAAAGCATACAGACTAAACTAGCACATGATATGAGCATGAAATCACAAGATCAATCTAGCAGAGGTCATGAAGCACCCAGAAGCCGATTCATGGATGAAGACGTTAACAAACAAGGCGTACCTGTTGACGCGATGCTTATCCTCGATGCGACATGGTCGCATTCTTGCACTACGCCGCGACGGGTCCCGAAAACTTACAAATGAAAAGAAAGGAAAAACCCGAACCCTAGCAGAATTCTAACACCCAAAAAAACACGAAAATACATGGCGCAGAAACATAGAACAGACATGCATGAATTCATAGAAACAGGATAAGGAAGAAAGAGGAATAATTGCATTGACCTATTATCGCGTCGTCTTCGGACGACGCAATCTCATCGCATCCCTGCGATACGCCGCGACACAAACAGAGAGACAAAAACGCAGGAAACAAAGGAATAAAAGACTAACAGGGCCCTAAGAAGACAAACAAGGAAGGAAACATGGCAAGCAGACAAACTCAATCCACGAGGGTAGCACTGAAGGTCCAACAGTGATTGCCAAAAGGTGTAATCGCGGGGATTGTGCCCCCCCCCCCCCCCCCCCCTCAACACAAACATGTACTAAAACTAGTAGTATGAGAAGTAGGAATGTTATCACCACCTAGTAAGTTGCTTAACGAATAGAAAATGACACGGGCTAACTTAACTAGGAAATGGAAAGAGAAAGGAGATGGACCTGGTGTCGCGGCAGTCTTACCTGCCGCAACGATGATGGTAACGCGTCGCTGCAGCATGACGTGTCTCTTGTCGTGTCATCCTCTACTGTCGTGATCTCTGTGTGCGGGAGATGTCATGTGTGGACCCTCTTCTTGTCCTCTAGCCGGCTGGAGAACAAGAGCTCCTCATGGAAAAGCTTGGGTGCCTGCCAAAACAAAGAAGAAACAAGAAAAAACCCTATTAGAACATGTTAAGCGTAGTATCTATTCTAAAAATGAGAGGAAATGGGGAATCATGGTGGGAACGCACCTGGGGTGATTTTAAACCCCTTTGGGTATGTGAAAAATGTGGGTATGTAGTGACTGTGATCTAACTAGAAACAACATAAAAATGCATGTAGAAATGAAGGAGGAAGAGAGGGGAAGAAGATGAGCCCCATTAGGGTGACTCCCTGGCGTGGATGCAGCCCCAATGAGTGTGCAGAAGCTTCAGGAGGTAGCAGGAGTCGTCCTTCTCACGTTCCGTGCTCCATAAATGGTGAAATGAGGGTGTTTTGTGGAGTGGAATGTAAGGGAAGAAGTGGAAAAGGGAGAGCTCAGGGACTAAGTACAGATCAGTGGAGAATTCAGCAGCCCTTCGGGGTGAAAATCGGAGCTCCTCTATCCATGAAGAGATGGCCTTGATTATATAATCTTTTGAGAGAGAATATCTCCTAAAAATGGATAATAGATAAAATGGGAGATAAATGCCATAGAAATTCGCAATGGAGAGTCCTTAGGGGCTCCAAGAGAGTCCCTCAGCCTCAAATCTCGTCCCAAGGGATTAGGATATAGCTTAGGGATAAAGACAAACCCATGGGATGATAAATAGGAGGTAGTTGCGGAGGTTAGCATGCCCAGCTGTTGTCGCGGCATATAGTAGGGCCGCGACATGCTAATGCGACGGGGCGGGGCGACGCGACAGTAAGCCCACGTGCATGGGTATGCATGGGCTGTCACGGCGACCTTGACCGTCGTGACTCAGAGACGCGGCTCTACGATACGACACGTCAATAAAGTCAAATATCTGCGAATTATCAGCCAATTATATGAAAGGATAAGACTTATTTATGTCCAAGGACTCTCTCAAAGTTATAATGGGCGGGATTTCAAGGCAATTTGAGTTATTAATGGGCTCAAAGCAAGGCTAATGATGGTCTCAAGGTGAGTGACCAACTAGGGGCTCACTAAAATAGCAAGAAATATGGTTCAACTCATTAGTCAGAACCGGGTGTGTACACCCATCTCAGCAAATCACCCGCCTTTCTTTCCTCCAACTAGAAGCTACTTTACGAATCTTGCCCAACAGTGGCAGAGACGTTGAAGCATCTTGTTACCAGAATTAGATATACATATAATATAAGTAGTCTAAATCAAATCAAGATCCAGAATTATTAACTAACAATCACAACTTGAACCATCTTATTACCAGCCCTTTAATACTTTAAGCAAGAAAACAAAGATTATGTTAGTTGCTATATACCTGCAATACTACATCAAATAGATCATTCCCAATATCTTTTGATATGTCTAAAAAGGAACAAATAAAAGGGAATAACTTACCAATTGAAGCACCATTGGTATGCTCATATGTAAATGCTCCCAATTTGATAGATTGTCTCGAGTCCAAGTAGCGACATACTGTTGGCTACCTATAAAGCCAACAATCAAGGATGGAGTAAAGTCATTAATCTCACGGTTGGAGCTATCCTATCGGAACAACATATTCATGAATTTTGGCTATTCAGTTTGAGCTTCCAGTAAAGACCTAACCGAGATCCGTCAGCGAACCAGGTAGACAAGTCTGAGTCATAAACAACATGATTTCTGAGCGATCAAAGAAAGCACAAAAATAGAGCCCCATGAAGAGGAGGATGATCGTGTTGCGGGCCTTCTCAGTGAGGATGTTGCGGAGGCACCAACGCAGGGCATACATGCTCTCCTTGCTTTCATCCATCGCCACCGCGATCCTCCGTTCCGGAGCCATCCCCAGCAGCCCCTCCACCACTGCCATGATTCTTCTACTTCTGACAAAGCCCGCAGAACTCGAAACCCTCGTAGAAACCAACGAGGAACCCCGCCAGGACAAAAAGCGAGAGAGGAGGAAAAGTAGGAGCCACAGGAAGAAGAAGAAGATGATGATGAAACATTTTTCTCTGTTGAGAGATGAAGATGAGGCGCCGGCGAAAGGCGGCGGAGAGGGGAGCGAAGTATATCATGATGGTTTGCTCAAGTGGTGGTTCCAGTTTGTACCATGGAGACCTCCTCGGTCATCATTCAGAGATCATTATGGTTCTTGCAGAAGCCGCTGACAATGTCGCCGAAGAGAAGGAAGAAGATGGGCATGGCCGAGCTATAGACCACCGTGCAGAGGCTCCCCGTGGCCATCAGTAGCCAGTCTAGGCCGTTAGTGAAGGAGAAGAGCTGGAGGAAGGGCAGGCTCTGCTCCCTCTTCTTCTCCACCTCCATCGCCACCACCTTCGTGTCCCCTGCGTCCACCATCATCGAAGCTTCAGATTGATCCGCCTCTGCTCTCCTGAGCACCATCCGAGAAGATCTAAGGAGAAGGGAGGGGGGAGATTACAGGCAGCATGGGCGGCTAGGTGCAGGGGGTGTTGTGCTCTTGGGGGTGTTCTAGAATGGGGGAAGGTTTGGTGGATGTTTCAAGAGGAAGTTTGCCGCGATGTGAAAAGTTTTGGAGGGTGTTTTGAGTTTGTTTTTTTATAAGGGAAAATTTTAGATGATGTTTATGCCTACTATTAATTCTTTCTGTAACACTCTCCGTAAGCATATGATTTTGTTATATGCTTACATTATCACGCCATACAGATAGGTATATCTTAAAAGTTCAAGAACAAAATTCATCTGATATCCTTACGACACGTACAATTCGTAAGCATAGACATGTCTATCCATACGAATAGCTTACGAATATATTGAACCATAAGAAACTTTTGTAGGCAGAGCTTAGATTTCTTATAGTGATACTTGTTACAGACCCGTGTCTTATCTGTGTATGGCCCTTTGAACTGCGACGACTGTGTCCGTCATGATTTGAAGGCCAATCCAAGACTATTTTAATGAGTTGTTCAGTCTATCATATGCATGTCCTTATGTCATATCATGCCATATAGTTATGCAATGGCCTAAAAGTGATCAACCTATGTGAAATCATAAGAATTTGAATATCTATTCCAAGTGTAATGATTGATTAATGTCATCTACCATGTGATCATGTGATATATATATGTTATGTTCGTAATCTGACCTGTCCATAATTAAAATGTGATAAATGTTAAAAGTACTGGAACCATGTAATAGATTGAATTGCATACATGTCATGCATGTTTGTTATAAGCTTTCCGTCTTGTTCTAAACCGATGGATTGTGGATTGAGACACGCTCTACACGTCACATTGCACATATAGGCAGCCCTTTCTTGGGGAATTGAAAACTCTTTGCTGGTCATTCCATATCGACAGACTAGTGACCTCTTCTCTAAGACCTCCGTAAATCTCTATACTCCGTGGATTCCATCATGGAGACAGAGTTGGTTGTTCCAATGAAGTACCCGGAAGGTAGAAGGCACTTCTCTTCTTATGTTCTTGTCGTGAGATTGCTTTGATAACATTGAAAACAAGCAATTAAATGTAAAGATTGAACTAATGAGAATAAGCTATTATGCTGCTGAAATTAATCAGGATCATGTCCCCTTGCATTGTTCTCTATCATCATTGACATGATCTTTAGTTTATCATTGTTCATTGCTTGGAAATCATGTGGCCATAAATGAAATGAATGGAATTACCAGAAACTATTGGAACTTCGGTTCACAACTATGCCTGTGCATATAGGGCCCAGTCTGGTCTTGGGAGGAGCACCAAATATACTTATAAATCGCGAGAGTATAAGATCCATTGTGGTGTTTGGAAATCACCTAATTGAATGCAAGATTGATCTGACTAATTTTCACACTGTTATTGAATGATTCAATGAATGATTGATTGTTTGAACTATTATATGTGAAATGGCCAAATCTATTGTACATGTCAACATTATTGAATCCTACATGTCATTGTCCATTGGAATCCTATGGAATTCAACTTGAGAAATCTATCGTACATGCTACATGCTATTGAATTTCCTCTACATGTCAAGTGATCGTTCTGTCATCTATCTCATTGATAATCATTCCGTCCTACTTGAGAATTGTCATACTCGTACATGTTAGAGCTTGGTTTTGTCACTATCGTTATTGTCATGAGCATTGCATGAAAGTATTGCCACTGTTAACATGCTAATTACATAAAGCATGCTCGCACAATGAAATGTAAATCCTACTGGGCGCTAGTGCACTCACACCTACTTTTCCTTAATCTTTTCAGATGATGATTATGAAGTGTTAGAGAACGATTGAACCGGGGACGAGTGATGAGCTATTCAACTGCACTCGTCCATATAGCTAGTCAGCCAAGAAGAGTAGTAATGAAGAGTCTGTAATAGTTAGTTTTCTTTTATTGAGTCATGCGTACTTCAAATATAATATTAAATTAGTTGAATGGAAATGACATAAAAGTTATTTGGCTGGCAATCATATTGTCTCACGTCTTGTGTTATATTTAGTTGCAACTCTGAATTACTCGACTGTGATACACACTCTTGTGTCATTCATGCTCTCGACGTTTATTTTGTGCTGCTAAATGTCGGGGCATGACAGTTGGTATCAGAGGCTAGGCTTTCCCTTAAGTTCTAGGCAAACAGGAAATTGTTAGGCTTAGTCAAACCGAACCCCATGTGTCGACTTGTTGAAAATCAACTATGAGATTGGGGTAGAAACATGGGCTAAGTCATTTAGATACAATTAAGTTGTGATGAAGTTCATATATAATGAATGTAATGTGGTTGTCTTGAAGGATTGCAATGGTTGTTGTACGAGAGAGAGATTTTCAACGGGCAATCAACACACTAACTCGGGCATTACTACAGGCCACTTAGGGTAGAGCCGAGACTTAGGGAGATCTCCACAGGAACTTTCGGAGCATGAACCCACCTAGGTTCAGGGGTAGCACAGACCTGGACGAAGCTGAGGACTGGCTCAAAGAAGTTGAGCGTGCATTCCATGTGATGGTATGCATTGATGAGAACAATGTTACTCTAGCCACTTATCAACTAGAGAGAGAAGCACATACCTGGTAGGAGTCTATTGAAGCTACACTAGGTGATGCCCAGGCAACCTGGGAACAGTTCAAGGGGTACTTCAACAACAAGTACTTCTCTGATAGAGTACAAGAACTGAAGGCGGCGAAGTTAGCTATTCTGAAGCAACGGAGTCTGTCTGTAGCTAAGTAGGAGGCCCAGTTCTCTAAATTGGCTCGTTATGCCCCACACTTGGTCCAAACTGAGCGGTTGAAGGCCCAGAGATTTATGAGCGGTCTGAGGCCCCAGTACATCCCACAACTGGGACCGACGGATTTGCAGACATACCCAGAGATGATAAGGAAGGCACTACTGTTGGAGGACTCGCTAGCTATAGCAGAGAATATCAAGAATAGTATGGTAAAGAGAGAGTAGGGAATTGTATCAAAGAGGCCACCAGATGTGGTCGGAACAAAGAGGCCGATGGGCCAAGCTGGAAACCAACAAGTGAAGAAGTTCAAGGTTGGAGATTATCAACAAGCTCCCATCAATGAAGAACCATGCAAGCACTATGACAAGACTAGTCACAGGTCTAAAGATTACTGGAAAGCACTGGGGAGGTGCTTGCGCTACGGTAGCCAGACTCACAGGACCTCGGCTTGTTCGTGCATGATGAATCAAACACATACAACACAAGGAGGCCAGAAGCGCTAGGGTAGGCTGCAGGCAGTACAAGAACCAACTACAACGGGGGAAGGTGGTGTGGTTGAAGGTACACTTACTATCCTATCCCCTTCTGCATTTGTTCTATTTGATATGGGAGCTACTCATTCTTTCATATCCCAAACATTTTCTGATACCTTATCTATAAAACTCGTTCCAGTGAAATCTGGGATAGTTGTGTCAACCCCTATTGGTCCTGGCACCAAACTTAGAAACCATTTTCTATCTAGTGAAGTGTTGATTAAAACTCAAATGTACCTGCAAACTTAATATGCATGGACATGGAGGGTTATGATGTGATACTAGGAGCAGATTTGTTGTCTGAACATGGGGCTAGTGTCAATTGTAAGAAATGTCGGGTAACATTTAGTCAACACCCAAAGCTAGTGTTCTTGGGAGATAGAAATTGCAGGAAACTATCCCTCATTTCTGCACTACAAGCCAAGAGGATGATGAAGAAAGGTTGTATAGCCTTTCTAGCTACTATTGTCACCACAAAGAAGGAAGTAGAGATTGAGGACATCCATATTGTCAGCAAGTACGCTAATGTATTCCCCAAAGACATGCCAGGAATCACTCCTGATTGAGAGGTTGATTTTACCATTGAATTGATCCCTGAAGCAGCACCAGTATCTAGGGCACCTTATAGAATGTCCCCCGCATAATTAAAGGAATTAAAGGAGCAACTGATGGAACTACTGGAGAAAGGGTTTATCCGACCAAGCACATCACCATGGGGAGCACCTGTTCTCTTTGTCAAGAAGAAGGATGGGTCGATGAGGTTGTGTAGAGACTACAGGAAACTGAATCAGTTAACAATCAAGAACAAATATCCGCTGTCGAGAATTGATGAATTATTTGATCAACTGTCTGGAGCTAAATAATTCTCTAAGATAGATCTCAAATCTGGCTATCACCAATTGAGGATTAAAGGAGAGGATATACACAAGACAGCCTTCCGAAGCAGGTATGGGCATTTTGAATTCATTGTTATACCTTTTAGACTAACAAATACTCATGCAGTTTTTATGCAACTGATGAATAGTATTTATTGCCCCTACCTCGATAAATTTGTGGTGGTATTCATCGTTGATATATCGATCTATTCCAAAACAAAAGAAGAGCATGAAGAATACTTGAGGATTGCATTGCAAATTCTAAGGGAGAATAAATTGTGCGTTAAGCTAAGTAAGTGTGAATTCTAGCTGGAAGAGGTATCCTTTTTGGGGCATGTGGCAACCAAAGATGGTATCGCAGTGGATCCATCAAAAGTAGAGGTTGTATTGAAGTGGAAAAGATCGACAAGTGTCACAGAGATTAGAAGCTTTCTGTGATTAGTAGGAGATTACAGAAGATTTATAAAAGATTTCTCAAAGATTACAGTGCCATCAACCAAGCTGACCCGGAAGGAAAATCCATTTGTGTGGACCGATAAATGTGAAGAGAGCTTTAATAGCTTGAAGAAGTGTCTGACTATTGCTCCTGTCCTCGCCTTACCCACTGAAGAGGGAGGATTTGAAATCTACTCAGATGCTTCTAGAACAGGTCTTGGATGTGTCTTAATGCAACAAGGAAAGGTAATAACATATGCCTCGAGACAATTAAAATCCCACGAAGTAAATTATTTTGTACATGACCTGAAGTTAGCAGTTGTAGTGTTCGCCTTGAAAATATGGAGGCACTACATATATGGGGAACAATTTAATGTTTTCTCTAACCACAAGAGTTTGAAATATCTCTTCTCACAGAAGGAGCTTAACATGAGGCAAAGAAGTGTTGAACCACTCTTTGTTTGTCCTTGTATTTTGGTGATAATAAGATTTATGAGTAATTAAATTGAATATCATGTTTCATCTGTGTCGCATCAATCTCATAACAAATTGATAAGTCTTACATCGATTTGATAAATGAGTAGAATGAATTCTTACATCCATTCGATTGCTATAACGATTTGATAAGGCACACTAAAATGATAAAATCAATGTCTAAATCCATATACAACGATTTTAGTTCAAGTGCCAAATTAATAAGCGCTACTACGATTTGGTTTTTAATAGGTTTTATAAGCGCCACAACGATTTGTTTAGTGACTTCTATAATGATTCGTTAAGGCTCATATCGATTTGATAAGTGAGCGCAACGATTTGCCCTCACATCAATTTGTCTTCTATAACGATTCATTAAGGCTCATAACGATTTGATAAGTGAGTGCAATGATTTGCCCTCACATCGATTTGCCTTCCATAACGGTTCGTTAAGGCTCATATCAATTTGATAAGTGAGTGCAACGATTTGCCCTCATATCGATTTTCCTTTTCATAACGATTCGTTAAATTGCACATCGATTTATTAAAAATCATAACGATTTGCCTCTCACATCGAGTTGTTAAGTTTCATAACGATTTGTTAAGTCCTACAACGATTTGTCTCTCATAACGATTCGTTAAAGCTCACATCGATTTGTTAAGACTTACAACGATTTGCCGTTCTTAACGATTTGCTAAGTCTTATCATTATAACGATTTGATAAGTCACTAATACATCGATTCACTTCACTTTAAAAATAGATTTCTTATAATCTTCTGAAGTGATCTTGGTGGTCAATATAAAGTTAAATATCTTCAGACAAAATAAAGTTGCATGCTTGTCAAAAAAAAAAATATGACCTTCTATTTTCAGCATGATAGCAGAAACAGAGTGGTATGTACCGTTTATCATAAAACACTCTTTTATGCTAACACTCTCTTCTATGATTATAGACCTCGAAGACCACCAGAGGTTGATTAAGACAAATGAAGAGAAGATGAGCAACGGCTAGAACTCCAACGGATCTCTTCAACGGATCCATTCAAAAGCTGCTCATATAAAAGATGAAGCATGGCTGAAGAATAAATAAGAGAGCTTTTCTAAAAATCTTTGAAGGAGTGTACAACCATTGAGGAACCTCAACGCCACATACACTCAAAGGAAAAGAGAGAAAGAGCCTGAGCCAAGAAGAAGCAAGCAAAAGCGTCTCAAGCATTCAATCCTTCAAGCTTTTTTTTCTCTGTTCATTCTCTCTCTAAGCTCATTGTAAATCTGGGGGAGAGTCCTTGACTGTGAGCTATTTCTTAGTGTTCATCTTGTAATAGCTCTCGGTCTGATCTTTCTTTTCTAAGAAAGATTTATGTCCAGCTGTAGGATTGTATACAGTGTAGAACCTAGCTAGGGGTTTGTGTCTAGCAGAACTGCACTGGAGTTTGTACCAGGAGGTTTGCTTCTGAGGCTGTAAAAGAAGTGGGCTGCCTTCTTGCCCGGGAACGAGAAGAAGACTTGGTGTGATCCAGGGTGTTGTAATTCATCTTCGGGTTGTGAAGAGAAGACCAGCTGGGGTGCTGGGTGTTGTAGTGTCCTTGAGGGGGACTGTACCCTTGGTTAGTGAAATCCCAAGAGATTGCTTGGGGACTGGACGTAGGACTTCCATGTAGGAAGGGTAGAACTAGGATAAATCCCTTGTGTTATTTGTGTGATTGTTTATTTTGCTTCCGCACTGCTACTCTTTATGATACTAAACTAACCAAACCTTCAAGTGATAATTTTCTGTTTTAAGTTTCTGTTTCAGATTGCAGAAAACCTATTCACCCCCCCTCTAGGTTAGCTTGCTGCCATACCCAAAAGGGCCAACAAGTGGTATCAGAGAGAGGTTCTCTGATTAGTCAAGAAGATCCAACGATCTTAGAGAAGATCCATGGCAGCTCGAGGATATGTTAAAGGTCAATTAGTCACCAGACCTCCATTCCTAGATGGAGAGGACTACCAATACTGGAAGATGAGAATGGAATGCTTCATTCGAGGTACAGACTTTGATCTGTGGGCGGTAATCGAGGTAGGTGATTATGTTATTGTTCCTGTTCTAGGCACTACTGCCATTACCACAGTAGATAAAAGTAAATTATCTTTAAACTTTAAATCTAAGAACTACTTATGTTGTGCATTATCCAAAAGAGAATTTAGTAATCTATCTGCATGTAAATCAGCTAAAGAAATATGGGATAAACTGCAGATATCTTATGAACGAATAGATAAAGTAAAACAAACTAGGATAGATATTCTTGTCTCACAATATGAGCAATTTAAAATGCTTCCAAATGAAAATATCACTAAGATGTATAATAGATTTTTGAGCATAGTAGTTGGTTTGAGTTCTCTTGGTAAAAATATTTCTGATGAAGAAACCGTTAGAAAGATACTTAGGTCCTTAACTCTTTCATGGACACCTAAAGTAACTGCTATTGAAGAAGCCCATGACTTAACAAAACTTTCTATTGATAACTTAATAGGTTCCCTCATGGCACATGAAATTAATATGGAGTGACTATCTGAAAGCTCATCAAAGAAAAAATGTACTAATGCTCTTAAAGTTGCAGCTGCTCCTTCCACTTCTTCGTCTTCTAGTTCCAAAAATGCAGATTCTGAAGACAGTGATGTAGATGAAGTATTGTCCAAGCTTTAGAAAATTCTCAAGAAGAAGAAAAATGGATCAAAAATGATTCAAAAGAAAGTGAGAAAAGAAAAAGAACCAGTCTGCTATGAATGCAGAAAATCTGGACATCTAAGACCAGATTGTCCTAAACTAAAAATGACTGGTCAACCAGAAAAGTCCAAAAAGAAGCACAAGAAATTCAAAAAAAAAGCCATGGCGGCTGCTTGGGAAAATGAAGAGGGCACAAGCTCAGAATCAGAGAAAGAGCAGGTAAGTCTAGCCCTCATAGTAGGACTAGATGAGGTACATTATGACCCATCTTTTACCTCTTGCACTGATTCAGCATCAGAATCTGAAGACTTAGAAGAAGTCTTTAATGACCTATATGAAAAACATAAAAATGTTGTAAAAGAATTAAAGAGTATGAAAAACAACACTATTTGCTTAGAAAACACCAATTCTGATCTTAAATCCGAATTGGAGCAACTAGAGAAACAATTAAAGGACAATAAAGATAATATTTATCTTTTGAATGAAGATTTAAAAAATAAGGACAATGAAAAATTAGAGTTAGAAGAAAAATTAAAAACTCTAACTGAAGAAAATCATTATTTAAAATAATTAGTTAGAAAATTAACTAAAGAGAAAACATCTTTAGCCCTATGTTTAAAAGGGTCAAAACCTGAAAATAATAAACAAGGGCTTAGATACATACCTCCAGTAAAAGGAAAACAAGTCATAATTCCATAAAAATATCCATTACCAAAATTTGTAAAAGAAACCAAGTTGCCTCAGAAAAAGGCCCCTGTAAAAGAAAAAGTTTCAAAAAACTATGTTCTAAACAGACATCATAAAAATAATAAGAACTGCAAAATAGATTATATTCATTGTCGTTCTCATTGCAATAAATTAGGACACATGGTAAACACCTGCACAACAAGGCACCTAGTTTGGATACCAAAAGGATACTTTTATGCATCTAACCATCAAGGACCCAAAAAGATTTGGGTACCTATTTCTGAATAAGTTGTTTGCAGGATAGCCATGGAGCATCAGGATCAAAGGATGCTCAAGGCACTGATGACTGTCAGCTCTTCATCCATCTCATATCTGAAGAGGGAGTAGTCACAAATTATATATTTTTATTCAGATTACTATTTACATTGGTTTGCAAGTCTCTTTGATAAATGCAGGTAAAAATCTTGAAGACTTGACAAACAACATATGAAAAGTCAAGACCAACAAGATCTGTCTTGCCTCACATTAAGGGGGAGTTTCACCCGCAGGGGGAGCACAGACTAAGGGGGAGTTATTCATTAATCTCAATCATTGTTGAACCCCTCAATGGTAAGAAATTCTCAAAAACAGGGAGAATATGCATGGTAAGATCCTTCCTTTTTGGTTAGTGACAAAAAGGGGGAGAGTATGTATGTTCTGTGAATTTTCTGCTTTTTCTATGCTTAAGTATTTTTGCCAGAAAATTCTCATAAATTTTGTCATCACCAAAAAGGGGGAGATTGTTGAACCACTCTCTGTTTGTCCTTGTATTTTGGTGATAACAAAATTTATGAGTAATTAAATTGAATATCATGTTTCATCTGTGTCGCATCAATCTCATAACAAATTGATAAGCCTCACATCGATTTGATAAATGAGTAGAACGAATTCATACATCGATTCGATTGCTATAACGATTTGATAAGGCACACTAAAATGATAAAATCGATGTCTAAATCCATATACATCGATTTCAGTTCAAGTGTCAAATTAATAAGCGCTACAACAATTTGGTTTTTAATAGGTTTTATAAGCGCCACAACGATTTGTTTAGTGACTGCTATAACGATTCGTTAAGGCTCATATCGATTTGATAAGTGAGCGCAACGATTTGCCCTCACATCGATTTGCCTTCTATAATGATTCGCTAAGGCTCATAACGATTTGATAAGTCAGTGCAACGATTTGCCCTCACATCGATTTGGCTTCCATAACGGTTCGTTAAGGCTCATATCGATTTGATAAGTGAGTGCAACGATTTGCCCTCACATTGATTTGCCTTTTCATAATGATTCGTTAAATCACACATCGATTTATTAAAAATCATAACGATTTGCCTCTCACATCGAGTTGTTAAGTTTCATAACGATTCGTTAAGTCCTACAACGATTTGTCTCTCATAACGATTCGTTAAAGCTCAGATAGATTTGTTAAGACTTACAACGATTTACCGTTCTTAAAGATTTGCTATGTCTTATCATTATAACAATTTGATAAGTCACTTATACATCGATTCACTTCTCTTTAAACATAGATTTCTTATAATCTTCTTAAGTGATCTTGGCGGTCAATATAATGTTAAATATCTTCTGACAAAATAAAGCTGCATGCTTGTCAAAAAAAAATTCGACCTTCTATTTTCAGCATGATAGCAGAAACACAGTGGTATGTATCGTTTATCATTAAACACTCTTTTATGTTAACACTCTCTTGTATGATTACAGACAACGAAGACCACCAGAGGTTGATTAAGACAAATGAAGAGAAGATGAGCAATGGCTAGAACTCCAACGGATCTCTTCAACGAATCCATTCAAAAGCTGCTCATATGAAAGATGAAGCATGGCTGAAGAATAAATAAGAGAGCTTTCCTGAAAATCTTTGAAGGAGTGTACAACCAGTGAGGAACCTCAATGCCACATACACTCAAAGGAAAAGAGAGAAAGAGCTTGAGCCAAGAAGAAGCAAGCAAAAGCCTCTCAAGCATTCAAGCCTTCAAGCTTTGTTTTCTCTCTTCATTCTCTCTCTGAGCTCATTGTAAATCTGGGGGAGAGTCCTTGACTGTAAGCTAGTTCTTAGTGTTCATCTTATAATAGCTCTCGGTCTAATCTTTCTTTTCTAAGAAAGATTTATGTCCAGCTGTAGGACTGTATACAGTGTAGAACCTAGCTAGGGGTTTGTGTCTAGTAGAACCGCACTGGGGTTTGTACCAGGAGGTTTGCTTCTGAGGCTGTAAAAGAAGTGGGCTGCCTTCTTGCCTGGGAAAGAGAAGAAGACCTGGTGGGATCCAGGGTGTTGTAATTCCTCTTCAGGTTGTGAATAGAAGACCAGCTGGGGTGCTGGGTGTTGCAGTGTCCTTGAGGGGGACTGTACCCTTGGTTAGTGAAATCCCAAGAGATTGCTTGTGGACTAGACGTAGGACTTCAATGTGGGAAGGGTCGAACCAGGATAAATCTCTTGTGTTATTTGTGTGATTGTTTATTTTGCTTCCACACTGCTACTCTTTATGACACTAAACTAATCAAACCTTCAAGTGATAATTTTTTGTTTTAAGTTTCTATTTCAGATTGCAGAAAACCTATTCACCCCCCCTCTAGGTTAGCTTGATGCCATACCCAAAAGGGCCAACAAGAAGGTGGTTAGAGTATCTCAAAGACTTTGACTTTTCCATTCAATATCACTCTGAAAAGGCCAATGTAGTGGCAGACGCTCTAAGTAGACAACTAGGAGCTATGCTAGCTAGTATGATGCTGGGTGAATGGAAGCTACTTGAACAATTTGTAAGTCTGAATTTAGACATGGGAAAGAAGGAGAAACAAGTGACGATTTCCAATATCAAATTACAGTCCGATCTACTAGCGGAAATCAAGGAAAAGCAAGAAGAGGATCCCTTCTTAGTTGAGATTAGAGAAAAGTTAGAACGAAGACTAGATTTCTCTCTAGCATCTAATGAGAGATTACTATTCTGAGGCAGAACATGTGTCCCTGATGATGGGGAACTCAAGAAGAAGCTGTTGAATGAAACTCATCAGTCAAAGTACACAATTTATCCTGGTTGAACAAAGATGTACCAAGACTTGAAAAGGTCTTATTGGTGGCTGAATATGAAGAGGGATGTGGCCGACCATGTGGCATATTATTTAACATGCATGAAAGTCAAGGCTGAGCATTTCCGAACGGTCGGTGGATTGCTACTATTAGAAATCCCAGAATGGAAGTGGGGCATCGGCATGGACTTTATCTTGGGATTCCCCAAGACTAGAGGTGCTATGGATGCGATTTGGGTGATATTCGATCGATTGACTAAGTCAGCTCATTTCTTGTTGATTAAGAGCACATGGTCAGTAGATGTGTTGGCTGCACTTTATGTTAAAGAAATAGTTAGATTGTATGGGGTTCCATCTACTATAATCTTTGATCGGGACCCTAGATTCACTTCACACTTCTAGAAGGGTATACAAGCAACAATGGGCACCAAACTAAATTTTAGCACTGCCTTTCATCCTCAGACGGATGGACAAACCGAAAGAACCAATCAAATTGTGGAGGACATGCTTCGTGCCCTTGTGCTCGATTTTCGGGGACGCTGGGATGGCCAGTTGTACCTAATAGAGTTTGCAAATAACAATAGCTATCGGGCAAGCATCAAAATGGCACCGTTCGAAGCCTTATATGGCAAGAGTTGTAGATCACCTCTTTATTGGGAAGAGGTTAGAGAAAACCAATGGGTTGGACCCGACTAAATTGAAGCGACTACCAGAAAGGTACAAATTGATGATCAGATTATCCCAAATGTAATTTAAATAAATTACATATATATATTAGTGATTAACAAAACTATGATAAAGATTACTCTAACATAATTTCTATGAGATTTGAGCACAAGAAATAAATCAAGGAAATACAAGCAAAATCAGTATGTATTTATCATCCAGTAGCATTTACAGTTCAAAGCATGAAATATTCTAAATACACATCGACTTTCTAGTTGTTGCAACAATTTCCTTAGAATCATAACGATTTCAATCTCACATCGATTTTGTAAGTGAGCATAACGATTTTCTACCAAAACAATTCGACAAGTGAGTACAACGATTTCAATCTCACAATGATTTTGTAAGAGAGCATAACGATTTGCTCATAACGATTTGCTTATAACGATTTGCTCATAACGATTTGCTCATAACGATTTGCTTATAACAATTTGCTCATAACGATTTGCTCATAACGATTTGCTCATAATGACTTGCTTATAATGATTTGCTCATAACGATTTGCTCATAACGATTTGCTCATAACAATTTGCTCATAACGATTTGCTTACAATGATTTGCTCATAACGATTTGCTTATAACGATTTGCTCACAACGATTTGGTTATAATGATTTGCTTATAACGATTTGCTCATAACGATTTGGTTATAACGATTTTGTCATAACGATTTACTCACGACGACTTGGTCATAACGATTTGGTCATAACAATTTGCTTATAACGTTTTGATTATAATGATTTTGTCATAACGATTTGCTCACGACGACTTGGTCATAACGATTTGGTCATAACGATTTGCTTATAACGTTTTGATTATAACGATTTAATCAAAGTGTCATAACGATTTGTTATCCAGAACGATTTGGATATGGATGCATAACGATTTGTGCGTACAACGATTTGTTTACAAATAAGCAACGATTCACATGAACAATAACTCACTCGCACAACGATTCTATAAGTCATGTTCATATCGATTTCATGAGCTATAATGACTTGATATTCAAATATCTTGACAAGTCAAAGTTGTCCCGCGTATTTTTCTTTTTTCCATGCATTAATTATAACCGTACGTTTCTCTACACAATGCATGTTCAGATATCTTCTATTCCTATGCCTCTACATGAAATATCTTTTGCAAATACATAATGGAATTTCTATTTTGATGTATTCTCACTCTAACGCTGACTGACAGCAAGAGACAGCTTAGCTGTCTACGTTTTAATATTTAATGTGTGCAGGCCTCTGACAGCACGACACTATACAACGTTGGATAAAGTAGAAGCTGGAGGATATCCAGAAGGATTTTCTTATTACGTGCATGGAACATAAAGGACCGTTGATTACAAAGAAGATCCATGCAGTCTTACGTCCTCAGAACATAGAGACAACGGATACTTCAAATGGCTATATTCTTCAAAGAAGATATAAATAGAAGATTGGTGCCTATGTGAAACACCTCTCTTGAGAATTCAAAATCGGAAAGCACCTTAGAAGAGCTGAAGTCTCACTCCATCACTTTGTTGTAGCTCTTAGCTCTCTGCATTCAGTGTAGATCTTAGAGAGAGCATTTGTGTACTGAGAGAGTTCATTGCTGTTCATTTCTTCCTCTCAGTATTTGCTTCGGATCAAGCAGTGTACTATTAGCTTAGTCCAGGGGCGTATCATCCCTTGAACACATCTTTGTGTTGAAGGAAGACCTGGGGGTTCCAGGGTGTTTATTTCCCTTCGTGTTGAAGGAAGACCTGGTGGATCTAGGGTGTTGTATTCATCTTCGGGTTGTGAAGAGAAGACCAGATGCAACTGGGTGTGTAAGTGTCCTTGAGGCGGACTGTACCCTTGGGTAGTGGAATCTGGAGTTATTGCTCAGGGACTGGACGTAGGACTCCTGTGGAGAGGAGGTCTGAACCAGGATAAACCTTGTGTAGTGTGTGTATGCTTGCCTGTGTTTTGCTGTTTATCTTTTCACTAACGTTAACTGTTAAAAAAGTGTGTTTTGTGTGAACATTGTTATGGATAGGTTTTAGATAATCAAAATTTAAAGAATCCTATTCACCCCCCCTCTAGGCTTGCTAACTGGGCAACAAGTGGTATTAGAGCGAGTCTCTTCGACAAAGAAAAAGATCCAATGATCTGAAGAGAAAAGATCAAATGGCAGCCCAAGGTCACTTCGAAGGTCAGTCTGTAAACTGACCCCCTCTATTTGATGGTGAGGACTATACCTATTGGAAGACTAGGATGGAGTGCTTCCTTCAAGGATTCGATTTTCAAATATGGTCCATAATAGAAGAAGGCGATCTAGTTGTTCTAAACAACAGACAAAACTGGACAGAAGATGATAGAAAGAAGATTTCTCTCAAATGAAAAGCTAAGAGCATATTATGTTGTGCACTTAGCAAGAAAGAGTTTAATAGAGTTTCAGCCTACAAAACAGCGATAGAAATGTGGGAGAAGCTTACAATTACGTATGAAGAGACAGATAAAGTAAAAGAGACCATAATAGATATTCTGGTGACACAGTATGAGAGGTTCTAGATGCAGCCAGGAGAGTCAATAACTCAGATGCTCAGCAGATTTACAGATATCACAAACGGGTTGGTTTGTGTAGGAAAAAGCTATGAAATGGGAGATATGGTCAGGAAGATCTTAAGATCCCTACCAGCCTCGTGGACTCCAAAAGTGACAGCAATAGAAGAGGCCAATGACTTAAAGAGAATGTCTCTAAAGAAACTCATTGGGTCACTCATGGCTCATGAGATCGACATGGAGAGACTCGGAGAATCCTCAAGCAAGAAAAAACATACCAATGCACTCAAGGCTACAGAAGGTAGCTCTGAAGAAGAATTTGAGGATGAGGTCAGCAATGAAGGTAGTGATGATGAAGAAGCACTTCTATCGAGAAGACTACAACACATACTAGCCAAGAAAAAGAAATACCAGTCTGGAAGAAGGTATTTTAAGAAAGGAAAAGACTTCAAGAATCCTGAAGTCAAAGATGTGAAGAAAAATGAACCAATCTGCTACGAATGCAAGAAGCCTGGACATATCAAAGCTGAATGTCTGAAACTAAAGAAAATTGAGTTGAGAAAGAAGGATAGTTCCAAGAAATTCAGAAGATACAATAAAAAAGCCATGGCAGGAGCATGGGACAACAACAGTGACTCAGACAACGAGTCAAGCTCAAGCAATGAAGAAGAAAAAGAAGCCAACCTAGCATTCATGGCCAACCTCGAAGACAAGGTAACATCAGACTCATCTTTTTCTTCATGTAATGAATCTGATTCAGACAACTTAGAAGAAGCTTCTAATGAATTGTACTGTAAATATAGAGAAGTATGTAAATCACTAAAAGCCAGTAAGAAAAATCTCGCATACTTAGAAAATACTAATTTAGACTTAAAATCTGAAAATGAGCAAATGGAAAAATAAATTACTGAACTAAAAAGGAGAAATGAATTATTATGTGAAGACTTAAAAAATAAAAATGAACAAATAGCGAGCTTGGAAAACCAAGAAATTGTAAATATATTAAAACAAGAAGTTAACACTTTAACAACAGAAAATGAAAAATTGTCAAGCACACTAGAAAAATTTACTAATGGCAAAACAACATAAATATTAAAAGGTGCTAGACGGTCAGGTAAAAAGAAACATGGATTAGGTTATACTCCTCCCGATAATGAAGAAACATTAGTATATCCTAAAACATATCAAACTCCTACATTTGTACCTGAATAAGACACAACATATAAAGCAAATTTCAAATACATTCCAACTGAAAAGATAACTAAAATGTCTTGCTGCAGCCATTGTAACAAGTTAGGTCACATTAAAATGACATGTCCAACTAAACACAAAAAATGGATAATTAAAAGGAAAATTGATGATACTAACCAATCAGGACCCAAAAGATCTTGTGTACCTAAAGCTTAATGTTTTTAATGTAGGGAAACCTTCGAGCATCCGAATGGTACGTGGATAGCGGGTGCTCAAGGCATATGTCACGTAACAAGAAGCTATTCTCTCACCTTGAAGCTGAAGAAGGCACAATTACATATGGTGACAATGGCAAAGGAATTGTAATAGGTTGCGGACCGGTTGGTAGCAATCGAAAAGTTATCATTGAAGATGTACTCTGTGTGAAAGGACTGAAGCACAACCTTATCAGTATCAGCCAGCTGTGTGATAAAGGACATCAGATCAGATTTCAAGAGTCAAAGTGCAACATTATGAAGGATGGTGATGTCGTGTTTGAAGGCATCATGAAAAAGAACCTGTATGTACTTCATCGAGAAGACCTGAAAGATCAAGATGTCTGTCTGGCAGCAAACAAAGAGCAGTCAACTGAACTTTGGCACTGAAGATTGGGCCACTGCAGTTTGGATGGCATGAGAAAGTTGATCAAGAGAAGCTTGGTGGAAGGTCTACCCAAGGTTAGTGCAAAAATGAATGGTGTCTGTGGACCGTGTGCAAAAGGTAAGCACACCAAGTCATCCTTCAAGTCAAAGACCATGGTAACAACCTCTAAACCCTTAGAACTTCTACATATCGATCTATTTGGGCCAATGAGGACCACAAGTCTCAGGGGAAAGAACATTGGATTTGTTATAGTAGATGATTACTCCTGGTTTACATGGGTTTCCTTCTTAGAACACAAGGATGATACCTTTGAGAGTTTTGTTAGTTTTAGCAAGAAACTTCAAAAGGATAAGAAGTATAGCATCATTAGTATCCGATCAGATCATGGAGGAGAATTTCATAATGAGAGCTTTGCAAAATTCTATGATAGCCAAAGAATAGAACACAACTTCTAAGCACCAAGGACACCACAACAAAATAGAGTAGCTGAAAGGAAAAATAGAACCCTATTGGATATGGCAAGGACAACGCTATCAGAATATGATTGGCCAAGATATTTTTGGGCCGAAGCTATCAGCACAACATGCTATATCATCAACAGAGTAATGGTCAGGCCAATCTTGAGAAAGACTTCATATGATCTATACAAGTAGAAGAAGCCGAAGATCAGCCATTTCAGGACATTTGGATGTCCATGCTTCATCCACAACTACAGCAAAAGGGATATTGGTAAGCTAGACTCCAAATCAGATGAAGGTATATTCATGGGGTATGCTTCAAAACCCAAAGGATATAGAGTATTTAACAAACGAACTTTATTAATTGAGCAATAAGTGCATATTATTTTTGATGAAACTAACCCTTGCTTGAGAAAGGAAGTAGATAGTGATATTGATGATACAGATGAATTGTCCAAGAAGCTAAAGAACACATCGATTGAGGACAAGGAAGATCCACCCTTGGACGATCTACAACAAAAGGACACATCACACAAAAATCTTCCAAAGGAATGGAGGTATAAGAAGGATCACCTACTAGACAATATAATTGGAGATCCATCTGTTGGGGTAAGAACAAGAGGTAATGTAATTTCATGTGATTATTTAGCTTTTGTATCTCAAATAGAGCCTAAGACGGTCAATGAGGGACTGTCTGATGAATCTTGGATATTAGCCATGCAAGATGAACAACTAGTTCAAGAGAAACCAAGTATGGTCCCTTGTTCCGAGACCATCAGATCATCCTGTGATTGGCACCAAATGGTTGTTCAGGAACAAATTGGATGAAGCTGGTGTGGTCACTAGAAACAAGGCCAGATTGGTAGCTCAAGGCTATTCCCAAGAGGAAGCCATAGATTTCGATGAAACCTATGCACCAGTGGCTAGACTTGAGGCAATTAGGATTTTACTTGCATATGCTTCTGTATTAAATTTAAAACTCTTTCAAATGGATGCAAAATCTGCTTTTCTGAATGGTTTTATAAAGGAAGAGGTATATGTAGAACAACCGCCTGGTTTTGATGACATGGATTTCCCAAATTATGTTTTTAAGTTCTATAAAGCCTTGTATTGATTAAAACCAGCACCTAGAGCTTGGTATGAAATGCTTATTTCATTTTTGTTAAATCATGGTTTCATTAGAGGAAAAGTAGATAGCACATTATTCATTATGTCTAAACTTAAAAATGTGTTACTTGTTCAAATATATGTTGATGATATAATATTTGGTTCTACTGATGAATCTCTTTGCAAGTATTTTGAAAAGCTTATATAGGGAGAATTTGAAATGAGCATGATGGGGGAGCTCAACTACTTCCTCGGATTGCAAATCAAACTAGGAAATGAAGGATCTCACATCTGTCAAGCCAAGTACACCAAAGAAATACTAAAGAAGTTTGGATTTGAAAATGCCAAGCCACTGTCAACACCCATGAGCACATCAACAAGGCTAGGCAGTGACAAAAATGGTAAGAAAGTAGATCAGAAACTTTATAGAGGTATGAAAGGTTCATTACTCTATTTAACAGCAAGCAGACCTGATATACTGTTTAGCGTATGTATGTGTGCTAGGTACCAGGCAGATCCTAAAGAGTCGCATTTAATTTGTGTTAAAAGGATCTTTAGATACTTAGCCAAAACTCATGATTTAGGATTATGGTGCCCAAATTCATGTGAAATTAATTTAGTAAGATATTCTGATGCTGACTATGTTAGATGCAAAGCAGATAGGAAAAGCACCAGTGGATTTTGTCAATTTCTTGCAGGATGTTTGATATCATGGTCCTCAAAGAAGCAAAATTCAGTAGCACTATCTACAGCTGAAGCTAAGTACATGGCTGATGGAAGCTGTTGTGCACAACTCTTATGGATCAAACAGCAGCTTGAGGATTTTGAATTAAATATCAAGATAATTCCCTTGCTGTGCGATAACACTAGTGCAATAAATCTCACCAAGAATCTAGTTTAGCATTCAAGGACAAAGCATATTGAGGTTAGATACCATTTTATTTGTGATCATGTAGCTAATGGTAATATAGACATTTCATTTGTAGATACTCAAAATCAGTTAGCAGATATCTTCACAAAAGTCTTACCTGAAGAGAGATTTACTTCTCTTAGAAGGGAACTAGGCATGTGTAAATTGTGAAAGATTTATCTGTATAAAACTGAAATATAAATTATTTCAGAATAATCAAAATTTCTCTCCCCTGTAGTTAAGCAAAATCTCATTAAAATATTACTTGTTTCTTACTTAACCGAGTCAGATCGATTATTTTTAAAGTATTTATTCCTCTCGAACCGGTCACTTTGTCGTTTTCTGCCATTATGGCGCCTCTCGTTTCAAAAAGTCACATTTATTCTTTTTGATAAAAACCCAAAATCTGTGCTACAACGATTCACCCTTCATCTTCATCTCCTTCAACTTGCCTGAGGCGATACCCTATCGACTCCGGCATCGACTCTCTGGAATTTCAAAGCGTCCAACACCTTCCCACTAGAAATTTCTTGAGCGCTTCTGGTCCTTTCCTCATTCCAATCATTCAAAAACTTTCCCCATTCAATTCCATGGCCGCGTCTGGTGTTTTCGACAGCGTCGGGGGCTATGGAGCTATGTTTCTCACCGCTGAGCAGTAGGAAAGTTTCACCTCCGTGAAGATCAAGGTATGTGGCAATAAGGCAGTGGACATTGAAGATTTGTAGAAAAATGGAATGGGCAGCATCATTGCAGCAATGGAGATGATGAAATGGTCGAAGATGGCAACTCTGTCAGAAGTAAGTTATGCAGACCTAGTGAAGGCTTTTTTCGTTTGTTTGAAGACTGAGGAGGATGGGTCCTTGACATCCACCGTCAAAGGAACCCATATTAAGATGACCTATGGTCTATTGGAATCGCTATTTTGTGTTTGCACCATCGGTCACAGTGGGATTCATACTATGGATATCCAGGAAAAAGGGTTAGGGATTGTTGGTCCTGAATTCAGACTGAAGGATGGGAAAATTGAATTCAACTAGCTGAATGCTTTCAACTGTATTTTGCACTTTATTGTTTGCAAAAGTTTGGTCCCAAGGAGTGCCACCTTTTCAACTTGCACCAAGGCGGACTCGAATATGATGTTCTGGGCCATCCAGAACCAGAGCATAAATGTGATGGCCCTCATTATACCGGTACGGTTATACCAACCCACGTCGGTATAGTGATAGTCCTCACAGTGGGACATTTACCCAAACGTTACATACAGCTGAGATACACGCGAATATACAACATAGTAGTGGAAGTAAAAGACAACTTTCTCCATTCATTCATCATCCACATTCAACATACATGAAGTTTGCAATTAACAATAAGGAACTAAAAGTTCACATAATTTAAATTGCTGAAATAGAAATACATAATGTCCACACTTATACATTCTTTTCATGATACTCTAATACAATGTTCAAAATTACATACTATGAAAATGCACAAGTCACAAAGAAACTCCAAGACTAATCTCCACGCTCGGAGTCCGTCTCCACTGTCTCCTCCAACGGTGCCACGTCACCAACTACACCTGTACGCCAAAACAACGAGTGTGTCCAAAGACTCAGCAAGCAACACTATTCATAACATACACGTATAAGTCACAAGGGTTTCTACATGCACATTCAAAATTTACAACACATGTCATGCTAATCATTTGAAGGTTTCAACCTATCATGAAGGTTTTACAATTTGATACATGGATCATGCTTTCAGATTCCTAAGAATAAAACTTCACCTATCATATGCTCTCTACATTACACATAGACGCCATCTAGGCATTCCAATGGCGACTCTTGGACTGCGCAGACCGGGAGAACAAGTCTCCACCCTAACCAGTGGTACTTGTCTACCTCCAGGATTTCCCCCTAATGCCCTTAGGGTCACTTACACATTGAACTTTCTCAGGGGGACTTTTCCTTGATACAGTTCCACTGCCCTCTACGGAAGCAGTGTCACATTGGCACAGTTACACATTTACACATTTTACCGATTTGCACATGGTTTTACACATAGCAATTTTCATCTCATTCACTTTCTCACTCATATGTATTTCTCTGTTTTTCCTGACATGGCACTGCAGATTTCAGGAGTTTAACACACAGTTAATTTCACCAATCAAGTTGGGTTTAAGCAATATCTAATCACATTACGATAACATACATGTATTACTATATTTCACATGGAAAATACATAACTTCTTATGTACTGGTCCAAATGACCTGAAATTTTAACCACATGCTATTTTCAGGTTTAAGGTCATACATTCAAGTTTTCAGATTTTTCTGAATTAAATAGAATTTACAGAAAATCAAATACCTAATTCGCATGCCATTCACAATTTAGGTCGAAATGGACTTATATATACAAGTCAAAATTTCAGCAAGCTACTGTCTAGACAGAGACTACTGTTATATGCATGAATTGAGAATACAGAATTACCCTAAATCATACATCTATAGATCAATCACCACAAATCATTCTTGCATGCCTTTTTATGTACCGAACCGAGTTTATTAGCAATTTATACAAGTATGGACAATTTATCAAAAACTGAGTACATGTATACTGATCCAAAAATCTTCATGATCTAATAAAACCGAGGCATTCAGACTAATCCTAATCATGAAACATAAATTTGGCATGATCATCAACAAGTCATGCTTATAAATTCATGGAATACACTCTTCTAACATCCATCACCACACATCACACTCATCCACACACCACATTTAACAATATACATAGTGTATAGGGTTACCATATATCCTCATCACGGAAACCATACCGAAAATAGTGTATAGGATGGGCAGAACAGATCACTGTTCTATCTAGAGGAACTTGGCGGCGGTCTCTGGCCGCTGACTCAGGGTCAGCGGCATGGTCGATGGACGCCAAGCATGATATCAGCGTCCATTGACCTTGCCGTCAATGTAGGTCTGTGCAGAAACACAGACCCGAGCTCTCAAGTTTGGGTGAATGTGAGGGTCTAGGACTCGAGGGAAAATTCATAAAAATAGCAGAAACAACCTAGTCACATACGGGGATATTATGGTTAGGTCACTTGCCTTTTAGAAAATGCTCAAATGGGTCTAGGGTGTTGGTGAAGCCCTCCTTGGGCAGTCCCAAGAAGGTGCAGAAACGCCTCCTAGATCTTCTTCCTCCGGGCTCCTGGATGATCTCCACAGTAGGGGGATGTCGGGGAAGCCTCCTCCTTTGCTCCAGCTGTCCTCTTGTCGTGGGAGATGGCCGGATCTAGCTCCAGGAAGCCTGATCTTTGGGTGCAAAAGGGGTGGGTTTCTCAGTTTTTCTTCTAGGGTTTCCTTTCTCTCTTTTCTCCTCTTGCAAAGGTGAAGAGAGCAGTGGGAAAAGGCAAATCCGGGTTCAGACATAAGGGGAGGCCTCTCTCCCACTCACAAGGTGACATGACAGCTCTCAGAACCGTTGGGGACAACCCCCCAATGGCTGAGCTTTCTTGTTTTAGAGTTTCGGGCTCTGCTACGTATGCAGACCAGAGAAATAGGCGTCCATATCGCTCGACGCCAGGATTAGTGTTGGCGACAATGTCTGGACGCTGACACTACCTCAACGGCTAGGGGTTGACGCCAACGTGGCCTTCAGACAGAACTCTAAAATATGCAGAAACTATGCATACCATGCATATATACATGCAATATGTATATGGTAGTGTATCCATACTATCACCATTCAATACATGCATTATTTACATATAGTATAAACACAAGCACACGTAATTATACTAATCAATACGTACGTAAATATGTATATACATACACAAGCACAAATATACACACGCAAATACAAATAATGCGAAGGAAATTCGAGGGCCTTACACCCTCTCCCCCTTAAAGGAAATTCGTCCTCGAAGTTAGAACGACACTACTCAAACAAAAGGGGATACTTCTTCTTCATCGCATCCTCAAGCTCCCAAGTAGCCTCCTCGCGTGAGAAGTTCCGCCATAGGACATTCACCGACGCAATTCTCTTGTTCCGGAGATGCTGAACCTTCCGGTCAAGAATGGCTACTGGTTGCTCGACATACGAAAGATCTGGCTGAATCTCCACTGGCTCATGACTAATCACATGAGACGGATCTCGGACATACTTCCTGAGCATAGATACGTGGAATACAGGGTGAACGCTAGCCAAAGCTGGGGGTAAAGCTAGCTCATACGCCACGCTGCCCAAACGTCTGAGAATCTCATATGGGCCAATGAATCTAGGGCTTAGCTTGCTATGCCTGCCAAATCTGACAACACCTCGGGTAGGTGATATCTTCAAGAAGACATGATCGCCAACCTCGAACTCCAAATCCTTTCTCCTGTTGTCGGCATAACTCTTCTGCCTATCCTGTGCCGCAACAAGCCTTTTCTTGATAAGCTGGATCTTATCCGAAGATTCCTGAACTAACTCCGGTCCGATCAATTGCCTATCACCAGTCTCCTCCCAACATAAAGGAGATCTGCAGGGCCTACCATACAACGCCTCCAATGGAGCCATACCAATACTAGCATGAAAGCTGTTGTTGTATGCGAACTCCACAAGAGGTAATTGACGCTCCCAATCATCCTTCCAATCCAGAACACACGCTCTCAGCATATCCTCGAGCGTCTGGATAGTCCTCTCGGACTGTCCGTCGGTCTGGGGATGAAACGTCGAACTGAGCTTTAGCTCCGAACCTAACGCATCCTGAGGACCCTTCCACAATCTTGAAGTAAATCTCGGATCTCGATCCGAAATGATCGACTTCAGCACACCATGCAATCTAATGATACCGCTAACATACAATCTAGCTAAACTCTCTACTGACTGCTTCTTCTTCATTTGTAAGAAATGAGCAGTCTTCGAGAATCTATCTACAACAACCCAAATCGAGTCATTGCCCCTTCTAGATCGAGGCAAACCCGATACGAAATCCATAGTGACAGCTTCCCACTTCCACACGGGGATATCCATCCTCTGCATAAGGCCGGATGGTCGTTGTCGCTCGGCTTTCACTTGCTGACATACTAGACATCTAGATGCATAATCCGCAACATCCTTCTTCATGGAGGACCACCAAAATGATCTCTTCAGGTCTTGATACATCTTAGTGTTACCCGGATGAATAGAGAATCGCGATCTATGAGCCTCCGCTAACACATGCTCACAGACATCTACTACATCAGGGACACAAACACGGTGCTGAAATCTAATCACACCATCCTCATCACGAGCGATGCCCGCCTTACCCACTAACTCTAACAATCTAGGGTTGGCTTTCTGCTGCTCAATCACCTCATCCAAGACTGAGGATCTAAGGGATAGCTGAGCTACAAAAGTCTGACACAACGATGGCTCTAACTCGGTCATAGAGCACGCTGCATCCTCCAACATCTTCCAATCCTGCTGGAGCGAAGACCTCTTTCTACTAAGAGCATCTGCTACGACGTTCGCCTTTCCAGGATGATACTGAAGGTCGAAGTCATAGTCCTTCAAGAACTCAATCCATCTTCTCTGCCTCAGGTTTAATTCCTTTTGGGAGAAGAGATACTTCAAGCTCTTGTGGTCGGTAAACACCTCAAATCTGACACCATAAAGATAGTGCCTCCAGATCTTTAGTGCATGAACCACTGCTGCGAGCTCCAAATCATGAGTCAGATAGTTCCTCTCATGCTCCTTCAACTGGCGAGAAGCATAAGCCACTACCCTCTCTCGCTGCATGAGTACACAGCCTAAACCAATCTGAGATGCATCCGTATAAATGGCAAAACCTTCTGGACCACTAGGCAATACCAATACCGGAGCAGAAGTAAGCTTAGCCTTCAATAGCTGAAAGCTACGCTCACATGCCTCAGACCATACGAACTTCTCACCTTTCCTGGTCAGCTTTGTCAAAGGGGCGGCGATGGATGAGAAACCCTCAATGAATCGCCAATAATAACCAGCTAACCCAATGAAACTACGAATCTCCGAAGGAGTCTGGGGAATCTCCCAATCCATAACTGCTTGGACCTTTGATGGATCAACTGCAACACCAGTGCCGGAGATAACATGCTCGAGAAAGTGAACCTCGCGCAACCAGAACTCGCACTTGCTGAACTTCGCATACAGCTTGTGCTCATGGAGAACCTCTAAGACTAACCTCAAATGCTGATGATGTGTGGCCTCATCCGGAGAATAGACCAACACGTCGTCAATAAACACAACAACAAAGCTATCTAGATACGGCCTAAACACCCTGTTCATGAGATCCATGAACACTGCAGGGGCGTTGGTCAATCCGAAAGGAAGAACCAAAAACTCATAATGTCCATAACGGGATCTAAATGCCGTCATGGACACATCCTCACTCCTAATCCACAGCTGATGATAACCAGATCGCAAGTCAATCCTAGAAAAGAATGATGCATCCTGCAACTGGTCAAACAGATCATCAATCCGAGGTAAGGGGTACCTGTTCTTCACAGTCACTTTGTTTAGCTTTCTATAATCAATACACAACCTAAGTGACCCGTCTTTCTTCTTGACGAACAATACAAGTGCGCCCCAAGGGGAAACACTAGGGCGAATGAATCCCTTATCGAGCAATTCTTGCAATTGCTTCCTCAACTCGGCTAATTCTGCAGGGGCCATCCGATATGGGGCCTTCGAGATAGGAGAGGTGCCTGGAAGCAACTCTATAGTGAACTCTATCTCCCTATCCAGTGGCAATCCAGACAAGTCATCGGGAAAGACATCTGGAAATTCCTGCACCACATCGATCTCTGCAAGAGTCAGTGACGAACCAGCATCGGGTACTAGCATAACGCTGGCAAGAAATGTGTCACAACCCTTGTTCACCATGCACATTGCCTTCATGGCAGAGATAACTAACTTTCCCGCTAAGTTCTTTGGCAAGGGATGAGAGAACTCGTCCTCACCAGGAATGCGAAAAACAATCCTCTTCCGACGACAATCCACCAACGCATAGTGCTCCTCTAGCCAATCCAGGCCAAGAATAGCATCATAGTCCTTCATCTTTAGCAAGAAGAAACACCCATCTAGGATTCTATCCTCAATGCACACAGGTAACGACGGAATGCACTTCCTACTCGATACCGTACCCGCAGGGGTGTGCACAGACAAAGGGACCTCTAACTCCTCAGACTCTACCCCTGACTCTAGGGCTAACTGCCTAGCAAACCGCTCAAAAATGAACGAGTGAGTAGCACTCGTATCAAACAACACCCGAGCGTGCACACCTAAAAGCAAAACCGTACCTTCGATGACATGCTCCGCCTGCTCGGCGTCCTCGCGTGCCAAAGCAAACACTCGAGCTGGGGCTCGAGGCCTTCTAGGTCTTCCTGTAGCTAGCGCGGCTGCCGCTACTGCTGGTGCTGGCGCTCCACGCTGAGCTCCTTGCTGAAGTCTTGGGAAATCTTTGATCTTGTGGTCGCTGCTCCCACACTTCAAGCATCTACCCGCTACCAACCAACACTCGGAACCACCGTGTGTCTTCCCACAATGGGGACACTCTTTCTTCACACCAAGGGAATGTACAGAAGGTACCTGAGAGTTTCTGACTGCCACTGGTTTCTGCGGTGTCTGGTATACCATTTTCTTCTTATCCTGCCGCTGGAATGACGCTGCCGGCCTCTTCTGCGAAGCCTTCTTTTCCTCCAGATATTGCTCCATTTCTCCCTCCTGCCTGCAGGCAGCACTGAGGGCCTCATCTAGCGTGCGGTGGTCAAACGCCACGAGTCTCGTCTGCAGTGATGGCTTGAGTCCCATCACGAACTTCTTCGTCTTCCTGCGCTCATCCTCTACGATATGCAGTGCATACTTAGAAAGTTCAGAAAACCTCGCCTCGTATTCCAGCACGGTCATGGAGCCTTGCGTCAGGGAGAGAAATTCCTGCTCCATTTTGTCCTGGATATGCTCTGGGACAAACTTGTCTCGGAAGAGCCTCACGAACGCATCCCACGTCACATCTACTGCTCCGTCCTCAAAGCGTGTACGTAGTAGGGAGGACCACCATACATCCGCTCTCTCCTGCAATACACCTTCATAAGTACCATCTAACAATTCTAACTTAAGCAGAACACACAAACATACAAAATTAAAAGTCTACCTGTAGCATGTAGGTGGCTAATGTCACCTTATCCTCATCAGGGCACCTGATGGCTCGGAAGATTTTCTCTGTCTCCCTTAACCAGCTTTCTGCCATTAACAGATCACTCTCCCCCTTAAAAGAGGGTGGGGTCATCCTCTTGAATTGCTCCATGATGGGAGGTCCACCATGGTCCTGAGCTAGTGCCTGAGCCTGCTACATTCAACAATAAACAATATACGATAAACACAATACCATGCAATTTAAATAGCAAACTAATTAGTTGTTTCATTATTCTACCTGGGCCTCTAACGGTGCCTAGAGTGCTGCCTGGGTATGAGCCTGCGTCTGCATGGCTTGCACCAGACCTTGCATGAATACTCCGTAGTCCACAGGCGGCGGTGGGGGAAGTACAGGGCCTCGTGGTGCTGGGACCTGTTGCTCCGCCTGCTCATCACGTCGCGGCTCGTCCTCATGGGCCGACGCTCCACCACGCCTACCTCTCGAAGCCATGGCTGTAATAAAATTTCAGCCACCATTAGAGTTAGGTTACTATGTTTTCTAACCATTTTCTTATCTATCTTTCACTTCTTATTAGTGTTTTCTACACATGTGGACATACTTAGCATGCAATGGGGATGATGACTTAGGTATATTCATGTGCAATCTCAACCGGTCACTCTGATACCAATCCTTGTGACGGCCCTCATTATACCGGTACGGTTATACCAACCCACGTCGGTATAGTGAGAGTCCTCGCAGTGAGACATTTACCCAAACGATATATACAGCTGAGATACATGCGAATATACAACAGAGTAGCGGAAGTAAAAGACAACTGTCTCCATTCATTCATCATCCACATTCAACATACATGAAGTTTGCAATTAACAATAAGGAACTAAAAGTTCACATAATTTAAATTGCTGAAATAGAAATACATAATGTCCACACTTATACATTGTTTTCATGATACTCTAATACAACGTTCAAAATTACATACTATGAAAATGCACAAGTCACAAAGAAACTCCAAGACTAATCTCCACGCTCGGAGTCCGTCTCCACTGTCTCCTCCAACGGTGCCACGTCACCAACTACACCTGTACGCTGAAACAAGGAGTGAGTCCAAAGACTCAGCAAGCAACACTATTCATAACATACACGTATAAGTCATAAGGGTTTCTACATGCACATTCAAAATTTACAACACATGTCATGCTAATCATTTGAAGGTTTCAACCTATCATGAATGTTTTACAATTTGATACATAGATCATGCTTTCAGATTCCTAAGAATAAAACTTCACCTATCACATGCTCTCTATTCAATTTACTCATGAAATTTTGTCTTTAAAGGACCAAGACATGAGAACCACCAACATGAACACTGTGCACATATGAAAGGAAACACAACTAGCATGAGTTTTACATGTTCTTAAGCATCTACATAGACATTTTCACATGCTTTAAATTGCTGGTTTCACATAGTTTAATGGCTGTAAACCTACACATGAGAACTACAATATTGCTTAAAACAAATCATGTGAACAACCAATCATGCTACTTGCATACGTGCTCATCAATTATCCCTAACATGGATTCTAGACATTTTTGCACATATAAACATGATGATAACAACATAAGATCACTGATTTCACATGGTTTCAGATTTATCTCACATGGATTTCACTATCATATCCTCACATTTAAAATTTCACATTTTCTTTACACAAGTCTCCTCTTTCACATGGTTACACTTTGCACATACACATTCACATTGTTCACTTACACATTTACACATAAACACATACACATTACACATTTCACATTACACATTTTAGGTGCCGTGACACATAGTCCAAACCACCAAAGAAGGACATATACACATCACATTACACATAGACGCCATCTAGGCATTCCATTGGCGACTCTTGGACTGCGCAGACCGGGAGAACAAGTCTCCACCCTAACCAGTGGTACTTGTCCACCTCCAGGATTTCTCCCTAATGCCCTTAGGGTCACTTACACATTGAACTTTCTCAGGGGGACTTTTCCCTGATACAGTTCCACTGCCCTCTACGGAAGCAGTGTCACATTGGCACAGTTACACATTTACACATTTTACCGGTTTGCACATGGTTTTACACATAGCAATTTTCATCTCATTCACTTTCTCACTCATATGCATTTCTCTGTTTTTCCTGACATGGCACTACAGATTTCAGGAGTTTAACACACAGTTAATTTCACCAATCAAGTTGGGTTTAAGCAATATCTAATCACATTACGATAATATACATGGATTACTATATTTCACATGGAAAATACATAACTTCTTATGTACTGGTCCAAATGACCTGAAATTTTAACCACATGCTATTTTCAGGTTTAAGGTCATACAGTCAATTTTTTAGATTTTTCTGAGTTAAATAGAATTTACAGAAAATCAAATACCAAATTCACATGCCATTCACAATTTAGGTCGAAATGGACTAATATACACAAGTCAAAATTTCAGCAAGCTATTGTCTGGACAGAGACTACTGTTATATGCATGAATTGAGAATACAGAATTACCCTAAATCATACATCTATAGATCAATCACCACAAATCATTCTTGCATGCCTTTTTATGTACCGAACCGAGTTTATTAGCAATTTATACAAGCATGGACAATTTATCAAAAACTGAGTACATGTATACTGATCCACAAATCATCATGATCTAATAAAATTGAGGCATTCAGACTAATCCTAATCATATAACATAAATTTGGCAAGATCATCAACAAGTCATGCTTACAAATTCATAGAATACACTCTTCTAACATCCATCACCACACATCACACTCATCCACACACCACATTTAACAATATACATAGTGTATAGGGTTACCATATATCCTCGTCACGGAAACCATACCGAAAATAGTGTATAGGAAGGGCAGAACAGGTCATTGTTCTGTCTAGAGGAACTTGGCGGCGGTCTCTAGCCGCTGACTCAGGGTCAGCGGCATGGTCGATGGACGCCAAGCATGATATCAGCGTCCATTGACCATGCCGTCAATGCAGGTCTGTGCAGAAACACAGACCCGAGCTCTCAAGTTTGGGTGAATGTGAGGGTCTAGGACTCGAGGGAAAATTCATAAAAATAGCAGAAACAACCTAGACACATACAGGGACATTATGGTTAGGTCACTTGCCTTTTAGAAAATGCTCAAATAGGTCTAGGGTGTTGGTGAAGCCCTCCTTGGGCAGTCCCAAGAAGGTGCAGAAACGCCTCCTAGATCTTCTTCCTCCGGGCTCCTGGCTGATCTCCACAGCAGGGGGATGTCGGGGAAGCCTCCTCCTTTGCTCCAGCTGTCCTCTTGTCGTGGGAGATGGCCGGATCTAGCTCCAGGAAGCCTGATCTTTGGGTGCAAAAGGGCTAGGTTTCTCAGTTTTTCTTCTAGGGTTTTCTTTCCCTCTTTTCTCCTCTTGCAAAGGTGAAGAGAGGAGTGGGAAGAGGCAAATCCTGGTTCAGACATAAGGGGAGGCCTCTCTCCCACTCACAAGGTGACATGACAGCTCTCAGAGCCATTGGGGACAGCCCCCCAATGGCTGAGCTTTCTTCTTTCAGAGTTTCTGGCTCTGCTGCGCATGCAGGCCAAAGAAATAGGCGTCCATATCGCTCGACGCCAGGATTAGTGTTGGCGTCCATGTCTAGACGCTGACACTATCTCAACGATTAGGGGTTGACGCCAAGGTGGCCTTCGTCCAGAACTCTAAATATATGCAGAAACTATGCATACCATGCTTATATACATGCAATATGTATATGGTAGTGTATCCATACTATCACCATTCAATACATGCATTATTTACATATAGTATAAACACATGCACACGTAATTATACTAATCAATACGTACGTAAATATGTATATACATACACAAGCACAAATATACACACGCAAATACAAATAATGCGACGGAAATTCGAGGGCCTTACAATAAATATGGCAGAGGTTATGATAGAAAGGATGAAGTTTGTATCCGCTCAGGTTTGGGACAAGAAAAGCAAGCTAAATGTGTCCCTGCCATATGCACATCTGCTCACCAAGGTATTTCATCATTTTGGCATCAATTTATCCAGAGCAGTGTCTGAGTAAATAGGCCAAGCCATTCGAAGCAGAAACATGAAGAAGAGTGGATTCTCACTAGTTAATGGTGTGTGGTCCAAGACATCAGTGGGTGAGGGTGAAGCCATTATTGGCGAAGCCCAAGAAGTGCAAGAAGAAGTAGGAGAAGCAACAGTAGTAGCAGAAGTACAAGTAGGACCAGAAATTAAAGAGCAACAACAAGAAGTTATTCGTTCATAAACTGAAGAGGAACTAGCAGCAGCAATAACGGCAGCTCCTACAGTGCAAGCAGCAGCAACAGATATCAGGGAATGTGTGTTAGACATTCAGGAAGAGCAAGCAGCAGGAATTGTTCAAGAAATTGTTGAGGATATCGGCTCTAGTGAAAGAAGGATAGAGGATATTCCTCCTGAGCACCTCGAGCCTGTAGAACAATTGCAAGTAATTACCCCTCCAACTTCTATGGTAGGGTCAGTCCTCAGAAGAGTGCTAGACTCCATTCCAGGCACTCAGAGTGTGCAAGAGGTTGCTATTGTTGAAGAAGCTGGGGCATCAGGCCACATTGCAGATGTTATGATGGAGGAAGCTCCCATTCAAGGGGAGTAGGAAATTGTAACTGAAGATGTGCGAGTAGAAGATGCTCCTAGTCAGGGGGAGCAATCTGCTGAAAAGGAAGCAACATCTCAGGGGGAGCACAATGCTAATGCCCCTGTTGATGAGCAGTTTAAAGAAGGCATTGTGGACAGTGCCTTAGATGATGCAAATGATGATAATGTGGAGCCCATTGCACGGGCAAGCAACAAAGGGAAAGAAGCAGCTCCTGGGATTCCTCTCATGACTAGGAGGCCCCATTTGAGGAGGAAGAAGAAGAAATTGAAAATCAATTTGAAGCCTCTTATTGAAAGAATGGATGAGCAAGGGAAGTCTCTGTGCTCTGTGCAATCTGACATTGCTTCAATCTTTATAAGGCATAGTACATCATCTAAGGAGATGGGAATGGTCAGAAATGCAGTGAGATGGGTGCGCAGTGAGCTCATTAGCATGAAGGAGTATATAGCCGCACTTGGAGAATTGGTCAGGGCACAATCCTCAAATGCCCCTCCTACTCCTTCTTCTGCAGATCCAGTCCGCAGTGCTGGGCCATCAGGGCCAGTTTCAGAAGAACCATCAGGGCCATCAGGGCCAATTTTAAAAGAGTCAGCAGGGCCATCATGACCTGTTTCAAAAGAGCTAGCAGGGCCATCAGGGCCACACGTTGTTGAAGAGGTAGCCACTGAAATGAAAGTTAATGTTGAAGCTATGAAGGCTGGGCCACCACGGCCATCAGAGGATGTTGTTGGGCCAACCGGGCCAGTGGTCTCCGAGGGTGAGATTCTAATAGTAGAAGAGCCAGTTGTAGCTCCAGAAGCCCCTGATCCTTCATCTCTTGCAACTACAGCCCCTCCTTCACCACCATCCTCCTCCACAGCACCTATCACATTCAAACAACCCCTGCCTCGCACCATTTCTTCCCCAACTCCATTTCCTTCTGAATCCTCTTCATCTCCTGCCACCTCTACATCAATTCCTCCACCTCCTCCTGTTCATGAAGACCCTCCAGCCTCATCATCAGCTGGAGCCCCATCTTCCTCTGGTCCTTCTTCAGATAGACCATCCATCATACCTCCTTCTGCACATCAATCATTTCTTCATCGTCCTACTCCTCCCTCCTTTGTCACCTTTATACCTGAAGCTGCACAACTTGAAGGTCCCTTTCTCAACAAATTTGAGGATGAGTTGGAAATTACCACCATCCGTTCAGTTCTGGCAGTTGCCTCTCATGTCCACAGGACTGACTCCTCTAGTCCTTTCTCTAAAAAGAGGAAACTCTCCACCACTCTTGCTCTTCCCACTGAACCTAAATTTCCTCCTCTTTGGTTCTCTCTCACTGTTGAGAATTGGAGAAAACCAATCTATTGTGAATATCTCCAAAAGTGTATCTTTGTCACCCTTTTTAGTGTTCCTTTTCTCAACCTAACCGATCACCTCAATGTTGTCCTTCCCTATAATCACATCTCCAAAGCTGATCAATCCAAAATCATCCAAATGACTAAATGCAAGTCTAAAGATCAGTGGGCTAAAGGGCCCAAGACCCTATATAGGAAGTTTCTTCTTATGATGTCTGGTCGGTTTCCACCACGGGATCACCCACTCACTCTCTCTGAGTGGTTTGTCATTCATCATAAGTCTACCTATGCGCCTTTTATTCAAAAGGAAGTTAAGCTCATCAGGTACTTCCAACTCTTCAATGACTATTGGTATCTACACAAGCTATCTGAAGTGCAGTTGGGAAAGTTGCAGGGAGCCATTGCTTCGTTAAAAATTGAAAATCCAGTTAATTGCTCCTTCAAAGTGGATTTCGCTACCTTGCAAATACCAGATATTGTGCTTCTCCCTAAACTGCAATCCTTGGTCATGGACTCCCCTGTTGGTCCTGTAATTTTTGAGAGATTTGCTCATGTCATGGGTAGGATCTCAGCTCAATAGGGTCATCTCCCTCCTTTGCAAAGATTCCTCTTCAGAGAATTTCATCTGGGCCATATCTCCTCTGATGTTCTTGCCCCTTTGCTATCTAAATGTGAAAGACTTTCTCACACTGACTGGGAAAAGTATAATAACCAGTCAGCCCTTCAGTTGGAACCCTTGAACAGCTCCTTGTTTATGGCAGGCAAGCCTACTCTCACAGCTGAAGCCTTTTTGGATTTAAATTCCATCAATCTGGTTCAAGAGCCCTATGATCAGTGGGTCCAGTGGTACAAGCTTTTTATGGCTTTGAAGAATGATCTTCTGCAGCATCAGATCCACTACTCTATCAAGATCAACCAATTTCTTCGGTTTTCCAGCTTTGGATCTTTCATTTCCTTCAAGGCCTCTCTTGGCAAAGATGAATATGCTAATTTTCTATAAGATCAGCGCCAACTTCACATCAAAAGAATGCTTCCTGACATGGGGTCATCTTATTCTATTACTTTTGGGGTTTTTCAGACCTATTTTGAGGAGCAAGAATGCAAGGCTTTGTGCATTATTCAGAGGCATGCCTCTCTTCTGTCTCCTACCTTCTACCTCCATGTAACCCCTCAAGATAAATAGAACAGTTCTTTGATCTTACTTCTCTTTTTCTCCTTAAATTCTTTGTCTCAGTATGATATCTTTTTGCTTAATGACAAAAGTGGGGAGAAATACAGTACTTCTGAAATACATCCCTCATGATATCTTATTCCGTAATTTATTTAGATTTATTTCAGAACATCTTTGGTTAATGCTTTGTTTTGTCATCACCAAAAAGGGGGAGATTGATGATCATATTATCCCAAATGTAATTTAAATAAATTACATATCTATTTTGGTGATTAACAAAACTTTGATAAAGATTACTCTGACATAATTTCTATGAGATTTGAGCACAGGAAATAAATCAAGGAAATACAAGCAAAATCAGTAAGTATTTATCATCCTGTACAATTTACAGTTCAAAGCATGAAATATCTAAGTACACATCGACTTTCTAGTTGTTGCAACGATTTCCTTAGAATCATAATGATTTCAATCTCACATCGATTTCGTAAGTGAGCATAACGATTTGCTCTCATAACGATTCGACAAGTGAGTACAACGATTTCAATCTCACAATGATTTTGTAAGTGAGCATAATAATTTAGTTATAACGATTTGCTCATAACGATTTGCTTAAAACGATTTGCTCATAATGATTTGGTTATAACGATTTGCTCATAACGATTTGTTTCTATGAGATTTGAGCACAGGAAATACAAGCAAAATCAGTAAGTATTTATCATCCTGTACAATTTACAGTTCAAAGCATGAAATATCTAAGTACACATCGACTTTCTAGTTGTTGCAACGATTTCCTTAGAATCATAATGATTTCAATCTCACATTGATTTCGTAGGTGAGCATAACGATTTGCTCTCATAACGATTCGACAAGTGAGTACAACGATTTCAATCTCACAATGATTTTGTAAGTGAGCATAATAATTTGGTTATAACGATTTGCTCATAACGATTTGCTTATAACAATTTGCTCATAATGATTTGCTCATAACGATTTGCTCATAACGATTTTCTCATAATGATTTGCTCATAATGATTTGCCTATAACAATTTGCTCATAAAGATTTACTTATAATGATTTGCTCATAACGATTTGCTTATAACGATTTTCTCATAACGATTTCGTTATAACGATTTGCTTATAACGATTTGCTCATAACGATTTGGTTATAACGATTTAGCATAACGATTTGCTCACAACGATTTGGTCATAACGATTTGGTCATAACAACTACTTATAACGATTTGATTATAACGATTTGCTCACAGTGTCATAACAATTTGTTATCCAGAACGATTTAGATATGGATGCATAACGATTTGTGCGTACAACGATTTCTTTACAAATAAGCAACGATTCACATGAACAATAACTCACTCGCACAACAATTCTATAAGTCATATTCATATCGATTTCATGAGCTATAATGACTTGTTATTTAAAAATCTTGACAAGTCAATGTTCTCCCGCGTATTTTTCTTTTTTCCAAGGATTAATTATAACCGTACGTTTCTCTACACAATGCATGTTCAGATATCTTCTATTCCTATGCCTCTACATGAAATATCTTTTAGAAAGACATAATGGAATTTCTATTTTGATGTATTCTCACTCTAACGTTGTCTGACAACAAGAGACAGCTTAGCTGTCTACGTTTTAGCATTTAATGTGTGCAGGCCTCCGACAGCACGACTCTATACAACGTTGGATAAAGTAGAAGCTGGAGGATATCAAGAAGGATTTTCTTCTTACGTGCATGGAACATAAGGGACCATTGATTACAAAGAAGATCCAGGCAGTCTAACGTCCTCAAAACATAGAGACAACAGATACTTCAAATGGCTATATTCTTCAAAGAAGATATAAATAGAAGACTGGTGCCTACATGAAACACCTCTCTTGAGAATTCAAAATCGGCAAGCACCTGAGAAGAGCTGAAGTCTCACTCCATCACTTTATTGTAGCTCTTAGTTCTCTGCATTCAGTGTAAATCATAGAGAGAGCATTTGTGTACTGAGAGAGTTCATTGATGTTCATTTCTTCCTCTCAGTATTTGCTTCGGATCAAGCAGTGTACTATTAGCTTGGTCCAGGGGCGTATCATCCCTTGAACACATCTTTGTGTTGTTCCCTTTGTGTTGAAGGAAGACCTGGGGGTTCCAGGGTGTTTATTTCCGTTCGTGTTGAAGGAAGACCTGGTGGATCCAGGGTGTTGTATTCCTCTTCGGGTTGTGAAGAGAAGACCAGCTGCAGCTGGGTGGGTAAGTGTCCTTGAGGAGGATTGTACCCTTGGGTAGTGGAATCCTCAGTTGTTGCCTAGGGATTGGACATAGGACTCCTGTGGAGAGGAGGTCCGAACCAGGATAAACCTTGTGCAGTGTGTGTATGCTTGCCTGTGTTTTGCTGTTTATCTTTTCACTAGCGCTAACTGTTATCGAAGTGTGTTTTGTGTGAACATTTTTGTGGACAGGTTTTAGATAATCAAATTTTAAAGAATCCCATTCACCCCCCCTCTGGGCTTGCTAGCTGGGCAACACAAATTGTCAGGGAATGTCTGAAGATGGCACAATCAAGGCAGAAAGGTTATATAGATAAGAGGAGAAGAGAGCTGGAATTCCAAGTTGGCGACCATGTTTTCTTGAATGTCTCACCTTCAAGGGGAATACAAAGATTTGAGATCAAGGGAAAACTGAGTCCCAGATTTTTCGGCTCTTTTGAAATTCTGGAAAGGATTGGCAGGTGGCCTATAGACTTGTACTACCTCCACAACTAGCTAATGTACACAACGTCTTCCACATATCCATGCAGAGAAAGTATCTATTCAATGCCGACCATGTAATTAGCCATGAGGACTTGGAGATTCAGGAGGACCTGTCCTTTGAAGAGAAACTGATCAAGCTATTGGATCGGATGCTACAACGACTCAAGATCGTATCATACCTATGGTGAAGGTCTAGTGGAGTCGAGATAGAGTAACCAATGCCACTAGGGAAATGGAGGAAAGAATGAAGAAAAACCACCAAGAACTATTCCCAGGTATGATACCATATCATTATGTTTAAATTTGAGGACCAAATTAGTGGTAGAGGATGTAACGCCCCAGAAAATTAAATGATTTAAAATCTAGAAAAATAGTAAATAAATAAAATTGATGAATAGAAATAAAATAAAAGTCATGATTAAACCCCCAAAGTGTGGAATCAACTATTTAAATTGAAATGGGCCAAGACAACTCTAATTGGGCTAAAGATCAAAACCCAATAGCAATAAACCCCAAAATTCGTCACCATAAATATGTAGAAATTAGGAAAGGGCAAATTAGGGCAAAAACATCGGTGATTAGCCATGGATGGCAATCTAATTCGTACCTAGCCATGCTAGGAACTTTCCTAATGGTATTCCTACTTCAATTGGGAGGAGAATCACCAAAGTATGGAAGCTACCCAAGCAAGAACCGCAACCCTTAATTCCTAAGCATATTAGGACTTGAATAAACCCTAGATCTATAAATAATCGTCAAGAGATTCTTGGGGAAAGTTTACCATTGTGTTGGGTGATGATCAGATTATCCTCAATGTATTTTAAATAAATTACATATCTATTTTGGTGATTAACAAAACTATGATAAAGTTTACTCTAACATATTTTCTATGAGATTTGAGCACAGGAAATAAATCAAGGAAATACAAGCAAAATCAGTGAGTATTTATCACCCTGTAGCATTTACAGTTCAAAGCATAAAATTTTCTAAGTACACATCGACTTTCTAGTTGTTATAACGATTTCCTTAGAATCATAACGATTTCCTCATTCACATCGACTTTTAGTTCCATAACGATTTCAAAAGTCATCACTATTCTATCATTAGTCTATCTTACAATGATTTTGTTAAGTGAGTAGAACGATTCACTAAGTGATCAGATCGATTTGCTCTCATAACGATTCGACAAGTGAGTATCACGATTTCAATCTCACAACGATTTTGTTTGTAAGCGTAAAGATTTGCTCTCATAATGATTCGACAAGTAAGTATAACGATTTCAATGTCACATCGATCTCGTAAGTGACCATAACGATTTGCTCCCATAACGATTCGACAAGTGAGTATAATGATTTGCTTATAACGATTTGCTCATAACGATTTGGTTATAAGGATTTGTTCATAACGATTTGCTTAAAACGATTTGCTTATAACGATTTAGTTATAAGGATTTGTTCATGACGATTTGCTTATAATGATTTGCTTATAACGATTTGCTCATAACGATTTGATTATAACAATTTGCCCACAACGATTTGCTTATAGTGTCATAATGATTTGTTATCCAGAATGATTTAGATATAGATGCATAACGATTTGTGCATACAACTATTTGTTTACGAATAAGCAATGATTCTCATGAACAATGACTCACTAGCACAACGATTCTATAAGTCATGTTCATATCAATTTCATGAGCTATAACGACTTGATATTCAAATATCTTGACAAGTCAAAGTCAACCCGTGTATTTCACTGTTATCCATGCATTAAATACAACCATACATTTCTCTGCACGATGCATATTCAGATATCTTCTATTCCTATGCTTGTGCATGTAATATTTGTTTGAAAAAATAGAATGAAATTTCCATTTTGATGTATTCTCACTCTAACGTTGACTGACAACAAGAGATAGCTTAGTTGTCTAGGTTTTAGCATTTAATGTGTGCAGGTCACTGACAGCACAACTCTATACAACGTTGGACAAAGTAGAAGCTGGAGGACATCAAGAAGTATTTTCTTCTTATGTGCATGGAACGCAAAGAACGATTGACTACAAAGGAAAGCCATGCAGTCTAACGTCCTCACAATATAGAGACAACGGATACTTCAAAAGTCTACATTTTTCAAAGAAGATATAAATAGAAGACTGGTGCCTACGTGATATACCTCTCTCTCTTGAGAATTCAAAATCTGCAAGCACCATAGAAGAGCTCAAGTCTCACTCCATCACTTTGTTGTAGCTCTCAGCTCTCTGCACCCAGTGTCATCTTAGAGAGAGCATTTGTGTACTGAGAGAGTTCATTTATTGTTCATCTTCTCCTCTCAGTCTTCGCTTCGAATCAAGCATTGTGCTGTTAGCTTGGTCCAGGGGCGCATCATCTCTTGAACAATTTTGTCTGTTAATTCCCTTCGTGTGAAGGAAGACTTGGGGGTTCCAGGGTGTTCATTTCCCTTCGTGTTGAAGGAAGACCTGATGGGATCCAGGTTGTTGTATTCCTCTTCGGGTTGTGAAGAGAAGACTAGCTGCGGCTGGGTGTGTAAGTGTCCTTGAAGGGGATTGTACCCTTGGGTAGTGGAATCCTGAGTTGTTGCTCAGGGACTGGATGTAGGACTCCTATGGAGAGGAGGTCTGAACTAGGATAAAATCTTGTGCAGTGTGTGTGCGCTTGTCTGTGTTTACTGTTTATCTTTTTCACTAACACTAATTGTTATCGAAGTGTGTTTTGTGTGAATATTTTGTGGATAGGTTTAAGTATTCAAGATTTTAAGAATCCCATTCACCCCCCCCCCCCTCTGGGCTTGCTAGCTGGGCAACAAGTGGTATCAGAGCTAGTCTCTTCGACAAAGAAGAAGATCCAACGATCTGAAGGGAAAAGATCAAATGGCATCCCAAAGTCAGTTTGAAGGTCAGTCAGTAAACAGGCCACCACTGTTCGATGAAGAAAACTACACATACTAGAAAACAAGGTTAGAGTTCTTTCTACAAGGTCTTGACTATTATATCTGGTCGATAGTTGAAGATGGAGATCTTCTGGTGACAAACGAAAAGGATAAATGGACGAAAGATGACAAGAAGAAGATTTATTTGAACTACAAGGCCAAGAGTATCCTATGTTGTGCCCTTAGCAAAAAGAAATTCAACCACATATCAGCCTGCAAATCCGCTATGGAAATGTGGGAAAAGCTAAGGATCACATATGAAGGTACTGACAAGGTTAAGGAAACCAGAGTAGACATTCTGGTAACACATTACGAGAGGTTCCAGATGCAGCAAGGAGAATCCATTACTCAGATGTACAGTAGATTCACTGATATCACAAATGGGTTAGATGGTCTGATAACACAGTCAAGCTCAAGCAATGAAGAAGAAGAAGAAGCCAACCTGGCGTTCAAGGCCAACGTCGACGACAAGGTAACATCAGACTCATCTTTCTCTTCATGTAATGAATCTGATTCTGACAACTTAGAAGAAGCTTTTAATGAAATGTACTGTAAATATAAAGAAGTATGTAAATCACTAAAATCCAATAAGAAAAATCTCACATAGTTAGAAAATACTAATTTATACTTAAAATCTGAAAATGAGTAAATGGAAAAAAAATACGGAACTAAAAAGAAGAAATGAACTGTTATGTGAAGATTTGAAAAATAAAAACGAACAATTAGCAAGTCTAGAAAACCAAGAAACTATGAATAAATTCAGAGATGAAGTCAATGATTTAACAACAGAAAATGAAAAATTGTCAAGCACACTAGATAAATTTACTAATGGCAAAACAACTTTAATATTAAAAGGTGCTAGACAATCAGGTAAAAAGAAACATGGGTTAGGCTATACTTCTCCCGATAATGAGGAAACAGTAGTATATCCTAAAATATATCTAACTCCTAAATTTGTACCTGAAAGAGACACATTATATAAATCAAAGTTCAAATACATTCCAGCTAAAACGATAACTAAAATGTCTTGCTGCAGCCATTGTAACAAGTTAGGTCACATCAAAATGACATGTCCAACTAAACACAAAAAATGGATAATTAAGAGGAAAATTGATGATATTAACCAACCAAGACCCAAAAGAACTTGGGTACCTAATGTTTAGTGTTTTTACTGCAGGTAAACCTTCGAGCATCCAAGTGGTATTTAGATAGCGGATGCTCAAGGCACATGTCAGGGAACAGAAAATTATTCTCACATCTTGAAGCCGAAGAAGGAACAGTCACATATGGTGATAATGGAAAAGGGACTGTAATTGGCAGCGGATCAGTAGGCAGTAAAGGCAAGACGGTTATTGAAGATGTTTTGTGCGTCAAGGGATTGAAGCACAACCTTATTAGTATCAGCCAACTGTGTGATAAAGGACATCATATCAGATTTCAAGAGTCAAAGTGCAGCATTATGATGGATGGTGCAGTCATCTTTGAAGCTAACAGAGAAAAGAACATGTATGTACTCTATCTAGAAGAATTAAAGGATCATGACATATGTTTGGCAGCAAGTAAAGAGCAGTCAACTAAAGTGTGACATCGAAGATTAGGCCACTATAGTCTGGATGGCATGAGAAAATTAATCAAGAGAAGCTTGGTGGAAGGCCTACCCAAAGTAAGATCAAGATTGAATGGTGTATGTGGGCCATGTGCAAAAGGAAAGCACACCAAGTCATCCTTCAAGTCAAAGACTGTGGTAACAACCTCTAAGCCCTTAGAACTTCTTCATATAGATTTATTTGGGCCAATGAGAACCACAAGTCTTGGAGGAAAGAATTTTGGTTTTGTTATAGTAGACGATTTCTCCAGATTTACATGGGTATCTTTCTTGGAGCATAAAGATAATACATTCGACAGCTTTGTCAGCTTCAGCAAGAAGGTTCAGAAAGATAAAAAACACAGTAATATTTGTATTCGATCAGACCATGAAGGAGAATTCCAGAATGAGAAATTTGCAAAGTTCTGTGATGATCAAGGGATAGAGCACAACTTCTCAGCCCCAAGGACACCGCAGTAAAATGGAGTTGCTGAGAGGAAGAATAGAACCCTATTGGACATGGCAAGGACAATGCTATCAGAATATGATTTGCCAAGATATTTTTAGGCCGAAGCAGTCAACACAGCATGTTATATCATCAACCGAGTTATGATCAGGCCAATCTTTAAGAAGACTTCAAATGAGCTATACAAAGAGAAGAAGCCGAAGATCTGTCATTTCAGGACATTTGGATGTCCATGCTTCATCCACAACAACGGAAAAAAGGACATTGGTAAGCTAGATGCAAAATCAGATGAAGGTATATTCATGGGGTATGCTGTCAAACCCAAAGGATATAGAGTATTTAACAAACGAACTTTATTAATTGAGCAGTCAGTGCATATTATTTTTGATGAAACTAAACCTTCCTTGAAAGAGGAAGAAGATAGTGACATTGATGCTGCAGAAAAATTGTCCAAGAAAGTAAAGGATACATCCATTGAGTACAAGGAAGATCCACCTTTGGATGACCTGCAACAAAAGGACAAATCTCATGATAATCTTCCAAAAGAATGGAGGTATAAGAATGATCACCCACTGGACAATGTAATTGGAGATCCATCTGTTGGGGTATGAACAAGAGGTAATGTAATTCCATGTGATTATTTAGCTTTTGTATCTCAAATGGAGCCTAAGACAGTCAATGAGGCACTGTCTGATGAATCTTGGATAATAGCCATGCAAGATGAACTTAATCAGTTCAAGAGAAACCAAGTATGGTCCCTTGTTCCGAGACCATCAGATCATCCTGTGATTTGCACCAAATGGGTGTTTAGGAACAAATTGGATGAAGCTGGTGTGATAACTAGAAACAAGGCCAGACTGGTAGCTCAAGGCTATTCCCAAGAGGAAGGCATAGATTTCGATGAAACCTATGCACTAGTGGCTAGACTTGAGGCAATTAGGATTTTACTTGCATATGCTTCTGCATTAAATGTAAAACTCTTTCAAATGGATGTAAAATCTACTTTTCTGAATGGTTTTATAAAGAAAGAGGTATATGTAGAACAACCACCTGGTTTTGATGACATGGATTTTCCGAATCACATTTTTAAGTTGCATAAAGCTTTATATGGTTTGAAATAAGCACCAAGAGCATGGTATGAATGGTTAAGTACATTTTTATTGAACCATGGTTTCATTAGAGGAAAAGTAGATATTACTTTATTTGTTAAGTCTAAAGTCGAACATGTATTTCTTGTACAAATTTATGTAGATTATATAATATTTAGTTCTACTGATGAATCTCTTTGCAAGTATTTTGAAAAGCTTATGCAGGGAGAATTTGAAATGAGCATGATGGGGGAGCTCAACTACTTCCTCGGATTGCAAATCAAACAAGGAAAGGAAGGATCTCATATCTGTCAAGCCAAATATACCAAAAAATTACTAAAGAAGTTTGGATTTGAAAATGCCAAGCCACTGTCAACACCTATGAGCACATCAACAAGACTAGATAGTGACAAAAATGGTAAGAAAGTAGATCAGAAACATTATAGAGGTATGATAGGTTCATTACTCTATCTAATTGCAAGTAGACCTGATATATTGTTTAGTGTATGCATGTGTGCTAGGCATCAGACAGATCCTAGAGAGTCTCACTTAATTTCTATTAAAAGAATCTTTAGATATTTAGCTAGAACTCATGATGTAGGTCTATGGTACCCAAATTCATGTGAAATTAATTTAGTAGTATATTATGATGCTGACTATGCTGGATGCATGGTAGATAGGAAAAGCACCAGTGGATTTTGTCAATTTCTTGCAGGATGTCTGATATCATGATCATCAAAGAAGCAAAATTCAGTAGCACTATCTACAGCTGAAGCTGAGTACGTGGCTACTGGAAGCTGTTGTACACAACTCCTATGGATCAAACAACAGCTTGAGGATTTTGGACTAAATATCAAGATAATTCCCTTGTTGTGCGACAACACCAGTGTAATAAATCTCACCAAAAATCCATGTCAGGAAGCATTCGTTATGAACAAATCCTTATAACCAAATCGTTATAAGCAAATCGTTATACTCACTTGTCGAATCGTTATGAGAGCAAATCGTTATGCTCACTTACAAAATCGATGTGAGATCTCCTGCAAGGCGTTGCGCATTATTCAGCGGCATGCCTCTCTTCTGTCTCCTGCTTTCTACCTCCATGTAACCCCTCAAGATAAATAGAACAGTTCTTTGATATTACTTCTCTTTTTCTCCTTAAATTCTTTGTCTCAGTATGATATCTTTTTGCTTAATGACAAAAATGGGGAGAAATACAGTACTTCTAAAATACATCTCTCATGATATTTTATTCCACAATTTATTTAGATTTATTTCAGAACATCTTTGGTTAATGCTATGTTTTGTCATCACCAAAAAGGGGGTGATTGATGATCAGATTATCCCCAATGTATTTTAAATAAATTACATATCTATTTTGGTGATTAACAAAATTGTGATAAAAGTTACTCTAACATATTTTCTATGAGATTTGAGCACATGAAATAAATCAAGGAAATACCAGCAAAATAAGTGAGTATTTATCACCCTGTAGCATTTACGGTTCAAAGCATAAAATTTTCTTAGTACACATTGACTTTCTAGTTGTTATAACGATTTCATTAGAATCATAACGATTTCCTCATTCACATCGACTTTTAGTTCCATAATGATTTCATATGCCATCACTATCCTATTGTTAGTCTATCTCACAGCTATTTTGTTAAGTGAGTAGAACGATTCACTAAGTGATCACATCGATTTTCTCTCATAACGATTCGACAAGTAAGTATAAAGATTTCAATCTCACAACGATTTTGTAAGTGAGCGTAACGATTTGCTCTCATAACGATTTGACAACTGAGTATAACAATTTCAATCTCACATCGATTTTGTAAGTGAGCATAACGATTTGCTCTCATAACGATTCGACAAGTGAGTATAACGATTTGCTCATAACGATTTGGTTATAAGGATTTGTTCATAACGATTTGCTTATAACGATTTTCTTATAACGATTTGCTCAGAACGATTTACTCATAATGATTTGCTTATAACAATTTGCTTATAACGATTTACTCAGAATGATTTGCTCAGAACGATTTGATTATAACGATTTGCCCACAGTGATTTGCTTATATTGTCATAACGATTTGTTATCCAGAACGATTTGGATATGGATGCATAACGATTTGTACATACAACAATTTGTTTACGAATAAGCAACGATCCTCATGAACAATGACTCACTAGCACAACGATTCTATAAGTCATGTTCATATCAATTTCATGAGCTATAACGACTTGATATTCAAATATCTTGACAAGTCAAAGTCATCCAACGTATTTCACTGTTATCCATCCATCAAATACAACCGTACATTTCTCTACACAATGCAGATTCAGATATCTTCTATTCCTATGCCTGTGCATGTAATATCTTCTTGAAGAGATAGAATGAAATTTCCATTTTGATGTATTCTCACTCTAACGTTGACTGACAACAAGAGATAGCTTAGTTGTCTACGTTTTAGCATTTAATGTGTGCAGGTCACTGACAGCACAACTCTATACAACGTTGGACAAAGTAGAAGCTGGAGGATACCAAGAAGTATTTTCTTCTTACGTGCATGGAATGCAAAGAACCATTGACTACAAAGGAAAGCCATGCAGTCTAACGTCCTCACAACATAGAGACAACAGATACTTCAAACGACTACATTTTTCAAAAAAGATATAAATAGAAGACTGGTGCCTACGTGATATACCTCTCTCTCTTGAGAATTCAAAATCTGCAAGCACCATAGAAGAGCTCAAGTCTCACTCCATCACTTTGTTGTAGCTCTCAGCTCTCTGCACCCAGTATCATCTTAGAGAGAGTGTTTGTGTACGGAGAGAGTTCATTTATTGTTCATCTTCTCCTCATAGTCTTCACTTCGGATCAAGCATTGTGATGTTAGCTTGGTCCAGGGGCGCATCATCTCTTGAACACTTTTGTGTGTTAATTCCCTTCATGTGAAGGAAAACTTGGGGGTTCCAGGGTGTTCATTTCCCTTCGTGTTGAAGGAAGAGCTTGTTGGATCCAGGGTGTTGTCTTCCTCTTCGGGTTGTGAAGAGAAGACCAGCTGCGGCTAGGTATGTAAGTGTCCTTGAAGGGGACTGTACCCTTGGGTAGTGGAATCCTGAGTTGTTGCTTAGGGACTAGACGTAGGACTCCTGTGGAGAGGAGGTCCGAACTAGGATAAAATCTTGTGCAGTGTGTGTGTGCTTGTCAGTGTTTGCTGTTTATCTTTTTCACTAACACTAACTATTATCGAAGTGTTTTTTGTGTGTACGTTTTGTGGACAGGTTTAAGTATTCAGGATTTTAAGAATCCCATTCACCCCCCCCCCCCCTCTGGACTTGCTAGCTGGGCAACATTAGGGTCATGGGAGAATGAGCTAGGGCACCAGAGGAGGGGAGAATGGCTGGGAACCAGAGCTTCTTCCCCATCCATCCTCTGCTACGAGGCCAAATTATGTTCTTTGTGTCTTTCACATAATCCGAGGCCAAATTGCATGCAACCAAAGCAACAGTTCTCTTCTTCTCCCTATTCCCAACAAGTATCATGTTTACACTTTTGTCCCAAGAGCCCTAGATTAGGAGATATAAGCATTGCATGCATCGTTGTACCTATTCTCTGCGTTCTCGGGCAAGAACATGAAACGCGACGACTCCAGACGTCACGTTCCTTGTTGCATTAACGTGACGTACTAGTCCATCGCATTCATCTAAAATGCGACCATGACATACGTCATGATTTACCCTTGACTTTGTTGAGCAACTACCCCTAAGAAAATCTTTTAATATTTTAAAGTATTATAATATCATGATTTTGCTATGACAAAACCTTTAGAAGACTTTCTAAAAATTAAATATATATTATACATATCACAGAAAAATAGTTTGGACAAACTCTATCTCGAAAATTTTTCTAAGTCCAGACATTACAATCCGACTGTCGACTCAAACTCCTTTAGAATCGAAAAGTTCTGCACAAAATCATCTCTAAAATTTTCCAAGTTCAGCCTATCCGACTATCAACTCCGACTTCATACAGTCAAATACTTCAAAATCTAACTCCTCTAAATCCGACTGTATACAGTCGAATACTTCATTCTGGAATTCAACTCTCAGAAGTCGAATTCTTCTGTATCTGACTTCTGAAGTCGAATTCTCTATCTTATTTCTGTCAATCTCCATAGAAGTCAAAATCATTCTATCTAACTCCTAAAGTTGAATTATATCTTTCTAATGCATATCTATCTGACTTTCAAAGTCGAATGATGTAACTTCCAATAAAGTCAAACTAGTCTATTCTCATGTTTCTATCTTCGACTCCTAGAGTCGAATTGCACTCACTTCTGAATCCGACTTCACTGACAAGTCCTGTACTTGTACTTTTTCTATGAAGATACTATTTTATGAACTTATGAAATGTTGATTGCTTATCATCTTATCTTCTTAATATGATTTTTGTTAGAACATACATTGACTGAATATTTCTTTCTCTTTCTATCAAATTATCATTATTTAAATATATTCTTACAAGATGAGACATATTATACTTAAAATATTCATCCAAAATGGTTTATGATTATATCTGAAACATTTAATCAAATTGGTCTCTTGCTCCATGACAGTAGTCTGGATTTTCTTCTAATACAAAAGATATGTTGCATTTATTGTTTTTTTAGGCGCATGTCATCTGACAGAGGCTCACCTACCACTGTCAGAACATGTCCATACCTTCTGTTGCAAACTATCTGTCCATCTTTTATTGGTCTGAAAAGCTATATGTCCGAGGTTTCCATACTTTGCATTTTTCTATGACTCACCTACCTACGAAAGTATGGAAATACCCTACTTTTTTGTCTTGTCTTTGCTACAGATCATTTATTGAAGCACGTTTTCAGCATGAAGCTGTCACAATCCATTTAATTGGAAGTTAACCCCTTAGCTGTGAAGCTGCAAGCCTCGTTCAAAAGACATTGGAAAGAAGCAAAGGCAGATGGACCTATGGATAACAAACTCAGCAAGCATCCAACGGATCCAAGACCTCGCCTCAAATGGTCAGATTCTCAATGACCATTTTCAAACGGCTACATTCTTCTGAGGATTCACTACAAGAAAATGCTCTATTTCCGACGGACTGAATCCGTCGGAAATCCGTCGGTCATCCGTCGGAAAAGGAGCCTTCCAACCACTTTCCGTCCAAAGCTCGTCGGAAACTTTTCGTCGGAAATACTTGGTCAGCAATTTCCGACGAATGACAATTCCGTCGGAATTCGGTCGAAACCTCCGACAGATATAATCCGAAGGTAAGGCCGTCAGTATTTTCCGACGAAATTGCCGACGGTATTTAGCCAACGGTAATTTATCCTTTCTGACGGATACGTATACGTCAATAAACAGTCAGTATTTTCCGACGGAATTCCCGACAGTATTTAGCCGTCGGTAATTTATCCGTTCCGACAGATACATATCTATCGGCCAATCCGTCAGTACTTTCCGAAGGTATTACCGACAGTATTTTTCCGTCGGTAATTTATACATTCCGACGGATACTTATCCGTTGGGAAATCCGTCGGAAAATACACAATTTTTTTTAAAATAGGCAAATAAAAATATTCATTTGCTACAATGTCAAACCTTCTACAATATTCATAAATCTAACAAATACTAACAATCAACATAAAATCATAAAATACAATAAATATAAAATCATATAGAATAATGAATACAAAAATCAACATAGATCTGTTGGATCGTCTGCTGTCCCTGCCTCGTCATCGTCTGGAGCTGGATCCTATATTAAAACAAATTAAAATGAGAAATATTAATAATAAATAAAAGACATACAGTATTTTCAAAAATAAAATTTAAAACATGTGATTATTTCTCAAGCTTAATACAATACTATTTTTAGATCCATCATTTTCGTCTTGGGTGTTTTTAGATCCGTCCTTTGAATGCCCAACCCAATCCGGAGATCCAAATTGGATTCCGTCAGTTCCCACACGTCACTTTAACCCACCCGGTCGTGTCGGAGAAAACGGCACGTCGATCGGATCCCTATTTGGGCTTTTAGACCCCCGGGTTGCGTCTTTTAACCATTTATATATGCTTGGCCGTGTTTTTAGATCCGTCCTTTGAATGTCCAACCCAATCCGGGGATCCAAATTGGATTCCGTCAGTGTCTACAAGTCACTTTAACCCACCCGGTCGTGTCGGAGAAAACGGCACGTCGATTGGATCCCTATTTGGGATTTTCGACCCCCGGGTTGCGTGTTTTAACCATTTATATATGGCTGACCGTGTTTTTAGATCCGTCCTTTGAATGTCCAACCCAATCCGGGGATCCAAATTAGATTCCGTCAGTTTCTACACGTCACTTTAACCCACCCGGTCGTGTCAGAGAAAACGGCACGTCGATTGGATCCCTATTTGGGATTTTGGACCCCCGGGTTGCGTGTTTTAACCATTTATATATGGTTGACCGTGTTTTTAGATCCGTCCTTTGAATGTCCAACCCAATCTGGGAATCCAAATTGGATTCCGTCAGTTTCTACACGTCACTTTAACCCACCCGGTCGTGTCGGAGAAAACGGCACGCCGATCCGATCCCTATTTGAGATTTTGGACCCCCGGGTTGCGTGTTTTAACCATTTATATATGGTTGACCATGTTTTTAGATCCGTCCTTTGAATGTCCAACCCAATCCGGGGATCCAAATTGGATTCCGTTATTTTCTACACGTCACTTTAACCCACCCGGTCGTGTCGGAGAAAACGGCACGTCGATTGGATCCCTATTTGGGATTTTGGACCCTCGGGTTGCGTGTTTTAACCATTTATATATTGTTGACCGTGTTTTTAGATCCGTCCTTTGAATGTCCAACCCAATCCGGGGATCCAAATTGGATTCCGTCAGTTTCTACACGTCACTTTAACCCACCCGGCTGTGTCGGAGAAAATGGCACGTCGATTGGATCCCTATTTGGGATTTTGGACACCCGGGTTGCGTGTTTTAACCATTTATATATGGTTGACCATGTTTTTATATCCGTCCTTTGAATGTCCAACCCAATCCGGGGATCCAAATTGGATTCCGTTAGTTTCTACACGTCACTTTAACCCACCCGGTCGTGTCGGAGAAAACGGCACGTCGATTGGATCCCTATTTGGGATTTTGGACCCCCGGGTTGCGTGTTTTAACCATTTATATATGGTTCACCGTGTATTTAGATCCGTCCTTTGTATGTGCATCCCAATCCGGGGATTCAAATTGGATTCCGTCAGTTTCTACACGTCACTTTAATCCACCCGGTCGTGTCGGAGAAAACGGCACGTCGATTGGATCCCTATTTGGGATTTTGGACCCCCGGGTTGTCTGTTTTAATCTTTTATAAATACTTGTCTGTTTTTAGATCCGTCAATTGAATGCCCAACCCAATCCGGGGATCCAAATTGGATTCCGTTAGTTTCTACACGTCACTTTAACCCACCCGGTCATGTCGGAGAAAACGGCACATCGATCGGATCCCTATTTTGGGATTTTGGACCCCCGGGTTGTGTGTTTTAACCTTTTATATATACTTACCTATTTTTAGATCCGTAAATTGAATGCCCAACCCAATCCGGGGATCCAAATTGGATTCTGTCAGTTTCTACACGTCACTTTAACCTACTCGGTCGTGTCGGAGAAAACGGCACGCCGATCCGATCCCTATTTGGGATTTTGGACCCCCGGGTTGCGTGTTTTAACCATTTATATATGGTTGACCATGTTTTTAGATCCGTCCTTTAAATGTCCAACCCAATCCGGGGATCCAAATTGGATTCCGTCAGTTTCTACACGTCACTTTAACCCACCCGGTCGTGTTGGAGAAAACGGCACGCCGATCCGATCCCTATTTGGGATTTTGGACCCCTGGGTTACGTGTTTTAACCATTTATATATGGTTGACCGTGTTTTTAGATCCGTCCTTTGAATGTCCAACCCAATCCGGAGATCCAAATTGGATTCCGTTAGTTTCTACACGTCACTTTAACCCACCCAGTCGTGTCGGAGAAAACGGCACGTCGATTGGATCCCTATTTGGGATTTTGGACCCCCGGGTTGTGTGTTTTGACGCTTTATATATACTTCGGTGTTTTTTAGATCCGTCAATTGAACACCCGACCCAATCCTAAGTATATGAAATTAATACTAATACTGTCTTGAGCTACTGGCTGTGTGGGGCGTACTCCCTGCATTATTGACATGAACTGCTGAACCATATCGCTGAACTGCGTCTGTAGCTGTAGCAGCTGCGTCTCTATCTGTACCTGCTGCGCCTGTAGCTGTACCCGCTGCGTCTGTAGCTCTTCCCGCTGCGTCTGTAGCTCTGTACATAGCTCCTCCCGAATGATGCCTCTAATGTCCTCTACACCACTAACGGGCGGCGCAGAAGATGAACTCGCGTGTGCCGGAGGAGCGATTGAACTGGCATATGAGGACAACATTCGATGAGTATCCAGGCTGTCCCCAAAGCCGTACACTCGACCCTTCCTCGGCACTCCCGCTGCCTCGACCCAAGCGTCTGCATCCAAATCTGGCTGGGGAGTGCCCTCTGTGTAGCGCTCCGCCATCGTTTTGTCGTACGTCTCCTGTAAAATAATTTAAAATTAAATTATTGAAAACAAATTACTTTAATATCATAATTGAATTCATAATTTAAAGCTTGACTTACAGCAATCGTGCGGGCACTCTCGGTAACATAGTCATCCGTCCCCTTCCGCTTATGAGTCCGGTCAAATAACTCGCGGAAAGTAGGGGCACGCTCCAGGTCGTGATGCTTAAAATTCAACAAAATTAGTTACTTTCACAATAATAATCCATATGTATATATGAATCGAACAATAAAATAGTTACCAATTTTTTACTGTGGGTCGCATAAGATACAGATCCACTAGTATGCACATTCTTCTCCGGTTGAGTTGCTCTGTTGCATATTGCCGCCTGTGACCGCTGTTGCCATGGTCCAGCAGCCCAACGCGCGCAAAGGGACTCCCAATAGTCCGTCCGCAGCCAAACAGGGCCGTAATCCACCCAAGCCATAGGATCCCGGTTGCCTGTGGTCTTCATTGCCTTGTCCCGTGTCTCCCACATCGACTTTCTTAAATTAGTCTGGGCCGTAATCTCCCAGACGGCTCGAGCCCGAGGGAGATCCTTGGGTCTCGTGAATGTGAACCTCCGCTGTAAAGAAATAAAATTAATCAACGTTCTGCAATTAACCCAAATTAATAATAATTGAATAAATGACTTCAACTCTTCTAAAAAATAAAAATACCGTAAACATGTCAAATAATAAATCTCGGACTGGCACCGGGAAGTCTCTCCATGCATCCATAGGTCCTGGAATATGTGCGTGGACCAGCGTCGTAATATAGCGGGAAGCAGGACTGGGATCTATCTTCCCCCTGCAATTCCACATTAATTTTCTACATGAAATGTATATCCTAAATAACAAATACAGTAACACTGAGATGATGAACTTTACCCTGAGATCCAGCATGGTTGTCGTCCTGGTAGCTGAGGCCCCTCCTCAGCTGCTGGATGCTGGCTCTCCACCTCTGTTGAAAACAATTTAGTACACTTTTATTGTATAAATTGCAAGAGACCAAACATACTAATCTATTGAAACATATGTTTACCTTGTGGTGAGGAAGAAGACGAAGGTGGCGTGGACGGGGAGGCAGTCCCTGCAAAATTTCATACACATTAGAAATTATGAATTTCAAATAAACAAGAATATAGAAATTTACCTATCGCTGGGACGACGGGCGTGGACGGAGAGGCAGTCCCTGTAAAATTTCATACACATTAGAAATTATGAATTTCAAATAAACAACAATGTAGAAAATTACCTGTCGCTGGGACGACGAGCGTGGACGGGGAGGCAGTCCCTGCAAAATTTCAAGCCGTACTTAGAAATTATGAATTTCAAATAAACAACAATGTAGAAAATTACCTGTCACTGGGAAGACGGGCGTGGACGGGGAGGCAGTCCCTGCAAAATTTCATACACATTAGAAATTATGAATTTCAAATAAACAACAATATAGAAATTTACCTGTCGCTGGGAAGACGGGCATGGACGGGGAGGCAGTCCCTGTAAAATTGTATGTACGTTAGTTCTCGTGAAATCAATATAAACAATAATACCCATATGGTTTTTGGTGTACATATGCATATACCTGTTGCGGACCTGGAGGCAGACGTGGACGGGGAGGCAGTCCCTCTACCAACGGACGTGGCAACCATCCGACTGCGTCCTCCACGTACCATATCTCTATTGATACAAATAAAGATATAACAAGTCATCAGCACTCAATTTGAAGTAGCAATTTATTATGAACATGTAATGAACAACAACACCAATTTCTTACAAAATATGCAGTATATTATCTATATTCATCATCAGATGCTGAAGACATGTTTAATTCAGCATCATCTTCATCATCATCCTGGAATTCATCCTCATCATCTTGGGAGTCTTCCTCCACATCAGACTCCACCTCCCGCTCAGCGACATTTGGGTCAACTTCTTCTTGTTCGTTATCCTTATGTAAGCAAATTGTTTCATTTATATCATGAACATTGTACTGCGTAGAAGCTGCCAACTCTCGTGCGTCACTCCGATCTGATTGGAAAAAGTTGTCATTAACACCTTCGAGCTCATCATCAGTCGGGAGAAGCTCATACTCAGGGAATAGTCTTGATTTCACTCTACATGCAGCCCACCAATCTCTTAATTTGAGGGATGTATAATTTGAATAATAAACTTGTTGGGCTTGTGCCGCCAGGATGAATGGCTCATATGTACTCAATTTGGACTTATGCTTCACATCGATTAATCCATATGTTGTGTCATGACGAATAGATGTCGGGTCAAACCAATGACACTTGAACAGAAATACATTGTTGTCTTGTCCCAAAAATTGCAGTTCAATGACTTCTTCGAGAATGCCATAATAGTCAATTTCATTTTCATTGTAGGCACTTCCCTTCACACATACGCCGCTGTTCATCGTAGACTTATTCCGTCCATAATCTCTCGTGTGAAATCTGTATCCATTCACAATGTAGCCTGGATAGACACGTACAATCTTCGAGGGGCCAAAACTAATCTGTTGTACTCTTGAATCGGGAATGAAGCCTTGTTCAACCTATTATGAGATAAATAGACATACATTGAATAAATGACTTCAACTCAGTCTGCATAAAAACATAACACTTATGTTTCAAAATAATTAGACACATACTCGAGATCTTAACTAAGTAGGAAAAGACTTCTCCCGCTCCTTTTCAACCTGCACGTCAGTTAGACGTGGATTCCGTCGCAATATGACCGAGTCAAACTCTCTGCAATGTAAATGTCACACAACCGTTAGGTTCTGCAGCAATGCACCCAAATGATGACGAATAAGCGTGGAGAGCTTACTGAATGTAAGGGTCTAGTTCTTCGCAATTCATGAACACGTAGATCTTCGCAGCTACCAACTCTCTGTCTTGGAGTGCGCGAGTAGATGAAGATCCGAACGCCCGTCCGGCACACTTGAATACAGAGAGTCGGTCTGACACCTCGGAATCTCCACCATCATCATTACGTGGAGGTTGAGTGTGTCGGGTTCGTATTTCCGTGTCAAAGTACATCGAACAGAAGTTCGATATCTCCTCAATGAGGTACGCCTGAGTAATGGAGCCCTCAACTTGTGCTTTGTTACGGACTTTCATCTTAAGATCGTGCATGCACCTACGACAATAATTCAAATGCATACATAAGTAATATAAAAGATCGTCGTAATGGCAATAAATTGAGATGTAGAAATATACCTCTCAAACGGATACATCCATCGAAATTGTACTGGTCCTCCGACCCTTGCCTCATATGGTAAATGGATGATCAGGTGCTCCATTGAATCAAAGAATGCTGGAGGAAATATCTTCTCTAATTTGCAGACTGTCTGAATTATATTTTGCTCCATATTTTGCAAGTCATGAATTTTGAGTTCTGATGCAGATAAAATCCTGAAGAATTGACTCAGCTCAGTCATTGCTCCCCATATTTGTTTCGGCAACAACTCACGAAAAGCAAGAGGCATCAGTCTTTGCATGAAAACATGGCAGTCATGACTCTTCATTCCGTATATTTTTCCCTCGTTGACATTTACACAACGCGCAATATTCGAGACATATCCATCCGGAAATCTCAATTGCTTTAACCATTGCAACACTTCCTTAATCTGTCTGGCCCCAAGCACATATGCAGCTTTAGGTTGCACCACTTTTCCTTGAACATGCTGTAGCTCTAGTTCTGGACGTTTGCAAAGTACTTTCAAATCGACCCGTGCCTTGACGTTATCCTTCGTTTTACCTTTGACGTCCATAACTGTGTTGAACACATTATCAAAAACATTCTTCTCTATATGCATGACGTCTAGGTTATGACGTATCAAAAGTGTTGACCAATAAGGCAATTCCAAAAAATGCTTTGCTTCACCCAATTGTGATCTTTCCCAAAGCCAGGGATTTGTCGGGTACTACCAGCCAGTTGTGTTACAGTCGGTAAGTTCTGGACCCGCCTCGCCATGTTTCCACCAGACACCCGTTCCATATCTACCTCCTCCATCACAGTTGTATTTTTAATAAAAGAATCCTTTTGCTTTCGGAAAGGATGGTCACTGGGTAGAAACCGCCGATGACAATCGAACCAACAAGATTTTCCCCCAGATTTCAACACAAATGATTTAGAATCCTCCATGCAATAAGGACATGCCAACCTCCCATGTGTGCTCCAGCCAGATAACATGCCGTAGGCTGGAAAGTCACTTATTGTCCACATTAATGCAGCCTTCAGATTGAAATTCTGTTTTCTGGATGCATCATAAGACTGCACACCATCTGACCATAACAATTTCATCTCATCAATCAACGGTCTGAGATATATGTCTATATTCTTTCCTGGACTTTTTGGACCCGGAATCAGCAATGAAAGGAACAGATTCTCACGCTTCATGCACATGCCTGGCGGAAGGTTATACGGTGTTAGGAATACTGGCCAACATAAGTAAGATGCCACCGAGCCTCCGAAAGGATTGAAACCATCTATGCATAAACCAAGCCGTACATTGCGTGGATCCCTTGAGAAGTAAGGATGAGTACGGCTAAAATGAGCCCAAGCTTCACCATCGGCAGGATGACTCATTTCACTTTCGTCGCGACAGACTCTTTCCACATGCCAAGTCATATGTCCAGCTGTCCTCGAGGACATGAACAATCGCTGCAATCTGGGTGTGATAAAAAAGTACCGCAATGACTTATACGAAACATCCTTCTGCTTTGACTTGAACCCTCTCTTGGGCTTGAACCTATCATGCTTACAAATACAGCATGATGTCTTATCTGCATCCTCTTTGTAGTACAGCATACAGTGATTCGGACATGCATCAATTTTCATAAAACCAAGCCCCAAATCATTCACCATCTTCTTCGCACGGTAAAAGTCAGCAGGTAACCTCTCTGATTGAGGAAGCATGCTCTTGACCAGTAAGAGAAGCCGGTCAAAACAACTCTCGCTCATATGAAATTCAGATTTCAAATTCAATAGCTGCGACACTGCAGACAACCGTGTATGCTTCTCACAACCATCCCATAATGGCTCATCAGCATCTCGAAGTAACTGATAAAATCTCTGAGCTGTATCATTCGGCACTTCTTCATTTGTTTGATCTTCATGAATATTGAACTCCGGACCAGCAGCATCGACAACCATGTCTACGTACGTACTTGTGGAGGCAAAGTAATTAGCTGGTGCAGACGACTGAATATTCAACTCACCATGACACGACCATAATTCATAATGGCCAACAAATCCTCTCGTATACAGATGATGCTGCACATCCCATGTCGATATCCACTTTCTGTTCTTACAAGCCGAACACGGACATCGAATGTTACCCATCGGATCAACTGCTACTGATGAATTACTCAATGCAAACTCAATAAAACTGTCAACTCCGTCTTTAAACTCCTCGGTCACAACTCCATTCACTATTCCACGGTACATCCATGACCGATTCTCATAAGACATTTTTCCTACAGATTAAATGTCATGTCCCGAGTTAAAATCCAACACACCCTCACATCATTCAAGTACCATACATACGTTATATGGAGAGTCCCAGAGCTAATGGGTGAAATAAAGCGTTGACGTAAAGATAAATGAAGAGTAAACATACATGAATATCAAATAAATTTGAGCACTATATAAATACTTAATGGTATTGAACATTAAAAACAACACAAACCGTGATGTCTTCATATTAGGCCACCACCACTTGATCGGCTCTTTATTCACCAGCTTCTCAGTAGATTTCCTAGGGAGTGAACTAACCACTGATATCCCTAAATATAGTTTGCCAAATACATCTCTTCGTACATAATGGGAAGACATAACTTTGAGAATGTCAAGTTCTTTGACACAATTATTTTTCACAAATTTACACCAGTCTTTTCCAATAAACATGTACATAGTACCACACCAACTGCGTCGTAAGATTACAGAATATCGCACTCCTTTTTCATCTTGAACAATAACAGATAATCCACTTTTATTTTCTAAACTTTGTCTTTCTTCTTTCCGAATAATCTTTATGATTTTCGTCATCTTCTCTTTCACCAAAAGTAAACCATCATGCAATCTTCGAATATCGAGCGGAAATATTTTACGTTCAAACAAACAAGTACTTTGATACGTTGGACATTTGTTCTTCTTTGAGTCTAATTTCCAATCGCGAACTCTCATCACTAATTACAAAAAAAAAATTATAACATTTTATTCATGAGTAATTTAAAATATGAAATTAAATCATAATATGGTAAATATGAAAAAATCTCTCAAATGGCTACAAATAAACATACGAATGTTGAATGATTAACTTGCAGTGTGAAATTTGTGAAAGTAAACAATATGTTTAACAAAGAAAGTCATTGCATTGTTTATTTTCATGTCAAGCGTAAAAAAATAACAGCGAGCAAGATAAATAAAAAATAACTTAATTACCAAAAGCTTTGAATATAAGCAATTAGGAGAAGGAACTTGTAGGGGAAGGGGGGCGCCAGGATGGGAAGGGGGTGCTGGGACGGGGAGGGGGGGCATTTGTACTCGATGAATTGTACTCTTATCCTTCTTCTGGCGTCTTGTATGTAATTTTTGTTTAGTTTCTATTATTGGTAGAATAACATTTTCTGAAGAGTACTCTTATCCTTCTTCTGGCGTCTTGTATGTAATTTTTAATCCTCATTTTGATATTTTCTTTATATATATATATATATATATGAAATGCGATTAATTCTTATATATATATCCCTAAATTTTTTATCTCATCGCCTACACCCCATAGTTAACTATATTTCCTTATATATATAATGTTATTTTACTAGATCTATCCAATGATAATTAAATGGATGTTGAAAACGGACTAACCTGCCCCTCCCTTTAAAATCCCACCAAGCATAATGGATAGAGAAATGCTGGTTATTTGGGCCCCTGGGTAACCCAGCTGAGCTGGATCGGCCGTGCGGCCGATCCACGTCAGCCAACTACTCGGACGCCCGAGTAACTAGCACTTCTCTAATGGATAATGTTATTTCTTTGGAAAAAAAATTTCCCCTCTCTTTGGTGTTGGGTAAGGATGTTTACATCTAAGTTCTTGTGAAATATTTGTTGCATTCTAACATCTAGCTAATCTGAGAGATAGGTGATAAGGTGCAGATTTTAACGACATATATGAGGATACGTTAATTTCCAAGAGATAGGTGATTAATTTTCTATTGGATAAATCTTTCATTCAAAATCTAAAATTTACACATTTTCAGAAAAAAAAATGTATAATTTTACGTGATGATACATAGTTTACGTAAAATCTCAACCATACGCTGCATTTTTCTATAAATATCCACTTTGTAGTAACAAAATTATAATAAGTTTATACTTACTTTTTTGGAACAAATGGACAGCATTTTATCTATTTTTTGTCATTTAACTCTTGTAAAATTAGCATAATTATGGGAATATAATATAAAGTAAAATTGTCTATGGCTTTCATGTAGTCATTTCATACAAAAATATCACAAAGAACTAAGTCTCACAGGCGGCCTTAAATATAATTCAACATGTGTAATTATAAGCAAAGTAATAAAATTCTTCTTTCATTATTACAAGCAATTTGCATCTTTCATATATGCAACAAAGTAATCTCCTTAAATTTAATTAGCATCATCAACATATAATATGTAGTAATGTACAACAAGAGTCACAATCGGCCTATGACATACAGAACATGAGAATATGTTGCTTCATTTAAATCTTGTCCTCTGTTTGAACAACAATAGATCCATGTAATTGTAAAAATATATTAATACATGCAAACCATTAAGGAATGAAATCATAATTGATTTAAATTAACATTGATTAATTACTTGTGACAACTATTCTCTTTTTACCAAAACCATGATCTATGTGAGTTCTTGTACAATAAATAAAATTAATATAAAAAGATGGTAGATGGTAGCACATAGTACAATAAAAAAGTAATAAAGAAAAGTAGTTAGGGTTAACCCCAACTCGTTTTAAAATTTCTCTACATCTGATTAGACTTTATAACAAACAAATATAGTATTTTATATAGTTGACGACCATTCTAATAGAAAGTTAAATGGGTGGTGAAAAGTAACTAATTAAATTATGTTTTTTAGATATTTATTTAAAATAGATTAGTACATGTTAATTATGTTAATGTCACATGTTAATTCTTAATTATATTTATTTAGTTTGCATGTATTAATTTATTAGGGTGCAGGAGGGAGGGGGGGGGCGGGTGCAGGGGGGGGGGGCCGGGTGGGAAGGGGAGGGGGGTGTGTGCAGGGGAGGGGGGCCGGGTGGGGGGGGGGGGGGGGGTGGGGGGGGGGGGGGGCATCCGGAGGGGGCCAAGGGGAAGGGGGGGGGCAGGGGGTAGGGGGGGGGAGGGGGCCGGGGGGGGGGGGGGATCCCGCAGGGGGGGGGGGGGCCGGGGGAAGGTGGGAAGGGGAGGGGGGGGGTGGAGGAGGGAGGGGGGCCAGGTGGGAAGGGAGGGGGCCGGGTGGCAGGAGGGAGGGGGGCCGGGTGGGGGGGGGGGGCATCGGAGGGGGCCAGGTGGGAAGGGAGGGGGCCGGGTGCAGGAGGGGAGGGGGGGGGTGGGGGGGGAGGGGCCGGGTGGGGGGGGGCCTCCCGCAGGGGGGAGGGGGCCAGGGTGGGAAGGGGAGAGGGGCGGTGCAGGAGGGAGGGGGGCGCCGGGTGGGGGGGAGGGGCTGGGGGGGGGGGGGGGCATCCCGGAGGGGGCCAGGTGGAAGGGGGAGGGGGGAGGTGGGGAGGGGAGGGGGGAGGGGGTGGGGGGGGAGGGGGGCGGGGTGGGGGGGGAGAGGGGGCCAGGGGGAAGGGGGGGGGGGGGCGGGGTGTAGGAGGGGGGGGGCCGGTTGCAGGGGGGGAGGGGGCCGGGGGTGGGACTACCGGGGAGAGGGGCGCCGGCGGCGAGGGGCGCAGGGGCGGCGGCGAAGCGGAGCGGCGGGACCCGGCGACGGCGGTGAGAGAGAGAGGAGAGAGGATGGAGAGAGAGAGAGAGAGAGATCGAGAGGAGAGAGGGAGAGAGGAGATGAGAGAGAGAGAGAGAAGAGGGGAGAGAGAGAGAGAGAGAGATGAGAGAGAGAGAGAGAGAGAGAGCAGGAGAGGGAAAGAGAGAGAGAGAGAGAGAGGAGAGGGAAAGAGGGGTGTTCGCGGGACAAGGTATAGGAGATTTACCGACGGATATTCCGACGGAAATATGTCTGTCGGAATATCCGTCAGTATGTTTTCATTACCGACGGACATTTCCGACGGAAATATTTCTGTCGGAACGGCCGACGGATATTCCGATCGACATATTTCCGTCGGACTATCTGACGGAATTACCGACGGAAAATAATCCGTCGGAAATGTTCGTCGGTAATACCGCTTTTTCTTGTAGTGATTATAAAAGAAGCCGAAGTTTGAAAAGAGCAAGATACAACCAACACGCTTAAGTGAACATACACTTATAATTTTTAGATGCTAGCTAGTGAGCAAGAGATCTTCACAAGCCTTCTTCCAAGCTACAAGATTGAGAGCTCCATACTCCGAAAATTCTCAAAAGCTCTCTCATTCTCACAGAAGTCTTGTTCTGGGTGGCAATTGTAAAAGGATATTTTTTCAGTCCACCCTCCTTGTTCAGAAAGGATTGTAGTTAAAAATCCTATATTTTTATCCTTTTCTGAATTGGGTGTGTTTGCTTATTCTTGAGACAAACACACAAGTGTTTTTACATCTCTTTCTGTGTAATTCCTGCAGGAGGATTGTTCCTGCATTTCCCCTCTTGTGTAGGGAAGACCTTGTTGAAGGTAGTGTTGTACCCGGGTAAGGGAAGACTTGCTTGGGAGCAAGTGGGCTTGTAATTCCTCTCAAGGGTGAGAGAAGGCCAAATTTATTGGAAGTTAGTGAAATCTCAAGTGAAATCTCAAGTGGGCTTGTAATTCCTCTCATGGGTGAGACAGGGGAAGACTTCACCCCCCTCTAGGACATCATTAGTGCCATTTCGATCCAACAAGTGGTATCAGAGCAAGGTCTTCTTAGAAGAATCTAAAGATTTGAGAAGAAATGGCAGCTGAAGCTCACAACTATGAAGGTCAGTCTGTTATAAGGCCACCCTTCTTTGATGGTGAGGATTATCAATATTGGAAGATGCAGATGGAATGCTTCATCAGAGGTACAAATTTTGATCTGTGGCAGGTAATAGAACAAGGTGATTTTCAAATCCTTGGTGAGTCCTCCTCCTCTGGTCTTTCCATAGCTGATAAAAGAAACATATCATTAAACTAGAAGGCTAAAAATTATCTTTGTTGTGCTCTCTCTAAAAGAGAATTTAACAGATTATCTGCTTGCAGAACTGCAAAAGAAATGTGGGATAAACTACAAGTAACATATGAAGGAACTGATAGAGTTAAACAAACTAGAATAGGCATTCTTGTATCTCAGTATGATTAATTCAGAATGCTTCCTAATGAAAACATTACTCAGATGTATAACAGGTTTTCCAACATAATAGTAGGATTAAGCTCTCTAGGAAAAGTTCTTACTAATGAAGAAACAGTTAGAAAAATCCTAAGATCTTTAACTAATGTATGGACTCCTAAAGTTACTGCCATTGAGGAAGCACATCATTTAACTCAACTATCTATTGATAAACTAATTGGATCCCTCATGGCCCATGAAATTAACATGGAGAGATTTTCTAAAAATTCTTCAAAAAAGAAAATGTCAAATGCTTTGAAGGTTGCAGATTCCTCTTCATCTGAAGACTCCAAAGAAAAATCAGATAACAGTGATGATGAGGTAATGTTGTCAAGGAAATTGCAATGAATCCTTGCCAAGAAGAAGAAGTTCGGCTCCAAGAGATTTTTCAAGAAAGATAAAAAGAAGGAGTCAACCTGCTACGAATGCAACCAACCTGGACATTACAAATCTGAATGTCCTAAGCTGAAGAAGAAGGATTAAGCAGAAAGATCAGACATGAATCAAGGTTTAGAGATAAAGTTCAAAAAATATAAGAAAAAGGCAATGGCAACAACATGGGATATTGAAGAGGCCACTAGTTCAGACTTCTCAAGCTCATAATCTAAAGAAAAAGAAAAGGCAAATCTATCCCTCATGGCAGGACTGGATCAGGTAAATTCTGAAACCTCTTTTACTTCATGTTATGAATCTGATTCTGATAGTCTTGAAGATGCCTTCAATGAATTATATGAAAAATATAAAACAACAGTCAAACAAATGAAGATAGTTAAACTAAATTTGCTAAACCAAGAAAAGGCTAACACCTTTCTGAAAAATGATGCAGAAAGGTTAGGACAAAGTCTAAGTGAAACCAAAAGAGCAAATGAATTATTATTTGAAGATTTAAAAGATAAAAATAGTAAAATCATGGAAATAGAATGAAACTTAAAAGAACTTAAGGATGAAGAAAAATTACAAGAAGAAAATAACTACCTAGGAGCTACTACAGAGAAAATCTCTAATTGTAAAACATCTCTGTTTATTAAATTAAAAGGCTCTAGGACAGGTAAGAAAAAATATGGAGTAGGATATACACCTTCTCATAATGATGAAAATGTTGTGTCTCCTACAAAATATCCAACACCTAAATTTGTAATAGAAAAGGAATTAAAAACCCCAAAAAAGTGAATCAGCATGTTTATAAACAAAAACAAAATCTTAACAACACTACATACATTAAGAATGCTTTTGATTTATGATGTAGTCACTGCAATCAATTAGGACACACTGTCAGCACATGCACTACCAGACATTTGCGCTGGATTCCTAAGACTAAACATCAAGGACCCAAGAAAATTTGGGTACCAAAAGTTACAACTTAATTTGATTTGCAGGGTCAGCTGAGAGCATCCAAATGATATTTGGATAGTGGGTGCTTCATAGGAAGTTGTTTACAAGCTTTAGAGATGAAAGTGGACAAGTCACTTATGGGGATAATGGTAAAGGAAAAGTGTTAGGATGTGTAACAGTGGGTACTAAAGAGAGGAAATTGATAGAAGATGTCATGTATGTAGAAGGATTGAAGCATAACCTCATAAACATCAGTCAGCTATGTGACAAGGGTGTAAGGTGTCCGGAATTATCTAAAACAGTAATGTAGGAGGGGGGTTGAATAGATTACTACCAATTAAAAGCACTATGACCTCCTTTTTGATCCAACACTGACCTATTGAAAACTTAGACAGACATGTATTGAATTCAAACTATGGTGTGTGTGCAAGATGTGATTAGGAACATAGCAATCTATCTAGCGTATGAACAATCACTCGTGCCTACCAAACATCTATCGTAGAAATGTGCAAACCACAAGACACAAAGATTTAAGGTGGTTCGGAATACACAACTTGTGTATCCTACGTCCACCGTCCACACACACACGTAGAAAGACTGTTATCAGCGAGTTCAACTTTTCAAACACACACACGTACGTTGTCTAATGCAAACACATAATCAGAAGAACAACCCACACGTGGATCAAGCACAAGCGATGCTCAAACCACAGCCACACACACACAGTAGTTAAGAGTGGAAGGAAAGAAGAGTTCTGAGTTTTAGAAACAAATCCATATAAGAACTCTTCGTGGTGGTCATCCAGAAGAACTCCAAGCTTCGTGTTGATGATGATCAGATGATAAAGAAGCTTGAATCGTGGATAGACCGACTTCAACTCTGCTCGTGAGACGGATCTTTCTCGAACAGGACGAAGAGTTGAAACATAGCAGCAGAGAGATAGCCTTCTTCTTGGTTTTTCTTAGGGTTTTGATATGGTGGCTTCTTGCTGCAAAATACCTTTATATGATCTATATATATGGGTGTCCAAGTATGGAGAGTCGTGCGTAAAGGGATCACCCTAACATATAACATATCCTGGCCATCAGATGTGACTTGTTCTGCGGTTGTTGATAAGCACATCATAGCTATCGACAACTACTGCTCAAATTTGGTTCCCAGAACCATGTAGGTTCCTGGAAAACTTGGGCTATCGATAGGCGATCCCTGGCTGTCGATAGGCAGCCTTATCTGTCGACAGATGAACTCCATCTGTCGACAGTTACTGCTCCTTTTGAGATTCCAATAGCATGTTTATTCCTGGATAGTCTATCTGTCGACAGGTGCCTTCATGGCTGTCGACAGGTAACAACTTGAAGTGTTTTTCTTGATCTTTTGCACTTGGATTTTGTTGCTTGTCTTGTATGCATTCATACCTACATTAAAAGTCAATCTAAGTGAGATACAATGAATACATAGGTGATCAATAAGAGCATTATTTTCATTTATTCATTTCTACCATGTCTTGATCATATTTGTCATGTTTCAAACATTTACACAACATCAATTATGTAATACATCATCAAAAACATTTATGCACATGTCATCATAAACATTGTAACCCAACATTCTCCCCCTTTTTGATGATGACAAAATTTACAATTGATGTTTCTCCCCCTTTTGACAACATTCAAAAAGATAAATCATGCACACATGGATAAGAATGAAGCAAAGAATTGTGTTTTTATTCATTGATCTTTAAGTACACACAGTGACAAAAAGTACATCCATTACATGAAATAAATAAAAGCAAAAGAAGGGAAATGACATAACTGATGTACCTTACAGACTCATGACCCAAACCTAGTAAGAATAAGAACTAGATAACCCCATACTAAGTCCTAGACTCTCTAAACATCGTCATTCCCAGAAGCAGTGGGATGACGGAAGTCATGGAACTCCTTGGTGAGCTGATCACACTGCTGCTGAATGTTGGCTTGAGAAGCAGCCATTGTGTCCATTCGGGTGTTGAGTTGGTCAAAACCAGTAGTGAAATTTTTTTGCATCTGACCCATCTGACCGTCGAGAAAATCCCGAAGAGATGGTGTTGGGTTGAGTGTGAATTTAATATATTACTCCTCATAGTTTTGATGATGACATGTTGTGATTTTAATGCCTAATGGATGGAACATGTTACATACATCACTTATGTAATAACAATGCTCAAAAGCATGTTTCCAAACACATTACATCACATACCTTGATGATAATATCTTGTACTAATGGTTTATGTGTTGAATTTTCAAGGACATACAATTATTATCATGGTAGTGTCGACACACCCATTGATGGTGTGGACACTAGGTATCATTCCCTGAAGCAATTTCATGAAGACAGGGTCCAGTGTGTCGACACAGTCCCTGGTAGTGTCGACACTAGACCCAGTCTCCAGAAGATCCAGTTGCCTGACTGGGACAGTGTGTCGACACAGCCAGTGGCAGTGTCGACACTAGACCCATCTCCCAGAAGATCTTTTTGCGCAATTGGGACAGTGTGTCGACACACTCAGTGGCAGTGTCGACACACTCTGGCTGAATTTTCATCTTAAGATCCATCTGGACACGTGGCCTCCTAGGGATCAATGGGATTGGTCTTGGATCATGTGCCCACGTACTCCAAGGGTACCATTGGCCATGTTGGGCTATAAATACCCCTCCAATTGGTCCCCAAGCTGTAGAAGTCCTCCAGAACATTCCAGCAAAAGCTTTTGGCGGCAAGAAGGAGGATTCTCCCGCTCCTGCTCCTCTTGGTGCTCGATGACCCATCTACATCCTTGAAAAAGCACAAGAAGGTGAAGTAGATCTCTGAAGAAGAGGTTGAAACATCTCTCAAGGGAGCATATCCAAGAGAAGCAAGGAATTGAGGAGAATTCGAGGGTGATTCAGAGGCAATTGTAGTAGAGCATCGCCCAAGGAATCAAAGCATCAAAAGATCTCCTCAATCCAAACATCTGCGAGGGATTTATACTGAAGAACATATTTTGTATCAAATTCTCTTTACTCTTCAAGTGTTCTTCTAATTCATTCTGGGGGGTTGTGCATAAATTGTTGCACAAGTCTCTGTAAATGAATTCATTCTGAATCAGATCTTTGCTAGAGGATCTGATTTATGTTGTTCTTGATCTAGCTTGTGTCATGTGAGCCTTTGTGCTCGATTGTATTGAGTTGACCACTTTCTGTGTGTTTGAGGGATATGTGCTCAGTTTCTGGAGCACTTGTGCTCTAGAGTTAGTGTGTTGGAGTTGTCAAGCTCCACTGTGTATTATACTCAGGTTAAGTAGTGGAGCCTCATTGTGTGAGGGGTGGATTTAGGAATCACTGGTGTGATTTCCGAACTACCTAAAAATCCTTGTGCAATGGTTTGATCTACTTGTCTTCGCTAGATGCTTGCTTAGGGTTTCGATCTCTACTAATTGTATTGATTCACACATCATCTACACACATTCACTCTTCAGATCAGTGAATTGCCACTCTGAATTAATCTCTGATTTGAAGAAATTTTTAATTTGCTTAAGCTTCCGCAGTAATTGGTGACAGATCTATTCAACCCCCCTTCTAGATCTATCCATCCACATATCCGATCCTACAATTGGTATCAGAGCGGGTTCATTTCTGTGTCTGATCTGATTTGAGTGTTTTTTTGTCTGATTCTTATGTTTCACTTGCTTGAATTATTTGAGTGTTTCATTCACTGCATCTCATCATGTTTAATGGATTCTCGAGGATTTATTTCTGAAGGTCATTCCATCAATAGGCCACCATTTTTCAATGGGTCTGATTACTCCTACTGGAAAAATCGCATGCAAGTCTTTCATAGGGCTCAGAACTATGAAATTTGGAGGGTAGTTGAAGTGGGTCCCTATGAGAATCAAGGAGATGAGGAAACATAGACTATAGAATAGATAAGGAGGGCCACTCTTAACTATACTGCCATGAACATGCTTCAGTGTGCAGTCCATCCAAAAGAATATTCAAGAATATCCATGTGCAAATCTGCTAAAGAGATGTTGGATAAACTTGAGTTAATGTATGAGGGAACATCTCAAGTTAGGGAAACCAAAGCTAACATCCTTATCTCTGAATATGAATTGTTTATGATGAAATCCAATTAATCTATCTCTGAAATGTTTGCTAGGTTCATGACAATTATCAATGGACTGAAGGCACTTGGTAAGGAGTATACTGATGCTGATTTGGTAAGAAAGATTTTGCGTTCTCTATCATCCATCTAACATACTAAGGCTACTGTAATTGAAGATTCTAAAGATTTATCTAAAATCTCTTTGGATGAACTCATAGGATCTTTAATGACATGTGAGATAAATCTGAAAAGAACTGAAGAACACATGCTTAAGTCCAAACCAGTAGCACTTAAAGCCTCATCAAGTAACAAAAATAAAAATAAAGAGAAATCAAGTTCTGAAGAGTCTGAGTCCAATGAGGATGAACTTGCCCTCATGAGTAGGCAATTCAAAAAAAATTTAAAATCAAGAAAAGGAATGTTTATTGGAAAGAAGAAATTTTCATCTGGCAAAAGGAATACTTCTTTTTAAAATGCTAACTCAAATAGAAATCAAAAGACTGATGAAATCATTGTTTGTTATAGGTGCAACAAAGCAGGACATATGAAAGGGGAATGTCATGAGAATAAAAACGACAAGTACAAAAAGATCAACATAATGAAGAAGCCTAAAGCCATGGTAGCAACTTGGTCATATGATGATCCAAGTGAGGATGAAGATGAGAAGACCTCAAGTTCTGGAAATGAGGAGATATGCTTTATGGCTAACATCACTGATGGAAAGGTAAGTACTTCTTTTGAGGAATATACCATTGATGATTGGCAAGATGCATATGCTGAATTGGTTGAAAAATATTCTGAAATAAGAAAAGAGAATAAGCATCTGAAGAAGAAAATTGAAAATCTCTTGCATAACAATTCCCCAAACAGAAGAATTTCTGAACTAGAAAATGAAATATCTGAACATAATGAAGAAAAAGAAAACATTCTAAATGAAATTGATGAGCTCAAACTTGCATCTCAAGAGGCCAATGATGATTTTAAATAATTTTCTGAAAAATTGGAATTGTAACAAAGGGAAAAACAACAAGCTGTTGATGAACTTAAGAATCTAGAAAACCTATTGAAAGAAAAGGAACAAGTCATTGAAACTTTCAAAAAAGGAAAAGACAATCTTGATGCCTTGTTAGGAGCAAGAATGAAATCAGTGAAACATGGACTAGGATTTACCACACAAAAATCCTTGAAAGACAAATCTAGTGAAATGAAAGAAAAACCCTCAAAAGCTCCCTTAATAAAATTTGTTAAAAGTCCTAGTCCTGAAAACAACAACTACCAAGTGTCAAGCAACACATGTAAAACTTTGAAGAATCTGAACAAAAGGAAACCAAATAGGTCGACACACTTGGCTGCTGAGTCGACACCAGTCAAACACAGGTCGACCTGCCCAAGTTTAAAAACCAACAATCAGTAAAAAAAAATTCAAATAAAAACTTTAAAAATAACAAAAACACAAAAGAAAACTTTCATGATAGATTTTGGACATCCAAGACAACACATCAAACTGATTGGATTAATTCTTGGAACCAATGATATCATAATCCTTTTTGGTACCATTCTCAATTCTTTTATCCAAATTTCCCAATGTACCAACAGAGCCCTTGGTTTGGATCTCCACAAATGAATGATCATGCCCAAATGCATAACCTCCATGCTCATGAATGAAAGAACACAGGTGTTTTCATTCCAAAAGGAAATGCTAAATTGAAAAAGACAAAAATCCAGATGAACGTGTCTCAGCAAATGCCTGATCGAATCTGGGTTGGTATGGGGTCAAAAGGTTACTGGCAACCCATCGTCTATCCTGACCCCCCGCTCTTCTGTTCCTCATGCAATCGACTGGGGCACCCGCCATCAAAATGCAACAAGTCTGCCGGCAAGAACCAGCAACAAGGTGGCGCTGGTCTGAGTCAAACTGAGGACGTTCCTGTGCACAAAACTAATACAAAGTCTGATGGAAATGACCCGGTGCAGATGGGCAAACCAGTGTGGCGATCTGTCTCCAAGAAGGTGTTGTCTTCTGAAGTAATTGTGCACCTCCCCATCGATGTAAAAGAAGCAAACCTCCATGGTGAGCAGACCGATCCCACTTCAAGTTCTGCTCTAGCAGAGCCATCACCACATGCAAGAACCACCCACCACCCACTTAGTAGCTTGGAGGAAGAGTCTAGTGTATGTAATGATGCCCAGAACTCACAAGTGTCTCCCAACAATGTTGTAAAAGATGAGGCACACCACTTGCTTGATGAAATGCGACCTCAAAAATATGTCCCAGCGCCAGTGACAGCTGAACCCCTCATTGCTCATCCGATGGTCACAAAACTATCTCCTAGGCAAGCCCACATGATGGCAACTTCTAGTGGGCATGCTGTCCATGCTAGCTCTGCCATAGAGCCCACAGATAGTGCAGCAATGAATGCCGCCACCGACAACGCAACTGTGCCATGTGCAGACCGTGTAAGGCCCTTGATTTTCACCTTGTTTGTTAAGTATATGTATGTGTGTATAAGTGTATACTATTGATGTATGATTATTGTGTATAAGTATTTATTGATATAAATTGTATGAATTAGTATTATTGAAATGTGCATAGTATATTCAAGTACATATATGTATGTATATATATATAATATATATATATATATATATATATATATATATCTTTAAGTGTGTAGTATTATAAATTCTGCATAATTAAAGTGAGTTTTGTCGGCTAGTAGGCGTCCACATCGGCTGACGCTGACCATGGGTAGGCGGCAATATCGATGGACGCCCATTTTTGGATAGGCGACCATGGATATGGACGCCAATATCCCAGATTTGTTACGTTTTCTGATGCGGAAACGCCTCCGGAAATTGAGCCTCTTGTTTGGGAAACCCTTCCCAACGGCTCTAAGACCTGCCCCTTTAACCGATCTGACCCCCAACCCTTTATAATATCCAAATTTCGGCCAGATCCATCCCTTTGGCTCTTGGGTCAAAAACCTATCTTCTCTAAGCAAAACCCTAACTTGAACCTGAAAGATCCGGCTTTGGGAGGCTTCGTCTGGCGATCTACATCAACTGGTGTCAACCTTGAACATCCGGGAACCACTCCCCACGCTGGTGTGCTGTGAAGATCAATAGAAGATCCGAAGAAGGAGGGATTTGGAGACTCTTTGGCACAGGCCGAGGAGGGCTTCTCCGGCTTAAATCATCGTTGGTAGATTTTACAGAAGGCAAGTACCCCATACGCATTAACCCTACATGTGTCTAGTATGTCCCAGGATTTTCTCAGATTTTTCTTGTGTCCTGGAACCCCCCTTTCAAGTGATTTATTGGCTTTCAGTCTGTGTTCTGCAGACAGGATATTAACGGCAAGATCCCTTGCCGCTAATATCATGTGTTGGCGGCATCATCTAATGCCGTTAACCTATAGACGGCCACCCCCTTGCCGTCGAGTTCTTCAGACTGCAACAGTGAGCAAGTCTGTCCTTATATGAACTAGTTTTCGAGTTTTTCCGCATGAGGATATACGGTAAATTTTACATAATATGTAAATATATATGTTCGGATGAACTGTAAGTTATTGTGCATTTTTTAAATTTTCACTAATTATTAGAATTTTTGGAATGTGTTACCAATAGAATGTTAATCTTGGAAAATGTCGTTCATGAATTATGTGTAGAAATTAAGTGTCATAAATTTTTGTACATTGTTCATAAGATCTGATGCATGATATAAAAATTTGAGCAATTTATAATATCTGGACAGTTTATTAAATTTTCTGAACTGAAAAATAGTTAACATGTCTATTCAATGCATAAAATTAAGAATTCTTGCGAAACTAGTTAAATCCCTGAAAATTGTGATAAAGTTTGTACTGTCAGTATTCATGTATGAAATAAATTATGAATTCGAATAATGAAAAATTTATCAGTTTGACTATTTTTACAGTTGATATCATCACTGTTAGAATTTTCAGAAAATATGTGTAACTCAGAAAAATGCAAATTTTGGTATGCATGATGGTTAAACTATGATGGATTTCTGGTTAAATTTCTGTACTGAACAGATGACAGTAGCTATATAAACTTGTTTTATGTTAGGTATTAATAATTAATACATGCTAATATGATAAATGTTTAATTATGCAAAAATTTCAGCATGATTAGGATTGTTGTAAAAATCTGATTAATACTGAAAACAGTAGTACCATGCTAGGTAATACTGAAGAAGGTAAATGTGTGAACATGAGATGAATGCGTGATTATTTTGTGTTTAGAATGTGTTGAAATTGAGAAAATGTATTAATGTGCCAATGTGTGACACTGCTACCTTAGAGGGCTGTGGAACTGTACTGTGGTAAAGTCCCCACGGGAAGGTTCAAAGTGTGTGATGTCCCATGGGCATTGGGATTAAATCCTGGAGGCGAACAAGTATCGCTGGTTAGGGTGGAGAGTGCTTCTCCCGGTTCTGCGCAGTAACTAAGATTAATCACTGGAATGCCTAGGTGATTGATATGTGATGTGATTAGTGTGTGTCCTTCTAAAGTGGTTTGGGCTATGTGTCACGGCATTAAGTGAAAGTGAAATTGTGTTTAAGTGAAAGTGAAAATGTGTAAATTGTGAACCTGTGTAAGTGAATATGTGTTCATAAAATTCTTATGAAAGCATGCAAAATGATAAGTTTCTTATGAATGTGACATGATAGTAGTAAAACAACGAGCTTTTCACTAATATGAATGTGTTATCTATGTGTACAATTGTCTTAGAATTCATGTTAAATTAGTTGTTATGAAATGTGTAAATATTGTGTAAAATGATCAACATGTGGCTTATGAATGAAATCAGTTTAGCATAGTGAAAAGTGTAGAAAGCATGTGATAGGATTTGTTTATTGTATATAAAAACTAAATCCTCTGTGAAAAATGTGTAGAAATCATGAATAGACTTTTATTTGAGAAATTGTCACTTCCATGCATTATGTGTAAATGATGTAGCTTAAGAGTATGGATATTACTTGATGCATGTATGTTTAGTGTGCTGGTGTTACTTGTTGAGTTCTTTTGAACTCATTCTTGCTTCGGCGTACAGGTGCAGACGTTTCTACTTCTTCCGAGGAGATCGTTAGGAGCGACTCGGAGCGAGAGTAGGAGATATTGTTGTGGAGTTAGCATTTGAAATTTTCATTTCTTCATAGTATGTAATAAAGACTCTGCGTAGTCTCTTGTGGACAATGTATTTATTTTATTTCAGTTATGGAAAATTAGCTCTCTTTCTTTCTATACGGACTGTGAATAGAATGTGGATGATGGAATAAAATTTCTTTTCAGTTCTTTAAATTCCGCTGTCATGAGATATATTATATTTGTGTATGTTTCAGCCTATCGTACTAGTGTTGGGTAAATGTCCCACTGTAGTGATACCATTTATATCGACGTGGGTTGGTGGAACCGTACCGATATGAGAGGGTCGTTACAGAGATTGGTATCAGAGCATCAGGCTGAAATTTACATAAATATGCATATACCATCATCTTCATTGTATACTAAGTCAGTGTAGATTGTCCACATAGATAAGTAATTAGTTAGAATTTAGATAGTTTAGTTCTAAATGGTGATTAATCTGTTTTACAGGTTATGGCTTCGCGTGGTAGGCGTGGTGTTCCTGCTCGTGATGGCGAGCAGAGGAGAGATGAACCTCGGCGTGAGGATCAGGGTGAGCAGCAGGCCCCTGCGCCCCAGGGTCCTGTACTTCCTCCACCGCCACCAGTAGACTATGGAGTTTTCATGCAGGGTTTGGTGCAGGCCATGCAAACGCAGGCCCACACTCAGGCTGCACTCCAGGCCCAGTTGGAGGCTCAGGTTAGAATAATAAGATAAAGTAGTCTGTATTTTAAATGCATGATTGTTATGTTATATGTGTTAATTTTGTTGCTTGTTGTGGCAGGCTCAGGTACCAGTTCCCCAGGCTGACCATGGTGGACCCTCCATCATGGAAAGGTTCAAGAGGATGTCGCCACCTTCTTTTAAGGGGGAGAGCGATCCATTATTAGCTGAGAACTAGATGAGGGAGATTGAGAAGATCTTCCGGGCCATTAGGTGCGATGAGGATGACAAGGTTACTTTAGCCACCTATATGCTACAGGTATGTGAAATCTAATCTAGTGGCTATTACTTTAAGTATAAATTATGTTGGTTAGTTCTCATGGATGGTTTTGGCAGGAGCGAGCCGATGTATGGTGGTCCTCGTTGTTACGTACTCGGTTCAAGGATGGTACCATGGAAGTAGGATGGGATGAGTTCGTGAGGCTTTTCCGAGCCAAGTTTGTTCCGGAGCACATCCAGGACAAGATGGAGCAGGAGTTCCTCTCGTTGACTCAGGGCTCCATGACGGTGTTGGAGTACGAGGCCAGGTTTGCCGAGCTATCAAAGTACGCCCCTCATATTGTAGCTGATGAGCGCAGGAAGGCGAAGAAATTCGTGATGGGTCTGAAACCATCACTGAGGACGAGGTTAGTGGCTTTCGACCATCGTACTCTCGAGCAGGCGCTCAGCGCGGCGTGTCGGCAGGAAGGGGAGATGGAGCAGTACCTGGAGGAGAAGAAGGCTTCTCAAAAGAGGCCAGCAGCTCCTTTCCAGAGGCAGGAGAGGAAGAAGGCGACTTTCCAGTCACCGCAGCGTCCTGTGGCATCAGGCAGTGGTCAGGTATCCTCTCAACGTTCCCCTAGTGGTAAGAAGGAGTGTCCTCATTGCGGGAGGGCACATGGCGGTTCGGAGTGTTGGCTGGTAGCAGGAAAGTGCTTAAAGTGCGGGAGCAGTGATCATAAGATTAAGGATTGTCCGAGGCTTCAGCAGGGAGCCCAGCGGGGGCCAGCCCCAGTAGCAGCAGCAGCAGCGCCAGCGACAGGACGACCAGGGAGACCTCGAGCCCCAGCTCGAGTGTTTGCGTTGGCTCGTGAGGATGCCGAGCAGGCAGATCATGTCACCGAAGGTACAGTTTTGTTCTTAGGTGTGCATGCTCGGGTTTTGTTCGATACGGGTGCTACTCACTCGTTCATTTCCGAGCGTTTTGCTAGGCAGTTAGCTTTAGAGTCAGGTTAGAGTCTGAGGATTTAGAAGTCCCTTTGTCTGTGCATACACCTGCGGGTACGGTATCGACTAGGAAGTGTATTCGTCTTTACCAGTGTGCATTGAGGATAGAGTCCTAGAAGGGTGTTTCTTCTTGCTTAAGATGAAGGACTATGATGCTATTCTTGGTCTGGATTGGCTAGAGGAGCACTATGCTTTGGTAGATTGCCGTGGGAAGAAGATTGTTTTCCGCATTCCTGGTGAGGATGAATTTTCTCATCCTTTGCCGAGGAACTTAGCAGGAAAGTTTGTCATCTCGGCCATGAGGGCAATGAGAATGGTGAACAAGGGTTGTGACGCTTTTCTTGCCAGTGTGGTTTTAATACCCAAGGCTGATGAGTCACTTACTCTTGCCGAGATAGATGTAGTGCAGGAGTATCCAGATGTCTTTCCTGATGATTTATCTGGATTGCCACCAGCTAGAGAGATAGAGTTCACTCTAGAGTTGCTTCCAGCATCTCTCCTATCTCGAAGGCACCTTATCGGATGGCACCTGCGGAATTAGCTGAGTTAAGGAAGCAGTTGCAGGATTTGTTAGATAAGGGATTTATTCGCCCTAGCGTTTCCCCTTGGGGCGCACCTGTCTTATTCGTGAAGAAGAAGGATGGGTCACTTCGGTTATGCATTGATTATAGAAAGCTAAACCAGGTGACGGTAAAGAACAGGTATCCCTTACCTCGGATTGATGATTTGTTTGACCAGCTACAGAATGCATCGGTCTTTTCTAAGATTGACTTGCGTTCTGGCTATCATCAGTTGAGGATTAGGAGTGAGGATGTGTCCAAGACGGCATTTAGAACCCGTTATGGACATTATGAGTTTTTGGTCCTTCCGTTTGGTCTAACCAACGCCCCTGCAGCGTTCATGGATCTCATGAACAGGGTGTTTAGACCCTATCTAGATAGTTTTGTTGTAGTCTTCATCGATGACGTGCTGGTCTACTCTCCAGATGAGGCCACACATCGTCAGCATTTGAGGATAGTGTTAGAGGTTCTCCGTGAGCACAAGCTGTATGCAAAATTCAGCAAGTGCGATTTTTGGATGCGCGAGGTTCATTTCCTTGGGCATGTTATCTCTGGTGCTGGTGTAGCAGTGGACCCAGCGAAAGTCCAGGCTGTTATGGATTGGGAGAGTCCCAAGACTCCTTCGGAGATTCGGAGTTTTCTTGGTTTGGCGGGTTATTATCGGCGTTTTATTGAGGGATTTTCATCCATCGCCGCTCCATTGACTCAGCTGACCAGGAAGGGAGTGAAGTTTGTCTGGTCCGAAGAGTGTGAGAGTAGTTTTCAATTATTGAAGACTAAACTCACATCGGCCCCTGTGTTAGTTCTACCGAGCGGTGTAGAGAACTTTGCTATCTACACGGATGCATCTCGGATTGGTCTTGGCTGTGTGTTGATGCAGCAAGGAAGGGTAGTAGCATATGCTTCGAGACAATTGAAGGAGCATGAGCGAAACTATCCAACTCATGATCTTGAGCTTGCGGCAGTGGTTCATGCACTGAAGATCTGGAGGCACTATCTTTATGGTGTCAGATTTGAGGTGTTCACTGATCACAAGAGCCTAAAGTATCTTTTCTCCCAAAAAGAATTAAACCTTAGGCAGAGAAGATGGATTGAGTTCCTGAAGGACTATGACTTCGACCAGTATCATCCTGGAAAGGCGAATGTCGTAGCAGATGCCCTTAGTAGAAAGAGGTCATCTCTCCAGCAGGACTGGAAGATGTTGGAGGATGCAGCGTGTACGATGACCGAGTTGGAGCCATCTTTATGCCGAGCTTTTGTGGCTCAGCTGTCCATTAGGTCATCGGTGTTAGATGAGGTGATCGAGCATCAGAAAGCCGACCCTAGACTCCAAGAGTTAGTGGGCAAAGCGGGTATTGCTCGTGATGAGGATGGTGTGATTAGATTCCATCATCGTGTCTGTGTTCCAGACATTGTAGATGTTCGTGAGCATGTTTTAGCAGAAGCTCATAGATCTAGATTCTCTATTCATCCGGGTAACACTAAGATGTACCAGGATTTAAAGAGATCGTTTTGGTGGTCTGGCATGAAGAAGGATGTAGCCGAGTTTGTGTCTAGATGTCTAGTATGCCAGCAAGTGAAGGCCGAGCGGCAGCGACCATCTGGTCTTATGCAAAAGATGGAAATCCCAGTTTGGAAGTGGGAAGCTGTCACTATGGATTTTGTTACGGGTTTGCCTCGATCTAGACGAGGTAATGACTCGATTTGGGTAGTAGTAGATCGATTCTCGAAGACTGCGCATTTCTTGCCTATGAAGAAGAAGCAGTCAGTAGAGAGTTTAGCTAGACTGTATGTTAGTAGTATTATTAGATTGCATGGGGTACCGAAGTCTATTATTTCGGATCGAGATCCGAGATTTACTTCGAGGCTATGGAAGGGTCTTCAGGATGCGTTAGGTTCGGAGCTGAAGCTCAGTTCAGCATTTCATCCCCAGACAGATGGACAGTCCGAGAGGACTATCCAGACGCTTGAGGATATGTTGAGGGCTTGTGTGCTGGATTGGAAGGATGATTGGGAGCGCCATTTACCTCTAGTGGAGTTTGCATATAACAACAGTTTTCATGCGAGCATTGGCATGGCTCCATTTGAGGCTTTATATGGTAGGCCTTGCAGATCTCCTTTATGTTGGGAGGAGACCGGTGATAGGCAGTTGATCGGTCCGGAGATTGTTCAGGAGACTTCGGATAAGGTCCAGCTCATTAGGAAGAGACTTGTTGCGGCACAGGATAGGCAGAAGAGTTATGCCGACAACAGGAGAAAGGATCTAGAGTTCGAGGTAGGTGAGCATGTCTTTTTAAAGATTTCGCCTACGCGAGGTGTAGTTAGATTTGGCAGGCATAGTAAGTTGAGCCCTAGGTTCATTGGCCCGTATGAGATTCTCGACGATGGGCAACGTGGCATATGAGCTAGCTTTACCTCCAGCTTTGGCTAGCGTTCATCCTATTTTTCACGTATCTATGCTCAGGAAGTATGTCAGAGATCCGTCTCATGTTATTAGCCATGAGCCAGTGGAGATCCAGCCAGATCTTTCTTATGTAGAGAAACCAGTAGCTATTCTTGATCGGAAGGTTCAACATCTCCGAAACAAGAGCATTGCGTCAGTAAAAGTCTTATGGCGTAACTTCTCGCGAGAGGAGGCTACTTGGGAGCTTGAGGATGCAATGAAAAAGAAATATCCTCAGTTGTTTGAGTAGTGTCAGTCTAACTTCGAGGACGAAGTTTCTTTAAGGGGGAGAGGGTGTAAGGCCCTTGATTTTCACCTTGTTTGTTAAGTATATGTATGTGTGTATAAGTGTATACTATTGATGTATGATTATTGTGTATAAGTATTTATTGATATAAATTGTATGAATTAGTATTATTGAAATGTGCATAGTATATTCAAGTACATATATGTATGTATATATATATATATATATATATATATATTTAAGTGTGTAGTATTATAAATTCTGCATAATTAAAGTGAGTTTTATCGGCCAGTCGGTGTCCACATCGGCTGATGCTGACCATGGGTAGGCGGCAATATCGATGGACGCCCATTTTTGGATAGGCGACCATGGATATGGACGCCAATATCCCAGATCTGTTATGTTTTCTGATCTGGAAATGCCTCTGGAAATTGAGCCTCTTGTTTGGGAAACCCTTCCCAACGGCTCTAAGACCTGCCCCTTTAACCGATCCGACCCCCAACCCTTTATAATATCCAAATTTCGGCCAGATCCATCCCTTTGGCTCTTGGGTCAAAAACCTATCTTCTCTAAGCAAAACCCTAACTTGAACCTGAAAGATCCGGCTTCGGGAGGCTTCGTCTGGCGATCTACATCAACTGGTGTCAACCTTGAACATCCGGGAACGACTCCCCACGCTGGTGTGCTGTGAAGATCAACAGAAGATCCGAAGAAGGAGGGATTTGGAGACTCTTTGGCACAGGCCGAGGAGGGCTTCTCCAGCTTAAATCGTCGTTGGTAGATTTTACAGAAGGCAAGTACCCCATACGCATTAACCCTACATGTGTCTAGTATGTCCCAGGATTTTCTCAAATTTTTCTCGTGTCCTGGAACCCCCCTTTCAAGTGATTTATTGGCTTTCAATCTGTGTTCTGCAGACAGGATATTAACGGCAAGATCCCTTGCCGCTAATATCATTTGTTGGCGGCATCATCTAATGTCGTTAACCTATAGACGGCCACCCCTTGCCGTCGAGTTCTTCAGACTGCAACAGTGAGCAAGTATGTCCTTATATGAACTAGTTTTCGAGTTTTTCCGCATGAGGATATACGGTAAATTTTACATAATATGTAAATATATATGTTCGGATGTACTGTAAGTTATTGTGCATTTTTGAAATTTTCACTAATTATTAGAATTTTTGGAATGTGTTACCAATAGAATGTTAATCTTGGAAAATGTCGTTCATGAATTATGTGTAGAAATTAAGTGTCATAAATTTTCTGTACATTGTTCATAAGATCTGATGCATGATATAAAAATTTTAGCAATTTATAATATCTGGACAGTTTATTAAATTTTCTGAACTGAAAAATAGTTAACATGTCTATTCAATGCATAAAAGTTAAGAATTCTTGCAAAACTAGTTAAATCCCTGAAAATTGTGATAAAGTTTGTACTATTAGTATTCATGTATGAAATAAATTATGAATTCGAATAATGAAAAATTGTATCAGTTTGACTATTTTTACAGTTGATATCATCACTGTTAGAATTTTCAGAAAATATGTGTAACTCAGAAAAATGCAAATTTTGGTATGCATGATGGGTAAACTATGATGGATTTCTGGTTAAATTCCTGTACTGAACAGATGACAGTAGCTATATAAACTTGTTTTATGTTAGGTATTAATAATTAATACATGCTAATATGATAAATGTTTAATTATGCAAAAATTTCAGCATGATTAGGATTGTTGTAAAAATCTGATTAATACTGAAAACAGTAGTACCATGCTAGGTAATACTGAAGAAGGTAAATGTGTGAACATGAGATGAATGCGTGATTATTTTGTGTTTAGAATGTGTTGAAATTGAGAAAATGTATTAATGTGCCAATGTGTGACACTGCTACCTTAGAGGACTGTGGAACTGTACTGTGGTAAAGTCCCCACGGGAAGGTTCAAAGTATGTGATGTCCCATGGGCATTGGGATTAAATCCTGGAGGCGAACAAGTATCGCTGGTTAGGGTGGAGAGTGCTTCTCCCGGTTCTGCGCAGTAACTAAGATTAATCACTCGAATGCCTAGGTGATTGATATGTGATGTGATTAGTGTGTGTCCTTCTAAAGTTGTTTGGGCTATGTGTCACGGCATTAAGTGAAAGTGAAATTGTGTTTAAGTGAAAGTGAAAATGTGTAAATTGTGAACCTTTGTAAATGAATATGTGTTCATAAAATTCTTATGAAAGCATGCAAAATGATAAGTTTCTTATGAATGTGACATGATAGTAGTAAAACAGCGAGCTTTTCACTAATATGAATGTGTTATCTATGTGTACAATTGTCTTAGAATTCATGTTAAATTAGTTGTTATGAAATGTGTAAATATTGTGTAAAATGATCAACATGTGGCTTATGAATGAAATCATTTTAGTATAGTGAAAAGTGTAGAAAGTATGTGATAGGATTTGTTTATTGTATATAAAATCTAAATCCTCTATGAAAAATGTGTAGAAATCATGAACAGACTTTTATTTGAGAAATTGTCACTTCCATGCATCATGTGTAAATGATGTAGCTTAAGAGTATGGATATTACCTGATGCATGTATGTTTAGTGTGCTGGTGTTACTTGTTGAGTTCTTTTGAACTCATTCTTGCTTCGGCGTATAGGTGCAGACGTTTCTACTTCTTCCGAGGAGATCGTTAGGAGCGACTCGGAGTGAGAGTAGGAGATATTGTTGTGGAGTTAGCATTCAAAATTTTCATTTCTTCATAGTATGTAATAAAGACTCTGCGTAGTCTTTTGTGGACAATGTATTTATTTTATTTCAGTTATGGAAAATTAGCTCTCTTTCTTTCTATACGGACTGTGAATAGAATGTGGATGATGGACTAAAATTTCTTTTCAGTTCTTTAAATTCCGCTGTCATGAGATATATTATATTTGTGTATGTTTCAGCCTATCGTACTAGTGTTGGGTAAATGTCCAACTGTAGTGATACCTTTTATATCGACGCAGGTTGGTGGAACCGTACCGATATGAGAGGGTCGTTACAGACTGTCTCCTTGACGACCCGAACCAGTTCGCTTGTGTTAGCTATGCCAACTAGTCCCATGGCGAACCAGATATGAGTGTCACCACCCCAGGAGCTGGGGGTGAGGGAAACACATCGAAGCCTCACCCCCCCCCCCACGCCCTAAATGCTGCAACCCCTGCTTGGAGTCTCCCCCCTTCCCCTTCTACATCACGCCTAGCTGCCCGTGTAGATTTGATGACCGAATTTGCAGAAATTCGGAACGATGCTCCAGCTGATGACACACCGCCGTCCACCGAGGAAAAGCGATCTGCTCTACCCGCCACACCACCTGAAAGGACTGCCAAGCTGCCCCTGACAACTCCACGAATGTCCATTGTAGACGTACGACAAAACAAAGCCAAAGGAGGAAACATGAACAGAAGGAGAACCAGGTATTATCCGCTCACTCGCACGAGGTGGGCTATGCCGGATGATCCGAAAACTCCTCGACCTGGTCCATCTACTCAGCCCAAGTGAGGCTAAGGAGTACCATGTTCAGCAGGTTGGGTTGCTGCGTTTATGCAAGTTGGCGGACTGATTGCACCCTGTTTTGTTGTACTAGAGTAACTCGGTCATGTAACTTCGACCCCTCTGCGTAGGGTGTCCAGCTCATGCGAAATTGAGCCCCCGATGCCCATGTATCCCTTTTCCCTTATGTTCTTCACACATATATATATAAACTATCCACCCGATATCGACACTGGAGGTTCACTCCGATGTCATATCTATTCAAAAAAAAAGAAGACCAAAATCACATCTGAAACAAAACAAATGCAAAAAACAAATCAAATTTGGATTAGAAAAGATCTATTGTCCATGTTCAAACAAACTGATGGTCCCAACAATGTTTGGGTACCAAAATCTTCTCTTCTCTGATTTGAATTTTGCAGGAAGGTCGTGCACCCAACTCCAATGTTTGGTTTCTTGATAGTGGGTGTTCACGACACATGACAGGAGACAGAACAAAGTTCTCATTTTTGATTGAAAAGGAGGGAGGATCTGTCACATTTGGAGGTAAAAATAAAGGAAAAATCATTGGATCTAGAAAGGTTGGTAAATCTTCCTCAAACTCAATTGAAAATGTTTTGTTAGTTGATGGTCTGAACTATAACTTGTTGAGTATTAGCCAACTGTGTGACAAAGGTCACAAAGTTCTTTTTGAATCAGATTTTTGCAAAATAATTGACTCCTCAACTGACAAGATAAAATTCTTTGGAAAGAGATAGAATAATGTTTACATGATTAATCTTGATAAAACTTTTGCTGAAAACATTTGTTTAGCTGCAAATAAAGATGAAATTGCATGGACATGGCACAAAAGACTTGGTCATGCAAGTTTCAACACAATAAACAAACTTTTAAGGCTAAATCTGGTTAAAGGTCTTCCTGAATCTTTTCCAAACATAGAGAATCAACTTTGTGGGATATGTGTTCAGGGTAAGCAAACTAGAAAATCTTTTGAAACCTTCAATGATGTACTTACATCTAAGCCACTTGAATTACTTCATATGGACCTTTTTGGCCCAACAATGATTCATAGTCTGAGTGGCAAAAGATATGGTTTTGTCATTATTGATGATTTTACTAGATTTACATGGGTTATCTTTCTATCCCACAAGAGTGATGCTTGTCTAGAATTCAGGAATTTCTGTACCTCTGCCTTAACTGGTTTTTCACATAAATTCAAATCCATTTTAACTGATCATGGGGATGAATTTGAGAACAAATCTTTTTCTGATTTGTGTGCTAAACTACACATCTTTCACAAGTTTTCTTCTTTAAGAACTCTAGACCAAAATGGAGTTGTGGAAAGGAAGAATAGAACACTTGTGGAATGGCTAGATCCATGCTCTTGGAAAGTAAATTGCCCAAATCCTTCTGGGCTGAAGCTGTAAATATAGTAAATCATATTCTCAACAGAGCATTGGTCAGACAAAAAATTAGGAAAACCCCTTATGAGCTGTTGAAAAACAAAAAGCCAACTTTGCCTTACTTCAAGGTCTTTGGGTGCAAATGTTTTGTACATAATAACAACAAAGAAAATCTTGACAAATTTGATGCTAAAAGTCATGAAGCCATCTTTCTTGGTTATTCTGAAATCTCTAGATCTTTTAGAGTTTATAATCTCAAAAATAAAATTGTGGCAGAATCTCCACATGTAGTCTTTGATGAAAATTCTTTTTCAACTCACTATTCTAAATCTTGCAGGGACCCTCAAGATAATGAAGAGGACGACTTCATTGTTGATTCTTCACCAACTGTTCAGGAGAATGAAGACTCATATGAAAACTTGAACAATCACTCACCTACCCCAAATGGATCAGGTAATATTGTTCCAAACTTAGATGCACCTCAACAGGTAATTTCTGAACACAGATTTTTGAGAGATCACCCAATTGAGAATGTAGTTGGTAATGTGCATGATAGAGTTAGAACTATATCATCATTTTTGAATGCAATAATTCAAGACCCTCTAGCACTAATTTCCCAAATTGAATCCAAGTCAATTGATGAAGCTCTAATGAGTGAAGATTGGATCAATGCAATGCATGAGGAACTTCATCAATTCGACAGAAATCAAGTATGGGAGTTAGTACCTAGACCTAGTGACCAATTTGTCATTGGCACTAGATGGATATTCAGAAATAAATTGAATGAAAATGGACAGGTTGTAAGGAATAAAGTTAGACTAGTTGCCAATGGGTATAATCCAGAGTGTGGTATTGATTTTGAAGAGTCATATGCCCCTGTAGCTAGGCTAGAAGCTGTAAGAATATTTCTTGCCTTTGCATGATCTCTAAGATTAAAAGTTTACCAAATGGATGTCAAAAGTGCCTTTTTAAATGGATACATCAAAGAAAATGTTTTTGTAGAACAACCTCCAGGCTTTGAAAATGAAAAATTTCCTGATCATGTTTTCAAACTTCATAAGGCTCTTTATGGTCTTAAGCAAGCTCCAAGAGCTTGGTATGACCGTTTAAGTTCATTCTTGTTGGAGAAAGGATACACTCGAGGTAATGTTGATCAAACTTTGTTCACAAAAATAGTAAAGGAACAAATTATTGCTGTCCAAATTTATTTCGATGACATAATTTTTGGATCCACAAATAAAGGTTTGTGCACAGAATTTGCTGATCAAATGAAAATAGAATTTGAAATGAGCTTAATGGGTGACTTACAATTCTTTTTGGGATTGCAGGTTAACCAAACCAGAGAAGGAATCTTCATAAGTCAAACAAAGTATGTCAAAGAACTCCTGAAAAGGTTTGACTTCCAGAACCTGAAGCACTCAAGCACACCAATTGCAGTAAATGTAAAACTAGAAGAAGACTCACTTGGTAAGTCAGTAGACCCAAAGACATATAGAGGTATGATTGGATCTCTACTCTATCTCACCACTTCTAGACCTGATATTCAATTCAGTGTATGCTTGTGTGCAAGACTTTAAGCTAATCCTAAAGAAAGTCACATGCTTGCTGTTAAAAGAATCTTCAAATATCTTGTTGGAACATGTGATCTTGAACTTTGGTATCCTGCTGGTTGTAAATTTGATTTGATTGCTTATTGTGTTGCTGATTATGTAGGGTGTAATGTTGATAGAAAAAGTACCAGTGGCTTATGCTTTTATCTAGGTGGATGCCTGATCCCTTGGGCCTCCAAAAAGCAACACTCAGTGGCTCTATCCACTGCAGAGGCTGAGTATATTACAGCTGGTTGTTGTGGCACTCAAATCCTTTGGGTGAAACACCAGCTCCTAGATTATAATCATGAGTTAGGTTGCATTCCGATTCTTTGTGATAACACTAGTGCTATCAACTTGTCTAAAAATCCAATTCAGCATTCTCGCACAAAACATATTGAAATAGCACACCATTTTTTAAGGGATGAGGTGGCTAAGAGATCCTTTGAACTTCTTTTCATTGAAACTGAAAAATAAATTGCTGACATCTTCACAAAACCTCTTCCTGACAGCAGATTTTCATCCCTAAGGAGAGAGCTTGGGTTATGCAAATGTCCTCATTCCTCTTGACCTTTTACTCTTTGGGTTGAGTGTGTGTGTGTCTCTGTGTTGGCACATTCTGAGGGGGAGTCATTGCTTCTTGTTGTACTTATTCCCTTCCTCTTACATTCTTCTATCTGGCCTTATTTCAGATAAAACACTTTCCATTTCCTTTGCAAATACATTCTTCACTCTCACAGTGTATTAAAATTCTTGGTATATCAAATGGTGATTTGAAGAAGGACAATTTATGCTTGTTTGGACACTTTCACTATGCATGAGTATATGTCTCCGCCAAGTATCAAGAGTCCAATATGCACTGGCTGAGGGGGAGTCTTTATCTTGATGGAAATTTCTTGGATCAACCATTCAGGGGGAGTTAAAGAATTCATAATTTATGTCTTACAAATTTTCACGAATAATTTCTTGAGTTATCACAACTCCCACTCATGATATGTTCACTAATTTCTTTACAAAAACTCCAGAATGCATTTTTTTTACTGATCTACTACATCCTTACAGTCAATCAACAACCATATTCCAAAAATCCTACAATAATTTAACTTTCTATCAAGATTTGAAGATCATATGTCCATTGAATTTAGAAATTTCTTTTTCAACTGACATGGGAAAGGTTGATCTCAATTTTCTCATATTCTCCTTACATCTATCTTTCAACAGAGCAATAGCACTAATGCTGAGAAACTACACACCTTCACAAAGAATGAAGTGCCATGCATGTCATGAAGTGTTTTTGCTATCTCTGCTCAAAGGGGTTCAACAAAAGTTAACATAAAAAAAAATATATTGATGATGACTGAGTAACTGGAAATATTGGCGTCTGGTAAACGTCTATTTTCATGTCAAAAGGTTGTCACTTGCCCCCTTGAAACTAGATAATGAGCAAATCTTTAGTATCCAGGGACTATGGTGTGTAAAAAGCATTAGTTCTTGTGTGAACAAGACTTGCTACATTTGATAGTTTGATATAAAATAAAATAAAAAATCCAAGGAGAATCAATCAAACTAAACAACTTTTCCCAACTTCAGTTTGCTTAAGACTGTTTAATTTCATCATACATGACTACAATCTAAAGAAATTTTCATTACTATGGATTAGACGAATATGGAAGTTGCCATTGATTGTGTAGAATGTCCTATATCACTCAAACTGGCATTTCAGTGTTTCATCTCAATTGATGCACATATCATGTAGGTTGTTCATTAACACGAGTTAATAATGGACTTTTGCTGAGGATTGAAATATGACTTCTTTGACATCTTAATAATTCTCGACAAGTTGATTCGATTTTTTTATATCCATCATCATAAAGGTTCCATCTCTGCATGTCCTGCTCATTTCATCTATTTTCTGCTAGGTCAGGTCGACACAGCCTCCTTCTTTGTCGACACAGTCCCTAGCCAGGTCGACACATATTCATTCTTGTGTCGACACTAAAGCACTTCCGGGAAATCCTTCTGTGCGGTGTCGTTTAAGGGCTAGACGAACCTGCGGTTCATCTTACCCTCTCACCCCTTTTTCTTCCTCAAGTCGACCCCCCCTCTGTCATTCCACCCTTGGAAACACCAGATTCCTCTCTTGTTCCCGCCATCCTGCTCCTCTCCTCCCATCTTCTTTCTCTCATCCTCTTCCCTCCATCTCTCCTTCCACGATGCCCCCCAAGCAGCCCCCTCATCCAGCGCCAGGTCTAGGGCCACTTCCCGAGCGGCTGTTGTTGACGTACCTCCTACTGAGAGGAGAAGCAAGCACCGTCATGACCCCGCTGAGCAACAGGGTGTATCTTCCCCTTCTCCTACTCCATCCAAAAGAGGTAAGCCGTCATTCTCTGATCGTGGAAAATCGCCCAGAGTTCCTCGTCAGACCCGAAGAAAGATTTTATCAAGTCCTTCAGATACCTTCTGAAGGGTCCTCCTCCACATCTTCTGGTTCTCTCCATTCTTCTGAAGTTGCTACACCCTCTAAGATTATTTCTGAAGGCAAATCTATTCTCAAGCCCAGGGCTGTTGATTTGACTGATGAAGACTTTGCCAATGCATTTCCTGATGTCTCTCGTTTCTTCAAGTTTCAAGGCTGGTTGCTTTTCATTTCTGAATTTCGCACCTTTTACCCTAGACTGGTGCAAGAGTTCTACAAGAACTTAACTGTCTTGCTAGAGGGATATCAATCTGAGGTTAAAGGAGTTTCCTTTGTGCTATCCACTGAACTAGCCTCCACTTTGTTCAAAGTTCCTGATGAGGGTGAAGATTATCATGCTTTTGAATTTGATTTTCATGAAGCATATTCTCTACTTACTGGTCTCCCTCATGATGAATCAGACTCCAAGCAGACCTATGTGACTAGGTTCAACACAAACACCTTTCCACCTGTTTTCAGACTGATTCATCACATTCTCACAACAATAATCACACCACAAGGTGGTGGAAGGGACAGATTGACTGATATTCAGAGGTTCATTCTCTACTGCTTGAAAAAGGAAATCAAGATCAATTTGCATGTGATAATGTACCAAATTGTGTCTGAAACTGTAAGGATGGATCTTCATAGGTCACTGCCCTATGCTGCTCATCTTACTGCTGTCCTTGAACACTTTGGTGTGTCCCTTTCAAATGAGAAAGCTCAGACAATTCCAAAATCCAATATTTACTGTTTGAAGCATTTGCAAAAATTCATGGGTTTTAGAATTGAGGGTGATCAAGTTAGAAGAGGTCCAGTCATTGAGGCACCAACTGCACCTGAGGAAGTAGACCCTCCTCCTGTTGTAAACTCTCCACAGCCTATTCAGGAGGATCAGCCCCCATCTGAGATTGGAGTCCCAATTCCTCAGGATATACCTCAATCACCCACAACACGTGCCTCTTCCCCACTCATTCCTGATGTGGATCCTCCATCATTCTTTCCCCAATTCCATGTTTCAGCTTCTACTTCCACTGGTGGACCTTCTGTTCCACCTGAATTGTATTCTTTTTTGGAAGACAAGTTTAGCACCATCACCTCCTCTATACAACAAATGTCAGAAAATTTTGAACTTCGCATTCAGAGGTTGGAAAACTCAGTGAATGGTCAGTTCATCAAGCAAAAGGAGGCAGTTGATGATGCAACCCAAAGATTTAACAGGCTCATTGGCATCTTAGGTGATGCTTCTGTTCAATTGAAAGAACATCAAGACAAGCTTGAAAGAGTTCTTCAAGGGATTTTAGCTAACACTCAGAAAAATATCTTCAACAGTCATGAAGCTATTTCTTAAATATCAAAGATCAGACTTTCTTTTGTTCACATGGTGGATGATATGGAGGGTATGAAGAATTTGTCAGCTCATATTGGTCAAGAAATAGTTGCTATCAAGAGTGAGTTTCGCACTCTTAACAGACTTGGTGGTTTTGCTAGGTCATCTTCAGCCTCCCAACCTATGTCAGCTGATCTTAGTGCCTTTCAAGCCAACATGCATGACAATTCTCAGAGATTGGAAGACCTGCTGCATACTCATTTGGCAACTATGCAAACTCAGCTAAGATCCAACTTATCTGCTATGGAGACAAGACTGAAGTCCATAGAGTCCATTTTACTTCCTATTCCTCCTCCACCTCCATCCTCTTGATGGCAATTGTATTTTGATGATGTCAAAGGGGGAGAAGGAGTGTTCTTTATTGTGAATGGATGCTTGTTTGCAAACACTTTTTGGATGTAAATGTCACATCTTGTATTGTTCTTTTTGCTGTTTTTGAAAAGACATGGTTGTTAGTAACGTTGTGTTTTGATTGTGAAAATTGTCACATGTTACTAAATTTTGTTCAATGGCATTTGATGAAGTTAATGGAAATGTTGAAACACATTGTTCATTGTCATTCAGTGTGTGTGCTTAAACTTTGTGAAAGAATGGCTTAAAATCACATCCTCAAGAGAATCAAAATTTGGTGATTAATTTAATGTTGCCATCATCAAAAAGGGGGAGAATGTTGGGTTGAGTGTGAATTTAATATATTTCTCCTCATAGTTTTGATGATGACATGTTGTGATTTTAATGCCTAATGGATGGAACATGTTACATACATCACTTATGTAATAACAATGCTCAAAAGCATGTTTCCAAACACAGTACATCACATACCTTGATGATAATATCTTGTACTAATGGTTTATGTGTTGAATTCTCAGGGACATACAATTCTTATCATGGTAGTGTCGACACACCCATTGATGGTGTCGACACTGGGTATCATTCCCTGAAGCAATTTCATGAAGACAGGGTCCAGTGTGTTGACACAGTCCCTAGTAGTGTCGACACTAGACCCAGTTACAGAAGACCCAGTTGCTTGACTGGGACAGTGTGTCGACACAGCCAATGGCAGTGTCGACACTAGACCCATCTCCCAGAAGATCTTTTTGCATAATTGGGACAGTGTGTCGACACACTCAGTGGTAGTGTCGACACACTCCGGCTGAATTTTCATCTTAAGATCCATCTGGACACGTGGCCTCCTAGGGATCAATGGGATTGGTCTTGGATCATGTGCCCACACACTCCAAGGGTACCATTGGCCATGTTGGACTATAAATACCCCTCCAATTGGTCCCCAAGCTGTAGAAGTCCTCCAGAACATTCCAGCAAAAGCTTTTGGCGGCAAGAAGGAGGATTCTCCAGCTCCTGCTCCTCTTGGTGCTCGATTACCCATCTACATCCTTGAAAAAGCACAAGAAGGTGAAGTAGATCTCTGAAGAAGAGGTTGAAACATCTCTCAAGGGAGCAGATCCATCAGAAGCAAGCAATTGAGGAGAATTCGAGGGTGATTCAGAGGCAATTGTAGTAGATCATCGCCCAAGGAATCAAAGGATCTCCTCAATCCAAACTTCTGCATGGGATTTCTACTGAAGAACATAATCTGTATCAAATTCTCTTTACTCTTCAAGTGTTCTTTTGATTCATTCTGGGGGATTGTGCATAAATTGTTGTAGAAGTCTCTATAAATGAATTCATTCTGAATCACATCATTGCTAGAGGATCTGATTTATGTTGTTCTTTATCGAGCTTGTGAGCCTTTGTGCTCGATTGTGTTGAGTTGAACACTTTATGTGTGTTTGAACGATATGTGCTCAGTTTCTGGAGCAGTTGTGCTCTAGAGTTAGTGTGTTAGAGTTGTCAAGCTCCAATGTGTATTGTACACAGGTTGAGTAGTGGAGCCTCACTGTGTGAGGGGTGGATGTAGGAATCACTGGTGTGATTTCCGAACCACCTAAAAATCCTTGTGCAATGGTTTGATCTGCTTGTCTTCGCTAGATGCTTTCCTAGGGTTTCGATCTCTACTAATTGTATTGATTCACACATCATCTACACACATTCACTCTTCAGATCAGTGAATTGCCACTCTGAATTAATCATTGATTTGAAGTAATTTTTAATTTGCTTAAGCTTCCGTAGTAATTGGTGACAGATCTATTCAACCCCCCCTTCTAGATCTGTCCATCCACATATTCGATCCTACAGATGGTACTTCAGCCGGTGGAACTAGATCTGCAGGAGCATTTGCATCACCTTTCTGAGCGTCTATGGGCTCTAGATGGGAGTCGTCATCATTATCCTCATCATCAGCCGATTCTTCTTCAACATCCTGCTCCTTAAATTTGAGAGTCCTAGTGACTCTCCCATCAAGAAGTTTGTAACCCATCCTATGGGCCGCAGTGAGATCAAATGCACTACGGGACTTGAGTGTTATGCACTCATCATCAGAAATGGGAATGCCAATGAACAATAAGAGTGAGGTAATGGGGCAGGCATATTGCATAGACGTCTTGGGATTATGAGGTCTACCATAAGTTGAGGAAGAATTATTTGCTTAGTCTTAAGAAAGAAGAAGAAGAGGGACTTGTGTACTTCAGTCACGAGCTCCCTACTTCCATCTTTAGGAGCAACAAGTATGGTGAAGATGTGATGTATGAGACAATTAAGAGGAGGGAAGGAGTTTGCATTGATCTTGACATGGTCCTTGGTCGGATCATAGAGCTGTTGGGTGATGAGAGTATAGTACTCCGAGGCAGAAGTATGGTAGACATGAACATTAGCCCCGGAGTTGGGAATTTGAAGAGCACGACTTAAGAGATTGGGTGTTACCTGGAAGGAGGTACCTTTCACCGTGGTGTACAGGTCCATATTAGCGGTCATCCCCATATTGTTGAAAAACTCAGTGACAGCGGTCGGGGAATAGCGCAGGTGAGAATATAGAAACACCGTCCAACCCTGGGTGACAAACATGGGTTGCAGTCCTGGAAACATGTCCTCCAGGGACTTGAAGTCCACATACTATGGTTGAACGAATTTGGTGAAGGATCCCCGTACCCGAGAGAGATTCAAATTATGGGGAATGAACAGTTCAGGCAAACGATCATCCTGGTGCTTGCTTCTACGCTCTATAGGTGCCCCGGAGCCTTCCCCGACATTTGGCGAGATGGGACGCTGACAAGAGGCAAGACGTTTGCCCTTGGGAGCCATGGAGAAGGAGATGCACGAGGAAGAGAGGATCGTGAGAGAGGAGGAAGACAGGAGGAACAAGAGACAAGAAGGAGAGGATTCTGGGTGTTGGCGCCCTGGAGAGAGGGGTTTAGGGTTGAGAGAGGGATGAGAGCACCTTTTGAAGGAAGGTGAGATGGTGAAGTGTTGTGTTTCCCCCTTTGGATGTATTTAAAAGAGGTTTGAAAGAAAGGGAGCCCACAAAATACGGCCAAACGAGGCACCGGTTGGGCTTCTGAACCGCCCAGAAAACCGGCTGTCGACAGATGCCCATGCGCCTGTTGACAGCTTGGGGCCAAACCTGTTTTGGAAGGGATTTTCAAAGAAATAAAAGGGGAATGAGTGTTCAAATAGTATTATAAGGTTAAGAACTAGTATATACCCATTGCAAAGTGTCATACACCCTAGTGGAAAGACATATAAAGATTCTACAATGGTTAAGAGATAATACTCCTGGAATCTTCAGTTATAACATTTAGAATACACCGTTCAAAAACATATGAAAATAAGATAACCCGTTTGAACAAAACCATTGTTGAAAAACATGGTCCTTGGTGGGTGACGTTCATTTGGTAAGCGAAAGTAATGTTTACATGAACAATGAACCATAAACAACAAATTTCCCTTGATTTAAAAACATGGAGGCTTCACTCTATTTCTCAGGTTATAAGGGAAAAAGTGATAATTAGGTACACTTTCACCTTTTGACGTGAAGTTAGACATTTGTGATGCCCATACCATCAGTTACTCAGTGTAGGTGACCATCATACCATTGTGCAAGGATAATACATAGACTTTTTGACGCGAAGATGGACATTTGTGATGCCCATGTCTCCGGTTACTCAGTGATGCACATCATTGCTCTGCCTCTTTCCCATTTGAATTTTAAATTTAGAAATAGGTAGTTGTTCTCCCTTTTTATTTTATTTTTAATTCTTAAATCATGGTCAAAAGGTTATTTAAGGTCAAAAGCCAATGTAAAAATATTATGTTCAAAAACCTTCTTACTTGCCAATCTATTTCAGAAAAATGATCATACACAAGGGCGTTATTCAAGTGAGTTAGGTTAAAGCCATTAGATTTATGCAATGTGTTCTAAATAATACAACCTAGACTCGTGCACATAATATTATTTCAAAATCATTGTGATTAAGTCAATGTCTTTGGTACTATAGAAGTATGAAAGGTTGCAATAAATATTAATACCAAATTCTCTCCTTGCACAAAGATAATGAACATTCTCATGAAGAAATTTTAAGGAATGTTGAGGAATTTAGATATGAGAACCATCTATCGATAGCAAGGATGGGTCTGTCGACAACTATTGTGAAACAAGCAAATTGGTGTTCTGGAAGAGGTCATATGTCGACAGCTGAAGAAGGAGCTGTCGACAGCTACTATTGCACAGAAGAAATGTGGTTTTGGGAGAGGAGATTTGTCGATAGCTGGTGGTCTGGCTGTCAACAGGTACATGAAAACTCAGTTTTAAGGCATTAAAGTGAGTGACATGAAGACCAAGAGTTTGAGAAATAATGACACAATAAATATGAAGGGCGTCTCTCAAACATTTCACTCAACCTACCTTGACTTACTCCCCCATAGTGTGTGCATGTGATGACTCAACATTCAAACAATTCAAGCAATGTCACACCTATTCATGCCAAGCATTTGCACAAAGAATAAACATCCATTATCATGTGAGCACCAAAGTTTCATACTTTTTGAGAGATAAATGTGCAAATAAATGGTTGATGTTCTCTATATGCATATAAACTATAGATACTTGGCAGAGGATTTTTCCTCACGCATGATGATAGTTTCCGAACAAGCCTGACTTGTTCTTCCACATTTCACCATTTGATATACCACATAGTCATCACACATAGAGATCATTGAATTTTACATAAGCCCATTTCTCTTCTCAGTGTTGTGAACCTATCTTCAGGCAATGGTTTTGTGAAGATATCAGCCAGTTGTTTTTCAGTGGGAATGAAGCTAAGCTCCAAGGACTTGTTGGCTACCTCATCTCTCAAAAAGTGATGTCTTATTTCAATGTGTTTTGTCCTTGAGTGTTGAATTGTGTTTTTGGAAAGGTTGATAGCACTAGTGTTGTCACACAGGATAGGTGTGCATCCATTGTCAATGTTGTAGTCACACAGTTGACTTTTAATCCACAACACTTCAGTTGCACAACTCCCTACAGCGACATATTCTGCCTTTGCAGTGGAGAGTGCAACTGGGTGTTTCTTCTTGGATGCCCACGAAACCATGCAACCACCTAGGAATTGGCAATATCCACTAGTACTTTTTCTATCAATTTTACATCCAGCATAGTCAACATCAAAATATGAGACCAAATCAAAACTACTACCTGCTAGATACCATAAACCTAAATCATATGTACCTGAGAGATATATGAAAATCCTTTTAACTGCAACCAAATGGCTTTCCTTTGGACTAGATTGATATCTAGCACAAAGGCATACACTGAACTGAATGTCCGACCTACTTGCAGTAAGATAAAGGAGAGAACTAATCATACCTCAGTATTTCTTTGCCTCTACCATTTTACCTTTCTCATCATTTTCTAATTTCACGCTTGTGCTCATTGGAGTAGAGGCTGGCTTGGCTTGTTCAAACTGAAATCTTTTTAGTAACTCCTTAACATATTTCTCTTGATTGATGAAGAAGTCATCTTCATATTGTTTTACCTGCAAGCCAAGGAAGAATTGAGGCTCCCCCATTAAACTCATCTCAAATTCATTGTGCATATGTTTTGAAAATTCTTCACACAGTGAGTGGTTAGTGGAACCAAAGATGATGTTGTCCACATAGACATAAACAATAATGATATGAATGCAAACACATTTAGTAAAGAGTGTTTGGTCCACTTTACCTCTGGAGTAGTTTTTACTCAACAAGAAGTTGCTTAATCTGTCGTACCAACCTTGGGGTGCCTGTTTCAAACCATGAAGAGCCTTGTGCAATTTATAAACATGGTTAGGCTTATCATGATCTTCAAATCTAGGTGGTTGAGAAACATATACTTCTTCTTTAATGTAGCCATTTAAGAAGGTAGTTTTAACATCCATTTGTAAAAGTTTGAACTTGTTAGAGCATGCATATGCTAACAATATTCTAACTGCCTCAAGCCTAGCTACTGGTGTAAATGATTATTCAAAATCTATCCCAAATTCTTGATTATACCCTTTTGCTACCAGTCTAGCTTTGTTTCATACCACTTTACCCTCTTCATTTAGTTTGTTCCTAAATACCCATCTTGTTCCAATTACTGAAATTTCAGTGGTCCTAAGAACTAAGCTCCAAACATTGTTTCTTTCAAATTGCCCAAGTTCCTCAGGCATAACATCTATCCATGAATTTTCTTTTAGAGCCTCTTCAACATTTTTAGGTTCCACTTGAGAAACAAATGCTAAATGATGTTGTTCAACTATATGTCTAAAGTGACACCTAGTGTGAACTCTATCATTTACATTTCCAATTACATTTTCAAGTGGGTGATCTTTTGAGTACCTGACATTTTTTATTGTTGAAGGACCTAGTTGCTCTTGATCTTGTGGATATTGCTCTTGAGGAATTTGTTCTTGGGGTGGTTGTTCTTGAGGAATTTGATCTTGAGGAGTTTCTTCAAGTCTGTTGATAGCCTTTTCTTGGTATGTCGAAAGTGGCTTTTTATCTTCATCTTCAAGTATTTTTCTTTCTTCTTCATCATACCTGGAAACATTTGAGTTGTTAGCTTTTGTATGAGACTCATTAAAAATAACATGAGGAGTCTCTACAACAACTTTGTTTTATTATTAAACACTCTATAAACTCTAGAGTGTTTTGAGTAGCCCAGATAAGTATCTGGATCACTTTTGGCTTTAAATTTGTCTAAGTCAACATTATCATTTTTATGGATAAATACTTTGGAGCCAAAGATCCTGAAGTACCCAATACTGGGTTTCATACCTTTCAAGAGCTCATATGGGGTTTTCTTCATCACAAGTCTTACCATGGCTCTATTGAGGATGTAGCACGAAGTATTCATTGCTTCTGCCCAAAAGCTCCTTGAAAATTGGCTTTCAACCAGAAGAGTGCGAGCCATTTCTACCAAGGTTCTGTTCTTTCTCTCCACCACTCCATTTTGTTTCGGAGTCCTTGGAGATGAAAACTTGTGGTCTAGTCCATGGTTCCTGCAAAAATCAGAGAATGAATTATTATCAAACTCTCCCCCACGATCAGTGCAGATTGACCATATTTTGTTTATGTTCCCATGCTCAATCTTGTTAAAGAATGCTTCAAAGTTTTTAAAAACTTCATTCTTGTGAGCCAGAAACTTAACCCAAGTGAACCTAGAAAAATCATCTATAATGACAAACCCAAAGCATTTACCATTGAGACTTAGTGTTCTAGTAGGTCCAAAAAGGTCCATGTGCAACAATTCATAAGGTTTTGAAGTAATTATGGGAGCATTTGATTTGAATGATTTTATGGTTTGTTTTCCCTGTGCACATGCATCACAAAAGCTCACATTTTTATTGAAAGAAATTTCTGGAAGTCCACTTACCAATTTCATCCTCATTATATTGTGCAACACATTGTAGCTAGCATGTCCTAGCCTTCGATGCCATAAAGACAATTCATCCTGCTTATTTGCAACAAGACACAATTTTTTGTTTTCTGGTTCATCTAGATCAACTAGATAAATGTTATTCACTCTTTTTCCATAAAACTTGACACTTTCTGAAATTTTTATCAATGATTTGGCATGCATTTGACTTAAAGATGACTTTGTGGCCCTTATCACACAATTGACTAATGCTCAGGAGATTATGATTCAGACCATCAACTAGAAGCACATTGTCTATTGAGTTGGAAGCATACTTACCTACTTACCTGTGCCAATTATTTGGCCTTTGTTGTTACCTCCAAACACAACTTGTCCGCCATCTTTTTCAACCAACAAGTAGAATTTATCTTTGTCACCCGTCATGTGCCTCGAGCAGCCACTATCCATGTACCATTTGTTTTGATTTTCGGCTACTAGGCATTCCTGCATAGATGGATCAGACAAGAGGTTCTGGTACCAGAATTACTTTGTGTCCCAATCTTTCATTCATGCCAAAAAGTAAATACTTTGGAATCCAAACTTGTTTACATTTCAGTTTGTTTAAATTATTCCAACATTGTTTTTCAGTGTGGCCAAGTTTTTTACAAGAATTGCATGATAGTGTTTTACTCTAGGCATTTCTTTTGATGTTTTGTTGAACTTGTGTTTGCATTTTACCCTTTTGTTGCCTGGATGGCTTTCCCTTTTCAGTGTACTTCCAGGCCTGTCAATAGATCTTATTGGGTCTGTCGACTGATTTCTTCACTTGTTGAACATATGAGATCTTTTTTTTTTATTTTCAGTTGCTTACCTGTAGGTTGAACTTGCTTGCTTGTACTTGGACTGCAATCAACAAATGAAGTAATCAAATTTTCTCCATGTTTCTTTTGTTTTTCAGTTTGAAACCCAAGCCCATGCCTTGTGATGTTAGATTTGACTCCCAAAACTGCATCCAAATTTTCTTTTCCTTTTACAAATCTTGAGAGATCATCAGTTTTGCCTTTTAGTTCTTTTTGAGCTTGTTCAAACTTTTTCTGAATCTCCTGATTCTCATGTTGGAGAGTTTCAACTAATTTATTCAGGACTTGTTTTTCTTTTACATTTTCCTCGAGTTTTTCCTTAATGCAATCCATTTCAGCAAGATGGCTTGCCTTTTCAATTTTCAGTAGCTCAACTTCTTTAGTTAGAATTGCAATCTGATCATCATTAGAGGTGCTATTAACAAGTGAGATGATCTTCTTTTTCAGTGCTTTATTTTTAGATTTATATTCACGGTATTTTTCAAACAGCAAAGCATAGGCCTCTTCCCAATCATCAATAGTGTAATTTTCAATGGAAGAGTTTACCTCATTGGAGTCCTCACACCTTGCCATTAAGCATTCGATCTCTTCATCTCCAGAGCTTCCTTGAGCGTTATCCTCCTCGTCTTCGCCACTCCAAGTCGCCATCATGGCCTTGGCTTTAGTAAAAGTGAACTTGTCCTTCGTCAGCTTCTTCTTGAGCTCTGGGCATTCACCTCTCATGTACCCTGGTTTCTTGCACTCATAGCACACTATCATGTCAGATTTTTTGGTAGAATCAAATTTATTTGAAAAATCTCTTTTTCAAAGATTTTTGAAGTTACCTAAACCTTTCTTTTTGAATCTGAGGAATTTTTTGAACTGTCTAGTGAGCATGGCCATTTCATCATTCTCACTATCACTAGACGGTTCAAATTCATCACTTTCATGTTGTACCTCTTTCTTGGAGCTTGAAGAACTTTTGTTAGAGGCTTCTAAAGCAATGGATTTTCTAGGATTAACCTCAGTTTCTTTTCTTTTCAGATTTATTTCGTAAGTCATTAGGGATCCACTTAGCTTATCCAATTTCATTGTGGAAAGGTATTTAGAATCCTCAATGACAGTGGCCTTAGTATGCCAAGATGATGGAAGAGACCGAAGTATCTTCCTAACTAAGTCACTCTCACTGTATTTTTTCTTAAATCCTTTCAAACCATTAAATATGATCATGAATCTAGCAAACATGTCTGAAATGGTTTCTTCATTTTTCATTTTAAACATTTCATATTCAGACACTAACATGCTATCTTTGGTTTCCCTTACCTCAGACGTACCTTCGTAAATAAGCTTCAGCTTGTCCCATATTTCTTTTGCTGACTTACATGTGGAGACCCTCGAATATTCTTTCGGATGCACGGCGCACTACATCATGTTCAATGCGCAACAATTCAAGGTGCCTTTGCGGATTTGCTCTCTTGTCCAGGTATCTTCGTCAGCAAGAAGCTCATATGGACTCTTGCTCACAATTTTCCACAGCTCATACTCTTGAGCTCTCAGAAACACCTACATATAACTTTTCTAGTAAGTGTAGTCAGTGCCATCAAAGAAGAGAGGCCTAGACACTGAGTGTCCTTCAGCCATAAATCCCTTGTTAGTTTCCATGAGACCGAATTTCTCCTGATCATGAGATCAAGCTATTAAAGCAGTAAATCGGAGAAACCTTGCTTTGATACCAATTGTAAGGTGCGCGGAATTATCTTAAACAATAATCTAGAAGAGGGGTTGAATAGATTACTACCAATTAAAAGTACTATGACCTCCTTTTTGATCCAACACTAACTTATTGAAAACTTAGACAGACATGTATTGAATTTGAACTATGGTGTGTGTGCAAGTTGTGATTAGGAACTTAGCAATCTATCTAGTGTGTGAACAATCACTCGTGCCTACCAAACATCTATCATAGAAATGTGCAAACCACAAGACACAAAGATTTAAGGTGGTTTGGAGTACACAACTCGTGTATCCTACGTCCACCGTCCACACACATACGTAGAAATACTGCTTATCAGCGAGTTCAACTCTACAAACACACACACGCACGTTGTCTGATACAAACACGCAATTAGAAAAACAACCTACACGTGGATCAAGCACAAGGGACGCTCAAACCACAACCACACACACAGAGTAGTGAAAAGTGGATGGAAAGAAGAGTTCTAAGTTTTAGAAACAAATGCAGATGAGAACTCTTCGTGGTGGTCATCCAGAAGAACTCCAAGCTTCATGCTGATGATGATCATATGATAGAGAAGCTTGAATCGTGGATAGACTGACTTCAACTCTGCTCGTGAGATGGATCTTCCTCGAACAGGACGGAGAGTTGAAACAGAGCAGCAGAGAGAGAGCCTTCTTCTTAGTTTTGCTTAGGGTTTTGATATGGTGGCTTCTTGTTGCGAAAATACCTTCATATGATCCATATATATGGGTGTTCAAGTATAGAGAGTCGTGCTTAAAGGGATCACCCTAACATAGAACATATCCTGGCCATCAGATGTGACTTGTTCTGCGGTTGTTGATAGGCACATCATAGCTGTTGACAACTACTACTCAAATCTGGTTCCTAGAACCATCTAGGTTCTTGGAAAACTTGGACTATCGACAAGAGATCCCTGGCTGTCGACAGGCAGCCTTATCTGTCGACAGGTAAACTCCATCTATCGACAGCTACTGCTCCATTTGAGCTTCCAGTAGCATGTTTGTTCCTGGATGGTCTATCTGTTGACAGGTGCCTTCATGGCTGTCGACAGGTAACAACTTGATGTGTTTTTGTTGATCTTTTGCGCTTCGATTTTGATGCTTGTCTTGTATGCATTCACACCTACATTAAAAGTCATTCTAAGTGAGATACAATGAATACATAGGTGATCAATAAGAGAATTATTTTCATTTATTCATTTCTTCCATGTCTTGATCATATTTGTCATGTTTCCAACATTTACACAACATCAATTATGTCACACATCATCAAAAACATTTATGCACATGTCATCATACACATTGTAACCCAACAAAGGGTCACATAGTAAAATTTTAGAATGATAGATGTATTATTCAAAAGGATGGAAAAACTATGTTTGAAGCTCAAAGAGTGAAGAATTTGTACACATTACAATTAGCAGAATTAAAAGAAGTAAATCTATGTCTTGCAACTACCAAGAGTGAAGAACCTGATTTGTGGCATAGAAGATTAGGGCATGCAAGCACTTCAGTGATCAAGAAATTGATTAAGCATGACCTAGTTGAAGGACTTCCAAAGATGAAGATGAAAAAATCTGGAATATGTTCAGCTTGTGCAAAAGGGAAGCAGACCAAGACTTCATTCCAGTCCAAAACAATTGTCACAACTTCTAAGCCTTTGGAGCTAATTCATATAGATTTATTTGGACCTATAAGAACAGTAAGTCATGGAGGAAAGGCATATGGCTATGTAATAGTGGATGACTACTCAAGATATACTTGGGTGTCTTTCCTAGAAGCGAAGTCAGAAACCTTTTCAGCTTTTCTGATGTTCAGCAGAATAGTTCAAAAGAATCAGAAATTTCATATTTTCAGTATCAGATCTGATCATGGTGGAGAATTCAAAAATGAAGAGTTCATGAAGTTCTGTGAAGAAAATGGAATTGAACATAATTTTTCTGCACCAAGAACACTTCAACAAAATGGAGTGGCAGAAAGGAAAAATAGGGCATTGCTGGACATGGCCAGAACTATGCTTAATGAGTACAATCTACCAAGATATTTCTGGGCAGAAGCAGTCAACATAGCCTGCTACATCATCAATAGGTGCATGATCAGACCAATTTTAAAGAAGACCCCATATGAACTTTACAAAGAAAAGAAGCCCAACATCAGTCATCTTCGACCTTTTGGTTGTAAGTGTTTCATTTTGAATAATGGTAAAGATAACTTAGGAAAGTTAGATGCTAAAAGTGATGAAGGATTTTTTTTAGGATATATTTCAAAACCTAGGGGATATAATGTTTTTAATAGATGAACTTTAACCATAAAACAAATTGTACATATATTATTTGAATAAACTAACACTTCTATTAAAAGAATAGAAGAAGAAGAAGATTGTGTTGAAGATTTGTGTAGAGATCTAGAGAAAATGTAACGACCCAGAATCCGCATTACCAGTAACAACCAATAACCCGAATTCTGACCCGCTAACCCACGAGACGAGCTCGGAAGCGTAGGAAGTGAAAGTCCGAGAAGACTATATGTAAGAAGATACACACCATGTAAAGCTGTAAAATTCCACTATATGAACATATCATATACAACCTCAGAGTCTGAGCAAGTACAGAGTACAGAAGTACAATAAAAAGGTACTACTCACTGCAGCTAGGGAGCACCAACACCGGAGTGGCTAGACTCGCCTAGAACAGGAGTCGACGAAGACCCACCTGAAAGGGAAGGGAGTGAGTCTCAAGAAAAGAGACCCAGTAGGGAAAAGTAACCCCACCGGCAACTGAACTAAAGTGCAAAAAGTAAAAACTGAAAGTAAGTACACGTCGCACCACAACACAAAACTGTAAACCACGCGGCTCAGTAACACACACTCACACACACAGCAAGTAGGACTCAGCTAGGGTCTGTGGCTCGGCGTCCCGTCACCACAAAGGCTCTCAACCCCAGCCACATGTACACACTACAGACGCTCTCTCTCGCGTCTGGTCCACGACCGATTTTTCCCCTACGCTTGACCCTAGCGGTACAGAAGGGGCTCCATGGAGACCGGCTCAAAACCACCACAAGGAGTACGCACAGGACAGAGTCTCACTCAACGTCCTGGCTCACTAGCGGAGGATAACCACACACTAGTCGTCTAGACGGAGTCGCACCCATGCCTAGGTAACACAACAGAAACGGGTACATGGTAACGCAATGCGCGTACAACAGACGGAACACATTCGACGTCTGAAACCCCGTACAGTAAGTAAACACCTCGTGCCACAAACAACTACTCAAATGCACAGGCGGAGTCACACTCTAAGCCTGGCCCAGTTGTGCTATTAGGGCGGACATCACATGTCAATCGCCACTATACACACAACTCAAGTCTACTGGGAGACAGGAGATTAACGGCCACATCGATTGCCACCAATATGAGGTAAACGGCACTCACCATGTCGTTTATCCTGATTAAATGGCAATTGACCTTGTCGTTTAAATCACCCCTAAAGATCTCAATGTCAACAGATGTGGACGTTGATATCTTCTGTCCCCTAAACCCAGAACTGAACCGAATCAGTTCAAATGGGCAGAACCACCCAACAGAACCTCGACTGATGGAGGGAAACACTTCCTCTCATCAATCTAAACTACCAGTACAACGAAATTAAACAGTCTAACGCCTAGATTGTCCAATTTACCCAAAATCCTGGCATGATACAACTCAACCCTAAACCATGATTTGCACACCAATTCACTTAATTGGGCATGCTGGTTTGATGAGGAAGGTTGTAGGAGTTATGTCCCTACCTCAGAAAGCCTTAAAAATCCTCAAACAGCCACTAATCGCGTCGGATTCCCCTGAAGACTCCGCGCGAATCACACCAAAACCACGTGTTTCCTGCCCAATCAAGCAACGCCACACGATCCAGGGGCTTCCCACGAGCTCAGATCAACCAACAGAAGCTACGAAAATCAAGAAAAGCAAAGGTGGAGGGAAGGAGAGGAAAGGAGAAAGATAGGTTCTGCTCTCGGGCTACCTTATTTCAACAGGCCCGACCAGTCGACGTCAACATCACTGGTCGCCTACTGAACCGCCTACAGACTGACGTCCAGATCCCATGTCGTTGAGTTCAACATCAGACGTCCACATCGCTGGACGCTGACTCTGACTCAACGGCAAGCCCTGGCCGTCAACCCCAAGTCAACGACAATGGTCTTGTCGTTGACCACACAGAACCACTACAGACCCAATAAGGATCCACTAAAGACCCGAGACCTTACAGCCCTCCCCCCTTAAGGAATTTTGACCTCAAAATTCAAACAACATAAAGAAAGAAGACTCACCAAAGAGGTACAAAAACTGCTCGCGCATTTCGTCCTCCCGCTCCCATGTCGACTCACCACCGGAGTGCCACTGCCACGCAACACGAACTAATGGGATTGTCTTGTTCCTCAACCTATGAACTCGGCGATCCTCAATGTGCAACGGAAACTCTAGTACAGTCAACACTAGAGTCACCTCAGACCACTCTGCACTCTGCAGAACGTGAGACTCGTTAGAAAGGTACCTCCGAAGCATCGACACGTGGAACACGTCGTGCACTGCTGCCAACTCTGACGGAAGCTCAAGTCTATACGCCAAACCTCCGACACGCTCAATAATGGTAAAAGGCCCAATAAAGCGAGGACTCAACTTTCCACGCTTACCGAACCTCACCACTCCCTTCATAGGAGACACACGAACAAACACCTGGTCTCCTACCTGAAACTCGAGCGGTCGCCTGCGCTGATCAGCATAACTTTTCTGCCGACTCTGAGCTGATTGAAGCCTCTATCTCACAAGCTGAACTACCTCAACTGACTGCTGAACCAACTCCGGCCCCGTGACAACTCGCTCGCCAACCTCGAACCAGTCAAGAGGAGTGCGACACGGTCGTCCGTACAAAGCCTCATATGGTGCCAAACCGATACTGGAGTGATAGCTATTATTATATGCGAACTCGACTAACGACAAGTGAGCTGTCCACGACCCCTGCCACTCCAGGCAACAAGCTCTAAGCTTGTCCTCCAAAGTCTGGATAGTCCGCTCTGACTGACTGTCTGACTGAGGGTGGTAGGCGGAACTAAAAGCTAACTCTGTCCCCAAAGCTCTTTAGAAACTGTGCCAGAACCCAGAAGTGAAGCGAGGATCCCTGTCTGACACAATAGAGATCGGCACTCCATGCAAAGGAACAATCCGCTCTACGTACAACGCGGCCAACCTACTCACACCCCAACTAGTCCTGACAGGCAAGAATCTGGCAGTCTTCGTCAATCTGTCCAAAAGAACCCAAATGCTATCAAAACCTCCAGCTGTCCTCGGCAAACCACAAACAAAGTCAGTCGTCACGTGGTCCCACTTCCACATCGGAATCTCTAACGGCTGCACAAGTCCTCCTGGACACTGATGTTCGGCCTTCACCTGCTGACAGACCAAACACCTAGCAACAAAAGCCGCTATGTCTCTCTTCATCCCAGGCCACCAAAACTGACGTCTCAACCTGTGATACATCTTGGTCGCCCCTGGATGAATAGAGTACCTGGAACCATGTGCCTCCTGCAACACAACTCTCTTGATAGACTCCTCAACAGGAACATAGAGTCTATCTCGAAACCTAACAGTCCCGTCCTCACAAAGCTCAACCTCTGGGAGAAGCAACACACTGTGCAACTCGGGATCTGCCTGCTGAGCCTCAGCAACCTGTCTCACAACGGCGGGAGCTGCTAACAAACTGCCCAACACACACTGACGACGACTGGACGAAACTCTGAAATATCCCTCTGTCGCAGACTGCCACAACTGCCACTCTCTAAGCATCAGATGACTCATCTGAGCTTTCCTACTCAAGGCATCTGCAACTACATTCGCCTTTCCAGGCTTATACTCAATGCTGAAATCATAGTCCTTCAGATATTCCATCCATCGATGTTGCCTCATATTCAGATCCCTCTAAGAAAACACATATCTCAAACCCTGGTGGTCGGTACGGACTACAAAACTCACTCCGTACAGGTAAAGACGCCAAATCCGCAAAGCAAACACCACAGCTGCAAGCTCTAGGTCGTGGGTCGGGTAACTCTCCTCGTGGGGCTTAAGCTGGCGAGACGCATAAGCCACCACTCGGCCTTGCTGCATCAAGACCGCACCCAAACCAACACCTGAGGCATCTGTGCAAACCTCAAAACCCTCCTCACCTGAAGGTAAGGCAAGAACTGGCGCCGACGTAAGCAGTCGCTTCAACTCTATGAAGCTCTGCTCACACTGCTCCGACCATACAAACAAAACTCCCTTTCTCGTCAACCGAGTCAAGGGTGCAGCAACCTGAGAAAAATCTCGAACAAACCTGCGGTAGTAACCTGCCAAACCCAGAAAGCTACGAATCTCAGACACAGATCTGGGACTCTCCCACTGCAAAACTGCCTCAACCTTCGCTGGATCTACTGAAACTCCCTCACTTGAGATCACGTGCCCCAAGAAGTGAACCTGTTGTAGCCAAAACTCACACTTACTAAGTTTGGCATACAACTGGTGCTCTCGCATGGTCTGCAACACGATCCTCAGGTGCTCGGCGTGCTCCTCCTCCGAAACGGAGTACACCAGAATGTCGTCAACAAACACTACGACAAACCGGTCCAAGAACTGGTGGAACACCCGGTGCATCAGATCCATGAAGGCCGCTGGAGCATTGGTGAGCCCAAACGGCATCACCAAAAACTCAAAGTTTCCATATCTGGTCCGAAAAGCAGTCCTCTCTACTGCAAGTCCAGAAACTGGTACAACCTCTTCGTCTAGACGTAAGTAGGACAGAAGGCTCTCTCAAAAGAAACGACAAACTCCTGCCACAGAATCTATCTAAGTGGGCGAGACTGAAAAGTAGTCTCCCACTCAGCGGACCCCCAAGTCAACGCCTGCGCCTGCAACTGGTAACTGGCAAGCAGCACTCGCTCCTCTGGAACACACTCCATGGAACGAAAAGTCCGCTCCACTGCATCTAACCATGCCCGCGCTGCATCTGGATCAGGCTGGCCCAAAAACTGAGGAGGCTGAAACTGTAAGAACTCCCTCAACACCCTCCCAGTACCGCCCTGGGGTACCGGCGCGTCACGGTGCTGAGCAACAAACTGAGCCATCCCCTCAAGAAATCGAGTCATGTCTAACCCCTGAGCTACCTGAGGTGGAGGTGGCAGCGGCGGAACAATACCACTATGTGCGTCATGTGGCAAAGGCTACGTCTGCTGAGGTGGCGGAGCATCTCCAACCTCCTGACGAGTCGCCTGCTCGGCTACTCCCTCTCTAGGACGTCGCCTAGGCACCATAGAACTATACACAGAGCAAAAATACACACATAAATACACTAACTAACTCCGGACTACATAGCTGCAACTGTACTCTTTATACTCTGAGTTAACATGATAAGTATTTTCTTATATATATCTCATCAGACCAGGCTCTGATACCAAACTATAACGACCAAGAATCCGCATTACCAGTAACAACCAGTAACCCGAATTCTGACCCGCTAGCCCACGAGACGAGCTCGGAAGGGTAGGAAGTGAAAGTCCGAGGAGACTATATGTAAGAAGATACACACCATGTAAAGCTGTAAAATTCCACTATATGAATATATCATATACAACCTCAGAGTCTGAGCAGGTACAGAGTACAGAAGTACAACAAAAAGGTACTACTCACTGCAGCTAGGGAGCACCAACACCGGAGTGGCTAGACTCGCCTGGAACGGGAGTCGACGAAGACCCACCTGAAAGGGAAGCGAGTAAGTCTCAAGAAAAGAGACCCAGTAGGGAAAAGTAACCCCACCGGCAACTGAACTAAAGTGCGGAAAGTAAAAACTAAAAGTAAGTACACGTCGCACCACAACACAAAACTGTAAACCACACGGCTCAGTAACACACACTCACACACACAGCAAGTAGGACTCAGCTAGGGTCTGTGGCACGGCGTCCCATCACCACAGAGGCTCTCAACCCCAGCCACGTGTGCACACTACAGACGCTCTCTCTCGCGTCTAGTCCACGACCGATTTTTCCCCTATGCTTGACCCTAGTGGTAGAGAAGGGGCTCCACGGAGACCGGCTCAAAACCACCATAAGGAGTACGCACAGGATAGAGTCGCACTCAACGTCCTAGCTCACTAGCGGAGGATAACCCACACACTAGTCGTCTAGACGGAGTCGCACCCACGCCTAGGTAACACAACAGAAATGGGTACACGGTAACGCAACGCGCGTACAACAGACGGAACACACTCAACGTCTGAAACCCCGTACAGTAAGTAAACACCTCGTGCCACAAACAACTACTCAAATGCACAGGCGGAGTCACACTCTAAGCCTGGCCCATTTGTGCTATTAGGGCGGACATCACATGTCAATCGCCTCTAAACACACAACTGAAGTCTGCTGGGAGACAGGAGATTAACGGCCACATCGATTGCCACCAATATGAGGTAAACGGCACTCACCATGTCGTTTATCCTGATTAAATGGCAATCGACCTTGTCGTTTAAATCACCCCTGAAGATCTCAACGTCAACAGATGTGGACGTTGATATCTTTAGTCCCCTAAACCCATAACTGAACCGAATCAGTTCAAATGGGCAGAACCACCCAACAGAACCTCAACTGATGGAGGGAAACACTTCCTCTCATCAATCTAAACTACCAGTACAACGAAATTAAACAGTCTAATGCCTAGATTGTCCAATTTACCCAAAATCCCGGCATGATACAACTCAACCCTAAACCATGATTTGCACACCAATTCACTTAATTGGGCATGCTGGTTTGATGAGGAAGGTTGTAGGAGTTAAGTCCCTACCTCAGAAAGCCTTATAAATCCTCAGACAGCCAGTAATCGGGCCGGATTCCCTCGAAGACTCCGCGCGAATCACACCAAAACCACGCGTTTTCCGCCCAATCAAGCAACACCACACGATCCAGGGGCTTCCCACGAGCTCAGATCAACCAACAGAAGCTGCGGAAATCAAGAAAAGCAAAGGTGGAGGGAAGGAGAGGAAAGGAGAAAGATAGGTTCTGCTCTCGGGCTTCCCTATTTCAACAGGCCCGACCAGTCGACGTCAACATCACTGGTCGCCTACTGAACCGCCTACAGACTGACGTCCAGATCCCATGTCGTTGAGTTCAACATCAGACGTCCACATCGCTGGACGCTGACTCTGACTCAACGGCAAGCCCTGGCCGTCAACCCCAAGTCAACGACAATGGTCTTGTCGTCGACCATACAGAACCACTACAGTCCCAATAAGGATCCACTAAAGACTCGAGACCTTACAGAAAACATCTCTTGAAGATGAATAAAAAGAATAAAAAAAGGATGATCCTCCACTAGAAGAACTTCAACAACAAGAACAACAACAAGAAGGACTACCTAGAGAATTGAGGTATCACAGAGATCATCCAAGAGAAAACATAATAGGTGATCCACAAGATAGGATAAGAATAAGAGGTATGCACACTCCTTCTGAATTTTCTACCTTAGTTTCTCAAATTGTGCCTAGGACAATCGATGATGCACTGGATGATGAATCATGGATCCTTGCTATGTAAGAGGAACTTAATCAGTTCCAACGCAGCCAGGTTTGGACTCTTGTCCCTAGACCTTCTGACCATTCAATTATTGGGACCAGATGGGTCTTCAGAAACAAAATGGATGAATCAGGAGTAATCACCAGGAAGAAGGCCAGACTTATAGCTCAAGGGTATTCCCAACAGGAAGGCATTGATTTTGATGAAACTTATGCCCCAGTAGCAAGATTAGAGGCAATCAGAATTTTGTTAGCATATGCATGCTCTCTAAACATCAATTTATTTCAAATAGATGTTAAAAGTACTTTTATGAATGGTTTTATAAAAGAAAAAGTTTATGTTCAGCAACCACTAGGTTTTGAAGATACTAAATATCCAAATCATGTTTTCCATTTATAGAACGCACTATATGGTCTGAAACAAGCTCTAAGAGCTTGGTATCAAAGATTAAGTGTTTATCTTATATCACATGATTTTATAAGAGGTAAAGTTGATATGTCACGCCCTAACGCGGAATATCAGAATGCGAGGCAGTTGCAAGTAAACGGGTACAGAGCGAGTACTATACATCAAACCATTGCACAAAGAATAATACTAAAGAAACTTCTTCTCATTAATAACTTTCCAATGTCTAGTTACAATCTCTAATATCATAGCCATTATATAGGGCCCAATTACATTGAAATAAAGCAAAAGACTAAACTAGGACTCTATCATAACGCTAGGACGCTAGGGTGCTCATAACATCAGTCCTGGTCATTCCCGTCCTCTTGAGTGTATAGTTCATCCTCGGTCTCACGTGAGAACACAATAACAAATAACTCAGGGTGAGCGATAACGCCCAGTAGGACTTAAATCTCAATAGTCAAGCAGGCTTTAAATAATTAATGCATTAAAGGTAGAGTAACTAATGATAGAGCGAGAGAGTCAAGTACAAGATAGCAGGATAGTACATGAATGAAATAGAACAACTCTCCAAAATATAGCACAAGAGTCATGTATAGCATAAATAGTAAGATGGCCATAGCACAAATAGCACAAGGTATAGCAATAGCACAACGAGTATAGTATAGTACTTTTTGTCAATAGACAACGAGAGAATATAGTACTTTTTATCAATAGACAACGAGAGAATATATAACTTTTTGATTTTCATTCAGATAGTCGAGATAGATAGCACTCGAGTGTAATGCCAAACACTCTGATCATTTAACTCCCATGGGCACTAGCACTTTCGGGCGCACATCCTAGGACCAGATCGGGCCCTTTATATATTGCCAGACATTGGTTATATTGTTTATCTTTAGACAATCATTCAATGGCCAATATAGAGTACCAAGAAATAGATGAGAGCACTAGATGAATAGACAAGATAGTAGAGTGAACGTGAATAGACGAGCGAGTAGAGTATAGATGAGAGCTAGTGGACATTGCACGTAACACGTCGAGTAAATAGGCGATTGTAACTGTTCCACAACACGCGCACGTGGTGTTGGCAGTCAGGTGGAACTCATGACTCCTCCATTGGCCAAGTTAAGCACAGGTCTAGAGGTCCAGCGTGATTCTAGATAAGAGCAAACTTCTAATATCCGTTTGGATAATATTGAACCCTAAAGGGTGTAATAGGTGTTAGGGTACAACTGGCTCGTCGACCATGTGGGAATCCATGGACAGAGGAGACTTACGGAGGCCTTGAACAAAGACTCACTAGTCCGGCAGAAGGAGTATCCGATGGAGAGTTCGTCCATGTCAAGAGAGAGGGTGTATATATAGAAACAAGTGCTCGACGTTCTAGAGGAATTCTAGAACAGTGGAGCGTCGATAACGGTATTCCCAAAACATCGCGAGAAACGTACACAAGTATATTTAAGAATGAGGCAATTTAATGACACAAATTACCAGATAAATTATGTAACAAGTTCATGCCAATTAAGCCATATTTGGATGGTTCAAATTGTGTGCTCATGTGAATAAGAAAATCATGGACAAGATAGATCTTGTGGTTGACTTAAAATAATTAAAATATATTCCATATTTACAACTTCATTTTTCAGTGTTTAAAACAGTTAACAAGAAATGGGAATAGCTGAAAAACAACAAGACTTGCAGAAAGATGGGTTTTCTTGCAAAAAGTCAGATCGTGACACACCCTAATGAGGGTCGTGACATGGTCAACTGAGATCGCAACGAGGTCTTATACAAGTCACAACGGACTTGTCGGTTCGGGCAGGCAGGTCGCGACGGGTTCATATGAAGAAGGTGACAGGTTTGTCAGACTAGAAGGTCAGGTCGCGACGGGGGTCTTGTCGCGATCAGATCATGACGGTCATGCTTGTCACGATCTGCCTTAGAATGCAGCCTATCGGGTCGTCGCATTCTCAGGTCCTTAGCCAGAGTCCGTTAGAGATCTGACATGCTCTTGGTTCTTGGTCCAAACATACCATGTTTTGACACAAGGACGTTCAAAAATTCATAACTAATTTTACAAGCAATGGAAAATCATGAAACTAGTTGCAAAACGACCTAGACACGCATGGGTACTTACAGTAAATATGAATTTGAAAACAATCAGGGTTTAGACATGTTTTAAACATGGTTATTCATGATGAATAGGAAACAGTACATAGTTGAGATCAACGATTAAATTCGCAAGATAGGATGAATAAAATTTATGGCTTTTATGGGCAAAAGATGCCTAACATGCATCAGTTCCTACAGTAAAAATCTCGTGGTATGGGGTTGAATATACAAGGAGATCAAGAAGTAAGAAGAGGGTTCGGGGTCATGATGAGTACAGAACATGAAAAATCAAGAACAAAAGATATGCTCCATGGAAAATTATGAAACTAAAGGGCTTTTGTTCCTGATGGATGAAACATCCTACAGATAAATTTTCATGGTTTATGCTCGTGAGAATGCCTGCCTTTGGACGATTTCCTCTTCTAGGGCTAGAACATGAAGAACGAGAGAGAGAGCTTGAGAAGTGCTTCTTCTCATGAAATCCCGTCCTCCTTGGCCTCTCCTCTTGGTCCAATAAGTCTTGGGTACGAGCTAGGGCCGGCCATGGGGGTTTAAAGAGAGTATTTATGTCTCTCACCTTTCTATTTCCTAATAAGACTCTAATTACTATTAATTTTGGGATTTCCTATTTCCTCTCCCCTTTCTAAGCATGGGAACTCCTAATTGGGTTAGGATGGGAGCTAAATTCGTGGCCAAGCAACTAGGGTAGGTTTAGGAATCCCAATCCAACTTAAACTTCCATTTTAATGCATTAAATACCTCTTTTCTATTTAAGTAATAATTCAATTACGAATTTAAGGTATTTTCCTATTATTCTTCCTTTAAAAATCCCTATTTTGGCCCACTAATTTCTAATGGGTCCATTTAACAAAGCCCATTACTTCTATTCATTTAATGTGTTTGTATTTAATTATCTTTTATCTAATTTTCCAATTAATTTAATTAGTTTTCTTTTTATATTATTATTTTTTATTATTTTTTGAAAAATCCAGGTTGCTACATCCTCCCCCTCTTAAAAATAATTTGGTCCTCAAATTCATATGATCATAATGAAGGGAATATCTTACCGAAAAGATTGGGGTAGTTCCGTCTGATGGTTCCTTCCGGTTCCCATGTGGCTTCTTCCACTCCACGGTTATTCCATAAGACCTTAACCACATAGATGGGACGGTTCCTAAGTTGTTGCACCTTCCGTTCTAGTATCTTGACTGGCTTCTCTTCATACGTCACATCCTTATTCAACACCAGTTTCTCGTGGCGAATGATATGTGTAGGATCATATACATATTTCCTTAGCATGGAGACATGGAACACATTGTGTACACATGCCAGATCCGGTGGCAACGCCAGTCGGTAAGCAACCTCACCAATCCTTTCGAGTACTTCAAAAGGACCGATAAATCTAGGACTAAGCTTTCCTTTCACACCAAATCCTTGGATGCCACATGTATGTGACACCTTTAAAAATACATGTTCACCGACTTGGAATTCTAAGTCTCGCCTTCTTTTGTCGCCATAGCTCTTTTGTCTTGACTGAGCAGTCCTAAGCCGATCTCTAATCACTTGTATGTCCTTTTTGGTCATTGCACCATGTCTGGGCCTAACCACTGCTGTTCTCCAACCTCATTCCAGCATGTAGGAGATCTACAATTTCTTCCGTAGAGTGCTTTGAACGATGCCATCATAATACTCACCTGGTAACTATTGTTATAGGTGAACTCAATGAGGGATAGGTGCTCGTTCCAATACCCTTGGAAGTCTATAGTGCAAGATCTCAACATGTCTTCCACTATTTGGTTGGTTCTTTCAGTCTGCCCATCAGTTTGTGGATGGAATGCGGTACTAAAGTTGGGTTTAGTACCAAGTGCACCTTGCAGTCCTTTCCAAAAATGAGATGTGAATCTCAGATCTCGATCTGAGACAATAGATGGTGGAACTCCATGTAGTCTTACTATCTCTTTGACATATAGAGCAGCTAGTACATCCACCGACCACTTACTCTTTATAGGCAGAAAGTGGGCAGATTTGGTTAGTCGGTCGACAATGACCCATATAGCGTCGAGTCCACCACGAGTCTTGGGTAAACCCATGATGAAGTCCATTCCAATGCTTTCCCATTTCCATTCCGGAATATCTAGCGGTCTGAGTACACCAGCAGGGTGCAGGTGTTCCGCTTTTACTTGTTGGCAGGTAAGGCAGTGTGCGGCATGTTCAGCTACCTCTCTTTTCATGTTCGGCCACCAAAATGTTCTCTTCATGTCTTGATATATTCTGGTACCTCCAAGATGAATAGTGTACTTTGTTTTGTGAGCTTCATCCATTAATCTTCTCTTCAGTTCTTCATTGTCAGTAATGCATGTCCTTCCTTGAAAGACAAGTCTTACATCTTCGGTCATAGCAAAGTCCGGTCTTTCAGCTAGAGCTTCCTTGACGCGAACTAAGAATGGATCATCATCTTGTTGAGCTTTGATCTCCTCTAGCAGATCAGATTGAATCTTGATATTAGCAACCAAGACTCGATCATCCATATGTTTAATATTTAAGTCTAACCTTGCAAATTGTTCTAGTAGTTGCATCTCTCCAAGGACTAGACTTGAAACAGATGCCATCGGCTTTCTACTAAGAGCATCAGCCACGGTGTTTCCCTTGCCTGGATGATATTGGATGTTGAAGTCAAAATCTTTCAGATATTCTAGCCATCTTCTCTGCCTCATGTTGAGTTCCTTCTGGGAGAATAAGTACTTCAAACTTTTATGGTCTGGGTAGACAATGAACTTCTCTCCATAGAGGTAATGTCTCAAGATTTTCAAGGCAAAGACCACGGCAGCCAACTCCAGATCATGCACGGAGTAGTTGACTTCATGAGTCCTTAGTTGTCAAGAAGAGTAGGCGATGACTTTCTCCTTTTGCATTAGTACACACCCTAGCCTAATTCCTGAGGCATCGGTGTAGACAGAGAAACCTTCTCCCTCTATTGGCAGAGTGAGAACAGGTGCTGAGGTAAGGCAATCTTTAAGAGTTTGGAAACTTTTCTCACACTCTTTACTCCAGGAGTAGGGATTTTCCTTTCGTGTCAGTCGTGTGAGAGGAACGACAATCTTTGAGAAATCCTTGATGAGCCGCCTATAGTAGCCAGTTAGTCTTTAGAAGCTTCTGATCACGGTGACGTTGGTTGGTCTCTCCCAATTGAGTATAGCTTTGACTTTAGAGGGATCAACTGAGATGCCGTCCTTTGAGATGACATGGCCCAAGAAAGACACTTCTTCGAGCCGAAATTCACACTTGATAAGATTTGCGTACATTTTTTGTCTCGCAAGACTTGCAGTGCAATCTTTAGGTGTTCTTCATGCTCTTCTTTGGTCTTTGAATATATGAGGATATCGTCAATGAAGACAACCACGAACATGTCAAGGTATGGCCGATATATGATGTTCATGAGTTGCATAAAGGCTGCAGGAGCATTGGTTAGACCAAAAGGCATAACGATGAATTCATAATGTCCATACCTACTCCTGAAAACCGTTTTAAAGATATCGTCATCCTTGATCCTCATTTGGTGATAGCCAGATCGAAGATTGATCTTTGAGAAATATTGAGCTCCGGATATTTGGTCGAAAAGTTCATCTACCCTTGGTAATGGGTATTTGTTCTTGATGGTGAGTTGATTGAGTTGACGATAGTCGATGCACAACCTCATCGATCCATCTTTCGTCTTGATGAATAGCAGAGGTGCTCCCTATGGGGAAGTACTTGGTCTGATGAGCTCTTTCTCTAATAGCTCCATCAGTTGCGTCTTCAACTCCTTTAGCTCGACATGTGACATCTGGTACAGTTGACGCGATACCGGGGCAGCTCTAGGGATCAACTCTATGGCAAAGTTGGCATCTCGTTCCAGGGGAATCCCTAGCAGATCTTCAGGAAACACATCGGGGTAATCCTAAACTATGTGGATGTCTTCTATCTTAGAACCCTTCTTTTCCACTACTACGGCCACAAGGAAAGCAATGCAACCTTTCCTTATCATATTGTGGGCTTTTATGGTGGAGCTTAGAGACATCTATCTCTTATGTCTAATCCCAGAGAATGCCAGTCTAGAAAAGTCACTAAAGGTAACCTTCCCTTTCTTACAGTCGACACTTGCCCCATATGTGGACAACCAGTCAGTTCCCAAAATCACATCATAGACTTACTTGGGCATACTCACTAGGTCGGCTTTTAGGTTATGGTCTCCGATCATTACATCGGCAGATGGAAAGTATTTGTTCAATTTCTCCTTTTCCCCTAGTGGCGTTGTGACAGAGAACTCTCAACCCATGGATATAGGTTTTGCAGTTAGGGTATCAGCAAAGTGTTGAGATATAAATGAATATGTTGCTCCAGTATCAAATAAGACAAATGCTGATAAGGAGAAAACTTGTAGAGTACCTTCTACCACACCACCATCCGTAGTGGGTTCCTCATCATGCAGGGCTTGCAGTCTTCCCTGTTTCTTAGGCGCATTAGGGCGCCTCTCATGTTCTTTCAGTAGCGGGCACTCGGGGATGTGGTGCTCGCGACCTCCGCAGCGTAGACATGCGCCGACTTTCCTCCAGCATTCATCAGCAGTGTGACTTGGCTTGTCACAATGCTTGCAGTTGCTTTTTGTTGGAGTGTTGGAGACTGGGATCTTGGGTTTCCTTTCTTGGCTGGGTCCCTCCGTTATGTTGAAGGGACACTTTTTGCCATTGTTTGGCTTAGCAGATGACTAACCAGGGGTCATTTCCCTTTTTACGAACTTCCCTTTGATGCGGTCGGTGAAGTCCATAGCATCTTCTAGCAGTTGAGCCTCCTTCACAATCTCGGAGTAGGTCTGGATGTCAAGAGGTGCCAGTTGGGTAATATATTGAGGCTTATGGCCGTTGAGGAAGCACTTAGCCTTCATTCACTCAGTGTTCACTAGGTGTTCAGCATATCTTGCCAGTCTAGAGAACTGGGCTTCATATTCAGCCACTGTCAGGCTCCACTGCTTAAAAGTAGCAAATTCGGCAGCCTTCTTTTCTTGGACACGCTCCAAGAAATATTTGGAATTAAAAGCTTCTTTGAACTCGGTCCAGGTGAACTGACCATTAGCTCTGGTCGCTTCAACAGACTCCCTCCAAGCGCGGACGTCCTTTTCAACTTGGAATGTGGCCAGCAGCAGCTTATCCCCCGCTGCGCATTGCATGACACGGAGGATTCTTTCCATTTCTTTGAGCCAGTGTTCTACTTCATCCGGATCTGTGGATCCACTGAACCTTGGTGGGTTCGGACTCCGAAAGTTATGATGCAAGTCGCCTACACCACGATTGCCACCTCCTTGGGTAGCTTGCACAATTGCGTGAGTAAGTTCTTGAATGGTCTGTTGCATGCCCCTTATTTGAGCACGTTCAGCCGTCATCTTGATTGCTTAGTTCCTACAAAATAACTTATTGTCATGATATCGATGTGGAATTTAATTCGTGCGTGTGTGAGTTCATTTTAGCTAGTTACCCTTGGCTCTAACCACGACTCACATCGATAGGATAATTGACTCTAGTCAAGGAAGGTTAACCTAAATCATCCTATACTTAAGAATAACATAGGCTCTGATACCACAAAACTATCACGCCCCGATGCAGAATATCGGAACGCGACCCATTCTATAGGGCCCAATTACATTGAAATAAAGCAAAAGACTAAACTAGGACTATATCATAGCACTAGGACGCTAGGGTGCTCATAACATCACTCCTAGTCATTCCCGTCCTCTTGAGTGTGTAGTTAATCCTCGTTCTCACCTGAGAACACAATAACAAATAACGCAGGGTGAGCGATAACGCCCAGTAGGACTTAAATCTCAATAGTCAAGCAGGCTTTAAATAATTAATGCATGAAAGGCAGAGTAACTAACGATAGAGCGAGAGAGTCAAGTACAAGATAGTAGGATAGTACGTGAAAAAAATAGCACAACATTCCAAATATAGCACAAGAGTCGAGTATGGCACAAATAGCAAGATGGCCATAGCACAAATAGCACAACGAGTATAGTATAGTACTTTTTGTTAATAGACAACGAGAGAATATAACACTTTTTTTCAATAGGCTACAAGAGAATATAGCACTTTTTGATTGTCATTCAGATAGTCGAGATAGATAGCACTCGAGTGTAATGCCAAACTCTCTGATCATTTAAATCCATGGGCACTAGCACTTTCGGGCGCACATCCCAGGACCAGATCGGGCCCTTTATATATTGCCAGGCATTGATTATATTGTTTATCTTTAGACAATCAGTCAATGGCCAATATAGAGTACCAAAAAATAGATGAGAGCACTACATGAATAGACGAGATAGTAGAGTGAACGTGAATAGACGAGCGAGTAGAGTATAGATGAGAGCTAGCGAACATTGCACGTAACACGTCCAGTAAACATGCGATAGTAAAAGTTGCACAACACGCGCACGTGGTGTTGGCATTCAGGTGGAACTCACGACTCTTCCATTGGCCAAGTTAAGCACAGGTCCAGAGGTCCGGCGTGATTATAGATAAGAGCGATCTTCTAATAGCCATTTGGATCTTATTGATCCCTAAAGGGTGTAATAGGTGTTAGGGTACAACCGGCTCGTCGACCATATGGGAATGCATGGACAGAGGAGACTTAGATATGCCTTGAACAAAGACTCAATAGTCTGGCAGAAGGAGTATCCGACGGAGAGTTCGTCGAAGTCAAGAGACAGGGTGTATATATAGAAACAAGTGCTCGACGTTCTAGAGGAATTCTAGAACAGTGGAGCGTCAATAACGGTATTCCCAAAACATCGCGAGAAATGTACACAAGTATATTTAAGAATGAGGCAATTTAATGACACAAATTACCAGATAAATTATGTAACATGTTCATGCCAATTAAGTCATATTTGGATGGTTCAAAGTGTGTGCGCATGTGAATAAGAAAATCATCGACAAGATAGATCTTGTGATTGACTTAAATTAATTAAAATATATTCAATATTTACAACTTCAATTTTCAGTGTTTAAAACAGTTAACAAGAAATGGGAATAGCTGAAGAACAACAAGACTTGCAAAAATATGGGTTTTCCTGCAAAAAGTAAGATCGTGACACACCCTAATGAGCGTCATGACAAGGTCAGCTGAGATTGAGACGGGGTCTTGTACAAGTCACGAAGGGCTTGTCGGTTCGGGCAGGTAGGTTGCGACAGGTTTACATGAAGAAGGCGACAGGTTTCTCAGACCAGAAGGTCAGGTCGCGACGGGGGTCCTGTCGCGATCAGATCGCAACGGTCATGCTTGTCGCGATCTGCTTGAGAACGCGGCCTATCGGGCCATCGCGTTCTCAGGTCCTTGGCCTGAGTCCGTCAGAGATCTGACATGTTCTTGGTTCTTGGTCCAAACTTACCATGTTTTGACTCAAGGACGTTCAAAAATTCATAACTAATTGTACAAGCAATGGAAAATCATGAAACTAGTTGCAAAACGACCTAGACACGCATGGGTACTTACAGTAAATAGGAATTTGAAAACAACCAGGGTTTAGACAAGTTTTAAACATGGTTATTCATGACGAATAGGAAATAGTACATAGTTGAGATCAACGATTAAATTCGCAAGATAGGATGAATCAAATTTAGGGCTTTTAGGGGAAAAAAATGCCTAACATGCATCAGTTCCTACAGTAAAAATATCATGGCATGGGGTAGAATATACAAGGAGATCAAAAAGTAAGAAGAGGGTTCGGGGTCATGATGAGTACAGAACATGAAAAATCAAGAACAAAAGATATGCTCGATGGAAAATTATGAAACCAAACGGCTTTTGTTTCTGATGGACGAAACATCCTACAGATAAATTTTCATGGTTTATGCTCGTGAGAATGCCTACCTTTGGACGATTTCCACTTTTAGGGCTAGAACTTGAAGAACGAGAGATAGAGCTTGAGAAGTGCTTCTTCCCACGAAATCCCCTCCTCCTTGGCCTCTCCTCCTGGTCCAACATGTCTTGGGTACGAGCTAGGGTCGGTCATGGGGGTTTGAAGAAAGTATTTATGTCTCTCCCCTTTCTATTTTCTAATAGGACTCTAATTACTATTAATTTTGGGATTTCTTATTTTCTCTCCCCTTTCTAAGCATTGGAACTCCTAATTGGGTTACGATGGGAGCTAAATTCATGGCCAAGCAACTAGGGTAGGTTTAGGAATCCCAATCCAACTCAAACTTCCATTTTAATGCATTAAATACCTCTTTTCTATTTAAGTAATAATTTAATTACGAATTTAAGGTATTTTCCTATTATTCTTCCTTTAAAAATCTATATTTTGGCCCACTAATTTCTAATGGGTCCATTTAACAAAGCCCATTACTTCTTTTCATTTAATGGGTTTGTATTTAATTCTCTTTTATCTAATTTTCTAATTAATTTAATTATTTTTATTTTTATATTTTGAAAAATCTAGGTTGCTACATGATAGCACACTATTCATTAAGAAATTTTCAGAAGGAATGTTAATTGTGCAAATATATGTTGATGACATTATTTTTGGTTCTACTAATGAATCACTTTGTAAATTCTTTGAAAACCTTATGTAAAGTGAGTTTGAAATGACCATGATGGGTGATCTTAATTATTTTCTTGGGATGCAAATTAAGCAGACCAAGGAAGGTACTTGCATTTGTTAAACCAAATACATTTCATATTTACTCTCTAAATATGGTTTTAGCAAGTGTAAGCCCTTAGGAACACCCATGAGTTCAGGAATTAAGTTAGATAGTGATCCACTTGGCAAGAAAGTAGATCAAAAGATCTATAGAGGTATGATAGGATCACTACTCTATCTTACTCCCAGTAGACCAGATATAATGTTCATTGTATGTTTATGCACTAGATTTCAAGCTGATCCTAAAGAATCTCATGTTCATGCTGTTAAAAGAATTTTTAGATATCTTATAAATACAAGTAAATTAGGATAATGGTATCCCAGATGTTCAGATTTCAAATTAATTAGATATAGTGATGCTGACTATGCTGGATGCAAAATGGATAGAAAAAGTACTAGTGGTACTTGTCAATTACTTGCAGGTTGCTTGATATCTTGGTCTTCCAGAAAGCAAAATTCAGTGGCATTATCCACAACAGAAGCTGAATACATTGCAGCTGGAAGTTGTTGTACTCAACTGCTCTAGATCAAGCACCAATTTGAAGACTATGGTCACATACTTCAAGAAATTCCAATGCTGTGTGACAATACAAGTGCAATCAATTTGACCAAAAATCCTATACAACACTCAAGAACAAAACATATTGATGTTAGACATCACTTGATGAGAGACCATGTAAGTAATGGTGAAATTTTACTTGATTTTGTTTCTATAGAAAATCAACTTGCTGATATTTCTACCAAACCTCCTCTTGAAGATAGATTTACATCTATTAGAAGAGAAATAGGTATGTGTAATCTTGATTAAAGTAATGTGAAAAATTTCGTGTCTAAATTGTATGATAAGCTTTCTCTGTGAAAATTTTTCTATGTCCCAGAACTGCGACTCCTGCAGTCGGAGGCATAATCCGACTCATGTTAAAATAAGGTATTCGACTCTTGCAGTTGGAGACACAATCTCACTTCCTAGAGTCGAAGTTTGAAAAGGTGCGTATTAATTTAAAATAATAAATGAAATTAAGACACAGTTATTACGTAACGGTTCAATCAATCAATCACGTCTGTTCACCCAAAAATCTCTGGTTAGTTTCTTTTCAACCTCTTTATTAGGATAATCTCTTTCTGTCTGAACACACCCTTTCAAACTTTCTCTCCAACTCTCATGTCGTCTTCCTCCTCTTCGCGCCTACACTGTTCATCTTCGAAACCCTCTTCAGAGCTTTTGCGGATTTCCTCATCTCCTCTGAAGAAAGGTAGGCTATTTGTTCTCTAAACTACATTCCTTTTACTCCTTCGACAGTTCCCTAAATCTTCTCTATCTCTTTTCTGTCTAGATGGCATCCTCCAAGGTTCCTGAAGGAACTATGCTCACCCCTGAGCAGTTCCATCGACTTTCTTTTGGAAAGTCTTCAGTGTGTCCGAGGAAGGTTGTAGACTTTTCTCAGTTTCATGGCAACTTAGGATGCGTAGCAGAAACCCTAGAGGAGATGGGCTGGGCTAGACTTTGCAGGATTTTTGAACCCACCTTCGAAGGTGCCCTTAAGGCATTCTTTGTCAGCCTTCAGGTCTCCTCATAAAGTTCAGTCACTGGATATGTGAAAGGGACCAAGGTTACTATTTTTGAAGAACTTTTGGTGGAAATTTTGGGTTGTTCCAACTCCGGGCACAAGCTTAGTTAGATAGTCCCTTTGGATAAGTAAAAAATGGGAATTATTGGAAGCTTGGGGACTGTTAGCAAGAAAGGACTCTTGATCAATGAGTTGTCAATGGAAAAGAGACTCATCCATTCAGTGATCACCAACATTGTCACACCCAAGGCTGGTACCCACTCATCCATTATAGCTAGAGATGGTAGTTTATTGTTTTGGGCTATTCAAAGGCATAAGGTCAACCTACCAGCAGTTATTTTGGTGAAAATGATAGCATCAAAGAATTTGCAGGAGTCCCTCCCATATGGACCACTGCTATCTTTGATTTTTAAAAGATTTTTAGTGGATTTGAGTGAAGAAATTCCATCAGGCATGAAAGAGAAGATTGGCCTATCCACATTAAGGAGAAGCCATTACATCTTGGAAAACAAGGCTCCGAATTTATGGGTTAAGGACTCTATACCCCAGTGCACCCATGAAATGTTTCCTAATGAAGCACTGGACATATCATCTGTTCCAGAAAGTCAACAATAAGAAGAAGCCAGAGAAAAAGAAGAGAGAATGGAAGCCAATGTTCAGGAAGAAGAGCAACAAGAATCTCATAAGTTTGAAGAGAATTTTCAGCAAAGACAAGTTCATGTCTCCCCTCCAGAACAAGATGCACCAGAAGAGACAATCAATCAAGTGCTAAGAGAGATAAGAGGAAAAGGAGTAGCACAAGATCAAGATGCTATTCTTAGGAATACTCCATCAGTACAAGAATTTGAAGAAAGGCAGCACCATTCCTCCCCTTCTCAGTTTGAGACCCGACCAAGGTCTCAGGGGGAGAGTAGCAACAGTTTGGACTAAATATTGGATTTACTGACCAAGCAACAAGAAAGCTTGTCAGTGCTTCAGTTGCAAGTGGAATTTGTAGATGCTAAGTTTGATGGTTTGGAGGATGAGGTCAAGCAAATGAAGGACCTGTTACTTTGTTAGTGTGCCAACAGGGCACTCATCAGCCATCTGCAACTTCATCCACCCATCAAGAAGAGCAGCAACCAGTACAACAACACCAAGAAGCCCCAGATCAACAACAAACTATTAAAGAAGAGCAGGAGCAAGAGTATCAGCCACAGTAGCAAGAGAAAGAGAAGAAGCAACAACCTAAGCAACAGTCTGAGCAGCAGCAGCAGCAAGAGCAAGAGCAACAGAAAGCTCTGCCCCAATTGGCTATTGTGGAAGTTCAGCAGAAATCAGTGACAGAGCAGCTTCCCGCAGTAGTAGTTGAGCAGCAGCAGTAATCCCCTCAGGAATCTAGGCTTAAAAGAGATCTAAAGTCTTAGGATTCTGATGTTGATGCCAGGTCCAAGGTCGAGACCTTTAAGAGGAAGGTGAAGAGAAGACTCCATAAAAATGGTAAACTTGTGTCCTCTTCTTCTCCTTCTCCTCCTCCTCCCGAACCAACTCTTTCTGCTCACACCACTACCACTGATCCTGCTCCTCCTGAACCAAAACAACCCCCTACTTCCTCATCTCTTCCTACTGCTCCCACTCCTTCCATTACTGAACAACCTCCACCTCCTACATCATCTTATCCTCCTCCCTATTCATTCATTCCGGAGGATCAGCCAATCGCCTCTGACAATATAAACTTCAAAATTTATCCTTTGAAATACCAATTCAAGCAATCCAAGGCAACCATTCCTCCTGTCCACACAGAACCTCGAAATTTCTTTTCCTCTCTTCCTATTGCCTCCTCATCTTTAGCAGGCAAATCCACCCTTTCCATTTCATAAATACTTCCTAGTATTTAACTTTCATCAAAAGGTGGGCGCATGCTAAAAGACAACCCTGCCAAACTTCTTCCTCCATTTTGGTATGCCTTCATTTACCACTCAGAACAACATATGAACCTGTTCAGAGAATTTTTATCCATCAGGGCATTCCTTGAAGTTCATGAAATGCCAAGTTTCATGTTTGAAGACTAGCTTCCTAGTCTTATTCATTCTACCCAAATCGTATTATCTGATCACCAGCTCATTTCTCAGAAATGCCATACTCTTCAATCCAAAGAGTTTCTTGAACTCTATCCTGGTGAATCCCCCAGGTACCAGCAAACCTTGTCCAGGAACCAATTTATGGATGTTAGTCTCCACCTGAATCTTAGGTTCTATGACATGTTTGGAACCTTCATTGGAGACTCTCAAGCTAAATACTCAAGGATGAATGAAATCAATTTTGCCAAATTTAAATTAGGGCTGTCTAATGTCACTAAAGGCCAATGGGAACATCTTATCAGACGTCAAATAGAAATCGCCCCCTCCATGACAGTTGGATTACCATCTGGTTTGTATCCATCTTTAGTTGGTGCTATTTCATCAAGAACTTTGCTCAGCTAATCTTTAACAAGCACATCCGGATAGCCTCCAGATTTAGAATCAAGTACAAATTAAAACTATCTTTCCATAGGTTTGTGCTTATGCAAGCTCCAATGAATTCCCAGCATATGATGGATTTCCAGCTTTGGTTTGCTGAGTCTGAGCAGTTCACAGAAGATCAATGGGCAGCAACTTATCCTGAGGATCATGTAGATTGTGAGAATCTGAAGATTTCTGTCACTGAGTATCTTTGCAATGCATATAATGAGCTTTGGAAGTCTCTTGCTCATAGGTGGGAGCAGAGGTACTTGGTGTACTATCAGGCTAAGGAAGCAGCTATCTCCCAAGGCTTGCACTGGAATATTACACTGCATGACTTTCTCCATCTAGCAGTCTCTAGGAAATTTGTTACTCTCAAGAATCTTCTGCGTCGAAGTCACTATTATACCAAGCTTGATTGGTACCACAAGCATCATATCAAATCTCATAGGAAACTTCCTTTTATAGCTCCCAAGTATAAAATTGATGCTTGTCCATTTGAGAACTTCTTCCCTGATAATGAGAAGAAGTTGTGGGATCTTCTCCAGCCTTATCTAGATCAGATCCCCCGTTCATTGTATTGACCAATCTATTTATCCAGGTCCTAGATACTCTTTTGTATCTGCATGTTACAATTTTTGAATGCAATCTCCTTCGATTTCTCAATTTTATTCTTTGTATCTCTCTTTCTCATTCTTTTACTATATTACCTTTTATGTTAATGCCACATAGGGGGAGAAAGAAGTAAGCAACAAATCACTAAAAAAAAATTACATGATTGAAGTTAAAATTTATTTTTCACTGTCTATTTAAAGTTTTTGTCATTAACAAAAAGAGGGAGAATTGTTGAGCAACTACCCCTAAGAAAATCTTTTAAGATTTTAAAGTATTATAATATCATGATTTTTCTATGACAAAACCTTTAAAAGACTTTCTACAAATTCAATATATATTTTACATATCATAGAAAAATAGTTTGGACAAACTCTATCTCGAAAAAATTTCTAAGTTCAGACATCACAATTCGACTGTCGACTCCGACTCCTTTAGAATCGAAAAGTTCTGCACAAAATCATCTCTAAATTTTTCTAAGTTCAGTCTATCCGACTGTCAACTCCGACTTCATACAGTTGAATACTTCAGAATCTAACTCCTCTAAATCCGACTGTATACAGTCGAATACTTCATTCTGGAATTCAACTCTCAGAAGTCGAATTCTTCTGTATCCAACATCTGTAGTCGAATTCTCTGTCATGTTTCTATCAATCTCCATAGAAGTCGAAATCATTCTATCTGACTCCTAAAGTTGAATTATATCTTTCTAATGCATTTTTATTCAACTTTCAAAGCCGAATGATGTAACTTCCAATAAAGTCAAATTAGTCTATTCTCATGTTCCTATCTTCGACTCCTAGAGTCGAATTGCACTATCTTCTGAATCCGACTTCACTGACAAGTCCTGTACTTGTACTTTTTCTACGAAGATACTTGTAGATACCACTTCAAGTTCGTCGGGAACTCCAAAAGCGTCTACAAAGAGGGGGGAATATGAATAAATAAGCGGGATGGAAAGATCGTGATCACCAGGCACGGGAGGGTGCCGAATGGAGGGATGCATGACGAGGGGTGCGGATGGAAGAGTGATCGCGAATGAAATACCTGATGGAGCATGGGGAGACTGTGCGGGGCATGTGGGTCCTTTCATCCTCTACGAGCACGACCGACCGTGGTAGAGGGCACTTTCCTCGTTTGATTACCCTGACAAAGAAAAAGACAAAGAAGAGAAAAGGGGATTAGCCAAATAATGTGTAGTACCAAATCCAAAAGAATGAAATGAAATGAATAAAGAACATGGAGAACGACTTACCGTGTGGTGGCTTTTAAACCCCTAAAATGTAGGTGTGTGTGTGTATGCATGCATGTGGGTGTAAAAAAGGAGTATAGGGGGGCACGTGGGGCCCAGAGGAGGTAAGTGAAAGGAGCCACATGGGGCCCACGGGAGATGAAATGTAAATTAAAAGGAAGAAAGGGGAGGGGCTGCTTCCCAAAATGATGGATGGCGCGGCGGCGTTGCCGGTTGGACGGACGGAGGATGAGGAGGAAGAACGTCGCTCCCGCCTCGCTCTGATTCATGTGGAAGACGACGTGAACACCGGCTCCGAACTCTGAGGAACGAGGATGTAGCTTGGCGTGGAATGGTAGGTGGTCCTCCTTGGGACGGAAGTCGAGGCGGGAATTTGGCAGGGCTTTGTCGTATTGAGTGGATCCCCCCCTCGAGGCGGGAATCCGGCAGGGCTTCGCCACTTTCTTAGAACCCCCTCCTACAAATGACCCTCGGGGGTCTATTTATAGAGGTGAATGCTTGGAATTACGTCGGCTACAGCCACCACAAGAAGAAGATTGAATCGCGTCCGACCGGCGTGCCTCGATTTGCAAGCCTTTGATTTGACATTAACCGCCTTCTGAATCGCATCGGGGATGGCCGCCGCGTTCTTGAAACACGTCGGTCTACCCCGCTGCGACTTCATTTTGGGCACGTGGGCCATAAATTTGGTGACTTATGGGGGTCTAGGGTTCAGGCCTAGGATCAAATCGCGGCGGGTCCGGCGGACGTGATTTAGAGATTCGCAATGATTCCAGGTACGGGTGCTTGAGTACGGCGACTTTTGTGACCTATGGCCTAATCGTAGTGGCTCAGGCCGACGCGTCTTGATTTGAAACGCGTCGGGGTGGCACGACCCGATAAGGCATTTATGAATTTTAATTATAAAAACCTGCCAAAACTAACATTAAAATCGTGGCGCTCACAGCAGACGCGTTCATGGCATTGGGCATTTTCCATAAATAAAATAGGTAAATTCCTTGTCGCTTTGCGGAAGGCCGCCGTGATAATGTCCATTTGGCCTTGTCGCGTCCCACATGCCCGACGCGACTATGGAATCGCGTCGAACATGCCAGACATGTTAAGGACCCTTGGCCTTGTCACGACCCAAATACCTGGCGTGATAATGGAATCGCATCCTCCTTGCCAGACACGTTTCAGCTACCTCCATAAACGTGTCCTGTAGGCCCGTCGCGACTTCAAGAATGCACCTCGAAGATCCGTCGCGACTTGAAAACAGTGCCCACGACCTCCGGCCAGCCTTGGAAATGAAGGGGAAGCACCATGGAAGATGGGTGAGATCCAGAAATATTTGGAAAACACTCTTGCAAGGCAATATGAGGGCCATTTTGTGGCATTATGGTGCAATATTAAATTTGCCCGCGGTGGAGTCAAATTCGCGTGTCTATAGCTACCATGCCTTGGCGTCTGCTTTGCAGGGGAGTGAAGTGGAGGGACACGAAGTGGAATGTAGTGGAGTGAAATGGAGTGTAATGGAATGAAAAGAAATGAAGTGTAGTGAAGGGGAGTGTAGCGAGAGCGGACTGAAAAGTAGACGCCAAGGTGAAAAAATAGTCACGCGTAATCACTGGGTGACTGCCACCTGATGAGAGTCTTTCACCAACACCCAAGGAAGTCACCACCAAGAAGAAGACCTAAAGAAACAAATGTTTGGATCAGAAAGAAGAAAGTGTGCGCATGAGGGGCACGACTAGAGATGTGTACGTGGTACACGAAGGAAAGGTGCCACGTGGGGCGCGAAGGAGAGATCAACTTCCAACGAAGGGGAAGTACCTAAGGACACAATCCGTTAGGTTGCACCATTGGGGGCGTCTGCCACTACCTCAGGTGGATCTACAGAGGAGATCAACTTCCAGTGAAGGGGAAGTACCTAAGGACACGATCCGTTACGTTGCACCGTTGGGGGCGTCTGCCACTGTCGCAGGTGGACCTATGGGAGTAAAGACGAATGAAGAAGGATAAATCCAAACAAAGGTTCTTAAGGAAATCAGCCCGGTGGCGACAAGAAAGGGAGTTGGGCACTTGACCCTGAATGGAATATTCCAAATTGACTTGACTTTAGAGCGCGAATGGCTCTCAAGATGCATTTGAAGAGTGGTTTTCCTTAGTGATTTCAGATTTCAATATGCATGTATGTTGGGCTAAAAGAAAATAGGTTAAAGAGTTGAAAATAGCCAAGGATATTATTGTTACGATGGCATTGAGTTAGGACCAAAGGGTATGCATGGGTCCATCGTCCTCATCTGCTAAGCGTAACGGCCTATCTGTGCGGCTAAGGATCCCCTGGGATAATCATTGTTTTTTATTAAAGGGGAACTCAAATCCCAGATTCCTCAGAGCCACAAGGTCCTTGGTGTGCTCTAGGGGTATACATATAGATAACTTGGTGGTAGGCAGTCGCAGCCGATGTAGCGCCAGATGTGGTAACTTGAATCCTGCACTCAAAATTCATTAGCCAAAAGATAACAAACATCATGGAATAACAACATTTATAGCATGGAGCATGCATAAAGTAGTCAACAACAGATGCAACTCAAGCAATTTTGTTTGTTAAAACCATGAGGATCGGTGATATTTTGGCAAAAGAGATTGGAGTTCAGGATAAGAGGATCCCATAAAGGGGAAGAATTGCATTGATCTGATGCCGACAAGAGGCAACGTGCTTGCCTTGTGTAATACCATCGTGATTTTTTTTGGAGTTTTGAAAGTATTTGAATTTTTGTGGGATTTTTTGAAATATTTCAATTTTTATGGGATTTTTTAAAAGATTCAAATTTTTATGGTTTTGAAAGTTTTTGGATTTTTTTATTGATTTTTTTTGGAAGTATTCATATTTTTATATTTTTTGAAATATTTGATTTTTTGTTGGTTTTGGGGAATCTTTGGATTTTTTTATGGATTTTGGAAATATTTGTATTTTTTGTGGATTTTGGAAATATTTACATTTTTTTGGTTTTGAAACATTGCCATGCCATGGCAGCATTAGGGTTATGAAAATTGACCGGCAAGGGTTCTTTGTTACCTCCTGTATCATTAAAGAATGCCCAGAGTACGGCGTGCGTTATAACGTGGCACCCATGGGCTGATTGCACTTGGTTGACGGTGGCAGTACCAAAGCCACGCCTGAAAAGGCAACTAGGTCTGGTAGGGAGAAGGGAAGAAAACTTGGAGATAAGCTCTGTATGGGTATTGAGGAGTTGGGTGTTGACTTCCTTCCTTGGAACAGCCGTCAGAAGATTCAATCTCATTTAAGCACTGGGGCTTTTGAATTGGTTTGATGACCATTGGGTTTTTGTAGGGACATGCGTATGCCCGGGTCCGTTTGGATCTCCGCAGGGACTTTGCCGCTCTTTGCCATGCCCTATTATGATTGATTGATTTTCATTTTTGCATGCATACGGCCAGGTCTATTTGGATCCTTGTGGGGACTTTGCCACTCTTGACATGCATTTGAACATTGATTTTTCTTTAGTCATTTAATTGATTGCCCTTTTGGAGACGTCCTCTTATGACGAAGTGCTTTGGGTTGGTTGTCTTGCCCAGACTACCTCCACTACCCATATTTTGGCCGAGCAAGGGGAGAAACAAACAATGTGCCTTTAAGGCATGGCTGTGACAGTGACGGTGTCTACCGAGAGCAATCGGCTTAGGTCGTCGTGAAGTGTGTGTGAAGTGCCCATGCTAAGGGCAAACCTTAATGACTCGGGAGGGAGTGTTGGATTCCCTGTGCGGAATTCTTATAACAAAAATGCTGCGATAGCATGGCAATGTTCAAATATTTATTTTTTTATGGATTTTTGACGTCGATAAAAATAACATAATTTTTCAACATAAGTGTTTTGGAGGGTAAAGAGAGGACAAATGCCCAGCGTCGGGGCGAGACTCGGGGTCTACATGAATTCACATTTTTATTTGGAAATTAAAATGTTATGTGGGGGCTGAAGCCCCGAAAGAGGATAAAGAGAAGACGAATGCCCTGTGTCGGGGCGAGACTCCGGGGTCTATGAAGAATGTACAATTTTGTTTGGAAATTAAAATGATACGTGGGGGCTGAAGCCCCGAAGGAGGGTAAAGAGAGGACGAATGCCCTACGTCGGGGCGAGACTCCGGGGTCTACAAGAATTTACATTTTTATTTGGAAATTAAAATGATACGTTGGAGCTGAATCCCCGAAAGAGGGTAAAGAGAGGACGAATGCCCTGCGTCGAGGCGAGACTCTGGGGTCTACAAGAATTTATATTTTTATTTGGAAATTAAAATGATACGTGGGGGCTGAAGCCCCGAAAGAGGGTAAAGAGAGGTCGAATGCCCTGCGATGGGGTGAGACTCCGGGGTCTACAAGAATTTACATTTTTATTTGGAAATTAAAATGATTCGTGGGGGCTGAAGCCCCAAAAACAGTGAGAGAAAGGTCGGATGACCTGATTGAAAATGGCAAGGAGAGAATTGCGGAAAGACTTTGGAGACTCCGGCGGGGCTGGAGGGATTTGAAAAAGAAGGAGGGCGTGGTGCCCTAAAAGAGGAAAAGAATCCAGCAAGGCCGGAGGAGAGAAAGGGATAAGCGGGCCGTGAGGGGCCATGAAAGGAGGTGCACCGCGTGGGGCGCAAGATGAAGAGGTGCTGTGTAGGGCACAAGAAGGAGATGTGCCGCGTGGGGCACGGAATGGAGATGTGCCACGTAGGGCACTAGAAGCAGTTGTGCCTCGTGGGGCAGAAAAGGAGTTGTGCCACGTGGGGCTTGGAAAGGAGTTGTGCCACGTGGGGCACGGAAGGGAATTTCCCAACGTGGGGCATGGAAGGGAATTGCGCCACGCGGGGCATGGAGGGGAGAGTGAGGATTACAAAAGAGGGCGCGCTGCCCAGTGCAAGAAAATGAATTGTAAAACAGATGAAAATAAAATCCCTCCCAATGGGAGGGAATGTGGAGAACCCACGGGAAAGTGCTGAGAAGCACGAAAGATGTTGAAAAGAAAAGGAAAAAGATGGAGGCCCCCTGGTCTTTTGCCTTGCCCAGCGTTTAGGCTCCCGCTTGGGAATCGACGTTTTGACCCTCAGGTAGTTCCTCATAAATTTTGCCCAGTGGGCAGATGGCCTTGCTCCTCTCACAGAGATTGAACAGCTCTCAATGATTGGATTGTTGACTTCCGTTGGAGCTTCAAGCGACAGTGGCAACTCCCTTGGAATGTAGTGGAACGAAAGGGTAGGGAGTTCCACTGGTAGAGTTGGAAGCAACAATGAGGGGACCATGCCCAAAGATTTTAATGCATTTGTTAGGGAAGGGGGCACGACCCCTTGAACAATTGATTGTGCCAAGGATTTGGCCTTTGAATGCATAAGCACAAATTGGATAGTTGACCCCTTCACTAGAGTGGGAAGGTTCACAACAATGGTGTGAGGGGTCATGAGAGCTTCGAGAGGGAGATTCCCTATGAGTATTTTAAAATGAACCCGGTTGGCAATGGGTACGAGTGGCATATCATTAGAAGGCCTCTTCACAGCCATGATTGGAGGGGAGGACTCCTGCTCAGTGAATGTGCCCGATATTTTGACAATGACCGGCATGCGAGAGATGTAATCTTGGATTCTGAAAGGCATGCCCAGTCCCGGGGCTCCCTTCTGTTATACTTTCTTGTTGCTCCTTAAAGAGGTGCACCTGCTCCGTCGGATGGGGCTGGATATGGTGGGTGTAATGGAAGTTTGTATGGCCAGTGGAGGCGCGATGGGTATGAAGGTGAAGATTTGCTCGGGTTGGGTTGCCAATGTTGTTGGTGTAGTGGGAGGTGCAATGATTGGTGTAATGATGGGTGGAGGTTTGATAATGGAGGGTTTAATGGCAATGGATGGCAATGGGGGAGGTGTAGGTAAATGGCGTACGAACATGACCTCGGAAGGTTCATCATCGTAGCACCGAGTGGTTTCACAGATGGGTTAGCGGTTGGCAACCTTGGCTCGAGCAACAGGCTGAGGTGGAGGTGGAGGCTGTTGTGGGGGTAGTTGTGGTGGGGGTACAGGAGCTGACATGCGAGCCAGAGCGGGTGCAACGTAGGGCACATGAGCTTCTTCTTGAATGGGGGAATCGTAGGGCCCAGTTGGAGGTCATTGAGTCTGAAAAGGACGAATCCGTGGATGCCTGGGTGGAGGCATGTTGTGGTAAATGGGTGTTTGCAGAGGAGTACATGATGTGGTTGTTGTATGGTGGTGAGGTGGATGGTGGATGGCGTCCACTGATCCGTTCTTTCTCAGATTAATTTGATGAAAAAAGTCTATGATTGAAGAGTCATCAGATGTGTCTGGATGTAACATCCTCGCTCGTAGAGCTCTTCCATCGTCTCGATTTGGTTCATGGCCAGGATGTGAGTAAACCTCATAGTAGAGTTAAAAATAATTATTTTGATTTGCTCTGACTCTGAGAGCACATGCTGCAGGCGGGTGGCCATTGACCTCCAATGGTCAGCAAATTGTACAAAGGCCTCGTCCGCTCCCATCTTCTCGGATGCTAGATCCATGATAGATAGATAGGGGCTAATGTGGTCTTTGTACCTCTGAAGGAATTTTTTATGCAGGGGGTGGAAGTCTCTTGCCTTACTTGGTTCTAGGGAGTAGAACTATTCGAGGGCAGGGCCGTCAAGAGATTTTCTAAATAAATATGCCAAGGTAATGGGGTCTTGCTGCCAATGACAAGACTAATAAAGGAATTCCTTGACATGAAGGTAGGGATTTCCCATGCCATTGTACAATCGGTATGACGACATCTCTGAAGGATGAATATAAATTTGAGGGAGAGCCAGCATGGCGGCGACGGGGTCACCCATGGGATTGGAAAGCCTATTGATTAGATTCTCCATATTGTTCAATTTCTGGAGAAGAGCATGTTGGAGTGGAGTGGGTTGTTGCTGGGCAAATGAGGGAGTACATGAGGGTGGCCTTGAATTAGTGGGCCTTCCAAAGGGGTGGTCCGTTCGGACTGGAGCACGGGAGTGCAATTGGCCAGGGGGTCGGGGTGATGGAGAATGTATAGGGGTATGTGGCGAAGTCGCTGGAATATACAAAGGTGGGTGCCTAGGGGAAGGAGAGGGAGGAGGAGTCGCGCCCTCAACTAAAAATTGAATCAGATTTAATTATTGAGGGGTGAGTTGATCAAGTGCATGCAGGATAGTTTGGACTTTGGAGTCTTTGTGGGGGTAAGGCTCTTGTCGGGTTCTGATTGGGGGTAAGTGTGAGGGGACATCAGATTGGCTAATGCGTGTTGTGCGCACATAGCCACAAGAAGTAGAAGGTTGTGAAGGATCGAAATGAATGTGTGGAAAAGATCTAGAAGGGGGGGGATGAATAGATCTTTGCCACTTTTGCGGAAGCTTAAGTAATTTGAAAACTATTTAGAATCAGAGGCAATGTTATCAGTGAAAAACTACATATCTGATTAGATTTGAGTGAATTGAAAAACTTAGATGTGAAGCAGGTTGATTAAGTGAATTCCTATGCAAACATCTAGCGGATGAATCAATCAAACCACAGAAGACAAGTGCACAAGGATTTTTTATGTGGTTCGAAAATCACCCAAGTGATTCCTACATCCACCCCTCACAACCCGTGAGGCTTCACTAACACAACTGGGCTACACACCCAAAGGAGCCTAACAACTCCAACACTTCAGAGCATACAACTCACACAACCTCTAGAGCAAGACTACTCTAGAAACACAGAGCAAGACTGCTCAAACCAACCTTGAGCTTGACAACTCAAACTGAGCTCGATGGCTCACAACAACCTGAGCACAATGCTCACACTAAAACTTGCTAGACACCAACTTAAGACTAAGATCCTCTAGCAACAGATCTAGTCGAAATTTGAGAACTCTAAAGAGAGTTATGCAGAAGCACTTGCATAATCTCAAAAGATATCTCAGAAGAACGGAAGAAAAGATAAATTGTATTGAAAGGCTTCGTTCTTCAGTGTACTCCCTTGTAGAACCTTGAATTGGGAAGAAACTTGTGAAGCTTGAAGTCCAAGTCGATACTCTGCAATCTGAGAAGTTGGATCTTCCTCGAATTCTTCACCAAAGAAGTCTTCTACAGGATCTGCCTCCTTGTAATGCTTCAGAGGAGTCTTCAGGAATCAAATTCCATTTCCCACACCTTGAATTGGTGGAAATTGGTCTTCTGGAAGCACTTGGAGAGCAGAGGAAGGAGACACGAGCTCTTTTTGGCCGCCAAGAGTTTTCTGGAGGCTCTAAGAAAGTTGGGTCACTTCTTGCGTGGATGGAGGGCCAATAGAGGTCCTTTTATACCCAAAAAAGTCCAAAGGTACCTTTTAGGTATAAGGGCACACGATCCTAGGTTGATTCCCATCGGCCTGGGCTGACACGTGGCACCCATCAACTTTAAGATGAAAACTTCCCGTAGTGTGTCGACCTGCCCTGGTGGTGGTGTCGACACACTGCCCAAATTATGAAAAAGCTGTTCTGGGAAGAAGGTCCCGTGTCGACCTGCTCTGAGAGTGTGTCGACCTGCTGTCCCAATTCTTCAAACTGGTTGTTCTGGGAACTGGGTCTACTGTCGACCTGCCCTGAGAGTGTGTCGACCTGCAGTCCCAATTCAGCAAATAGTCTATTCTGTGAACGAGATCCAGTGTCGACCTGCTCTGTGAGTGTGTCGACCTGGGTGGACTGATTCCTGAAAAACTGTAACTCGTGTCGACACACTCTTGACTCGTGTCGACACAGTCTCAACATTTTTACACATTTTGCCTCTAAATCTGTGTTGTTGTGTCGACACCATTGATGGGTGTGTCGACACATCTTTTGCATAAAAATATTTGTACCTGAAAATAAAACACATATATCATTAGTTAAATGATTTATCATGAACATCAATGATAAATGTGATTTGAAATATGCTTTTTGAACATTGATTTCAGGTATGATGTTTTTGACATGTTTCAATTGAATTGCTTTAAAATTACCTCTTGTCATCATCAAAATAGGAGGGAAATGATATGAATATGCATTCAACCCAACAATCTCCCCCTTTTTGATGATGGCAACGATAAATCCATATTACAATGAGGTTTTGATGAAATGAGATTTTAAGGAATTTTTTGTTATTCACATTTTTATTTTCTTTTTGTTTAAACTTGTCAAAGACCTTTTGATATATTTTAGTAATAGATGATGATGTACTTGTGGAGCACAATGTTACTTGAAATGAGAATTTTTGTACATAGAAGTCAAGCAACTTGACAAGTAATCATTCAATCACATTCACAAAAAGATTTTCAATCACATTAAATACACAATTGAGAGAATCATTCAAGCCAAGCAACACTTTTCATTTCATTCAACAAGAGAACCATTACAATCATTCCAAAAGATTACAAACATTTGTTCTATCTTTCTTTCTTCTTCCCCTTTGGCATCATCAAAAGAGAAATTACATTAAGTAGAAGATGGAGGAGGAGGAGGAATGGGAAGAAGAATGGTCTCTATGCCAGATAGTCTCTTCTCCATGAAGTTCAAGCTGGTGTTGATTTGATCTTGAATAGTTATCATTTTTGTGCTAAAAAAGTGTTTCATTCGATCTGAATTTTCTAGCAAGGTGGCTTGAAGTCTGGTTAGATCAGCTGCACTGTGTTGTGAGGAAGATGATGAGCCAGCTGACCAACCAGGTCTTTGCATTATCTTGAATTCCTTGGTCAAATCTATAATCTGCCTGTCAATGTGCTCATTGAAGTTCCTCATACTTTCCAAATCATCCACAAAATGAGCAAATGACAATCTGGTGCTAGAAATCTCATGCAATGTTTGCTTGGTGTTGAAGACATCTGCTTGGGAATTTGCCAATATTCCCTTAAGAACTGTCTCCAACTTGTCTTGATGCTCTTTTAGCTGTAGTGAGGCATCTGCCAGTGTTCCAATCAATCTATTGAACCTTTGAGCTGCATAGTCTGAAGCAGCTTTCTGTTCTATGAACTTGGCAGATACTGTGTTTTCCAGTCTTTGAATCCTCAGCTCAAATGATGTGGACATGGATTGAATTGAGGAGTTCAAGGATTCAAATTTCTCATTGAGGAAGGAAATCAATTCTGGTGGAACAGGAGGCCCACCAGAAGATGTGGATGGTTGGAATGAGGGTTGTGGAGAAAAATGATGAAGCTGAGATGAGAGAGGGGCATGAAAAGGAATGTCATCTTCAGTAGGAACTTGAGGCTGATCCTCATGCACAGGAGGCTGATCCTCTTGACCTAGGGGCTGGTCCCCTTCAGCTGGAGGTTGTTCCTCTTGTGCTTGGGGCTGATCCCCTTGAACCTGAGGCTGGTCCTCCTGAGGTTGGGGCTACTCCCCTTGATCTTGAGGCTGTTCCTCTTGAGCTTGAGGAGCCTCAACCACAGCTGGCCCTCTTCTAATTTGATTGCCCTCCAATCTAAATCCCATAAACTTCTGGATATTCTTAAGGGTGTAGATATTTGACTTGGGAATAGACTGGGACTTCTCATTCTCCAAGGGAACACCAAAGTGCTTGAACACTGAGGTCAGATGTGCTCCATAAGGAAGTGATCTCTTTAGGTCTTTCCTTGTTGTTTCAGAAATGATTTGATAGAGAATCACATGGAGGTTGATTTTTATGTCTTTGACCATGCAGTAAAGGATGAACCTCTGGATGTCTGTCAACCTATCCCTTCCACCACCTTGAGGGGTAATTATTGTGGTTAAAATGTGGTGGATGACCCTTAACACAGGTGGAAATGAGTTGGCATTGAACCTGGTTACATAGGTCTGTTTGGGATCTGATTCATCTGTAGGAAGGCCTGTCAAGATGGAATAAGCTTCATGAAGATTAAATTCAAACTCATGATAGTCTACCCCTTCATCTGGCACTTTGAAAATGG